>CANTUR010000039.1:6972916-8367500 GCA_947683625.1 Mallotus nudiflorus
GGGTTGAGAATGGTAGTTTTGGCTCCAGTGTCGATTAAGGCTACAAGTTTTATGGGTTTGGAATAACTGGTTGGGTAAATTTGGATAAGGAACAAAGGTATTTGATGTTTTTCATGAGTTAGGGCTATCATGTCTCTATTATCACCACCAATTAAGAACTGGTCATTCTAGGACTCTGTTTCAGAGCTGGAAATTTCTAAGTCTGTCTCTTGGCCTACAACAAAAACACATTCTGGTGAAGCTTCTTCTTCTTCTGAAAAGAGAGACTCAAGATCAACATCATTCAGGTTTACTTTAGTGATCTGCTGAATTTATTGAATCATTTGCTCAGTCTTCTTTGTTTTTGAAGGGAAATTTTTTGCAAAATGACCCTTTTTCCCACAGATGTAGCATCTGTCAGTTTTTTTCTTGCCACGAAACTTTTTCTTCTTGTAATACTTCCACTTTTTAAACTTGGATCTTTTCCCTTTCTTCTTCAGTTTGAAGAAATGTTTCTTCTTCTTTAATGGACAAACATAAACATTAGCATCTTTGCATTTGATATGAAAATCAGGCCTGTCACATGAAAGTTTTCCCAAAGGATTCTTCCTACTGCCTAGATACAGTGTAATCATCTTCCTTTGATCACATAACTGGGTATGAGCCTGAATTATGATTTGATACAAATGTCCAATTGGCACATCTCCAACTTTGTAATTTGATTGTTGAAGGATTGAAAACATTCAAGAGGCATGGATCTCAGGAATAGAAGCCAAAAAGGCTTGTTTTAAATCAGGATTAGCAGTGCCTCCTAACAGGTAAAATCTAGTAGACATATTTTAGAAATGTCTTTCTAGATCTTTTCTTTGTAGTGAACAACATTTCATCTGGTAATACTCCTTTCGTGCAACTTCAAGATCATCATCCCATTTTCCTAAGAACTCATAATGCAAAAGTCCTAGAAAATCTTCTGGTGAAGTGGCATCCATCAACTGGGTTCTAGCATAAGCATTCAGAGAAGCATACCAGTTTGCTAGCTTTCTACCATTTTTGCAAGAAATGTTTCAATAACAACCCTGATTTTTGCTCCAGGAATAAGCATTTGTCCAGCTATCCATACTCTAAATTCCAGAAATCTATTCCTATATTGTGAAGGAGGAACATCATCCAGGGTAAAGTAATTTCCAGTATTTTTTTAGAAATTTATCTATGGATTTGGCTGTGGTGTTCTGGGCTGTTCAAATTCTTCTTCTGGATCATCAACTTCTTTAACTTGAGGTCCTCTAGAAGATGTAGCATCATCAACCATCAATTGGTAGGTTATTTCATAATCTGAATCAGAGTCACTTTCTGAAGATTCAGAAGATGAACTTTCCTTTGAATTAGATCCAATTAAAAAGCTGGGCATGACATTTTCAGCACATTTTTCCAAAAAGGAAGAGATAGGATTCACCATCATTAGAGGGTGTTCTGACTCTTTTGGTGATGAGGTTGGTGAGGTATTTTTGGGTAATGATTCAGAAGGTGTTATTTTAGGTTTCTCAGTTTGAGAGAAATGGACTGTTTTTTCTTTTTTTGCTGTTGTTTCATCAGAGGACTGTGTTTGAGAGGGGGTTTTTAATGAGGATTTAAATCCTTGAAAATTTGGAGGAATATTCAAGGGGGCTGTTGGTGCAGGAAATAAAAATTGGGTGGAAGAGGCTGTGTATGGTGAACTGGGAATTGAATAAGGGCTGTACAAAAAACCCAAAGGATTTGGAGAGAAACATTTTGAAGAGGTTTATGAGGACAACTCTTCTTTCTTTATTTTAAGATCTTTTTCAAGTTGGTCAACCTGAGCTTTCAAGTTTAAAATTTCTGTTTCTTTCATTTGAATGCTATTCAATGTGCCTTTATTGCTGATGATTCGCATAAGTTCCTGGTGCTTCATCTCTATCTGCCTTTGTAATTCTACATGAACTGCTGTCATTCATTTTTCAAAGGCTTGAAACTTTTTTTTCTGCCAAATTCATATGTTCAGCAACTCCATCAATCTTTTCTTCAATAAGCTTCAGTTTTTAATTTTGAGCACAAACATTCTGTGTCTGCCAGTTGACTACTGCTTCAGCTGGAGTTGTTTGTCTAAGTTTACCATCTGCATCAACAATGTTTGATTCCAGGATAAAAGGTTGCATGGTAATTTGGTTTTTTGTTTCTTTGGTTAAAGGAGGAAAGTCTGTGGGTTGGAACATACAGATTTGGGGTAAAGACTTTGGCTTTTGAATCTCGGCTGAGTTTTCTTTTCTTACCCATTTCAAAGCTTTTTTTGTAACATGGGAGAGGAGCTGCCTTAGGTTTCGGCTGGGAAGGAGGTATTTGAGGCTTGCAAGGTTCAGGAGGAATATTTTGAGTAGCTAGTGGTTTGTACCAAGCAGGAGGAGAATATGATACAAGATAATCATATTTTCCTGAAGGTTGTCCCAGAGTGCAGATGCTTGAACCTCTATCTTCATATCTTCTTCTGAATTCCTTTTCACTATATTTTCCTGGAGATTTCTTCTTTTTTTTCCTTCTCATCATCATCAAAGTAGGATGCAGCATAACAATCATCACAATCACAATAATCAAAATAACAGTGACCATCACGCTTAAAAGCATAGACTGGTCTTCCAGAATTATCAAAAGAGGCTATAGGGATGTTATCTTCTGGATCCTAAGGATTGATCATGAACTGTGTATTAAAAACTGTAGGAGTCTCTTATTTTCTCCTAAAGATCGTATCAACTGATCCATCAGATCTTTTGATATGCACAGGGTCTGTACCTTGAATTGGCTCCACTGTCTCATGCAACTTCTCATAATTGGTGATCCACTTTTCTGGGAATAATTTTAACAAATCATTCCTAGAAAGTTGTTTAGGTGTGTGAATGCACGTGGGAGTATTATGAGAGTCTGCTTTTATGAACAAAGCATCATTTTGGACACAGGGTAGTGACAAGTTGATAGCATGGTTTTGGAGACGGTAGACAATTTGGTAGTGAAGGGTGGCTACTTTGGCTGTAGAGATTTTTTCAGCACCAAGGATCTGGAGTTGGACTTTTAAAGCTGTCAAGGCATGGGGATCATAAAGGGCCAGATTATAATTTGGGAAAAATGTAAAGAATACTGAGCCAACATTTAAGGATGTCTCTACAGTCCCAATTATAGCATGTTGATACTATTTATATCTAGAATCCAAAAGAGCGATCCTAGAGAAAACAGGTTACCCTGCTCTACCATGGTAGGAGAGTCCTAACCTTGTGGCTCCAAAGTGGATGTGAGTGTATCCCTGGTTAAGCCAAGTTCTTAGAAAATTTAGAGGAATTTCTAAGGTCATGAATTGTTCAGTCTGAGAGGCTGGTATATGGTGTTGATCAAAGCTGGAGGCTTGAACATGTTCTTTTATAGAAGAAGTGGATCGGTTTACAAGAGCTTTAAAAGATTATTTACAGTTTATTTTGGATTTTAAAAAGGCATCATAAGGGTTCAATAGGGGAAATTTTGATTCTTCAATCTTTTGATCTTCAGGAAGGTAAGTAAATTCATACAAGTAATTGGTCTTTTTCTGGGTGGTTTGGTTAATGGGGGGGGGGGGGGGTGATAGGGTAACAACAACAGACTTAGTTGGCACATACTTATAATCACATATTACAGAGGGAGTAGAAGAGGGAATAGAAGAGCTTTCTGGTTCTGTCATGTTTAAGAATTTCTTCTCTTTTAGTCTTCATATGAATTATAACAATTCCACCTTATGCAAAAACAAGGCTCTGAAAAGGTAGAAGTCACAATAATTTAATTCCCAAAACTGATGTCTGATAATTATCAAAATTTTATTAGGGAGTTAATAACATTTGATTATAAAAATAACAAAGAACAATGATAAGGAGGCATTAACATTTATCAATAAGATTCAAACAACAATCATCACATCAATTATCTGTAAATCAATTTTCAGCTTTAGCAAAATTTTTGAATTATTTTTATTATAAATTCCTATTTTCTTTAGAGCTTTTAAACACGTCATTGATACAAAATTCATGTTTTGCAATTTTACCAATGTAAATTTTGTCAAAATTACAAAGTTTTCATTGAAATCCAAAAAAATTATAGTAAAGACGTTTGGGTATTCACAATTTTATTTGATAAAAGTTGATTTCTTATTGAGGGAGCATTCCTCTAGCATGTTCGTGCTTCATTGAACTTAGTTCACTAAAAACTAGAACAATAATCTGTTGGCACACTCGATGGGACTCATTCCAATGAGATGATAATTTTAAGGAATGGAAACAATACGATTAAAGTTGGTGATTTGATTGGCAATTTGCTTGCAAATATAGGTGATGATTTTGAGAAATAACCAGAGCAAGGCTTGGTGCCTCATGATCAAGAAAAGAGTGATGTACCAATTGGCTCTACAAGCCAAATTTAAGAACTATTAATATTATTATGACTATTACCAGTGAGGGCACTAATGCCCAAACTATTTCTCAAAAAGGAATGAAGTAGGTTTAGAATTTAGTATTACAAATAAGTAGTTCTCTGTAGACTTCTATATAGCAAATTAACAATACTATTAATGAGGCTTTGCAAAATATGATGAATTCATTTGGTAGAACGAACGAGCAAATTTCTAAGCAAGGAAGTTAGAATTCTCCCTTAAAAATGGTGGTTTAGCCTCACAAGGAGTCTAGATACTCATTTACTACTAAGTTGAATAATGATGTAGTACAGGTTTATGGTGATGATGGGTATATTTCACCATATCAAAGGAAAGTGTTCAGAATTATCAATTGAGGAACGAATCATAATGGCTGAAATGGTAATAATCTGAGTAATTAATAGATTTATTCCTAACCAATAGTTTTTTTTGGCAAGACAAATCTAAGTCTAAAATTTGGGATTTATGACTAAGAGGTGGTTTAACAAAGGAGAGATATAAGGGGCAACACTCCTCAGGGCTCAGTATTAATTCCTCAAAGATAGGTTCCAATTCCTCAAGCCTTTTTGCCTCTTCCTTAGGCTCAAAGAAGAGCTTTATGTACTTGGGCTACACTAAATCGGTCGTCTAGAATTCCACAAATCTTATTCAGAGGAAATTGACAAAGATAACTTCTATCTTAGAGGCTATTGCATTCCAAATTTTTTTATATTTTCTAGAGAAGATGGATAGTCAATATTAGAACACATTGCCTGTTGCACTATTTAGTGTAGAAAGCTTGTAAACTATGAAAATGTTTTGAACTTAAGTCTGAGAAATTTTCTAAATACTTTGATAGGGGTATCCTTTACATGGTATGCTACCTTACTTAGAAATTTTATCTTTATAAGGCAGGAAATGGAACATTAGTTCCATACTCAAATTTTTAGAGCTGAACTAAAGGTGTTCAATATTGAATTATCAAGGATGACTTAAAGAGCTAGTGATAGTGCAGATTTGTTAATTGTAAGATTCAAAAAATGACAAATAGGTGCAAGATCCTTTAGCTTCAATCTGATTATGTCAAATGGCATAAATGGGACTTGATATTGAGCTAAGGAAAATGTTCCAAGGTATGGAATTTAGGATTTTTTATGAATTAATTGCAAAAGTCTATGAAGAGTTAGTGAAAGAGGAGAATAAAAAAAGGAAAGCTACCATAGGAACATATTTCCAAGATGTCTTAAGCACAGAGATTGTAGTAGTAGACCTTGCAAATACTAGTTCTTGCATATGCCCACTCATAAAGAGAAAAGCCCAAAAAACATGAAGGCTCTAATATTTAAATTTAGTACATATTTGAGGTGTCAAAGATTGATAAAATCACTGTAAATATCATAATTCCTTTAATCACTCTACTAATGCTTGTTGGGTGTTTAAAAATGTGATTCAGGATTGCATTAATAATGGAGTGTTAAAATTCCATGAAAAAAAGGAAGCAATACTTATTGAAGAGGATGCTTTCCATTAGTGGCAATAGTTAATTCTATTAATATGGACTTGAGAACGTTGTTAATCCTGAAGAAGAAAATCAAAGAAAAGGAGGAGGGGTGGTGTCATACCTCTAATTTTGATAGACCCTAAAAATGGTCCAATGATGATAATCAATTTGTGAAAAAAAAATGTAAGAATGTATTTCAGTGTTACTTTGGAGTGTGGAGACTCTAAACCTAAAGAACTGAACTACATAAATCCTAAACAAATAGAATTGAACTCTCAAGATGATGAATTTATTATGGATTCAATTAATCAAGCTCTAACATAATGAATGAAGACCTTGGAATAGTAAGTCATACTCTCTAGGTGATAATCACAAATGCATGACTACCTGAATGTGTAACTCGATAGACGAAACTTGTTTCAATAGACTAGATCGAGGTTCATTGAAAAAAATAATTAATTTATTGAATTGATATTTTGAAAGCATCTTTATAAACTCTAAAATCTCCAAAACACTTATTGAGATGAAAAACCCTTAAAAAATGACAAAAGGGAGACATAAGGAGCACCCGTTAGAGCCTGAAGGCCCTACTCATGAGTTCCTATACATGAACTGTGTGCTAGGGCACGTGAATCACACACCATGGGTATAACCTGCCTACCTATGGTACATGAATCAATCATCATGTGCATGACCCGCGTGTCCTAAGCACATTAATCATACGTCCTAAATGCTTGATTGAGTGTCAAAGATGCGTTGGTGCATTTTAAAGCACACCCATGTGTACATCCTTTACTCGCACACACCAGTTATGCATCCACACTTGGTTTTATATGTGATCACATGCTCCTAAACTAGTGGACATGCATGTACACACACTCTCACCTTTGTGTCTATAAATACCACCCTTTTCATGATTTTAGGGGACTTTTTTTATGTACTATAACGAAACTATGAAGGTTTGAAGACTTATCAAACCTATTCTAAACACTTCTAGCATATTTTCTCCTTTTTTTTCTTTGGTAATTTTTAGGCTCAACTTTGTAACCAAACCTGAACACATCTCTATTAAAGTGTGCTCCAAAGGTAATGAGACTTGCATTTGCACATGATTTTCATATAAAATTCGACAAGGATAGCTTGAGAAATCACACATTAGAAGATAAAATCATTTATGTTTTCTAAATAATCTTAGTTGACATTCTAAGGACCATAACAACTATTTTTACATGTTTACTTTTCTGTCAATTTTGCATTCTCTCTTCTACTTCAATTCTCTCTTTTAATTTTGTGTTGCCAGTAAAACAAGTGAAAATTCTGTGGTTATGTGGTGAGACTAACCACATTGCATGCTTTGTGAATATTTGCTTTTTAATTTAATTTCATTTTGATTGTATTTCTTGCTTTCCTTATGCCAGGAATGTAGATTTTATAAAGTAAATCATTTCGTTATAAAATTTGTATTTGTATTTGGAAGTGTTTCTTGTGTATTTTGCATCACTTTCATTAAATTGTGTATTTTCATAAAAAATTTCATTTTTATCATAAAAATATTGTTTCTACTTATTTAAATAAAAGTCTTGCATTTCTATCACCAAAATTACATTTTCATATATTTTTATTAAAAATAGCATTTTGTGTGTTTTGACTAAATTAAGAATCACAAATTGTGATTCTATTAATCATTTCATGAATTTTGTCATAATTTCTCATTTTAGCACTTGAAATCATATTTTCATCTTTTTATTTAAAAAATTGCATTTTTTTTATTATAAAATGAATGTTTTGAGCTAAAAATCACTTTCCGTATCATCAAAAATATCATTTTCACTATAAAGTGGGATTAATACATCATTTTGCATTATTCTGCATGGAATTTGAGGGTTTTTTCAATCTTGTATTTGAACAATAACATTTGTACAGAAATCAAAATCTTCCAAACAGTTTTGTAAATATTATTGCTTTCAGTACATAGTCAACAAGACCCAAAAGACATAATGCTTCATTCATAATCTTTAATTTTCATTAATAATCATTAGAAAATTACATTTTTAGCTAGAGCTCTGTTTATCGGTCAAGTGATTTTAAAATAATATACTTTTAGTTATTCTATTTATTTTTAACAATCCTAAATCATTTCCTTTATTATCATGAAAATAAAATTATTTTAGTTATTTTTGTCATGTATATTGTCATATTATGCTTTCATAATGTGCTACTCAAATTATGAACTTGCATTACCATTTCGTGTCAATTTTATGTGTTGTGGCTGTTTGGGAGAATATACTTCTCCTAACCTCTATTTTGCAAGTGCTCTCTTAGAAATTATGACTAGATTTACTTTTTCCATTTTTCTTTTTATATATTTACTAAAAAAGCTATATAAACAATTGTAATTGATTCTTTACTTGCAGTATATTATTACTGTGAATGTGTGCATACACATATATATTGTCATTCTGAAACTAGGGTGATGTGGTAGCTATGTGATATATATTACATAATGAGAAATAGCCAAAAAGTAAATATGACCTTCCAAACCTAGAATCTCTGATGGGGATGATACTATATTAAGTAACCCAATATTGTCCCTAACTTTTTTGAGAAATTGTGTGGTGACTTCATAACAAAATCAAAAGTCTTGTGTCCTGCTGAGACTAAACATGACCCTATCCAAAAATGAAAAACATTTCCTTTAGAGGCAAAAGCCATAAAAAAACCAATTCAATTGCTCTCAATGGCAACTCCAGTAGAGACTGATTCGAGAGGTCAATTAAAAAATGACTATTTCTCCTTATATAATACATAATAATATGGAGCCCTTTACTATTGCATATTGCACGATACGATACATTACACGATACATTATTGGTCCTAAATGCCCGATGATGATGGAAAATGATCCATTATGATTTCACTCGAATCATAGGGTGATCGATTTAGATTTATCACCTTTAGCCTTGAATCATTTTACGAGTTATGAAAAGATGCTGGATTCACTGATGAGAGTTCGTTTATACTAGTCATGATGAGGTCTTGCTAAAGGAACTCTTAGCCTTTCACTTTGACTCAACCCATGTAAATAAACTAGTAGAAAATCTCACTAGGATCCCACCTAGCTTTTTTATGATGACTTATCCTACATGGATTATTGATGCTTGCTTTGAAAAGAAATGATTGAAAATATTTAAATGGATCTATTATATTCCTCAATGAATATATTAATCATTGGCGTGGGAAAAAAAATAGTGACCCTTTTTGCTGATTGTGACCCTTGTGTGGACAAACACACATGGGTTATAGAAATCACTTGTGACCTGGCATTGTGTTTCTAATTTTAGCATTATACGTTCATCCTAGGATTTACAATGAATTCATATTTTGACTTGTCTTTAAACATTATTTGAGCAAATTGACATAGCCTAGTGCGAGTGCGGATTTAATATTCCTTGATGACTATGGAACAAATCCCACTTAAAAAATAGATAAAAGACCTCATGGAGTAATACAGTTAAAAGGAAGTGATTGCTTGTGATTGTTTTGTTCCCTATGTAGGAAATGCTAACCAATTCTTCATCCTTAATCCATGCACATATGATATATTATAAGTGCTAAAAATGATAGATTTTGAGCACTAAATAGTTGCATTTCATTATTAGAATTATAGATTTTTATTGTTTTAGAAGCATAAATTAGGAATTAATGCATTAGAAGTTAGAATAGTAATGAATTATCATTTTATGCACTTTTAGTTTATAATTATACTTTTTACATTGCTTTTACATTAATTTTGTAGGTTCCATCTTTATTGGGACTAATTTTGGATTAAAGTAATGAGGACATAAAGGTAGGAGCTAATTTAGCTACTAAAGAGGGTAAGAAAATCAAGAATTAAAGGTCAAAAAAATGACACAACTGTGTTACATGGCAACACAGCCTGATTATAAGATTTTTAAGTTTACAGAGATTGAATCTGATATAACTGTGTCACTAGGTGACATGACCATGTCATTGAGGATGAATTTCGGGTGAGGAGCTCGCGACACAGCCATGTCAATTGGGCACATAGCCATGTGCCTGGGAGTTGCTGATTTTGGAAAGTTCTTTTAGGGGTTTTTTCATGACTTGAATCTATAGGCATATGACTGGCACTAGGGAATGAAAAAGTGTTAAGCTTCTGAAACCCATAGTAAGCCTTAAAAATTTTTCAAATAAAAACATTCCTTAACTTAATAATTGTAACCAAAATTCGACAGAGTTTCCTTTGTATCGGGAACAAAACCAAAACCTACATGAAGCAAATAACACTCCTAATAATACATAACAATCATAACTTCTCCAAATATCATCAAAATTACTAATTTCTCAACTCAAGTATTTCAAGATACATATTATCATGCAATACAGATACAATAGCAATAACTACTCTAATACAACTGTGGTGTCTAAATTAACTAAAGCTATTTCATAAACGTTAATACCATTATAATAAACTATATAGAGCAGCTAGTAAGAATGAGTCCGACGCAGAAAAGAAAAACTAATAGTAGACTTCCAAGATCCTAAAAAATAATTGAGGGGAATAAGACATCACTAAATTAATTAATAATATAAAATGCATGTTGATTTTGAAATACTTATTTAAAATTATTAAATCCATTAAATGAATAAATATTGAAAATCCTTTGTTTAGTTAAAAATTGTTTTTTTAAGATATTTGTCCAAAATCCATAATTCTCTTTCCATAAAATTACTCGTTCAAAAATCATATAAATTAAAATCTTTAGCGAAAATCATGGTAGAACCCTAAACCTCAATCCACTATTGATGTCTCAAGAGAACAAGAACAATTAAGTTACATCTCCACTCTGGCCCGACAGAACAAGCTCCATCGAGCTCAATCCATATACTGCTCGAGAGAACAAGCTCTATCGAGCCTTGCTTGAGAGATCAAACTCTATTGAGCCAATATCCAATACATAACATACCCAAGATTTTACTAGTACACAAGTGGTCTTAGTGACACCCACTAGGTAGCACGTGTGCATTGGTAAAATCAAAGGTGGAGCATGCTGGTTGACGTGTTCTCGATTGTCCAAATGCTACGACTCCTACTTCGAAACTCTCTAAAATAAATAATATTTATTTAACTCATGCTTACATATATATATCAAATAAATTCATAAAAAAACTTTGAAAATTTTGGAAAAATTAATAAAATGGACTTGGAATTATCTTAAATATAACATTCGAGGCTAAAGGAATTTATTTTGGTAAGTTAAAAAAATCTAAATGGAAATTTCTTACTGAAACACTTCAAGGATTTCATCTCAAAATTCATGAGGAATCAGACATAGCCCTAGTTACAAAAATTAATTCTCATCATTTTTATACTATTTATTAAAAATAAAATCATAATTTTTTGGACTAGTCACTATTCCTCACCAGAATCTAGTTATGAGTTATCGGATTTTCTCATTGGAAAATGTATTTAACTTAAAACAAATATGCACATAAGTTCATAACACTAAGGAGAAGATAAAAACATGTTCAAACACTTAAATCAATGGCATGATTTATAGATCAGTTTAAAAATCATAACTTATTGATCAAGATCTAACAAAGTATCAAATGATGACACTTGGACTCTTGGTTAGTCTCTTTCGACTCTTGATAGTAAGAGGAGTCCATTAGTGGTGGTTACAATAGCTAGAAGTCATAAAAAATTATGATTTATTGCCGGAAAGTTCAAGTTAAAATTTTAGAACTCAAACTGACAAAATTTGGGTCAATTTTGTGAACTAAAAATTATAGGTGTGTAAAGGAGGTTGAGAAGTGTTTGTGGTTCAAATTTCATGGCAAACGAAGGTCATTTGGCCAGTGAATAGAGAAGGAGTAGTTTCTGGTGCTATAGTGGATGTTGGGAGAGAGCTCAAGGGTCTAAGTGCATTTTTTGCTATTGACAGATATTAACTAAAAAGGGGATGGAAAATTACCATTTTGGTTCTTGTGTTTTTGGAAAAATTTCCATTTAGTCCTTCCACTTTCAGGCTTAAGAAAACTGCTAGCAATTAAATGAGTTAATCCCTTTCATACTAGAAAGTTGCTAGCAATTAACTATGTTAACACCTTACCATGAATCAACAACCATCTAGCAACCCAAAAATAACCTGATGGCAGCAGTAACATATCTTTATTATTTATTTAAATAGTTATATGGGTTATTACATTCTTTCCCCCTTAAAAAAAATTCATCTTTAAATTTTACATCAATACTAAAACAAACAAGGGTACCGATTACGCATATCCATCTCTGTCTCCTAAGTACAATCCTTTGTTGTATGATTACTCCATAACACCTTCACCATAGGAATTTCTTTTGTGTGAAGTTGATGAACTTGTCGATCCATAATTACCATAAGGTGCTCTTCATATGATAAGTCCTCACTAAGCTTCACTGTTTGTGGTTGAAGAATGTGAGAGGGATTATAAATGTACTTCCTTAACATAGATACATGGAACATAAGATGAATTTGAGATAGTTCAGATGGCAACACTGATCTATAAGCCACCTCTCCAAGTTTGGAGTGATTTTCAAATGGTCCAACACACCTTGGAGCTAGCTTACCCTTCTTACCAAATCTCATTACTCCTTTTATCGATGATACCTTTAGGAATACTATATCTCCCACAGAGAAAGATATATCCTTCCTCTTAGAATCTGTATAACTCTTTTATCTACTAAAAGTTGTTTTCAATCTCTGTTGAATAAGAGGAATCTTCTCTGAAGTCACTTGCACTAATTCTAGACTGGTTAATTACCTTTTACTAACTTCCCAACATATAAGGGATCTACACTTTCTACTATATAATGCCTCATATGGAGCCATTCTAATGCTAGCTTGATAACTATCATTATATGTAAATTCAATCAATGGCAAGTGTACATCTCATTAACCACCAAAATCCATAACACACATTTGAAGCATATTCTCTAATGTTTGAATGGTCCTTTCTGACTGAACATCTATTTGAGGATTTAAAGCTGTGTTAAAGTCAAGTCTTATGCATAATGCTTTGTGCAATTCTTACCAAAAGATGGAAGTAAAAGTAGCTCCTTCATCTGACACTATACTCTTTGGCACCCCATATAGGTAGACAATTTGGTTGATGTACAACCTGGCTAGCCTATCTAGTATAAGTCTTCTTAATTCATAAGAAGTGATTTGACTTAGTTAACCTATCAACTATTACCCATATGGCATCATAGCCACTTAATGTATGAGGCAATCTAGAAATAAAGTCCATTATAATTATGTCCCACTTCCACTTTGGAATAGGTAACTGTTGTAGTAATCTTGAGGGTCTTTGATGTTCCAATTTCACTTGTTGACATGCGAGACACCTGGATACAAACTTTGTAATGTCTCTTTTCATCCCATTCCACCAATATGTATCTTATAAACCATGATACATTTTGGTAGAACTTGGATGAACACTATAGGAAGAAAAGTGTGCCTCTTCTATAATCTCTTTTCTCAAGTCATCCACATTTAGCACATATAACCTAGTGCCCAAATGTAGCACACCCTCATTGTCAATTACAAAATCACTAGACTGGCCTTGCTGTACCTCTAATATTATCTTTTATAATCGTGGGTCCTTCTCTGAGTTGCTTTAACTCTATTTAAGTGCACTGATCGTACTTAGAATTAAGCTAATAAAAATTTCTTGGTCACCTTCCATTACAACCATTTATTAATCAGGTCATGTAATTGGGCTCCTTTTTATGCTAATGTGAGCAAGGCTGCCTGCTGACTTCCTACTTAATGTGTCAGGTACTATATTATCTTTTCTTGGATGGTTAAGAATAGAGCAATCATAATCTTTTAGAAGTTCCATCCATCTTCTTTTTCTTAAATTTAAGTCTCTTTGCTAGAAAATGTACTTCAAGATCTTGTGATTGATTTATATTTTATAAGTTACATCGTACAAGTAGTGCCTCCAAATATTTAATGCAAACACCACTACCGCTATTTCTAAATCATGAGTAGGATAGTTCTGCTTATGCTTCTTTAACTAACGTGAAGCATAAATAACCACTCTACCATTCTTCATCAATACACATCCCTATCCTACTCAAGAAGCATCATAATATATAGTATACCCTTCATTCCCTAAAGCTAAAGTCAACACTAGAGCTGAAGTCAACCTATCTTTGAGTATCTAAAAGCGCTCCTCACATTTATCAGCTCACACAAACTTAGAATTCTTCTGGGTAACCTTGTTAAAGGTATGGCTATCTTGGAGAGATCCTTCATAAATCTCTTATAGTAGCCAACTAAACATAGAAAACTCCTTAATTCTGTGACTATTGTGGGTCTTGGCCACTCTGCAATAGCTTCAATCTTTGTAGGATCTACTTGTATGCCATCCTTAGATAATATTTAGCCAAAGAATGCCACTTGATCCAATGAAAACTCACACTTAGAGAATTTAGCATACAATTGATGCTCCTTCAAAGTCTGAAGCACCATCCTCAAGTGCATGGCATGTTCCTTTTCACTCTTTGAATACAACAAGATGTCATCAATAAAAATTATTATAAATTGGTCCAAGAATGGGCCAAACACCTTATTCATCAAGTCCATGAAAGCTAATGGGGCATTGGTCAATCCAAAGGACATTACCAAAAATTCATAATGGCTATATCTTTTTCAAAATGTAGTCTTGGGTATATCTCCACTTTTGATCCTCAATTGATGATACCCTAACCTCAAGTCAATTTTAGAGAAACACCAAGCTCTTTGAAGTTGGTCAAACAAATCATCAATCCTTAGAAGAGGATACTTGTTCTTGATAGTGACTTTGTTCAACTATCTATAATTGATACAAAGTCAAAGATTACCATCTTTTTTCTTCACAAACAATATTTGCGTGCCCTAAGGAGATGTACTGGGTCTAATAAAACCCTTATCAAGCAATTCTTGCAATTGCTCCTTAAGCTCCTTTAACTCTGTAGGTGCCATTGTATAAAGTGGCATAGAGATAGGATCTATACCAGGTATAACATCGATACAAAATTCTATCTCTCTTTATGGTGGTAAACTTAGCAATTCTTCAAGGAAAACATTAGAAAACTCACACACAATGGGCACATTCTCAACTGCCCCCTTATTTGCCTTTGTATCTCTAACCACAATCAAATAGCCTTGATACCCCTTTTTAAGCATCTTTTTAGCTGTGATTGCCAAAATGAGATTTTTAGGCATTGAACTCTTATCACCCTTGAATTGGAATTCCATATCATTTGGAATTCTAAAAATCACTTCCTTCTCTCAATAATCCAATGTGGAATAGTGTGGAGCCAACCAATCCATTCCCAAAATCACATCGAAATATATTACATTTGATAAGACTAAATTTGCCAATAGCTCTCTACTCTCCATCAACACTAGATAAGATGGAAAGACTATGTCTATTTTTAACTCATCACTAAGGGGAGTTGCTACAGATAATGGCACTAACAACTTAGATGGTTGCAATCCTATCTTGGAAGCAAAAATAGGTGATACAAAGGAATGAGATGTACTAGGATCAAATAAAACTCTAGCATCAACATAACAGATTGGAAGAGTACTTATAACCAATGCGTTTGATATCTGAGTATCTTGAGGAGTCAATATGAAAATTCTAGCTTGCCTAAGGCCTATTTATTATGAGGTGGATAGCTGGGTATATCCCCTTCCTCAAGCTCTACCTCCAGTACCTTTGCCCTACTGGCTCACAAACTGAGTTGGTCTCTATTAGTGTTAAATAGGTGCTTAATACTACTGATGCACCTACTAAATTAGCTAAGCCATTGAAGTTAAAGATTCCTGGGCATATAATGGCTGAAATCCATAGTTAGGACAATGCTCTAGTAAAATGTCCTGACTATCCACATCTAAAACAAGCTCCAAGCATCAAATGACATAACCCCTGATGTACTCTACCATAAGTATTACATGCACTAGCCCTAGATCCTGTACTACCATATCTGGAGCTCTAACCACTACTATTACCACTAGCTCCTGATCTAAATCTAATAGGTTTACTACTCTGTCGACTATGCCTTCCACTCTTATGCACGCGGTGACCTTTGTAGCCTTGCTGTGAAGTACCAGTAGCCTGAATGCCAATACTACCCATCTAAAAAGTGGGCTGCTGAATCCATTGGGCTACTACCAAACTACTGTTGCCACTCATGTAAGGGTAAACGATAGTCCCATGTCTGATCTGTCACCTCTCCAGTTGTCTAGCCTCCTCAATGACACTTTCTAAACTCCAGTTTTTAGTTTGGATACCAATATAGGTTGGGCCTAACCCTACCACAAATAAATCCACTGCTCTCCTCTCATCCTGCATCAGATCCATAATATGATGTGACAACTTAAAGAACTTACAGGTGTATTCATCAACTGATCGATCACCCCTGACTATATACAATAACTGCCATCTATAATTATCCGTCATTGAAGGTGGGCAGAATTATCTCAAGAATCGCTCTTTAAACCCTAACCATGTCATGGTAGTGATAAATGGCTAAATTGATTACATAAACTAGTACTAAGCTGCAGCTTGCACTAATAACTACACAATCATTATGCTTTGGTAATCAATGTACCCTATCCTGGTTCTAGCTTCAATAGTGTTTATAAAATCTAATGCATCACCATTACCATCAAAGGGAACTCTCCCAACTCAGACATCCTTTGATTCCTCTATTGTAACATTTATTGTACTAGAGGCATGGCTTGATTAAGTTTCGATAATCCTTGATTAATTCCCATTACACCTATTACAAAAGCTGAGGGATCAATCTCAAGAACTTTTTATTCTACTCGTGACTACTGCTCTTGGCTCTGATTTGCTGCCGCTCTAGGCCTACCCCTTATTTTACCTCATGGGGCAAGGGGAGGAGCTTCATCTTAAAAGGACTACTTAACATCATCATCTCTAGCAAGAGCATTTCATGCTCTTCTCCTATTTCTTAAAAGACATATAAACAATATTCAAGAGATAACAAGAATGTCAACATATACACAAAATTCTAGAAGCAATGATGACACTAAATGAAAATTACCACTTAATCACTATAGTAGTTTTAATAAAAGATAGATACTAATGACCAAAAGAATAAGGATTGAACCATTGCTATGATACCAACTTTGTCATGACCTGAACCTATAGGCATATTATCGACACTAGGGAATAGGAAAGCATTAAGCTTTCGAAACCCGTAGTAAGCCTTAGAAACTTTTCCCATAAAAACATTTCCCAATTTAATAATTCTAACAAAAATTTGGTAGACTTTCCTTTGTATTGGGAATAAAACCAAATCCTACATGAAGCAAATAACACTCCCAATAATACATAACAATCACAACTTCTCCAAATATCATCAAAATTACCAATGTCTTAACTCAAGTATTTCAAGATACATATTATCATGCAATACAAATACAATAGCAACAACTACTCTTATACTACTACGGTGTCTAGATTAACTAAAGGTATTTCATAAACATTAATACCATTGCAATAACTTATATAGAGCAACCAGTGAAGAATGAGTCTGGCGTAGAAAAGAAAATCTAACAATAGACTCCTAAGATCCTAAAAAATAATTAAGGGAAGCCAGATCTCACTGAGTAAATTAATAATATAAAATGCATGTTGATTTTAAAAATACTTATTTAAAATCATTAAATCCATTAAATGAATAAATATTTAAAATCCTTTGTTTAGTTAAAAATTTTTTTCTAAGATATCTTTCCCAAATCCATAATTCTCTTTACACAAAATCCTCATTCAAAAATCATATAAATTAAAATCTTTAGGAAAAATCATGGTAGAACCTTAGACCTCAATCCACTATTGTTGTCCCAAAAGAACAAGCTCAATTGAGTTACATCTCCACTCTAGCCTGAGAGAACAAGCTCCACCGAGCTCAATCCATATACTACCCGAGAGAACAAGCTCTATAGAGCCTTGCCTGAGAGATCAAGCTCCACCAAGCCAAATACATAACATTTACTAAGAGATCAAGCTCCACTGAGCCAATATCGAATATATAATATACCTCAGATTTTACTAGTGTGCACACATTCTACCATTTTCTAAAAACATGATTATCTCAAATATAAAAGAAAATAAATGAAATCAAGCTAAATCATTTCCAAAATCCTTAACAATAATAAAATAAATAATCATGCTTGCAAGTAAGAATCATAAGAATAATTAAATATATATATTCAAATTTATCATTTTCTTAATCCTATATATATATATATATATATATATATATATATATATATATATATATATATATATATATATATATATATATCACTAGTTAGCACGTTTTACCATTTTCTACAAACATGAATATCTCAAATATAAAATAAAATAAATGAAATCAAGCTAAAGCATTTCCAAAATCCTTAACAATAATAAAATAAATAATCATGGTTGCAAGTAAAATTCATAAGCATAATTAAATTAATATATTCAACTATATATATATATATATATATATATATATATATATATATATATATATATATAACTTTAATAAACATTTTATAAAATTAATTCACAAGTTGAGCATGCTGGTTGACGTGTTCTTGGCTATCCCAATGCTATAGCTCTTGCTCCGGAGCTCTCTAAAATAAATAATATTTATTTAACACATGCTTATATATATATATAAAATTCATAAAAAATCTCAAAAAATTTCAAAATAGTTAATAAAATCACATAATTAATAAAATGGACTTAGAATTATCCTAAATATGATATTTGAGGCTAAAGGAATTTATTGTGGTGCATTAAAAAAATTGAAATGGAAATTAAGAAATTTCCACCGAAACACTTTCGGGATTTTTATCTCAAAATCCGTGAGGAATCAGACCTAGCCCTAATTATGGAAATTAATCCTCATCATTTATACTATTTATTAAAAATAAAATCATAATTTTTGGGCTAGTAACTATTCCTCAGTGGAATCTGATTAGGACTCACAGGATTTTCTCACCGAAAAATGTATTTAATTCAAAACAGATATACACATAAGTTCATAACACTAAGGAGAAGCTAAAAATACATTCAAAGACTTAAATCATTGGCCGGATTTATAGATCGGTTCAAAAACCATAACTTATTGATCAATGATGATACTTGGACTCGTGGTTGGTCTCTTTTGACTCCTGATAGTAATACGAGTCCAATGGTGGTGGTTGTAGTAGTTGGAAGTCGCCGAAAATGGTGATTTATCACTATAAAGTTCAAGCTAAAGTTTTAGAATGCAAATTGACTAAATCTTAATCAATTTTCATGAAATAAAAATTAAAGGCATGTAGAGGAGGTTGAAAAGTGTTTGTGGTTCAAATTTCATGGCAAACAGAGGTCGTTTGGCCGGTGAATGGGGAATGAGTAGTTTTTGGTGTTACAGTGGATGCTGGGAGAGAGCTCAAGGGTCTAAGTGCATTTTTCACTACTAATAGATATAAACTGAAGAGGGGATGGAAAGTTACCACTTTGGTCCTTGTATTTTTGGAAAAATTTCCATTTAGTCCTTCCACTTTGGCGCTTGAGATAACTACTAGCAGTTAAATGAGTATTACCTTCATACTAGAAAGTTGCTAGCAATTAACTATTTTAACACCATACCACGAATCAACAACCATCTAACAACCTAAAAACAATATGATTACAATGGTAATACATCTTTATTATTTATTTGAATATATATATGGGTTATTGCGGTTTTTTGGGAGAATAATATAAAAGGAGAAGTTTTAATTTTGAAAGAGGAGAGGCTGCTACTTTAGAAAACAACACTTTATTGTTTTCTTTACACAAGAATTATTAATCTTTCAAATTTTCTTTAGTTTTTTATTTTTAATTTTCAACTCAAGCTATTGGAATGAAAAAATGTAAAAACCTAAATTTTCACGTATTAACTTGAGAAATTAAAATTTGAGATATGCAGTGTTAATAATTATTTTACTTTATATTATTATTATATTATTAAATTGTGATATTTAATTTTAGTGGAATTTAATTTAACTTTTGGGGTTAAATATAATTTTAATATTAATAATTTAATATTAGTGTTTATTTGAGTATTTGAGCATGATTTATTATAATATTTTTGTTAAAAAATAATTGAAAATAATTTTGTTGTTTAATAAATTATATTATTATGTCTTTTATATTTTTATTAAAACAAAATATATACATAAAAGATTTTTTTTCTTTTTTTTTTCTCTTCTTTCTCTCTCCTTTTCTTTTTTTTTTCTTCCCTTTCGCACGCAACACCACCCACTATCGCCGTTTACTGCCATCCACCATCGCCAGCCTGTCACACTGCCATCAAAGAAAGCCTTACCACCGCCAACAACATCAAAAACCGGCACAACCTCCTCCCTCCTTTGTTCTCGTCAGCATCGGTTGGGGAGAAGAAGATTGGAGACTTTCCGGTGAATTTTTCAGCTGTTCTTGGGCTTGAATTGAAGCTCTCAACCCGAGCTTTGATAATCATTGATCAATTTTGATAAATTAACCGGTAACTACTCCAATTTTGCAAAATTGAAATTTGAGAATTTTTATTAAATTATGAAATTGAAGCTTAATTTGAATTTATTTGATATTAATTCCTTAGGACAAATTAATGTAGGTATTGTAAGGTTTTTGAAAATAATTTTTGTAAACTTTTAGAAATTTTTTGAATTTTTAGGGTCTTGAGTTCTTGTTCATGACATTATTCCTAAGCCAGAAAAATTTTATATTTTTAATAAATTCTGCTTGTTATTTTAAGCAAGCTTCGTTAAGGAAGTTTATTAAAATTATGTACTGAATTTTTATTACAAATTTTCAAATATTTATGTTAAACATAAATTTTTGAGAAAATTAGTATAAATTGCTAAATTTTATGTTTTAACTGAAATTATGGTAGATTATGATGTTTTGGGTAATTTTTGAGTAATAAATAATATTAAAATAATTTTTATGAATTTATTCCTATTTTTAGCTAATTATTTTTTAGCTAATTATAAGTAATTATCAAAATAATATTTGAATAAAATAGTATTTATGATTTTTATGATTAAATGAGTTTTCAGTTGCTTGATTATATAATTGAACAATTTAATTAATTTTCAATAATTAAATACTATTTAATTTCAAAAATTTTAATAAGGACCTTTATAGCATAAATTGATTTTAATGTGAATTTTATTAATTATTTTTTTAAATAAATGTCTTCTATGCTTTATTTGTGTAAATAAATTAATTTTGATATTGAAATAGAATTTTATTGATTTATATTGTGAAATTGGTTCTCGGTTCGTCATAAAGTGTAGTTTAGGGGTCCAACCCGAGATTTGGAGTTGTTGCGGTTATTTAAAGTGTTTTTCTGTGTAGAGTTGACTTTACTTTTGTAGAGATATTCATTTTTTAGAGAAAACTCTATCGAATTTTTGATAGATTTCTTGTAAAATCTGACATCGGTCCTATTTTATTAGAGTCATATTTTAATTGAATCTTTTCTTAAAAATCTAGAATTTTTAGAAATTCTATTTTAAATTTCCTCTTATTTATTTCTTTTCTTTAGCCGTTCCTCCAGTCAAGTTGACAGGTCGAGGTCGAGCGTGAGTGTGCAGAGGAGCGCATTCCACCTGTAAGTTAATAATTAAATTGTGTGTAGGATATATATATATATATATATATATATATATATATATATATATTGATTGATTTTGAAAAAATAGAAGAATTTATTAGAGAATTATATTATTATAAGAATGTCTATTTAAATTAAATTATTGTATTATTTTTATAATTATAATAGTATGTTTATATTAAATTTTCACATGATTAGTAAATTTTATTTTATTGTAATCTTTCTTGTTTATTTTTATTTATTTATTTATTTTTAAAATAAAATACAACAGAACGGACTACATGATGGGTTTCATCAGGACCATATGCACACCGGTAGAATTGAGAATGAGTGGTGAATGTATGTGGCTCGATGATACTTTGCTCTCGGGTGTGATTTATATATTACTGGGGCTGGGAGCTCAGTGATGCTTTGCTCTCGGGAACCGTCAATAAATATCAGTTTAGGTGAATTAACTGTGGCTGGTAGCTCGGTTGATGCTTTACTCTCAAGAACCGACAGTCTTTGGATTATAAGAGAGCCAAAAAGCTATTAGATTTTTGGACTAGTTTTCTACCTAGTTTTGTTATAAAATGGTTTAAGGAAGCAAATTATATATAGTATTTAATGAGTTTTAATTACCTCATTTCAGTAAAAGATGATTTCAATAAAATTAAATAGCTTAAATTATAAATTTCTTATTTTCATAAATATATTTTAAAGGAGATTTTTATACTTTATATATTTTTTTTTATTAACTTACTCAATGAGGTTTGACTCCCCTCAATTATTTTTTTAGGATCTCGGGAGTCACCAGTCGGTCAGCCTACCTTACACCGGGTTTCTTCTTCTTCAACTATTTTATGTAGGCTTATTTAAGATGTATTATCCTTATGTATGTATTTTAAATCTAGAACATTGCAGTAGTAGAAATGGTTAAATATTATGTTGTATTTTATGAATTGACGTATGTATTAAAACTTGTACTAAAGATTATTATTATATATATTATATAAGTTTGTTTGGATTTTAATTCATTTATGCTTTTTATCTTTATTTAGATATTTCATTTTATTATCATCTTTTTTTATCGAATTTTCCTTAAGGCTTACTATGGATTTCAGGTACTTTATGTATTCCCATTCCTTAGTGCCGGTCACATGCCTCTTTTGGGTTCAGATTGTGATAAAAAAAGGATTGAGAATCAAGAACACTATTGAGGAAGCTGAATAAAAATAATTTTTCTTCTATTATTACCTTGCTCATTATTTTATTTAATTATGAATATGTTATCATTCTTCATCTCTTATTGTTCTTCTCAAATTTCTATAAGTAGTTTAGTTAGGGTTGAACCGACTCAACATGAACTTAACAAAATAAATTCTAGATAAAAGAATATGCATTTCATGAGAATTATTAGACTTAATGCTTTTCATTAGCTTGCTCACCCTTTGAATTGATTTAGACATTATATTGAGAGATTAATTCTAGTGAGAAAGCAATAACAATCTATTAATTCGATATTGACTTAGTTGAGAGACACATCAATATTAATATTCCTTAGAAGATTGCTTGATTGAATTGATTATGATTAGTTACTAGTGCTAGTGAGAGCTAGGTAATTAAGTGATTGTTGTAGTTAATTAATTACAAACATACTTATGTGAGACTTCACAATATTAAAGATGCTTTGGAAATGAAATGTTATTCATAATAAACAAGAATTTTGCTATCATTTTAAGATAAATTGAGTTGGGGGAATTAAACCCTAATGTCTTTAATTATATAGATTTAGTGACAAAGTTTTATATTGTTTTAGATTTAATTTATTTTATTACTCATTGAAATTATTGATAGTCTAAACAAGAAAATTATTAAGAGTAGCTTCGTAATTAACACTATCTCTATGGAATGATATCTTTTTATTACTACTTGTACGATTATGTATACTTGGGGATAGCATACGCATCAATATATATGCAGCATGCATTCACTAACTCATGTTCTTTTACAACCATTTTGCATCATATTAATAAGGTCCTGCATGAGCACACCATGTGTACATACTCACCTTATTCTTTTTGTAGTGTCATAGCATGCATACACATTCACATTCATTTCCTTCTTTCTTTAATCAATGTACAGAATCATAACCTCACATAAGTGTTTCAACAAAAGGTGGAAAAGTATACCACCCAAAATAGATTAGTACAACATGGGTGAATAAAATTCTAGTTCGAGTCAATAATATAAGGAAAGACTAAGAGAGGGGATTCAAAAATTGCTTACTGATGGCACCATAGCTGAGATCCTCCTAGCCTAAATTTAAGCTACTAGCAATCAAGCTTGAAATTCCTGAGATGGAAATCACATTACTGATATGTTAAATGAGGACTCTACTTTTGTTAACCCAAAGGTGGATAAAGGAAAGAATATGATACATACCCCAATTCAGATTGATGATGATGAATACTACCATGCTTTCAAAGGTGCACCACCACTGCCATTTGCTAAGATAGTTGACATGACGAAGCTTGAATTAATAGGGGAGGTCAAATTGCTTACTAATAGAATGACTCAACTCGAGTTTGCATTCAAAGACAAAGGATCATATATATGGATCTAAGAGTTTCATAGATTTGGCATTGTTTAAAGATGAACCACATCTGAATGATTTCAAGCTACTAAATTTTGCTAAGTTTGATGGTACTAGCAATCCAAGGGTACACTTGAGGCAATATGCTACTTTTATGCCTATAACTAAGCTAACTGAATCTTAGACTGTTTGCTTCTTCTTCACCTCACTGGAAGAGGGACTGAGAGCATAGTTATTTAATTTTAAGGATAAAATTAAAAGTGATTGATGGCTATTAACTTACAAGTTCATCCAACAATATGAATACAATACTCAGCTGGACATAACTAGAAGGGATTTAGAAACCACAAAGCAAAAACTTGGTAAATCTTTCTTTGATTATGTGGTTAGGTGGCATTTTAAGGTAGAAGCACGCTACAGATAACATTTTTCAAGGTTATCCTCTATCTAGTCGATAAAAAACTTTTATCATTAGACCACTTTGGAGGACTATTGAAAATCAAGTTTCAACACATGCATTTGCGTTAGCATCATTTATTACATTATATATATATGTTGTTACCTATCTCTAAGCTCTCAATTTGAAGTTACTAAATCTACTAATTTGCTAATAATATTTAACATTTATGACTTTTATTCCTCTATATTCTTCTTATTTGGATTACTATATCTCATATTGATATCATATACTTGAAATATAACAAAAATAACTTAAAAGTATACCATTTTCTATTTCATTATATATGCTCTTGTAATTATACTTTTTGTACAATATGTGAATATTTTCCCTTTTTATTCTATTCATTATTGTTGGGTTTCATGATTCAAAAACATAGTAGAAATTAAAAACTTTTAATCATAAACCCTAACCCGGATCCAAGTAATTTGATGAATTTATTAAAAACTAGGGTTTTCAAATCTTACCACAAACATAGAAGAGGCAAGATTTTTTGAAGGCAGACAGGAGGTTCACTCCAGTGACAGCTTACCTTGAGCTTTTGATTTTAGTAGTTTGGATCAAGATGTATCCAAAAGAATTCGTCCTCCACAAGCATCCACACGAACAACCCTTAATTAAAATGAAAACTTTGTGTGCTAGCACTTCTCTTGATTTCTCACAAATTAAGAATAAAAAAACTTTGTGTTTTAGTTTTTCTAAGAGGAGAAAAACAAATTTTTGGTGGCTAATGATTGAGTTAGTGAAACCTTAGAGAATATAACATATTTATAGACCTCTAATTGGGGTTTCACTTACCAAAACAACTTTTTGGTAATTTTTCAATTATTATTATTATGATTTTATTTAAAATTAGATCAGAAATAGTATTCTATTTATTTAAGATAACCTTTACCTTAAATAAATAAATAAATAAACTATTTATTTATTTCCATAGAGCATATTTGGGCTTCTCAAACCCATATCCGTTTTTGGGCCTGTTCTAAGTGTGTGACCTTATAAGTTCACATGACATTGGTAATGGGCCTTAAATCTCTATTTAGGCCTACAAGTCATAAGTGGCCTTTAGCAAGACATTATGACTACCCAAGTCATGTGAAGTCAATAATCTGACATAACCTAATTTATAATAAATATTGTAATCTCTTTGTCATATGATATCTTGATTGAACATAAGGCATAGTTTCTGTCATCCTTATATAATGCAATCATATTATTTCTTGACTATAAGTAGACTGAGAATGATAACTCTTTATCAATTCACTTTAGCATGGCCTTGCATTTTCCTCAGTCTATCTTATCAAGGGGCCCATAGATATCTTACTTAGATTAAATGAGGGACACATTCCTTCTCAATCACTCACATTCCTCACATAACTTATTTCATATCCAACAACAATCTATGTAATCATCATGTTAAAGACAATGTTAGGTTATGTCAAAATATATAATAGTTATGTAGAAATCCATGATGATTTTAAGGTAAAGGACTAAATCAATATTATTAATTATAATGAGAACTACTTATGACAATTATTTATGTAGTATTCTCATGATGGGTAAATCCAGTACATTATTTCCTAAATAAGTACCTATGAGTTGACTTAATATCTCATATTCATGATCAGTAAAACATAATCATCAATCAACATTATACTAGCCATAACATATTGTTATGACTAGGGATAATTTGAATAGAACTCATATTTAATTTAAGGGTTTTACTATCAAGTCACATACTTGATGACCTTAGAAAGAATTGACTATTCAAGTAATTAGCATAACACCAAATAATAATGAAAAATGCCTCTTTATTAAATAAAATGATAAAGTCAAAACATGGTCAAAACATGGTCATACATGATTGACCTAGTGCATATCACTAACAATTATTACCTTCCTTACCATTTCATTTGATAATTAATGTTGACTTATGTTTCTTTAATCATTTCATATTGTAGTAATTAAATGTTTATAATCATTAATTGGATTTTATTCTTGGTCTATTACCCATGAATAGTACTTTCTTATAGACATCCCAAGCTACTTAATTTCTTTTCATTTTCTGATTTATTATTATTTTATTTCAATCTTCTTTTTTTCTTATTTTTTTTAATTTTTTTTATCAAGTGTTAATATTTTCTTTTACACGTATTTCTTCTATTCTTCTTTTCTCATTTTATAATTGTTTTTGATAATCAAACTGGTAATTAACAATGTTTTCTATATATTTTCTATAATTTATAAATTGTATATTTCCCTACTTATATTAATTTTACTTATTTCAATTCAATTTTAAATAAAAATCCAATTTTATACATCTCATTTTAATATTTTATATTTTATTTAAGATCTTCGTTTATAATTTATTTTGGTTCTTGTATTATGTGATCAATGTTTATATATGAGTATTAATGAACTTTGATTAACTATGCCTTTCTCTTTAATTTTTATGGTCATTTGAGTATTTGAGTATGATAAGGAATAATTGGTAATATTGAAGTGTTTTGTCCAAAGTACAAAATTCACATTTTGAAGTCTAAATTGATGGGTTATTCATGTTATAAATTAAGGGCTTCAACATACTTAAATGAATTTTTTACCAAATTATATTCTTAAAATTCACCTTTTAACCCATTTTATCTAAAAAATATTTTTGGTTGTTGCAATAAATATGTTTTAAAATGCTTTCTAAAAGTATTGACTCCAAATTTTGGTTGATAAAGCATCAAGGAGGAAATGTTCACAAAGCATTAGCTTTTCTTACCTTTCCCTCTTTATTCATTTATTTACTTATCTTAATTATTTATTTATTTTATTTGGCACGTTTACAATTTCTATGATAATTATGCCATAGTTACCATGTCATATAGAATTGCTAATGCCATATTTGCCATGTTAGTTTGAAATATAATACCGTGTTTATACATTATGATAAATGTCATGTTAGATAGTGTGCTTACATTATGTGCTATATTTTACTATGATCATGCATTGTAATTTACTATATTCATGAATATTTCCATGATTACTGTATTCATGTATTATATTATATTCATTTGTATTTTCTTAATAATGCTTGTGTATATATGTATTGTGTTTGCATTTGCATGTAATGGTTGATTCAAAATAATACATAGTTCTTGGAATCACTATGTCAACTAGTAAGGCTGGTCCTGTTCAACATCTAGATAGTATAGGGATGACTCAAATATAGATTTTGTTCTTTCTAACATTAACATCTGGACATAATGCTTTATCCTGTGGACAGATTTAGTTTGAAGCAAGGGATTCAAGTTTCTTTAGTCACTAACTGGTTATTTTCTCAGATGATATCAAGTGATAACTTCATGTTTCTCCCAGTTGGGTTATAGGGTTGTAAGAGCATTTATGCCATTCCTAAAAGATTTTCCAATACTCCTCTCACAACCCTATATTTTTCTATAACAAGAAAAAAGAGAATAATCTAAATAATGTTGAATCGTTGTGTTGATGTTAATAGATTATTTTTGTTAGATCCTTTTATGGTTAATTTATGTTTAGCATTAGGTTATTTATGTTAAATAGTATGTTTTTATATTTTGTTTATGTTTTTTAGGTAAAGAGTAATTGTGAATGAAAGGGAAGCTATTTGAAGTGTAATTTGGAGTCAAAGAAAAATATACTATAAAAACCAACTACTTAACATAAATAACATAATTTAGGTATAAAAGGTATTGCTTCATGGAAGGCTACCTATTGATGTTACTCCAAGAAAAATTCGGGTGATTTCGCCAACCCGTATTGTAAGTGTTGGAGTAGGGATTGTTAGCTTGCTTTTGAAATTAATTCCCCATATAATTAAGTTGCCCCATATAGCCATCACACATCATACCTACATTATAAGTACCAAACTCATTATTAGAGTAACCTAAAAAATTGCAAGATTCACCTGAAAGGGTTGAGTTATTTTTGTAGGTGAGGTTGCCAATCTTCTTTGCTAGTGTAGTAATCTAGGCTTGGATGGTTGTCACTATGCCAACCTCTAGACTTCTCATCTATTTTGGTGGATGAGCTCACTCAAAGGACCATAAATAATTATCATGCGCCATCCTCTCTAACAATTGTGTAGCCTTATCAACCGTCTTTCTTATAAGGAACCCGCCAGCCTTAGCATCAATGGAATCCCTTATGGAACTTGTGACTTTATTGTAAAATGTCCTTATAAGCATATCTTTTAGTAGTCTATGATGTGGAAAACTCCTCTACAATTATGTGAACCTCTCCTAAGCTTCACTCAAGGATTCGTTCTCAAATTGTTAGAATGATGTGATCTCATTTACCACCTCAGCTGTCTTAGGTGGTGGAAAGTATTTAGCTAGGAATGCCTTTGCCAAATTATTCCAATTGGTAAAAGAACCTAGTGGTTGAGACTTTAAATAAATCTTAGCCTTGTCCTTTAGAGTGAATGAGAACAATCTCAGTCTCATTGTATTATTAGACACACCATTGTACTTGACCGTGTCACAAATCTTAAGAAAATTTGCAATGTGATCGTTTGGGTCCTCATTCAACATCCCATAAAATTGGACAGTTGATTGGATCATTTACAACAAATTGGGCTTTATCTCAAAATTATTAGCTTCAATGTTTTCCCTTGTTTTGCTTTGCCTTGCATCATTTAAACCAGACATTAATGTGTCTAAAAGAACTCTTGTATCAACAACTTAATTCCCTTCATTAGCCATTATGCTTGCCTTCTCTTAAAATCATCTATTATTTTTCATCTTAAATCTGGTTAACTCTAATTTGTATGTGAGTGGATTCTTCCTCAATCTTTAAGTATTGTGCATACACCGAAAAACTCTAGAAAATTAAATAATAAAAGAAAAAATTAAAAGAAAAAGAAACAAAATTTGGTGCCTATATCTAATGAAAATTATATCAATTATAATGTTAGAATTGAGTCCCTAGCAACGGTGCTAAAAACTTGTTTATGAAAAACTGCAAGCGTATGGTGTCAGACAAGTAGTAAAAATTCCTTTCCTTAGAGACTAGTTCTAAACACCTATTAACCTAATATTTTATTGTTTAAAGCTTTAGAGCTTTTGAAAATAGAATTTAATAAGAAAATTAAGTAACAATCAAATGAATTTAAAAAAAAAAATCTAAAACAAAGGAATAAATAAACGATAAACACAACAATTAGGAATTGAATTACTTTTACAATCCTTAGTTCACTTTAGTTAATAAGTTCATTAATCTTGCAGGTCCTGAATATTTCTAAGTTATTGATTAATCTCTCTTATGTATTAACCAAATTTAATTCATAATTCTCAATTAAGAATATCAAGTCCCAATTCTCATTGTAAACTCAACTCCTTAAATTAAATCATAAATTTATTTGCCCAAACCCACTTGGAATTTAATTCACCTATGATATCTCTACCTATAAGCAATTCAAATTTTTGTTCATAGATCCATCAATTTTGATTTCTTAACCTAAAACCCTAATTTTGATTATGCTAATGGTGATTAAGCATCAACACAAAATAATCACAATAAACATAGCTTGCAATAACTAATAAACTTCATTAATTAAAGAAAAACTAAATCATTTTTACATTATGTTCGGCTAGAAAAACTAAATCTTTTTCTCTATTCTTGTAATAAACTCTATGGGTTTAACTTATGATTTTGTTGAATATTCTTTCATTATGTTAGGCTAGAAATTTCTTTATTTGGAATTAATGATCTAAACATGACTTAATTTATCTAGTTAATGAATTTATTAATTTTATGTATATTATATTAAGTGTACTTAATGTATATTGATGTTTGATTGCCATTAACATAATCTTAATTAGGGTTTTGGATTAAGAAATCATAACCTTGATAGATCTAAGAACATAAATTCAATTTACTTATTAATAGACATATAATAAGTAATTGAGCACTAATTATGTTGGGCTTGATGATTCATATATTGAATTTAGGCAAATTAGATTTTCAATGAGAATCAGAATTTAGTGATCTTAAATGATAATTTAGAATTAAATTGATTAACTCTTGAGAAAGGTTAATTGATGATTTAAGAAAAGCTTGGTTGTGCATTATTAATAGATTTGTTAACTAGGATTGTTTAAGATTGTAAGGTCATTTAATTCCTAAGATGTTAATATTCATTGATTACTTTTTTTTATTTCTTAAGTTTAATTTTATAATAGCTTTCATTTAACTTAAAATTAGGATAATTAGAATATAATTTGAATTAAAGGTAATAATAAGGAATAAAAAAATAGGTGATTGGATTATAGTCTTTATGGGAACAATCTTTTCTATACTATATGTGTGATTCCATGCACTTAAGGATATTATATAATACCAAACATGTAATGCTCACAAAATTCCAATATACTAATCTGACAATTTTTAAGTCCTTTGTTGATCAACTCCCCTACACTATTCTCACTTATATGGCCAAGGCACATATGTCAAAGTTCAGTATTTTCAGTATATGACAAGGAGGTAGTGATGGTTGTATCACCACTAATGGTCAAATGCCCAAAGACTTATAATTTGGGATGTCTTAAGCGCCCTTTCATAATAACAAGAAAGCGCTTCATGATCTTCAACTGTCCACCTCCACCTGTTAAGAATACACTGACCACCTAAAGTGCTTATTAACCCTATCACGCATGTTAATTCTAACAGAACCAATGTTGAAAATTTTACACAGAACATTATTCTCCATTAGTAAAGTCCCCATATCTCCCATCTCATAGGTCATGAACCATTCTTGATGTGGACGAGGTTGCATTGTCATTTATAGATAGATTTAACAAAGTGGGAGTGCGCATTTGGGCTTTAAATGGACGATCATGGTGACCCTGATTGAACCACGGGGCTTATAATATATCAAATTTTAGTATGATTTGTCCTTCACTCAAACTCTGATAACTTAATTATCTTTAATGGGTTCTTATACAAATCTGACACATAAGTAGTTTTTTTCTTTTTTGTTCAATGCTTTCCCCTTTTTTCTCTCTCCGTTTATTTTTTTCTTTTTTAATGTGGTTTGTCAAAAAACCACAACTTTCATTACATTAAGTGAAGAATGTCTCCAAGTGTTGTTTATGAATTTGATGTAAACAATGTTTGAAATTATTTTAACTTTGCAAGCTCAGTTTGAGCTCCCTGAATGAGGTCTCCTTTTCACAACGTTCTAATGAATAGGTGTTTGAATGACATAGAGCCATTCGTTTGTGTATCTTAGGTAAGAATGATTTTCAAATATTCATTTAACAAATTTCTGCAAATGAATGAATCGTTCTTAAGCATAGTAATAAGAGCAAATTCTTGATGTGGTAAAAATAATAGCACTCAACAACTGGTCTTTAGGTTTAAAATAATTCAGAATTAACCAAATAAACATAAAAAGCTTTTCAAAATAGGATTTAAGGCAGAATAAAGAAGAATAAAGGGAGTTCACTCACAGTTAGTTTCTTGAAATTCCCTTGCCTTTAATAGTTGTAACGAAGCCTTCGTAAGCTACTTGCCATTTTATGGCAATTTTTTTTCAAATTACCAATTTCTGGTGGTATTAAAAATATTTCTTGAAATGAGAGGCCTACTCCTTATTATTACACAATCATATATCTCTCATTAAGTCCGTCATTACTTACTAGTGATGGAAATATAAGAAAAAAAATTCTACGAGTTAGACCAGTTCAATTAGTAGAAGTCCTTTTAAAATATCACATCATTTAAAATTATCATAAATTGGTAATTATATTTACATTTGCCATAAAAATGAAATTTTTTTTAAAATTATCACATTTTAGTAAAATTTTTAATCTTTGCCGTAAAATGGTAAATTGCCCAGCCTTCATTGTGCCTTTAGCAACTCCTATACATAGATTATCAAACTCTTAAGTAATTCATACTCAAAATCCTAAATTCCTTACATGCATGTTGATAACTAAATTCTACTTGATGGCTATCATAAATAAGGCTTGAATTCTATCTGTTCCAAGCTCAATTTATTGCTAAACCATTATATGCAAACTACTAAACATATGTATTATCATTTTAAATTATTGAAAAGAAAATGCCACGATTTAAGCCATAAATAACTAAAAACTACGAGGGATTGTTCCTTTAATTTTGCATCAATTAAAGAATCACATTGCTAGAGATTTTTTTATTGATTATTTTTCTAAAGGTTTGGAGAAAGGTGGAATGAATGGAAATTTTTTAATCCTTTGTGAGATGAAGGTGTTAGAAAGGTAGTGAACAGAGAAGGATAAGGCAAGCAACTATGTTCTAAATGTGGAAGTTAGGAAATACTTATTAAAACCCATGCATGGCTTAGTCTTTAATTCATGGCTATAAATTAATAGAAATAGGTAATTGTTGTGCATTTATCTTTATTAAGATTAATGATATATAGTTCCACAATGTTCATGTATACATCACATTTATGATTGATTGTATATTAATTTGCTTGGTTTTTCAGCTACTTGTATTGAATTAGTATAGCTAGGCATTATGAGTATTGATCTCAATATATTTCACACATGAAAATTACATTTTAAACTTTGCTAAATGGTTTTGACATGATCTTTGACCATAGCATAGAGACTCCAAAGTCTCTTATTCTTTCATAGTATAGACTTGAATGATACGGTCTTCAATAATCCTTCATTGTATCTTTGCTGATTTTTATGCTACCATATTCATAGATTAGTATCTTGATTCAAGTGTCTTCATCCTTTGAAAATTGTTCGTAATGATGATATTATCAAATAAAAAAGGCTGAATGTTTAATTTTAGTGTTGAATTTTACATGATTAACCCCTTGAACTTTTATTATTTTCTCTTCAACCTTTAAACTTTTATTTTAATCGAACTTTTTCACTCTTAAATTTGTACTTTTCTTGTCTATTTAACTCATACAAATAGTCTATAGAATGACTTCCCAAATATTTACTCAATACTATCTGCTCGATAAAGTGAGTATAAAATAACAACTGTTTATAAAATCCAAAATAACATATCACACCTTACAATAAAACATAAATTGGATGTAGACTTATAAATTTATTCCAAAAAGTAACTTTGTGAACATACCTTATCATATAAAATTAAAAGACACATAAAAGATAAAAATGCAACAGAATCGAAGTATTGTAGATCTTCCCATGCCTTCTAAAACTGGCATCTTGGACAATGCATATACTTTGCAATAATTCCATCAATTCTCTAATATTCCATAATGGAAAAAATGAAAAATATTAATTTTTATAGAAGTAAATATATAATTTAGGGAGGAAATTTATTATGCAAGTACTGGGAAGAGATATAGATGAGAAATTACCTTAAAAGACTGCATTGACTAGTTTCCTTTTTTATAAGATTTGCTAGTGTTTTTTATCTTGTCAAATCTTTTTCACCAATGGTACCCTCTGACTTCAATCATCCTCACAAACCATGAATGTTTCCTTTGTTCTGAATATAAAGAATCCAATTACAAGACTGATGTCGATGAGGTTGCATTGTCATTTATGGATGGATTTGACAAAGTGGGCATGCACACTTGGGCTTCAAATGGATGGTCGTGGCGACCTCAATTGAACTATGGGGCCTATAATATATCAAATTAAAGTTGACTCAGAGCTCTATAACAAGTGGTACATATTATATCTATAGCAACCCATCTTCGGGCCCAAATTCCTTTGTTTAGGCCCTTAAATTTAGTTTAAAAGTTTATGTTCCTTTTTGGGATTTTTAGTATTTTCTTCCTTTTTTTTGTTTTCAGGGTTTTTCCCTAAACTCTTTTTTTTTCTCTTTGGGGTTGTTTGAGGATGACTTTTATTGAATTAATAAATCAAATTTATATTTTTCCAATATTCGGTGTTCCTTTGTGTAAATCAATGATTATTGATGCCTATTTCCTGACATTTGTGCATAAATCAATAGGTTATAGAAGATTGTTAGATGGAAATTGTCCGTGATTCAACGTCGAGTAGTATTTATCCAATTTCCTAGGCTTCCACTATGTCAATTGCTATTAGAGTCGATGAACGTTCCTAGGGTTTTATATATAAAAAAATTAACATGAAGAAGACAACAAAAATGCCTGGATGAGGTTTACGAGCAGGAGGTTGATCAATGGGTTGAGCAATAGTTTGAGCATGTTGAGCAAGAAATAGGACGACTTGGGCAGACAATGGGGTAAATAGGGTAGATGGTGGAGCAAATGAATGAGAGGATAGCTTCCTTAATGATCAACCATAACAAAAATACCAATGACCAAAATCATCATAACCATAATAGGGCTTATGTAGATGAGAGTTCTAATGAAAAGGAGGATGAGTATCAAGAAGTGCTATGCAGACGTAAAAGGGAGTCTAGAATGCAAATTGAAATTCTAGAATTCCATGGCAGTCTTCAACCTAAAGAGTTCCTTGATTGGCTAGCGATGGTTGAGGAGATCTTGGAATTCAAGGGAGTACTTGATGATAAATGAGTGCAATTGGTAGCAACTAGATTGCAAGGGAGAGCTATAACATGGTAGCAATAACTCAAGTTGACTAGCACCAAGTTGGGAAAGGAGAAAATCAACACCTAGGAGAAGATGAAGAAACACATGCGAGCCACCTTCCTACCATATAATTACTAGAGGTTGATGTATCTGAAGCTATAGAATTTGAAATAGGGTCTGAAGTCGGTGGATGAATATACCATTGAATTTTACCAATTGATTACTAGGAATGAAATACAGGAGACGAAGGACTAGTAGGTGTCATGATACGTTGGAGGCTTAAAATTATAGATCCAGGATACTGTTAACATGTTTGATCCTGTATTTGTTTCAGCGGCTCATCAGAGGGCGTTAATGGTAGAGAAGCAATCATGTCATACTTCTACTGCTGGAGGTTCGAATGTTGGTGCTAATAGTAGTGGTGGTGTAACCAAAATAGTAGTTGGGAATAGCAGGTCAGGGAAATTTAACAGAATAGTTGGTTCATTTAATAGAGCAGCTGGCAGTAGTGGTATAAAGTGCTTTAATTGTGGCGAACCTGGTCATAGGCAAGCTGAATGTAAAAAGACTACTACAAAAAAAGCCTTGTTCAATGAAACAGATGACTATGATGAGGATGTAGTTGAGATTGAAGGTGCAGCAGTATATGAGAATGTCACCTAATCCCAAAGAGGAACATAAACTTTTAAACCAAATTTAAGGGCCTAAACAAAGGAATTTGGACTCAAAGATGGGTTGCTATAGATGTAGTGTGTAGCACCCATTATAGGGCTCTAAGTCAACTTTGATTTGATATATTATGGGCCTCATAAAGGTGCTGAATGTTTGGGATTACTAGACAGACGCCGTTGAAGTCACTCAATTAATGACCCCAGACTTATATTTCACCACATAAGTGAACCACTATAAATAGGCCACCCATCTTGTATGGCGTGGTGACACCATATCCTACTGGTGTTGGTGCCTTAAAGAATCATGATTTGTATACAAAAAAACTCCCTGTGAAACAAATAATGATGCCATTGCCTCACTACTTGCACAACTGCATAAAGCTCAATATCATAAGCGATGTAATTGAGTTTTGAAATAGATAATTTCTCATTAAAAAAAGCCATAGGCCTGCCATTCTGACTCAAGACTGCCCCAATGCCTACCTTGGAAGAATTTGTATGTAACTCAAAAGGTTGAGAAAAGTCTGGCAGCACTAAGATTGGTGCTGTTGTAAGGCATTTTTTAATCAAATTGAATGCTGTCTCTGCCTCATTTGTCCATTCAAGCTTTGGTGCCATTATGGTGCTGAAATTAGCAATGAACCACCTATAAAAGGATGCTAGGCCATGGAAACTCCATACTTTTATCAAGATTATTGGTCTAGGCCACTCTTTTATTGCTACCACCTTTGCTGCATCCACCTCTAAACCAGCTCCTGAAACCACGTACTAAAAAAAAACACTTTGGGGGTCATAAAAACACACTTCTTCATGGCAACATAGCAATGCACTGAAAACCTCTTTAACAAGCTGCATGTACTCATCAAGGTTAGCTTTAAATATCAGGATATCATTAAAGTACACCACAATAAATCTGCCAATAAAAGGCCACAACAACTGATTCATGACATGCATAAAAGTACTAGGAGCATTAGACAAACCAAATGGCATTACAAGCCATTCATACAACTCCTCCCTAGTCTTAAATGTTATTTTCCATTCATCCCCCGGTCTCACATAAATTTAATAATACCTACTTTTCAAATCAAGCTTAATGAAAATAGTAGCACCACTAATCTGATCAAGCAAATCATCTGAGGAATAGGAAATCTGTACCTCATAGTAATTTTATTGATGGTTATGCTATCCACACACATACACCATGAGCCATCTTTTTTGGGTGTCAAGAGGGTAGGTACCGCACAAGGACTTATACTCTCTCTAATATGGCCTTTGACTAGTAGCTCTTCCATTTGTCGACACAATTCCTCATGCTCATTGGGACTCATCCGATAATGTGGTCTATTAGGCAAGGCTGCTCCAGGCACCAAATTAATATGGTGTTGAATGTCACGTAAAGGTAGCAATCCTTCTAGTAACTCCTTAGGAAATAGATCACCAAATTCTGTAATAAGTGGAGTGACAACCTTTGGAACATGGGCTGAGTCGGTCACTTCCTTCCCTACCAGCATATATACCCTATGTTCAACTCTTACAACTCCTCATCAAATTGGGCCAAGGACATCAGTGTATTGACTCCAACTCTAACACCTTCTTACTTAGGCTTCTCGAACACCTGTCTACTAGGCAGTAATATAGTTTTGACCCCCTCAAAAATAAAACTATATGTGTTAGTTCACCCATTATGAGTAACATCCCTATCATACTGCCAAGGCCTTTCTAAAAGCAAGTGGAATGCATCCATGGCAACAACATCACACCAAATAGTATCTTTATATTTCAGACCAATTGAAAAAGGAATCAAGGCATGCTTAGACACTGAAACTTCACCGCCTTTTTTAAGCCAAGCTAGCTTGTAAGGCTTAAGATGTTTCTTGGTCTGAATTTTTAATTTTTGGATAGACTCATCATTTATAATATTTTCACAACTTCCACCATCAATCATAAAATGACATACCTTATTCTGGATGGTACAGGTAGATTGAAATATATTGCTCCACTGCCACTCATTCTCATGTGCAACCCTTAGAGTTAGATAAGATCGCCTAACCACTAGTGACACACCAACATCTCCTTCCAGTTTCACTTCAGTTCCTTTATCATCATATACTGTTGCACCTTTAATCTCAACTACATCCTCATAATAGTCGTTTGTTTCATTGAACAAGGCTTTTTTTGTAGCAGTCTTTTTACATTCAGCTTGCCTATGACCAGGTTCACCACAATTGAAGCACTTCATGCCACTACTGCTAGCTGCTCTATTAAACGGACTAGTTGCTTTGTTAAATTGCCTTGACCCACTATTCCCAATTGCTGTTTTGGTTACACCACCATTGCTATTAGCACTAACATTTGAACCTCTAGCAGTATAAGTACGACGTGATTGCTTCTTTACTATTAATGCCCTCTGATGAGCCACTAAAATAGATACAGGATCAAACATGTTAACAGTATCCTAGATCTGCAATTTGAAGCCTTCAAAGTATCATGACACCAACTGGTCCTCCGTCTCTTGTATTTCATTCCTAGCAATTAGTTGGTAAAATTCAGTGGTATATTGATCCACCTACTTCAAACCTTGTTTCAAATTCTATAGCCTCTGATACATCAACCTCTAGTAATTATATGGTAGGAAGGAGGCTCGCATGTGCTTCTTCTTCTTTTTCTTCCAGGTGTTGATTTTCTCCTTCCCCAACCTGGTGCGAGTCAACTTAAGTTGCTACCACCATGTTGTAGCTCTCCCCTACAATCTAGTTGACACTAAAGGCACTCATTTATTGTCAGGTGCTCCCTTGAATTCCAAGATCTCCTTAATTGTCGCTAGCCAATCAAGGAACTCTTTAGGTTGAAGGCTCCCATGAAATTATGGTTTTTCCCTAAACTCTATTTATTTATCTCTTTGAGGTTGTTTGAGGATGGCTTTTGTTGAATTAATAAATCAAATTTATATTTTTCCAATATTCAGTATTCTTTTGTGTGAATCAATGATTATTGATGCCTATTTCTTGATATTTGTGCGCAAATCAATAGGTTATAGAAGATTGTTAGACGTTAATCATGCACAATTCAGCGTCAAGCAGTATTTATCCAATTTTCTAGGCTTCCACTACATCAATTCTCAATTATAAGTCATATGGAACGTGCATGCAGTGTTAAAAATCCAATATTGTGTTGAATTGAGTAGGTTGGCGACAACGAGAAGACTCATTTGATTATAAGTATCCTTTACATTTCCAACCAAACTAGCTTTAATAAAATTTTCTAGCCTTCTTCATTTTTGATAATTTTTCTCCATCCTATTATTTAACTTTGAACACTAAGCCTTGATATGACATTTTTTCTTACAGTAATAGCACTTCATAGTCTTATTCCTAGACTTTAATATACCCCTTTTGCCATCACCGGTACCTCTCTCAAATGTCCTATCATAATTATAGAAATTTTTACCTGAGTCTTAAGATTAACCACTAGTTGTTCAATTTTTTCCTTAGAAAATAAAGCATTATACACCTCTTCAAAAGAAATCTTATCATGACTATACAATAAAGTATAATCAAAAGTCGTATAGGATGGATGTAGTAAACATAAGAGAATTAATGCCAAATCCTCATTGTCCAATTTAAGCTCTATGTTTTTTAAGTAAAAAATTATTTCCTTAAAATAGTCAAATGGTCCTCAAGGGATGTACCTTTTGTCATATGATGAGAGTACAAATACTACTTCAAATGCATTTTATCGATGAAATTTTTCTTCATGAATAAATTCTTAACCTTTATCCATAATGAACATAGGTATTATCTTTTAATACATATTGTGAAATACTATTATATAAATGGAAATGTATATGAGTCAAGGCTTTATGATCTCTAGGATGCTTTTTTTTACTAGTCCACATGACAGGCATATGATCAACCCCCTAAATTGCATCATCTAAGTCCATATGCGTGAGTACGATGTGCATCTTGACCTGCCATAGAGAAAATGTTATGCTACAATCCAATAATGGAATATCATATTTTATAAAAGCTATTTTTCAAATAAATAATGTTAAGATTAAAAGGGCCATTAATCTCCTTTCTAATACCAGTTTGTTGTGCAACAGAAGCAATCAGAGTGTACAAAAAATATTAAATTCAAAAGAATAACGTAAAAAATAATGAAGTAGAGAAACAACATACAAGAATTTATCTAAACAACTCTAAAATGGGAATAAACTATGGATAAAGGAGGAGAAAATTTTACTATATTATGAAAGAGCATACATAGTGTTAGGGCAAAAAAAAAAAAAAGATTGCTATACGCCAAACCCTAAAAATTGATATTTATATGTTTAGGGTATGAGTGGAGAAAAAATAAGGAGAAAAACTAACTTTCTAAAATTGAGGTCAACCACATTTTGCTTCACATAGTCGTGTCATAACTTGTGTGTGCTTCTTGAACTCAAACACCATTCAGACACTATTTATAACACATTTATGTCTCTAGCCATGCTCACAATGGGATAAAATTACAAACCTCGATAGGGCTACCAATATGTCGTGTCTTAGGCCGTGCTCGTCATTGTATATAATGGTAGACTCTAATATGGGTACCAACACTTTCGTATTTTAGACCGTGTTCCTTATTGAAAGATGACACACATCTCAAGATAGTTGAAAACATTATCGTGCAATGATTCAAAACGACAAAGCCAACTATTCTCCAGTAAATTCACACTATAAAGTTAACATATACAAATAAAATTAGATACTATTATATTAATTTTAGTTTAACTACAACCATTGTTTCATTCTTTGATTTTTTAAATATCCATTTAAGTTCTTTTACTAATGTTAAATGCGATTTTTGACTACTTTAAACTTTCATTTAAATCCTCATATTGATGATAAATATTATTTGAGCAAATTACATTTTCTTCTTTTAGGTTTGATCTAATTTACAATTACCTCCCTTAGTTTTTTGTTCCATTAACATTTAAGGACTTCCGTTAGGGTTATGTGATGCAGAGCAACAAGTTTAGGAATGAGTTTGCAGAACAATGGATAGCGAATATAATAATAATAACAATAATAATAATAATAATAATAATAATAATAATAATAATAATAATAATAATAATAATAATAATAATAATAATAATAATAATAATAATAATAATAATAATTATTATTATTATTATTATTATTATTATTATTATTATTATTGTTGCTGTTATTGTTGTTGTTATTGTTGTTGTTGTTGTTGTTATTATTATTATTATTATTATTATTATTATTATTATTATTATTATTATTATTTAATTTTTATTTTAATTTAGTATTGATTAGAAATTAGAAATTGACTTTCCTATATTGCTAGGGATTCGATTTCCTACCTTAGCTAAAATTGTCTTTATTTTTATTTCCTACATAAAAATTAGGGGTTTGTAGGTTTGTGCCACCCTATAAATATGTAAACCTTAGGGTTATGTGAGATAGTTTTTGTTGAATTGATCATCAGATTTCTATTTTTTCAATTTTCGGTATTCCTTTGTGTGAATCAACGAATATTGATGCTTATATCCTTGTATTTATGCGTAAATCAACAGGTTATAAAAGATTGATTTTTGGCATTCATGCGTGAATCAACAGACTTTAATATTTATCCCATTTGCTATTTTATTTTATTTTATTTTATTTTTATTTCTTTATGTTTTTGCTACATCAGTTGGTATCAGAGCCGAATTGATCCTTATTAATCATGCTTATAGAGTATTATGAAGAGAGCTTATTCTATGTTACTGATGACGATGAGGATGAAGATGTGTTTATTGAAGATGAGCCAATATTTGATGAAGAGGATGAGGGCGATGTTGAATATATTGACTTCATTTTTATTTTAATTTAGTATTGATTAGAAATTGACTTTCCCATATTGATAGGAGATCCAATATTTAAGGCAGATGCGGGGGATAAGGAGATTGTAACTAGAGATGTAGGCATAACATTGGTTGTGCGAAGGTCCTGCCGAATGCTAAGAGCTGTTGATGAGAAGTGGCTGCGAAATAATATATTCCACTCTACCTACACTATTAAAGAGAAAATTTGCAGGTTTAAGATTGATGGGGGTAGTTGTGAGAATATAATCTCAGCAGAAGTGGTTCAGAAATTGGGAATTACGACTGTCAAGCATCCTAAGCCATACAAATTGGCATGGTTAAAAAAGGGGGCGAGATAATAGTTTTGAAACGTGCCTTAGTGTCATTTTCCATTGGGGCAAAATATAAGGATGACATTTGGTGTGATGTGATAGCCATGGATGCATGTCATTTGTTGTTGGGGCGACCGTAGTAGTTTGATAGAGGTGTGATTCATGACAGAAAGGCTAACACCTTGAAGGAACAAAAATAGTGTTAGTCTCTAGGAAGGATTTTGAACAATCTGAAACAGTGTAGGGTGAAAAAAGAGCTTTGTTAATTTATTAACCTTGTCCTAATTTGACAAAGTAGTGCACCAATCTGAAATTATTTATGTCCTATTTAGGAAGATGGTGGATAGAGAGATGATAGTTCCTGATGTAGTTTTACCACTTTTGGAAGAGTTCAGTGACTTGTTGCCAGAAGAACTGCTTGAAGGGTTACCTCCCATACGAGACATCCAACATCAGATTGACCTTGAACTAGGGGCAGCTTTACCAAATTGACCACACTATCGAATGAGTCCCAGTGAGCATGAAGAATGAGGAGACAAGTAAAAGAGTTGCTGGCCAGGGGATACATTTATGAGAGCTTGAGTCCTTGTGCTGTACTGACCCTTTTAACACCAAAGAAGAATGGTTCTTGGCGGATGTGCATAGATAGTCGGGCCATCAATAAAATAACGGTAAGGTATCATTTTCCTATTCCTAGACTGGATGACTTACTTGATCAACTTAGTGGGGCCATAATTTTCACTAAACTGGATTTGAAGAGTGACTATCATCAAATTCGGATTCGAGCTGGTGATGAATGGAAAACAACCTTTAAGATAAGAGAGGGGTTGTATGAGTGGTTAGTAATGCCGTTTGGGCTGCCAAATGCACCAAGCACTTTTATGCGTGTTATAAATCAACTTATGAGGCCTTTCATTGGCAGGTGTGTTGTTGTGTATTTTGATGATATTTTGATTTATAGTGCTAACTCGGATGAGCATTTGCAGCAACTACGGGAGGTCCTAACTGTGCTATGTAGAGAGAAGTTCTACGCTGCAGTTAAGAAGTGTGAATTTTTCACTTCTAAAGTGCTATTTCTTGGTTATGTTATTTCTAGAAAGGGGTTGTAGGTGGACAAAACAAAGGTTGAGGCTGTGAAACATTAGCCAACACCTACCACCATAACCGAGGTGAGAAGTTTCCATGGATTGATTTCATTTTATAGGCATTTTATTCTACATTTTAGCAGTATTATGGCGCCTATCACTGATTGCATGAGGCAGGTTGGGAAGTTTGTATGGACTGATAAGGCAGAAAAGGCATTTCAGTTGATTAAAATACGCCTTACCACGACCCCTATCTTAGTGTTGCCTGATTTTAATTAACCTTTTGAGCTACATTCAGATGCTTTAAAAGTGGGAATTGGGGCTGTTTTAAGCCAAAACAGCAGGCCAATAGCATATTTCAGTGAGAAGTTAATAGGGGCCAGAATGTGCTATAGTACTTATGATGTCGAGTTCTATGCTGTTGTGCAAGCTATTAAGCATTGGCACCAGTATTTGTTTCAGAAAGAATTTATTCTGTATACAGATTATGAGGCCTTTAAGCACTTGCATCGACAAGACAAAGTTTCTACTAGGCATGTAAGTTGGGTGGCTACCTTCAGAAATTCACTTTTATTATGAAACATAAGTTAGGGGTTACCAACAAGGTTGCAGATGCATTGAGCAGACAAAAGACATTATTAACCCAAATGTCCATTGAGGTACCAGGTTTTGAATCCTTTACAGAATTACTTGAGACTGATCCATACTTTTCTATTATTTTGGATAAGATTAAAACAAGGGAGCGAATAGATTTCCTAGTACATAATGGATTTTTGTTTAAGGGCAATCAATTATGTATCCCAGACTGTAGCTTATGTTTAAAAATTCTTCAGGAATTACATGTTGAGGGACATGTAAGGCGACACAGAACTGTGTAATTAGTTAAGGCTCATTATTTTTGGCCTACCATTCACAAAGAAGTTGAAAGGTTGGTGGGGCAGTGTCAAATTTGTCAGGTTTCCAAGGGAGCAGCATTTAACGCAGGTCTTTACATGCCTCTACCAGTTCCTTCACAACCTTTGGTGGAACTCATCATGGATTTTATGCTAGAATTACCACGCACACAGCAAGGTAATGATTCTATCTTTGTGGTAGTTGATCGATTCTCAAAGATGGTGCATTTTATACCATGTAAAAAAATAATAGATGTTGTTTATGTAGCTTAATTATTCTTTAAGGAAATATACAGGCTGTATGGTTTGCCTATGTTTATCGTGTCAGATAGGGATGCCGGGTTCCTTGGTCATTTTTGGCGTAGTTTATGGAAGATGGTGAATACGCATTTGAATTTCAATATTGCCTATCATCCATAAATAGATGGACAAAAAGAGGTGGTGAACCAATCTTTGGGTAACTTGCTGAGGTGCCTAGTGGGTGAACATGTGAAGAGTTAGGATTAGAAGCTGTGTCAGGTAGAGTTCGCCCATAATCATGCAGTCAATAGGAGTACTGGATTCAGCCCTTTTGCAGTGGTGTATTCAATAAGAGTACTAGATTCAGCCCCTGGAATTGATTCCTCTTGCAGCAAAGACAAGAGTCAATGGTAGAGCAACAAGTTTTGTTAATGGGTTACAAGAAGTTCATCAGTCTATCCATGACCACTTGGTGCAAGCTGCCTCCAAGAATAAATAGGATACTGATAAAAAGAGGTGACATGTCAAGTTTAATATGGGGGATTTTGTGTGGGCTGTTTTGACCAAAGACAGGTTTCCTGCAGGTGAATACAATAAGTTGTCTGCCAAGAAGATCAAACTAGTGGAGATCATTAAGAAGATTAATCCTAATGCCTACAAATTGAAGCTACCTAGCCATGTTCGAATTGCAGATGTGTTCAATGTCAATCACTTAGTTCCTTTTGTAGGTGATTCATCAGATGAGTCAGATTCGAGGGTGAATTTTGTCCACCCTGGGGAGAATGATGCAGGCAACCTAGAGGAACAAGCCCTCCAATTTATGCAAAAATTTGACAAATTACGATAGTGGCAATTTTATAATTTTATGCAAGTTCCAAGTATTGGATTTGGGTGATTCAAAAGCCTATTTCATGTGGAAATGGGACAACGGTTCGAAGTCACTAGCTTTGCTTATGAGATCCATCACTTTTTAACCAAATTCTATCATTTAGGCCCTTAAATAGATAATTTTGTGATTTCCTATTTTTAGGATTTTATTTTCCTGTTTTTTGTTTAGGGTTGTTTTGAGGATTTACTATATAAACTTTCCTTGTTATTATTGGATGGCAGTTTTTATGATAATTTGAATTCTCTTTTGTTCTTCTAAAATTTCTTGAAATTTTGATGCCTATAGCCTAAATCGCTATAGAAGGTCGATTATTGGTAGTCGTACGTGATTTAACAATATTTGATTATTATTATCCACCCTTTCGCTACATCATTATATGATTTTTTTTTGCGTTAAGTGGCATATAAAAAGACTAAAATGTCCTTCAAAATAATAAAATCCATAGTTAACTATAAAATAGTAATGATATTCACAAGATATTTTAGTGCTTTATATTTAATAACATAACATAACATATATACATTCCTCATTAAAAAAAAAGAAAATACTATAATTAACATAACAATTATATATTATAATTTAAAAAGAAATTGTTTACATTAGAACCATGTAAATAACTTAAATCTATAATAAATATGTGGTTACTAACAATCAAATCTTTAAATTAGTTATAATAAACGAAAAAATATCAAATTAATAAAATAAAAATAATTTTGTTGTCTTATTATCTCATGATATATTTCATATTGTATGTAGTTCTTTTTTTTTTGTTATACATATTTTTGTGGCAATATTTTAATATCCACTTAAGTGAGAAATGCATATATTTAATGTTATTAAATAGGGTTTTTATATGTATCTACCATCAACTAATGCCCGTTTTACAAATCTATCCAAGTTTTAAAATTATTGCAAATTGACATATGAACTTTGCAACCTGGTGCAAATCTATCCCTAGTCAAAATTGTCTGTGCCAGTGATGATGTGGAATGGGTGATGTGTGTAGCTATATGCACATGTGGAAATTGAGAAAAAAAAAGAAACTTCCAGAATTCATTATTAAACAAAAAGGGTACCATATTTGGGCATTTCATTCTTTATCTTCTCCTTTACCTGAAAACAACATCTTCTTAAACTCTTCTCCCTTCAAACAAAACTCGTATGCTTTTCCTCGATTACCATCGTCATCTCCTCATCTTTCCTCATCTACCCATTCAATATAAAAATAAAAAATTAACATAATCAAAGATATTGAAAGCATGTGGCTCCATGATCTTGTTGGTAAAGCTTGATTATTATGGTTTCTTTATGAGAGCATTGGTGCCAATGAAACACTATTGGCCCATTTGGAAAACAGGGAAGTGTAGAGATATTAAGTTTGCTACGGACTGGGGCAATAGTCTCTTTGATAAGGTAGGTATATAATCTTAATTACTTACTACATGTTTGCATGTTTTGGAAATAATTTCATATTATTATCAACCCTAAACTTTGCATACTTGTATTGACTTCCATCTTCTGATTTTAATGAAATTATATCAAGCGTAGAGTATTAGAGAGGAGGAAGTGGACTTAGTAAGGAAAATCTAAAAATGGAATATGTGCAAGGCTACATGTTTCATTTGTTCAGAGAATATGCAAAACTATTGAGATTTAAATCAAAAATATTGAAAGGAGCGGTTAAGGTATGTGCAGAATCAATGGCATGCTCTGAGGAAGGTAGATGAGGAATCATGAAGAGATGATGATAATTGATGAAAAGGGGATGAGTTTCGTTTGAAGGGAGAAGAGTTTCAGAGTTGAAGTGAGAAGATGTTGATTTTAGCTCAGGGAGAAGATAAACAACGAAAAATAATTCAAATACGGTAGCATTTTTGTGTTTGAAATTTTTTTTCTTAATTTCTACATGTGAAAATAGTTGCACACATCACCCGTTCCACATCATCATTGGCACAAACAGTTTTGACTGAGGATAAATTTGCACCAGGTCGCGAAGTTTATATATTAATTCGCAACAATTTTAAAATTTTGATAGATTTGCAAAAGGGACATTAGTTGATGGTAGATATATATAAAAATCCTATTAAATATAAATATAAATAATTATAATATCTTATAAATAACATTAGTGTTTTAGCTAATTATAGTTATTTATTGTTTAAATGAGCATTTTAGTCTTTTTATATGGTGTTTAATGGAAAAAAGGACTAAATCTACCAGAAATCATTAAATGTTAACAAAATAAAATTTAAGATAGGTAAATGTTTGATTTTAAATAAGAGTAAGATAAGTGTAAATTAGGTCAAATCCTAGGAAGGAAAATGTAATTTACTCATATTACTTTTAATTTTTCTAAATTTTAATTTACGTCTCTTTATTGAGATAAAAATCGCCTTTAATTCTTTTAAATGTCCACTCCTAGTATCTATACGAGAGAATCCAACAATTATTTCTATACTACGGAAATTATACATTCATTTTCTATTTTCTAACTTTCAATTGTTTTATTTTTATTGATTATTTTATTAATTACATTTTAAAATTTATGAATGCAAACTAGAGAATACACTAATCAGTAAGATTTTAGAAATTATACGCGCACATACGATCTTTATCCATTTTTATAATTTGCAGACTTCTTTTCTAGAAGTTCAAAGTTTTTTTGTTCAGAAAATCTTGACAGTCTTGATTTTCATCCCAAATGTAAATGAATATTAAGGTAATGCAAGTAATTGACTGAACGAATATATATTGCTATTGCTATGCTATTTTAGTTTAACTGCTATGATTGATTTAATTTGAATATAGCATGCCTGATGCATGTATATGCGCATGCTTGGATGCCAAAAATTTTGAACACGAATATAATTGCCTATGTACATTCCGATATTGAATAACAAAGAACTCAGAAAATAGCAAGTAGTAGAATTTTAACCAAGTACTTAACATGCATGGTTGCATTCCTAGTATACTGGAATAGAAATGCCTGCTCTAAAGCACCTAGGAAGAAAAGATGCAGTGTTGGATCTCTTTACTTGGAAAATTTCATAATGTCAGTTTCACAGCCAAGATATGGAAATGGAAACTTCGGATGGTGGGTTGAAGCAACCATGTCAGCAGCTTGGGACGAAGGATTGCCCTTGCTTTGGTCAAGGCTTTGATGAGATGCAAGAAGCTTATCTAGAAACGACCAATCGCCATGAAACCTCTCTGGTTGCACGAGCCCGCAACCACTTGATGTTAGCCTGAGCAAGTTTTGAGAGCACTCGATATCCATGGTGTTCAAAGAGAGAGGTGACATGAAGGATGGAGGAGCTACAGCTGATTCTTGACTAAACAACTGAGGTAAATGCATGGAACCATCGAAGGTATAATCATATAGTGCTTGCATGTGATTCTGTTTGGGATCCATTGATGCAGAAGAAGCACTCGCCTTCATGTGAGAGAAATGTTCTTCTTGGGAAACTTCTGGTAGGAAAGCTCTACTCTGATTCTTCTTCTTGAAAACCCTACACACCACCCAGCCATCTTCCTGCTAATTTCAAAAACTTTATTACATAGTCTTCATAATGAGCAGAAGCAGTACTTGGGAATTTATGTCAGGAGGTACATTTTGCTCGGGTCTCAAAATGCATCAGAAAAGATAACTAAAAAGACAATTGGTATTCAGGATTTTAGTTCAGATCCAATATATATATATATATATATATATATATATATATATATATATATACTATTTACCTGAGCCTCGTAGCTGTCATCATCCAGGCGGTACTCATGCATGATCCAGTCAGTCTTTTGCCCATGAGGAGCACGTCCAGTGTAGAAGACTAACGTTTTCCTCATGCCAATCCTTGCAGAGTTGCTGAGATGGATGGCCTTGTCTCTTCCCGTTGCTTTCCAAAATCCAGCTGTTGTTGCCCTGTTCGTTCGAGTTCCTGTTGGATATTTCTTGTCCTTGTGGCTAAAGAAATACCATTCGTTTTGAGGACCAGATCCAATTCTGCACTTATCTGCATTTCCACATAAAGAAACATCAAATAACTAAAGTAAACAGGTAAGGAAAGAACAGATGGTTATTTCCATCGTGCAGTGCCCAGCTGTAATCTAAGAGTATGGACACCTCATAACCTACATGAGTTCATTGTCTCATAAAGTCAATTTTTTTATCCTAAGTAATGGAGTTGAAGTTGAACCTTGACATTATAGGGAAAAGAAAAGCACTAAATTGAACAATTAGAAAAAAGAATGGGTTGTGAGAAACTGAAAAAAGAAAGCCTGTTAAATCATCTAACCTTTGAGGTCCCAAGGCTCAAGTTTGTTGAGGTCCACCTCCCTGATAACATCAAGATCAATGGCTTCATAAGAGACCTTTTTCTTCAGATAGTAGTATAAAAGCTCCTCATCGGTAGGATGGAATCGGAAACCAGGAGGAACAGATAGTTGTCCATTTCCAGCCATCATCCTCACTGCCTTACCCTGAAATTTCAGAAGCATTATAATCACAAGGGAGAAACACGCCAAAAAATGTCCATGCACTAGCAGTCAATGTTAGTCTTTAACGAGAGTTACACTTGACCTGAGTATCGATTTGCCCAAATAAAAAAATTTATATGGATCCTAGGGCATCCGGCTACACAAGAAATTATGAGCAACTCAGATGCAACGTGTAGGTTTTCTTAGTTTGGTGTAAGATCTGAATAATTTAAAGTGATCACAGTGATGCATGCCATGCTTTCTATTCTTTCAAGAATGTCAGTTCTTAAGAATCTGACATATTATTATCTTTAACTACTACTTCCGAACATGAGACCCAGATCCCATAAGCATGAAAAGGAAAGAAAGAAAATAAATAGAAAAGTGGGTACGTACGTAAAAGAATAAGAAACATATGTTCAACCCTTTTTCTTTTTCTTCTTTTCTTTCTTTTTACATGCAAATCTGAAGAAAACATTTGATTCAACAAAACCAGTTTAAATGGAAATCTTGAAACAAAAGAGGTAGCTAGGTTTTACTCATCTCCTAAGACCAGAAGTATAGCTCAACATAACTAAATACATCACTTATAAAACAGATCAAAACTTTGCATGAAAGGAAAAGAAGAGAAAAAGTGGAAAAAAAGAAAGATGAACAGGAAAAAGCAGACCTTTGTTTTTGGAAAGAATTCTGTGTGAGACAAAGAAAAGAAGACAACTGAAATGGGGAAAAGGAAGCAGAGGAGCGGCCAAATTCCTGATTTTGCTTAAAGGGCACGATGTGGTTTTCAAGAGTGACTTTTAAGGGAGAGAGAGAAATGTGGATCAGTGCAAAGTTTAAAAAGCTAGAGACAATCGAGGATGGGTACAGAAATAAAGAAAAAGTATAAAGAATAAAAAAGTATGAAATGAAAATAATAATATGAATAAATTAATGAAGATAAAAGTAGCATATGTATGTATATATGTTGTTGTCATGTCTGTTGCGAAGAGGGTATGAAAAAGCTTTGGTAAGTGTCGTTTGAATGGGAAACCTTTTTCCTCAATATTTGCCTCATTAAAATGAATAAAATCTGCTTAACTGTCAATTACTATAATACAGAATGCCACATGCTTTTTTAATATGTATATATACATTTGTCATTTTTCCAGCCCTATCTATCTATCTATTTGTCAACAATTATGCACATGCGGTCAAGGTTCAAACAGTAATGAAGGAATTTCCCTTTGTTCTTTATTCCAAAGGTTTTTTCCCCCCTCTTTTGTTAATAAGAAAAAAGATTGCTATTATTTTTTTAATAAAACAATGAATCATTCATCTATTTGAAATTTAAAATATATCATAATTAACCAATAATAAAAATTATTAAAATAAAGCTAAATGCTTCGTGTCGTAAGTTGCGGTTCACTCAAATTTGTTTCTTATTCCTCCCTCAATTTTGTCTCTCTGTAATATAGGTCAAAATCGTCAATCTAATTTTTATTTTATTTTATTACGGCTTGCGACAATAACACATGTTATCATCCTAAAATAAAATATCAATTAAATTGTGATTTTTTCATCTATATTTTTTTATCTTGTTTACGAAGTTCTTTATTTATACTTCAGTGATTTTTACGTTTCATTTAATAACTTTAATTTAACTTTTATATTAATATAATATAAATATAAATGTTTTTAAAGTACATATAAATTTTAACTTTAAATATAATTTTAAAAATAAAATTATTTTAATTTTTAACTAAATAACTATTTCCTTGCTGAGTAAAAGATTCATTGCGCCAACTAATTAGAACATTAAAAGTCTTGTTAATTGACTCCTTATCTTGTAATTGATTAGAATATTAAAAAGATTTTTACAAATTTTTAGAGAATTTTTTAATCTTGCAAGAAAAGTTTAAAGAGTAAGTGTAACTTTTAGAATTAATGTGACGGTTATTGTAAAGTTTAAAAGTTAAATTGTCCAAAAAGATTTTTTTAAAAAAAATCTAATTTGATATAAATCGAAAATTTAAAGGCAAAATTAATTCTTATTCTTAGAAATAGTATAAAATGAAAACATAAAAATTTGACCTATTTCAGCTATGTAATAAAAGTTTTTATTACTTTGTTGTTGAAAGGGGTGACAACAAATTCTATTGATAGAAGAAACAAAGTTTTGTCTCTTTTTTCTATGTATCTTTTTTCAATACAGGTTACAAATTTAGATAATATTTACATAAAACTATTTTGATTATAAAATCACCAATATACAAAAATCTAGGCTATGGTTGTTCCTCTAAATTTCCACTAATTTATTCTATAATGACTCACTCTAACACTCTCCTTCAAGTTGGTGCATAAATGTTGCCAATGTCCAACTTGTAGAGTGAGTTGTAGAATACCCAGCTTGAGACAACTTTTCTTAGTACATTGCTAACTGATTTTAAGACTTTACAAAAGGGATTCAGACTATATTCGCTTTGAGATTTTCTTTGATAAAGTGTCACTATACTTCCACGTGTTTTCTCCAATCATGTTGAATTGGGTTATGAACAATCTTTTATAGTTGTCTTGTTGTCACAATATAGGCTCATTTCAATCTTGGAAAGATAACCAATCTCACTAAGTAACCTCCTCAACCAAAGAAGTTTACTTATCCCTTTGCCATGCCTTTAAACTCGACTTTAACACTTGATAATGCAACAACCTTTTGCTTCTTACTCCTTTAAGTTAGATTACCTCCCATAAAGGTAAACATACAAATGTTGACTTTCTATTTAAGCTACTACCATCCCAATCAACATCGGAATATCCATCAACGTTTAGGTGGTCGTGCTTTTAGAACACGAGTCCCTTTCCTAGTGATGATTTCAAATATCAAAAAAATTTAAAACACTGCCCTTATGCGATCTTCACTCGGATTATCCATGAATTGGTTGACAAGTCTTACGGCATAAACAATAACTGGTCTAGTATGGAACAAGTAGATGAACTTGGTAACCAGTTGTTGATAATTCCTATATTTATTGGTGTTTGATTCTCATGAATCCGTAGTCCTTGATTTTGAGTTATAGGTGTATCAATCAGAATATAGTTAAACATTTCAATTTCTGCAAGTAGATCAAGTATGTATTTCCTTTGGGATAGAAATAAACCTTGACTTGACAGATTAAATTTAATGCCCAAGAAATATCCAATCCCTACGATTATGCATTTCAAATTCACTTGCCAAGTGCCTTTGTAGGTTGGAAATTTTCTTTTTATGATCCCCTATAATTATTATATCATCAATATAAATAATTAGAGTTGTCTTTCTATACTGATGTTTCAAGAATAGAGTGTGATATGAGTTGCTTTTTTTGAACCCATATTTCCTTATATCCATATATAAATCGACAAACCATGATATAGGAGATTGTTTTAGGCAATATAGTGCCTCCTATAACTTGCACAAGCTTTTAGTTTATGATGAGATGGTGAAGCCTTGTAAGACATCCATGTATACTTCTTCCTCAAGATCCCCATATAAAAACATACTCTATACAGTGAATTGATAAAGGAGTTAGTCTAAATTTACTATAAAAGAAGAGAGAACTATAACTATATTTAGCTTTACAACAAGAGAGAAAGTTTCTTAGTAATAAATTCCAAAAAGGTATGAGTATACCCCTTTTCTACGAGTCTCACCTTATATCTTTCTTATGATCCATTTGTATTGTGTTTAATGGATAATACACACTTGCATCCTATCATTTTCTTTACCTTTTGGCAATGGAACAAAAGTCCAAGTGTTATCTTTTGTAAAGTTGTCATTTCTTCAATTATTGCTTGGGTACATTTAGGGTCATTTAAGGCTTTTTGCATTGTATGAGGAATATACTTAATAAACAACCTATGCACAAAGGCTTTCAAAGGTTTTAATAGTTTCTGAGTGGATACATGATGATGTGAAGTAGTAAGTTTAAAAGTATTTAGGATGAGTTTATGAAATAATTAATAGAAGACATATTTATTTATTATTATTATTAGGATTTGATTGTGTTAATTTTATTTCTTTCCTTTTGGTTAGGATTTGATTTCCTATACCTTAGGTAGGGATTTTTTTTTATTTTCATTTTCTAATTAAAATTAGGATTAGTAGGTTTGTACCACTGTATAAATATGTAAGCCTTATGGTTATGATGTATTAGTTTTTTTTTTTTATCAATTTTAAAAGAGATTTCCATTTTTCCTCCAATTTTTGGGTATTCTTTAAGAATCAATGAATTTTGATGCCTATTATTTTGGGTATTCTTTGACTAAATAGATTAATAGAAGGTTATTTTTTAGGTATTCATAGACTAAATGGAATTCAATAGTTATCCTCTTAATTTATAAAATTCCACTATGTCAGTTGGTATCAAAGTCGAACTAATCATTGTTAATCATGCTGAGAAGAACACAACGTGTTAATGATGTGAATGAACATGATTTAGACTAATAAGTGACACATATGAAAGAGTGGTATGAACAAATAACAAAAGAAGATTATTATGAAGAGAGCTTATCTTATGACACTGATGATGGTGAAGATGCATATGCATTTATTGGAGATGAACCAATATTCAATGAAGAAGATGAGGGCGATATTGAATATATCGACTTCATTAACATTGATAAAATTCTTTATTCTTATATTCCTTTAATTTCTATTTTGAAAGAATTATAAGTTGATGATAAATTTATGATGTTTTATGCATTTATGAGCAAATTTCCTTCGCAATATTTGGGTAAAATTCGAGGGAAAATTTTCTCTACCCTGAAGGGAATGATGCAAAGCGAAAAGTTTAAAAGTATTTGGAATGAGTTTGTGAAACAATTGATAGAAGACATAATTATTTTTTATTATTAGGATTTGATTGTGTTAATTTTATTTCTTTCCTTTTGGTTGGGATTTGATTTCCCATATCTTAGGTAGGGATTATTTTTATTTTTATTTCCTAATTGAAATTATGGTTGGTAGGTTTGTACCATCTTATAAATATATAAGCCTTAAGGATATGATGGATTAGTTTTTGATCAATTTTAATAGAGATTTATATTTTCCTCCATTTTTGGGTATTCTTTAAGAATTATGAATTTTAATGCCTATTATTTGGGGTATTCTTTGACTAAAAAAATTAATAGAAGGTTATTTTCCAAGTATTCATAGACTAAATAGAATTTAATATTTATTCTTTTAATTTTTAAGATTCTGCTACATCATATGATGAGCAATGGATACTTAATCACTTTTGCTTTATGGTCTGGCAAGTATCGACTTAGTGGCTTCCCTTCAGTTATATCTAATAAGTAATTTATTGCTAACATAATCATCTATAATACTTAAAAGAGAAGATTTCAAATTTTATACCTTAAGAGTATTCTCATTTAAGGCTTTTTGCACTGTATGATGAACATACTCAATAGACAACTTGTGCATAAAGGCTTTCAAAATTTCTGAGAGTGTTTAAGTGGATGCATGATGAGCAATGGATACTTCATCACTTTTGCTTTATCGTTTGGTAAGTATTGACTTGGTGGCTTCCCTTGGTTATGTCTGATAAGTAATTTATAACTGATAGAATCATATATAATATTTAAAATAGAAGAGTTCAAATTTTATACCTTAAGAGTATTCTTATAAGATAGATTGATTTGTACTAATGTATGGGCGTGGTATGCTTATACTCATGATCGACATCATTGTGTTTAGAATGCCTAGAATGTGGGATGATTTTATCTTTTTTCTCAGCATCATCATGTTTAGAATGCTCAAAATGGTCAATCCTGTTTTTCTCCCTTTTGAGATCCCTTTTAACTTAATAATATTTTCCATCACTTTCGAGTTCCCTTCCAACTCAATATCATTTTCCTCCTTTATGATCTTTCTAAGCTTATGTGTCCCCAACTTGTGCAGCTTTTTGATGCCTAATTATACTCTTCACTAAGTGGCTCCCAATGAAAAGAAGAATGAGCACATCAATTCAAAAAAAATTTCCAATTTTAAAAAAGTCACATCCATATAAAAATACAAATGTTGAGTGGTAGGATCATATTACCAATATCGCTTGCTATGAGTTTCAAATCCTAAGAAAATATAGCTTACTATACATGGATTATGTTTTGAGTGTTGGTTTTTATAAAGGTGAATATAAACCATCGAGCAAAATACTCCAGGGGGTAGTATAAGAATATATGGAAATTAGACATCATGAGTAGGAGATTGGAGTGAATTTTAAAAGTTCAAGACACTAGAGGGCATTCAATTTAGTAAGTAAATTGCAATACAAACAACATCAGTCTAGTATCATTGAAGTGCATGAGCCTTAGTTTAAAGAGCTCGAGTTGTCTTAAGTATATGCCTATTCTTCTACTTTGTAACACTATTTTGCTATGGTGTTTGAGAATATGTAGTCTTACGGTAAGGCTATGGCTTTAAAAATATTATTTGAACTCACGGTTGACATATTCTCTTTCATTGTTCAACCAAAGAATTTAAAGCCGAGTTAAGAACTATGGATCGAAAGACACTAAACACCTAATGTTTATGTTTCATTAAATAAAGCCAAGTTATACGTGTACAATCATCAATAAAGGTGATAAACCATTTAACACCATGAAAATATAAATTGGAAGTAGGTCACCATTCATTGAAATAAATCAAAGTAATGAACTTTCACATTTATTTAGATTTATTAAATATGAGACACATTGACTTTTATCTTAGATATAAGTTTCACCTCTAAACACCAACTCATTTAACTTTGAAAACATACTCGGAATCAGGTGCTTTAAGTAAAAAGATGAAGGATGTCTTAAATGTTGGTGCCATAAACAAACATTTTATTTTTATTGCTCTTTTTGTGCATAGTGTTCACGTTACCTAAGCTAAAATCATCTATATAGAAAAACCTCATTTTAGTACCATAACCAATAATATCCCTTGTAAGAATATTCTAAAATAAATAGAAATCTTTATACATTAATGTATAACAATTTAACTCTTCAGTGGCTTGGCTTATGGACAATAATTTATTTAAAAAAGATAGGACTAATAAGGTGTTTGGCAAGGAGAATGAAGGAGAAAGAGCCACTTTTTTAGCTCCTATAACTAGATATGTCACACCATTAGCATTAGCAATGCATATCCATTTAGGTGGATTAGATCGATTCCACAAAGTATTTCAGGTTAAAGGTCATATGGTTAGTCGCCTTTAAATTAATATTGATTAAGTTGATCTTCCCTGTCTAGAGCAATATAAAGCATGACCATTATTACCTGGACCATTAGGGGACTAGGTTATGTTCTTAATAAGTGAATATTTTCTTATAATGAGTGACAGTTGTAGTTCAATATTGGTTAATATTATTCGACTTGTACTTCTACTTACACATACTTCTAGTTTCTTTTTTATTCCCTTTAACTCGTACCAGTATTAGGGATACCTATATAGCTTAAAGAGGTTTTTCAAGTATGTTTCCTATTCCTATAGTGGGTACATCATGCTTCCTCGGCTTGTCATTTTCCGTTTTACTTTTTATTATTCATGTATGATGGGCCAACCTTTGAGATTTACAAGCTAGAAGGCTAAGCTTTGTACCCCTTATAGTTCATTACAACACTTGATATGGTTTTTGTGCCACTTAACATAACAGTTTGTTAGATATCCTCTCTTCGAACATGAGTATAAGCTTGCTTAACCATAGAAAATGATCATATATATAACACAACACTTTGAACTTTATCTCATTGATTATCTAACCCCCATCCAAAAAGGTATAGACCTTATCTTCTTATACGGTGGCATTATAAAGTTGAATATCTTTGGCACACTTCATCTAATTCGGTTGTTAAAAGTCAATCTCCTTCCACAGCCCTTAAAGGGTGTCATAATATGATTTAATGGATCCTTTAACCTATCTTATCTAAGCTTCCTATCTTTTTAATCCATACACATGTGAGATATCGAATCCATAAAAAATATGTCATCCCGTACCTATTTAGTGATGGATCCGTAGAGTTTATAAGCCATCCCTTCATAATATCATTCCCAGTTTTCCATTTTCAAAAGATCAAATCTATTACCTTGAGTTGTGAAATATCTTTAATAATATACCTAAGTTTATCCTTGCTTGCTAACTACATCTGCATCATTTGAGACCATAAGGCATAGTTGGTTCCATCTAACCTTATATTGCTCTGAGTGTTGAAGGCATTATGATACAGATCCATGTGTGGATAAGTGGGTTTTAGAGTATTGGGAACAGTTGGATAGGGGTGTGGCATGCAGGTTGACTTTAAAATGTCATAACTTTTTGTTGGGGTTTAATGATACAAACGCAATAAAAAATTAAAATTTTATCACGTTCCTAAACCTGGATCCATGTAATTCGACTACTTGATTAAATCTAGAGTTTTAAGAATCTCACCAAAATGCAGAAGAGGCAAAACTTTCTGGAAGGATGAGAGGAGGTTCACATCGGTGACACCTTACCTCGAGCTTTTTGCTTTGGTTGTTCGGATCAAGACGTCTCCAAAAGGATGCGTCCTCTATAGGTATCCACACGAATAGCCCTTCATAAAATGAATTGGAGTGTGTGCTAGCAACCTTCTTGATTGTCTCACAAATCAAGAATAAAAGAAAAACTCTATGTTTGTTTTCTAGGAAGAGAAAAAATTATTTTGGAGGTAGGGAAAAACAAAATTATTAAACCCTAGAGAATATAACATATTTATAGACTCCAAATTAGGGTTTCACTTACCAAAAACCTTTTTGGTAATTTCCATTTATTACATTCTGATTTTGTTTTAAAAACAAATCATAAATAGTATCTTATTTATTTAAAATAACATTTATCTTAAATAAATAAATAAATAAATAAATAAATAAATAAATAAATAAAACACTTTAATTATTTATTTTCATATAGTTTATTTTGGGCTTATTAAACCTATAATAGTTTTGGGTTTGTTCTAAGTGTATGACCCTGTAGGTTCACATAACATTGACAGTGGGCCTAAATCTCTATTTAGGCCTACAAGTCATAAGATGCCTCTAGCAAAACATTATGACTACCCAAGTCATGTGAAGTCAATAATCCAACATAACCTAATTACAGTGAATTTTATCGTCCCTTTATCATATGATATCTTAATTGAACATAAGGCATAGAATGTCATCCTTATATAGTTCAATATTTTGACTTGATTCCAAGTAAACTGAAAATGATAACTCTTTATCAATTCATTTCAGCATGGCCATGCATTTTCCTTTAGTCTATCTCATCAAGGGGTCCATAGATATCTTTCTCATATTAATGAGGGATAAATTCCTTCTAAATCACTCACATTCCTCACATAACTAATTTTATATCCAACAACATCCTATCTAATCGTCCAGTTAAAGACAATGTTAGAATGTGTCAAAACATAAAATAGCTATGTAAAAATCCATGATGATTTCAAGGTCAAAGGACCGAAATAAAATTACTGTGATGAGAAATACTTATGATAATATTCTATGTAGTATTCTCATAGTGGGTCAATCCAGTACATGATCTCTCATCATATACCTATGAGTTGACTTAATATCTCATATTCATGATTAGTAAAATATAACCATCAGTCAACATCATACTAGCCTTAATACTTTAACATTATAATTAATAAATGGCTAGGGATAATTAGAATAGAACTCTTATTTTAATCTAAGGGTTTTACTATCAAGTCACATACTTGATGGCTTTAGTAAGAATTAACCATTCATATAATTATCATAAAATCAAATGATAATGAAATACCTCTTTATTAATAAAATAAGAAAGTCAATAAATAATCAAATGATTGATCTAGTGCATATCACTAACACTTTTGATTCGAGATGAGTCATAAAGCCCATAATACATCTAATTGAAAATTTTCCAGAGATATAATTTTACCAAGGCTTCCCTATCATAGTGGTTTCAAGCCTAAATTCGATCATTTGAAGCTATTTTGGAGGCTTCAAATATTTTTGCTATTATTGTCTTTGTGGGCCTTTTGTTAAACTTTATTTCAACCTTTTATTTTTAGGGTTTTAGTTGTTAAATATATAAATATCTTTTTTTTTGTTTTTGGAAGATAGTTTTTGATTGAATTGAAAGAAACCCTTTCTTGATTTCTAAATTTTAGTATTCTTTTAGAATCAAAGAATTTGATTCCTAATTTCTAGTAATCCTAGATTCAACAAGTTTTAGAATATTAATTAATGGTATTCGTGCATGAATCAACATATGTAATATCCCGTATTTTTAAACATTTTAACACTGTACCAGGATATGCAGTGTTAATAATTTTTGTATATATATTATGATATTTTTACGAGTTGATATGTATTTAAAACCTATTTAATTATTGTGTATTATTTTAAGTGCTTTACGTAAATTTTCCCGGGATTTGCATTTTTGGGGAAATTTTCACGTAAATATTTTATTATTAATTATTTTAAATATATTTTCGGACTTGCATGAACTCATACGTATTTTTAAAATACTAAATAAAGCCTATGTGTACTTATTTATTTAATTAGGGTTTAATTAATATTACCCTAATATTTTATTAATTATTTATTAGTTTTATTGTTATTTAATTATTTTTATTTAGTATAAATTATTAAAATATTAAATTATAAGTGTGTGGTGTATATTTAATGTGTGTGTAATTTAATATTATTTTAATATATAGTATAAAGTATATATATACATATATGTAGTTAAAAATCAAAAATTTTTGGAAAATTACCGAATTGCCCCCTCCCTCTCCCTTCTTCTCTCCCGACGCCTACCCTCACTGCGCCTCCCATTCCAGCATGCCAGACTGCACTTCGCTGCCACCAGCTACCGCCAACCTCCTTCCCCTTCCTTCCTCTTCCTCTCCGACGTGACCAGGCCATCGGAAGCCCGCTGGAACACCCGAAATTCGCGATGGCAGTAAGTTGAGCTTCTCGCCGTCGATCACGATTTCGGCCACCATTTTTGACACCGCTGATCTCTTTCTTCTCCTTGAGCTCCGGTGAGTGTGATTCTAGCTTTGGTTTGAGCTGAATTGGTCTTGATTTGCTTAGGTTTCGAATTTTTGATTTTGGCCATATTAGGGTTTTTGATTTTTTTGAGCTTCAAAATTGATTGATTCATGAAAACTCCCTTCACAAATGTTGATCCTAGTAGCTTAATCTACATTTATGAATTTTTGTGGAATTTTTGGAGATTATTTTGATTTTTGGGTATTTTTGAATATTTTAATATTATTTTCTAATTTTCGGAAATTAATTAAATAAATTATGAAATTGTTTTTTATGATAAATATAGGTGTTAAAATGAATTATAGGAATTTATTTGGAATTTTTATGAGTTTCTATGTATTTATTTGGAATTATTTAAGTTTATGTAATTTTTGGAAAATTAGGTTAATTGTGTTTTTAATTAAAATTAATTGGTAAATTGAGTTTAATTATTAATATTATTGATAGATATGTTGAGAAAATTAATTTTGGATAATTATACTATTTTTGGTGAATTTTTGAATGAATTTTAGTATATTTATATATATAGGGGTGTTTTGGTAATTTTACACAAAATTGACTAAAAATGTAATTTAATTGGTTTTAATAGTTATTTAAGGTATAAAAATGATTTCCAAAAATTATTTAGTATTTTTAACTAATTAAAACTATTTTTCGTGAATTATTTTCAATTATATATATAATATACGATTTTTCTAATAAAATGAGTTTTTATCGGTTTTTACTGTGTTTAAAGGTTAATTATATAATTTCTATTTATAAAATGAATTTCTATGTTATAAGGGTATTTTTGGTATTTCTGAAATTATTCTGTGTTTGTGGACCCCGGTCGGTATACTGTAGTTTGAAGTCCGACCGAGGGGTTGTGAATGAGATGTGGTGTTTATTTTCGAAGTGTGTTTCTTTGCAGGGTCGGCTCTATTCTTTGAGTAGAGAGATGTCCATTTTACAGGGGAGGTTCTGCCAAATTTTTGGTAGAATTCTTGTAAAACGTGATGTCCGGTCGATCCCTAATTCCGTTTTTATGTTTAATATTCTAGATCAAATTCTAGGATTTCTGTTAGGGTTATTATGATTTTTGTCGTTATTGTTTGTTTAGTTGCGTCGAGACCGAGGGCTAGTGGACCAGGCCCGTCGGACCCATCTCGTGGAGCGCACTAGTGTGAGTTGCTATTATATATATATATGCTTAGGATGCATGATTTAGAAATGCATGTTTTATTTTGATTAAATATGCATAAATAATTTGATTGTTTCTTAAGTTTATATTTAGTTTATTTTGGTTTATTTTTGGTATATATTAAATTATATGCATGTTTTGTTAATAAATTATATTTAAAATGTTTTTAAATATATTTCTAGCTTAATTTATAATTTGATTGGATTCATTTGACATATATATACTCGAAATATACCTGGTTTACTTTTGGTATATTTTCGGTATATATATGGTTTATATTGTTATTTTATTTAAATTCATGCATCATTTATTTGTGAATGAATGTTTTATATTTATTAATGAAGGATATCAATAGAACGTGCTACCTAGTGGGCAGTACTAGGACCGAGTACGTACCGATGCGCTTATAGCAGATAGGTTATATTACTAACCATTTGTGGATATTGATTGGTTATGATTATTTGATATGTGAGATATGGTTTGGAGGTGTGATTGCTGGAGCTCGGTTGACCAAGTGTCTCGGGGCCAATCACACTGGCAGTTAGACTGCTGGAGCTCGGTTGACTTAGTGTCTCGGGGCCAGTCTATTGTCTAAATGGATTAAGTGGACATATTTGGAATAAGTGAGCCTGTATAGCTAGAGTGTTGTCTAACACTGTTTTGAGGTTGCGATATTCTAGGGTTCTATTTGATCCTTCATAAACGATGATTTTCAGTAAAATATATAAAATGATTTTACTGCATCTGTGTGTATTTGCTTGTATACATACATATTAGATATATACTTTGATTGTATACATTTGTCATTTAGTATGCATGTATATATATTATAGTAATTCAATCAGTGAGGTCTGACTCCCCTCCGTTGATAATTTTTCAGGAGAGTCAACATCTTCAGACCTTAGTAGCAGGTCCATACGCCGGATTTCTTCCGCCCCGACTTCTTTGTGTAAACTGCTTACTTGAGTCTTTTTTTTTATATAATCTAGACACTGCAGTAGTTGTAAATTAATTGTGAGATTTTATGTATTATATTTATGCGAGATATTGTATTATACTTGAACTGGATTTGTATTAAAAGATTTATATATGGGAGATGGATATTATTTTGGATATTTATGATTTTTATTTCTGCTGCATTATATATTATTATTACTATTACATGTTTGTTTTATTTTATTTTTAGGCTTGCTACGGGTTCCGGATTCGAAAGAATTCCCATTCCCTAGTGCCGGTCATGACCCCTGTTTTGGGTCGTGACAACATATTTCAATAATTGTCTTTCATTTGTAAGCTTCTGTTACGTCATATCATGACTTGTGGTTGTTGAGGTCTGAATAAGGTTTTAAGTTAATGTTTATTGCATCTTGGTCATCGGGTCGTCTAAGATGACAACAAAGGATTTTCCTTCGGATGCCAGTTATAATTTCTAGCCTTTGGATCCCTAGGGTTTTTGCTCTCTTAATATAACAGTAAATTATATTGAGAGAAGAGAACAATTTTTTGTCTCCTTTTTCTGTGTATATTTTTTCAATACAAGTTACAAGTTTATATATTATTTACATGAAAATATTTTTGGTTATATAATCATTAACATTAATATACACAAAACCATACTGTAATTACTTCTCTAATTTTCTATTAATTTATCCTATAATTACTCGAGAGGGGGTGAGGGGTTTGGTCAAGACCTATGGACAAGAAACTTGGAAGATCTCCAACCAGTTTTCCTCCTTTTAACGTACTTTGACCAGAAAAATTTATAGCCTATGCTAACTTTTATTGTTTCAGTAGAATACTTTTATTTTTGATAAAAACCATTCAAATGCAACAACCCTCGTTTCACCGATAAAGTTTGGAAAATGAAAGAAAGATGAATGTAAGGGAACAATACTGGTCCTACCTCTTTTGTTTCTTTTTTCCTTGATAAAGGGTAGATTTATAAAAAGCAATACGAAACGAAAACCTTGGTATTGAAAAATTTGCAAGATCTTCGGTCAAATAAAAGGATGATCAGCTGCATCTGCATGCCCTTAAATCGTGATCAACGAGATGGCGGATTGCATCAAATTCAGTGCAAAGGTGAATCAGTAGCGGAGTTCTTTTAGTTCTTCAATACGTACTTTCTAATTTTTAATCACTTTTAGAATTTATTTTTTGTTTTTTTCCATTACACATAGGAATTTTCTTTAATCTTTCCCATTATCCATTATCAAATATGACAAAGCATAACACATTCAATAATTGCATAATAATAAATCATACAAGCAATTGATGAGTTAATTAAAATACGGATTAGATCAATAGTTCAAGAGACCAAAATAAAAATTTTATAAATTATATATATATTTTATCAATTTTATAAAATTTAGTGGATTACATGATACAATATGAGTATAATTTTTTAACAAACTTCAAAAAATTTAAAACGGTAGAATCCAAATTTACATGTTAGAGAAATTATTTTAATAATATTTATGAAAAATAAATCTTTTAATCTTATTTATTTTTAATATTAACCTTTTTTATGTACAAAATATACGGAAAATGAAATTAGTTACTGTACGTTCATGCGAATGTGAGTTGGGTTAGTAGGTGGGAAGGGGTTTAAAGCAAAAATCCTGGAAGTCCGAGGCATAAACACGTGCTGATCCAACACAAGTTACTCAATCCAAGGTCTACCAATGGTTATTTTATACAAATATGCATAAGTGCGTACAAAAACACCTTAAAGATTGGGGACTCCATATGTATATAAATATATGTATTACTTTCCACTCTCTCAAAGGGATTCTTACGCAATCTGCATGCATCTCTCACATAATACTTTATCTTATAATAATAATAATATACAGCAGATAGGGATGGATTGCTGGTCAAACACGGTGAAGAGAGGCCCAAATAATGGCACATTATAACAACGCTATGCACATAGCATATGCATTTATTTGCTTGCATTACATAATAACCGCTGCATTGGTGTGCCGTTGCCTTCACGAACACTACTACTCCACTGCCTACATGTTTCATTAACCTTGCCAAGTATCCAATGGCCTCCTTATTTATATATGTAAACTTGATTTTGCCCTCCTGCAAATATCTCCTTAATTATGATACATTTTACCACATCTTATGTTGACACTTTAGCAAAATTAAGCTTATTTATATATTTTTGGCTATGAATTTCCATTCTTTTTGGGCTACATGTATTCTTTAACTTTAATTTTTTTGCTATAATTTTTTAATTTTAAAGTTTAACTATTTTCCTTCGTGGTATATATCATAATTTTCTTTTAAATTATTTTCTACTTGTACAGTACAGATTTATTCTTTCACTTTCATTTATAAAATATGTATAAATGTTTCTTTTTACAAGTTTATATTGTTCTGATTTTTTTTTTTAAATTTAACGTCCATATATCTACAATGCAGCAAAATTAATCATTTTTTAATACAAAAATATGTAAATGTTTTTGTAAATTATGTCTGTGCAGTCTTCTAGCCAAACATAATCCATTTCTTACATATCTGCTGTGCATAATTAATTTTTATTAGTGTCCAATGACATAGGATAAACAAGACCACATGAATAAGATTTCACATGCTTCTGCTATTGGATCTTATTCATTGGGAGAGAAGATGCAAAGATATGCAGAGTACTAACAAATGACAGTGTTGTTGATCTGCTAACTAAGTTGCTTCCACAGCCTAAACATGAGAGACATACTAGGTCAATGGGTATTAGATACAATGTTGATTGAGCCCAGTGAAAGTAGAAAATTGTTAGTAATGTGTCCTAGACCATTATGTAGCAGTCGTATTTTGACATTGTCATATTTCCATTTATTAATAAAGAGCATTTTCATTATCATTTGTTGAGTCTAATAAGTTACTTAAATAGTTATAATTCTACCTAAGGTCATCAAGTATGTGACTTGTTAATAAAACTCTTAGGTGAAATTTTAATTTTATTCTAAATTATCCCTAGACAGTCATTATTATTGGAATAAAACTAATATGATGTTGACTGATGATTATGTTTTACTAATAATATATATTAGATATTAAGTCAACTCATAGATACATATTTGAGAAATGATGTACTAGATCAACCGACTATGAGAATATTACATGAATAGTTGCCATAAGTGATTCTCATCATGATAGTATTATTTTAGTCCTCCAACTTGAAATTACCATGGTTTCCTACATAATAAGTTTTGTGTTTTAACATATTCTAACATCATCTTTAACATGATGATAGAATAGGTTGTTGTTGGACATAGAATGAGTTATGTGATGAGTATAAGTGATTGAAAAGGAATTTATCACTCATTTAGTATGAGAAGATATCTATGGGCCCTTTAATAAGTTAGATGAAGAAAAATGCATGGCCATGCTGGAATAAGTTGATAAATAGTTATTAATATCAATCTACTTATGATTGAAAAAGAATATGATTGAATAATATAAGGATGACATAAACCATGTCTTATGTTCAATCAAGATATCATATGACAAAAGTATTATAATACTTCCTATGGATTAAGTTATGTCAAACTAACGGGGTTCACACAACTTAGCTAGTCATAATGTCTTGCTAGAGTCGCTTATGATATATATATATATATATATATATTTATTTATTTATTTATTTATTTCCTTATTGATTTAAGATAATAAATATGCCAAAACAGTTTTGGTAAATGAAATGTTTGAAAAAAAAATTTCTAGATTATATGTGTATATATACATCTTTTTCTTTAGAGTTTATAAAAATTCTTTTTCACATCCTATTAGTTCTTTGGAGAAAAGAAAACAAATATACGTAGAGAGAATAGAGAGGTTTTAAGAAAAGGTGCTAGCATACCAACACTGCTTTTGATTATCCTATTCATGTGGATTTCAATAGAGGATGTAGCTGAATTGGTAACGCTTTGATCCGACAAGAAACACTAAAGTTCAAGGTAGGATGTCACTGGCATGAACCCCCCTCTCATCCTTATAATTGTCTTGTCTATTTTTTTTATCCATCTCGAGTTGAAGTTGTGATAGACCTCTATTGAGCTTGTTCTTTTGAGGTGTCAGTATCAGATTAAGTGACTTAACTATGGTTATAACTTATTTGAGCATAATCTCTCGAGATGACAATCATTTGGATTTAAGAGAGTCAAAAGGCTAGTATATTTGAAGTTTAAGGTTTTACCATAGTCTCTTACTAAATTTTTTTATTATTTAATATTATTTTTACATATATCCTTTTATATATTAAAAGATTTATGAATTATGGAATATTTTGGAAAGGTATATTTTTATAAATATAATTTTATCAAATTAAAGGATTTTAAATATTTAGTTATTTAATGATTTTAATAGTTTTAAATAAGTGTTTCATAACCAACATGCATTTCATAATATTAATTCACTCAGTAAAGTACGATTCCCCTTAATTTTATTTTTTTTAGGATTTTGCAGATATTCTGATAGTTGTCATCCACTGCACTAGATTTCTTCTTTTTTGTCTATTTTATGTAGGTTTCATTGATGTTATAATCATGTACTTGTATTTTAAAAACCATAATAGCTGTATTGTTGCAGTATTATCAAGTGAGAAACTATTTGTGAATTTATTAGGACTAAATATGTGTCATGGCATGATGTATTTTGTTAGCTAATGATTTCTAAAAATGTAGTTGTATGGTTGATTGTATATTGGGAGTGCATTATTCATTAAAGGTTTTTTTTATTATTCTGGTTAAAGGGGAAACTATGATGGTTTTTTCTTAAAATTTATTAAGTTCTATTAATATTAAATGAAATAATTAAATAGGCTTATTATTGGGTTCATTCTCTAGTGTTGGTCACATGCCCTCGGGCATGGGTCATGACAACACCACTAATTTTTGTGGCATATATATATATACTTTTTAATTTTGGTCAAATAGGTTTAAATTCAAATATTTTCAAAATTGTGAAATGGAATTAAATTGTTAAAAGTTGCAAAATTTTGGTTTTTTCTTTCATATATCTTTATAAATTTTCACAATAGAAAGGGTATAATTGATTATTTATAGATGTCACATTAACATCTTCTATTTAATTTTTTTTCAAATGTCTATTTGTACTAAAATTATTAACAATGGTCATTTTATGGTGTCATGATGACATATTTTAAATACATGAAAACATAAGGTTCCCTTTTGAGTGAGGGTTTGAGTTTGCTCTTTTGGAGGTGTTTAGTTCCCTTATAGGGTTTTGTTATCATACCATTACTATTGTTAATTTCCTCCTTCCTAATCGATTCCTGAATGTTGTTCATGTTTTTTCTATTATGATCATTTGTGCTATTTTTTTCTTTTAGTTTTTTAAACCTCCTTTTAAAACCATTATTTTTTCTTTTATTTGCTTTTTCATTAATGATTTTTTTTATTTTTTTGTAGCCTCTTTAGCATTCCCTCTATTGAAACATCATTGAATAATAAATCTCAAAAGATAGTTTATGGAATCCAAAATGCTAAGGCCTCTAAACTTGAGTGTTGCGGAGTCATATATGATAAAAATAAGTACTTTCATAATGAAGAGCTAGGAAATCATTCAAAAAATTTTTTTTCTGGCCGGATCTCTTTTAACAGAATGACCTTTTAATTCATAAGCTCTAATGGACATAATGAAAAGGGTATGGAAATCCAAAAACTTGGCCTATATAGAGAGTGGGGAAAGAATTTTTTTTGTTAAGATTTGAGGAGAAAATTGATGTTGAATGGGTATTAAGGAATAAGCCATGGCACTTTGATAATCACATTCTCGTACTAAAAGAGGTCTTAGAGGATGAATAACCTCCATCCATCACCTTGCCTTTTGCCACTCTATGGATGATAGCATATGATCTGCCTATCAAATACATGAACGAGACAACATCTTGCATTATCATAGAAAAGGTTGGTGAACTTGTAAGGACAAATCCTAATGCCATTGAGCATGGCGGAAAATTTATTAGATTTAAGATGAAGGTAAGAGCAAAGGCCCCTGTTCTTAGAGTTGTTACATTGTCAATAAAGGGCAATTCTTTATGGATACCACTAAAATATGATAGCCTTCCCCTCTTTTGCTTTCACTGTGGTTATATAGGGCATACTATTAAGTAATATGGAGAATACCATGAAGAAATAAATGAAGCTAGTAGATAGTAAGCATATTGACATTGGATTAAAGCCTCTCCCATGAAAAGGTATCGAAATAATCTAGATTCCCCTTTACTGAAACAAACAACACTTTTCCAAAACTAACCAACTACCTCATGCAATACTTCCCACCATCAGTACCTGAATCTCCTACCTTGCAACCCTATACCAAACCTCATACACTAACTCTGACAGCCATACCTAACCAAGCATCCTTAAGCCCATACCACCAATCCATGTTAACCAACGAATAAGAGCAAGTTATCACATGTAAATGTTTAATTACACCAACCAATTATTGATGATAGCCAGTTGCAGTTCTATGAGGAAACCATATCATATGACCAACCTACACACTTTACCCCGACATCTTCATATACCACTCTAGCTTTGAGCCCAATTAGTTCAAACACAGAACCAATTCTCTCTAAAGCCACCCATAAACTGCAACCTTCCTCTGTAGAGATAACATAACCTATTTCAATGAACCAAAGCTAATTACCAAATAAAAGTCCCACCCTTACCTAAAAAGCATGAATAAGAATTAACCCAAACCCCTACCATTCCTTCGACTCTCTTGATGTAAAAATAGCCAATCAATGTAAAGCTGTTGGTCCTTTAGCAAGAAACATAAAGAATAAATAAAAGTCTAAGCTTACTATTGGCTTCAACACCCTTCAACTTTTTAATGTTTCTTATGATTGTATTATTAAAGAATCCCTAATGGGTGAATAGGGCTAATGAAAGATTGGGAAAATTAAAAGCAAGTTTAAAGAATGATTGGAAGATGAACATAAGAATTTAAGGAGTTTAGATTCTCAACAATCCTACGTCTTCACCTAACTTATCCTCAAGTTAAGATTTTCAAACCCACTCCAATCTATTCCATTAGATTGAGTTTACACAAGAGTTTTCCAAGGCTTAATTCAAACATTTAAAACTTGAGTTTTCAAGGCTCATTCAAAACCTTTTCCCAAGTTTTTTCAAAACTCACATTTAAACCTTACAACAAGAGTTTTCTTGGCTCACTTTTAAACCCAAAAACTAAGTGTTTTAAAGGATAAACACTTAAACCAATTCCTTTAGAAATAAACCATACTTCCTTTCTAATCCATCCCAAGACTTAAATAAAGTAGAAGTTCTATTTCTAACACACAATAAACTCTCAAATAGTTAATAAAAAATAAATTTGAGAGCTTAATGAATGCTAAGAGTGAAAAGAATAATCAAGAATATATCAATTTTTTGTTATTCTTTAATTAAGCTCTAGGAGTTGTTTATATAGATAAACAACTCAAAATATGGCTATTAGAGCCATTAATTATGTCTCTATCAACAAATTCAAAGATATGTTAGTTGTAAATGCTCAAGGTCTGGTTAGGATCATGAGCATAGACCTTGAACGTGGCCACCTTCTTTTTCTCATTTCAAGTATGAGGAGTCAAGATCTTAAGCATAACCCTGATGGTAGGCTGACCTTATGAAAAACTTGTCCGTTTTGTATTCGAACGCACTCCTTTTGATCCTAGCTTATAAACACACCTAAATATAAATGTTAGTAAGTTAAATTGATTATTAAAGTCAAAACCCAAGTTGTTTTGAGATTTATCATGACCATAATCATACGAAGGGCCGACAATCTCCCTTTTTAACTTTGACAATCAATTTTCAATTTTCAATGATAAATAAACATCACTAAGTGTATGTGTGTGCTTTTATTTTTAATACTCCCCCTTAATCATATACTAAGAGTTTTGAACATATCTCCCCCCTTAATATATGCTTAGGTGAGTAAAAAGAAGTAAAAATCATATATAATTAAAAATACCATATTTTTCTCCCCATTTTTACAAAGTTAAAAAGGGAGGAAATAAAATATGAAAAACAAATCAAATGAATATTTAAAAAAAATCAATTTCTCTTCCCCTTTGTAAAATATAAAACAAGGCAATGAAAGAATTATTTTGTCAAATTTTCTCCCTTTTTATAAGATACCAAACATAAACTTAAAAGAAACTAAGGAGAGAAGCAGTAAACTAATCATAAACCAAAATGATACCACTTCTAATAATAGTCATACTATTTGAAAGATGATATCAATTAAAAATCGATTCCAACTGAAAAGAGATGAGAAAATAGCATATCAAAATTAAGTAAAGTTTGAAAAGCATTTTGATCATGAAAAGGTGAAATTCTTTTTGGAAAATATGAACTTTGCATATTTATTGATAAACTATAGAGATTGGTTTATTAATAAGTTATAAATATCAATTGTTGTCAAAAGAAAAAAAAAGAAGCATATGACAATCATACATTAATGAATCGGTAATAACAATTATGATTGTTAATATGTAGTTCAAAAAGAGTATATAAAATAAAATACATAAAAAAATGATTCTAAATGAAAATGAAAATTGAATAATAATGAGAATCATTTTAATCATGCAATGGGTCAAATTTTCTTTGAACATTTTGATTTGTGCAAGTTTATTGATAAGCTACATAAATTAATTTTACCAATTTATCAATAATTAGCATATAACAAAAAAAAAAAACCTTTTGAACCCCAAACCTTATTTGGTCTAGGTTTATGAATTTCAAAGTAGTCCATAGGTAGAAGGATGAGATGAAGTTTTTTATAGTAACACATATTATTAGTGTGTCCAAATTTCATGCAATAAAAACATTTGGTTTTTGAAAATATATTTTGCCTACCAACCTTTGAAAATGAATCATGGCTAAGGTGGTTGGTGGCTTTTCTAAACACAAATGATCTAGTATGCGTATGCATCTCATATTCACAAGAACGCATAAATTTTTTAGGTCTATCATACATATGTGTGTGCCTTTTATTGTGATACATGAATGCATGATGGGGTTAGGGTTTCTTAGTCTGAGCCTTAAAATCTTAAGCCTTGGAAATATTAGCCTTTAGAGGCTTTCCATTGGCATTTGGATTCTTAAGACTCTTAGTATTAGAATCTTGGGCTTTAGAGCTCTCACAAGGAAGATGAAGTAAGAGTAGCCTTGAAAAAAGTAGGGGGACTTGATGATGTAGAAGCTCCATTTGAAAAATCAAGTCCATATGTCAAATCATAAGATCTTTGATTATCTAAGAGATGATCAAAGGGCACTTTCCCTTTTTAAAATTTAGAAATTGTGCCTCTTAATTCTAAAATTTCTTTTAAAAGCTCATTTTCTTTCTTAGTTTCATCAAAATTAGTTTTTAAGGAGATAGAGGCTTTAAAATCATGAGACATCTTCCCATTTAAGGAAATAACATTTGAAAATTCTAATTTCAGATTCTTAAAATCTTTAGATAATTTTAAAAGCTTTTTCTTATAAGTTTTTTTCTTTAAAAATTAATTTTTGACATTTTAAAACTAATTTTCTAACTAAGGAGCTTTCATTATTAAGTTCCTTATCATCATCAAATTCATCATCACACAAATTATCAAAAGAATTATCACAAGAAGAATTAGACAAGAGACGTACCTCAAATTTATCCTCCAAGGCCATGAAGCAAAGGTTTGATGGCTCTTGTTGTTACTCCTCTATCTCAAATTCAGATGAGTCATCCCAAGTGGCTTTGAAAGCTCTTTTTCTCTCCTTTGCTTCCTTATGCTTATACTTAAGATTAGGACATTCATCTTGAATGTGACTAGGTCTTTTGGACTTAAAGCATATGACTTTTCTGGCCTTCTTGAATCCTTCTGTCTTGGATTCTTTGTGTTTTCTTAAGTTATTCTTTCTTAATTACTCCATGAAGTACTTAATTAATGATGTAATTTCTTCATTATCTTCATTTGAATCTTCAAGTTCATTTTCATCACTTGAGTCTTATGATGCTTTGAGTGCTAGACTCTTTTTATTTTTGCTTTGTTGCTCCTCTTCCCTTTGGCTCATAGTAAGCTCATGAGTGAGAAGCTTACTAATGAGGGTGTCAGTTGAAAGCTTAGAAAGATCATAAGATTCTTCAATTGAAGTTACTCTGAATTCCCAATCCTTCTTAGGTAGCACGCATAGAATTTTGGTGTTGACATCTTCTTTAGAGTAGTGCTTGCCCAACTTTCTCAAGGTTGTCAATAGGGCATTCAACCTATTGGTCATTTTGATTATGGACTTATAAGGCATTATCTTGAAGAGTTCATACTCATAGACATGGAGTTGAACTTTCTTACTTTCTATTTGCACATTGCCTTCATAATGGTTCTCCAAGGTCTCCCATATTTCCTGGTCAAATGTTGAATTTTTTCACCTTCTCTCTTGATATGGAAGAAATAAGAATCGACATAGCTCTTTTATTTTTATGGTTCTCCTTTTTTTCTTTTTTAGACCACTCCTTTATCTCCTTTGAAACTTGGATGTCATCTACCATTCTTATGGGAGGGTTCCACCCATCTAAGATTATATCCCATAATTTAATGGAATCACAATTAAGATTGAGTTTCATTTTGAATTTCCAATGTGGGTAATTACCATAACCCAAGCTCTGATAACAATTGAAAGGAGCCCTAGGGGGGGTGAAAAGGGCTAATGAAAGATTAGGAAAATTAAATGCAAATTTAAAGAAGGATTGGGAGAAGGAGATGAACATAAGAATTTAAGGGGTTCAAATTCTCAATAATCCTACATCTCCACCCAACTTATCCCCAAGTTAGGATTTTCAAACCAACTCTAATATATTCCACTAGATTGAGTTTACATAAGAGTTTTCCAAGACTCAACTCAAACCTTTACAACTTGAGTTTTTAAGGCTTACTTAAAAACCTTTTCCCAAGTGTTTTCAAGGCTTACACTTAAACCTTACAACAAGAGTCTTCTTAGCTCACTCTTAAACCTAAAACCCAATTATTTTAATGGATAAACACTTTAACTAATTCCTTTAGAAATACACCTCACTTCCCTTCTAATCTATCCCAAGACTTAGATGAAGTAGAAGTTCTATTTCTAACACATAACCAACTCTTAAAGAGTTAATAAAAAAATAAATGAATATTTGAGAGCTTAATGAATGTTAAGAGTGAAAGGAATAATTTAAAATATATCACTTGTTTGTTATTCTTTAATTAAGCTCTAGGAGTTATTTATATAGATAAACAACTTAAAATATGATTGTTAGAGCCATTGATTATGTCTCCAACATCCCTTTCCTTCAATAAATTCAAAAATATGTTTGTTACAGATGCTCAGTGTTTGGTCAGGATCTTGAGTGTAGACATTGAGTGTGGCAGCCTTCTTTCTCTCATTTCGGGCATGAGGAGTAAGGATCCTAAACGTAGACCCTGAGGGTAGGTTAGACCTTGAGCATAGGCTGGCCTTATGAAAAACTTATCCATTTTGCATCCGAATGCACTCCTTTTGATCCTTGCTTATAAACACACTTAAATATAAATGTTAGTAACTAAAATTGATTATTAAAGTTAAAACCTAGGTTATTTTGAGGTTGACCATGACCTTGATCATGCAAAAGGTTAACATATTATATTAACAGAGGTGCTCAATAACCCTGTCAAGATTAATGAGTTACTTAGTGTGGATTTGTAGGGGGCTTGGGAACCCCTAGAAAATTCAAATTTAAAGAAAGCTTGTTCTTCAGGAATCTCCCAATCCTATTTTCCTAGTGGAAACAAAAACATTAGAGTCAAAGCTTAATTGCATTTGGAGGTTGTTCAGTCTTGAGGGCTTATCTGTTGGATGTAAAGGTGATGTACATAATAAAAGAGGTGGTCTCATGTTATTATGGAATATGAAAGTCCAAATTTAGGTTTTATCTTAATCTCTTCATCATATTGATACTGTGGTTTAACCTCCTATTGGCTTTTCAATTTAGAGATTTACCGGTATGTATAGTTGGCTGGAAGATTAAAATAGAGAGCTTACTTGGGACTTGATTCATAAGCTTAAGGAAGATTTTCAAGGGCCATGGCTTTGTGGTGGTGATTTTAATGAAATCTTATTTACTTTTGAAAAATGTGGAGGGTAGCCAAAAGATGCTAGGAAGATGGAAACTTTTTAACAATCAATTTAAGATGTAGGTTTAAATGATGTGGATTATTAGAGTTTCAACTATACATGGTCAATTGGTAGAGCTTCTTATCAGAATCTTTAGGAATGTTTGGATATGTTCTTAGCTAATAGTGAATGGATTCATATGTTCCCTGATTATTAGGTTCACCATTTACTCAGGAAAAGGTCAGATCATGCCCTTATTATCATGCTTTGGGAAATTAGGAAACATAGTAGGAAGTGAGTGAAAAGATTCCTATTTGAGGTAGTGTGGTGCCAAAAGGATTCATGTAGAGTTGTGCTTGAGATTGCTTCATAAATAGTTCATAATTCAGTTTCAGGATGGCATTCAAAAATTTGTGGCTACCAACGAGATTTAAAAAAAATTAGGAACTAAGTTAGTTTGGCTATGTTACTTCAGAGATAACCAGTTTGAAAAGAGAGTTGGCTATATTACAAAAAGGCAATCAAGACTATTTTATATTAAGTAGATAAAAAGAAATTGAGGGCCTTTCGAATGTGTTACTTCATTGAGAGGAAACAATATGGCAGTAGAGGTCTTGGGTTGCATGGATGAAGGATAGTGATGTGGGCGTCGAAGAGCAAGCAATTTCATTTCTAGAAAAATATGAAAATTTGAGGTAGTGGTAGTTTTGTAATTATCTAAAACTTTGGAGTTTCAGATTTTGGTGAATTAGGAGCCTAATTTGATTGGAAACGGCTTAAGAATCAGAAGTCACTAGCTTTACTTATGAGCTCTATTGTTTTTCAGGCAAATTCTATCGTTTAGGCCTTTAAAAAGGCAAATTTATGTTTTAGTTGTTTTAGGATTCATTTTTGCTAGTTTGATTGGGATTATTTTTTAGAGTTTTCTATTTAAAGCTATTTTTTTCTTTGGGCATGGTTATTAATAATAGAATGCAAATCCTTTTCAAATTTCCTAAAATTCTTTGAATTTTGATTCATATACCCTAAATTTGAGAATTGCAGGCTATAGACGATTAGTGATTGGTAGTTGTGTGCAATTCAATAGTCATTAATTCTTATTTTATTACCCTTTTGCTATGTCAGTTTGGTATCAGAGCTATGCTCCTCGAACAAGATGTCTCGTAGAAGGCAGTAGCAGCAACCACAATAGTAATGTGTAAACGAGGTTTATGACTGTGATGATTTATGTCACTTTGAGCAATAGTTTGAGTAGCGAATGGAAGAAATGAATCAGTAGATTGACACTTTTATGGAACAGCTCATAGAGAGAATGGGTGAGTTGTTAATTAATAAAAATAGAGGGCAACCAAATCAACAACGGGTCCCCAATGTTGATGACCAGAGAAATCCTTTTGCTGAAGGAAATAATGAAGAAGATGACTATGGTGAAGGTTATTATGATATATCATATAGATGTCATTGACAGCATGCCGAGAATGATGATAGGAAATGGTGGGAGGCAGGTATGCAGACAGAAATCCTTGAATTTTATGGTACCTTACAGCCAGAAGAATTCTTTAACTAAGTTGGCCATGGTAGAAGAGATCTTGGAATTTAAGGGGGTGCCAGCAAGCCCACGAGTACCATTAGTGGCAACTAGGTTTCAAGATCGGGCAATGGCCTCATGGCAACAAATTAAATAGATATGAGTTCGGTTGGGGAAGTCAAAAATTATGACTTAGGAGAAGATGAAGAAATAGATGCATGCCACATTCTTGCCTTTTAATTATCAACGTTTAATGTACCAGAGGTTATAGAATTTAAGGTAAGGGAACCATTCAGTTGATGATTATACAATTGAATTTTATTGACTGATTGCTCGCAATGAAGTACATGAGACAAAGGGCCAATTGGTTGCTCAATATATTAGGGGTTTAAGGAAAAAATTATAGAGACTATAAATATGTTTGATCCTATGTCTATTTATGTGGTGTACCAATGGGCTTTACAGATTGAAAAGAGGTAACCAGGTGGCTTTATACAAACTTCTAGATTTGGAAGTGTAGGAGGCAATAGTAATGTGCGTTGTGCGAGTGGCAGAATGGCTCAAGGGGCTACTGCGACCAAATTAGGGGCAATGCCAACCACTACATAGAAAGTTGGCTCGAGTTGTGGTATTAAGTGTTTTGCGTGTGGAAAAGTGGGTCACAAGCAGGTTGAATGTAGAAAGAAGGGAAAAAAGGTAATGTTTACTGAGACAAATAAGCAATATAAAGATGAAGATGTCACTAACCTAACTAGTGACCCAATATTTGATCCAGATTCTGTTGATGAGGAGGTCATGATTGGTGATGTAGGGGCTGCTTTGGTCATGTAGAGGTCTTGCCTAACACCTAAAGCTGCTAATGATGATTAGCTGCGAAATAATATTTTTCATTTTACCTGCACTATCAAGGGCAAAGTATGCAAATTTATGATCAATGGAGGTAGTTGTGAGAATATAATCGCAGCAGAGGCAATCCAAAAATTAGGAATTTTGATTGTAAAAGAATCCTAAGCCATACAAGTTGGCATGGTTGAAAAAAGGGGGTGAGGTAATATTGTCAAAAGTGTGCCTTGGTTTCCTTTTCTATCAGGGAAAAATATAAAAATGACGTTTAATGTGATGTGATAGCCATGGATACATGCCATTTGTTGTTAGGACGGTCGTGGCAGTTTGATCAAGATGTGACTCATAATGGGAAGACTAACACCTACAGTTTCATGTTTGAGGGAGTGAAAATCATGTTAGTACCTAATAAGGATTATGATTAGTCTGAACAGGTGTGGGAAGGCAACTAGGGCTGTGTTAGTTTATTAATTCTGGCACAATTTAATAGCTTAGTACAAAAATTTGAAGTTGCTTATGTCCTATTTGGGAAGATGGTGGACAAAGAGGTAGTGGTTCCTGATGTAGTTTTACCACTTTTGGAAGAGTTCAACGATTTATTTCCAGAAGAATTGCCTGAAGGGTTACCTCCCATATGAGATATCCAACATTAGGTTCACCTTAAACTAGGTGTAGCTTTGCCAAATCGACCACACTATAGGATGAGTCATAATGAGCACGAAGAGTTAAAGAGGAAAGTGGAAGAGTTACTGGCTAGAGGATATATTTGAGAGAGCTTAAGTCCTTATGCTGTACCAACCCTTTTGACACTAAAGAAGGATGGTTCTTAGCGAATGTGCGTTAATAGTCGGGCCATTAACAAAATAACTTTCAAGTATTATTTTCCTATTCCTAGATTGGATGACTTACTTGATTAGCTTAAAGGGGCTATAATTTTTACTAAATTGGATTTGAAAAGTGGTTACCATCAAATTTGAATTCGAGCTGTAGATGAATGGAAAATAGCCTTCAAGACAAGGGAGGGGTTGTATGAATGACTAGTCATGTCATTTAGGTTATTGAATGCACCAAGAACTTTTATGCGTGTTATGAGTCAGATTTTGAGACCTTTCATTAGTAACTATGTTGTTATGTACTTTGACGATATTTTAATTTACAGTGCTAACCCAGATGAGCACCTTAGTCAGTTGCGAGATATTCTCATTGTGTTGCATAGGGAGAAGTTCTATGCTGCCATTAAAAAGTGTGCATTTTTTACTACGAATGTGCTATTCCTTGGCTATGTTGTGTCAGGTAAGAGATTGCAGGTAGATGAATCAAAGGTAGAGGTTGTGAAACATTAGCCAAAACCTACTACCATTATTGAGTTGAGGAGTTTCCATGGGTTGGCTTCATTTTATAGGTGTTTTATTCCTCATTTTAGTAGCATTATGGTGCCTATTATTGATTACATAAGGCAGGTAGGAAAGTTTGTGTGGACAGATGAGGTAGAAAAGGCGTTTGAGATGATTAAATTATGCATGACTATAACTCATATTTTAATGTTTTCAGATTTTCATCAACCTTTTGAGTTGCATTCAGATGCTTCTAAGGTGGGAATTAGGGTTGTTCTAAGTCAAAACAACAAACTAGTAGTGTATTTTAGTTAGAAGTTTTTAGGGCCCAAATTACGTTATAGCACTTATGATGTTGAATTCTATGTTATGGTACAAGCTATTAAGCATTGGTGTAATTAGTTATTTTAGCGAGAGTTTATCTTGTTTATAGATCATGAGGCATTGAAGCATTTACATTGGCAAGATAAAATTTCTACTAAACATGTGAATTGGGTTGCTTATCTTTAGAGATTTACTTTTATGGTGAAGCATAAGTTGGGTGTTACTAATGTGATGCATTGAGCAGACGAAAGAGTCTGTTGACTTAAATATTCATTGAGGTACTTGGTTTTGATTCCTTTGCAGAATTATTTGAGATTGATCCTCTTTTTTTTGCTATTATGGCTAAGGTTAAAGTAGGTGAGAGAAACAATTTCTATTGCATAATGAATTTCTGTTTAAGGGTAATCAGCTATGTGTCCTAGATTGTAGTTTGCATTTAAAAATTATTAAAGAATTGTATGGTGAAGGGCATGTGGGATGAGACAGGATTGTGCAATTGGTGTAGACTTATTATTTTAGGCCTAATATTCGTAGAGAAGTTGAAAAATTGGTGCAGAGATGTTGAATTTATCAGGTTTCTAAAGAAGTAGCATCTAACGTGGGTTTGTATATGCCATTGTCAGTTCCTTCGCAGCCTTGGGTGGAGCTCAGCATGGATTTTGTGCTATGATTACCATGCACACAATGAGGTAATGATTCTATATTTGTGGTATTTGATCGATTTTAAAAAATGGTGCATTTTATTCCATGTAATGAAACCACAAATGTTGTTCATGTTACTCAATTGTTCTTTAAAGAGATTTAAAAACTGCATGGGTTGCTTATATCTATTATTTTTTATTGAGATACCAGGTTCCTTAGTCATTTTGAGCGAAGTTTATGGAAAATGGTGAACACGTAGCTTAATTTCAGTAGTGCCTATCATCCATAAACAGATAGGAAAACTGAGGTGGTGAATTGATCTTTAGGTAATTTATTAAGATGCTTAGTGGGTGAGCATGTGAAGAGTTGGGATCAGAAGCTATGTCAAGTAGAGTTTGCTCATAATTATGCAATTAATAGGAGTATTGGATTTAGCCCTTTTGCTGTGGTGTATTCTGTTGTGCCAAGAGGACCACTGGATTTGATTCCTCTCCCAGATAAAATGAGAGTTCATGGAAAGGCAGAGAATTTTATAAGTGGATTACAGGAAGTTCATAAGGCTATCCATGATAATTTAGTCCAAGCTGCCTTTAAATATAAATAGGCTATTGACAAGAAGAGGTGACATGTCAAGTTTGATGTAGGGGATTATGTGTGGGTTGTTCTTACTAAGGATAGATTTCCTATAGGTGAATATAATAGGCTATATGCTAAGAAGATTGGACTAGTGGAAGTCATTAAGAAGATTAATCCTAAAACCTACCATTTGAAGTTGCCTATCCACATTCGCATTATGGATGTTTTTAATGTTAAGCATTTGATTCCATATGCAGGTGATTCTTCAAATGAGTTAGATTCGTAGGCGAATTCTATCCACCCTGTGGAGAATGATGCCAGCATCGAAGAGCAAGCAATTCAATTTCTGAAAAAATATGAAAATTTGAGGTAGTGGCAATTTTATAATTATCTACAACTTTAGAGTTTCGGATTTTGGCGAATCAGGGGCCTAATTTGATTGGAAACAGCCCAAGAATCAGAAATCACTAGCTTTGGTTGTGAGCTTCATTGTTTTTGGGGCAAATTCTTATCATTTAGGCCTTTAAAAAAGCAAATTTGTGTTTTAGTTGTTTTAGGATTCATTTTTCCTAGTTTGATTGGGATTGTTTTTAGGGTTTTCTATTTAAAGTTTTTGTTTTGGTCTTTGGACGTGGTTATGAATAATAGAATTCGAATCCTTTTTAAATTTCCTAAAGTTCTTTGAATTTTGATGCCTATACCCTGAATTTGAGAATTGTAGGCTATAGATGATTAGTGATTGGTAATCATGTGCGATTCAACGGTCATTAATTCTTGTTTTATCACCCTTCCGTTATGTCAGATAGGGACAAAAGTACTAATTATATCTAAAAAAAAAGTAGATGGTAGGCACCAATAAAATGTTATTAGTAAAAGTAGATCTTGGCATGAAGATGAGGATGAGATTGCTTAGACTTTTATAAATTACTTCAAATATTTGCTCTCTTTAGATGATGAATCTTTAATGAAACATGCTATTGATGCCATGGATAAAATCATAGAAGATCATATGAGAGCATACCTTCTTAGTCCTTTTTCTAGCTCTGAAATTTATGAAGCCCTTTACTCCTTTTTCCAGCTTTGAAATTTATAAAGCCCTCTCTCAAATGTACCTAACTAAATTCTAAGTCCTAACGGTATGCTTGCACTCTTTTTTAAAAGATTTTGTCATATTGTTAAGCATGACATTTTAGATTTGGTTCTTAACATTCTTAATAATGGTTTTTCTCCTGAAAGCATAAACTATACTTTTGTTGTTTTGATTCCTACGATCAAAGATCCCAAAAATTCAAAATATTTTAAATCTATTAGCTCATGTAATGTTGTCTTTAAGAAAGTTGCCAAATCAATTGCTAATAGGCTAAAAAGAGTTCTTCCTCATATTATTTATGATACTCAGTTTGTCTTTATGCCAGGGTAGCAAATTCTTGATAATGCCCTTTTAGCTCTTAAAGTTTTCCATTCCATGAAAAATAGAAAAAGAGGGACTAAAGGTTTATTTGCACTTAAATAAGATATGAGTAAAGCCTATGATAGAGTTAAGTGGAGTTTCCTTAAAAATATGTTAAAAATGAATTTTCCAATCTCTTCGGTTAATCTAATTATGAGATGAGTTTTCATTGTGTCGTATTCGATCCTTATAAATGGTAATCCAACTGACTCCTTCACTCCCTTTAGAGGATTGAGAAAAGGGGACCCATTATCACCTTTATGTCTTTCTTATATGTGCTGAAGCCTTCTCTAGTTTGATAAGAAGAACTTAATTGCAAAATTGTTTGCATGGTTACAAAATTTACTAAAGTTCCCCTACTATTTCCCATTTATTTTTTTTTACAGATGATAGTATCATTTTTAGAAGAGTATCTCATGGAGAAAATAAAGTAGTCAGAGATATTTTACAGTGTTATGAAGGAGTTACAGGTCAAAAAATAATTTTGATAAATCTAAGATTTGTTTCAGCTCTCCAACATATCCTCGGAGGCATGTCATTCATTACAGAATCTACTGGGAGTGAAGCAAGTGAATAAGCACACTAAATATCTAGGATTGCCATCTGTTATCACCCCTTCAAAGAAGCTCTTATTCAGGGATGTCATTGGTAGAATTCGGAAGAAACTGTCCAATTAGAAAGAGAGATCTTTGTCACTGGCTGGAAAGGAGATCTTGATTAAGTTTGTGGCCTAGGCTATCCTGGGATACTTGATGACTTGCTATACGTTTCCAAGTCCAAGTATGTAATGAAATAAATTCCTTGATTTCTAAGTTTTGGTGGTGGCAGGGAGACAAGGAGAACAACATTCATTTGGTTTCCTAGCACAAGTTATGTGCTTCTAAAGAAAGTGGCAGGATAAGATTTAGAGACATTCCGGCTTTTAATTTGGCTATGTTAAGGAAGCAAGGGTGGCAGCTTATTCAAAATCTAGAGTCTTTATTGGTAAGAGTCTTAAAAGCTAGGTACTTCCCCATAACTTCCTTTCTAGAGGCACAAAATGGTCATAATCCTAACTTCTCTTGGATGAGCATTGTTGAGGTGCATGATTTATGAAAACAGGGTCTAAGATGGCGGGTATGAAATGGTGTTAGTATCAGTGCATGGAATAATTATTGGCTTTCAGAGAATCCACAAATCAAAGTAGTCCCTCCTATAATAGAAGTGGATCCCGAGTTGAAGATGTGCGATTTATTGAATGATAGCAATACTGCCTGGAACAGATAACTAGTTCAATGCCTATTTCATCCAAATGATGTAAATCAAATTTTTTCTATACCTGTAAGTCTGAGAAATCCTCGTGATTCACTGCTTTGGCACTTTTCTAAAATTGGTGTTTACATATTCAAGACGATTTATCATTCAAAAGCAAAGGCAATCGAGACAAGGAAGTATAGCTTGAACTTCTTGTGTACCCAACTAGAAATGGCTCTGGAAAATCACTATGCCGCCCAAAGTAAAAATCTTCATATGGAGATTATTGCATGGATTGCTTCCCACAAGTGCTGAGCTAATTAAAAGGAAAATCCTGACTAATGGTATTTGCAATAAATAGAGGAATGTGTAGAAACTCTTGAACATGTATTCAGAGATTGCATATGGAGTTCAAACTTTTGGTATCTCCCGTATTTATGGATTTTAATCAATGATATAGACAGAGCAAGTGGTTTGGCAGATTGCATTTTTAGGCGGAAGCACAGGCTAATAGCAAAAGGTTTTTTAATGTTTCTCATGTTCTTATGGTTCATTTGGTATTCAAGGAACATTCTGTTACATGATCAAATGAAACTGGATGCTAATGAATGTCAACAAAGAGCTATGAAGGTTTTGTTTGAGTATGAAGAGGCAAACTAGAGACAACAAGAGCTTTCGAACCAGATAAGACCTTCTAGATGGCACCCACCAGATACCAATAAGTTCAAGATCATGCAGCAATTAGGAGTGATGGGGGCTTAGGATATAGCACTGTCATTAGAAACAATTTGGACAATTTAGTGGCTGTGGAAGCTTGGAGTGAGGAACCTGTATTGGCTCCAGAATAGCCGAGGCTATCGCCTGCAGGATAAGTGCCCAACTCGCTGTCGCTTTGCAACTCCAAGATGTCATTTTTGAGACTGACTGTCTCATCCTGGTGCAGAAGTTAAATTCCACGAAAGTCAACTTGTCAGCGTTGGGCCTGATTATTTTACATATTTGGTTTTTATGTAATAACTTTAGTTCGTTCTCCTTTTCGTATCAACCTAGGACATGTAACAAGGTTGCTCATGCTTTGGCTAATTTATCTTTTAGTTTATGTATTTCTATCACTACCTGGTTTGATGAGTTTCCAAGGGAAGTGTCAGACACTGCTTTTGTAGATGTTTCCCTTTCCTAAAATAATAGTCCTTTTCCCTAAATAAACAAAATAGTGTCATGATGACATGGTATTATCATTAGTTTTTAATTATAATTGGAGGTTGAATAGGTAATTATCTAAGAAAATTTTTTAAATTTTTAACTTTATTTATCTAATAAAAGTAATAATTTCAACCTTTTACTTATGTAAAAAATATTCACTACAAAAATTAAAAATATATATAATATAAGAGGTAAAAAATTTTATTTTGCTAATATGTGTCATATATACTATTTATATACATATAAATATATTAAATGTAGAAATTTTTAAATTTTTTATTTTTAACGATGGGTATATACCATGTATATATATATAAATATAGTTTACATTTAACATGAAGAAATAGTTTTATTATTCTCTCTTATATATTTTATATATTGAATATATGACGTAGCATAAGTCTATATTAAAAGGGATAAATGTCGTTTGCTGTTGAATCGCACATGATTGGCCATCAAACAACCTTCTTCTACTCTGTTATTCAAAAGAATGCTAAGATAAAAGACATCAAGATATGTTGATTCTCAAAAAAATACCGAAAATTGGAAGAAAATAGAACTTTAATTATCAATTCAACAGAAACTGACTTATATAGCCATAAGACTTACATATTTATAGGGTGATACAAACCTCCCAACCCTAACCCTAATTTTAATTAGAAAATAAAATAAAGACAATTCTAATTAAGGTAGGAAATCAAATCCCTGACAATATAAGAAAGTTAAATTCTAAGAAGAAGAAGAAGAAGAAGAAGAAGAAGAAGAAGAAGAAGAAGAAGAAGAATAATAATAATAATAATAATAATAATAATAAAATAAAAATAAAAATTATATATGTTGTCTATTGTTATGCAAACTCATTTAAAGGCTTGTTGCTCTGCATCATTCCCTCTAGGGTAGAGAAAATTCATCCTCGAATTTCACCCAAATATTATGAAACAAGTTTGCTCACAAATGCATGGAACATCATCGATCTACCATCACCATCAATGTGTAATTCCTTCAAAACAGAAATTGAAGGAACACAAGAGTAATGAATTTCGTCAATACCAATAAAATCAATATATTCAACATGCTTGACTAACTTTGGCATATAATATTCACGTCTAGGATGATCCTCCATCTCAATCCCTAAATCCTTAAAAGTTTGATACCTTTTAACTAAGTCAATTGTTGTATCATCACCTTCTAACAATTCATTAAATTCTTCATCACCCTCATCCTCTTTATCAAATATTGGCTCATCTCTAATAATTGCATCTTCATCCTCATTATCATTAGTATCATAAAATAAGATATCTTCATAATACTCTTCTTCTTCCTTTTCGTCACTAACCTCCCCATTAGAATTACCCATAAAATTATTATTTTTCGTAGGGCTAGATTGTTTCTATTCCAATTGACCAAAAGAATAGTCATACTTTCAGTCATTTGTTCCATCCTCTTCTTAAATCGCTCATCAAACGCTGATTGATTTGTCGAACCAACTCACGCTTATAAACTTCATCCAAGAGCTACTGCTACTGTTTTCTCCTGCATGCCATCTCTTTTTTTTTTATTATAACCTTAGGAGCGAACGTCGCTCTGATATCAACTAATGTATCGGAAGCGTAGGTCAAAAGGGATAAATTTCGTTTGCCATTGAATCGCGCATGATTGATCATCAAATAACTTTTTCTACTCTATTGATTTTAAAGAATGTTAGAATAAAAGGCATCAAGATTCATTGATTCTCAAAAGAATGCTGAAAATTAGAAGAAAATAGAACTTTGATGATCAATTCAACAATAACTGACTCACATAGCCCTAAGGATTACATATTTATAAGGTGGCACAAACCTACCTAATTTAATTAGGAAATAAAATAAAGACAATTCTAACTAAGGTAGGAAATCAAATCCTTAACAATATAGGAAAGTCAAATTCTAAAAATAAAAATCAAATAACAGCAGCAACAGTAATAATAACAACAATACTAACAGTAATACTAATAGTAATAATAATAATACATAATAGTAATAGTAATAATAATAATAATAATAATAATAATAATAATAATAATAATAATAATAATAATAATAATAATAATAATAATAATAATAATAATAATAATAATACCCTATAAGGTAGAGAAAATTCGTCCTCGAATTTCGCCTAAATCTGTGAAATAAATTTGCCAAAAAATGCATAGAACATCATAGATCCACCATCACCATCAACTTGTAATTCATTCAAAATAGAAATTAAAGGAATACAAGAGTAAATAATTTCATCAATGCCAATAAAATCAATATATTCAACACACTTTACTAACTTTGGCATATTATATTCACGTCTAGGATGATTCTCCATCTCAATCCTTAAATCCTTAGAAGCCTGATACCTTTCAATAAAGTCAATTATTGTATCACCACCTTCTAACAATTCATTAAATTCTTCATCACCCTCATCCTTTTCATCAACTATTGGCTCATCTCCAATAATTATACTTTCATCCTTGCCATCATCAGTATCATAAAATAAGGTATCGTCATAATACTCTTCTTCGTCCTCTTCATCACTAACCTCCCCATCAAAATTATCACAAAATTATTATTGTTTCGTGAGGCTGAATTGTTTATATTTTGATTGGCCAAAAGAACAATCATACTTTTGGTCATCTGTTCCATCCTCTACTCAAATCTCTCAATCAAACACTAATTTATCCATCAAACCAACTTATGCTCATAAACTTTTGCTGCTGTTGTTATCTCCTTCATGCCATCTTTTTTTTTATATAACCCTAGGAGCTAACGCCGCTCTGATATCAACTGACGTAGTGGAAGCCTAGGTTAAAAGGGATAAATGCCATTTGCCGTTGAATCGCGCACGATTGGAAGTCGAACAACCTTCTTATACTCTGTTGATTCAAAAGAATGCCAGAATAAAAGGCATCAAGATTTGTTTATTCTCAAAAGAATGCCGAAAATTGGAAGAAAATAGAATTTTGATTATCAATTCAACAAAAACTGACTCACATAGCCCTAAGGCTTACATATTTATAGGGTGACACAAACCTACCAACCCTAACCCTAATTTTAATTAGGAAATAAAATAAAAAAAATTCTAACTAAGGTAGAAAATCAAATCCCTAACAATATAGGGAAGTCAAATTCTAAGAATAAAAATTAAATAATAATAATAATAATAATAATAATAATAATAATAATAATAATAATAATAATAATAATAATAATAATAATAATAATAGTAGTAGTAGTAGTAGTAATAGTAATAGTAATAGTAATAGTAATAGTAATAGTAATAGTAATAGTAATAGTAATAAGAATAAAAATAAGAATAAGAATAAGAATAAGAATAAGAATAATAAAAATAACAATAACAATAATAATAACAATAATAACAACAATAATAATAATAACAACAATAATAATAACAACAATAACAACAACAACATAACAATAACACTAATAATAATAACAATAATAATAACAATAACACTAATAATAATAACAATAACACCAATAACAATAACAATAACAATAACAGTAACACCAATAACAATAACAATAACAATAACAATAATAATAACAATAACAATAATAAAAAATTATATATGTTGTCCATTATTCTGCAAATTCATTTAAAGACTTGTTGCTCCCATCAATATATATACAAAATTATCCTCTTTCCTAATTTTTGGTTTTATGATAGATAATTTTAAATGGTAAAAATCATTTAAAATGATGTGCCAATTTCACAAATCTAATTGAATAATTTTTTGAATTATTTATATATCTAAATTAAATTTCTATAATATCAATTCAATACTTTTCCCTTAACATATGATTGTCATCATGATTTCTATTTATCATAAAATTATTATTAGTGATAAAATATTTAAAACCTTATGAACAAATTAATTAGTTTTTAATATTCATGTGATTATTAGACTAAAATATATATAATCTTGCTAAATTGATTAATATGTTATATAAGTTGAATATTCTATATGTATTATTGAGTATTAATTTGTATTAAAATCATAGATATTTATTAGTTGCATATTCCGACTTGTTTTTTAGAAGATGGCAGTTAAATTAAGCAGAAAGAAGGGGAATATTCCTTAAAGTGCATTATATCATTACTTTATTTTTTACAAAGTAAAATATACTTTGTCAATGACCACCATTGGATGATGAAATACACTTTCATCCTATGGTGATGAAGACAATGTAAAATCAAAGTAACTAAAAAATCAAGTAACTATAGAATTTCCAATCCTTTAATACAAATGGAGCCACCAAAGGTCGAACTGAACCACAAAACAAAATCTATGCCCTAATTCAAGAAAAACTTTGCTAAAAGGTGAGCCACATTATTGCTTGCTCTAGGAATAAAAGAAAAACTAATAGAATTAAAGCTCTTCACAACATGTAGAATGTCCTCCCTATAAGATCATGAATGGAAAATCCTGGGCAATCTTTATATAGTCTTTTAATAGCCATTTGAGAATTCGATTCACATATGATGTCATTGTATGCAGAAGAAATAGTTGTTTGAAAACCATATCTGATCACTAGAGTGTCTGCCATCTGAACATCAATACAACCATGGATAACTTGACCATTTAAGAACACAACCCTTCTGCTATAGTTCAGAGCAACTACCCCAATACCAATTTGGTTTTTAGATTTTAAAAAAGCTACGTCTAAGTTCAACTTGAGGGCTAGACCACTCAGAGGAATCCATTTATTATATGAACTTGTCCTTATCACAAGGGCTTCCATAGCTTGATGAAAATTATTGTGATAGTCCCGAATAATTCTTTATGCCAATGAAAGAATATTGTCAACTTGAATATGAGAAGACCCAAGAACCAACTGGTTTTGATGGTACCAGATACTCCATAACAAACAAGTAATAAACTCCAGCTCTGAATGATCAGATTGCCTTTGCAAAAGATGAAACCATTTTTGGAAGGAACTTTCGACCATGCAATCCACTCGAAGGCCAATTGGTGAAGCAAACCACACTTGTCTGACCCAGTTATAATCCTTAAAGATATGGAGGATGGATTCATCAACTTGGTTACATAAAGGATAAAGCGTTGAAATAGGGATACCACGCCTCTTAAGATTATCATAGCTGGGAAGTGAATCATGAAGAGCTTGCCAAAGAAAATGCTTAATCTTTGGAGCAATATCAACCTACCAAACAATATTCCAATCACCATTATTCTATGATATTGACATAGCATAAGCCTAGAATAAAAGAGATAAATGTTATAAGCTGTTGAATCACTCATGATTGGCCGTCTAGAAACCTTCTATAACTTGTTGATTTGCACTTAAATGCAAGGAAATAGGCATCAAAGAATTCATTAATTCATAAAGAATACCGAATTTGGGAGAAAAATAATAATTTTGTTTAATCAATTCAATCAAAGTTGTCTTAAAATAACTTAAAGAGATAAATAAATAGTGTTTAGGAAAAAAACCCCTAACTGAAACAATGTAAAAAGAAAAAAAAATCCTAAAAAATAACATAAAAGTTTAAACTAAAATATGAAGCCTTAAATGATGGAATTTGGGCCTGAAGCTGGGATGTTCTAGGTGTAGTTTATAACCCTCATTATACAGCTTTGAACTAGCTTCTTAATATATTATGAGCCTCGCAGTTCCTCCAGACCCAGAAGTTAGAGCCATTAGAAGTTCATGTGCGCACTCTCCTTTTGTCAAGCCCATCCATGACTACTAATGCAATATGGTACACATCATTCCTTCCAGGTGACAGAAAATTCAGCCCCAAATTTGACACAATATCATCATCAGAAGAATCTAAAGGGAAAGGAATAAGATGCTTCATATTAAACACATCTGTAGTGTGAATATGGCTAGGCAACTTCAGACGGTAAGCATTGGGATTGATCTTCTCCACCACCTCCATTGGTCCAATCTTCTTTGCAGACAGCTTGTTATACTCTCTAGTTGGAAAGTGATCCTTAGTCAGGACTACCCATACAAAATCACCCACCTCGAACTCCAAATGTTTGCATTTTTTATCTGTAATCTACTTGTATTTAGAGTTGGTAGTAGATAGATTTTCAAAAACTGTCTTGTGTACATCCTGCAATCTTGTCACAAAATTTGCTGCTTTCCCATGGACCCTCATCTTGTTAGGCAGGGACATCAAGTTAAGAGGAACTCTAGGCTGAACTGAATAAACAACCTAAAAAGGACTGAAACTTATGCTTCAATTAATAGTATGGTTATGAGCAAATTCTGCCTAACATAATTTCTGATCCCAACCCTTCACATGATCTCGAACTAGGCAATGCAACAAGTTTCCTAATGATCTATTCACCACCTCAGTCTGCCCATCTATTTACGGGTGATAAGCACTGTTGAAATTCGGTTAAGTATTGACCATCTTCCACAGGCTATGCCAAAAGTGACTAATGAAACGAGTATCTCTATCAAAGATAATAGAGGTAGGCAACCTATGAAGATGATACACATCTCGAAAGAACAATTATGCCATATTTACAACATCTGTAGTCATCTTATAAGGAATAAAGTGAACCATCATAGAAAATCTATCAACAACGATAAAGATGGAATCATTACCTCGTTGTGTTCACGGCAAACACAAATTCCATGATAATATCGGTCCAAGGTTTAGAAGGGACTAGTAAAGGCATGTAAAGCCTTGCATTCATGGTTAACCCCTTGGAAACTTGATAGATTTTGCACCTCTGCATATACTTTTCAACCTCATTGCAAATTGAAGGCCAAAAGTAAGAGGCTTGAATCAATTACAAAGTCCTATCTCTGCCAACGTGTCCTTCTCTATACAATTCCTTAATTATCTATAAGCGAAGGCTAAAATCTAGAATACACAACTAGTTACCCTTAAATAAAAACCCATCATACAACAAAAATTCTATTTTCCTCCCAACTTACACATCTTTCATTACCATAGAAAAATAAGGGTCAGAAGCAAGCATATCACAAAAAGAGTCAAACCTAGGCACCTTGACCCTTATAATAACTAGTAAACAACTTCTGTGGCTTAAAGCATTAGTCACTCGATTGGTAACTCTAGACTTATGTTTCACCATATAAGTAAAACTCTCTAAATAAGCCACCCATCTTGCATGGCAAGGAGACGCCATATCCTATTGATGCAAATGCCTCAATGAATCATGATCTGTATACAAAATAAATTCCTTATGAAATAGATAATGACGCCAATGCCTCACTGCATGCACTACTGCATAAAACTCAACATCTTAAGTGTTGAAATTGAGTTTTGAACTCAGTAATTTCTCATTAAAAAGGCCATAGGTCTGCCATTTTGGCTTAGTACTGCTCTAATTCCCACCTTGGAAGCATCTGTATGTAATTCAAAAGGTTGAGAAAAATCTGGAAGCACCAAGATTGGCACAGTTGTAAGGTGTTCTTTAATCAATTTGAAGGCTTCCTCCACTTCATTTATCCACTTAAGCCTACTGCTTTTCATGCAATATGTCATTGGAGCCATAATAGTGTTGAAATTAGCAATAAAATGCCTATAGAATGATGTTAGGCCATGGAAACTCCTCACTTATGTCAAGGTCATTGGCCTAGGCCACTCTTTCACTACTACAACCTTTTCTTCATTAACCTTTAAACTAGCTTCTAAAACCACATACCCCAAAAATAGCACCTTAGGGGCCATAAATACATATTTCTTCATGGTAGCATAGAACTTCTCCCTACGCAACACATTAAAACTTCCCTAACATGCTGCATTTGCTCATCATGGTTAGCACTATATATCAGGATATATCATCAAAATATACCACAATGAATTTGCCAATAAAAGGCCTTAATAACTGATTCATGACACGCATAAATTACTAGGAGCATTAGATAAGCCAAATGGCATTACAAGCCATTCATACAACCCCTCTCTAGTCTTAATTGCTATTTCCACTTATCCCCAGGCTTAACACGAATTTGATAATACCCATTCTTCAAATCAGGCTTAGTGAAAATAGTAGAACCACTAATTTGATCAAGAAAATCATCTAAACGAGGAATGGGAAATCTATACCTTATAGTAATTTTGTTGATGGCTTTATTGTCCACACACATACACTAAGAGCCATCCTTTTTTGTGTTAAAAGGGAAGGTGCAATACAAGGACTCATGCTCTCTTTAATATGGCCTTTAACTAGCAACTCCTCTACTTGCTTACGCAATTCCTCCTGCTCATTGGGGCTCATCCTGTAATGTGGTTTATTAGGAAAAGTTGCTCCAGGCACCAAATCAATATGGTGCTGAATGTCACGTAATGACGGTAACCCCTTTGGTAGCTCTTCAGGAAATAGGTCACCAAATTCTACAATAAGTGGAGCCACAATCTCTAAAACATGGACTAAATTTGTTACTTCCTTTCCCACCAACATACACCCTATATATGATTCTTACAACTACTTATCAAATTGGGCCAAAGATAGTAGGGTATTAGCTTCACCTGCATGCTTAGGCTTCTCTAACACTTGTCTATTAGGCAGCAATACAATTTTAGCTCCATCAAACATAAAGCTATATGTGTTAGTTCACCCCTTATGAGTGACATCCTTATCATATTGCTAAGGCCTACCCAAAAGTAAGTGAAATGCATCCATAGCAACTACATCACACCAAACATTATCTTTGTACTGTAGGCCAATTGAAAAAGGAACCAAAGCACGTTTAGACATTGATATTTCATCACCCTTTTTAAGCCAAGCTAGCTTATAGGGCTTAGGATGTTTTTCAGTTTGAATTTTCAATTTTTGGATAGCCTCATCATATACAATAGTTTCACAACTGCCACCATCAATCACAAAATGACATACCTTATCTTGGATGGTATATATGGACTAAAAATGTTGCTCTGCAGCCAATCATCCTCATCTACAGCTTTTAGAGTTAAGCAGGCATGTCTAACCACCAACACAGTCCCAACATCTCCCTCCAATTTCACCTCTTCAGCTACTTCCTCATCATATGCAACTTCACCTACAATCTCCACTTTGTTTTCATCATAGTCATCTTGTTTTAGTAAACAAAGCTTTCTTTGCAGTAGCCTTTTTACATTTAGTTTGCCTATGGCCAGGTTCCCCACAACTAAAACATCTTATACCATTGCGACTAATAATTTTATTAAATTTTCTAGTACCCTTAATAGTCCAGAACCACTACTGCTAAATATTGTTTTATTCGCACTACCACTACTACCAGTGCCAACATTTACACTTACAGTATTAGCAGCGTGTTGCGACTATTTCTCCACCATTAGCGCCTTGTGATGAGTAGTATAAATAGAGATTGGATCAAACATGTTAACAGTATCCTAAATTTACAACTTTAAACCCCCAATGTATTATGACAACAACTGATCCTTTGTCTTATGGATTTCATTCCTAGTAATTAGTTGGTAGAATTTAGTGGTATAAGCATCTACTGATTTTAGGCCCTGCTTCAGATTCTGCAATCACTGGTACCTCAACCTCTAATAATTGTATGGTAGGAATTTGGCTCGTATGTGTTTCTTCATTTTCTCCTAGGAATTTGGCTTGTAATAATGGTGTCTTCGACTTTATTATCTTCCATTAACTGATGTACTGTGTGAATGCTATACAAACTTTCATTATCGAAACTAAGGTGTTATGGTAGCTATACATTGAATATTGTATAATGAGAAATAGTCAAAAAGTAGATGTATCCCCTAAACCCAAAAATCTCTGCTGGGGGCAAAACTCGTTGAGTTACATGATGTTGTCCTTTTCTTTTCCTGATTTTCTAAAAATCAAGTGGTGACTCCATAAAATAAAAAAAGCATCTTGTTCCTCCCGAGAGCAATCATTTGTCCTTACATAGTAATTTGCCATGTCCCTCGGAAATAAAACTAAAAAATCCTTAAGAAACTTTCTAGAGGGAGTAATAAAAAAAAAAGCTCTTTCACTCAAAAGCTAAAAAGAGCTAGAACAACAGGTCGCTCACTGTGGTGACTCCATTGGGGACTTCTAAGTAAGAGAGATCAACTCAAAAATAACTATTACTAATTATGCAATACTCAATCATATAGAGCCCCTCACCACTGCATTTGCACTACACATCACACGTGCACCAATGGTCCCTAAAATATCTATAATATTGAATGACACTGCTACCATAATTCCACTCGAGTCACGGGGCGATGAAGATAGGTATTATCACCTTTAGTCTTTACGTGTGCATTCGTCGGACTCATCTGACTAAAGTCTATAACCCAAGTCCTAAAAGGGGCCTACTAAGTTATCAAAAGAATGCTAGACTCATTGACTAGAGTCCATAACCCTAGTCATTTGGGGGCATTCTCACTAATAGCCTTTCACTTTGACTTAGCTCATGTAGATAAGCTAGTAGTAATAGCCATTAGGATTCTACCAAGCTGTGCATGCTATCATTTTCCTATCGATGTCCGTTTGACCTGATATTCATAAATGATATGACTCTTTTAGTGTCTATCACCGAATGATGTCGTAATATCAGTTTTCATAGAATGTTTATGCTTAGATCCATATGATTCTTATATACTTCATGCTAGCCCGAAGCATGAAGAATGATAAGAATCATGTACCTCAACTTGAATAGTTTATGCAAGCTAACAAATAATGACATCCTTTGATGATAAAACCTATGAGATGTCGTCCATTTATTCTTATCAGATAAATGAATGGGTTAGGAATTCAACTAGATTGTGGACCTTTATGTTAACAAAATTAAACTATAAACTATAAAATGATACTTTCATGATTCCTAGTAAACATATAGAATATTGGTATGGGGGTAAGAACTCGAGTTCCTTTTGATTGACCTTGGCCCTATGCATACGGGCACATACAAGCTCTAGACATCATTTGAAGCCCAATAATTAACCCTCACATTGACATCACATGATTACCTCAAGCACATTTGAGTATCATTCCTTAGTTTACCCTTCAATTCTAATCAATGTAAATCAAAATAGCCTAGTTTCGAGAGCAGGACTATAGTCCCCCAATGACTACAGGTTCAAAACCCACCTAGGCAAAAGACTGAATGACCTCGTGGAGAAATAATGTTGGAAGCGAGAGCTTGCTTGTGATTGGTTTGTTCACTATGCAGAAAATACTAACCAGTTCTCAAAATTAATCATGCATACATTATATACATATAGATAGAACTTACTAACCATTGTTTCTTATAGCAATAATCATCATTCATCATAGGATTGTGCATCCACTCCATGCATACATGCTCACCCTTTTCTTTTATAGGCACACATCATGCATCATTCATTAACCTAACCTTAATAAATGGACAAAAATCCAACATCCAACATGAGTGACCAAGAAGGCACCTCTTGTCAGTAATTCAAAGACAAACTAAAAGAGGGGATCCAAAAATTGCTCACTGATGGTACCATACATGAATCCTCCAAGCCCAAATCAAGGCTAGAAATGCCTGAGATGGGAATAATACACCACTTAATGAAGCTTCCATATATGTTCACCCGAGGGTAGATAAAGCAAAGGGAATTGCCTGCACTCCAGTTCAAGTTGATGATGACAATGATTACTACCAAGATTTTAAAAATAAACCAAAAGCTATAAAAATTATTGACATAACCAAGCTTGAATTAGTAGGGGAGGTTAAAATATTAGCTAATAGAATGGATCAGTTGAATTTGCCTTTAAAGACAAAGGAACCCATGGCTCCAAAAGCTTTACTAACCTAGCATTATTCAAAGATGAACCACTCCTGGATGATGTTAAACTGCCAAACTTTGCTAAGTTTGATGGAGCAAGGGACCCAAGGGTCCATCTAACATAATATGTTACCTTCATGGCTGCTACGAAGCTTATAGAATCCTAAATTATTCGATTCTTATTCACATCACTAGAGGAAGGACTAAGAGCATAGTTTCTTGACATTGAGGATGAAATTAAAAGTGATTGGCTACTGTTAACTCAGAAGTTCTTCAAGCATTACAAATATAACACTTAGTTAGACATCACTCATAGAGATCTTGAGACCATGAGACAGAAACCCAATGAAGCTTTCTCTGATTATGTCACAAGATGGCGGGGAAAGGCAGTCAAAATGAGAAACTATCTTCCTGAAGATGAATAGATAGAGTTGATAATCAAAGGGGCATTACCATATTTCAAAAAAATAGATGATCTTTGCTCATTATCCTAACTTCAAAGTCTTCCATCAAATTGGAATCAGAATTGAAGATGGGGAACCTCGGCAAGCTAGAAATACCTTCCACTGCAATACTCAATCAAACATCCAAAACACCTTTACCCGAACCATAGAAATAAAAATAATCCAACCAAACATTCATATTTCACCATCTATTAATGCCATTAGACTACTAAGTGGCTAAAAGCTCAACCCAAGTCTACCAAGGACAAGTTGAGAAATAGGTAAGCAACAAAATTGAGAAACCAGGGTTTGAGATCTTTAATGACACCCTCAATGGAAAGCGCTTACTAGATATGGTCACTGAGACTGACATCAATGAGCTGATGAAAAACCTGGAGCTAGAATATGAGAGTGAGACTATCAATTATGCTCAAGCTACTACCATCCTCAAATCAAGCATTAATGACATCCTATTTAAAGACATTGCTGATGATGATCTATGTGCTTTTTCTTTGTTTGAAATTGATGATGTAAGGAACTCTAAAGTTAATGCAATGAAATCAGATTTTTCTTACTTGTTTGATGTCTTTCCTGACGGTAGTGTGCATTGCATTGATAAAAAAATTAGCATGTTTGACATTCATTCCATATGCATTAAAAAAAGTGCAACACATTTTATCATCATGAATTGCATTAAACATGTTTTGCATTTTCTTTCATTACATGACAATGGTTCTTATCGTCTTCTCTGAACTCTCTCCTTAGATCAGCCACTATCGTTGAAGCCTAAAAAAAAGCCCAATAGGTGTGAAGAGCTCTAAAAGGAGACACCTTATGTAAAAGAGGGAAGAAAAAAAAAGAAAACCTATCTAAGTGCGAAAAGCTTTGAAAGGAGACGCCTTAGGCAAAAGAGGGAAAAATAAAAGAGGCAGACAATACAGTCATGGCATATAGAACGAAGCATATACACTACAGTCATCATCATATATATATCGTACAACACATGTAGGAAAAATGCCCAAATAGAACACCCAGAGTCCATGACCTCAAAAAAATGATACAATAAAGCAACCACAAGCCAAAAAGCCCTATATCTAGCTCCTAAAACAACTACATTAGCCATTATTGCCATTAGAAGCAAGCATTAATCCTGCTCAAGCATCCCTATCATCCGATCTAAGCTCCTCATTATTTATCATGAAGGATGCTAGCTGTGACTCCAGCTCACTAATACGATCACAATAAGCTGTGCACTCCTGCTTCCACTCGCAACTAGCATGGAGATGTTTAGCCTGCATTACATGAAAACTGCATATCATAAATGCATATATAAAACATATGCATAAATAAATAGGTACAACAAAGAAGGCATACCCTTTGGTTGCTTATAAACTCCATAAAATGCTGTTGCGAACTCCTTGCAATAGTATACCAGTACTGGCCAGAAGAGTTAGGGATCAATAAAAAAAACCAAACAAGTCAAGCAGTAGTTGTCAAATAGGAAAAATAAAGGCAAAATAAGTGAAATAAAGCATGAACATAGGAAGCATAAGGAGGGATAACATTTAACTAAGGAAAGCTAGGGCGAGGCAAATCAAAATACACTCCTCCACCAAAGATGTCCATCCCAGATAAAACCAAGGATGACCTAACTGCTAAGTCCCCAAGAATGGTACCACCATAGGCCACATCACTAGCATAGGAAGTCCCCTGAGTACGAAATGTGCCCTCATGCCTGTCACTGCAGGAATAAAAGTCCATCAGATCAGAAGAAGCACTCTCAATGATCCGCGTGATGGCCTAGTCCTTGAATTTGAAGGATAGGCCCCATTTACTTGAGGAGGTGGAGGTGGAGGAAAGATGCCACTAACCATAACATCAATCAGCTGTGGGATCAACACATCAGCATAAAGAGAGCCTACACCCTCTAAGAGACTCTTAGAATGATATCCTATCATGGCAGTAGCAAGCTTGTCCATACTAAGCTTAAGACTCCAAAACATGTCACCAAGAGGAGGAACAAGGACTCTCCTCACAAATGGACCATCCCACCAATGATGGACTCACTAGCCCAAACACCGTACCTTACCAGTAAGGCCAAGGAACAGTGCTTGCCTCTTTGTCAGCTACCATGCTATTATCATCTCTACTGACCAATTTGACCTCGCATCCACCAATGAAGGAAGATCTACTTAAAAGGAAAAAATGAATGAAGAATCTCTAGGAAATGAAATAACCAACAAAGTAGGAATCAGACATACCTATCCAAGGGACAGCCTACCCATGTAGTCTTGAGCCACTGTGCAATCCTCAATCAAATCAGTAGTCTTCCTGATCCAGTAGGAATAATGAGGAAAATCATCCTCTAGCAGAGCTCGACGGTCGGATGAGGGAGAACCTCAAACTCATAAGCCTAGATCTGTTAAAATCAGAAAGTAAAAAAAAGTAAATGATAGAGCAAAAGGAAGAATACGAGAACTCTAACAAACATCTAGCACAAATAAGCATTTGCAAATCCTCAAGCCACCTTAGCATGCTGCATCCAGACTCAAGTACATATGGGTGAAAGCAGCAATGCCCTAGTAATATCTCGATAAGTTGTCCAGGTCCCTCAAGACAGGTAATAACCGCAGACTACCCATACCTGAAGGATTTAAGAAAATGAAAACACTCAATAAGTAGAATAAGATACAACGAGCCAGCTGCTCCACAGAAATGAGATCAGTATTATACATCACTCACACAGAAGAAAAAAACTCGATATAACGAGTGAGGTACATGCAACCAGACTTCATAGGGGTAGTCACCCTAAGCAACTCCATAGTGATGGCAATAAAGTCTAGAGGAGTGATGGTCATCTCTCCAACTGGAAAGTGAAAAGTATGTCTCGTATCCATCCACCGCTCAATTAATGCATATATAGCAATCTGACTTGACGTATACGAGTCATAAGACAATGTGGCAATAACCCCATCAAAGCCCTTCTCAGTAGCCATTTGCTTTATGCACAACAGGGGACCCTAATAATAAGTGCTGACCTTGTTAAAACTACAAGGTAACACAGTAACAGACCTAAGAGGCTATAAATAATAGGTACACTATCAAACATTTGCACATTTAATAAATGCTAACACATCTTTTCCTCTATTATTTAATAGGATCAAGATAATACTAAGAGCCGAGAAGAGCATTATAGCAAGCGCTAGTAGACAATCATAATAAGAACCATAAATAAAGCAAGAGCTATTAGCTATCAACACTCACAATAAAACTTTAATAGTTATAGAGCTACAGACTACAACCACAACAACCTCAATTGAAAAATACAGCAAGAGCTAACAAATAGCAAGGCAACTAGTTAAAAAGAGGATAGCGGAGAACCTACCTGGCAACGATGACGAACCCAAGCGTGAGTCTCCAAACTACAAACCATGAGGATTTGATCTCCTCGAGAAAGCTTAGATCGCTAAGGACCCCAAGTACCGAACAGACCATCAGTACTAGTCCATGTAGCAGAAGTCCCAGTTCTAGTGTCCTTTGTGAAGTCACCCTCAACATCCAAATCATCAAGGATATCCTCCAGACCCTTAGGAATGTTGGGAACTCCATCTTATGCAAAGAAAAGAATTATTCAAAAGCAAAAACTGAGCAAAAAACACTCGAAACTCAAAAGGGGTTAGGAAAAGATGAAAACCATTTAGAGAAGATTGGAAGAAGCCTCTTTGAACTTAAAAAACACGTGTCTTAATTAGACTATAGAGGGGAAAGTGCGTGCCCATGCACGACTACGTGCACTTCCCCCCTCCACGTTCTCCTCTATAATTATACATGCACCCTGAGACTTTGCAAACTTTATTCCTAAACCTTCATTTGAGCATAAGATATGCACTGAACTCGCATAAAAGTACACTAATATAGACTACCTCTGTCTAAAGACACTACGCACAGCCTCACCATTTTTAAAGAACTCAGGATCTCATGAAAGAAGAAAAATAAGGAAGAATCACTAAAAGGATATCCTGCATAAAATCATCAAAATAACATTTATAATAAAACAAGTGGTGAAATCTGTAGACGGTGGAGTTTAGCGAGCGTCCAAGATTTTAGTAACCGCGACACTGTTTGAGCTCAGGGCTCTAGAGAATACACTAACCACTGTCACAAAGACATGGCATGGAGATGAGGAGTCACCACATAGGGTAATAATTGGGATAGATTGAAAAGGTGGTACTCAATTCCCTTAAAGAAAGCTAGAACCATAACCAGGAGATTCTAGGTATGGAATACCAACTTCTTTCAGTCTCGTGTTCATTTAGAATTACTTTATGAATTACTATATTATCCTCTACTTACATGCAATTTCATATAAACCCTTATTCTAGTAATTAACTCCAAGGCAAACTAGCTATGAAAATACAAGTAAATAATGCATTCAATCAAACATATAATCCCTAAGTTAGTCTAATATAAATGGATTTTAATTAAATAAATTAAATCTACATATTTTTACTTTACAAGTGAACTAAGACTAATTCCTTTTAATTTTAATTAAATGAACCTAAGTCTATTTATTTTAATTTTAAAAAATGGGCCTAGATTTACAAATTATTTAGATATTTAAATTAGTGGGCCTAATTCTACATGTTTTAATTCTAAGGTAGGTGATCTTAAATCTACAAGTTATGAAAAAGACTTAAATTAAATGAGCTAAGTCTAATTAATTAAATTAAATTAGGTGGGCTTATGTCTAATTTACTAGATGGGCCTAAGTTATCTCTAACTTAAAATCTAATTAATTATGGGCCTAAAATGCATTTTAATTAATTAAACCTGAAAACCTAAATTTATTTAAGTGGATTAAAATCTAATATGGGCTTAAGGCCCAAAACATATAAGAATAAACAAACAAGCACAAAACACAAAAAAATAAAATAATCAAGCCAAAAAACAAATAAAACATATTAAAATAATTAAATTAAAGATCAAACAACTAATTAAATTATTTCCTTCTAAACCCTAATTTTCATTAACATGCAACCTAAATTAATCTACTTCCTCCATTAATTTTAATTAATTACCCAATTAAAACCCTAATTTTACTAACCAATTAATCAAAATAAACAAGCAATCACACATAACTCCACTATTCCCACTATTGAGGCTATTACAATAATCTATTGAAAATAATAATAAAAATAATTAATACAACTTTAAAAATAAATAAATAAATAAAATAAAGCAATAAAATAAAATAATAAAAAAAACCCTAGAAACTATATCTCTACAGGTCTTATCCATGGCATTCCATGGACCTTTTATGGATTTGATTCTCCAAATTTGATCATCATGTGTTTTCCCCTATAATCACCATGAAAAAAAGAATAAAAAATTATGATTAGTAGATAAATTATAACAATAATAAAACAAAATTAATAATGAATAAAATAAAAAAAATAAGTCAAATAAAATAAAATAAGAAGAAGATGATGCTTATGGATGATTTTAATGGAGTGCTCCTTATATTTTGTAGAATCATCATTTTTAATAGGTCTTCAAATATTATTCTTCAAAAATTCTCCACAAATCTTTAATCAAACAAAAGAATTGTAGAGAATAAGATTTTTTCTTCTTTTTTTTTTCCTTTTTCTTCTCGTTTTTTCTCAGCTCCCATGCCTTCCTCTTCTCTTTTCTTTTTTCTTCTCGTTTTTCTATTTTTTCTGCCTTTTTCTCCCTCTTCATTTTTTTTATTTTTGCCTCCCCCTATTTTCAGAGCCAAAACCCTCCTTATATAGGGATACATCTTGAAACCCTAGTTATAAATTGATTCCTAAAAGACTTATATTTCCTTAAAACATTATCAAAATAATTTTTGGAGAATTTCAGACCAATTAGGACTCAATTTTTCTAGAAAATTCGAGAACTCAGGGTGAAAAAGGTATAATTCCGACCGGAATTATATAATTCCAATCACTTTTTTTTTAACTTTTAATTACAAAAAGGTCCTTGAAAGAATTTAAGTTTTATAATTGGGTCTTTAAAAAGCATTGCAATTTAGTCCATGAAAACATTAAATCCTTTCTTTGAAAAATACAATTAGACAGTTGAAGTTTTAAAGTTCAAGTATTAAAGACCTATTCATGACATTTTCATCATTAAAGTCTTTTGTCGCATCCATAACTTATCATCCCGAAATTGGGTGTCTACAACATCATCATTGCTACATCATCACCCTCCAAGATTAAAAGAGAAGGACTGTAAATCGAAAAAATTCAAAAGTTATCATCATAGATCAAGAGTGAGAAGCACCAATAACCAAGCAAAAGAGGTAGAAAGAACACATTGCATCAATCACACTAATTAACCAATCTATTCGACTGACTTCAGAAGAGGTTATAGTGGCAATATCAATTCGCTTGACAATGGAAGAGGTTAAAGTGGTAGTATCTATTTGCCTAACACTGAAAGAGGTTATAGTGGCAGTCTTTATTTACCTGACACCGAAAGAGGTTATAGTGGCAGTATCTATTTGCTGACACTGAAAGGGGTAATACTGGCAGTATTTATTCACCTAACACTGGAAGAGGTTATAGTGGCAGTATTTATTCGCTTGATATTTGAAGAGGTTATAGTGGTAGTATCTATTTGCTTAACACCAGAAGAGGTTATAGTGGTAGGATCTATTGGTTTGATACCGGAAGAGGTTATACTAGTAATATCTGTTCGCCTAACATCGAAAGATGTTATAGTGGTAATATCTATTTTCCTAACACTGGAAGATATTATAGTGGAAATATCTATTCGCCTAACACCGGAAGAGGTTATATTGGAAATATCTATTTGCCTGGCACTAGAAGAGGTTATAGTGGTAGTATTTGTTTGCCTAACACCAAAAGAGGTTATAATGGTAGTATCTATTCGCTTGACATCAAAAGAGGTTATAGTAGAAATATCTATTTGCTTGACACCGAAAGAGGTTAAAGTGGCAATATCTATTCACCTCACACTGGAAGAGGTTATAGTGGCAGTATCTGTTTGCCTCACACCAGAAGAGGTTATAGTGGCAGTATCTATTCACCTCATATCGGAAGAGGTTATAGTGGTAGTATCTATTTTCCTGACATTAGAAGAGGTTATAGTGGTAGTATCTATTCGCTTGACACCGAAAGAAGTTATAGTGGCAGTATTTATTCGCCTGACACTGGAAGAGGTTATAATGGCAATATATGTTCACTTGACACTAGAAGAGGTTATAGTGGCTGTATATATTTGCTTGACGTTGGAAGAGGTTATAGTGGCAGTATCTATTCGCCTGACACCAAAAGAGGTTATAATGGTAGTACTCATTTGCCTAACACTGGAAGAGGTTATAGTGGTAGTATCTATTTGCTTGACACTGGAACAAGTTATAGTGAGAGTATCTATTCACCTAATACCGAAAGAGGTTATCGCCTGACACCAAAAGTGGTTATAGTGGCAATATCTATTTGCTTAACACCAAAAGAGGTTATAGTGGTAGTATATATTCGCCTAAGATTGGAAGAGGTTATAGTGGCAATATTTATTCACTTGACATTGGAAGAGGTTATAGTGGCATTATTTCCATGACTAGAGAGTGTTAAGTACAATGCCTGAAAGGGGTTTTCATTGCATGCTTGTATATCATATGCGTGATTATATATCACTACTATGCACTTATCTCACTTGCTTGAATTATTTGTGTGGAAATTGTATCATTGCATGAACCCTAAATTGTATTTTGTATGAATCCCAAAATTGTATATTGTATGAATCCTAAAATTGCATCTTGTGTGAATCCCAAAATTACATCTTACATGAACCTTGAAACTGCATCTTGCATGAATCTTGAAATTGCATCCTTGTGTGAATCACATCTTGCATGAACCCCAAAATTGCATCTTACATGAATCCTGAAATTGCATCCTTATGTGAATCATATCTTGCATGCATCCCGAACTACACCTTGCATGATGGCTAAGTCATAAAACAACAATAACAATAAAATCACAACAACACAGTACTCAAGTAAGTGCCACTCTCCTCAAAAAATGATTTTTTGCATCTTTGCATTTACTTCATAGGTATTGACACTAGCACTAGGTGGCTATGCAACACACATGAAGTAGGGGCAACTATCATACCTCAAATTTAACTATCCCTAAAAAGGTCCAATGATGAAATAAATCTTTAAAAAAACTAGAGTTTGCTCATTCATAACACCTCTAAAGTGTGAAACCTTGAAACCCTAACTGATCCCACTAGTGTGAAAAATTGATCACTGAGCCATTAAGTTGTGCTCTAGTCTTATAAAATAAAAATTATTGGAATAATAAGAGGTTTATTTCGAGCAATCTTCTCTCGAAACACACAGTTTATTAAGCCGGTGTTCAATTCATCAGATTGGGACCCAACTTCATTAAATAAATTGATTTTGATAAAATGGACTTTGGAAACACATCCAAAAGGCTCTAAACCTCCAAAAGTGGTCTCGAGATAATCCAAAACAACTTAAGAATTAGTGCGTGTTGCTTAGAAGTGCACATGTAGCCATAAACACCCCGAGGTGTCATGTACTAAATTGAAGCCAAATTAGACAAAACGAACTTCAGGAACACATCCAAAAGACTCCAAAACCCTTGAAAGTGGTCCTAGAATAGTCCAAAACAACCTAAGGATTAGTGTGAGTCACTTAGAAGTGAGCTTGAACACCCTTAGATGTCATGCGCTAAAATTAAGGCCGAATTAGAGAAAATGGACTTTGGAAATGCATCCGGAAGGCCAAAAAACCTTAGGAACCAAACTTGAAATAGCTCAAAAAAGCCTCAAATTTCATGCATAATGCACGAAAGTGCATTTAACCATGCGCTAAGTGCGTAGCCGTGCACACTTCGTATAACCATGTGCTTCGTCCTAGGGATGCGCACGTGACCTCGCATGCACCCCCTTCTTCCTTGAATTTTGCACTATAAATAAGTGTCTCCACACCTCATTTTAAGGGGGAGAGGAAGAGGAAAACACACACACTGAAAAAGTTATCTGCTTGAAGATACTAGAAACTCACTTCTAGATAATATTAGCTCTCCCAGAGCATTTTTCATTAGTTATTAGACCTCCCTTCCACCAAACCTAGCCTCATCTTTATCAAAGGTATACAAACTAGCATCATTCTACACGTCATTTTAAACCTCTCGACGAGGAAAGCTTGATCACACTGCATTTTATTTTATTGTCACCAACATTTATGAATATTATTATGCTTGCATGATGAGAATGGAAATTTGCATGCTACATGAATAATTTATGCTTTTTTTTCTCATCTCATATCATCATTATGTATCCTTTAGTTTTGAAATGTGAAATAACACTATAAATATCAACTATGTGAAAAGTTGGACTAGAGCCACCATGTTCCCAGTCTAATGATGTCATCATGCATCCCTTATATTGTCATCATACATCATTATAAGCATAATAATTACCGCAAACATGCATGATTATGTACATTTTTCTTACTCTTTCAAGTGATTGAGTGTCCATTGCTTATCCTATTATTCATATGATCGAGCAAGCTACGTGCATAGTTATGCTAACCATATAGGTCTATTAATGTAGCTTAGATTTACTTATTTGCAATCCTATTTTTCTTTTATATGTATTTTACTAAGAAAGCAATGTAATAATGGTATCTTTGGTTTTATTATCTTCTACTATTTAATGTACTATGTGAATGCTATACAAACTATCATTATTAAAACTAGGGTGTTGTGGTAGCTATACATTGAATATCATATAATAAGAAATAGTCAAAAAGTATATGCGATCCCCCCAACCTAGAAATCTCTACTAGGGCAAATACTTATTAAGTGACCCGATGTTGTCCCTTTCTTTTCTCGATTTTCTAAAAATCGGGTGGCGACTCCATAAAATCAAAAAAACATTTCATTTCTCCCGAGACTAATCATTTATCCATACTCGGTAAAGTTACCATGTCCCTCAGAAATAAAATACAAAGATCCTCATGAAACTTTATACACGGAGTAATATAAAAAAAAGCTCTTTCACTCAAGAGCTAAAAAGAAAAAAAATAGGTTGCCCACACCAGCCATGTCTTCATATGTCCAAGCAAATACTTTTGAATATTTTTTCAATTTCTCTCCTCTCTTCAAGGGTAGCATCTTTTGAGATATGCAAAATGTGTGGTTCATTTTCTATGCCAATATTAAATGGTTCAATGTATATGGAATGAATGTTAAAAATGCCAGTGTTTTGATTAATACAATGCATACTACCATCATAAAAGACATCAAATAAGTAAGAAAAATCTTATTTCATTGCATTAACTTTAAAGTTTATTACATCATCAGTTTCAAATAAAGCATTAAGATAAAAGAAAAGAAAAGGCAAATGTTCTTTAGATTTAGTTGTCTAACAGTCGGTTCTGTCTGCAAATTACTTATTACTTATATGTCTCATCAGTTGTTCCAGTCGCTAGTGGTGAAGCGATAAATGATTCTCCTCTGCCAAGTTGGTATAAAATGGTTAATGAATCTTTGGCATATCCTGTCACCTGTGAAGTTTGTAGGCTTAGATGGCATATGCTATTTATCCCCATATTTTCTTTTTATCAATATCGAGTAGTAATGGTTGCATGACCTGAATTCTAAAATTGTCACATAATTCATATACGTGCATAATGTCACATATTCTAGTCTCTACCATAGACGTGTCCAAGTGATATGCTCTTCTAGGGCATTCTTCAAACATTTTCAACTGGGATATATGTTGAGCGGCCATTGATATCCTTGAGGTGCCTTACTAGGTGGTTCTTTGGTTGATACCTCATCCAATTACTAATAGGCTTTTCCAAGATGCTTAATTTCTCTTATAGCCAGGTCTGGATTAGTAAGGGGCTTCCAATGAAACTTGAGTATTTTCTAGTTCTGAGATAATCTAAGCCTTGAATGGTCTTGGCTAGGATTAGTGGGAAGGGAGTCATTCTGCAATCTATACCCTTGATTACTTGAAGTACCTTGTAATCCCCTAGCCCATCATATGATATTATGAAGTATTGGATGAAAAGATAATAGGTGAGGAGCCATGCCAAGGCAGGCTTCCAGGCTTCTTGGTGGCACAAACATCTAAGAGCTGTATGGGGATTAGCCGCTTGTCTGCACTGATTAGTTCATCAAGCTTTTATGGGCTTAGATCAAGGAGTGTCATCCCCAGTCTCAGATACTTAACATTTTAGTCATTGAAGATTGCTTCTTCAGTCTTAATAAGGATCCACCCTACTATAGCATTGAATTCTTTATACAATGGGCATAGTTCAATAGTGTTGAATTGGAACACATGCTCATATGGATCCCAGAGTGATCTGGCTGCATGTAAGAAATCATGGTCAAGGAATACATGTTGGAAAGTCTTAATACACATCATTCCAAAGGGTTGTAGGCTTTTCCAGTCAGCCTTATTAAGGTTATGAAGGAAGTGTCTTATGATTCTCATTTAGGATTAAAGGTTTTCGACCATGATGCCATTTTTAAGCAAACCTTGAATCCTTGCCCTCATTCTTCTGTTGCTTTGTCAAGAGGACTCATCTTTATGATTACTCATGTTAAAAGTTGTACTTTTGCACATTAATGAGATAGAATAAATAAATGATGAATGATGTATGCATGTCATGTGCTTGCAAAAGAATATGGTAAGCATGTATGCATGGTGTGCTTATGCACGATCTATTATGACGAATGTAGATGGCTACAAGAAAATGTGGTTAGTGTGTGCTACCTATATGTATGTCATTTATGCATGATTAAAAGATGGTTAGTGTTTCCTACATAAGGAGCAAACCAATCACAATCAAGCTCTCACTTCCAACCTTATCACTCCACGTGGCCATTTAGTCTCTTTCTAAGGTGGGTTTTGACCTAATAGTCAGCAGGGGACTATAGTTCCACTTTCGAACTAGGTTTCTTCAATTCATATTGATTAGAATCAAAAGAAAAATTAGATAATGATACAAAGATTATCTCAAGGTAAACATATAATTTTAATGCAGGGACAAGTCATTGGGTCTCAAATGGTGTCTATGGTGTATGCACTCCTATGTGTGTAAAGACCATAGTTAATATAATGGGTCCAGGTTTGTGTCCCTACATCAATATTTGATATGTTTACAAAGAGGCATTAGGAAGTTTTTAATTTGATTCTTTCAACATAAATGTTTGCAATATAGTCAAATTCCTTATATGTTCATCTGATCTTATAAGGAAAAATGGATGACATCTTGTAGGTTATACCATCAAAAGATATCATGACTTGCCAATTCTCATAGGCTATCTAGATTGAGGCATATGATTCTTATCATTCCCCACACATCAGGCTTGCGCTAGGTAAACATGGATCATATTAATCTAAGCAATGATGTCATAGCAGTCTATGAGAATGGATGTAATGATGTCAAGCGGTAATAAAAAAAATAGGGATGTTATAGCATTTATGAATGTCAGGTCAAATGGATAACATTAGGGCTTATATGCAAATCTTAGTGGAATTCTAGTGGAAGTTTCTATTAGTTTATTGACACAGGTTAAGTGGAGGGTAAAGGCTAAGGGCTCCTTTAGCTAGAATGCACCCCCATGACTAGGGTTACGAACTCTGATCAATGAGTCTAGCACTCTTTTAATAACTCATAAATGTTATGAGTATGAATTGGTCACCCTATGACTCGAGTGGAACCATGGTGGATCACTTTTCATCATCGTCAGCTGATAGGGAACAATAGTGTTCGTGTGATATGTAGTGCAAATGCAATGGTGAAAGGCTCCATATGATTGAGTGTTATGTAATGAGTAATAGTCATCTTTAAATTGATCTCTCTAATTAGGATCCCTAGTAAAGTCACTACTGTGAGCGACCTAGTTCAGGTTTTTTTAGTTTTTTCCTTTTTTATTTAGGAAAATTTATGGGACATTTGGCAACTTTATCGAATTGGACATCCGTTCTGTTTGTAGGACAAGGACAATTTTTAGTCTTAGGATATGCGAGACATTTTATGTTTGTGGAGTCACCACCTAACTTTTAGAAAATCAAGAAAAGATGAAAGGGACGACTTTAGGTCACTTAACGAGTATCGTCCCCAGTAAAGATTCTAGGTTCGGGAGATCACATATACTTTTTGGCTATTTCTCATTATACAATACTCGATATATGGCTACTATAACACCTTAGTTTTGGTGATGAAAATTTGATATATACACATTCACACGACATAGTAAATAATGATGGAAAGTAAAGAATATTAATTACAATTATTTAAAAGGCTTTCCTAGTAAATGCATCCGAAAAGGAAAAAGAATACGAAAATGTAAATCTAGCCTTAGATCTAGAAAATACATGTAAGATAGGGGTTAGCACAACTATGTGTAATTCCATCCACTAGGACAATAAGTAGTCATAGAATATTTAGTCAATATATCATGAATAAGCAAATAAATGCACATGGTTTATGCTCTTACAAAGATTATTGTAGAATGCTTCTAAGTGACAACAAAAGAGTAAAAGAAGATGCGTAGTTGCAACATTGGACCATGCAACAAAGGCTGTAGCTTGGGAATGTGAACTTTGATATTATAAATGCATTTTGATGCAAAAATGGGAAAAATACTTATTTTCATGTTTGGGAGATAGAAAAGTGCAATTTTAATATGAATATGCATTTTTAATGCAAGTGTTTGATTTTATGTTGAAAATGTGAAATTTATGTTAAAAATATGATTTCCATATTGGAAGTGTGGGAAATATGCAAAAATGATGACATTTATATTTACTGAATGCAAAATACATACTTTATGTGAAAAATGATGATTTTTCACGTAAAAGTGCAAAAAATGATATGAAAATACTTATTACGATTTTACAAAAAAAATGTGTTAAATATGGAGAAGATGCTTAAATTATATAAAAATGATGAATTTTTTATTTTTGAAAATAAAATGAAGGTCCAATAAAAGAATGATAGTACATGTTCTTTTATGATTTTTCACATTTTGGAGCTAGAGGATGCAAAATGATAGTTTATTATATGCGAAATAAAGTAGAGATTATTCAATTAGCATGCAAATTGCCAGTCTCATAACACAATCACAACAATTTCCCAACTATTGGCGCCAATAAAATAAAATGTAAGGTAGTAAAATAAACATGCAAAAATGGTTATTTGGTCCTCAGATTTGACTGAGCTTGTTTTTAGGAGCTTTAGCTTCATGTGATTTTCAAGTTGTTCTCATTAAGAGGTTGAAAATGATATGTATAATGCAAGTACATATACCTTTGAAGCATGCCTTGACAGAGATGTGGTTAGGTTTGGTTTAATTCGGTCTAAAAATCATATAAAAAATGCAGTGAATGGGCTAAAAAATGTATAAAATAGGAGTCTTGAGTCTTCAATTTGATAGAGTTTCAATATTTCTAAAGCCCCCCGCCCCCCAAAGTGGGTTATGGAGATTAGTATTTATAAGGAGAAGTAGCTTTTTATGTATGTATATGCATTTAGAGTGTGTGTGTACACGCAAATACACGTGTGTATGTGTTCGAGAGTACACATCTATGCGTGGGAGTATGTGAATACATGTGAGAGCACGCGAATATGTGCAAGACCGTATGTCCACATACCTAACCAAGTAGTCACACGTCAGGAGGCGTGTGGTCACATGCCCAATTGCATGCTCACACGCTCTTATACGGGCTTTTCTAAGTTTGATTTTCATGTTTACAAAGTGTTTTCAAGGTTTTAGGGCCTTATGAATGCATTTTTTATGTTAGTTTTGTCAAAATTGGCTTCCATTTTTCATGAAGTTGGATTCCGGTCTTACGAGACGAACACCAGTCTAACGAGTTGCATGTTTTGAGCAATGTTTGCTCAAGGTGAGCAATTTATCATTTCAATAATTCATAATTAACAAAACTGAAGTACGACTTAGTGAGTCGATGATTGATTCACACTTTGGAGGCTCAGTTCGGGGGTTTTTTAGACTTTAGCATGCTTTAGTGGCAGTACAAATGAATAGAAACTAGTCATATTTAGGAAATTATTTTCATTAGACCTTTTAGGGGATAGTCAAAATTTGATGTATGACACCCACATTTGAAATCAAGATTGAAATTTAGGTGGATTATTCGATCCTTGACCCTGTAGACTCGTGAGTCCTCAAACCCACATTTGAAATCGAGAGTGAAATTGAAATAGTTCGTAAACTCCTAATTGAAATAAAATTGACTTAAAAAAAACTCAAAAATGAACTTACCAAAGTCCATATTTGATGTATTAACATTTTATTTTTCAAAACAAACATTAGAGATTTGAATTATTTTGATGTTTTTGACAAATTGAATTTTTCTTAAAAAATGACTATTAAAAACATACTGTAATTTGAAACATGATTAGGATTTGTATTGGAAAAGAAAATCCACTGGGGAATTTATTTTAAATAAAATTTATAAAATTATGATAAAAATATGCAATAAAAAGGAAAGAAGTACTTACCTATGCAATTTTGCTTTGCCGAGGCTTTTTTGCACTTTCAAGGGTATCTTTATAATTTTGTTCTTTGGCTTCCCATTTATATCCATATATCTATATCTTATCTATTTTATTCATAAAACCTTATCCAAAACTCTATCAAAATCCTTTGAACACTCTGCAATTGTAAATGGCATAATAAAGAACTCTAATAACATTTGGATGAAACTTAGTGCATCCTTTGTCAAAGAAACATGGAGGATTACAAGTTCCAATAATCAAATTGCTTCAGGAAGAAGCTCCTCCATTGCTCTATGATCTTGCCGAGATTTTCTCAGATTTGGTTAGTTTTTCTTGTAATTTCTTTGAAATTTTAAGTACCCACGCACCTAGGAACTTGATTTAGATTAGGTTTGATGTTTAGGATGTGTTTAGGTTGAATTTTTATGTGATTGGGTGAATTTTGTTGAAATGGATAATGAATAGCTAGTTTTGGCACATGAACATCCAGTTTTGCCCTATGAATAACTAGTTTTGGCAGTGTTTTTTATCTGGTTCAAAGGATGGATAGCCAATTGTCTGATGAATAGCCAAAAATGGCTATTCATCACCTAAAATTGATTGTTCATCAATTTTTTTTATAAATTTTGGGTCTTTTAAGGTGATGGGTGGCTAGGGTTTGACTTTCGGGTGTTTTGGTTTTTCCATTAGATAAAGCCACAATAATTAAAGGTAATAGAAACCTTATATTAGCACATGGATGGTATGAAGAACTTCCAAATGCTATTCAGGCTAGGATCTCAATAATAGGTTTTAATGATTTTCTATCCATCCATCCATTTAAGTCTCGTCAGATTGGAAACTTGGTTGGACTTCGAGCATTGATTAAGAGGTGGTAAAACACCACACATGCCTTTCATTTTAAAATTGGGGAGATCGCCATTGATCCAATCGATTTCCACCTAATCATTGGCTTGCCATTCACTAGAGTACAAGTACCCTTTAACTATTGTTTATATTCTCCTCATCCAGATGGTAAGAGCAAGAGATACATTACACAGTTATTGGGTCATCTTTTTACCTCACATGGTTATCAAGGTGAAGTGGTAGTACGATATTTGAGGATATATGATGCTTGTCAGAATTGGACCCCATCACTTATGTCGAAGTGGACCAGCTTGCCAGGTGTTTTCTTCTCTTCCTTCTTAGCTCATTTGTGTTTTTAATATTAAGAGTAGTATGGATTTGTGCTTTCTACTTGCTCTATGTGACTTGGATACAATTAGCAACTATGATTGGGGTGGTGCTACTTTTGCGCACCTCTATGGCTTGCTTGGATAAGGTTTGTAGAGGTTATAGTCATCTCAATGATTTTTGGAGAGCTCTAAGGGTAAACTCTTTATTCTTTATACTTTTCTAACCTTTTTTTTTATTATTTATTGACATGTCTGACTTTCCACTTTATTTTGCATAGATTTAGGCATATGAGTATGGCATTTTTCCACTGCCTCAGATGGAGCATGATGATGATGATGTTTCAAGCATTCCTCAAGGAGTTTGGTATATGAGTGCTCGTAGAGGGACTTCTAAGGATTTGTCTCGACATAGAAGCCATCTAAATAAATTATGTTTTAATTATGTAACTTCCTATAAAGAAAGAAAAACTTAGTTAGTATTTCTATCTTTATTTAATTAACTTTACCTTTATTTAACAACAGTGCCACGATCCATTTGGAGTTGATGTTAGCACACTTGAATTTATTGGTGCTTTATGGATGAGACAAATTCTATTTGAGGGTCCTTTTTGTAGGAGTTGGTTCATTGGCAAATGACTTTGGCATTGGTGGCTAGGTCCTGCTAATTAACATGTAGCTCATCTTCCACCATTTACCGTGACATTTGATAAGATAGCCTATAGTAGAGATTTGGAGCTTTCTTTGATAGTCTTTCCCTATGGCATGCTTTTGGAGCCTTTTGAGGAGCATGATTATATTTGCTTCATCTAGACATGTCTATTGCATATTATTCTCAATAATGTATACCCAGTTGGACTGAGCGTTATACCTTATGAGATTCACTCAACTACCTCTGAGGTATTGCTTTACTTTTTCACCATTTTATTTTGTCTTTTTCTTTGTTTCTAATTCAAGTTCACTAGTTTGTAAGAGAGGTTGTACGAAGTCTAGCACCCAAGGTGGTACTGTATTTTATCGACATAGCATTGATGTTATCCTTAGGGATTTTACTTGTGAGGTGAATTTGGAGTTCTCATTTCTTTATCTCAATCATCAGATAGAGGTTCATGAAGAACTTCCTACTATGGACTGTTAGCCTATTGCTTTTACACCTATTGAGACCACTCATGTAAAATACCTGAAACTTCAATTTGAAATTGTGTTAGTGGTGAATAGAAAAATAATAACAATTACACTCACCTTGATGTAGGTTAAAAGGTCATCAGTAGAGAAATTGATGTGAGGATTAGACAGTGTGAAGAATCTTGTATCTAGAGTTAACAAGAAAGCTCTGGTAAGTACAAATACATATGTACAATAAATATGTGTAAGTACAAATATATATGTACAATAAATATGCATATGAATGTTCAATATTAATATGTGTATGCATATGATCATGAATATGTCAATGTATGCATATGATTATGAACATATGTATGCATATGAATGTTTATGTAAAAATAGCTATGCATACGAACAAACATTATTGTATAAATGCATATATGAATATGTATATTCATGTATGCATGCATGTGAATATGTACATATATGAATGCATGTGTGAATATGAATATGTATGCAAATTTTAATCCCCATTGCATCTCAACTGCAGGAGCTCCTTTCTAAGAATAGATAGATGAAACAACGGATGACAGAATATGAGTAAGAAATCTATGATTTGAGGAAGCAGTTATCTAGGAGTCATAGCAACAAATAGACTCCTAATCTTCCTGTTCATATTCCACTTATCCATATGTATTCTAGATTTTTGTATCTTTATAGCTTTACTGAGATTCCAAGATATTGGTCACTACTTATAAACATATTATCTTGCTTTCATTACTCGTACTTATTGTGCTTAAGAATGTTATTTAAACATGATGCACTTGTAAAATATATTTAGAAAAGCATGTTCAATTCACTTTCTATTTATTTTTGAGATGATAAATTATTCTCAAAATTTAATAACAAAACCCTAAACACAATTTCATGCATGAGGTAAAGGTAATGAATAAGAATTTAGGCTTAACGAAGGGTTAAAGCAAAGTTTTACAAAATGTTGCAATTTGGTCCTTGGTAGAGACAAGGGTGTGGATAAGATCCTAGTCATCTTATAGTCCCCATATAATCTCCATTCAGCCAATAATGTTGAACCTTATCTTTTGGTCCCCCATTTATTTATTGACCAAAGGACAATGAAGATTTACCCAAAAGGAAAAACGTAACACTAAGGTTTTATTTTGACTATAAATTCATCCTTATTATGAGCATCTTTTTACTCCTTAGCATTCTTTACACTTCTAGTCTCTTCAAGCTTTCTTATTTTATTAGTAACAATGAGCATAAAAAACATTGAGTCACTTGTTCAAAGCTTCATCAACACCCTCATAAGTGAAGATTGGTTACATTTCAAGAGATACAACCTTCATTATATTAAGTTCTTCTTAAACCTAAAGCTTGACTATGGATTCCTTTATGGTGCTCTTACCTTTTGGGATCTTACTCTCCATGTGTTTAGGTTTAATGAAATGGAGCTATGCCCTACCTTGGAAGAATTCTTAGCAATTTTGGGTGTTAAAATATCTCCTTAATAAGAGGTGGCCATTTCGAATCTAAACCTAGTGGTTGTATATGCAATAATACATTTTTTAGGCATGAGCAAGAGTGAAGCTAATGGTTCCTTTTTTTTTTAAGTTCTTTCATCTCTTTTTATGGTTTAATCCATCATCTTCAATCTAATATTGGTTCTTGCAATTTGATTCCCATCATCGAGAGCATTATTCTTGGTTATTATCTCCTTGAATGAGACAAAAGCACATTAGGGCTTATGGATGGAAGGGTGTTGTCTATTTTGAGTCAAATTGATGTTGAGATGAATTTGACATCAAAATTGGTTGCTTTAAAGGTTTTAGCTGAGACTTTGAATGGTTTAGACAAGGTTAAGGTCAATAGAAATGCTTAGTTTGGTGGATGTTTGTTGATTTTGCAAGTGTAGGTCAATTTTTGTGCATTAGAGATGAGCAGCTAAATTTCATGCTTGAATGGCTGGTTTTTCCATTTGAATAGCCAGTTTGAGAGGCATGAATAGCTATTTTTTAGACACCAATAGGTAATTTTGCACTTTGTCTCACTCTAATGCTATTTTGTGTTTATCGTTTATAGGTTTGGCTTATAAAGAAGTTAAAGATAGTGATGCCCCCTGATATTGCAATAAATTATGGGCCTAATCACTTTTTAAGGAGAAGAATTTTAGTGAGGTTTAATAAGAACGAAGATGGGTAGCTTGGATGCATGGTTTGGGTGAAAAGGATGTATAATGGGTTTGCCTTTAGTGGAATTTTTGTGATGTGTGCTCAAGGAGTTCTCACACTTATATAGCTCTGATGGGTTGAGGCAGTGCTCTTTCTATCATCCTTCAAGGTACAAGATAATAAGGATTAAAATAATATCTTATTCATATGCTTTATTTCCCCATTGGTGGTGCACTTACCAAGTCTTTTATTGAAGCAATCACTCAATCATGGCCTAGAAGAGTCATGCTACACCATATTCATAGAAATCAAGACTTCTTAACCTCTCAGGAGTACAAGAATTGGTTAAAAGGCCACAATGAAGCAAGTGGAAGTGGTGAAGGTAGCTCTAAGGGCTAGGTTTAGTTTGAAGCTTTAGAAAGCTTCTTATTTAAGATGCAAGATTTTATTATATGACTTTAGTTTATGAAAAGAAAAGAAATGAAATGAAATACAATTTGGCTTTTAAAAAGAAAAGTACAAGAAATGAAAGGAAATTTTGAACCATGTTTATTGCTTGTAAAATAAACATCATAATTCCACTTACACATTAAAATGCATATGCTAATGATAATAATGCATACACCCAAGAATTATGAACTTAAAGCTACTCATTCTTAACCATAAAAGGAATAAATGATATAGTATTGGTCAAAGATCGGTTCAATTAGTAATAAAAATTTCTAATAACGTTAACTAGATCTTTCGAGTTTTCTAGCTGACGTAACTCTCAAATATCCCTTACTTTTGCTTAAGATGCCCTTTTTGGGTTTTCATCTTAGCAAGAATTATTCTCATCATTTTTTTTCCTAACTTTTTTTTAAGCCACCCTTTTCGGGTTTTGAACTTAGTGGGAACCTCTAACTTTTGCCTAAGCCGCCCTTTTTATTTTTTGACTTAGTAAGGATTTTTTTAATCAATTTTTATTTATCCATTATCAGTCACAATCTGATGAGGTACACCATATCTACAAACCAAGTTCTTTTTAATGAATCTAGCTATGTGTTTTGTCCTTAGCTTTTTAAAGGACTTAACTTCAACCCATTTTAAGAAATAATCGACTACCACAATTATAAACTCATGCCCGTTAAAAGCTGGTGAAGTAATTTTTTCCATTATGTCTATTCCCTATACTAAGAATGGCCATAGAGAAATTAGAGTTGGGAGCATAAAAGGTGGAATATGAGAAATATTTCCATGCAATTGGCACTCATGATAATTTCTGACAAACTAAATACAATTATACTCCATTGTAAGCTAATAGTATCCTGATCTCATAATTGTTTTTGCAATTCTATACCATTCATGTGAGGTTTACACACCCTTGAATGCACATCTCGTATAATATGTTATGCTTCTTTTTTTGAAACACATATGAGATGGAAAGCTTTATCTCTTTTGTACAGAACCCCTTTAAAAATGAAAAATATATTTATAAGAGATCTTAACAACATTACGTCTTTCTTGGTACCATTTTCTAAAAATTCTTCACATTCCATCAATCTCAAAATATTTGAATACTAGGGCTTCTATTCTTCTTGCACAACTATAACTTGAGTGCTCTCAAAACATGGAACTTTGGCCTTTATCAAGATCACTGGTCTCACTAGGAAACCTTTTGGATTATCCCAAACATAAGCCAAAGTGGCCAAAGCATAAGCAACTTGATTATTCTTTCTTATCAAATTATGAAATATCACATCATCAAACTATTTCTTAAGATTCTCTATATAATCCAAATAAGGCTTGAGTTTTCTTTTTTGACTTCTCACATTTAAGATAACCAGCTTTGAGTCACCTAACACCTAAACTCTTTTGATTCCCATTGCAATAAGAGCTTCTAAACCATAAATGCATGCTTTATACTCTGAAATGTTATTAGTAATTAAAAATCTAATCTTTTTGCTATTGGAATCCAATCTCCAGTTGGTGAAACTAGGATCACTCCAATTCCTATTACTTTTTTATTCATTGCCCATAAAAATACATTTTCTAACTTTATACTTTAATCAAGCCTATTTCTTCTTCTGGAAAAGAAATATCAACCTCCTTATCATCTTCAATCGGTTGTTGAGCTAAAAATTCAACAATTGCTCTTCCTTTGATCACTTTCTTTATCAAGTATTCAATATCAAATTCGAAGAGCAAAATCAACCATAACCAATTTACCAACCAATGAAGTAATGGCATATAGATATTTCATCGGATCTATGTTTTAAACAACTTGCATTCGATAAGATTGAAAATAATGTCAAATATTTGTTATTGCCCATACCATAGCCAGATAAATCTTTTCGATAAACTTATATTTCTCTACATATGGAAGCAACCTGTTACTCAAATAATACATTGTAAATTCTATCCTACTATCATCTACTTGAGTTAACATTGCCCTAATGTTGATTCTTCAACACATAGATACAAGACAAGTGTATTCCCTGGTTGTGGTGGTTTGAGTATTGGAGGATTCAGCAAATACTGTTTAACCCTCTCAAATGAAATTGATACTATTCATTCCAAACGGTGGGCTAATCCTTCCTCAACAATCTAAATTTTGGCTCACATATTGAAGACATCTTAGAGATAAATTTGCTAATGTACTAGATATGACCTAAAAAAGATCTTATTCCTATTTCTATTTTAGGAGCTAGCATTTCTTAAATTGCCTTAATCTTAATTGGATCAATCTCTATGCCTTTGGAATTGACCATATATCCCAATAGCTTACATGAAGAAACTGTAAAAACACATTTCTTTGGATTAGGTCTCACATTAAACTTTGTCAACCTCTCCATAAACTTCTCTAGATCTCTACAATGTAATTTAAAAGTTTCTAATCTAACTACCATATCATCGATATATACTTCCATTTCTTTATGAATCATGTGTCTAAAAACCTTTTTCATCACTCTCTAATATATTGCACAAGCATTTTTCAATCCAAATGGCATTACTTTGAAACAAAAAGTGCCTTATTCAATGTAAAAAACAATTTTAACCTTATATGTAATAGCCATTATTATTTTATTAAATCTTGCCATCCCATATGCACTGGTGTAATACTTTTGCCAATAGTAGAATCTATCAAAACATCAATATAAGATAATGGGAGATCATCTTAAGAGTTACCTTATTCAAATCTCTATAGTTAATACACATTCTAACTCTTCCATCCTTTTTTGGGACAGGGATAATATTAACTAACCACTCTGGATAATTAATCTCTTTTAAGAATCTAGCCTTTATATGTTTATTGACTTCTTCTTTTATCTTTTAAGCCCATTCAGGTCTTAGGTGCCTAAATTTCTACGTTATTGGCCTTATTTTAGGATCACTTGGAATAAAATGCTCTACCACTTCATGATTTATTCCCAATATATTGTCATAGCCCTAAGCAAAGACTATGTTCCATTTTTTTTATTATTCTCTTAAGCTCACATTTTTCTTCAAAAGAAAGACTTGTTGCCAATTGAAGTTCCTTGGGTGATTGAGTATCACTTATATTAAATGGTTCGGTATGAATAGAATTTAAGGATGAAATGCTCATGATATGATCAAGTGTATACAAAGTGCCATCAGAATAAACATTGAACAAGTAAGCAAAATCAGAGGTTATTGTATTAAACTTATAGAAGAAAGCATCATTAGAAATTACATAATCAGCATAAAAAACATCTTTTTCTAAACATACCACAGGTTTAACATTATTCATAATAAAGTCCTCAACACTAATAATAGTAAGTGGTGTCATCTTAATTCTAGTGTCCATAGTAGCTATAGCATCTGAACTGTTAGATCCTTATAATCATGTGAAACAAAAACAATTTGAATTACAAGTGAACCTATATTAGAAGTAAAATAGAAATTATGAAGACTAAGACTAGAATGGGTACAGTTGGTAAAAGAAGATATAGAAAAACATATTAAGGCCAAGTTCCTAGAAATGGTAGACTATCCAGAGTGGTTAGCCAATATGGTTCTAGTGCCTAAAAAGGATGAGAAAGTAAGGATTTGTGTAGACTACATGGATCTCAACAAAGCAAGCCTAAAAGATGATTTTCCTCTACCTCACATAGATGTTATGATTGATAATGCTACTGCATGTGCCATGTACTCTTTCATGGATGAGTTTTCAGGATACAATTATATTCTCATGGCAATCATTGACAAGGCCAAGACTTCCTTTATCACTGAATGGGGAACACACTATTACAGCGTAATGCCTTTTGGTTTGAAGAACACAAGTGTAACTTATTAGAGAATGGCTACGGTGATGTTCCATATATGATACATAATGAGGTAGAAGTCTACATTGATGATATGATGGTAAAGTCAAAGACTTGAGAAGAACATCCAACCACATTGGAAAAGTTCCTGCAGAGGGTGGACAAGTATAACCTAAGGTTGAATCCTAAGAAGTGTGTATTTTGTGTAACTTTAGGGAAGATGCTAGGGTACATAGTCAATCAAAGAGGAATTAAAGTTGATCTAGACAAAGTAAAAGCAATATGAGATATATTGATGCCTATGATTGAAAAAGAAATTCATGGATTCCTAGGAAAGCTATAGTTTAATAGTAGATTTATAGCTAGATTGACCGAGGTATGTGACCCAATATTTAAGCTGCTTAGGAAGGATCAACTTATGATTTGGAACAAACGATGTCATATTACTTTTGAAAGAATTAAATACTATCTCATGAATCCTCCAATTCTGAAACCTCTAAATTAGGAAAGCTTTTAATTATGTATCTATCAATTGAAGGGAGTGAAATAAGACCTATGTTAGCACAAGAGGGAGAAGCGCGAGCTGAACATGCAATCTATTACCTAAGTAAGAAGATGTTGCCTTATGAAGAGAAGTACAGTCAACTTGAGCAGATTTGTTTAGAGATGGTTTGGGCCATTAAGAAGCTGAGGCACTGATTTTAGTCTTATAAGATCCAAGTAATCCCAAAGTTAGATTTTATGAAACATCTGTTTGATGCACCTTCTATGGTAAGGAAGTTGGCTAAATGGCTGGTATTATTAACAGAATTTAATGTTGAGTACCTGAGTTAAAAGATAGTGAAAGGGAAAGCAGTGGCTAAGTCCCTAGCACTAAACTCAGCTTCAGATGACCAAGAGATGGAACTTGAATTCCCTAATGACCTTACCATTGTAATTGAGATCCAAGGATGGCGAATGTATTTTGATAGAGCAGTAAACTAGTTCGAAGTAGAAATAAGGGTAATCTTACTAACTCTAGAGAATGAAGTAATTCCCATAGCAAAGAAGCTAACATTTTGAGTTACAAATAATGAAGTAGAGTAAGACACATGTGTGATAGGAATGGATGCACTGATAGCCTTGAAGGTTATAGAAGTAGAAATACTAAGTGATTTAATATTGGTAATTAATCGAGCTATTGATGAATGGGATTTGAAAGAACCACACTTAAAGCCATTTTTAGAATATTTGTAGCAACTAAGACGGTCCTTCTTGAAGTGCAGATTCATTCATCTACCGAGAAATCACAATCAAATGGCGGACGCTTTAGCATCATTAGCATCAGTTTAGGATGGATTGACAACCATGCCTATAAAGCCTTTGGTATTACTGAAGTCTAACCAGTCATGTCACAAGAATATGAGAGTAATGGAAGCAAAAGTAGATAAAAAATTATGGTTTTATGAAATTCAACAGTACCTTGACAAACATGACTATCCAGAAAGTGCAATTGAAAAGGATAAAATGGTTATAAAAAAGCTAGCAGCAAGGTTCATTCTTCACTAAGATGTATTGTATAAGAGAACCTCAAATGGGATGCAATTACATTGTTTGGATGAGAATGAGGAAAAAAAGGTAATGAAAGATGTTCATAAGGGAGTTTATGGTCCATATATGAATGATATAATGCTTGCCAAGAAGAAAATGAGACAAGGGTTCTTCTGGATGACATGACAAAAGACTATGTTAAATTCACCAAGAGATTTCATAAGTGTCAGATTTAAGGAGATGTCAGTCATCTACCTCACTTGGAATTACACACCATGTCCTCTTCTTGGCCATTTTCAAATTGGGGACTTAACATCAAAGGAGAGATTCACCCTACAGCTTCCAATGGACACAGATACATTTTGGTAGCAATTGATTACTTTATGAAATGGGTAGAAGCTGAATCTTTCACCAAACTAGGGGCAAAGTAAGTAGCCAAGTTCTTAGAAAAGAATATGTTTTATAGGTATGGGATTCCTCACCACCTGATTTTAGATAATGGAGTATAGTTTTAAGCAAAAGTATGGGCAGTGCTTAAGAGGTATAAGGTGAAGCATTATAAGTTGTCACCTTATACCAACAGAGCATTATAAGGTGAACAAGCCAACAGAGCAGTGGAAGCAGCAAACAAAAATATAAAAAAGATTCTTTTAAAGATGATTGAAACTCAATATGATTGGGCTAACATGCTACTATTTGCTCTTTAGGGATATCGCACAACAGTAAGAACATCCACGGGGACAACTCCTTTCTCACTGGTATACAAAACATAAGTTGTGCTTCCTATAGAAGTGGAGATGAAATCTCTGAGAATGATAATTGAAGCTGACCTACTTGAGGTGAAGTGGGTCAAATAAAGGCTAATGTAGTTGAATATGATAGATAGTGAAAGGTTGAAGGCACTATACCATACTCAATTAAACTAAAGAAGAATTGCAAGGGCTTTCAACAAAAGAGTATGATAGTATGACATCAAGGTTAGAGGGTGGGTATTGAAGAAAGCTAAGTAGAATATACTGGATCTAAGAGGGAAGTAAGCTAAGTAGAATGTACTGGATCCAAGAGGGAAGTTTCGACCCAACTAAGAAGGGCCTTATTTAATTAAGATCGTTCTTTCAAAAGGTGCAGTTAAGCTGATGGACGTCAACAGGCATGAACTTTCAAAATGGGTCAATGTCGATCGTCTTAAGCGATACTATTCATAAAAAAGATTAAAGATAAGAGGTAAAATAATTAATTAGAAAACTTGAGAGGGCTAATTAAGGACAGGGGTACCATCATTCTAAAATATTCGATGTGCAACCATGCTTATGATAAATTTTACTTAGTACAAATGAGAAAGATTTTTAGAATCATACATGTTAAGAAGCAAATGCCTGAATCAATATCTACCACATACAAGGGTAAAATTTGTATCTTAGAGTTCATATCTTTCTATGATGTAATTTTTTTCTTTCTTTAAATTGTATTAATTGCAATTTCCATTATAAACCTTTTATCTTTTATATTTATTGTGACAACATGATAAGCAAATGGGAAAATAGAGAAAAGTAAATAATATCAAAATCATCAGAAAAGTAATATGCTAGTACATCTTAAATGTCCAAAAATTTTCATTAGTATAGTTAGAAGGTAAAAGGGGAATCAAGACTCATCCCCATCATCATCATCATCGTCATCCTCGACATCATCATCATCTAGAGGTCCTCTCTTACTAGGTCTGGCACCATGGACTCTCTACTCCTTTAACTCAGCCCACAGTTTTTGGATCTCACTCTAGAAAAAGGCACCCTCTTGCTGATATGATGCCTCTTGCTAACGAAGCACCTCATCCCACTCATGCATCATCCTCATATGCTTACGCTACATCATAATATGCATGCATTAACACATACACATCTATGACATATATACACATACTATTGCATATTTAAATAAGGGAAAAGAAGATAAAGTGATAAGATACTCACATAAGTCTCCATAGAATGATGGACATGATAACTCATTAGGCCCAAAGTGCATTAGTGGCATTACTTAGCTGTCTCCCATGGAACTTGCAAAGAAAAAAATTAGCAAGCAGCAGACTAAAAACATTAAAACAACAAAGAAAGGAACTTGCATGGTTAGTATTCTCAGGAATAAAGGCCATGGGTTTAGTAGATGCAGGGACTACGTGGGATACCACTTGCCCATAAAAGTCATATCCCCTAACTACAGGAAGCAAAGGATGCATAGCCACCCCAAAAACCATTTGAATAGCCTTAGCAAGGACATTAGTAGCTCTTGCACCACTGAAAGCCTTAGTAGGACCTCTACCTTAAGATCTCTTATAGCGGGCTATCAAAGATAGACATAAAGGGTCAGAGTAGAAAGAACAGTTAGTATAAGAACATCACAGAAAAAAACAAAACATACCTGATGGCCAAAAGAAGAAGAGACATTGACAAGTGGAACAAGTGGAACCCATACAAAACCCCTTGCAGCACTGTCGATCAGGCGAAGGATAAGGCTCTCTAAGTAAAAGACACCCTTTGGCTCCTAATAGAGCTGGTGGTCAGTCCTAACTAAAGCACTTTCCAAAGTAGTACCCACCATGTCCTTCCCCAAAAACATGTCCAAATGAGGAGAATGAGGAACACAGTGAGCGGTAGGCCCTCTATGCCAATCTATGATGTGCTCATTAAAATACCAAGCGCGGTTGATGGGAGTCATAAACAATATCCTCTTACCGATAATCCCAAGGGTTCCCTACATTGCCAGTGAGAATGTTGTAGGGTAATGCTCCCACAACCATCAAAGATGGATCTATGACTAGAAAAGCTATTAAAAACATAACAAAGAACCTTAAAACAAGAAAGAACAGAAAGTAATGACCAACCCTATCAAAAGTCAGCTTTGTAAGAGAAACACGGGCCACCTCCAAGGACTGTGTAGCATCCTTCCAACTCTGAGAGTTCCAAATAGGGAAGTGTGGGAATCCCTCATACAACCCAATAACTATGCTAGGAGGAGCTAGGATGCAAAACTCAAAGGCCTACATTTATAAAAGAACATGTATCATAAACAACATGTCCAAGAGGAGAAGTAAAAGAATATTAAAGCATGGTAAATAAATCACATCAACCACTAGTGGTACATCACAGTTCTAGGAGATATCCTTGCATGCATCATCTAGGCCATGGAGGAGATAGCCATATATAGGAGAGCCCCAATTGTACTCCCGTAAGCTGTCGAGATCCTATAGTAAAGGAAGTAACCAAGAGCCACTGGTGTTATTCATATTGGGGAACACCATGGTGCTCATGAGATAGAATACAAAGCACCTAGCTCACCTCTCAATGCCAGTAGGCCCCTCTCTAGTTTCTATATCACATGCCTGCCATAGGTGATCGTAGGAGATCAACCTACCCCGACTAACTCTAAACTAGGGACTGTAGCCAAATACATCAGTGCATAATGTCATAGGATCATCAGGAATATCAAAGGGGATTCATTAACTAGAGAATGAGAACCCTGTAATAGCTGCGAAATTAAAGGGTGTAATTGTCATCTCCCTGAACTGGAAGTGGAAAGTGTGCTTGTAATCTAATCACCTCTCAATCAAGTAGTCATAGAAGCTTGCCAGCTCTTCAACATCTCCAGACCCTTCAGCAGGTTATCAAGTAAGCCATTAAAGTCGAGGCTATTCACTTGGTCTGTTACCTCTTTAGCCAACCTTTAGTAAAGCTTCTTAGCTCCGGTGAAGCTACCGAGTAGCACTAATGGAGTCACAGAGCTCTAAAAAAGGGAAGCTAGCAAAATAAAAACCCTAATTGAGAATTTTCCCTATTTCTTTATCTATAAGCAATAACTACTGATTTACTTATTATTTACAGGTAAATGATATCATGCATTCAAATAAAAACAAAAACACATATCCTAGCATACAACAAAGAAATAGGAATATTCCATAAAAGCAAAGTCCCAGTAAGGAATGATGTTAATTGTCTTTAGGCATACAAAGGGAGAAATTTTAGCAAGGGAAGTATCATATAAAAATAAAGTAAATAATAGCAGCAAATGAAGTTCACAAGCCTAATTTATCTCATCTTATTTTTCTCGTAGGAAAAAAAAAGGTTCGAAATACCAACCAACTAATGATAGAGGATCCAGACTTGCTCCCCCAAGTTCGAGACAAGAGGAACCGCTTGACCTATAGTCACCCCATGACTTGAACAGTGAGTAGGCATAGGCTTTTGATCAGTAGTACCACCTGCCGCCTAATTCCTGGGAACCTCTAGACCGAGATCATCCAAGTTGATCTCAAGACTAGGGTCGATCTCCTTAAAAGCATCATCATCATCACCTCCTTGCATAGGTATGTATGAAGTGAAGAAACCCTAAAGTTGAGAGAATTCTAAGAGAGGAGAGAGAAAGAAGAATAAAGAATGAAGAAAAAAATAAAAGAGAAAGGCTTTTATAGGCCTTTGCTCTATGGGTCCAAAATGGAACCATGAGCGTGGGTTTTGACCTATGCATAAAGGTCCATAGCCCACACTCATGAGTTGTTGGACCCACATAGGTGGGAAGCACCTATAGTGCTGTCTAGGACCCACTAAAGCCACCAAAATATTCATTTTAATGCCTTAAAGCTCTGAGAAGGCCCTAAAGGCACTCTAAAGGTTTGAACATCAACCCGTGATGCATGCCAAAGCCAAAGACTCATGACAAAAACCCAAGATGATTTCAAAAAAGCATAAATTTTAGGGAAGTCTTTTATACAACCCTGCTTTAAAATTTTCAAATGCATTCATGCATTCATATTTTGCATCTGCTCTCCAAAAAGCATTTTCTCGTGCTCTTAGAAGTGAACTCGCACTAAAGAGAGGGCACACGATAGAGATGGACCAATTGACCTCGACAATGCCCATTTCAGCTTAGTGGAATTTTTAACATTTCCTAACCTTGACTAGTAACTTCAAGTCAAGATTCTTGGCTTTAATTAACCTAATGCTTGACAACCCCATGAAAGATAAGAAATCCTCTAAAAGAAGAATCGTAAAGAATGAAGAAACTCAAGTAACTTGCAATGATCATGATAAACCCTTAAAATAATTCAAATGAAAAAATCATACTTAACAATGCTCAAAATTAAGTAAGAGTATCTGAAGGAACACTTGGCAAAATTCATGCTGAGTAATATAAGAAAGGCAGGGAATAACCAAAAAGGGGAAAATAGTGCAAGAAAGTAATTACTCTAATGCTCCCCAAAGGAGTAAGAGTATACCAAAGACTATTTGATGACATTCACTTTGAGTAACATTAGAAAGATGGGGAATGCCTAAAAAGAGAAAATGTTTTACAAAAGAAGTATAATTAAGTGTTTGCTTCCAAAGGGAATGTCTTGATAACAAAAGTTACCTTGTTTGTCTCGATTCTCGGTGATCTAACTTGGTATATTATCTCTCAATCATGTGGAATGCTTGCACTTCACTTGGTAACCAAAAACATCTATGGCAAAGAGTTGTTGGCCAAACCTCAAAGAAATGGTGAAAATCATATCAAGCTGAGGCAGTTGTAGCCGGGCTTAATATTCATAACTTTATATTTTTGTACTTGAATATATTAATTGACTACTTTAATATTTTTATAACTTTATATTTTTGTACTTGAATATATTCAGGTTTAATGGCAGATGTAGTAAAATTTTCAAATGTAGAAGGTGGCCCTTTAGTACTAGTTCAGGAAAATGCAGGTATATGCTTTTCATATGATTTTTATGGCTAGTAATTATAACATAATGTGTTTATTTGAACTATATGACTTTTTATACTTTATAAATTACTTTTCTAGTAGTGAAAGCTAAATAAGGTAAGATTCGAGGTGCAAAATGGAAAAAAAAGAAGCAGATAAGATAATGGTGCAGATAAAGATACCTCCATGTTTGCAATGAGTTATTGGAGTGAACGCACAACAGTTCATCACTAAGACAAGCTATCTTGTTAAGCAATATTGCCCCCTTAATGTCACAAATTGGGTAGCCATAAATGAAGATATTAAAAAGAAGCTTTTCGAAGCAGTTAAGGTTAATTCCTTAAATTTTGCGATTATTTTTATAAAATATTATACTTTATATGAAATTATATCAATTATTAAGAATTTTTCTTAATTATTTTGTTGCATTATTTGAAGAAAATGTATGTGCTTCCAAATGATTCTTTTGTTGATCATGCTGTGAGGAGGGTACTTGTGAGAAGATTCAGAGATTGGCGATATCAGTTGAGAAGAAATTATTATCAAAAATATAAAACAGATAAAGAAAGATTAAGTCATTGTCCTCCTGAAGTTGATTTTGAGCAATGGAAATGGCTAGTAGAACATCATTGGGGTACACAAAAATTTAGAGTAAGTTCAGCTAGAACTTGACTATATCTGATTTTGATTCATGTATAAGAATGTTATTATCATTTTTTGATAGTTTTTTTAACATTGTGTATACAATGAAGCATGTAAGTGAAACAAATACTGGGAATAGAGACAAACAAAAGATGCTTGCTTGTGTGGGTACAAAATCCATTACAAGAATTGCATATGAAATGGTATTTATCACTCCAAATATTATCTAAATTTCCATATTTTTAAGCTTTTCTAACTATTTATTTACATTCATTTCTTATTGACTACTTGTTTTCTTGTTTGATAGCGAAGTGCTCCACCATTATAAGAAAATATTGAAATGAATGTTCAACAACTAGAATATATAAGGCTTTTTAAGAAAAAAAGAAGGAGAAAGAATGGTAGTTGGGTAGACAAAGAGGCTGAGGAAGCATATAAGAAACTCTTGGATTTACACAATGCAGAAGCCAAGTAATATGGAGTTGATAATCTTACAACATTAAAGCTTACACAATTATTTTTTATCATAAATCAAGGTACCAAAGAGGTATGGGAGAAGGGCCTCCACCTTTCAAAAGTGTTGCTTTTGGTAGGCAGCATCCCTACAATGATATGCTTGATGAGAATAGCATTAATGCACAAATCCATACTGAAGTGGAAAGACAAGTTGTAGAGATTTCAGCAAAAAAAGAAGTTGAATTTAATGAGAAGTTACGAGCTGAATTAGATGCATTTTCTAAACAAAAAGAAGATGAACTTCGAAAAAAGTTGCATGATGAGTTAGTGAAAAATTTGTGTAAAGAACTACAATATCAAATGCAAATTGAGATGCGCTCATTGATTAAGAAAGAGCTTACCTGCATTCAAGATACTCAAAATATAGTTAGTTTTCACTTCTTCCATTTTCTTTAATGTTTTTTCTTCATTTTTTTTCATTTTAATACTATTCATATGTTATAATAAAATATTATAGGATTTCTTTCAAACTTTAAATCATTCAAAGAATATTAAGGCTAAGGGTTATAGTCTAATGAAAACTGAGATGTACGATTTAGTTACTATTTATGGTTTTATTAACTTGCTCATACCTCTTACATGCATGTTTGTCTTTAGCTGAAAATTTTCTTATTTGTTGGAGTTCTTATATAATTTTATATTTCTGCATTATAATTATATGTTGAGTGCAATTGTTCAATTTGTCAAGTGCAAATTAAGGATGCATAAGCTTATATGACACATATTCGTGGAGACCAACGTATGTAGTTTTACATACTTATGTTCATTTGAGTTATGAAAATTTATTAGATTAAAAGTATGTTCATTTACTATTCAGATAAAAAAACAATTGCTGCCATGACTACTGTTAATGAAACAACCAAAAATAGATATTTTTACACAATTCTAGAGTCTTTATTCTCTATATAAAATTTAGAATTAACATAAATATTTGAATATTTTTCAGAAAAAAAGTAGGTATGTAAAAGTCAAAGATCTCAAATTTTCGATAAATTCAGCTTTAGTCCCAACTGAAGGCTGTTTATTTTTGTCATAGGTATATTTTATACTTTATGACTTTATTATTGATTCCTATTAAGTGACATGTGTAGATTGCTTACAATGTTTTTGTCATATATATTGTTTAATTTTGAAATCTGGATATATATAGATTGCTTCCAATTGAATGATGCTTGAAAATATTGCTTTTCATTATGTTGTTCATGTGCTGGATACAAGTACCTATACTGTAGTTATAGTTTTGCCATTTTCTACTTTAAGTTTCTTGTGGCTCTCTATGTATAGAATCTTTTATTTTGTTTTGGTGCATATGTTATTTCTATGTTTCTTCTTATTCTTGTAATGTAGTTATATCTCTGCATTTTTTTCAATTAAATGGTACTCATGTTGTAGTTGCATTTTGTGTCATTTTATGTTTATGATTCTTGCAGATCTTTATGCATAGAATTTTTTATTTATTTTTTTTGTATTGGTGCATATGTTGTTTTTATATGTGTTGCTTTTTGTTCTTGTGTTACAACTACATTCTCTGTATTTTTTTCAATTAAATGTTGTTGTAGCTGCACTCATGGTTAATTATTTCAATATGTCCTTTAATTCAACTAAATACATGTTTCAAGATTCTTGCTTCCGTTGCTTTTTTATTTTTTGAACTTGTTATTTTTCAAATATCATTATATGAGGAAAAGCATTTCCTCTATAGCAACTATTATAGCACTTTTCTATTTTTTTTGCTACTGTTATTGTATTATGTATGGATTTTGTATTAATTATTGCTGATAAATATTATTTTTGATTTGTATTTAATTTAGACATTGTTATGTTTAAAGTAGCAAAACATTATTCATGCTTATAAAAGAAATATTACCTCTACTCTTATGCCTTTTTTGTTTTATTTTGACACATCTTAAAGCTGTAACAATTGACAAATAGATATTTTCGGCAACAAAATCAAGCAATCATGTAAATACTTTATTTTTGTATTGAGTATGCTCTTCTTTTGCATTGGGCATAACTTTTTTTTTTTTTTAAGTATAGCTTGCAATGATAGAATTGAGAAACATTTCTATTTGGTATTTTGTTAATATAATAGTGATAGAATTTTATTTTATATACAATCTATCATTTGTCTATTTTGTTACATAACTCCTTTAAAATGAATCAAATTTATAATTTTTATTAATTGAACTAAAATTTGTTTATGTTATTCATTATACTATTAAAAAGCCAACATCACATAAAATGATAGATTTAAAATGAAAAAGTCATTTATATAACTTTTAACAATTTATATATGCTTTTAGTGGCAAAACAAGATGCCACCAAATTTTATTTTGTGAATAAATAAGTAGCCATAAATTGTTATTTTAGTGGGAAATAAATTCCACACTAAAATTATACACTATGTGGCAAAATAAATTCCTCACTAATTCTAAGAAGTTAGTAGCAAAATATTTTCGACACTGTTGGTAAATCATTTTGTGGTGATTTTTAATTCCTCACAAAATACATTTTTTTTGTGGTGAATTTGAAATTCATCAGTAACATTTTTAGTCATGCATTTTTAGTGGCGATGCAGTGGAAAAATAAAATTTCGCCACAAATAGATTTAGTGGCAATTTTTAAACTTTTTGTGGAAAAATATTTCCCCATAAAAAAGACTGTTTGTTGTAGTGATACGACATCACTAAAGGGAACCAGATCCCTAAAAAAGCTCAATCTTATAATAGCAGCAAAGTCCAGAGGAGTGATAGTCATCTCTCCAAAGGGTAAATGGAAAGTATGGGTAGTGTCCATCCACCGCTCAACAAGTATGAACCTCATAGCCCGACTTGACATATATGACTTACGTGGGAAAAATGATCCCATCAAAACCTCACCCTACCACCATATACTCACGTAAGCCGAGAGACTCTGATAAAGCTAGCTAACCCTATTAATACTACTAGGCAGCTCTAAGCTAGATCTACGAGACTATAATCAATAAGAAAAGTAATTTTACATGCAAATCAGTTATCAAATTCTAACAATTTCTATTTTATCTTTGAAGGAATAAAACAAGCAAGAATATCAATAAGAAGACATTACCAAAATCGGAAGCATTACTCACCAATAGAAAGATAAGCACAAACAACAACAACTGATAGTAATTTGATAAGGAAATCAAGCATCACTTATACATCAAGAGCTATATAATAAGGGCTAAACAGTGATAGCTACATTACAAGAGCTAAATAGTGATACCTAAACGACTAGAAATACACAAGCAAGAGCTAACTATTGATAGCAAAAGTTAAATAAACAAGAGCTGGATACTAACTGCTAGAGCTACACTACATGACTTCACAACAAGAATAAAACAAAATAGCAAAATCTACAAATGAGAACTACAACTATGAAGAGCAATTATAAATATAACTAGAGCTAAATTTTAGCAATAATAATTAAGAAAATAACATATAAGCAGAAAAAAAAGCAAGAGCAGGTAAGTAGAACTAACCCCACGGTAATGAGTAGTCCAAGTATGAGTCTCTAGACTATGAACAATGGGGATCATATCTCCTTGAGCAAGCCTGTGTGTACATCACCAACTCTAAGTATAAGGACCCGTTGGATGGATCCCTTGAGATGAGCTATTTGTAGTCTTTGTAGCCTCTGCCTCTACCTCGAGCTCATCAATGTTACGGTAACCACATCCATAGTTTAAAGGACCCTCACCAAAGAAGGGAGAGGAAGAAGGATATGCCATAATTTTTAGAATACATCCAAAGACAAAGTAGGAAAAGTGCCAAATAGAGACTAATTAGAGCAAAAACTCAACAAAACAAGAAGAAAAGCAAGTCCATAAGTCAAAAAGAAGTAAGAACCCCTTAAAAAGCCAAAATCAGGCTTAAATAGACATGCATTCGTGTGTCTAGAATGCATGCACATACATCCAGAATATGGCCACACACCCCAAGGCATATGGGCATGCATTGAATGGGTGCCCATGCATTCCAACATGTATGGTCATATATTCCAATGCGTGTATGTGCATGTCATAGCCCTACACATGTCCTAAGATGCTCACATATGCACACTGAGGCATTCATGAACACATTTTTAAGACCTTTCATGTCACGACTCAAAATCGGGAGTCATGATCGGCGCTAAGGAACGAGAATTCTTTCGAATATGGAACCCGTAGCAAGCCTTAAAAATAAAATCACATACAATAAATAGATAAAAATATGCCATAATTAAATTTTAAATCGATATAAAATTAATATTCAAATGTCATTTCATAAAATAAAAATATATTCATACAATATTTAGAGATAGGTCTCTTACTAAAATAACATTCTACTGACACAACACACTACTACTGCAGTTTATCAGAATACAATAAAAGTTCAGATAAATAAATTACATAATCTAGCCGAGGCTGAAGAAGTCTAGCATAGAGGTTTACTACTAATGTCTAATGATGAGGAATCTCCTGAAAGAAAATATTAAGGGGAATCAGACCTCATTGAGTGAATTATTATAATATATATACATGCAATCTAAGTTATATACAGTCAAGCATTAGTATATATATAAATATATATAGGCATTTCACACATATGCTAAAATCTATATTTATATATATAATAAATACATAAAACATTTATTTAAATGAAGGATCAAATAGAACCGTAATATTCGTAACCTCAATCAAAATATCATACTAGCCACACAAGTTAACTTAATTCCAAAGTAATTCTCTTATTCCATTTTAGACAGTAGATTGGCCCCGAGACACTAAGTCAATCGAGCTCCTGCAGTCTCACTGTTTGTGTGATTAGCCCCGAGACATTAGGTCAACCGAGCTCTTGCAATCATACCAGTCAATCACATCAAATCTCAATAATCGATCAATCATATGTCACCTCAAGTGATTTAATAACTCAACCTTAAAATCTATCGCACCGGTACGTACATGGTCCTAGTGCAACCCACGAAATAGCATGTTCTATTGATATCCTTCAATAAAATCGTATGATTATGGAAAATAATAAAATGCATCATTTAAAACATAATGACATTCTTTTGAAAAGAATATATCACTTATATACTAAACATATACCAAAAATATACCAAATAAATATGTTAAATATATGTCAAATATACTAAATTTATACTAAATAAATACCAACATATATATGTCACATATATACAAAAGATATACCAAAATATATCTAGCATACATGTCTAATATATAGCAAATATACCAAAATAAACTAAAAGTATACCAAATCATTTAATAAAATAAATCATATTTAAACAAATAATGAAAATGTGAAAATCCTTAATCATGCATCCTATATGCAATGCATATATAAAATAATAACTCACAAGTTTACGCTCCTCGGGACTGACTCGACGGGTCTGGTTCGATAGGCTTCGGTCTCGGCATAGGTAGAAAAATAAATAATCATAACATAAGAATAAATTCTAACTTATACTTCTAAGAATTCTAAAGAAAGACTCAATCTAGTAATTCAAAATTTAGTCAAAACACAAAGACTCAGGATCGACCCGACATCACATTTTACGAGAATTCTACCAAAAAATCGGCAAAGCTTCCTCTGTAAATCGGACATATCTCTACTGAAAAGTAAAGCCGATCCTACAAAAAAAATACACTTCTAAATTCACAAAACTCAACATCTCAGGTTGGGACCTCAAACTACTCAATTTTCCGAGGTTCACAATTCACCAAAAATCAATAATAAAAAATAAATGTAATAAAAAATCATTAAAATCTATGAATATCAATAATTTATCACAATATAATATATTTAAACATCAAAAGCATAAAATTTAATTATTTTCACATTAATTAAATAAAAACCTCAAATAATTTATATAATATTAATAAAATCTGATTTTTCAATTATTTAATATAAAATAGTAAAATTCACAATTAATTCCTCAAATAGGTTATATTTATAATAAAAATAGTTAAAAACCCATTTAATCACAAAAATAGTAAATAATTTATTATTTGAATATAATTTTTGAAAATTAGTATTAATTAGTTAAAAATAATAAATAATTCGTAAAAAATTATTTTAATACCTTTTATTGTTCAAAAATAATTTAAAACATATTCTTTAACTATATTTTCAACAAAACTATACAATTAACCTATAATTTCCAAAATCACATAATACTAATATATTCTCAAAAATTATACAAAATTACCAAAAATTATTTTCTAAATTCTAAAATAAATAACTTAAATGAATAACACTGATTTAACCAAATTTCCATTCAAAATAATTAATTAACATAATCATCAAAAATTCAATTTAAATTATTAAAATATTCAAAAATACCCATAATTCAAAATAATTAAAAAAAATATACAAAAAATATATTTAGAAAGACTAAGTTGCATATAACAACATTTCTTAAGGGAATTCTCAAGAATCAAACAAGAATAAGCTTAAAAAAAAACCTAAAAGTGGACATAAACAAAAACTTGCTATAACTCAAAATCAAGGAAGATTGAGCTCAAACGGACCTCGAAAATGAACTTACTAGTGCTCAAGGATTCAAACAAGACCAAGAACATGAGTTCATGTGGCCGAAAGCACCACCGGCAACAATGGAAGCTCACGGTGGCTATCTCGGCTTCGAACGATTTTGGCGGCTCTAGGTGTGGTCAGCAGTAGCAGAAGGGAAGGGGAGGAATATGGAGGCGATGGTGGTGTGTGGTGGCGGTTATGGCAGCTTCAGCGAGATGAATGGTGTTGCACAATGACTGTGAAGAGGAAGACAAAGAAAGCAGGGGAGAAGAGAAAAAGAAAGAAAAGGAAAGAAAGAGGTGGGTTTGACTGAAATTTGACCCCCTATTTGTATATATATATATATAACACCCACATGCACACATATAATATAATAACAATTACCCTAATAATAATACTAACAATAACAAGAATAATAATAATTATAACCCTAATAAAATAACAATAAAAACAATAATAATAATACCAATAAAAATAATAACACTAATACTATTAAAAATAATAGTAATGATAATAACTTTAATGTTTTAAATTATAAAACTTCCAAAATAAATTACTTTACGTAAATAAAACTTTTAGAATAAAATAAATAAATAACATTCACAAATAATGAATATATATAAATAAAATTTAAAATTTTATTAACATTGCATATTTCAAAATAATTTTATATTATTTAAAATATCAGGTCATTACATTTCATGCATTTTCTAGTACAAAAAACACGTAAAACACATATGAAACACACTAACATGAGTATTGAATATCTGAAAAGACTATTAGCATTGCATCATTAAGGCACCATAATCATCTTAGAAGATGACATCATCATTTCATCATCATCTCAAAAGGTAATACAAACATTAGAATCTAAGGAGATGACATCATTAAATGTCTAAGGAGATAACATCAACATCTAAGGAGATAACATCAGCATCTAAGGAGATGTCATCATTGCATCAACATTTAAGCAGATGATAACATTAAACATCTAAGTAGATTATGCCTAAATAGATCACGTCAACAGGTGACATCATCATTGCATCATCAGTGTAATTATAGCAAATGACAACCATGATCAATATCACAATTTCTTTGCTTGACACCTAATTAGGTTATAATAGCATCATCATTTTGTTTCACACTTTAGTAGCTTCATCATTTTGCTTGACACCTGAGTAGGTTATAACAACATTATCAATTTGCTTGACACTTAAGTAGGTTATAGTAGCATCATCATTTTGCTTGACACCTTAATAGGTTCTAGTGGCATAATCATTTTGCTTGACACTTGAGTAGGTTATAACAACACTCCTCACTGACATAGAAGTGGATGTTAGCAACCTTAGCACTAAAGAGAGTGTTAAGTATGATGCCTAAGTGGGTAGTTATTGCATTTTCATTTCATGCGCGTGTTTGCATTACAAATGTTTGATTGTATATCACTATCATGTGCTTATTTTATTTGCCTAAATCATCTCATGTAAATAATGAATTTCCTTTACATGCATCTTGAATTGCATCATCCTATGTGAATCTCAAATTACATCTTTGCATGAACTCAGAATTGCATCACTACATTCCATCTTACATGAATCCCAACACTACTTCATTCATCTTTGCATCATTCACATTATCCTTAAGATGATTGAATAACCACAAGACATAATGAGCTTAACATCAAAAGACTGCATGGCACATTATTAGGTAAGTACCTCTTCTCAACAAATCCATTTTTGCATCTTTATATTGCTTCACATGTATTAACATCATCATCATCAGAATGTTATGCAACACACGAAAAGCAGAGGGAAACTGCCATACATTAAGTTTTGATTGTCCCTAAAAGGGTCCAATAATGATAGAAACCTTTTAAAGATGACAAAAGTCTATTCATTTCTACCGCTTCTAAAGTGTACACAAGTATGAAAAGCCTAAAAAATTATTAATCGAGCCTTTAAAGTGGTAATACGATCATTAAATCATTAATTCATACTTCAATTTCATGAAATATAAACTTTTGGAATGATAAGTTATGCATTTTAGACAATCATTGATCAAAGTGTGCAACTTATCATACAGGTGTTCGTCTCATGAGACTAAAGCTCAACTTTACAAAAATAAAAGTCAAATTTGACAAAATGAACATTAAAAGTGCTATTAAAAGGCTGTAAAACCTTCAAAATCACTATAAAAATTTTAAAAAATGGCCCCTTAATGCCCTAAAAACCCTCCAAAATGCCTGAACGCATTGCACGTAGGAACGTGTGCACATACGTTGTTGCGTATGGCCATGAGCTCCAGAGTGCATGGCCATGCACAAAATGTTTGCCTATAAATTTCTAAATGTGTGTGCTTGTGTAGACATATGTACCCAACCCTCCAAACATGCAAAAGATCAACCTGTTCTTCGTAGACATGCATACGAGCACGTACACACACATAAAATACGCATAGACATGCCAAAATACGTGTACATGTGAAAAAATTTCATCCTCTATAAATACTAGTGTCCTTCTCTCATTTGGGGGGCTTAATCACACATTATACCAAAAACTCTGCCGATTTGAAGACTCAAAACTCCCATTTTACACACTTTTAGCTTATTCTCTACATTTTTCTTAGGAATTTTATACTAACTTGAACCAAACCTAGCTTTACTTCTGTTAAAACATGCTACAAAGGTATACAAATTTGTATTCTACACGTTATTTTCAACCTCTTGACAAGAACAGTTTAATCTTTGCATGAAACTAAAGCTTCAAAAATATATAAAACAAGCTTAGTCAAATATAAGGACCAAATAATCATTTTTGCACATTTATTTTTAGTATTTTTGCATTTTTACTATTGTTAGCGATTGAGGAATTATTGTGAACTATGTGGTGAGATTGGTTATTTTGTATGTTGTTTGAATAATTTTTTGCACTATCTCGTCATATTAAACTGTCATGTTTGCATTTTCTCACTTTGAAAATGTGAAAATCACAAAAATATCATTTTTACACTAAATTTGCATTTTCTTCACAATTTCCTATCATGTCTTGCATTTTCATCATTTTTGTCATAACTTTATTATAAAAATAACATTTTTGTAATAATGTTCACATTTTTGCACTAATTCTACATTTGTACTAAAAAATATCAGTTATGTATTAAGCCTTCATTTTTATTTTAATCGTACAATTTCTGCATTCTCTATATATTTTCTCGATAAAAATCATATTTTTACATCAAAATCTTCATCTTCATATCATCTTTGCAGTTTTATGTGAAAAATCATCATTTTTCCCATAAAGTTTGCATTTTGCATCCAGAAATATCAAATATGATGTTTTCTATATTTTATTCACACTTATGATGTCAAAAACAATTTTTGACATAAATAAGCACTCTAGTATAAAGTTCACTCTTTTTGCATCAAATCTACATTTTTAATATAAAAATTGTGCATTTACATCAAATCCACATATTGATGCCAAAAGTGTCATTTTTGACATAAAAATGACATTTTTACATTATTTCTGCATTTATGTGTGAAAAGTTAGACTTTTCACATAAAGCCTTCATTTTTTTATTCAAAATCATCATCCTCACATAAGAATCTTCATTTCTACATCATGTTCACATTTTCTATCATTTCAACATTAATAAACATCACTAATATAAAAAATGCATCCTTGATGCTCAAAATCATCTTTTTTACATTTTTTTCATTAAAAGTACATTCTTTCACTCTTCAATATAAAAATAAGTATTTTCCCTCATTTTGCATTAAAATGCATTAAATAATGTGAAAGTTCAAATTTCTAGGTAGAGCTTCCATTTTGTGCTCTAGTGATGCAACCATGCATCTTTTTGTATTTTTCAATCATTTGGAAATGTTTATCATTTTAGCAATTATTTCATTCAGTTCTCATCATAAAACTTGCAAGCGCATGTGATTAAGTGCCATTATTTGCTTTCCCAACTAACTAAATATTTCCAACTTATTTGTTATCTATATGGATGAGTGGATGGAATTGCACATACATGTGCTAACCTTTGTTTTACAGGTGTATTCTAGATCTAGGGTGAGATTTACATTTTTGCACTTTTTCTCTTTCAAATGTATTTTAATAGGAAAGCAATGTAATAATTATAATTAATTCCTTGGTTTTCCATTATCATATGATGTGTGAATGTGTATATACAAACTCTCATTCCAAAGCTAGGGTGCTGCAGTAGCCATGTATTTAGTATTGAATAATGAAAAATAGTCATAAAGTATATGTAATCTGTCGAACCTTGAATCTCTATTGGCGATGATACTCGTTGAGTGACCCGATGTTGTCTCTTATATTTTTCTCGATTTTGAAAAAATTGAGTGGTAACTCCATAAACACAAAATGTCTTGCATCCTCCTGAGACTAAACATTATCCTTGTCCCATAAACGAAAAGGATGTCCCTTCGATAAAGTTTCCATGTCCCGCTGACACCTCAAAACAATAAAAAAAAAGGTTGCTCATAGTTGTACTGAAGTCAAGTCTCATGCCTAATGCTTCATGTAACTCTTGGCATAAAGCCTAAAGTAAAATTAGCTCCTTTATCAGGCACTATACTTTCTGATACCCCATGAAGGCAAATAATTCAATTAATATACAACCTTGCTAACCTATTAATAGTGTGTGTTTTCTTAATTGCTAAAAAATGAGATGACTTAGTTAGTTTGTTAACTATTACCTGTATGACACTATAACCACTCGATGTGCGAGGCAAACCAGAAATAAAGTTCATTGCAATCATGTCCTACTTCCACTCTAAAATGGGTAATTATTGCAGTAATCCTAAGGAACTCTGATGTTCTAACTTCACTTGATGGTATGTTAAACACCTAGATACAAACTCGGCAATATCTTTTTTCATTCCATTCCACCAATAAGTATCTTTTATATCATGATACATATTGGTAGAATCTGAACGAACATTATACGTAGAAAAGTGTACCTCTTCCATAATCTCTTTTCTTAAGTTATCCACATCTAGTACATACAATATAGTGCCCAAATGCAATACACCATCATTATCTATTACAAAATATTGGGATTGACCCTACTGTAGCTCTGACATTATCCTTTGCAATTGAGGGTCCTTTTTTTGTGCTACTTTGACTCTATCCAAAAACACTGATCGTACTCTAAATTAAGCCAACAAATAAGATTTGGTAATCCTCAACTATAATCCCTAATCAATCAATCATATAGTTCTTTAGTGATTGGCCTCCTCTCCAAGCTAATGTTAGCAAGGCTTCTTATTAACTTTTTTCTTAATGCACCAGCTACCACATTAGCTTTACGTCAATGATAAAGAATTGAGCAATCATAGTCTTTTAAGAGTTCTATCCATCTCCTCTGCCTCAAGTTCAAATCTCTTAGTTGGAAATATACTTTAAGTTATTATGATAAATATATATTTCATAAGTTATACCATACAAATAATACCTCCAAATCTTCAGTGCAAAAACCACTGCTGCCATATCCAAATCATGAGTAGGATAGTTTTGCTCGTGCTTTTTTAATTGACGTGAAGCATAAGCGACCACTCTTCCATTCTACATTAATACACACCCCAATCCTACTCGAGAAGTGTTATAATACATTGTATACCCTTCATTCCATGAATGTAGAGTTAATAGTGGAGCTGAAGTCAACCTATCCTTGAGTAACTGAAAGTGCTTTTCACATTTATCTATCCACACAAAATTAGAATTTTTCTGGGTTAACCTTATTAAAGGTGTAGCAATTTTGGAGAAATTCTTTACAAATCTCCTATAGTAACCATCTAAACCTAGAAAACTCCTTATCATCGTAACTATTATGGGCCTTAGCCACTCCGTAATGGCTTAAATTTTTTTAGGATCCACTTGTATACCATCCTTGAATACCACATGGCCTAAGAATGCCACTTGATCTAATCAAAACTCACACTTCGAGAACTTGATTTACAATTGGTGCTCTCTCAAAGTTTGAAGCATCATTCTTAAATGTATAGCATTCCTCCTCAATCGTAAAATACACTAAGATATCATCAATAAATACTATCAAAAATCGGTCAAAGAATGGCTTTAACATCATATTCATCAAGTTCATAAAAGCTAATGGGGAATTGGTCAACCCGAAGGATATCACAAAAAATGCATAATGGTTATATTTCGTCCAAAATGCAGTCTTTGGTATATCTTCACTTTTGATTCTCAACTAATGATACCCTAACCTCAAGTCAATCTTGGAGAAACACTGAGCTCTTTAAAGTTGATCAAACATGTCATCGATCCTCAAGAGAGGATGATTGTTCTTGATAGTGAATTTATTCAACTATCTATAGTTAATACAAAGTCAAAGGCTACCATTTTTTTCTTTAAAAATAACATTGATGCACCCCAATGAGACATGTTGGGTTTAATGAAACCCTTATCAAGCAACTCTTGCAACTATTCTTTAAGCTTTCAATTCTAAGCTTTTTCAATCCAATAACATCTATGCGTGAATAATTTTGTCAATGGTCACTTCAATTATCACTACAAATGTAAACACGTCTATAAAGGTTATAAATAATTTTTGTAATTCTTTTTTTCTTATTTATATAAATTAAATAAAGAACATTTAAAAGTATTTTTAGGCACACATTTAACTTGTAGATTTAATATTTTTTCACAATAATTAACAAAACCTATATTTCACCAAAACTAAAAGATAAATGGTCCATACTAATTATTCTAGCTAATTCTATTTTATTTTGTTCATCACTATATTTAAATAATTGAGAAGAAGAAGATCATGTTGTGTACCCGAAAATTTGTGATTGTCTCTTTTCAATACCAATTTGTGTTAAATGTTTGTTCATTAAATGCTTTGAAATGTGCCATAACCACCTCCAACATTGAATTTCTAACTTTGGCCACAATAATTGCAAATGACGTCATAGGTGTCATCTACTTTATGTTATCTCTCAAAATGCACTTTAAAAATATCATATTCAAATTTTTCTTTTTTAACTTGTGGTAAAATATTTGTTGCAATTTTATACATACAAGCTTTTTGACTTTCTTGTGTTGGATAATTATCTTCCAAATTATCCATCATATTATTCAAATCAACAATAATTAGTTGTAATTCGTCAAAATATTATGATCTTGATCTACCACATCTTCCACTTTCACTCGCCATTTTTAAAAAAAATATATAATGGATGAATAAAAATGGAGAATCAAGAGAGAGAATATAAAATTAGAAAGAGTGAAGTAATTTTAAAAAATTACTATAGAATATAAAGTGAATAAATAAATAGATAAAATATTATCTAGAGAGTGAATAATTGAAAAAATAATATAATTAAATTGAAATTAATGAATGTAAATGTAGAGAATTTTGAGAGAATTTGATTTGTGATGAAAAATCTCATTCCCCTTTAATTATTTATAGACAATAAAAATAATTTTTGAATTTCTAAAATAATTTTATAAATTACTTTTTTATATAGCTGTCGAAGGAGGAAAAATTGTCTTTTCTAATTTAATTTTTATATTAATAAATAAATAATAAGGCCCCTGGTGTGTCATGCGGCAACCGTTGCAACATACAACGGACTCATTTTCAATGGACCGTTGCATGCTGATAACGGCCTAATTTTTTTTGTAATCTGGTTCAGAATTAGAACTGGTAGTTTACGGTTTTAAGGGGTGGAACCAAGCCCAAATCAATTCTGGATTGATTTGAATTGATTCTAAATTTAATCGATTTTGATTCTAATTTTAACTGAACTGATTCTACACCTGAACCAGTGCGTAGTCACCCCTATTTATTTGTATAATCAAAACCCTATGGAGTTCTATACAAAATTCAATATATTTTCATATAAACTGCTAATTTAAGTTACATGTGTTTTTAATATATGACTTTGAGCTCGTGTTGTAATATACATATGTTATTTATATAAATATAATTTAAACTATTAAAATTAATATCTATTTAATTATAATAATTATTTTTTTTAATCAATGTCTGTCAAATATATCAATAGATATAGTTATAATTAAATAAATATTAATAGTTTCAAAAAAAAAATAAATAAATAAGTAGCATATGGACAGTACAAACGCACTTGAAAGATATTTCATACTTATCTTATCTTATTATCATTTCTTTGATTTCAAACAATTCAATTAGTGGAAGTTTCAATTACTTGTGACAGGTACAATTTATATGTCCCCCCGAAACTTCAAGTCTCACATCGTCCAACCATCAATCCTTAAGGTCAACTCATAAACCCACAGAAGTTTTATCATCAGACTTTTCTTGGCATTAATTTTTGACCCATTACTTTTCTAAAAAAAAAAAAAAAGGTATTTTTACAAATGAACAGTAATAAATTTTAAAAATTCTAAATTTTAAATGTCCTTTTCAATTTAAAAAACTTTGCAAATTTTCAACCAAATGTAAATGTTTCGATTCTTAAACACTTCTTATTGGTATACACCCACTAGTTAAATCTAGACTTGTTTCATTCTCTCTCAAAAAAAAAAAAAAAAAAAAAAATCTCTAAGAAAGAAGGTTTTTGTGCTTGTCATGTAAAAAACAGGAACAGAAGCAGAAGCAGAAGCGGAAGATGGAAATGGCTTTTTCTTGGGTGTCTGCTCACTTTTACTTAGTGTGCATCTTCATTTTCGTCTCAATTCCTGCATTCAGGGCCCAAAATGCTACTACTGATCCATCTGAAGGTGCGTACCTCTCTCTCTCTTCCTCTATTTATCTTTTCTTTCACAACTAAAAATACACTGTCACTCTCTCTTTCCTGCCGTTTACCAGAACAAATCAGTCTAAAGTTATTCATTACAAATACTCCAAAATCTTTCCCAGAAAAAGAGGGATTTACTTAAAAATTAATACTAAAAAGTTCTCAGAATAATGGTTACTTTTGCTTTGTTTTTCCATTTTCCCCAACAGCTTACTAAATTAATGCTTTCAAAATATAATTATATAAAATTGGACAGACTTTTCTTAAAAATTAAATCATGTGAGCAACCTACCAATATTTCTGCCATTTTTTCCTTTTGTTTTTTCCTAGTATTATTAAATTGCTACCGTATATAATATTTTTTTTATAAATCATATCTCTAATATATTTAAGTGTAAAAAGGTAATACACAAATTTAATAAAATATTTTTACTTATTATTATATAAAAATTGGATAGATTTATTGTTAATTAATTAATTACAATATTAATAAATTTAATTGTAATTTAATTTCAATTACTTTTTCTTTTTTACTAAATTATGTTTTTGAATTTAATCAAATTTAATTTAATTTCGCTTAATATTTATTAAAGTAAATACTATATTTTTAGAAGTCTTCTTAAATTTTGATAAAAAAGAATTAAAATTCAATTAATTAAATTTTTATTAAAACTATAATAAATTATATTTCTATATATTAAGAATATAACGTTGGATTGAAAATAATACTTTATATAAAAATATAACTTAACAATAATTATAAAAAGAAGTAATAATTTATACTAATAGTGATAGGTGTAAAATTGGAATTTAAGTTTTTTCCATTTACAATGACAAATAGTGCTTTATGGAATTTTCTTCACACAGTGTATTGTTTTTTTAGCTGATATTCTTTAAACTTACATGGTATTATTTGGAAAAAATGAGGATGGTACATTATTGTCCTTCATGAGATAGACTTAATATAAAAAAAAAAAAAAAAAAAAAAAAAAAAAAAGGGAAAAGAAATTTGTGAGGTTTAGAAGCCACATTAATTTGTTGACAATAAGCAAATGCATTTCTTGATAAGAACATTTAGGGACAACCAATTTTTGACAGATGTGGCTTTAATACCTAATGCACTTATTTTTTTTTATTTTTTTTTTCATTCGTGGACTGAAAATGATTTAATTTTCTATTAGAAAATAAAAAATAAAAAATTAGATTTTAAATCTTATTCTTTAAATCTAAATATTTACAATATTTACAATCTTGTTAATATTTATGACCAAGACATCTGTAATTTATTATTTTTAGGAAGGATACTTGTAATAATAATTTAAAAATTATTATTTTTATTTAATATTGTAGAAGTTTGAAGTTTCAGGTGCCTCATCTAGATTATTAAAAGATTACTATAATAAAGTTTTGGGATGTAATTCAAGGCAAAAATGTCTTCGACTATCACATCATCAGAATTTTTTTTTTTTTACATTTATATTAAAGATCAACTCTTACACCTCTAAAGTCAAAAGTATGAATTTTCTTTTCGACTTTTGGCAGATTTCTGTTTTTTTTTTTTTTTTTAATTTAAAAGTTAGTGAAGCAGGTTCTTATTTTGGACCTTTTACTTTCTGCTAAAAAAAAAAAAATTACTAACTTTCACCAAAAACATTTCTATATTTAAAAAATTAAATATGAGTTCGGAATTTTTTTATTTACAATTTAAATGGCAGTATATAAATCAATCTTGCTGCGAAACTTGTCAAGTTCAAGCATTATACATTTTTTATATAAAATGATGAATAAAATGTGTTTATATATTCAAAGGGTTAAAGTAGTAATTTGCTTTTTGAACTTGGATCGATAGTCAATTAGTTCATAAATCAACTTTTTGGCTAATGATCTCACTAACTTAGCAAATTTCCACAATTAGTCTAGAATAGCTTTTCTGAAAAGCTCAATTCGATTCAAAATATATATATTTTTTTGTTTACATATTCACTCCAAACTTTTATACCTTGACTAATTAGATTCAATTTGTCAAATTCTAAAATATACAAGAAATGAATTAGTAAAAATTAAATTTAAATTTTTTTATTAAAAATTAATATTTGGTCTAAAAATAAATTCAAAATAAAAAATTAAAATATAGATTTATTTTAAAAATTTTTACATAAATTTAATTTAAAATAATCAATTATTTTTAAATTAAAAGTTAAAAAATTAAGTTACATCTATTTAACTTTTTAATTATGATGAAATAATGCCCATGTATATAATCATGAATATAGTTTTAAAAAATAATAAATTTAATTTTTACTAATTAATGTTTTACATAGTTTAAAACTTGATAAATTGGATTTCATTAGTCAATGTATAAAAATTTTGGATGAATTAGCTAAGAAATTATGTTGGATTGAATTGAATATTTATGAAAATTTAATATGAGCCTTGACAAAATATGCTATGTTGGAAGGATAAATAGTTAGAAAATTAACTTTAAAATTAATTGACCAAGTTCATGAGGCAAATTGCTACTTTTGACAGTAATGCAATAGTAAATAATAAGTCTAAACTTATATAACAACAAATACTGTTATATAAACATTGTTATATAAGTCTAAAATTATTATTACATTCTAAAATCTTAGATATAATTTTGGTAAATATTTGTATTTAGTAAGATTTTATATATATAATTGTGACGAAATTTTATATTAATTTATATCGCGTACAAAAAAAGAAAAAAATACTATAAATAAAAATTTACTTTAAAAAATTCTTAAAAAAATAATTATTTATTAATGCAATACAAGATTTAAATTTCATGGTCGAAGTATAAATTTAAAAACTAATGGTGAAAATTTAAAATATTTTCATTTAGCATTTGATAATAATAATAAATGCATAAGGCTATTTTGAGGTATACTTTGGTTGCGTTTGGATTGACAGTGAGAGCATTGAACTCTTTGTTTGAGCAATGGGATACACAAGCTGTGGGACTATGGAACCTAAGTGGAGAGCCATGCACTGGATCTGCCATCAATGATACCGACTTCGAGGATCCTCTTAACAATCCAGCAATCAAGTGTGATTGTTCCTACAACAATAGCACTACTTGCCACATCACTCAATTGTACGCTTGTCCTTTACTATTTTTATCTTTCATCTTCTTCTAATGTAATTTCTAATTCCTAGCGATCATTTCCCCACCTTCATCCTTCATTAATATATTTATTTATTTCACTATTTGCTTTCCTTGGTCAATCAAATATTTTAATGTATGATTTTGATTTTATAATTTTAAATTTTTGATATTAGAATTTTCGGTCGGATTATTATTTTTATTTCAATAACGTGTAATTTAAATTATAACAAAAAAAAAAAAGAAAAATTTTAGTTACTTATTATTTTATAACTGCTAAATTATTCAAATATCTTCTCTGTATACTATTTTATTACTTACAACATCTATTTTCTGTTATAATAATTTCAGGAGGGTTTATGCTTTGGATAAACAAGGAGAAATCCCAGAAGTAATTGTAGGCCTGAAATTTTTAACTCTTCTGTAAGGATTCTTTTAAGTTTTTTTTTTTTTTTTTTTCTTTTTCTTTTCTTTCCATAAACACATTGTTAGCTATTTGGAATAAATACAAGGTAAAATGGCGAACTTCATCATGAATTTTGATCAACTTTTTAATTAAAATTTAAATTAGTGTAAAATGAAAAAAATAGAGAATTTGAAATATTAAGAATATTTGTATATAATGAATTGGTTCATAAATTATGATTTTTTTTTTGTGCTGAAAATTTGTTATATTTTATTTAAAATAATTTTTTTATGTTTTTAATTAATATTTTTAAATTTTCAACTATTTTTCTTTTTTATATTAGTTTTTGTATTTGATTTTTTATTAGAATTTTTTTAAAAAATATGTGGTTCAGAAGTAAGTCTTAGAATAATTAAAATAAGTGGGCTTTTAGATTGTAGAATAATGTAAAAAAAAATTTTAAATTTTAAGAATATTTACAAAAATTAATTTTTGAAATTATTTTGAAAGTGGGTAAGATTAAGATTTGAGTTTTGTTTCACTTTTTTTTTTTTTTTAAGAAAAAGAGGAGAATTATTTTTATAATTAAAATTTGATTTAATAAAACTGATTATTTGTGGAAAATAGAACTCTAATTTAGTTTTGCAATGAAGAAAATAACTTCATTCTATATATTTGTTATCTAATTTTGTAGGAAAATTGATCAAAATTACTTCACGGGTCCCTTACCTGCATTTATAGGAAATATGACCGCATTGGAAGAATTGTGAGTAAATAATTATTCTTTTATTTATTTTAAATTACATCAATGTTTATGTATCTATGAAATTGACTGAATTTTTATTTTAAAATACATACATGAAAGTTGTTTAGGATATTATGAACTTTGAATCAATTATCAATTGAATTACATTTCAAAATTATTTTAATTTTCTTTTTAAAATTTATAAATTGTATCAATTTCATCCAATTTTATGTGAAGGATCTAATTATATTTTTGAAATGTACTTTTAGATCCCTATAAAATAATTTTACACTTATTAAATTTTTTATCCTCCTTTTCCTATAAGAAAAAGTAAAATATAGAAAAAATCTCAATTCCAATTTTGTCACTCTTGACATAAATTATAAATTAATTTCTAAATATTTTCATAACTTTTTAGTTTTTTACTAAAAAATCCTTAAATTTGAACTATTTTAAAGTTTACTTCTCAACTTTCAACCATTTTATTTTGAAATTTTTCTAATATAGATCAAACTAAAAGAGTATTAGATAAAAATAAATAAATAACTAAAAGAGAGAGAATTTTGAGATACTAAAAATATTTGTCAAGAATATAAAAAAATATTTATTTTTTCAAAAAATATGAAAACTTAGAATTTTATTATTATTTATAGTAATAATTAAGTGTTTATTTTATTTATTTTTATTAATATTAGTCCATATAATAAATTGATTCACAAGTTATCACTTTTTTCTCATTATTTTTAATTGATACATAAACAGTTAAAATTTTATGGAAACATTTAAAAATTAGTCTTCAATTTATTTCAAAAATGGTGAAATTAAAACTTGACAATATTTTTTAAATATTATTTTTCTTAAAAAGAAAAAATTGAATAACTATCAATTTTTTTTATTGGAATCTAAAAATAATTTTTAAAAATACAATTATATCCTTCAAATAAAATTGAATTTTGACACAATTTATAAAATTAAAAAAATAAATTGAAATAACTTTCAAAATAAAATTTAATTTATAATTGACATAAATTTGCGGATAGAATAAATTATTTTCCATATTATCAAATGACAGATGCACAGATTGAAATATAAAGAATCAATTTCCTATTTATTTGTTTGGCATCCATTAGGTTTGATAATTAAAGTAAAGATACATGCAAGCAGCAAATAGATATCAATATTTATAATATTTATTATATAAGAAAGTGTGGATGAGTTGGTGTAGGATTTTTCCAACTTAACCAGAGATCTCGGATTCGAGCCCTAGGTATGTAACTAGTTTAAAACTCTTAAAGTAGACCTTTGCTACCCTTTGGGGTCCTTCCCGGGTCGAATCTAGATTAATTGGGTCCTACAAAATACTGGATACCAAGTGCATCAAATGCAAAAAATATTTATAACATTTATTGCTTTTAAAAGTTTAAATATTTGTAATTTATATAATTTTATTTAATTTTCACTATTTGTAATATTTCATAATTTAAAATTAATTTTCCATTATAATAATAAAAAATAACATTAGCAATTGACCCTTCAACCTTAGATTTATTGTGAACATTATTTTTGAACTTTCGTAGATATATACATGCATTGTGTAGTCCGAAAGAATTTAAAAAGTTTCATGACATAAATTACATTTATTTTGAAATATAAAAGATTTTTTTATCTATGAAATTCATACATCAATTTTTAATGTATTGGATCTACTATCTTCGCTTCGTATGGTCAATGAACTGGTAAGTGCTCAACTGAATTAAAGATACTTGTTGAAAGAATACGTTCCAATTTGCATATGATGATGGGAATTTCAATTTCCAATCTTTCTATGTTTGTAGCAGCGATGAGTGTTATTGTTAGATCTTTAAAGAAAAGACTCAACTCTGTTAAACAATGCCATATATGTTGGGGCGAAAGTTCTCTAAATGCAACTGGAATAAAATGATGCATCAACATTTGACAATCATGACTCTTCATTCCAAATAACTTTGACCCACCTCCTTCAAAACATCTTCCCATCTTCGACACATAACCATTTTGAAACTTTAGATTCTTATCTATTCACACAACTTCTCTTATTCATTCCTTAACAAAGTGATACATGCCTTTGGATATCCATATGCAACTTTATCTGATAGAAATATTCTTTCAAATCCTCTCTTGATTGGTCATTGTCTTTTGTCTTTCCTTTGACATTCATAATCATGTTCATAATATTGTCAAAAAAAATTTCTCTATGTACATGGCATCTAAATTATGCCTAATCAAATTTGTACACCAGTATGGTAAATCCCAAAATATGCTTGACCACCTATAAGAAGAATTACAAATTTTATGAATCAGTACTTCTGAATTTTTAATTGTGATAGACTATGGTTTAATAAATTCAATTTGCTCTAATTGTTCCTTCTCAAAACTATCTAGAATTGCATGTTCAGTTACCCTTTTCTCACATTAAAATTAAATTTTGTTTTTTTTGCCAAAATAGATGGTCATATGATAAGAATTTATTATGGTTGTCAAACCATATAGTTTTTCTACCTCGACAAAATGTGAACGCATTAGAGTCCTCCATACAATATGGGCAAACTAACTTCCCTGCTATTCCCTAACCTGACAACATAGCACATGTTGAGATATTACTTATATTCAACATTAAGGTAGCACACTTATAAAAATTCTGCTTTATAGAAATATCATATGTTTCCATGCTGACTTCCCAAAGCACCTTTAGCTCAGTTATAATGGGCTATAAGAAAATATTAATTTTATTCTTTGGATTGTTAAGACTAGGCAAAATAGTTGTTAGGAACATATAGTCATCATTCATACATATCATTAAAGGTATATTGCATGGTATTATAATAGCATGCCATGATGAGTATTATTTTCTTGAATTACTAGAAGGTTGAAAATCATCAGTGCACAAACCTAATCTCATGTTACAATATTCAAAAACAAACTTTGGATGCACATTATTAAAATGCTTCCACATTGGTGAATTAGAGCAATGACGCATAATACCTTTTTCTTAGCATTCTCAGCATGCCATCATATATGGTGTGTGGTTATAGTAAAAGCATTAAATGTTATAACCTCATGGTATGTGGAAAATAGTACATTATGTTACAATGTATACTACCCTTCCCATTACCACTACACGATCTTTTGTATTGAGGCTCTTCATAATGAACACAATACAATAATATTTTGTTTCCCTAGCAAATCATACAATTATTCATGCAACAATATATTTTTCAATAGGTAGTCCTAACCCTTGAATCAATGTCTTTATTAAAAGCTGTCTATAATCAAATTATCTTATAGAAGCAACTCAGATATCAAAGTGCACAACTCATCATAACAACATTCTAAAAAATTATGTTCATTTTTAAGATTCAACAACCAAGCCATTGCTGACAACTGCAAATGCTTCTAGGGTTACTAGACCAAACCTCTTATTTAACTACCTGAAACATGTCATATAGATTCTTCGTAGATGCATTTGGCTCTTCCTCCTATGGTACATTAGAAAAAGAAGGTTTGACAATGTCATGCAACATCTACTTAAACATATTAACCCCTATAAAGTTGCTTTGATTCTAAGTCATCTCAAAAACATATTCTAAACTGACATATGAATATGGTACATACATTTTGCCATGGTGATACCAAGTTTCGTAATTTTCATCAAAACTATAATGATCTAAATGTACTTTCACGATGTCTTGTTCTTAAAAAAAAGCCATATCCTGACACTTTTTATAACTATAAGAATACCTCAGTTTATTTCCATTCGTATATTCTAGACATTGTTTACAAACTTAACAAAAGCTTTTAACACCAACTATGTACTCTTGACTTAACCAACTATTGTCCAAATAAGCATACATCCAAACGATATTTAGTCGCATAATTATATTCTTTAACTCTCTAAAAATATGTAGACATTTCAAAAATTTTAAGACAACTAATTGAATAAAGGGTACCATCCTAACCCATTTAGAAATATAATGCCTCCCACTATAATAGGAATCGAAATAAATTTTGATAGAGTTTCCCCTTAGTTCTCCAATTGCAATAGTTAAGAAGGTGCCATCACTTATACAATAACAAAACCGTTGATGATTTTCGCATGAAAACCCCATTTTTCTTACTTGCAATAAGAGAATAATTTAAGAAAACAAGTCGAACAATGTTATAGATGTCATTACAGTTGACATCGACATTTATATCTCTAAACTTTCCACTTGGACATTTTCATTACATCCCTCCATTTACTGGAATGCAACGAAATGTGTATCTAAGTTAAAATTGATGATTTAATTAATTAATGAAATCTATTGAAATTTTGATAGAGTTCCACCATAACATAACTTTGCCAGATCGACCTCATAAAACAAATGAAATCAACCAAATCAATTCACACACCTGCAAGTTCAAAAAACACTCTCAATATTTCAACCTTATACCCTTAACTACAACACAACATTAGTCATTATCACAACAACTTCTAATATGATAAATTCACAATATTAGCTAAATTAACTAAAATAAATAAATTCTCAAATTATTTTCTCAAATTATTTATCTAAATTAACAAAATTCAAAATATTAAATAAGTTATTTCAACAAAATTTGATCAAAATTAACTAAGTTAACTAACCTAACTATATTTTTTAGATATTTTTTCATATTATTTATTGAAATTCACAAAATTCAAAATATTAACTAAGTAATTTCAAAAAAAATATATATATATATGTATAAAAATTAACTAAATTACTAAATTTTCTAAATATTTTCTTAAATTATTCATCTTAGTTCAAAAAATTCAAATTGTTCACTAACTTATTTCAATAAAATTATTTATCAAATTTAACTAAATTAACTAAACTAACTACTTTTTCTTAATATTTTCCCAAGTTATTAAATTATCTCAATTCAAAAAATTCAAATTATTCACTAAGTTATTTCAACAAAATTATTTATCAAAATTAACTAAACCAACTAAACCAACTCAAATTTTTAAATATTTTCTCAATTTATTTATCTCAATTAACAAAATTCATATTATTAACTAAGTTATTTCAATAATATTATTTTTAGTAAAATTAACTAAATTTTCTAAACTTTTTCTTAAATTATTTATCTAAATTCACAAAATTCAAAATATTAACTAAGTTATTTCCACAAAATTATTTATTAAAATTAACTAAACTAACTAAATTTTCTAAATATTTTCTCAAATTATTTATCTAAATTTGCAAAATTCAAAATATGAACTAAATTATTTCAACAAAATTATTTATCAAAATTAACTAAATTTTCTAGATATTTTCACAATTTATTAATCTACATTCATACAATTAAAAAAATATATATATGAACAAAATTAATTGCCTAAAAATATTTAAGAAATCTAATAATTATACAAAAAATTATATATATATATATATATACACACACACACACAAACTTCCCAAAAAGGCTGAGGTTGGCTATGGTAATTGGAGAAGCTGGTGGTGCCGATGGCATGGAAAGGTCATGGTGGTGATGGTGGTGGCATGGAAAGGCTAGTGAGAGGATAGTGCTGGTGGTAGCAAAGGGACAAAACTCCTCCCCCCTTCAACTTTTCTTTTTTTTTTTTTTAAATCTTTTTTTAATTTTCTGTAAACGGGGGGGGGGGGGGGGGGGGGGAATTTTACCCTAAAATTTAGCGATAGATGAATTCAACACTAATTAGTTGCTAAATTTCAGAGTTTCCCATCAATAATCCTATTTACAATGGATAATTAATGATGGATATCAATCTGTCATTAAGTACTGATTAATAATCTTTCTCCAATTAGTGACTAATATGTTCATGCCTAATACTCGCCAAAATATATTTTATTCATTTTTAAGAAATCATTAACTTGATCTTACAATTATCCTCCATAATTTCCCATAGCATTCCAAAAAAAGAAAAAATATATATCTTTCTTGTTTTGGGATGTCACCTTTAGTTATGGATGATTCATTCAAAATTAGAAGTACTTAATGACATTAAAAGGGGATTTTCAATAATATCAAGTAGTTTGTGTTCTTTTATTGGATAATTATGTTATTTGATTTAACTTAAATATGCTTATATATACCTATGATTGATATGAACATTCAACAATTGAAAATCTTAAAAAAAAATTCTTAGTGCAATGTTATTTATGTTATGATAAAGTGCTTTTGCATTTACAAGTAAATAATTAATTAATAATTATTCATAACTAAGTGCTCATGGTCCAATAATTTTAGAAATTTGAACATAATTATGGATATATATGATTGATTTGAACAACTAATAGTTGAAAATCTTAAAGAAATCTTCCTTATGTTATGATAGATTTTTTCATTTACAAGAAAATTTTTAATTAATAATGATTCATGATTAAGTATTCATGACTTTAATTCACCATAATGTTTGTGCCTGAATAATTTTAGACTATATTTATTGAGTATCATTGTTGCATAACAATAGTTATTGCTTTATAGTTGTATTAACACTATACTTACAACTACTAATTTCACTAGCTATTTGATTTTATGAGTGGATAATGATAATAATTCTTTTATTCTTTGATTGACCATATTTTGTTTTGTATGACTAGGTCAATTGCTCATAATGCATTTTCTGGGAGCATTCCAAAGGAAATTGGAAATCTCAAAGGACTCAGATTGTTGTAAGATTGTCTTTACATTTAAATTCTCTCCTCAAACTTACTTGAAGCTAATCCTTTTATCAACATATTTACTAATTCATTTTCTAAAGACATAAATGGAATATAAATCAATCTTTCTTCTAACTTCTTTTTTATTTCCATTTATCAAAATGACTAAGTGAAATGGCTAGGTCAATTAGCTTCAAACTTACTTAAAGCTAATCTTTTTGTCAACACATTTACTATATTTTATCCTATCATATTGCACTAGATTAAGTGAAATGCTTATTACAAATTTATTAACACAAAATAATTTCATTAATCCAATTTTAGCAACTTATGTCATCCATAATAATATTTACACACAATTTAAACATCCCAAGAGCCATAGTAAATAAATTTTTCAATAACACTAAAACTTGAACTATATTATGTTTCTTACTTCTCTAAAAGACAAAGTTTCATCCTAAACAAATTCAACAAATAATAGTTAAGTATTTATCTTTCAAGTGAACCCATATAATTAGTGTCAACATAAATTTAAACAGGTAATTCATTTCTTGATTTAAATAGTATTTCTTTTCTTGGTGTGGATCTTAAATAACTTAAATTTCTTCTAGTAACCTTTATATGTTCTTCATTTGGGTTGTGCATTTATTGACTTACAAAAATCTCAATAAAGGCTATATCAATTCTAGTATTAAATAAATAAATTGATCAATTAATATTTGATATCTACCTTTATCAACTGATTTAAAGTTTAACACTAATTTTAAAGTTCATCCAACCATTGTGTGATTGCCACTTTAGGAACTAAAATATCAGTTCTAGTACTAAATGAACAAATAAATTGATCAATTAATATTTGATATCTACCTTTATCACTTGATTTGGAGTTTAATTTGTCAATAATTTTAATATTCATTCAACTAGTATGTGCTTATTGTTTTAGCACCTAAAATATTAGGTTCTTCATACAAATTGAAGATATATTATAGTTCAAAATAAAATATGCATTCTATTCTCAATAAATCACTTGGTCTTTCCAAGTCTCTAGTCTCACATTTCCTTGCAATGCAATCCTTTAGATGTTTTTATTCCATATTATAATTTCCAATAACTACAATGTCATCACATAGACTAAATGAAAAGGGTATGGTCTCTCTTGCTTTTGTCAATATCCTAGATTTTTTATTACCTCATTGAATGTATCAAACCATGTCTTGAGAGACCGTTTGAGTCCATATAGTGCCATTTTCAACCTACATATTTTATACACAAACACAATATCATTATTAAATTTTGGTGATGGATCTATATAAACCTTCTCCTCTAAGTCTCTATTGTGAAAGGTATTTTTAACATTAGATATGGATAATTTTTATGCAACTACACTCTTAATGATTTTTTTTTTTATGGTAAAGATGAATCTTCCATTCATTAAAATTTAAAAGTACAACTTGAAAAAAAAATCATTTAAATAATAGTACACTCAAGAAGTATCAAAATAAAATTTTATTGAAATCATAAAATTTTTTATCGTCATTCTTCAATTGCATTGATAAAGCTCTTTTGATTTGCAACTTGACAATATTTAGGCTCCACTCAATAGCTTTGATTAGTCATAAAGTGACTCTTTATTCTTTTAAATGAATCCAATTGTTTAAAAATATTAATAGAATTTTCAGCATGGATAAATATTCAAACTCCATAAAGGATAGCCACCCAAATCCATAAAGGGTATTAACTCTATAAACTATAAAGGATATTAACTCCATAAAGATCTCATTAGAAGTATTAACTTTATAAAGCACCCAAATCCCATAAATGGTATTAACTTCATAAAGGAAGATTCAAAAATTTCAAGAAAAAATAAACAAATCAATGATGAATTTATTGAATGCAAAGAAACTAAATAAAGTGAATAAAACAAAAAGGATGATAAGAGACCACTATCAATTTAAGAGATGAGTGAAAATCAAAGTTTTTGATGATAGACAAAGAAATAAAAAGGATAAAAAGATTTGGTTAGGGTTTTTTTCATAATAATTTTTGTTTAATTATATTAAAAATATACTTTATTTCCTCAGTAAAATCACACCCTTAAAATTTTTAATTAATACCATTAAACTTCAATATGTTCATCTATTTTTATTATATAATTTTTATTTAGTTTAGAAAAATTATTCTAAATAATTTTTTAAATAAACATAAATAATATAAACTCTAGAGTAATTTTTCTAAGTAATTTTTTACCAATAAGTTTCACTTTACAATCATTTTTAAGGATAAAATAATTTTTTAAGAATAAGTTTTACACTCAAACAAATTTTTACAAACAAAAAAATCACGTAATAAAAAATAAATGGACACGTTGAGTTTTAATTGTACCAATTAGAAACTCTAAAGGTGTAATTTCTCAAAAATAAATATAAATATTTATAGGGTTAGTGATTGATCAATTAATTTTTCCATTTAGGGTTAGCATTTAAATTTAATTTTTCCATTTTAAAAATATTCATGTAATCGTACCAAAATGAACTTTGTTGAGATAATTAAACTTTTGAACATAATTTAATATATCTTTTTTTCGTATCTTTTTTCTACATTAGTTAATATTAGCATCCAAGGGAGCCCAAATACAATATAGAATATACTATGTGCTATATGAGGAAACCACAATTATGAATTAGACATTATAGTTCCAAACCATAATCTTTTTGTATTAGATATATATATGAATTCTTTCTTCTTATATATTCCTTAACTTACGAACCATATTTTGTTAGAGTGGAAAAAATATGGTAGAATCTATAGTAACATTTTAACCAATTAGGAGGGGGCTTTAACTATTTGGAAGCTGAATTTGTTGCAAAATCTAACATAAGTTGTACGGAAGAATCGCAGCCATAGATCGAACGCTACCTCTAATCCAAAACCTTAGAACATTAAATTTTAATTTTACTCACATTTTTAATATAAAATTTTTATTTACATTTAATATCTCAATCAATCGAATTAATATCTATTTAAAAGGTAAAACTATCATGTTTGATATTTCTAGGTGAGATTTTCCAAGATTTTTGTTGCAATTAGTATGTAATGATGAAGTCAAATTCTGACATTATATTAATTTATTTAATTATGACCTGAATTATTCAACTCATAACATCATTATTTCAAGTTCAAGTACATTTATTATATACTTGGTGGCTAAGTCAATAAATCTTTGTGAAGTAAATTAGGAGTTAAAATTTTATTAGGAATCAAACTATTGCTTCCTATGTTGAAACAACATCCTTGATTAAGGAGGATATTTTATCCCTTTATAAATAGGTCCACAATTATATTAATTGCGCGTGCTAAAAAGTTACCATTATAATGTTTTAGATATAAGCTTTTGGATCATTTATTTGAGAGAAAATTTGATCTTTTTAAGGTGTGAGCTTATTTGGGTGTAATTTAATTCTAAAGTTGAGTGTTGATCTCTATTTCGCTTTTTTGTACTTTTGATTTTGTATAATAAATTGTTCCTCTTTCACCCATAGATGTAAATTTATGCCGAATCACATTAACTTTGTATACTTTGTGTATTTTATATATTTTGTTGTCTTTTTTTTTATTATCTCAAATAATGTTTTATGCTTCCTCAACTCTAAATTTTGTAACACTACTTATGTTATTTAGTTGGTTTTTGTGTAATATTAATGTTGAATTGTTACTCCTGCTGAACTTGTAATTTTGCATTATACAGATCTATTGGAGTAAACAATTTTAGTGGAACTCTTCCTCCAGAAATAGGCAATCTAGTGAATCTCGAGGAAATGTAAGTCATTTATAATTAACTTTTCTCAAAATGTGACCATTCAATTAAATATTCATAATTATTTCTCAACACTACTCATAGTTTATAATGATAAGTTTGTTCCTTATTGATGTGTCAATGGCAATGTTCATAATTGTATAGCTTGTGAAATTCTTTTTTATAATTACCATTATGTTTTAATATATTTTCTATAAATTATAAGGTATGGTTACAAATCATATATAGATTATATTTTTTTTTTTATAACCAGTTAACCTTTGTAACCTATAATAACGATGCATTTATTTCAAAATCCTTGAAATTTTTGTTTTATTGTAAATAAATATAATTCATCTACAAATAATTTTTTTTTTGGTGTATTGAGTGTGTTAATTATCAGTTATAGATTTATTTTGAATAAAATAAATATTATGTTAGAAATATATTTGAAATTTCATTTATTATTTTAATTTTTTAAAAATTCCCTTTTTGTATTCTAATTTAAGATATAGAAAAAGGAAAGAGATAAAATAAAAGAATTGTAATATGTAAATTAAAGTTTTTATCATAATAAAAGATAATTTTAGAATTGTGAGATTCCGTTGAAAATTTAATGAATTTATCAAAACTTGAAGTTATAATCAATTTTATGGTTGTGATTAGATAAAAAATTCCAAATGTGTTGTTATTTATACCATTCATAAAAATTAATTCGATAAAAACCTATAGAATTTATTTAACAGTAAATACATTATAAAAAGATTACAGTAATATTCATAATTTTGTTTGTTGGTAATTTTGTTCTTTTGTGACGTGATAATATACTATTATTACTAGGAAAATATCAATATAATTTGATAAAAACCTGTAGAATTATTTAACAGTAAATACATTATAAAAAAATTACAGTAATATTCATAATTTTATTTGTTGGTAATTTTGTTCTTTTGTGATGTGATAATATACTATTATCAATACGAAAATATTAATATAATTCGATAAAAACCTATATAACTTATTTAACAGTAAATACATTATAAAAAATTATAGTAATATTCATAATTTTGTTTGTTGGTAATTTTGTTCTTCTGTGACAAGATAATATACTATTATTAATAGGAAAATATTAATATATTGATAAAATGATGTGAATTCAATGAAGATTTGTTGCTTTTGTGGTTTTGGATCATTGCACGACCGTGCTTGAAACCATGTTGAGATGTGTGTCTTTAATCAATAAGGTGCATGGGCCAAAGCACGAGCATATTAGTATATATAATGGAATCTGCCATTCTGTCTAGAGAGGAACATGATTCGAAATACGGTTGTGTCATAGGCCATGTCAGGGTTTGCCATTTTGTCTAGGGATGAGCATGGCTCGAAGAATGGGCACGTTGCATATCATGTACTGAAGGTGTTTAAGTTCCAAAAGAGCACACGGGCCATAACATGGCCAGGTAATGCATAGTGTGATCAACATCGATTTAGGAAGCTATTTTTTCTCCTTATCTTGTCTCCACTTATACCCTAATTATACAAAAATCTATTTTTAGGATTTGGCATATGAAGATCTTATTATTGTTAGCCTAACAATTCTTTGTAATCTCTTTCACAACATAGTAAAATCTCCTCTTCCTATGCCCATGGTTTTTTCCTGTCTTGAGATTTTCCATATAAATTCTTATGTGTTGTTATCTGTACTTTTTTATGTGTTATTATTCTTTTGTGTTTAATTTTTTGTTTATGCACTTTGATTACTTCTGTTGCATAACAAACTAGCATTAAAGCTAAGATTCTATTGGGTCCTTTTCAATCTTGGCATTTTTTATTTGAATAATGGCTTTTGTGAAGTATGACATTCCACTCTTGGATTGCAACATAAGATATTCTCTATTGTAGGTTAAGATGAGTATTGTACTCACATAGATGGATTTGGATAATGCTTTTTTAGGGGTTGAACATATTTCTACCTCATGGATGAGTGCAAAAAAGTAGTATAGAGATCATAAAAGCTTTGGCTCAAATACATTTGCATTTGTCTAATAGTATTTTGCAAGATATATTGAAAGAGAAGACCACTACTTCATTGTGGATGAAGTTTGAGTAGTTGTGCATGAAGAAAATGCTAACCAGCAAAATACATTTAAAGGAATATTTGAATTCTCATTATATTAAAGAATGTACATCCATTGAGAAAAACTTGACTATTTTTAAGGAAATAATTTTTGACTTGAAAAACATGGAGCTTAAGGTAAAGAATGAAGATTTGGCATTGATTCTCTTATGTGTCCAACCTTCATCTTATGAAATTATTATTAATACTTTGTCATAAAACAATTTCTTTTGAAGAGATGTATGATGCTTTATTTTTTAAAGAAAAAATTAAACAGCTGGTGGTTAATATTGAGACTCAGTTAGAGAGTTATATAGTTCATAATAGGATGTTTAAAAGAGGAACTAGTGATGAAAACAGGGGTAGGTTAAAGTCTAGGAACAAAAATATAAAGTGCTATTACTATAAGAAAACAAGTCATATAAAGCTGAAGTATTCAAAGTTGAAGACTGAGACTAAAAGAGGTGATCATAAAGGTAAAAGGCTAGATAATTTTGGTAAGACTAGTATTGTTGAAGATGTAGAAGATTTTAACAATCAAGGGGTTCTTCTCATTATCACTAATTGTAGGGTCAATTCAATATATAACTTAATTTTAGACACTGTCTACACATTCCATATGACAATGACTTATGTACCAAGAGATGTGGGGACTGTTCTTAGAATAATACCCCTTGTAAGGTTGTTAACCTTGGTTCAATTAGAATTAAGATGCATGAGGGGATCATAAAAACACTTGAGGATGTTCGACATATTCTTGAATTGGGTCATAATTTTATTTCTATTACCTTTGATAGTGAAGGTCACAAATGTTTAGGTAGAGGTGGAGTATTGAAGATTACTAAGGGTTGTCTTATTGTAATGAAGGGTGCTTGAGGCATGCCAAATTATATATCTTAGAGGTTTGACCATTATAGGTGATGTAACTATGACTTCCTCCAAGTTAGATAATACTATAGTTTGGCATTTATGCTTAAGCTATATGAGTGGGAATGGCTTATCAGAGTTGAGTAGAAGAGGATTGGTAGATGGTCAGATTGAGAAATTAGAGTTTTCTGAGCACTGTATGTTTAAGAAATAGAAAAGGGCACATTTCAGTAAGGGCATTTATAACACTAAAGGGACACTTGACTATATTCATTCAAATCTTTAGAGGACATCCAAAGTTTTTAGTAGTTATTAATGATTTCTTAATAAAGCTTAGGTGTTCTTTTTTTTGCAAAATAGTAATATTTTAGCTACTTTCAAGTAATGAAAGACCATGATTAAGAAACAAATTAGAAAACAGGTGAAGCATCTACACACTGATAATTGTTTGGAGTTTTGTTAGAAATTTGACAATTCCAAGTACTCTACAATAGAATGGTGTGGCTAAACACATGAATAGGACATTAATAGAGAAAGTCCAGTGTTGCTTTCAAATTCTATGTTATTAAAGTCATTTTAGGCTAAGATGTTATTACAACCTATTTTCTTGTTAACCATCCTCCCTTCATGGAGATTAATAAGAAAACTCCAGAAAAGGTATGATCTGGTAATCCTACTAGTTATATTGATTTGAAAATATTTGGTTTGTCTATGCTTATATTAATAATGGTAAATTGGTACCTATGTCTAAAAAGTGTCTTTCTAGGTATATGTTTGGTGTTAAGGGTTATAAGCATTAGTTTATTAAGTTAAGAAATGTTATTGTTAGTTCTAATATAATCTTTAATGAACAATCTGTATTACATAACTCATCTCATAAGGGCATTTATAACGAGTATATATAGCAGTAGAATATAGATATGAAGGTGGTGCGTTAGATTGGGACAAAATCAACACCAAAAGCTACATTAGATAAGAGTTCAAAGGTGCCTAATGATAATGAAGCTACCATACCTTAATATTTTATCATAAGGGATAGACCTAAGAGGACCCTTAAATTACCATAAAGATATGTTGAAGCAGATATAATGGCTTATGTATTAAATAATGCTAAAAATATTAAAGTTGATGAGGAACCATATACATACAAAAAGGTAGTTAATTGTATAGATATAAAAAAGTGGGTGATTACTATAAATAAGGAGATGGAATCTTTATAAAAGAATGGCAAATGGGAGTTCGTAAAGTTACCTAAAAGCAAGAAAGCTATTTGGTGTAAGTGGGTGTTCAAGAAGAAAGAAGAGACTTTAGGTGTTAATAATGCAAGATATAATGCTAGACTTATTGCTAAGAGCTATAATAAGATTCCCTGTGTGGACTTTACCAATATGTTTTCCCTTATTATGTTATATTCAATCTTTACTTATGATTTTTTAGAACATGATTTTGAGTAGAATAATTAAATATGAAAATGACATTCTTATATGGAGAGCTTAAAGAGAACATTTACATGCAATAGTTAGAGGGATTTATTGTTTCAAGTAAGAAAGACCATATGTGTTTCTTAAAGAAATCTCTCTATAGATTAAAGCAGTCTCTAAGGTAGTGTTATAAGAGGTTTGATGCTTTAATGATGTCTCACAAGTTTAGACATTGCAACTACGATAGTTGTATCTATTTCAAGAAAAACCATTATATATCTTTTTCTAAATGTTAATGATATATTTGTTGATTATAGGTAGAGATTAAAAAGATTAAAACTAAACTTAATGTCGAGTTTAAGATGAAGGATTTGGGTAATGCAAAGAATATCCTTGGCTTATAAGAGATAGGAAGGCCAACTCGTTGTATCTTAGTAAAAAGGGGTAGATTGAGAAAGTGTTACATAAATTTAATATGAATAATTGTAAACCTATAAATACTCTATTAGCTTCACATTTTAAGCTTTTAAATTTGTTATGTCGATAATCAAATGAGAAGATTGAGTATATTTTTTAAGTTACTTACTTTAGTGTAGTGGGTTCCCTTATGTATGCTATAGCTTGTACACATATAGATTTATTGCATGGCATGATTTCAATTAGTAGATATAGCTAATTCGAGGAAAGAGCATTGGAAAGTAGTTTAATGGAACCTTTATTATTAGTATGGCTCTTTAGGAGTATATTTGCATTTTGAGAAAAGTAAGGGTGAGATTGTTAGTTTTATGGACTCTAATTTTATTAATGATCTTAAAATAGAAGATAATTTACCAATTTTTTATTCTACATTGGTAGTTATGCAATTATTTAGAAGTAACACTATAAGGTTCATTTGTGTTATCTACCATAAAGGCTGAGCATATAAGCAGTGCCGAAGCAATAAATAAGGCAATTTGGTTGAACAAATTAATTGGTAAGCTCTTTGATGATTTGAAGCTCACAAATTTGTATTATCATTATTAGAATGTTGTTTACCCCACTAAAAATTAGATTTTGTATGAGAGGACTAAGCATATTGATGTTTGCTATCACTTTGTTTAAAAAATTATATCTAAGGGAGAGTACTCTTGAAATTATTTTAGAAAAGGTCAGTACTCTTAATAATTTTATTGATATAATGACCAAGTCACTTTTTATGTCCAAGTTTGTTTATTGCTTGGACTTGATTGCCATTTCTTCTTAATTAGCGCCCTTAGGGGCTTTATGGAAGAGGTGGAGTTTTATGTTATTGTGTGTGATGGAGTGTTTTGTGTTTTTAGATTGATTTTGGTATCTTAATAATTCATGTCAAAGTGAAGATTATTAAGTTTATAACATGAATTTGAGGAGACTTTTAGGCTTTGTGGTTTTGGATCATTACACGGCCGTGCTTAAAATCATGTTAAGATATATATGCCTTCGTCTAATAAGGAGCATGAGCTAGAGCACAAATATGTTGGTGCCCTAGATGGAACCTACCATTATATTTAGAGAAAGACACAACCATGTCATAGGCCATTTTGAGATATGTCATTTTGTTTAGTGATGAGCATGGCTCAAATCATAGGCATGCTGTAGACTATGTACAAAAGGTGTTTGAGTTACAAAAAAAGCAAAAAGACATCAATCTTAATTTGTAAAGCTATTTGTTCTCCTTGTTTTATCTCCATTTATACCCTAATTGTATAAATACCTATTTTTAAGGTTTGACATGTGACTGTCTCATTATTATTAGCCACTCTAATGCTCCTTCATATGCTCTTCTACAATATAGTGAAATTCTATCCTCATATGCATGTGGTTTTTCCCCGCTATAGGATTTTCCACATAAATTCTTATCTATTTTCTCTACTTCTTTATGTTATTGTTATTATTTTTGTTTAATTATTTATTTGTGAACTTCAATTTCTTCCATTACATGTGTGTGTGTAAGTTTAACAAAGCTAGATGATTTTGTAGTTATATTAATAGCTGTGGATTGGGTGGTGAAATTCCACAAACATTTGCCCAACTTCGAAAGATGAAAACCCTGTAAGGAAAACCTATTTTGCATGTCATATTAATTTTGTTTTTGCCCTTAATGCTAAACTTAAGACAATTCATACATGCATTTTCAGCTGGGCATCGGATAGTCCTTTCACAGGCAAGATACCTGGATTTATTGGAAATTGGACAAACCTTCAAACACTGTAAGTTACTAAAAGAACTTGATTTTAACTTCATAATTTTAAACACACTCTAGAAATAGTTTTACTAGCATAATCTAAAATTTATTACATTAGTTTAATAATTTAAATTATAAATTATAAATTTACTTTTTTAAAACAATTTATATCATTTAAATTTTCTATTAGTGAAAAAAGTTAATTAAAGAAATAAAATTGTTGTTCGAATGCTTTTGTAGGAGATTTCAAGGAAATTCTTTTGAAGGTCCAATACCATCCAGCTTTTCGATCTTGACCTCATTGGAACAATTGTGAGTACATTTTGTGATACATGTGCATCTTTTAAAAATCCCATTATTATATAATATACCATTTGGCATAAACATTATTCATTAATAATTATACTAATAAAAGCAACTCTGCAGGCGGATAGGTGATCTATATAACGTGAGCTCAACTCTTGATTTTATCAAGAATTTAAAGAATCTAACTGATTTGTGAGTTATTGAAAATTTCTTCAATTCTTTTCTTTATTACATATTTTAGTAGTCATCTTCATATGCATTGCATGGAAATCGCTTACTTTTTAATTATAGAATTTTTTACTCATATAAAATATTTAAAATTTTGAGTCAAGTAGCCTTATATATCCATGTAGTTTTCATAATTTCATAAATAATTCAACAACATTTTTATATTTAAATGTAAAATATAAGCATATACTTGATACAAGTATTCAAAATTTCACCTAATTGAAATACTTCTTAATTCAAATATTTTCATTTTTTTCTATTTATATTATTTCTAATGTCACAATCTGAACCCCATGGGCACGTGACTGACACTAGGGAATGAGAAAGTATGAAACTTCTGAACCCCATAGTCAACCTAAAAGATTTATTATAATAAAATTAACTCACTTTAAAAATTTAACAAAAATTTGATAGAGTTTCCTCTGTACTAGGAATGAACCAAAACTTGTAAAATAAAGAAATACACTCCTAAAAATATACTTCAACTGTAACAACCCCATTATCACCATAATCAACAACATTTAAATTCAAGTATAACATTATAAGTATGATAAATTCATACAAATAACCTTACAAACACATTAAAAACCAATTCCTTCAATACTACTACAATGTCTAGATTCCTTCAATACTACTATGATGTCTAGATTTACTATAAATTATATCACAAATATTAATAATATTACAATAACTTACATAAGACAGTTGGTGAAGAATGAACCTAGTACATAGAAGGAGAACTAATAATAAAACCCTAAAGATCTCAGAAAAAATAATTAAAGGGAGTCGGACCTTACTGAGTAAGTTAATGTTATAAAATACGTGTTGGTTTTAAAAATCTTATTTAAAACCAATAAATTTAGGAAATAACTAAATATTTAAAAGTTATTTATTTTATTAAAAATTGTTTTACAAAAATATTTTTCCAACACTCATAAGTTTATTTATGCAAAACTCCTCATTTGAAATTCATATAAAATAAAATCTTTAGCAAAAATCATGGTAGAACCCTAAACCTCAAAATCTATTAGCCTTTTAGCTCTCTTAAGTCCAAATGACTATCGGTCCTAGAGAGTAAGCTCAACCAGGGTCTAGCCATAATCAATCTCTTACTCAAAGTGTTTATTGGTGCCTAGAGAGCAAGCTCAAGCAGGATCCAACTAGCAAACATGTCTCTACCCAAAAAGCAAGCTCGATAAGGGTTCAACTACAAACATACATCTGACCAAAGAGCAAAGCTCGACCAGGGCTCACAATCCATAATGCACATCAGCCTAGAGAGCAAAGCACAACTAGGACTCACAATCCATAATATAGTCGACCCACACGTTAATTTAATACTGGTGTGCACACAGTCCTAGTGACATATACTATGTAGCATGTTCTACCACTTTCTCCAAAACACGTGTATTTCATAAATGAAATAATTAAATAAATAAATGAAAGCAAGCTAAAGCATTGCTAAAATCCTTAACAATGATAAAATAAGTAGGCATGCTTGTAGGCAAAGTTCATAAGCATGATCAAACATATACTTAATTTAATTATTATCTTTATCGCATAAAAATTATCATTTTATATAATCTCAATAAACATTTTATAAAATTAACTCACAGGTAGTGCACACTAGCCAACGTGTCCTCGGCTACCTTAACTCGGCACCTCCTACTCCCAAACTCTCTAACGTGATTAATATTCAAAAAATATGCTTATAAATACAAATAAGTCCATAATAGTTTTCTCAAAATTCCATAAAATTAATAAAATCAAAGAATTATTAAAACTGACTTGAAAACACCTTAAACAAATCATTTGAGGCTAAAAGAATTATTTTGATATGCTAAAACAATTTAAATGGAAATTATGAAATTTCCATCAAAATATATCTAGAATTTTTATCTCAAAATCCATGATGAATCAGACTAAACTCCAGTTACAGAAATTAATCCCCATAATTTATACTATTTATTAAAAATAAAATCATAATTTTCTAGGCTGATCACTATTCCTCACAAGAATCCAGTTGGGACTCATCGAATTTTCTCATTGAAAAATGTATTTAACATAAGTGTCACGACCTGAACCCAGGGGCACGTGACCGACACTAGGGAATGGGAAAGCATAAAGCTACCAAATCTCGTAGTAAGCCTTGAAAGAAAAACACGGAATATTTAAACTTTGAAACCTTACAATAAATAATTAATTCATAATGCACATTATCAAATTGATTTTTCTCAATATAATTTAAACCATAATATCATAGTGCATAAATTAAATAAACATCAGTTATACAAATAATATCTCAGTACATAAATTACAAATACATGAAATCCCAAATAAAATATGCAGCTATATAGTTTTCTTTACTGCGGTATATGAATATAAATACAACACAACTAAGTAGACCTACGTAGAATAGCCAGTGACGAAGCTACACGGTGAAGAGAAGTAAGCCTAACAGAAAAATCTCAAACTCCTGAAAAAAATAAATTGTGGGGAGTCAGACCTTACTGAGTAAGTTAATAAAGAAATGAATGCGGTTTGAAAATCTCATTAAAAATAAATTTTTATGGAAATACAATATAATTATAATTGTATTCAAACCATTTGATACACATACAATAATTCCATTTTTAAAGGAAGAAATAAATATTTAAATGCCTTTTAAAAACATTTCAGTATAAAAATTTGGTAGAACCCGATTTATAAATTTTATGATAGTCATATGACCCACTTATATCTAAGAGTGTCAGATCCTGAGAGCAAAACATCACTAGGATACACAACCGTAGTCACATCACTTAATCCAATATCACTGATGGTGTCTGAGAGCAAAACATCACCAGACCATCGGCTCGAGTGATTTAATAAACAATAATCCAACTTATACTGGCAGTGTCTGAGAGCAAAGCATCACCAGACCTTCTGCCCCAGTATTCATTAAATAAATAAATATTATACTAATGGTGGTGTTCGAGAGCAAAGCATCATCAAATCGTCGACAGACCATCGGCCCCAGTAATATAATTAATAATCACATATTTTACCGATGCACACACGATCCTGATGAAACCCATCAGGTAGCTCGTTCTACCGTGGTTTACTTAAAATAATTACAATTAAATAAAATAAGAAAAATTACAATAAAATAAATCAACTATATATTAAATCATGCAATATCATATGAAGAATGTCGATTAGAATTTCACAAAATTAAATTCATAAGAATTTAATATGATTTAAATTAAAAGACCCGACACTCAAATCAAATAATAACTTATAGGATAAAGGCGCTCCTCTGTCACGTCGTGTCTGACCTCGACTAGTAGACGCGATTAGAGGGGCGACTAAAAGACAGAAAAGGAAAACAACAATCAAAAAATAGAAACCTAACTTCTAGAGTTTGTAAGGAAGACTCGATTCGAACTCAGAATAACAATTTTTAGGATTGACCCGGTGTCATAATTTAAGAGAAATATACCAAAAATTCGACAAAATTTTCTCTATAAAATGGACATCCCTCTACCAAAGTAGAGTCAATCCTGCAAGTAAACATACTTTAAAACTTCACAAAAGCTCAACACCTCAGGTTGGGACCCTAAACTACACACTTCCCAATCGAGGTTAACAAAAATACAAATAAGCAAATATTAAATATTAATATAGTAAATCACCAAAAACTATAAAAATTAATAATAAATCATAATATAATTTATTCAATTTTCAAAACATTACATAAAATTATTTTCCACCATAATTTAATAAAATCTCAAATAATAATATAAAATTAATAAAAATCCAACTTTCCAAATATTCTACTTAATATAGTCAAATTCAAACTTAATTGCCCAGATAGTTTAAATATACTATAATATTAATTAAAAAACTCATTTTAACCACAAAACAATAAATAATTAAATTTTGAATAAATTTTCAAAAATAGTTAGTATTAATTAACTAAAAATAATAAATAATTTACAAAAATTATTTTAATACCACATTTTATCTCAAAATTAATAAAACATATTATTCAATTATAATACCAACAAAAACATACCATTTACCTATTATTTCAAAATTCACATAATAACAATAATTTCTTAAAAAAATTAAATAAATTATCAAAAATTATTTTATCACTACTAAACTTCCTAACATAATATACTAACTCTAATTTACTCAAATATTCAACCAAAAATAATTAATTAACAACATTAACAAAATATACATAAAACTTAAAATACCCAAATAAATATACAAAAATTCCATAAAATCAATTTAATTAATCTAAATAAATTTTTATATACTCTTAATCAAAATTAACCCCAAATAATTTAGATAAACTAATATATGTATAGTTCAACCCAAAAATTAACCAAATAATTAAAATAAATTCTGAAAAAATTAAACAAATAATTCATAATTAATAAAATAAAAAATCAACTTAAAAATTAACCAAAATCAACTAACAAACAACTAAATCTAACTAAAAACTAACCTAAAGCTAACTAACTACTAACCCACTAACTCACTTCAAGCTTAACTTAAGACAGGGGAGGGGCTGTTGCTGCAAGCTTGAGTTGCTGCTGCTCCCGGTGACAGCAGGTTGTGGCAGTGGTGGTGCTGGGTGTCACGGTAGGAGGGCTGGAGGCATCTGCTATTGCCATTTCTACTGTTGATCTTGTTGCTGCTTCACGCTGCTGGACTTGATATTGCTTCCCTGCACGTTGCTGCTGCCGCTGGCGTGAGAGGCTATTGGTGTTTAGTGTGAGGAAGAAGGAAGAGTAGGGAGATGGCTACTAATGGAAAGAAAATGAGATAGCAGGAGAAGAATTTGGACAAAAATGGGAGAGGAAGGGGGCACGCAGGACAACAAGGAGAAGAGGAAAAATGGGACTGAAAATGGGACCTTTAACACTTATATTCAAATATAATGCAAGAATTTCCTCAACCACACATATACATATTTGGTACAACTTACCCATAAATATATGGGTAAGTTGTAAATAAATATTTGGACAATTAAAATAATAAAATAATAAACTTGATTAAAATAAAATATACTACAATAAAATAATAACCCTGATTAAAATAATGCTATAAATAAATATTTGGACAATTAAAATAATAAAGTATTGCATAAAATAAATATGATATAAAAGTAATATTAATAATAGCTCTCAATAAAATTTTAAATTTAGTACTGAAACATAATAATTTTAATATCACAATTATAACAATATAAAATAAAGATAATTAATATCATTGAAAATCTCAATATTTATATATAAAAAAATAGTTTAAAAATATTCAGGTTATTACAATAAGATAGATATATACACATGTTTACAACATCAATGAGAACCTATAAACATATCCAAACACTCAAAGAAGTGGTTAGATTTATAGATCAAGTAAAAAATAAAAACTTACCAATCAAACTTCGATGAGATGCCAAACGACCACACCTAGACACATGGTTGGTCTCTTACAAAGTTAAGAAGGTTTGGTGGTTCAAATTTCATGGGCAACAGAGATCATTTAGACAGTGATCAAAGAGGGAGAAGTTTTTAGCTGCTATAGTGCTCAATAAAGGAGTTCAAGGGCTTAAATGATTTTTTTTTTTTGGATTTAGAGCTAAAAAAGAAGAGAGAATAAAAGTTACCACTTTGGTCCTCACATTTTTATAAAAATTTTCATTTAGTCTTTCCACTTTGAAGGTCTAGATAATTGCCAACAATTATATGAGTTAATCCATATAATACTAGACATTGCTAGCAATTATTTGCCTTAACACTAGACAATGAACCAACAACTATTTAATAACCTCAAAACAACCTAATAACAATAGTAATAAATATTTATTTATTAAAATAATATGGCTTATTACATTCTTCCCCCTTAGAAAATTCATCCTTGAATTTTAAATTAGTAAGGAAACAAATAGGGGTATCTGCTACACATATCCACCTTTATCTCTTAAGTGCAGTCCTCTACAGTGTGATTGCTCCATAACACTTTCACGATTGGAATTTCTTTCATTCGAAGCTAATGAACTTGCCAATCTACAATCACCATAGGATACTCTTCATATGATAAGTCCTCACTAAGCTCCATTGTCTATAGTTGGAGAATGTGAGAAGGATCAACGATGTACTTCCTCAATATAAATACATAGAATGCTAGATGAATATGAGATAACTTTGGTGGTAATACCAATATGGAAGCCACATCAGTAACTCTTAAATGAATCTCAAAAGGTCTGATGTATCTTAGAGCTAGCTTACCCAAATCTCATCACTCCTTTCATCGGTGACACCTTTAGAAATACTATGTCCCCCACAAAAAATGATACATCCTTTTTCTTAAGATATGTATAGCTCTTCTGTCTACTAAAAAATGTCTTTAGCCTTTGTTAGATGATCATAATTTTTTCTAAAGTTACTTATATTAACTATAGGCTTGATAGTTGCCTCTCACCAACTTCCTAATATAAGGGTGATATACATTTCCTACCATATAAGGCTTCATATAAAGCCATCTCAATACTTGCATGAAAACTATTATTATATACAAATTCATTCAATGGTAAATGTAAATCCTATTAACCACTAAAATCCATAACACACATTTGTAGTATATCCTCTAATGTCTGAATGGTCCTTTTTAACTAACTATTAGTTTGAGGATGGAAAATTGTGTTAATATCAAGTATTGTGCCTAGAGTTTTGTGCAATTCTTATCAAAAGATTAAAGTAAATGTAGCTCCTCTATCAAACACTATACTCTCTAGCACACTATTTAGATAGATAATTTGGTTAATATACAATCTAGCCAACTTGTCTATAGTATAAGTCTTCTTAATTAGTAAGAAGTGAGCTTACTTGGTTAACTTGTCCACTGTCACCCATATGGAATCATAGCCACTAAATGTGCGGGGCAATCCAGAAATAAAGTCCATTGCAATTATCTACCATTTCTAATTTAAGAACAGGTAGCTATTGCAGTAATCTTAAAGGTCTCTGGTATTCTAGTTTTAATTGCTAACATGTCAAACACTTGGATACAATTTCTATAATGTCCCTATTCATTCCATTCTACCAATATGTATCTTTTAAATCATGATACATCTTAATAGAACCTAGATGAACACTATAAGTAGAGAAGTGTGCTTCTTCCATAATTTTTTTCCTTAACTCATCCACATTCGACACATAAAGCCTAGTGCCTAAGTGCAATACACTCTCATTATCAAATACAAAGTCATTAGACTGGCCTTACTGAACTTTAGCCATAATTCTCTATAATTATAGGTCTCTCCTCTAGGTTATTTTAACTTTATCCAGGTATACTAATTGTACCTTAAATTGAGATAAAAGACACTTCTTGGTTACCTTTCACTACAACCCCTGATCAATTAGCTCATATAATTCTTTAATGATTGGCCTCCTTTTCATGCTAATGTGAGCAAGGCTACCTACTGACTTTCTACTCAAAGCATCAGCTATCACATTAGCTTTACCTAAATGGTAGATAATAAAGCAATCATAATCTTTTAGAAGTTCCATTCGTCTTCTTTGTCTCAAGTTCAAATCTCTTTGCTAAAAATTATACTTCAAGCTCTTGTGATAAGTGTATATTTCTTAAGTCACACCATACAAGTAATGCCTCTAAATTTCCAATGCAAACACCATCACCACTATCTCCAAATCATGAGTAGGATAGTTTTACTCATGCTTCTTTAACTGACATAAAGCATAAGTAACCACTCTTCCATTCTGCATTAATATACAACCTAATCCAACTCGAGAAGCATCATAATATATGATGTACCCTTCATTCCCTGAAGGTAAAGTCAACACTGGAGCTAAAGTCAGTCTGTCTTTAAGCATCTGAAAATGCTCTTCACATTTATTAGTCCATACAAACTTAGCATTCTTTTAGGTTAACCTTGTTAAAGGTGCATCAATCTTAGAGAAATCTTTTATAAATCTCCTATAGTAGCTAGCCAAATTTAGAAAACTCCTTACTTTTATGACTGTTGTGGGTCTCTGCCATTCTGTAATGGCTTCAATCTTTTTAAGATCCACTTGTATGCCATCTTGGGATACCATATGGCCTAAGAATGCCACTTGATCCAACCAAAACTCACACTTAGAGAATTTGGCATATAGTTGATGCTCCTTTAAAGTTTCAAGCACCATTCTCAAATGTATAGCATATGCCTCTTCACTCCTTGAATACATCAAAATATCATGAATAAACACTATTATGTATTGGTCCAAGAATGACCTAAACACCCAATTCATTAATTCCGTAAAAGCTAATAGGGCATTAGTCAAGCCAAAGGACATCTCCATAGATTTATAATGGCCATATCTCTTTTGAAATGTAGTCTGGGGTATTACCACTTCTAATTCTTAATTAAAGGAATCCTAATCTTAAGTCAATCTTAGAGAAACATTGTGTCCCTTATAATTGGTGAAACAAGTCATTAATCCTCAAAAGAGGATACTTGTTCTTAATGGTGTCTTTGTTAAACAATCTATAGTCAATACAAAGTCAGAGGCTACCATCTTTCTTTTTCATAAATAAACAACAATGCACCCCAAGGATATGTGCTAGGTTTGATGAAACCCTTATCCAATAACTCTTATAATTGCTCTTTAAGTGCCTTAAACTCCACAGGTGCCATCCTATAAGGTGGTATAAAGATAGGATCTATACTAGGTATAATATCAATATAAAACTCTATCTCTCTCTCAGGTGGCAAACCTAGTAATTCTTTAGGAAAGACATCAGGAAACTCACCTACAATTGGTACATTCTCAACTGCCCCTTTGCCTGCCTTTGTATCTTAAACCATAGCTAAATAACCTTGAAACCCTCTTATAAGCATCTTTCTATCTATGATTGTAGATTTGAGATTCTAAAGCATTAGACTCTTATGACCTCTAAATCAAAATTCCACCTCATTTGGAATTCTAAAAATCACTACCTTCTCTCAACAATCCAATATGGCATAATGTTAAGCCAACCAACCAATTTCTAAAATCATATCAAAATCAATCACATCTAATAACACTAATTCTGCCAATAACTCTTTACCTTTCACCAACACCAGACAAGCTAAAAAGACTATATCTATCTCCAACTAATCATTGAGGGGAGTTACCATAAATAGTGGAACTAACAATTTGGATGGTTGACATCCCATCTTGGAAGCAAATACAAGTGGCACTAAGGAATGAGATGCACCTAGATCAATTAACAATCTAGTATTAAGATAATATACTAGAAGAATACTTGCCACAATTGCATTGGATGCCTAAGCATCCTAAGGAGTCATGTAAAAAACTTTAGCTTGACCACAACTTACTGTAAAGGGGCAACAAAGGAGCCTTAGGGGCAATGCACCCTTAATGTCCTTAGCTAACCTTAAGGACATGGATGAATAAGAAAAGTATAATATGGTCGAATAAGGACATACATGAAAGGAAAAGTATATTGAAGGGCACTTTGATAAATATGAATAAATATTATATATTTATATTTATGAGGGTATGATGGGTGGAAATTATGATGTCTCCTCTTACCAACCTTCAAGGTGCTCTTTAAACTCTTTAAGGGGTACCTTTGGTGTAAGCTCTCCACCATCCCCAAGGCTTGTGTGCATGTTTGTTGAAATAGCCCAAAGTGAGCTCCTTAATATGAAGTTAGGCAGCGGGCATCGAGTTCAGGGAAAAGGAATTCAATGTCTCTATAGGGAAGGAGCTCTATGGACACTACGAGGCTGAGGTGCTCATAGTGTGTGTTCTCCTAGGCCTGAGGTTAGAACATGGCTTACACTATATGCTAGCATATAATGGAATTCTAAGGCATAATGGGATTTGAATATATGTGGGAATTATGAAACAAGTACAAAACCCTTGAGTATTTGAGAGTTATGAGGCAAATATGTAATATGTGGGAATGGTGAGGCAAATACGAGGCCCAAGATAATATTGAGGCTCGAATACATATGCAGGATATAAGGAGAGTATAAGCCTTAAACATAAGCAAGAAACAAAGGAGCAACGATGGTAGTGAACATACAAGGTTGGTTAGGTTCACCAACATTTGACTATAGTTGGAGAATGATCGGTGCTAATGCTAGAAGTATGTTTATGAGTCTTGGCTGGCTTATATATAGGGAAAATTAGGCACCATACGGGTCGAATGTTAAGGCTGAACAGAGGACCTATGACACCTGCCTGTTGTGATATAGAGCACTGCATAATTCCTCTGCCATCATATCTCCCTCTAAATCTACCTTATAAACCATGGCCCTACTGGCCCATATACTAAGTACCACTCTATTGAGGATATACTGGTGCATGAAACTTAGGAGTCCATTGTACTAGTTGGGTAACTATAGTATATGAACCCTGCAAGTATGCTTAGTGATATCCAAATTCAGACATGCTCTAGTAAAGTGCCCAACCTAAACACACTTAAAACATGCTCCTGATGGTAGGAGGCAAGGGCCTTAATGTACTTAATTATAGTTAGGACATGTGCTGAGTCTTAAGCCTTTACTACTATACTTAGAACTCTGTCCATTACTATTACTACTAGCCCCAAGCCCAAATTTGATAAGCCTATTATGCCCGTGATTATTCCTCCCAGACCTATGTACTCTTTGACTTCTATACTACTGAGAGGTACTAGTCTACTCACCAATACCGCCAATTTGAAACACTAATGGAGGAATACCCCAAACACTAACTACTCTACCATCTCCACTTATATATGGGTCTAGAATAGTGCCATGCCTTATATGTTGCCTCTCCAACTATTTAGCCTCCTCAATAACACTCTCTAAAGTGCGACCATCAGTATGTGTTCCCAAATATGTTGGACCTAACCTAGTAAAAAACAAGTCCACTGCTCTATGCCTATATCCCATTATGTCTATTGCATGATGTGATAATTTGAGAAATTCTTTTGTATACTCCTTAGTTGATCTATCTCCCTTGTTAATGTGCAATAACTTCCATTTATATACATCTTCGTAGCAAGTGGACAAAAATTTCTTATGAATCAACCCTTAACTCTATCCAGGTTATAGCATCCATAGAGGGTATGGACTGTATGAACCAATCTGAGCTTATGCATAGATTGATAACTCAATAATAATGATTCTCTGATAGTCTGTATACCTAGTCCTAGTCCTAGTCCTTAACTCAATGACATTAATGAAGTCAAAGGCATCTCCAATCCCATCAAAATAAATCCTCCCAACTCAATATAAAAGAAGGGCATCAGCATCTATCATCCCTTAGTTTTTTTGCTGAAGCATTTGCTACACTAATGGTATAGCTTGATTAAGTGCAGCTAAACCCTGATTTATTCCTGCCATTCTAACTGCAAAGGCTATAGGATCCATCTCTAAAGCTTCTTGCTCTACTTGTGGCTATTGCTCTTATCTCTGAGTTATCGTTGCCTTAGGCCTATCCCTTCCTCTATGTCATGGGGCAAGGGGAGGAGCTTCATCATGAAAGGACTACTCAACATCATCATATAATGCATTTGTAACTGGAGCATTTTGTGCTCGCCTCATTCTGAAGAGACAAAGAAATAAGATTCAAGACATCATAAGGATACTATTATATACACAGAATTCTAGAAGCAATGATAACATCAAGTGATAATTACCACCTAGTCACCATAGTAGTTTTAAGAAAGGACATTCGCCTATAACCAAAAGAACAAGACATGAACCATTGCTATGATACCAACTTTGTCACAATCGGGAACCCATGGGCACGTGACCATCACTAAGGAATGGGAAAACATGAAACTTTTGAAACCTATAGTAAGATTAAAAGATTTATTACAATAAAATTAACTCACTTAAAAAATTTAATGAAAATTTGTCAAAGTTTCCTATGTACTAGGAACAAACCAAAACTTGTAAAATAAATACACACACTCTTAAAAATATACTTCAGCCATAACAACCCTATTATCACTATAATCAACAATATCTCAACTCAAGTATAACATGATAATTATGATAAATTCATACAAATAACCTTACAAACACATTAAAAACCAATTCCTCTAATACTACTATAATGTTTAGATTTACTATAAATTATATCACAAATATTAATAACACTACAAGAACCTTCATAAGACAACTAGTGAAGAATGAACCCAACACAGAGAAGAAGAACTAACAATTAAACTCCTAAGATCCTGAAAAAAATAATTGAAGGGAGTCAGATGAGTGAATTAATGTTACAAAATGCATGTTGATTTAAAACTCTTATTTAAAACCAATAAATTCAGGAAATAGATAAATATTTAAAAATCATTTATTTTATTAAAATTAGTTTTATAAAAATATTTTTCCAACATGCATAAATCTATTTATGCAAAACTCCACATTCAAAATTCCTATAAAATAAAATATTTAATAGAAATCATGGTAGAACCATAAACCTCAAAATCTATTAGATTTTTCAGCTCTCTTAAGTCGAAATGATTGTTGGTCCCAGAGAGCAAGCTCAACTAGGGTCTAGCTATAGTTGATCTCTTACTCCAAGTGTTTATTGGCACCCAAAGAGTAAGCTTAACCAAGGTCCAACTAGTAAACATACCTCTACCTAGAGAGTAAGCTCGACCAGGGCTCAACTACAAATATACATTCGCCTAGAGAGCAAAGCTCGACCAAGGCTCATAATCCATAATGCACATCTGCCTAGAAACCAAAGCACAACTAGGGCTTACAATCCATTGTATAGTTGGCTCACACGTTAATTCAATACTAGTGTGCACACAGTCCTAGTGACATCCACTAGGTAGCATGTTCTACCACTTTCTCTAAAACATGCTTATTTTATAAATGAAATAAATAAATAAATGAAAGCAAGCTAAAGCATTTATAAAATCCTTAATAGTGATAAAATAAGTAAGTATGCTTGTAGGAAAAGTTCATAAGTATGATCAAACATATACTTAATTTAATTATTATCTTTATCACATAAAAATTCTCATTTTATATAATTTTAACAAATATTTTATAAAATTAACTCACAAGTGGTGCATGCTAGCTGACATGTCCTCGGCTGCCTCAACTCGACACATTCTACTCCTAAACTTTCTAACATAATTAATATTAAAAAATATGCTTATATATACACATAAATCCATAATAGTTTTTCAAAATTCCATAAAAATAATAAAATCAAAAAATTATTAAACTGACTTCAAAACACCTGAAACATATCATTTAAGGCTAAAAGAATTATTTTGATAAGCTAAAACAACTTAAATGGAAATTACAAAATTTCCATTAAAACACTTTTGGAATTTGTATCTCAAAATTTTTAATGAATCAGACCTAGCCCAGTAATGGAAATTAAGCCTCATAATTTATGCTATTTATTAAAAATAAAATCATAATTTTCAGGGCTGGTCACTATTCCTTACCAGAATTTTATTAGGACTAACTAGATTTTCTCACTGAAAAATATATTTAACACAATACAAATATATACACATGTTTATAGCTTCAAGGAGAACCTAAAAACATATTCAAACACTCATAAAAGTGGTTGGATTTGTAGATAAGATCAAAAGTATAAACTTACAGATCAAACTCTGACGAGGTACTAAACTACCACACCCGAACACATGGTTAGTCTCTTTCAATTCATGATAGTAATGATAATGGTTACAGCTATTGAAGATCACTAGAAATGGAGTTTCAAATGTTGGAGGTTTAAACCAAAACTTTGAAAGTTTAACTCATTAATTTTGGGTTAATTTTCACACAATAAAAATTACAAACTTTTAAAGGAGGTTGCAAAGGTTCGGTGGTTCAAATTTCATGGCCTACAGAGGTCATTTGGCTAGTGATCAGAGAGAGAGAAGTTTTCAAGTGCTATAGTGCTCAACAGAGGAGTTCATGGGCTTAAATGAAGTTTTTCGCATTTGCAGCTAAAAGAAAAAAGAGAGAATGTAAAATTACCACTTTGGTCCCTATATTTTTATAAAAATTTTCATTTGGTCCTTCCACTTTGAAGGTCTAAATAACTGCTAGCAATTTTATGAGTTAATTTATATAACACTAGAAAATTGCTAGCAATTATCTATCTTAACACTAGACAGTGAACCAACAACAATTCAGTAATGCAAAAAAAAACCTGATAACAACAACAATGAATATTTATTTATTTAAAACAATATGGGTTATTAAATCTAAATTAAATTTAAAATATATTAAGTAAATTTCATAAATATATGTTTTTTTGAATCTCACGACATCTCTTTACTTTAAACTAAATATAAAATTTTTATTTTATTTATTTTTTCTGTGAATATCTATCATAAAATAATTAGTTTCAATAACCATGCCATCTGAATTTTAAACCCTATTCAAACTGATAAGATATATATCTATATACATGTATTGCAAGTTCTTTTAGAATATATAATTCTAAAATCAATTATTATGGTTGCTTTAAATCTTTATTGCATTAAAATCTTGGGTTTAATTTATGGATATATGTTCAATTATTTATTATAGTTTAGTAAATTATTAATTGTCTTGATTTACAATTATTAGCCAAAAATTTAACTAGTTTACAATTTAGTTATACAACAAAATCTCCCCTTTACATTATTTTGCCAACTTTGCAAAAGGTTTATGTTCAAAATAAAAAAATATATATATGGTAAAAGCATTTGAGAATTCACAATCTTAGCTTATAAAAGTCAATTTCTTATTAAGGAAGCAATTCCTCTAGAATGGTCACTAATTTAATTGAATATAGTTCAGTTAAAAAAAAATTTCATGCTCGATGGGACTCATTCCAACAAGATAAGCATATTAAGAAGTGGAAAAGAAATTATTAAAGTTGGTGACTCCACCAATAATTCACCTGTAAAAATAGATTATTGTTCTAAAAAATAAATAAAAAAGGCTTGGTGCCTTAGGATCAAACTTAAATTGAGGCACCTCCTATGTCTTATTTGAGACAAAATCTAAATTTGTTTTGCTAGCCCATAATTAATTTAAAAACTTTGCCCATAAACAACCTTGAGGAGGAAGAAAATTAAAGCTTTTAGAGTTTATATTACTAAAGGTGGAACTATGGAGGTAAGGATTTAAGGAAAGAACATATGTAAAATCTCTAGAATTTTATAGGGAGTTGGGAAAGAAGTAGCCTACAAGTAATAAAATTAATTATGGAGATAATTAAAGGATAAATTAGTCTATAAAAGCAAGAAAGGGAATTATATAGAGAAACACATTGCCAATCATCCAAAACTAGACATCCAACAACTAATCATCAAATCACAAACAAAAATTCTTCTACCTTTATTTTCTTTAGCAAACTTTTTGTTCATATGTTTGTTTACAATACAATTTTAAAAAAATTCCAATTTATTTTCTACAAAATATAAATTTCCTTTTCAAGCTATTATTTATTACACCGTCAATTTACCTTTAGCTAATCGAAAATTTACTAAAATTTTCAAATCTCATTGGAATTTGAACAAATTGTTGTAAAGGATCTCAAAAATCCACGTGATTTAAAAAGAAGTCATCTTTCATTTTAAGAAAATAATCCTCTAGACCAACCTATTTTGCAATAATAATAATAATAATAACAACAACAACAATAATAACAACAATCATTTGACACACTCGTTGGGACACATTATAAAGATATGACAAAATTAAGAAGTGAAGAAGAAGTTTTCTAGGGTAATAATTCAACCAATTTTCCTATAAAAATAGGTGATCTATTAAAAAAAATTAATAGAGTATCAATTCCTTATAATCAAACTTAGACCAAGGCACCACTTAGCTTTACGAGGCAAAATTTGGGAATCATTGACACTACTACTATCAGTTAGGGCACTAATGCCCAAGCTAAAATTCTTATTGCATATGAACTGTTCGTTCTAAGACTCTATGCAGCAAATCAATTATGCTCCTAAAAAAACTATGCAAGAGATTATAAGTTCATTTATTAAAATGAACAAATAATGTTCCAAATAGGAAAGTCAAAATTCTACATTAAAAGTGGTGATTCAACATTAAAAGGAATGTCATCTACTACTAAGCTAAATTTTGAAAGAGTCCAGATTCAATATAATAACATCAAGACCGATTTACGTTCACAACCTAAAATTTATGATCGAGAGATTTATCAACAAGAAAGAGTCATGAGGGACAACATTCCACCTCTGCAATAAGTAATTTCTTAGGGCATAACATTAATTCCTCAAAACCAGGTGTGAATTCCTCAAGGCTAAATTTTAGTTCCTTAAGCTTAGTTGCCTTCTCATTAGCCCCTTAAAGTAGAAGTATACTTAAATGCAGAAAAGGAGGCAGTGATTATTAAGGATAATCTCTTTTCACTAGCGGCAAGAATTAATTCTATGAACGTGGATATGGACTTAAAGTAGAAAATTGGAAAGAAAAAGGAGGTATGGAACACAGTGGCCAACCCTCTAGAAAAAATGACTCCAAACCATCATCTATGACATTCTTATGGAGTTTAGAGATAAAAATACAAAAAAGATTTGATATCCCAACTGGAGACCAAACAAGCATAAAAGCTATTGGAGGCCTATTCCATATGGAAGATGCTTAATAAAAGAAAGAAATTTCTTAGCTCTAGATTATAAGCCACCACCTAAACTTAATTCCATACTCAAGCGATGGAATGATGAAAGGCTTGCACTAAAATATAGACAATCCAAATTTATGGTGCCACCATTTGTTCCACCAAACAAGTAGTGGCATTAGGTAGAGCATAAGAAATTTTCTTAACTATTAACCTACATATATAAGAGAAGACTTTAAGGATAAAGAGCAACGAAGAGAAGGTAAAAGGAACAAGAGGTTCAATTTGATGTTAAGTTCAAATTCAAGTCTAAGGCTATAAAGGATTCAATTTTAAAAAAGAGTATATTAACAGTTCAAATAAAGTAGGTGTTGAATTTGATAACTTTGGATGTGTTGGGAGTTCATGATACAAATGGTTGTGGAAGAGAACACTTGAGGGGTAATATACTTAACTAGAATAATAATCCAAGCCATTAGGCTAGATCAACCCAAGAGGAACATTCTAGAGAAACTATTAGGAGAGGTAACAAAAAAAATGTTTTGCCAATTAAGATTGTTGTTAACAACAACATATCCCTCAGTGCTTTCTTTATGGTAGATTTAACTACAATACTAAGTGTAGGGAGAGATTGTTTTGCATGGGAGTTAAAAAAAAAAAAATTCCGTTATGTGGGAAATGAAAGCTAAATAAATGAAATAAATGAGGCCAGCAATTTTCCACTTAATATATATAGTGGCAATATTTTATTTTCTATTTAAAATTTTGCAAGTTAGCTTGGTAGTCATTACTCTAAATAAATAAAGTTTGAATTTTATGACTTAAACTTTTTTTTTTTGGTGTGTGAATAAGTGTTGTGAATAGTGATGTGTTAATGAAATTTAAGTAGCATAACAGTTGAAAATTGGACATTTTATTTCATGGATAATGCATGGTTGTGGTACATGTGTAGAGTGATTAAGGAGTTAAGATAATCCTAGACAAAAGGCTAAAAAAAAAGCTTTACTTCAAAAAATTCAAGACAATGGCTAATGGAAAAGTGATAATCAAATGCAAAGCATAATCTTAAAGATGGAAACACAATTTAAAGCAAGGTGATCACATTTTTATTAGAGAGGATATAATGTCAGAATTTTGCTAACAAAATAAAGCTATAATGCAAATTAGGCATGTAGAAAAATGTCTTGCTATCAAGAAGATTTAGTTTGAGAATGAGCTTTACATATCAATTAAGCCATTAAGAATAACAATTTCCTTATCTAAGTTGCTAGCAAATTCATAAAGTGCCAAGAATGCCAAAATGAATTTCATGAGCTATACATTAAGCAAGACAAACTTTTGAGATATGATTCCTGTTAGGGAATGCAAATTTCCATGAAATGTGACCTGGAGAAAGTGAAGTTGGTTTTTAGCCAAATCAACCATAGAAATCATATTGTTCATATTTGGCTTGAAATCTTGGAAAAATTAAAGTAAGATGAATGAGATGCAAAAATAAGATGAAATTGGCATGAAATGACAATATTTGTGAGCAATCGTCAAGAAATTCCCCAAATAGGCATTAAGAGATTCCTCAAAGAAAATATTTTATCAACTAGTGTTGGCTCAAAAATGCAAAATTTACCTAGAAAATCAAAGAGGTAACATGTAGAAAAGGCAAATTAGAGCAATTAACTAGTAACATGTTGATTGCTAAGAAGAATTTGTGAAATTGCTGTACAAATAAGTAATCAAATTTGGCATTTTATACCGAATAACATATTGCCTATAAACCTTGCAAAAAAAAAAAAAACATCATTATTATTTTTGCAATAAAATAGAGACAATCTGTTAAATTTTGCTAAGGGAATTGTATAGGAAAATGGCAAAGTCCAAACTTTGAGTAATGTCAAAATGTTAAAATTTTTGCATTTTAAAACATTAGCTGATTCAAATCTTTCATAAAATGGTTTTTTTTTAAAAAAAAAAAAAAAAAATTCAGCTATAAGCATTCTTTAAGGCATTTATATTAAACTGTGTTTGAATTGTACAAGTTCAAACCAAATTCATCAAGTAAAAAAACCAAAATTTAATGTTATTTTAGTTTAATAAAGTCCAAATTCCTTAAAATATAAAGCAATTTGTGGTAAAAAAAAAAAAAAAAGGCATTTTCAAGCAAAGAAATTATTTTGGTGCTTTGTTTCTAAAATAAATTTCAGGTTTATATTTTTTGCTTGGGCACTTTTTAAAGTGCAAAGCATTAAATCAATGACTTTAGTTAGCCAAGTGAGAAATAAATCTGAATATAAGCTTAAGCTCCTGAGGCATAATTGAAGCAACATAATTTTCTTTGGCAAGATAGCATGTTATAGCCAAATTTCAACAAATTGTCATTAAAAAGATTTGTAAAATTTGGCCAGCGTGAGGGTCATAAAAAATTTTCAACAAAAAAATTCAAAATGGCTCAAGGAAATTACATCAATTGGCATTAATTTTACAATTCCCCCAGGAACAACAAATGGCAATTATGGATTATTTTGCCAACTTTGCTTAATACAAAAGTTCCTATTTCTAAATTTAGTTCTACAACAAAATCTGCCTTTTACATTATTTTGCGAGCTATGCAAAATTTTATGTTGCAATTTAAATAAAATATGGTAAAAACATTTGAAAATTCACAATCTTATCTAATAGAAGTCAATTTCTTATTGGGAAGCCATTCCTCTAGCATACTCCAACTTGATTGAAACCGGTATGCTAAAAATTGGAGTAGCAGATTTCTATAAATTAAATATGATACTTATTATTTTTTTCTATTATTTCTTAAAAATAAAATATAAAAATGCTCTTAAATCTTAACTTTTCCTTCTCAAATAAATTTAGAAAGAGAATTTTTAAATGTTTACATAAAATTTTAACTTCTTAATGAATTGATTAAAAAATAAAAAGGAGTCGAAAGTTGTAAATCAATTAATTTTATGCATTAATATTAATTAAAATAAAAAATGAAATAAGCATTTGCAACTAGAACTTAAAAAAAATGAAAATTTCAAGAATTTGTATTTTTCAAAACAAAAAATTTATATTCTTAATTAATATTTTTTAGCATCTCAAATTCCTTTTTTCCCTCAATTTCATACTTTTTTTCTCCATCTTTATTAAAAAAAAAGTTTTAAATTGAGAAATAGATTATAAAATAATTAAAAAAAACTTAAGTGAAATAGCTGAAAATTTACGAAAATATTTGGAAATCAATTTAAGTTTATTTTGTGGTAAGATTATAATTTGAAACTATTTTTACATTTTATATCTTTTTTAAGAAAAAAATTAAAGTTTTAATAAATACCAAATTTAAAAATAATTTTTTAAAACATAATTATATTTTAAAAATAAAATTGAATAAAATTAACATATTTATAAAGTTAAAAAAAGCAAATTAACATAATTCTAAAAATATAATATAATTTATAATTAACCTTAAATTTATGATCAATTTGATCAATGTTTCTTCAGAAGTGTTGCAAAATATACAAATAACTTTTAAATACAATAAGCATTTGAATTGCAATTAAGAGTGAAATTAGTACCACATATTTGTACCTTAGTATCATATTAAAAATATCATATTAAAACAAGATATCATTTTTATGATTTAAAATTTTAACATGTACTAAAAATATGTAAACTTATTAAATTTCACTAACACTCAACATTGAGTGATTAATTTTTAGTTATAATTTAATACATCATAAGTTAATTGAGTGGTGACTTTGTTTTTTTTTTTTTTTTAAATTTATATTTCTTTTGGAAATTAGCGAGGATAAGCTACCCTATAGTATTTGGCATTTATTGGCAATTACTTTATCAATATATGTTTACTTAAGATAATGTAAAATGTAACTTTTTTCCTATATTGTAGATTTTACAAATTATGTTGTTTTTTTCATCTTATCTTGTAAGAGGTTATATTTAAAGAGGATTGCATTCATTGAATAATTCTAGAACATGTCAATATTTTTATGACAATCATTTAATTAGACTTTTATATTAATTAACTATTCAATAAATTCTTTGAAAAAAACAAACTATTCAATAAATTAGGTCTTCTTTATTATTATAATACTAACATTTATTATTTGAAATTAAAGAAGTAAAATAAACCAATCACAACTTAAAGAATGATAAAATTCAAACAATTTTAAAAATAAAAAAAGATCAGAGTGTTAATTTTAACTCTCTCGTTTTAAACTTGTACATATGCTAATATTTCTTAAAACATACATTGTATGATTTATTAATTTTTTATTGATATTTGAATATATATTTGCATAATGTTTAAAATGCATATTTTATCTGTTATTTTACTATCTTAATTACTTAAATTTTAAATTGATTATAAGATTACATACTCATTTTATTATTTTGTAAATTTAGTATGACTGAATTTTCTTTTAATGGATGGTTAGACAAGTTCTAATAAATGTTATCAATATTTTAATAATTATCGTTCTCCTTTTTCCCCCTTAAAGGAATCTGAGAAATGCATTGATCAGTGGCCCTATTCCGACTGAAATTGGAGAGCATGTAAATTTACAAAGACTGTAAGTTAGAGTGACATTAACCTCAGACACCCCAAAGTAATGTATGTGTGCATTAACCTAGCTTATTTGTTTAATTGATTTATGATCAATGCAGGGATTTAAGCTTCAACAACTTAACAGGCCAAATTCCAACATCTTTATTCAACATGACTTCCCTTGAGAACTTGTAAGTATTATTTTTGTACAAATCTAGCTACTCTCTCTTCTAATCTTATTGCTTGAAGATCTGATGACTTGGGGCAGAAGAGGTCTTGAGTCGATATGTTAGCGTAAAAGGGTTAATGATAGACGCGAAAACTCATTATTCAAATAAAAGTGTTTCTACTTAATTTCTTCCATAACATTATATTGATTGGTGGCCTCTAGGTTTCTTGGAAACAATAGTTTAACAGGAAGCCTTCCAACCCAGAAAAGTGATTCTCTTCAGATCATGTAAGCTCTGATCAAATTAATGAAACTACTTTCATAAATTTTTATTGGCATATGCTGACATTAATTATATTAATTCTGATGCTATTCAGCATTGCTAATAAACTAAATTTTTATGTTTTTCTTTCCAGAGATTTATCCTATAATCACCTTTCAGGAAGTTTTCCTTCATGGGTATCCTCGAATCTGCAGTTGTATGTCTCCCTTATCATTGGACTCCCTTTAATTTTTTTCACTGTATGTTTAATCAAATTATGCTTGCATTTTTAAAAAATAAGGATGGGAATTAGAATTGGAATGAAAAATTCTGATTTCCAATATCTGATTGGCTAAAATTCAACATAGTAATGAAATTATGATTATTCATCCGTGGAAATCACTATTTCCCTTATATTCTTGAGAAATGAGTTTTGATTCTTTTTGGAATCAAGTCAAACCAAATATAAATTGTTCAAATATTTAAATATTAGCATATATAATTTTTAAAAATTTATAAATAAAACATAAAAATATGTATTGAATGTTTGAATAAAAAAATTTAGTATAAATAAATAATTTTTTTAAAAAAGGGAAAACCATCAATTCTATTTTGAATTTGAGTCAATTATCAATTGAATTATACTTTAAAAGTTATTTCAATTTACTCTTTTAATTTTATTAATTGTGTTAAATTTATCCAATTTTATTTGAATAATCTAATTGTTTTTTTAAAAATTACATTTAGAACCCTATGAAATAAATTTGACACTTACTAAATTTTTTTATCCTCTTTTTCCTATATGAAAAAAAAAATGTAAGAAAATATTTTTAAATTCTAATGTTTCACTCTTGACATAAATTTAAAAATGAATTTCTAAATATTTTCATAAATTTTTTTATTTTTCACTAAAAGTCTTTAAATTTTAACCGTTTCAAAATTTACTTCTCAACTTTTAAAATACAATATTTAGGAATTTTTCTAATAGAGGTCAAAACAAAAAAGTATTGGATAAAAAAAGAGAGAATTTTGAGATGTTAAAAATATTAGTCAAGAATATAAAATAATTATTTTTTTTAATACGAAAAATTTAAAAAATTAAAATTTTATTATTATTTATAGTGATATACTGTTAAAAGTGCTTACTTTATTTATTTTATTTTTATTAATATTAATCTATAAAATAAATTGATTTACAAATTATCATTTTTTTCTTAATATTATTTTCATTGATAGATAAAAAGTTAGAAATTTATATAAAAATTAAAAATTTATTTGAAAATTGTAAAATTAAAATTTGAACATATTTTTCAAATTTTATTCTTCTTAAAAAAGCAGAAATTGAATAACTATTAAATTTATTCTATAGGATCTAAAAGTAATTTTTAAAAATATAATTAGATCCTTCAAATAAAATTGGATAGAATTTATACAATTTATAAAATTAAAGGAGGAAATTGAAATAACTTTTAAAGTTGAGGATAAAACATATTACTTTCCCTTTAAGAAATTAGAATAATATTTTAATAAATAAATTTTGTAAACAATATATATATATATATATATATACTTTTCATAAATAAAAATTTAATTACTAAATAATATTGATTCGCATTTCCATATCCATTATCTAGTGAACTAAACACATTCTTTAACATTTCATTTAATTTTTTATTCCTTCCCATTGTTATTACAATTCCAATTCTAATTTTGTAGTATGAATCAAACAGATCCTAAGTTATAATGCCTGCATTTTCTTTAAGTAACCATCGTATGAACTTATGCAGGAATTTAGTAGCCAACAATTTCATCTTTGACAGCTCAAACGGAAGGTGAGTAATATTGACCTTCAATAAAAATTTGATTTTCTATTGCCCAAGAAAAATTTTGATTTCCTCTTGAGTGGGTTCGTCCAGTATGTTTCCAATCTGGAAATAACCAATAATAGTTCCTTTTTCATTATGTAGTGTTCTACCAGGATTGAATTGCCTACAGAGAAATTTTCCTTGCCACAGAAATCCTCCACTATGTAAGTGCATGTTTTGGTCAACCGTAATTCAAAAAGAAAATGTTACTGAATAATTATCATACAATACATATAATTAGTACGTAATGACATTGTAAAATTAATGCTACAGATGCAAAATTCGCTATCAAATGTGGTGGTCAGGAGATGAGAACTTCTGATGGCACCGTGTATGAGGCTGAAAATTCATCAACTTTTGGAGCAGCATACTTCAATACAACGAGAAGTGAAAATTGGGCAGTGAGCAATGTGGGGTTGTATGCTGATAGAACGAATCCAACATATGAGGAGAATCGATTGATACAAGTCACTAATACTGACACCCCTGAGCTTTATCAGTATTCAAGGACATCGCCAAGTTCCCTTAGATACTATGGCCTTGGTCTTCAGAATGGGAATTACACTATAACCTTGTTCTTTGCAGAAACTAGATTAAGTGATCCAAGCGACAGAACCTGGGAAAGTCATGGTAGACGTGTTTTCAACGTCTATATTCAGGTAGCATTCTTCCTATTTTCTTTTTGAAGTAATTGTGTATCTAATGATCATGAATGGTCCATCACAATTATAACTCTATTCGGTTTTGAAGGGAAAATTGGAATTGAAGGATTTTGACATTGTAAAGGAGGCTGGTGGAGCTCGGAGAGCAATTACAAGGATTTTCAATTATAATGTAACAGAGAACTATCTTGAAATTCACCTGTTTTGGGCTGGAAAAGGAACTTGTTGCACACCTGTACAAGGTTATTATGGACCCATCATTTCAGCACTAAATGTTGTTCCAGGTATTGGGGAAAAAAAAAGGATCAAACACTGATTTTTTGTTTTTACGTTCTTTGAAATTGTACTTTGCATGCTGCATATTAATTGTTACTGAGGTTGCAGATTTCACACCAACTGTTAGAGGAATACCACCAGTTACTGATCAAGAGGAGAGCAAGACAGGGCTGATTGTGGGTATCACTGTCTCTGCTGCTGTTGTAAGCCTAATATTGCTATTTTTGATTCTTTACTTCAAGAGAAAGACCAAAAACAAAGATGAGGAAGGTAGGCGAAGCCCCATGCATGCATGTTTTACCTGAATATGATGATGAATACCATCATTCTATTATATATATATATATATATATATATATATATATATGGAACGTAATTTAACATTTGTGCTAAAAGGTTCTAATTCCAATTTATATTTGCCTAATTTAACAGTTTTTCTTGGCATGGGCCCTAAACCGAATACGTTTAGTTATGCCGAATTGCGAACGGCCACAGAGGACTTCAGCCCTTCAAACAAGTTGGGGGAGGGAGGATTCGGAGCTGTTTATAAGGTAACTTACTAACTTGTATCTTATATGATTATTTTTAGGAAAAACAATTAATTCTGTCTTTAGCTAACTTTTTAAATACTACTAAACAAATAAGTATTTTATGCACAAATAAAAAATGTATTTGATTCATGAGATATAATAAATAAACAATTAAATATATTATTATTATTATTATTATTATTATTATTATTAAATAAAAGTTTTAAAAATAATGACATTGTTATTTATTTATATATTAATTTAATATTAACTTAATATAATTATAATTGTTTATAATTTTTATAAATATTTTATTTAAATAATTATATGATACTACTTCAATATTTCTTATAATTAATTTTTCTCAATTCTAAAACTGATTATATATATATATATATATATATATATATATATATATATATATATATATATATATATATATATATGGTCATAATTAATTATAAGTTAATAAAAATTATTAGTTATTTGTTAATAAAAATTTAAAAATAATAAAATTTATACTTTTTCATATATAACAATTTATATATTACAACTATAATTTATTACAATTTTAATAATTTTTTTATTTGAGTTATGACACTTTATTTCTTTAATATTTTTTATATTAATACTTATATTTGCACAAAAAATTAATTTGATGTCATTTTTTAAGTTCAGTTAATAATTAAATTATAAATATTAATTAATTTAATTTTAATACTTTTTGTTAAATTTTATAAAAATATCTAAAATAATAATTATACTATTTTTCTTATATAAAATATACTTCCAAACAAACAACATGATTTATTTTTTATTTATTAATTTTTAGAAAAGAAAATATACTTTCAATTAAATTATAATTACATTTTAATTAATTTAATTTTTTAAATATAAAATAAAAATTAACTTAATTAAAATAGAAAATACACTTTCAATTATATTAGAATTATATTTTAATTAAAATAATTTTTATTTGAGATAGAATAGACTTTAACCTAATTAGATAGAAAATATACTTTCAATTAAATTATAAATTTTGTCAGAGATCAGATAGAAATTAACCTAAATAATATAGGAAACATACTTTCAATTAAATTATAATTATATTTTAGTTAATTCAATTTTCATTAAAGATAAAATAAAAGTTAACCTAGTTAAAATAGAGAGTAGACTTTTAATCAAATTAAAATTATATTTTATTTTTATTAGGAAATGACTAAAATTTTCAATTTTTATATAATAAAAATGAAAACTCTTAAAATTTTCATTATTTTTTATTGTGATATTTAAAAAATAATTATTTTATATTTTATTTTTATTAATATTAATGCATATTATAAGATGATCATAAATGATGTACTTCTGCTCATTTGTTTGAGGTGTGTGTATATATATATATAAAAGAAAGGACATAAAACATATAGATTTACTTTGAATAGGATTTTAAAATAACTTTCAAATTTAATTATGGTTCGTAAAATAAAATTGAAGGTAATTAAAATGATTCAAAAAGTAAAACAGTTAAATTTATGTAAATTTTAATTAAAGTTACAATTAAAGATTGATAATATACCCCAAGGGTGCATTTTCTGCGGTATGTGTATTTATGCAAATGTTTGTCTGGTAGAGATATGTCATTAGTGCATCATTGAATTGATACTGAAAATATGCACAATCAGATCATTTTCTCAGCGGACTATTATTTTTTCTTGTTATTGAACCTCATAATTTCTTGGGAATTAAATGAAAAGAGTTTAAATTTTTTGGCAGTTGGGACTTAGCGAGAATGAGAATCAGTGTTTTATGTAATCAGTGTATTGTGTGTTTAATGTTCTGAACATAATAAAAATTGTTTGATATGTAACTAAATTGTGGTGGTGGTTAATCATAGGGTACACTTAGTGATGGGCGAGAAGTAGGGGTAAAGCAACTCTCATTGGAATCTCATCAAGGGACAAATCAATTTATAGCTGAGATTGCTGCAATATCTGCTGTTCAACATCGCAATCTAGTCAAATTGTATGGATGTTGCGTGGAAGGAAATAGACGTCTCCTGGTATATGAATATCTTGAAAACAAAAGCCTCGATAAAGCCCTCTTTGGTATGCACGCATCAATCAAATACATATATTTATTTTGGAACAAAATAGTGATAAATCCATGCATGACAGGATTCAAATGTACTGTATACATGTAGGAAAAAATGGGTTGCATCTGGATTGGCCAACCAGGTTCAGCATATGTTTAGCAACTGCAAGAGGACTAGCCTATCTACATGAAGAGTCAAGGCCAAGGATCGTACACAGAGATGTGAAGGCAAGCAATATTTTGCTTGATGCAGAACTTTGCCCCAAAATATCAGATTTTGGATTGGCAAAACTATACGATGACAAGAAAACCCATATTAGCACTCGAATTGCAGGAACTATGTAATCATCCTATACCAGTTTGTCACTTCCATTTTTATTAAACTAGAAGGATCTTGCTTTAAACGCTTATCAAGAAATTAATATAAGTTTTTCTTTTCTTTTTCAGCGGCTATTTAGCTCCTGAATATGCAATGCGTGGACATTTGACAGAGAAGGCTGATGTGTTTAGCTTTGGTGTTGTTGCGTTGGAGATTCTTAGTGGAAGACTCAACTCTGATAACACTTTGCCTCAAGAACAAATTTATCTTCTTGAATGGGTAAACAAAACTGCAGAGCCCCATGGCTACCCAACATCGGGGCATCAAATACAAAAATAATAATAATAATAATAAATTGCATTTTTCTCTTTTTCTATCACTCCCTTGTTTTGTCCTCCATTTTAGCTCTTGCTTATTTGTTACTTGTTTATCTGTTTGAAGGCATGGAATCTATACGAAAATAACCAAAATTTGGCACTAGTAGATCAAAGTTTGATGAGCTTTGATGAAGATGAAGTTGTTAGAGTTATAAGAGTGGCCCTTCTATGCACCCAAGGATCACCAATGATGAGACCAACAATGTCACGTGTTGTAGGGATGCTTGCTGGTGATATTGAGCTGAATATAGTTCCATCAAAGCCAAGCTATTTAACTGATTGGGACTTTAAGGATATAACATCTGCCTTGTCAGATCAAACCTCTTCATCCAGTAAAAAAGCTCACAGCGGTCACCATGATGATTCAATGGATCTAAACACAGACACAGGAGGATTGGATACAACTCACTCTCCTCTAAATATCACTGAGCCTACGCTCAGCGATCTTATTGGGGATGGAAGGTGATTAGGAGCTCATTTCGTAATTATTGTGACAAAAGTAAATTTGCAATTTCTCTTCCTTCTCTCTAGCACTTATGGATGTTCAAATGGTAAATGTGTGTGGGTATATATAAGGAATTATTGAATGGGAATAAGCCATAGTTTTCCCTGCACTTTTCTTTTTTCTTTTTTCTTTTTTTTTTTATATATTTAACCTTTGCCGTTTTATTTGTATACACTGAATCCTTACATTTTTTTTTTTTGATAAATATTAAGTCTTTGCTTACATAGTGGAATGGTGATATAGTAAAATATATAACTTAATCCCTATCATTTCCTAATTTGTCCAATAAATTTATATACTTGTATTTTTTTTTTCAATTAGTCTTCAATATTTTAAGTGACTTTTTTAATTATGTTCTCGTTCATTGTGATAAATATTTTTTGTTAATGATTAACATTTGCATAATTAATTAGTAAACTTATGATTTAATTAATTTAAATTTGTAATTAAATATTTTATAATAGGCATAAATTTTCTGAAATTGTTTGTCTCTTTGATTACTTATTAAAATTTCATATTTTAATTAACATAACCAATTTTTCACAAATTGAATTTTTAATTAATTAAATTAAGGGATGTCATTATATTTGAAATTATATTCTTATTGACTATGATTCGGAGCTAGAGTAGGAGTAATTTTATTAACCCAGAGAATGAGGTAATTCCAAAGAATCTAGTGTTACGAGTCATGAACAATGAAGCAGAGTATAAAGTATGTGTAATGCGCTGTTTGTGGGGACTTCTTGGGAAAAACCATTCATTTACCTGCTAAGCTAAAGACATCTTCACTATGACTTTCAGCCCATCACCAGCCTTGACTCCTGAAGCCGGCACTAACCCTTCCGCACCTATCCCTTTGACCGACCTCTTAAACCCTCTCTCAACAATAGTGCTTCCAGCCACTTTTCAGCATACCGGAGCTTCATCCAGACATACACCTCCACTCCTCAACAACACCCCAAGATACCCGTCCTTGGGCACAAACCTCCTATATTATGCTCCGCTACAACACCATCGCTCAATACCTTCCATACCCTTTCCGAGTTTAACAGAGACACCAATAATAACCACACCAAATTTAAACACTGTAAACCAAACACTCAGCCTCAACCAAACTAGCAAGGAAGTCATGATAAAAAATATCCAAGCGCAGATAGCTTCGATGCAACAATAGCTAAACGCTATTATACAAAGTGGGCGTTCTGAATCAGCTCAAAACAATGATAGCACAAAACCTCGGCAGGCCCCGGGGATGAGCATGGGAAAAGGTAAAGTGCCAGAAAGGGAGTGCAGTTCAACAATTTTAGCTCTTAATGATTCGAAGATAGCTCAGAAGGTTGAAGAACCAATATACAAATCCTAGACCAAACCAAGAAAGGAAGAAGAATGCGTTATGGACAGCAAAACTCCGTTTGTCAGAAGAATAATTCAGACAGAGTTCCCTACTAAGTTCAGAATCCCGCCGCTTGATCAGTATGATGAGACGGGAGACCCCATTAGCCATATATCGACGTTCCGAACAAAGATGTTGCTCCATAATGTAAATGATGGAATCATGTGTAGAGTTTTTCCAAGCACACTCACAAAGAACACTCAAAAGTGATTTCATCGACTCCCGGAGAATTCCGTCACTTTTTTCGAGGATCTGGCAGAACAATTTCATATCAGACTCGTCACCAATATTCCCCCAGCCAAAAACATCAACGATCTTTGGATGTGCCGGCAAGAAGTTGATAAATCTTTACGAAGTTAACTTGACCGTTTCAAGAAAACAGACATGCAAATTGAGCATCTTATCGATGAAGTTTCCATATGTTACGATCCAAACCGGGGGCCATAACCGGCACTAGGGAACGGGAATTCTTTTGAATTCGGAACTCGTAGCAAGTCTAAAAAAATAAAATCATACAATACAATAAATAAAATAAAAATACTGTAATTAAATATTTTGATTTAACATAATAAATTAATCTCTTTCATATCATGAAATAATTTAATACACTATTCAGATTAAACATCTGAATTAAAATCTCATATAGCAAAATAATTAAAACTCACTACTGCTACAAATACAACTACTGCAATTCTCTAGAATACAATAATAAATAATTAAGTAGGTAATTTACATAATAAGGCCGGGCAGAAGAAATCCGACAGATAGACCTACTGCTGAGGTCTGAAGAAGAAAACTCTCCTGTAAAAACATCAACTGAGGGGAGTTAGACCTCACTGAGTGAATTATTATAATATATATACACGCATTACTAAATGTCAAATGCAGACAATCATATATATATAATAAGTATGTATATAGGCATGTACACACAAATGCTAAAAATCACTTTATATTTAATACTGAAAAATATTAGTTTATGAAGGATCAAATAGAACCCTAAGTTATCACAACCTCAAATATCAATAGAAATTGCTCTAGCCATACAGGCCCACTTAGTTTCAAATAAATTCACTTAGTCCAACTATATAGTAGACTGGCCCTAAGACACTAAGTCGATCGAGCTCCAGCAGTCTGACTGTCAATGTGATTGACCCCGAGACACTTGGTCAACCGAGCTCCAACAATCACACCATCAATTACATCACATCTTAATCAAATCAATTATATCATTCTTAATCAAATTATAATACCACAAATGATTCTCACTCAACCCTAAATCTATTGCACCGGTACGTACATGGTCCTAGTGCTGCCCACTAGGAAGCACATTCTATCGATATCTTTTATTATAAATAAAACATACATACAAAAAAAAAAATAATGCATAATGACATTCAAAATGATCAAATAAACATATATATACCAGAAATATACCTAAAATAAACTAAGTATATTTCAGGTATATATACGTAAAATCAACTCAAACAATTCATAAAATATACTCAAAATCAACCAATAATATGCTTAACATAAATTAATTATAAATCAAAAAGAATCATGCATTTAATTTAAAATATACCAATAATATACTAAAAATATACCTAAAATATACTTAAGCATTCAATAAAGTAATTATGCAAAATCTTACATTTAAAACATATAATTCTAAAACATGCAACCTAAAACAATATATATATATATATATATATATATATATCATAATAATTCATATGAATGCGCACCTCGAGACTGGTCCGACGGGTCTGGTTCGCTAGGCCTCGGTCTCAGTATAACTAAATAACAAAAATGATCATGAATCAGAACATATATCTAACTTAGACTTTTAGAGACTCGATCTAGAATTACAAAATACCGACAGACACAGAATCAGAATTAGACCCGATACGAGAATTCTACCAAAAATTTGGCAGAACCTCCTCTATAAAACGGACATCTCTCTACTTAAAAAATAAAGCTGGTCTTACAAGAAAAACACACTTCAAATACCATGATTCAAACAACCCTCGGTTGGGATCCCGAACTACTAAAATTCTCAACCGAGGTCCATAATTCACCATAATTTCAAATACTAAAATAAAATATATTAAAATTCAATAAATACCATAAATGCCCTCCAAATATCAAAATATAACATATTTAGCATTAAAACACCAAAAATAAGTATTTTCCTAATAATTACTTAAAAACCCTAATTAATGATATAATATTATTAAAAATCCATTTTTCTCGATAATTCCACAAATATTAATAAAAATTCATTTTATAAATCCAAATTACTAATTAGTCCAAAAGCATATTAAAAATTTCTAAAAATCCATTTATTTACAAAAATAGTATATTATATATTATTTGAAAATAATCTTCAAAAATTAGTATTAATTAGTTAAAACTAGAAAAAAAAATTTGTAAAAATCATTTTTATACCTCAAATAATATTAAAACCAATTAAACATAATATTTAACTAAAATTACCACCAAATTACCCCTAATATTTAAAAATAAAAATTCAATAAAAATTATATAAATACACAAAAATTATTTTCTCAACATATTTTTTTTATTAAAATCAACAAATACATATAATTAACTAATTATTTCTAATTAAATATACATTTAACCTATTTTTCCAAAACTAACATAAACTAAAAATAATTATAAAAATTACACAAAATTCATAAAAATTATAAACTAAATTCTAAAATTAATATTAACCACCAATAACACCAAAAATCACAATTTCATAATTTATATAATTAATTTACGAAAATAATAAAATAATAATAAAATCTTCAAAAATTCACAAAAATCAAAATAATTCCCAAAAAATTTCACAAAAATTCAGTGATGTAGATTGAGCTAAGGGGGACAACTTTTGTAAAGGGATTTTCCATGAAACAAACAAGAATTATCGAAAAAAATTGAAAAATAAAAAATGGCCGAAATCGAAAATGAGCTAGAAACCTCACCACAACACGTTTTCAGGTTGGAAGGAGCTCGGAATCCTCCTCCTCGAAGCTCCAGGCGTTCAACGGCACTAGAAACATTTGATTTGGTAGCCGGACAGAGGAGAACGACGAGGAAACTTGTTTTGGGCAGAAATGGAAGCTGAGGTCGTTACTAGTGCCGGAGAAGGAAGGGAAGGCGGCGAAGCTAGCAGGGGAAGAGGTGGTCGACGGCGGAAGGGCTGGAGGCACATCGACGGCCAACGAATGGCCGTGATAGGTGGTGAGGGTGGGGGATCGGGGGGAGAGAAAACCATATAATATAAATTAATAAACTATACATTATAATGTATATTATTATATTGTACAATATTCACACATCACACACCTATATATTCACATGCATATATATATATTAACTTATAAAATAAATTTAAATAATGTAATTTATTAAAATGATAATATTAAAATATTAATGCACCAAATTAATTATTATTAAAATAATATTTCCCGAAATAATAAACTTTAATACAATCATTTACATAGAAAATTTTAATTAAACGTAAAAGTAATAATAATTACTCATAAAATAGTAAAACAATCAAATAAAAATTTAAAATTATTAACACTGCATATCCTATTTTAAAATAAAATAATTTAAAAACTTGGGTTATTACACCATAGAAGCTTTGAAAAATGGCACTAGACTCCGCAAGCTTAAAGATAAAATAATGACCAAAGAACCGAGTACCTTTGTAGAGGCAATGGCGATGGCGGTCAAAATGATAAAAATGGACGAGGATAGAAGGATGTGTCGGGAGGAAGAGACACCATCGATCAAGGATGAATGACCCAAACATAGACGAGCAAGCTTCCCAAAAATAAATTTCAGAAATCTAGCAGAAAGATTTGACAAGGAAGCAGACAAATATATACCCCTGAACACCTCTCGATCCAAAATCCTCATATGGGTCAGGCAAAATGGAGTTTGAATCACCCTAACTAAGAGAATAAGCCCAAGTCGGAGATCTACCCAAGACAATGGACAATACTGCCAGTATCACCGGGAATACGGGCATGACACCGAGGGTTGCATAGAGCTGAAGAATGCCATAGAAAGACTGGTGCAAGGGGAAAACTCAATAATTTCACAGATGTACCGAGAAGAAGTGGAATCTCCACAAATTAGGAGCATGACAGGCCAAAAGTAAAGAAAACCCAGAGGGAGCCAATTGGCACAATCAACATGATCATCGGGGGAGAAAACACTAAGAAAAGATTAAAGCGGAGTAAAGGAGAAAAACCAGTACCCAAGAGAAGCAATATTGTGTTCAATTCAGAAGATGATTCGCATGTTCACCACTCCCATTGTGATGCCCTGGTAATAACTGCGTGCATAAACAAGTATCTGGTAAAAAGGCTATTGGTGGACAACGGAAGTGCTATCAACGCATTATCCTGGAATGCGTACAAGGCAATAGGTGGCTCCATCACCAACCTGAAGGCCATCCAGAACCTCATCACGAGTTTCTGTGGCAACTAATGGGAATTGTCAAATTGAGCCTAGAATTTGGAAATCGAGACGATGAAGAAACAAAAGTCATTCGAGCAATATTCAACATGGTGGATATACCATTGGCGTATAATGGGATTATAGGACAACCGACACTTTATGAAGCAAATGCAGTCACCAGTATCTGGCGCTTAACTATGAAAGTTCCAGTCAAGAATAAAACCCTTACCATTCAAGGAGATTAGTATATGGCCAGACAGTGTTACCAGATGGCCATGAAGCCTCAGGTGGAGGCTTTTCCTTTAGTATCATGGGAAGTTGAGAAGCAAGGCATCGATCCACAACCAGTAAAAGACACGGAGACCTTACAAATCACATAAGGGAAGACCGTGAAAATTTGCAACGAACTCAACCAAAACATCAGAGAAGAAATAAGGGAAGTCCTTACTAGACACTCGGAGGATTTTGCTTTACAAGCATCCAAAATCATCGACATGGACCCACAAGTTTCCTGTCACTGTCTAAACATCAGATCGGGAGCCAAGCTAGTAGCACAGAAAAAAAGAAGCATTGCCTACGAAAGGTAGAGAATAATTACTGAAGAAACAATGAAGTTGTTAGCAGCTGGGTTCATCAAAGAAGTTACTCACCTGGAATGGGTAGCCAACGTGGTACTTGTCAAAAAAGCAAATGGGAAATACATAATGTGTGTAGACTACACTGACCTCAACCGTGCATGCCCCAAAGACAGCTACCTGTTGCCCACGATCGACTAGCTCATTGACTCCACTGCTAGTCACGGATTATATAGTTTCATCGATGCGGCACAAGGTTATCACTAGATCCTTATAAAGGAAGAGGATCAGGAGAAGACATCCTTCATCACCCATGAAGGCTTGTATTGCTACAAGGTGATGCCCTTCAGACTGAAGAATGCCGAAGCCATGTATCAAAGAATGATAAACCAAGTCCTCCAAGACTAGATTGGCATGAGCATAAAAGTATATGTAGATGACATTATCATCAAAAGCAAACATCTGGAACAACACCCAGCAAATATAGACCAGGTTCTTCGACTATTAAACAAATCTAGGATCAAGTTGAATATAGAAAAATGCGTCTTTGGAGTCCGACCAAGCAAATTCTTAGGATTCATAATATCTCACCAGGGCATTGAAGTCAATCCAGAAAAGATGGAAGCCATACTCAATATGGAAGCATAAAAAAACATCCATGAGGTATAAAAGTTAAATGGCAGAATCACCGCATTAGGGCATTTTATATCATGCTCAGCCAAATAGTGTCTACCATTATTTTGAGCTCTCAAAAATTCTGGGAAGTTCAAATGGTTCACTGACTGCCAAGCAGTATTCAAAGACATTAAAAAATTCTTATCCTCACCACCCCTACTCAGCCGACCTATCCCAGATGAGACATTATACTTATACATTTCTATAGGCTGAGAGTGCATCACCTCAGTATTGGTAAGATAAGAGGGAAGCCAGCAGAGCCCAGTTTATTACATTAGTAAAATGCTCTAAGGATCTAAAATTCGGTATCCCATATTGGAAAAGCTAGCCATGGTTGTGGTTCACGCCTCTCAAAAGCTCTGACATTACTTCTAAGCTCACCATATCATCGTCTGATCCCATTTCCCGCTATGGAAAATCTTACAAAGATCGAAGACCTTAGGCAGGCTAGTACAGTGGTTGGTATTACTTGGCGAATTCAACAATGACTATGAACCCTGCTAACAGATGAAAGCCCAGGCATTAGCAGATTTCATGCAATAAATGGCTCCAGAAGACATTACCTTAACCAAAGCACCAGAATGGAAGCTCTATGTTGATGGAGCATCCTCAGCTCAAGGCTCCAGTGCCGGAATAATTCTCAGGGGACCATACAAGGTTTACATCCGATATGCAGTTTGAATTAAGTATAATGCAACCAACAATGCTATTGAGTATGAAGTACTCATCACAAGCTTGAAGTTAGCCACCGAAGTCAGGGCTGAACACCTCAATATACACTCGGACTCCCAGTTGGTGGTCAACCAAGTTAGCGGAATGTTCCAAGTCAAAGACATTTGCATTGCCAAGTACGTGGACAAAGCCAAGCAACTCTTGCAATACATTGAACGAGATGGGGGCCGATGGGAAATCATCCAGATACCCAGGGAAGAAAACACTAAGGCCGACTTCCTAGCCAAGTCAGCAATTGAAGACAATCAAGCATTCCGGGATATGAATTTCACCGAGTCATTAACCAATCCTAGCACTAAAGACCCTAAATTTTTAAAGACACGGGTAGTCTTGGAATGGATGTGACCGATAATCCAATACCTGGAACACGGAATCCTCCCTAAAGACAAGCTGCTGGCCCGAAAGCTAGAAACTAAGGTAGCCCATTATTCCATCCATCAAGGGGAGCTCTATCGAAAATCCCTTTCACACCCATGGTCTAAGTGTGTCTCACCAGAGGAAGGAAATTACTCTAAGAGATCCACGAAGGAATTTGTAGAGCTCACGAATTCCATTATGCGCTAACTCGAAAAGCACTACTCTAAGGATATTATTGGCCTACCATCATATCCAATAATGCCCAGTAGCTAACGCAAGCATGTCACCAGTGCCAGCACTATGCTCGACTCAACCATAAGCCTTCATGCCCCCTGCATCCCATCGGCAGCCCTTAGCCATTCGCCATATGGGGGATGGACATCCTAGGTCCCTTCCAGCCCTCCACTTCACAGAAAAAGTTCTTAATTGTGGCTATTGACCATTTCACTAAGTGGGTAAAAGTAGAGGTAGTCCTAACCATCACAGAAGCTTGGATATAACACTTCTTCTGGAAAGAGATCATTTACAGGTTCGGCATCCCCCACACTTTAATTACGGACAACGACAAACAGTTCAATAATAAAAAGTTTAGAGACTTTTGCTTAGACCTTGGAATAAAGCTTTGCTTCACCTCGGTAGCCCACTCGCAAACAAACGGACAAACTAAAGTCACCAACAGAATTTTTGTGCAAGGATTAAAGAAAAGACTTGATGAGAAAAAGGGAAATTGGGTTGAAGAGCTCAATAACGTAATCTGGGCCTACAGAACCATGCCTAGATCATTCACCAAAGAGACAATATTCAGGCTAACCTATAGTATGGACAGAGTAATACCAATGGAAATTGGTTCACCAAATTACCAAGTAAGCCAGAATCTCGATCACACCATCAACAACATTGATGCCCGGATATGTCTAGACCTACTAGAGGAACGGAGAGAACAAGCAGCAACCACAGCTGAAGCACATCGATAAAAGGTGACATGATATCATCATCAATGACATCATCCAAAACAGTTCAAGTTGGGAGACTGGGTACTCAAAAGAGCAGATATTAGTAAAGGCAACTCAGGAACCGACAAGTTAAGTCCAAACTGGGAAGGTCTGTACCAAATCTCAACAAGCACAGCCAAGGGAGCATACAAGCTAAGAGAGAGGAGGCCAAGAACTACCACGGTTTTGGAACTCAGATTCTCTCAAAAAATATTATCAATAAATTTTATTCAATACATGATTCAATAAAGTATCTCTTCATTAATAAAAATGCCTTTACAAGAGATCGGTTACAAAAAAAAAAAAGAGAATATCTATTCTACTATATGTACATCCGGACCCCCAGGCCTAAAAACAGAGGGGGAAACCTCATCAACAACATCCGGATGTGTTGCAGACTTAGTAGCAATAGCAGCCTCCATAGTATCCCTCGTAGGAGCAGCACTGGCCTTTCGATGGGCATCTTCTTCAATAGCAAGCTTGGCAAGGTCTGTTGGTGTTATTTGATCTAACACCCCCAGGTCCAATTCTTAGTCTAGAGCGAGCAGGACCCTCTTACACTGAGCCCCGTAGGCCTTAAGAAATCCCCCTACCATGCCTTGGTATGACTTTTTATCACTCACTTGGGATTTCTTGAGCTCAATCAACTTTCTCTCAGGGTCAGTAATTTGAAGGTCCTGCTTTTCGATCCTCCTCGTTAGTTGGCCTTGGCTATGTTCCAACTCAGAAACTTTCTTTTGACTCGCCTCAGCCTCGGACTTCGCCTCAGTATACTTTGTCTGGTAGAGCTCCAATGTTGCCTTCGTGCCATCCATCTTCTTCTTAAAATTGATGGCTATAGTTCCCACCTCTGTCTCCTTCAAGCTGTACTGACTCTTCAGATAAAAGTATTGATCCTTCGCCAACAGCAAAGCCTGAGTCATTTGTCAATAATAAAAAGATCACGTCAATAATAAGCACATACGATAACAACATCAATAGCAGAGCTAACTTACTTCCAATGACTACCTAATCATAGAGTTGAGCAAACCCTCTGGGCCCTTATTAGACCAGTGCTGCATATCCTCGGGTAGCCTTAGCGATTCAGTGTATTGATCCCTCATTTGGCTATTAGAGACACTCGAGGGCTTCATCCACTTCTGTATCCATCCCCTCATATTTGGACACCCAGATAACCTTGGGCGTTGGACATAAATGTCCTCATCAAGCCCCTCCGTGTCTGACTCTGACTCAATCAACCACTTCTTTCTCTGACCTACCCTTTTCGATTATGTTAACTCCACTATCGTTGTACCTTTGGGATCGGCAGATACTGCTTCAGGAGTCGCAGGAGCTTCAGGTTCTGGGGAAGGAGATACTTGCACTTCCTCCGAATCAGCTGGCTTATCAACTAATGAAATCCCACCCACAAAATCAAAAAAGTCAGCCATCTACAGTTGTAAAAATATATCAAGTCAGAAATATAGCTTTAAGTAACACAAATGTACCAGGGGAGTGAACACGACTCGAACAGACTCTCCATAGGTATCTCCTGGACACATCCTCCGCCGATTGAGCTTCTGTAAGCTCGTCGAGATGCAACCGCAAAACCATCTCCCCATCATTATCAGGAAGTCTCACAGGTTAATTAACCATATGACACTCATCAGACCACATCCGTCGGACATCCACGAAGTCCGACTGATGCTCTATAATAAAAAAATGGTGTCTTCACTTTTTGTGGAGATCCGGAAGCTTTACGAAGAGGGTGTGGTTAGGCACAGCCAACAGGGAAAACATCAATTCTCCCTTCTTCCTAGTCAGCCAGTACAGGTATCAGAAAACATCTAAATTGGGTTCTTTCCCCTCTTTATGCATCAAGTGAATGAACCCGGTCAGAATCCTATAGCTATTCGGATGGAGCTAACTAAGCGCTATGTTATTCCTATTCAAAAATCTCTTCACAAAGGGATTTAAAAGAAATCTTAAACCCCCCTCTAGTTGGTTAAAATACACCACTAATTTACATAGCCCTAGCAAGGGGGTATGGGTCCTAAACTTCCTATCTACGATGTGAAGGGCGTAATCGGTGGGGATACAGAACCGCCTCTGGTACCACCCTAGTAACTCATCATCTACATTTGAAACAACAAGGTCAGAACTAACTTGTTCCCTTGGTGCCATAATGAAGAAGGAAAATGCATAATAATAGAAGCAAGAAAAAAGAAGAAGAAAAGATAAAAGATCACTTGGTGGCCATAAGCAATAATCACGGCAGGCAGAAAGGAAAACAACAGTGGCAATATAAATGTGACAAAGGCAAAAAAAAAAAAGCAAAATACACCAGTCGACAAGCACAACAGTACTTATAAAGACACAAAATGATTTATTGCTTCATTTCTCCCTAAGCCATCAAGGGCCTTTTGGGGAAAATAAGCCCATTGAATGAGGAGTCATGACAACGGCAGCAAAAATGTTTTGTTTACTGACACATGAAATGACGTATAACTCGCGTGATTTAAATTTTGAATCCTTAGGAGTTGAAGTGACATCGCCACATGTGGGCCCACCCACATCTCAACTGGGCTCCTTTATTAAGCTACTTAGAAAGCATCCAAGCTACACTTCTAGCCCATTTCGGGTATCCGAGCATATAAGTCTAATGATTGAAGCTGGCACCCTCAGGTCGCTTCTGTAGTACTGAGGTTCCGAGCATGTAAGCCTCGCGTTCATGTACCAAGCATCTAAGCCTCACACATCTAAGTCCAGTGGTTTAAGCTGGCACCCTCAAGTCGCTTCTGTAGTACTGAGGTTCCAAGCATGTAAGCCCCGCGTCCATGTACTGAGGATCTAAGCCTTGCGTATCTAAGTCTAGTGACTGAAGCTAGCACCCTCAAGTCGCTTCTATAGTACTAAGGTTCTAAGCATGTAAGCCTTGCGTCTATATACCGAGCATCTAAGTCCAGTGACTGAAGCTAGCACCCTCAGGTCGCTTCTGCAGTACTGAGGTTCTGAGCTCATAAAGCCTCACGTCCTTGCACTGAGCATAAAAAATCCAGTAATGATTGGTTTCGCCATGTCATTTCCAAATGGACGGGTTAATCTATTATTGTGCTCCTACGCACTTGGCGGATATTCAAGCTCCACGAATTGCATTTCAGCAACAAGATTGTCCCGAGACTCGACATTGAGCTCTACTCTTTCACTGTGACTGAGGCTGGCCACCTCAGCTCACTTGTCTTTATTACCGTATAATACCCATATGTGAAAGCATCAACACCCTACTCTACCCGGGCATGACGGATATAAATATCCAAATACACTAGGGGGGACTCTTGATACCGTCTAATATGTTCACACCTAGTTAGGGGTTCCTTATCTCCTAAACAAGGACACTTGGATTAGGAAGAAGGCAGAATCCATCCGGGATAAGGATTACCCCAAAGAGGAATCCTAAGCAAAGAAGGAACACTCTCCTACCAAGATTATGATTCACTATCTCACAAGGAATCTGACTCCTCCCAGGTTTGAGTATTGCTATATATAGAACCCCATATCCCTCACAGAGGGGCATCTTATTCTCACATATTCTAGCTATCCTGTATTCTTCCTACTTTTGTTCTTTAACTTAAGCATCAGAGTGTTTATGGGGACTCTCCCTACCTCTCACCTTGCCTTCTGTTCGTGAATTGCAGGATACCAAGCCCAATAGTTCCAAAAACCAATTATTAGGATTGGAAGCACTAATAGCTTTGAGAGTCATAGAAGTGCAAATATTGGGTGATTCAATGTTAGTGATTAATCAAGCTACCGATGAATGAGATTTTAAAAGAACCCCACTTAAGACCATACCTGGAACACTTACAATAGTTGAGTCAATCCTTTCAAAAGTGCATATTTATTCACTTGCTAAGAAGTCATAACTAGATGGTAGATGCCTTGGCTTCATTCATTAGTATTGGTTTAGGATGGACCCATAATAATACCCATACACTATAAGAAAAATACAATTTAAAATTGAAAAAATCCATTTCCAATTATGTTAGAAATAGAAATTTACAGTTGTTAAAATGATCATTGCAAATCACAATAAAAACACAATTTAACTTTCCGTTTCTAATAGAAACGGAAATTGTTTCTATTTCTAATTTAGAAACAAATTACTATATTCTGTTTCTAATATCAAAGGTTCAGATCTCTAAGTTTAGAAATAATTTTCATTTCTATTTTAGCAATGACAAGAAATCTATTTCTAATTTAGAATTTTATTTTTTGATATTTCTAGTTGCCTTCAACAAAATTTTTAATTTCAATTTGAATTAAAATTTTTATTCAACAACTATAACAATTCATAATTTATCATATATATATATATATATATATATATATATTCTTTTACATAGTATTCATAAATTAATAGGTACAACAATTTGCTTCAACTCATGAACTAGAGTACTTTTATATAAGACAACTATAATTGAAAAAATAAAGAAAACTAAGTTTCGCAGCAAGATGTAGACGTGCGAAGATGACTACCTCCTTTTACTGTTACAACACAATGATGATAGAAATCAGCAATAAAAAGATTATAAATTAGCCAAAAAAAAAACTTAGTCATTCATCATATCAAATGAGATATTTAGAGCATCTACCAGCCAATGAAAGAACAAACAAAAATCAATAATACCCATTAAAAATTAATTGAGAAAGCAACAGAAACATTCAAAAGAGAAGTATTAAAGACCAACCAGAGGAATTGCCAACAAAAATCAATACTATGAATGCATTGTATTGTATCAAAGGTTCCACATCATATTAGCAATTTTATAGGGAGAGAAGTAAAAAAAAATTATATATTCAGCAATAAGCTCATCCAACTCCTCATCCTGTTGTCTGCACATATGTATTGCCAACAAAGTGAGATGCTGATGTCAATCCTTATATTTTTACCATGAAGTCAACATAAGTCAACTATCTTACCCACCAAATCTCGCTCTACACATCAAAATATTAATGTGTTATTGATTTGGAATAAAAAAGACATAGAAATTAATTTCTAATTGATTATTGTTTTATTCATTCACACTAGCCACAAAAGATTATGCAGACATTGGTTGCACATGAAACCCAAAAATCCTAAGTGATTTGTGTGATATATATAGATACTTTTTAGCAATTCACCTACATAAGAAATTCACAAGTATAAGGAGAACAAGAAGAATACTTTATAAGAAGCAATTAGAGAAGAAGAAGAAGAATACTCTACTTTGTACGAGTCGAATTTATCCAACTGATGAGAATTTTAAATTCTCATTAACTCCCATTCATACTAGTCGTCCCATTACAATTCACCTCCCTTCCAGTTACTATTGCTCTTGTCACATTGCCCACATTAACATTGACATAAGTTATTTTTAGTATAATACAATTATCTAGATGATACATGAACACGACAAGTGCTAGTCCATCTCCTTCTCTTTTTGAGCTCTGCTTCATCAATGCCATAACAAAAATGATCTCTAGCTGTTACGCTAATTGCTTTGTCTAGTTTGTCCACCTTCCAATCAAGAAGAAAACTTTCAGTAGTTTCAAATAGCAATTGAATAGTTAGATTAAAAAACAAAAGAAACAAGGTCCTTTTAAGTAGATGATGCTAACTGCCTTGCCTAGAATAATGAACTTCTTTTGTTGTGAACACCAAAGAATAATAAAAATAGGCTAACAAACTTGAGTTGAGATTACTACCAAACTTAAAGTCTGACTCTGCATAGTGAAAAAAATAGATGCAATTACAAAAATGGAACTCCCTGGTACCTAGGGTATTAAAAAATGGCCGATACTGTGTGCATTAGCTGTTTTGTACTGAATATTAGAGGTGTCGATACAAGATTTCATCAGATCAGTATAGCTAAATCTGTCTTAGTGGATTTCATGGGTGAACCGGCTATGACACTTGCTGAATCGGTCATAATGGTCATTATTTGCCTGATCGATGAACAAGCATCAGCGATATGCACCTCCTCGTGAAGAAGAAGAAGAAGAACAAGAATAAGAGGCTACAGGGCCTGGCCCAATAAGAAGAAGAAGAAGCCTAGCCTAGCCCACCTTAACATGTTGTTTAATTATTTTTTATTTAGTTTTAATATAATTGCTTTGTAATTATTTGCTAAAATAAAATTATTTTTTTTTCAAGGAAGTAAAACAAATTTAACTTTGCAGTTATTTGTTAAGGACTATGTTAAATAAATACAATTTATATTTTTTTAGGAATATTTTTAATTGTAGTTATCAATGTATTTTTTAAATCATTTGTAGTTACATTTAATGTAACTTATAATAAATTTTTTTATTTATTTGTGAAAAATTATTGTTACATATACATACATACATACATACATACATACATACATACATACATACATACATATATATATATATATATATATATATATATATATATATTATTTAACTTCTTAGTTATGTATAATTAATTTATATTGTATAAATAATTACAATAGATAAATTATCAGAATAAAGAATAATTACATAGATTCTTTTCTAAAAATACAAACTTCAAGGAGATAAAATTGCATAAAATTATTGTTATACTCCAAACTAGATGTGAGAGTTTCTAACTGAGTGAATGTATTGCATAGATTCTTTTCTAAAAACACAAACTTCAAGGAGATAAAATCGCAAATAAATTATTGTTACACTCCAAACTAGATGTGAGAGTTTTCAATCAAGTAAATGTATTTTTTTTTTGAATCATTGCATTTGTGACTAATAGTATACCAAGCAAATAGTCACATATCATATCATTAAAAAGCAAATAGTCACTAAAAAAAGTATACAAAGCAAATAGTCACTGAAAATTATTTGTAACCAATAGTCACCAACTATACCATTAAAAACTAATAGAAAAAAGCAAATAATTGTACAAAGTTACAAAGTATCTCTGCTAGAGACAATGTTTCATTCCAACCTGTAGAGCACTTAGATGGTGCTACATAGGCCAAAACAATGAAAAATACATCTATAAATTGTTTGATTCTTTGAATTTTAAGGCAAACTTTTAATAAAAAATTTACACCTAACAGAAGAAAAATTGTATTCTTTATATTATAAAGACGTGATCAAAGGTGTTGTGAGGTATGTGTGTGTGTGTATGTGTAATGTATATTTATATTTGTAATTACATAAGCTCTATAATTATGTTTGTTTAGTTATATAATTAAATTTGTGTATATAATTACATTTGCGTGTGAGTATATATATATATATATATATATATATATATATATAAACAGATGAAAATAAAGTAGCTTCAAAAATGTTTGAATGAATCTATCACTATAAAGTAGCTTCGGAAAAGGAAGCTATATAATTATATTTATATATATTTTCATAATAACATGACACTAAAACTTTTTTTTTTGGTATATAGATTTATTAATGGGAAAGAAAGGAAAAAATTGCAAGCCCAATAATGATATTGGATAGAAATTTGCTACACCTAATAATAATAATATATCTAAAATGGCTTGTAATTTTTGTGGGTGTGTAGTTACTAGTGGAATAACGAGATTTAAGCAACATTTAGCAGCAATTGAAGGTGATGTTGCAGCATGTCCAAAAGTGCCACATGCTATGAGAGATGTTAGAAAAAAAACTTATTTTAGAATAACAAACCAAAGCAAAAATAAAAAAAATATTGCTAAACAGCAACTTAAGGAATAAATTATGCAAATGCATGTAAGTAGACAATATAATGACAATGATGGTAAAGAGGAGAAAGATGCAACAATGCAATATGCTATGTAACAAAGCCTTCAACAAATTGAAATTGATTCACATAAAAGGACTATAGGTGTTCACTATGATGCAAGTGGATCCAGTGGTAGTCAACAAAGTGAATGATAGGTTGCTCTTTCAGTGTCAGAAACACTCAGGATACACAAACTCTTAGAGGCAACAATCCACAATCTTCTAGATTTGCTCCTCCTCAATTATCAACACCATTTGACAGATTGTGAGCTGTTGAAGTGGATTTAGAAATCAAAAGGAAAACAAAGAAGCAAACCAAATTAAAATCTCATGGTTTAAGAAAAGTTAATAAATGCCTTTGGTTGATTTATGGCACAATAAACTACCATTTGCAGTAGCCAAATCACCTTGGACATAAACTTTACTTAGAGTTACTTCAAAAGTGGACCGAACATTCCACCTCTAACAGCTTATAAGCTTACAAAGGTATGGTTGCCAAAGAAATATCAATTAATGAAAGAATATATTACATATTTTACAGGGATTTAGAAGGAAAGAGGTGTGTCTATATAATGTAATGCATGGATAGACCTAAGAAAAATATCCATTATTAATTTTCTTGTTTACTCAAATCATGGCACGATTTTTCATAAGTTAGTGAATGCATCTGATGTTGAGAAGAAAGTTGGACATTATTACTTTTAGTTGATGTCAAAAGTTGTCCAAGATGGAGTTGAAAAGGTTGTCCAAATTGTTATAGATAATGATATTGCAATTAGTCAGTGGAAAAAGTGAACAAGTATCATCATCTGTATTAGACATGGTGTAGTGCTCATTGCATTGATCTCATTTTAGAAGACATTTGGAAGAGAAGTCAAGAAAGTCAGTGTATTGCAAAAGGAAGAAAATCACCAATTTATTTATAATTATAATTGGGTGATAAATTATGTGAAGAAATTTACAGATGGTAAAGAGTTACTTTGCCCTAGCATTACTAGATTTGCTACCAATTTTATTTTGCTGGAGAGTATTGTCTGTCAATGCAATAATTTAAAGAATATATTTGAACCATCTACATGGGTGAATTCTATATATGGAAGAATGATAGATCCACTAGCCGTTGAAGTCAGGGAAACTATATTAGCAACAACAAGTGAAGGAACACATTTTTGGAAAAATGTAAATGAATTACTTAAAGTTCAAGAGCCTCTTCTGAAGACATTAAGGCTAGTTGATGGGGATGATAAACCAACAATGAGATTTTTGTATGATGCAATAGACAAATGCAAGATGGCCATTAAAGAGAGTTGTCGTTATCACAAGCATTATTGGTCAATTACTAATAAAAGATGGAATTTCCAATTGCATCATGATTTGCATATTGTGGGTATGCTATTTATTATTGTTAATGAATAAGTTATTAATTTATTTGCAAGGTATTAATATTTAAAATGATGTACTTATTATACATTATTATTCCAACCCACAATATCAATATAGAGATAAGTATGACATTCCATCTAATACTGAAGTCATGTGAGGAGTTTGAAACGTTATTAAAAGGATTAAACTAAATAAAGAAGCACAAATTAAAGCCCTTTTATGAGTAACATTAATTATTGCATTTGAAAGAACTTTTTTGTTATATATGGATAATTACAGTTATATTATATGTCCATTATTTTTGTACTGTCATGCATATGTTTACTTTTTAAGAAAATGGACAATCTTTTGGATAAACACTTGCTCAAAAAGTAATCAAGAATTTGCCCCCATGTATTTTTTGTCTTCATATATAATTTATATTAATTAATTAATAAAAAAGATTTAACTAGTTAAATATTGTTGGATGATGTAGCTGAGTGGTGGATCAATTTTGGAGAGTCAACAACTTAAAAAAATTGTTGTGAGAGTCTTAAGTCAAATAATATCAGTAACAAATTATGAAAGGAATTAGAGCACTTTTAGCTTGATTCATTCAAAGACTAGAAATAGATTGAAGTACAAAAAACTACATTATCTAGTCTATGTACACTATAATATGAAGCTAAAATTATGAAATACATTGCAGAAGTCACAAAAAGAATTAAAGGAAGCTTTTAATCTAGTTATTATATTTTTTATGAGCATGACCCTTTAAATCCATTGTTAGAAGAATCAGAAGATCCTTTACTTGATGGATAAGATTTTGATTGTTTGAATGTTGAAGATGGTGAATAAGATCCTACAATTGATTTAATTGAGCAAGAATTAGGTATGACTCCTCCATTCAGATATAGTATTGATTCACCTTCAAGCGATGGTGGAGAAAGTGATAAAGATGATGACCATGGTGATGGTGGTAGTGATGGTGGTGGTGGTGGTGGTAGTGGTGGTGGTGTTGGTGGTGGTGTTGGTGTTTGTGATGATGATAATGATTATGGCGGTGACGGTGGTCATGGTTATGGTGGTGATAATGATGGTGGTGGAGGTGGATATTATAGGCCAATTGGAACAAGCTATGGATATTATGAAGATTCCAATTAGTCAAATGATATCCCTTCATTTTCTGATCCATCTGGTTCTCCAAATATTCTATCTAATTTTACACTACGACAACATGAATTTGGATACGAAATCAGTGGAGGTGAAAGTAGTTCTACTTTAACTACTGCACATCAAGACTATGGGTTCAGTCATTATATGAATCTATTTGATCCTCTATAATATTATGGAATGCCCTCTGATAATTAGAATCAGCAAAACTAACACTAAAGTTATCTAAGTAGATTTGAGAATCAAGTGAATACTTCTCAAAATTATCCCAATAATTTGTCTGAATTTCAAAGCCATTCTACTGCATTCAACGAAGGGAGTTCATTTTTTTAACTTATTCCCATCTCAAATGAAAAACCAAAATGTTAATGATTATAATGTTGGGCCTAGTAGTCAAGATCCTCCATGTCACTCTTTGTAGTAGTGATTTCTATTATTATTTTATATGTCAAAGAGTTTTTAATAATATCATATTAATATAATATAATTATATACATATTAAAACTTTGAAGTATTCTCTTATGTCATTTTTTTTATTACAGTAAATAATAATTTTTATATTATATTTCTAATTTTTTCAAATGTATATTTTTTAGTGCAACTATATATTGTTTAAGTAATTCTTAACTTATTATATTAGATGTAAAAGTTTATTTTGCATTTTTTTAATATGGTGCATTTTATTGATTATTTTACATTATTCATGGCAGCAACGAGTGATATAGTCTGAATCATTATGATTTAATTCAATACAGTTACACCATTACCGATACCTAAATGGATCATGATACCATTATTTAAATCCATCCTAGTATCTGCCACTCAATGCTCTCGCAACCATCATGTAACTCCTTGGCAATATGCATTTGCTCTTTTGGATCAGAAGAACTCTATTCCAATTAGTGAAAAGTAGATAGTAACTTATCTATCTAAAAAAAATAAAAAAACACAGAGGATTAAGAAAAATGAAAAAATAATTGATCCCAATAACTTGCAAGATAAATAAACAACATAAATTTGTACAAGCATCAACAAGAATTCAAAACAAGCTTAAAGAAAGATGACACATTTAGCTGTAATACCAAAAGCATGAGAAAAAACTCTTCATATTTCCATTTTTGTGTGTGTACTCATGTATTAGGAGACATAAAAACCTAAAGCAGTTCAACATCTACTACACCATTAGCAATAATACATCAAAGTTTGTAATTTTAAATGGTGGCATCATTAATAGATTTTTTCTTTTCCTTATACAAGTGGAGACTTTATTGCAAAAAGCCAAGATCTCTATCTCTGCCCTTACTAACTCATTGTAAACTATGAAGCAATAAACAACATATTTTTCCCAATTTATGGTCATATATAATCAAAACTACCCTTATTATGCATCAATAAGCTCATGCCTTTGACAAGTGGCATAGCTTACCAAGTTTGACAAACATTTAAGGAGCACTAAAAATCATATGTAAGGCAGTTCACCAACATTTTCAAAATAGAAAATCAAAGATTACATTACACAATTGCTTATTGAACAATAGGGATTGATGGTCTGTAAAATTATGCAAGAGTTGAAAGAAAGTTGTAGTTTGCACACAAATGATGGCAACTAGGTCCAATTTACTAATCTTGACTATCACTTTTATATAGGTAAGTAACCCTCACTACTGCTAATTTTCTTAATTGCATCTAATAAAATATATAGAATACTTAAATGCCTGCTATATCAAAGATAATCTAAATTGATCTAAAAATAAAATTACATTAGTTATTTCTAAACACTCAACCTCATGTGATTATGCAATTATTTTAAGATAATTAAAAATTAGAAATAGATTATGATATCCCCTTCTAAAGCATATGTGTTATATTTGCTAGTGTAAAGAAACCCACCTTAACTCGTCCATGTAATATAATGACCTTGTCAATTAAATTAAAAAGCAAAAAAAAAAACAGAAATCAATGGAGCTTATTCTTACTTTATAACTAAACAATGTTGTGAAAACTGCTAAGGATGTGATATGCTTTTGCTATAAGGAGATAAGAAAATATGACATGGTTGTGAGGATTTTGATGTATTATATTAATTGTAAAATGAGTACAATATTATATATATATAATGGTACAGGTTAAAGAGATAGATACAATAATAACTAAAACAATAACATGTCTAACAATAATGTAACAAAATACAACCATGGCTAACAACGTTTTATCTCAACACCCCCTCGCAAATCCATGGCATCACACAGAGGAAGATGATAAAATAGATTCTAAAATTGAGCAGATGGTAAGGATTTGGTGAATAAATTAGTGAGTTGATCTTGACTTGTAACAAAATTGAGGTGAAGAAACCCTGAAGCTACTTGTTCATAAATAAAATGATAGTCCAACTCAATGTCTTTCATGTGAGCATGAAACACCGGATTGGAACTGAGATAAATTACATCAATATTGTCACAAAAAAGAGATACTTTAGAAATTGGATGGCCAATTTCTTGAAGAAGCCCATATAGCCAAATATGTTCAGAAGTAGCATTAGGGATAACTTTATACTCACTCTCTGTAAATGATAGAGCAATGGTAGGTTGCTTCTTTGTAAGCCAAGAAATTAAAAAAGAGCCTAGGTAAATAGCGTAGCTCGATGTAGACCTCCTATCATCTGAATCCCCACCCCAATCACTGTCTGTATAGCATTGAAGAGTGGGAGAAGTAGTGGTGGAATAAAATAACCTAATATGATTAGTATCTTGGATGTAGCGAAGTAGACATTTAAGGGTTTTCCAATGGACATATGTGGGATTGTGCATGAATTAGCAAAGCTTGTTAACACTGTAGGCAATATCTAGTCAAGTAATTATGGCATATTGAAGGCCACCCATAATTTGTCTATATGTGTCTTCTTTGGGAAGAGGTATGCCATCAAATTTGGACATAGTGGTAGATGATTGCATTGGGGTGGAGCATGGATTGCAATTGGCCATACCATGCTTGTGAAGTATGTCAATAAGATACTGTGTCTGGGTGAGAAAAGTGCCATTATATTGGTGTTTTAACTCCAAGCCAATGAAGTAGTGTAGAGAGCCTACATCACGGATTGGAAATTCCTATTGAAGTGACTCAATAACTGTGCAAACAAGCTTAGAAAAAGAACCTGTAACAATAATGGCATCCACATAGACTAACAAGAAAACAATGTTAGTTTGATGTTTGAGAAAAAAGAGAGTGATTAGCCTAGGAGGAGACAAAATTTAACTTATAAAGATAAAAATTAAGGAGAGCAAACCAAGCTCTAGGGGCCTGCTTAAGGCCATAAAGAGATTTGTTCAATTTATAAACATGGGTGGGATGGGTGGCATCAATGTATCATGGGGTTATGACATGTAGAGATTCTTTTTAATATGGCCATAGAGATATGCATTTGAGACATCAAGTTTATGCATTGGCTAGTGATTCATTATGGCAAGAGCTATAATAACTCGAATGGTGGTAACTTTGATAATAGGGCTAAAGGTTTCTTTGTAATCCACACCTAAAATTTGTTGATATGGGCATTGCCAAGCTTAAGAATGGTGATAGGTGGTGGAATTTCTAGAGATAAAGCTAATGATGGGCTTGATAGAGAGGATAACAAGAAAACCAAAGATAAAGCTAAGGATCCATTAAGAATGCCACAAGGCCCAATTACAAGGTCAAGGTCCAATAAGCTATAAGAAGCCTTAATTGGCTATATGCAAGATTGGGATAGTCAAGGAAGTTCAATTAATCATGCTAGGGTTGGCCCAAGTGAAGACACAATTGAATGGCCTTTGTTTAATGTTTTGCAAGTCCAAATAGATAAAGACTAATATGGGCTAGTATGTGGCCTCAAATCTCTTATTTAAGTTCAGAACTATATTATTTGCTATTATGCTTAATAGTTTTATTAGGGTTTCTTATGTTAGGATGTTATAAAAACCCTCCTTATGGTGTGTTTTAAACAGATTAGAAATTGAATGAAAATTAGTCCTTTTGCATATTTGCTTGAATTCTTGAATTCTTGTTGAATGCATAAACCATTTATCAAGGAATTGATCTATCCTTATGGTGTATTAAGGGTTAGGGTTTAAAAAACTTAGTTTTCTTTAGGTTATGATCTTGATCAACCAAACCTTGCAATCTGATTTAAGCCATTCTTGGGTTTTAAAACTCAATTTCTTCTTAGGTTTCCAAGCTAGTAATTCACAAGTTCATAATCATTAGGGTTCGTGGTTCTAATCCTTGGAGGTTCTTAATATTTATGTAAACCCCTTAGCAATAAGGTGTGCTTTGTAACGGTTGATAGTGCCATCTGAATTTCTCTTAATATGGAAAATCCACTTATTGGCAATGATTTAGCATTTGATGGAGCAGAATAAGAGTCCATGTCTTGGTGGATTGAAGAGCACTGATTTCATCATCTATGGCCATTCTCCATTCTTTGTATCGGATACTGTAGATGGTGAGGTTTAGCGCGCATCCAAGATTTTAGCAACTGCGACACTATTTAAGCTCAGGGCTTTAGAGAACACACTAACCACTGTCACAAAGACATGGCATGGAGATGAGGAGTCGCCACCCAGGGTAATAACTGGGACAAATCGAAAATGTGGTACTCGATTCTCTAAAAGAAAGCTAGCACCACAACCAGGAGATTCTGGATACGGAATACTAACTTCTCTTAGTCTCGTGTTCATTTAGAATAATTTTATAAATGATTATTTTATCCTCTAATTACATGCAATTTTATTAAATCCTAATTAACATCCATTTAACCCAAAAAGGCAACAAGTCAATAAAATTACAAGTAAAAATGCATCAAAAAGGCAATGTCCCTATGTTTAAACTATGTTAATTTTATTTTATTAGTTAGCTAAATCTACATATTTTATTTACAAGTGAAATGGACTAAAGGTGGGCCTACATTTTTATTAATTAGTGAGCCTAGATCTATTTATTTTAGTCTGTCTAAGATATGAGCTTAAGTCTATTCAATTTTAAATGAAAATTAAATTAGTGGACCTAAGTTTAACTTGGTTTTATTTTAAATGAAATGTGGGCCTAGGTCTATTTATTTTAAAAGAAATAAATTTAAGTGGGTTGAGCTAGGTCTAAACAAGTTTTAATTAACTAAGTGGACCTAAAATCTAATTATCTTAATGGGCCTAAATTAATTTTAATTATTTAAAGTCTTAAATCATTTTTAAGCCTATTTATTAACTGGGTTAGACCTAAACATGGGCTTGGGGCTCAAAAACATACAAAAAAAAACCCAAAAAACATAAAAACATAACAAAATCAAATCAAAATACATTCACTTATGATTTCTAAAAAAACCCTAATTTAATTACATACAAACCCTAATTAAATAAAGCCACCATTAATTTTAATTAATTTTTACCCAGTTGAACCTAATTACTAATTGATTTTAAATGCAAAAAATTAAATCTTTTACTATTCCCACTACTGAGGCTATTACAAACTACGTACAAAAATTAAAATTAAACACTTATACACCCATGACTAATTATATAGAACACATAAAGGTAAAATAAAAATTAAAACCCTAATATCTAGTCAAAAATAGTACAGATTACTTCATGGCATTCCATGGATCTTCTGCTCATTTGAACACAAGCAGTATCCTCCTCAATCCACAATCGAGCATCAAAACAAAAAAATAAAAAACTAGATTATTAATGAAATTGAACAAGAAAATAATAACGAAATAAATAAAATAAAATAAAATAAATCACAAAAAAAGAAGAGAAGAAAAAAGGAATGTTGTGCATATGCTTTGAGATAGTCCTTCAAACTAGAATTTTCACCGTTGTTTTTTACTTGTTTGATTCCGGACTGGAAAGAGTATTCTCAATAGCTTTTTCTCTTTTTTGCGCAATCAGGTTTTTTTTTAACACTACTCTTTCTGCGAATCTTTGAATTTTTTCTAAAAAACCACCCTCCCCAGCACGCATGTAGACTCTGCTTTTAAATGCAGAGTCTGCGCATACTGGCCTCCTCCAAAGGAGGAACAAACTCATCTCCTTATCAAAACAGATTGATAAGGATTTGATTTTTGAAAGTTGCATGTTTTGAATGCGTCAAAATCTCTTCCATATAAAAATTCAATTTTTAACCAATCAAAACACTGAAAAAATCGATAAAAAAAATACGCAAAAATTTGAAAAAATGGGATTTTATGAGTCGGATTTATGCAATGCCGATCGAAAAATTGGATTTCCAATTGGAATTATGGATTTTCGATCGAAATTATGGATTTTCGATCAGAAATTCATAATTCCGATTGGCATTATGGATTTCCAATCAAAAATCCATAATTTCGATTTTCAATTTTTTTAATTACCAAAAGACCCCTGAAAAATTGACTTATTTGCAATCAAATCTTAAAAAATGTTGCAATTTAGTCCCTAAAGTCCAGAAAATTGACAACCAAGTTCAATTTTTAAATGAATTTCATTATAAGGGCTTACGTCGTAATTGTGCACAATTGCATCTTGAAATTGGGTGCTTACAGATAGCATCTTTAAAAAATAATGGTTCATGTTGCAAGTAATTCAGGTGTTTATTTTCAGAAAGTATTATATGTGCTTGGCATTTGGCAATAGTGTAAGGGCAAAGAGTTATAATGTGGGTGTGAAATGGTAGGGAAAGTGATGGGTTTAATGAGATATTACGTTGGGAGTCTTTAGAAAAATCAAAAATTAAATGGAGACCAATAAAATTAGAGGGATTGGAAGATGAGTTGGTTCGAGTGAGGATGGGAGAATATTGTTGAAGAGGGGATGAGGTCAAAGGCGAGGTTTATTGCAATAAGGGATCAGGTTGTTGATGTATATAATTCAAAAGTCCAATTTTGCATGGAGAAGATGATGTAAAAGGAAAAGGATTGGAAGGTGAGCTGTTGGGTGAGATAGGACCATGATGAGATAAAGATGGAGTAATTTATGTAAGTAGTGAATATGTGTTCGGTTAGGGTATAGATAAGGTTTGGGTTGTTGCAGGTAGTTGTGGTGATGGGTTATTGGATAAGGTGGGATTGGAGTGAGGGATAAAAATGATAGAATTATAGTGGAATTAGGTGTGAGATCAGCTAACAAATTGAGAGAAGGTAGAGACATACCAATAGAGCAAGCTAAAGTGAGTGGTGCATGCCATATGAGCCATGGGTTTCCATGGGGACGTGAAGATGGAGTAGGGCTAGTGACATGCGAAAAAGGAAAGTGTTTCTCATTAAAATGAGCATTTTGCACAGTGTAAATTTTATTAGAGGATGGGTCAAAACAATCAAAGCTAACATAATTATGAGAATTGCCTAAATAAACACATTCTTTACTCCCAAAAGCAAATTTGTGTTTATTATATGGACGAAGGCACACCCAAATATTTTTGTTTCCAAATATTTTGGAGATGTATGAAATAATTTTTGAAATGGAGATTCATTATTTAAAATGGAAGTGGGTAATACATTAATTGAATTTATAGTTGTACGAAAAGCATAAGTCCAAAAATGACATGGTACATGAGAATGGGCTAACAATGTCAAACCGGTGTCAATAATATGACAAATTTGCATTCAGATAACCCATTCTATTCATGTGTATATGAGCAAGCTATGCGGTGAACAATGTTGTTTATATTAAACTGCTTATGTAATTTTTGGAATTCACCCACCCCAGTCTGAGTGAAAACCTTTGATTTTGGTATTGAACTGACGATGTGCATAAGATTCAAAATTAAGAAACACAGAATAAGCATCACTTTTATTTTTAAGAAAATAAATCCAGGTGAATCTAGTGAAATCATCAATAAATAAAATAAAATAACGGAAACCATGATAAGAAGTGACTGGGGAAGGACCCCAAATGTCTGAATGAATAATTTGAAAAGAGCATTTGTGGTATGCTCGACATTGGAAAAAGGTAATTTAGCTAATTTTTTGAAACAATATAAAGAATAACTAGAATTTATAGAATTGGAAACAGGTAAATTATGATCTCTAATAATTTTGGAAATAGTAAGATGTTGTGGATGACCTAGGCAGGCATGCCAGTTTACAAAGGAGGTAGACTCAGTGAGAAGTTCTTATTTTTGTGGAATGGAGGATGGTGGCATCATATACAGCCTATTTTCACTCCAACCTCGTAATAGGGTTTCCCTAGTGTTCTTGTCCTTAATGGAAAAATGATTAGGCCAAAATTCAAAAAAGTAAGAATTGTCAGTAGTTAATTTTTGGACAAAGAGTAAAGATTTCTAAATATTTGGAACATGAAGCATAATTTTAAAATTGAAAGCCTTATAAAAGTATGGAGAATTATAGAATGACTTACTAGTATGTGTGATAGGAAGGGTCTAACCATTGCCAACAATAATTTTATCATGACCAGCATAAGGAATCGAATGGACAAAATAAGAGGAATCGGATGTCATGTGATGGGAAGCACCAGTATCCACATGCCAAGGGTTGGAGTGAAATATAGTAGTGTAAGGAGATGATAAATTTCTAAGACCATAAAAGGAATCAAACTTGTGTTGTTCACTTAATGAGCTTAGGAGATAAGGCTTGATTGCGAGGTTCATAGCAATAATGCTGTATGATTATAAAATCCACATATCTGACATTGTTGAGATCAGTTTTGGTGAAAGGAGAAGGAAGGTCTCTGATTACTGGGAAAGGCCAAAGTTGGCGATGTCATGGGAGGTCAGGGTTGAGAAAAAGAATTAGAGAATTATCACCTTACAATGTGAGCAATTGGTGGTTCATGAATATTTTTTATGAGAATTTCATAAGCCATTAATTGCCCATGGAGTTCTTGGAATGTAATTGGTGTGGGTCACTGATTTAAGGCTGTAATAATGCTATGAAATTCATAGCCAAGATTATGATAGATAATTGCATTGAATTATGTAGGAGAAAGAGATCAGCCTACTGCTCTGAGTTCATCATCTAAAGCTTTTGGCTTTTTGTAAATACTAAGTTACTAATAAGTCATTTTTCTTTAATTCTCAGAGTTCAATATGGAGTTGTAATTGATGGTTCTGAGATATAGAACCAAAAAAACTTTCTAGAGCATGCCAAGCAGCAAAGGATGTGGTCATGCCAATAACATAGGGGAAGACTTCTTCAAAAAGAGAAGAGAAAATCCATAAGAGTAAAAGCTGGTCTTTTTTATGCTATTCGGTATATTCTGGATTGGCAGTAGGAGGATTGGTTGTAGCTATAGTTGATGGTGCTAAAATGGGGCCATCAATAAAGCCTGTAAGTTTATTATAATTAAGGAGAGGTTGGAATTGAGTTTTTTAGGTGCGGAAATTTTGAGAGGTTAATTTAATGGACAGATTGTGATTTGTGGTAGTAACCATAGGAAGTGAAGAGGAAGAAGAAGAAAAAGAAGAGGTGGGAATAATTTGTCTTACCATTTTTTACTGCTCTGATATCATGTGAAGATTTTGATGTATTATATTAATTGTAAAATAAGTACAATGTTGTATATATATAATGATACTATCACGACCCAAACTGAAAGGTATGTGACTGGCTCTAGAGAATGAGAATACATAAAGTACCGAAAACCCATAATAAGCCTTAAAAATTTTTCGCGAAATAAAAACAATACACTTAACAATAAAATGATAATAAATGCACAATACCAAATAGATATAATAATATTCTTCAAATACAAAAACATTTCAAGTCAGAATACAAACAACATAAGTTTCATAGATAACTACTACAGTAACTAGAATTTAATTTTACAATACATATATCAATTCAACATACATAGTGCAGCCAGTAAAGAACGAACCCCGGCGTATATAGGGAACACTAGGAAGCTGACTGTAAGGTCCTAAAAAAATAAATTAAGGGGAATCAAACCTCACTGAGTGAATTAATCCTATAAAATGCATGACGATTTATAAAACCATTTGTTAAAACCTCTTTTTAAAACAAGAGTAAATAAAGTAATTATATTTATTAAAATTATTTACTTTTTATGATAATATTTAAATAATATCTATTTATAACTCTTAAATCAATTTAATATAAAATCCTTATAACAAAACATATGGAATAATTATTTTAGCGAAAATCCTGGTAAAACACCTAAACCAATATTCTAATAGTCTTTCGACTCCCTTTAATTCAAGTGACTGTCGTCCCGAAAGCAATCTCAACTGAGTTACATCCCTTTTTTCGACCCAGGAGCACTAGCTCCACTAAGATCTAACCATTTACTCTTTCCCAAGAGCACATGTTCCACCAAGCATATTCCACAATTTAAACATATACTAAGATCATACCCACGCACACGTGAACCTAGTGACATCCACTAGGTAGCACGTTCTACCATTATCTCCAAATCAATTTGAATTATAAATAATTAAATAAATAAATCATTAAATAATGAATAATTAAATGATTAAATAATAATTAAATAAAACATAACAAAATAAATTTCCTTTAAGCATACTTTTAATTTCTTCTTGCAAATATAAAAAAAATGATCACGCATATGGCAATATAAATATTTTCATAAATTAATCATATAATCATTTTTTGTTATATTTAATTATTTGAAAATATAATAAAAGCACGTGCAACACATATTTCATAAAATTAACTCACAAGTTGAGCGAGTCGGGCGACGCGTTCTCTACTGCCCTAGTGCTACAGCTTGAATTTCGAAGTTCTCTAAAATAAATAATATTTATTTAAAATATGCTCGCAAAATAAAATAATTAAATTCATGAAAATTCTCAGAATTATGGAAATTAAAGAATTGACAAAACTAACTCAATCAAAGACACAAAGTCAACTAAAACTAGAAATTCGACACATGCCAATAACACGTTTTACCATAAATTTACCAAAAATTTGATAGTCTTCTTTGTAAAATGGATATCTCTCTACTAAAAGTAGAGTTGTTCTTGCACAAAAATACATTTTGAATATTCACACAATCATCCAGTCTCAGGTTGGGCCCCCGAATTGCAGTAAATGCCCAACCGAAAACTATAATTCACAAAAATAATAAAATAATATAATTTTCTTTAAAGTCGCCAAAAATCATAAATCTCATTTAAATACCACAAATTCATTTACTTTCATAACGAAATATAAAACATTTTTATTTTCAAATAACTAGTAAAATTCTAGCTTATATTTAAATTTCGTCAATAACATACTTAATTCAAATTTTACAATTAAATTAATATTAATTGCAAATAACTATTTAAATTACTTAAATATATCACAAAATTAACAAATAACTTATCTTAGCTCAAAATCAATAAATAAAGTTATTGTTCTTATTATTTCCAAAAATTAATATAAATTAGTTAAAAATAGGAAATACGTTATACAAATTATTTTAATACTATTATTACTTAAATCTGCCCAAAACATCATAATTACCAATAATTTACTTAAAATAATAAAAATTGCAAATTTATAACAATTTTTTCCAAAAATTTAATTTTGGCATAAACGTTCAAAAATTTATAATAAAAATTTAGTGCATAATTTCAATAAACTTCCTTAACAAAGATTAGTCTACATAATTAATAAAATTTAATAAAAATATAAAAATTATTCAAACCTAGGACTGCTTGAAAAGTAATTGAGACCCAAAATTTGTATTTTTTAAAAAAATTCCAAAAAATTAAATAAAATATATATTTAGTTAGATTTCAAGCTCTATAATAAATAATCTAACTACAATCAACTCTAATTCAACTAAATCAACAAAAATCTAAAAATGAATATACCTCCAATTGAGGTTGATTCAGTTGAGGATCAAAGCAATTAGCTTAGAAAAATTGAAGCCCAAGATGTGACGAGCCAAATGAAACCATCGGCACGTCAAATGGTCACCAGAGCCAGCGACGATGGCTTCAAGAAGATCCAGCAGTTTTGAGAAATGAGAGAGGAGGAGTTATTACTGTCACCGGCGAGGAGAGGAGTACGTGCAAGTGATGGCGATGCCGGTAATGGTGCTGGGACATGGTGGTGGTGACGGTGAGGCAATGGTGGTGTGGTCTAACAGTAGCAAGAAGAAAAAAAAAAGAAAGAAATTTTTTTTAATATATATATATATATATAATACAAAAGTACACCCATATGAATATTATATTTTTAAAAAAATCCACACCAATAATTACACACACACACACACATATATATATATATATGCATTTTTTCAAATTAAGTCTGAGACTGTACTTTTTGACTCTTTTGAGGAATTTTTCAAGGTCTGCTGGGTGTTCTTTCTTAGTTTTTGAGTTGACCATCATGTCATCAATGTACACCTCTACTTCTTTATGTATCATGTCATAGAACATTGTGGTTGCCATTCTTTGGTAAGTCGCTCCCGCATTCTTTAGTCTGAAGGGCATTACTCTATAGCAATAAGTACCTTATTCCATTATGAAAGTTGTATTTGCTTTGTCGATAATTGCCATCAGGATATGATTATACCCAGAGAATCCATCCATAAAGGAGTACATTACACATGTGGTGGCGCTATCAACCAATATATCTATATAAGGTAGTAGGAAATCATCTTTTGGGCAGGCCTTGTTCAGATCTCTGTAGTCGACGCAGATTGTAACCCTTTCATCTTTCTTTGGTACTAGCACCACATTTGTTAACCATTCCGGATAGTTTACTACCTCTAGGAATTTTGCTATGATGTGCTTCTCGATGTCTTCTTTCACTAGTGGAGCCTATTCTGCTCTAAGTCTTCTCAATTTCTACTTTACCGGTTTGGACCTATCTTTAGTAGGAATGAATTATTGAGCAATGTCTCTATCAATACTAGGCATATCGTCGTACTTCCAAGTAAATTATTTTGAATATTTTATTAATATTTTTTCAATTTCTCTCCTCTCTTTAAAGGTAACATCTTTCGAAATATGCAGAATGCGTGGTTCATATTTTATGCCAATGTTAAATGATTCAGAGCATATGGAATGAATGTCAAATATGCTAACGTTTTGATAAATGCAATGTACACTACCATCAAGAAAGACATCAAACAAGTAAAATTTGATTTCGTTGAATTAACTTTATAGTTCATTATATAATTAGTTTCAAATAAAGAAAAAGTACAGAGATCATCATCAACAATGTCTTCAAATAGGATATCATTGATGCTTGATTCAAGGATGGTAGCAGCTTGAGCATAATTGATAGTCTCACTCCCAAATTCTAGCTCCAGATTTCTCATCAACTCATTGATGTCAATCTCAATGACCATATCTAGTGAGTACTTTCCTTTAAGGGTGTCATTGAAGATCTCAAACCTTGATTTCTCGATTCCATTGCTCACCCACTTCTCAACCTATCCTTGGTAGACTTCAGTTAAGCTTTCAGCCATAAAAGAGACCGACTTCTTAGCATAATTAATAGTCTTACTCCTAAATTCTAGCTTCAGATTTCTCATCAGCTCATTGATGTCAGTCTCAATGACCATATCTAGTAAGTGCTTTCCTTTGAAGGTGTCATTGAAGATATCGAACCTTGATTTCTCGATTCCATTACTCACCCACTTCTTAGCTTGTCCTTGGTAGATTTCGATTGAGCTTTCAGCCACAAAAGAGATCAACTTCTTAGCCCTAGTGTCCTCTTTAGGATTTTACCCTAGACTATAACTATTGGTCTATCCTTGGAAGTCAGGGAATTCTACAACCCTAATATTTTTTTCCTCTTAATCCTGTTCCAGGTAGATGTTACATCTTCTTTATCATAGCAGTAACTTTAGGATTGACATGACTGTCATTGATTATAGAAACCTAAAATCTTAGTAGGACTACATTCAAATAGGCAATAATGTTATTTATTTTAATAATGATGATAATGACCTTTCTGTTTAGAGGGAACTTGATATTTTGATGCATAGTGGAGGGTATGCCCTTAACGGGTGGAACCAAGGTCTTAGTAGCAGGGCAAAAGTTAGAGGGATGTCGAAGACAGTAAATTATGTTACTGATTCGATATCCCCTACTATAACTACTGCATTCAAGGTGCCAATGACTGGCTTCTTTGAATCATCATAGGCCCTTATGACCACATTAGATTCTTATAAGTTTTCAATATTCTCCCTAAACTTATATAGCAACCTCAGGGGACAAACATTAATGGTAGATCCATTATCCACCATAACATATAGAATCTTCTTAGATCTGACAATTGCTTATATGAAGAGATGATGGTTATGGACCCTTCACTCGAGGGTAAATCTTTATCTGAAAAGGTGATTGCATTGGAGGGAGCTTTCATTAGAGAGGCTATCACCTCACAAGGCAAGGCATTAGTGGCAATCTTTGTCTCATCTAGTCCTCTAACAAGGGCATCCCTATGCTTTTCGGAGGCCATGAGTAGGTCCTAGTTACTAGCTTGTGACTAAGTCTTCTTAAGCTATTTGAGGACAATGTCTTCCTCTTTAACTAGAGCTTAATCACTTGTTACTTCTTTTCCTTTAAAGGGATAATTTTCTTTCTCAAGAGTTTGATATATTCTCTCATTGTAAGTTACATGATTAACTGCTAATGAGGGCTTCTTAATTGCATACACTTTTGTACTGTTGTTCTGGTCCTAGACAATGATTTTAAGATCATCAAAGTCATACTATACATCAATCCCCACGACTTGTAGGTTCTGAAGCTGAATAATACTTACCACCTTGTCTTTGTTGTCAAATTCTTCTCCCCATCCTGAGGGTATTGGGGCTTCTAAGTGCGTGTGGGTAGCATGAGGTGTTGTGTACTTGACTTTGTAGTCAAACTTCCCATATGGTTATCCAAGTAGATCCCATACTTTATGGTCACTATTAGGATTTTCATTTGTGTCTACTTATTGTGAATAAGGGTAATCAATCACTTCAGCATTCATAGGGAGAGCTATATCCCTGTCTCTTTTTTGCATTATCAAGTAAGGGTAATCAATCACTTCACCATTCATTTATGTGGGAGAGCTATATATTCAAAGGTAGAAGAGCATTGCTCATTTTCACTGAAGTCATGAGGTTTAAGAATGAGACTTGAGAGTTCATCTTCTAAGGGCTTATCTTAGGTTTCTTAGACATCTTAGATTGATTGTTTAATAAGGTTTACTAGCAAATTTGAGGAAATAATGTTAATAGTTGGTAGAGGTATGTTTTGATAGTTTAAGAGAGGATTGGTCTTGATGCTAGGTCATTTCTCTAGGTCATTGATTTTCTTAAAGTCAGTGAGGTCTCGAATTGTATTTTTGAGGGTTCTACATGTATCAATGGTGTGACAGGGCATCTAGTGAAAGTGGCATAATAAGTTTTTGTTAATTTAAGGGGGTAGTAAATTTGGAAGAGCTTGGGTTCTTAAGGCTATAAAAGGTTCTTTTATAATAGTCTTTAGAATACTTTGGGTAGTGGGAGGTTAAAGTTTGAGAACTTTCTTGATGGTCTGATGGCATTGATAGATGGTGAATTATGGGTGTCGAGTTAGATCATGTTTATTTCTTTAGCTCTAGTGAAGGTGTTTTGGATGTTTGGTTAGGTGTTGTGGCGGAAGGCATTCCTGGCTTGCTGAGGTTCCTCATCCTCAATTCTGATCCCAGCCTAATGGAGAGCTCTGAAGTTAGGATAATGAGCAAAGATCATCTGTTTTCTGAAGTGTAGTAGTGCCCCTTTGATTATCAACTCTATTTGTTCATCCTTTGGAGGACGATTTCTCATTTTAACTGCCTTTCCTTGCCATCTTAAGATATAATCAGAGAAAGCTTCATTGGGTTTATGCTTTGTGGTCTCAAGATCTCTTTGAGTCATGTATAGTTGAGTGTTATATTCATACTACTTGATAAACTTCTGAGTTAGCAGTTGCTAATCACTTTTGATTTCATCTTCAAGGTTAAAGAACCATGCCCTCAGTCCTTCCTCTAATAATGTAAAGAAGAATCAAACAATCTAAGATTTTATAACCTTTGTAGCAGCCATGAAGGTAGCATATTGCCTTAGATGGACCCTTGGATCCCATGTTCCATTGAACTTAGCAAATTTTAGTATTTTAAAATCATTTAGGAATGGCTCATCTTTAGTTAGTGCCAAGTCAGTAAAGCTTTTATAGCCATGACCCCTTTGTCTTTGAAAGCGAATTCTAACTTAGCCATTCTTTTAGCCAATAATTTGACCTCCCCTGTTGATTCAAGCTTGGTCATGTTAGCAATTTTTATAGTTTTCGGTGCATTTTTTAAATCTTGGTAGTAGTCATCGTCATCATCAGCTTGAACTAAAGCATGGGCAATTCCCTTTGCCTTATCTATCCTTGGATGAATAGATATAGAAGTTTCATTTAGTGGTGTGCTATTCCCATCTTGGGCACTTTTGGCTTTGATTTAGGCTTGGAGGATTTCAACTATGGCACCATTAGTGAGCAGTTTTTGGATCCCCTCTCTTAACCTGTCTTTGAATTGCTGACAAGAAGTATCTTCTTGGTCATTCATGTTGGATGTAGGATTCTTGTACATTTATTAAGGTTTTGGCTAAATGAATGATGCATGACATTTGCCTGTAAAAGAAAAGGGTGAGCATTTATGCATGGAGTGGATGAAAAATCCTATGATGAAAGATGATTATTCCTGCAAGAAACAGTGGTTAGCATATGCTTATTTACATGTATGTTATGTTTGCATGATTAAAGCTAGTTAGTTTTTCCTATATAGTGAACAAACCAATCACAAGCAAGCTTTTGATTCCGACCTTATTTCTTTATGAGGTTATTTAGTCTCTTACCTAGGTAGGTTTTGAACCTTTAGTCATTAGGGGACTATGGTTCTGCTCTCAGAACTAAGCTGTTTCAATTTATGTTGATTAAAACTAAAGGGTAAATTAAGGAACGATACTAAAATGTGTTTGAGGTAACCATATAATATTGATGTAAAGGTTAATTATTGGGCTTTAAATGATGTCCAGAGTCTACATGCACCTGTATGCATAAGACCAAGGTCAATCAGAGGGAGCTTGAGTTCTTACCATCATATCAATATATGATATTTTTATTGTGAGTCATCAAAGTATCGTTCGATAGTTTACAGTTTGATTTTGTCAACATAAAGGTCCACAATCTAGTTGGATTCCTAATCCATTCATTTGATATGATAAGGATAAATGGATGATGTCTTATAGGTTTCATCATCGAGGGATGTCATTATTTGTTAGTTTAAACAGAGTATTCAAGCTGAGGTACATGATTCTTATCATTCCCCATGCTTTAGGCTCGCACAAAGTAATGAGAATCATGTGGTCCTAAGCATGAATATTCTATGAAAATTGACATTACGACGTCATTCGATGATAGACATAGGGAGAGTCATGTCATTTTTTAAATATTAGGTCAAACGAACAGTGTTAGGATAGGGATAGCATGCATAACTTTATTGAATCCTAGTGGATATTACTACTAGTTTATCCACATAAGTTGAGCTAGGGTGAAAGGCTAACGGCTCTTTTAATGAGAATACCCCCATATGGCTAGTACGGACTCCAATTAGTGAGTCTAGCATTCTTTTGATAACTTGGTCACCCATCTTTAGGACTTGGGTTATAGACTCTAGTCAGATGAGTCCAGGGAATTTACGAGTAAAGACTAAAGGTGATAATACCTTATCTTCATCGCCCCGTGACTCAAGTGAAATCATGGTGGCAATGTCATTTAGTATTATCAAGGCTTTTAGGGACCAACAGTGCACGTGTGATATGAAGCATAAATGTAGTGGTGAAGGGCTCTATACAATTAAGTATTGCATAATGAGAAATAGTCATTTTTAAGTTGATCTCTCTTACTTAGAGGTCCCTAATGGAGTTGCCACTTTGAGCGACAGTTCTTATTTTTTAGGCAAATTAGTTCTGTAAGGGTCTTTTAATTTTATTTTCAAAGGACATGGTAACTTTACTGAATAGGGACAAATGATTGGTCTCGGGAAGAACGAGATGCTTTTTTTATTTTGCGGATTCGCCACCCAATTTTTAGAAAATTAGAAAAAAGAAAGGGACAACATCGGGTCTCTCAATGAGAATTGCCCAAGCAAAGATTTCTATGTTCGGGAGATCGCATCTATTACTGTTTCTCATTATACGATGTTTGATGTATAGCTACCGCATCACCCTAGTTTCGATAATGACAGTTTGTATAGCATTCACACAATTCATCAGATATCAGAAGATAATAAAGCTGAAGATATTACTATTACATTGCTTTCCTAATGAAATACATATAAAAGGAAAAAAAGATTGCGAAAAAGTAAATCTAATTTAGATATGATGAATTTGCAAGTTAAATACGACCATTCATATAGCTTGCTCGATCACATGAGCAATGGAATAAGCAATGGACACTCGATCATTTGAAAGAGTAAGCAAAATGTAGATGATCATGCATGTTCGCAGTGCTTATTTATGCTATGATGATAATATAGGGGATGCATGATGTCATCACTGGACTAGAAACATGATGACTCTATTATGGGATATGAAATTTTCATATTATTGATATTTATGATGTGATTTCATGTTTTAAAACTAGAGGATGCAAAATGATGATATGAAATTAGCATAATAAAGCATAGATTATTCATATATCATGCAAAATTACTAGTCTCATCACACAAACACAAGAATATTCCCAAAAGCTAGTGATAATAAAATAAAATTCAATATGATAAAATGATTGTGCCAAAATAATTGTGTGGTCCACAAATTTGACTATGATTGTGTGGATTTTAAAGTTTTAGCTTCGAGGGATTATCACGCTTTCCTCATCGAGAGGTTCAAAATAATAATAGAATGATGCTAGTTTATATACCTTTGAAGCGTGCTTTGATAAAGATGAGGCTTGGTTTGATGGAAAAGAGATCTAATCACCAAAAGAAAAAGTTGTGGGAGAGCAAAAACTATTTGGAAAGGATTTTCCAATTCCTTCGATCGGATAGATTTTTTAGTGTGTGTGTTTCCACTTGCTCCCCTCCTTAAAATGGGGTGTGAAGGTGTCTATTTATAGTGAAAAATGTGTGGAATATGATAGAGTGTGTGGCCACATGAAGTGCATATGGTCGTGCACTGAGCACATGGCCACGCACGCACGTGCGTGCTCATGCACTCTTTCATGTGTTACACGCTCTAATCGAGGCTCACACGGGCTTTCTCGAGGTTAGTTCCTAGGGTTTTTGGGCCTTCTAGATTCATTTTTGAAGTTTTTTTTGTCAAATTCAGCCTCGATTTTAACGCATGACACCTAGGAGTGTTTATAGCTTTTGTGCACTTCTAAGCAATACGCGCTGATCCTTGAGTTGTGTTGGACCATTACAGGACCACTTTTAAAGGTTTTAGAGCCTTCTGGACTTGTTTTCAAAGTCTTTTTTATCAAAATCAATTTTTATTTTTTCACGAAGTTGGGTCCCAATCTAATGAAATGAACACTAGCCTAACAAGTTGAGTGTTCCGTAAAAGGAATTCTTGAAATAAGCTTCTCATTGTTTTGATAATTCATATTTCATAAGGTTGGAGTATAACTTAATGGCTCAATGATCAATTTTGCACATTGGTGGGGTCGATTAGTTTTTTAAGGTTGCACACTTCAAAGGTGTTATGAATGAGAAGACTCTAGTCATCTCGAAGGTTTATTTCATCATTGGACCTTTTTTAGGAACAGTTAAATTTAAGGTATGACACATAGGCTAACTAATACTTTATGAGATCGATGCAGTCATAAGTATCTGTCATTTGACTATAAAGATTCCTCTTGAAGGCTAGGTCCTAACAATTCATGAAGATCAACACATGGCCAGACAATGCTACCAGATGGCAGTCAAACCTTAGATAGAAGCATTCCCTCTGGAATCATGGGATGTGGAGAAATAAGGAGCCAATCCTAAACCAGTTGACCAAGTCCAAACCTTACAGATCGCCAAAGGAAACACAATAAAGATCGGCAATGAGCTTGACAGCGAAGTTGAACAGGGAATAAGCAAGGTCCTCATTAAACATTTAGGTAGCTTTGCTTCTTAAGCATCTGAGATCACTGGCATAGATCCTTAAATTGCCTTGCATAGTCTGAACATTAAACTAGGAGTAAAGCCAGTCATTTAAAAAAGAGAAACTTCTCGTATGAAAGATAAAAGGTAATCACTGAGGAAATAAAGAAATTACTGGAAGCTGGATTCATTAAAGAGATAACACATCTAGAATGGGTAGCCAATATGGTGTTAGTAAAAAAGTCCAATGGCAAGTACAGGATATGTGTGGACTATACTGATCTTAACAAAGCATACCTTAAAGATAGTTATTCGTTATCGATGATAGATCAACTAGTAAACTCCACAACTGTTCACTATTTATTTAGCTTTATAGATGCTGCTCAAGGGTACCAATGAAGAAAGAAGATTAGGAAAATATGTCCTTTATCACCCACAAGGGTCTTTATTACATATGTTCCAAGATCAAATCAAAAGAACATTGAGGTATATGTGGATGAAATTATCATCAAAAGCCAACATGTAGAGCAACATTTTGATTATCTCGATCAAATTCTTCGAATACTGAACCAGTACCAGATTAAGCTTAATCTAAAGAAGTGTGTTTTCCCAGTAAAAGTAGGAAAATTCCTAGGATTTATAATATTCTATACAGTGATTAAAGCTAATCTAGAAAAATGGAGGCCATCTGTAAGATGAAAACTCTAGTGTCAATCAATGAGCTGTAAAAGCTCAATGGTAGAATTACAACTTTAGGGTGTTTCATCTCTTGTTCGGCCAAGAGATGTCTACTACTATTTCAAGCTTTAAAAAATTCTAAAAAGTTTGTATAGAATAAAGAGTGCTAAGTAGCTTTTGAAGACATCAAAAAAATTTTATCCTCCCTACCTCTACTCAGCCAGTCGATCCTTGAAGAAACACTATACTTATATCTCTTTATTAGTCAAGAGTCGAATGCATTAGTATTAGTGAGGGAAGATGGAAGTCAACAAAATCCAATATACTACATCAGCAAAATACTCAGAGGTTTAGAAGTCTGGTATCCTAAATTGGATAAGTTAGCTATAGTCGTCATACACACATCCCGAAAACTCCGGCACTATTTTTAAGCTCACTCAATCATTGTAAGATCTAGCTTCCCTCTAAGGAAAATCTTACAAAGACCTAAGACATCCGAAAAACTAGTTTAATGGTTAATATTGCTCAGAGAATTTAACATCAGCTATGAACCTCGACAACAAATAAAAGCTCAATCCCTAGCGAATTTTGTATAGGAGATGACAGTAGAAGATTGTACCCCTTCTGAATGCCCAAAATGGAAGTTATACGTTGATGGAGCCTCATCCATTTAAGGATTTGGTGTCATAATCATTCTCAGAGGGCCATACAAAGTCACTATCATATATGTAGTTTATATAAAGTATAATGCCACTAATAATACAGCCGATTATGAAGCACTTATCATGGGATTGAAGTTAGCTACCGAGGTTAAAGCCAAGCATCTCGAGATATACTTCAATTCATAACTAGTGGTAAACTAAATATGAGGAACATACCAAATTAAAGACCCAAGCATCGCCAAATATATTAAGAAAGCCAAACAGCTCCTAAAGAAGGTCGTGTATGATGGGGGACAATGGGAAATCATCCAAATCCCCATGAGTAAAAACTCAAAAGCATATTTATTAACCAAGTCAGCAATACGAAATAGTCATACATTTAAAGAACTTAAGCTTACTGAGGGATCAATAAAGACAAGCACCGAGGAGGCAGAGATCATGGACATACAAGAAGTAGTAGAGTGGATAAAACTAATCATTTGGTATCTCAAGCATAAGATACTTCCACAAGATAAGCTAAAACCTCAGAAGTTAAAAATAAAAGCTTTACACTACTCCATGCGCAATGAGGAACTCTACATAAGGTCTCTCTCACATTAATAGTGTAAGTGTGTATCACCAGAAGAAGGAAATTATGTGCTTAGAGAAATTCATGGAGGGATTTATGGAGCCTATGAACCCAATCATTCTCTAATCAGAAAGGCATTACTTCAGGTTTACTATTGGCCCACCATGTCCCGAGACGCTTAGAAACTAGCACAAGAATGCCACAAATGTCAATAGTTTGCTTGCCTCAGCCATAAGCCCTTTAATTCTCAGCATCCAATTAAGATTCTTTGGCCTTTTAAAGTATAGGGAATGGACATCTGGGACCCATTTTCTACATTAACCTCCTAGAAGAAGTTCTTGATCATGGCCATAGACCATTTTACTAAATGGAAAAAAGTGGAAGCTCTACTAACCATCATTGAAGCTCAGATTCAATACTTTTTCTAGAAAGGAATCATTTGCAGATTTGGAATACCACACACCCTAATAATAGACAATGGGAAGCAGTTTAATAATGAAAAATTTAGGAAGTTCTATTCGGATCTTAGGATAAAGCTCTAGTATACTTCAGTAGCCCATATACAAACAAATGGCCATATAGAGGTCACCAATAGGATCATCATACAAGGGGTAAAGAAAATATTAGACAAAAAGAAAAGGAACTGGGTCAACAAACTTAACAACGTCATTTAGGCTTATAGAACTACACCCAGAACTTCCATAGGAGAAACACCTTTTAGACTAACTTACGGGATAGATGCAGTAATCCCAGTGGAGATTGGGTCAACAAGCTACCGAGGCACTGAGAGTCTGGATCAGGAAGTAAATAACATCAATACTCGGATATGTCTAAACCTACTTGAAGAAAGGAGAGAGCGGGTGTCCATTGTAGTAAAAGCCTAAAAATAGAGGGTCATGGAATATCATAACTAATATGTCTGCCCAAGAAAGTTCAAAGTCAGAGATTGGGTACTTAGAATAGCTGACATTAGCAAAGGTAACTCTGGCATAGGCAAACTTAGACCAAATTTGGAAGGCCCTTAGCAAGTCCTTAAGAAGATGACCAAATGGACAAACAATATCAAGGATAAATAGGGAAAAGAACTACCTTGATATTAGAACTTGAACAATCTTTAAAAATATTATCAATAAATGTACTCTCAATTTTGGAGAATGAACTGCTTTATTTATTTTTCATAATACTAAGTTATAGAGTATTGCATTACAAAAATAAAGAGAAAATTATCGATCAAGTAATTTATAATTGAGTATTGGGAAGCTTAGTAGAAAGAAGACTCATATCTTGAGACTCAGACATAGAGGTTGGATTAGATCCAGTGAAGATAGCACTAGTAGACATCTCCCTAGTAGGCCTTGAATCCCCTAGTTTCTCAGAAGATGATTTATCGATAGTAGACTTGGTTGATCTTTTGGGATTCTTCGACTGCCTGGAAGAGGCCTTGCTCCGAGCATCTTTTTCGACAGCAACTCAAGCTAGATTAGTAGGTGTTATTCTATCAAAGTCTGAAAAGTCCAGATTTGAGTGTTGACCGAGCAAGACTCTCCAACATTCAGACTTGTAAACTTTAAGAAACCCCATGACCATATTTTGGTAGCTTTTCTTATCATCCTCATGGGATTTCTCCACCTCATCAAGTCTTTTCTCTAATACCACAATCCTGGAGTCTTGCCCCTTAATTTTTTTATGTAAGTTGGTCTTGACTAAGCTCAAACTCTTCCACCCTTTTTTGGCTCGCCTTAGCCTTAGATCTCAACTTAACATGCTTGGTTTGGCAAAGTTCCAATGCCACCTTCGCCTTTTCCAGTCTCTTTTCGAAGTCGATAGCTATGATGCCAACCTCTGTCTCTTTTAGGGTATACTGGCTCTTAAGATAATAATAGTTGTCCTTAGCCAATAATAGAGCCTAAGTCATCTGAAAGAAAAGAAAATCATCATCAATATGGGTACACATGAACACAAATTAAATGAAGTGAAAGATAATTACCTTCAATTAATGTCCTATTATGGAGTTGTATAGCTCCTCCTTGTCTACATCCATCCAATGTTGGATGTCTTGAGAAAGTCGAAGAGACTCAAAATATTGATCCCTTACTTAAGCATTCAGGATAGTTGGAGGCTTCATCTTTTTTAGAATCCAATACCTCATGTTCGGACATCTGGATAACTTTGGACGCTTGACAAAAACCTCCTCACATAACTCTTTAGCATCTGAGTCCTTATTTAGGGATCGTTTCCTCTAAACCTCATATTTCTCCATCTGAGAAGTTTTAGCCACGACTTTTCCTTTCTAGCTGGGTGTAACTTTAGCTGAGATCTTTAGAGCAAGCAGCTCAAAAGTATAAGAAGAAATATGTATATCCTTCTAAATCTCTAACTGGTCATCTACAAATTGAATCCTGTTTGCAAATGCAAAAAAGTCAGCTATCTACAAATAAAAAGAAAAGAACAGAAGTCAAAGTAATACCTTTCGAATCTTAGAAATTACCACTGACATGTATGTGATTAGGGCAGATTCTCTGGAGATCTCTCTGAGATAAATTTTTGACAGATGTTACATCAGCTATGTCATTGAGATAAAGCTTCAAAACCATCTCCATATCCTCACTAGATAACCTTGAAGGATGCTTCACCTTGTGGCAATCGTCAAACCACATCTACTAAATGTGGACAAAGTTTGAAAGATGTTCAATAATAAAAAGTTTATGCCTCCACTTCTTATGGAGGTCCGGAAGCTTTATAAAGAGGCTATGGTTTAGAATAGCAGATAGGGAGAACATCAACTCTCCCTTTTTCTTATTCAAGCTATAGAGATACCAGAGGTTATCTAGGTCTGGTTCTCTACCCTCCCTATGCATCAACTTTATAAAATCGATCAAGATCCGATGGCTATTGGGATGAAGTTGCCCATGAGCTATGTTATATATATTCAGAAAGCTCCTAACGAAGGGATCTAAAGGGAACTTCAATCCCCCTTCTAATTAGTCGAAGTATACCACTAATCTATCAAAATCTAATAGAGGAGTGTGGGCTTTAAAGTTTTTATCTACTTTATGCAGAGGGAAATCTGCTAGAATACTAAAGTGTTTCTTATACCACTTTAACATGTTTTCATCTACCCTAGAGATGAACAAGTCTAAACTGACTTACTTTCGAGGAGCCATAAATCCTATTAAAAAACTACAAAGGGGAAGAATATAGAGAAGAGAAAAAACTTCACCTGGGAAGGAAAATACAAGCTTGCGAAAAAGGGGAAGAAGACACAAAGAACATGCGAAGAGAAAATTTAGTAAGAAAATGAGACAACAGAAAAGCGAAAATGCAACAAGTAGAAGGGTTTAATCTATTTAAAGAGCAGCGAAAGGTTCTGGAATGACTATTACTGCCCTCATAGTCATTTTTGCCTCTCTCATAACATCAAGGGTAATTCCACTAATCAAGTAGTTATTTATTATGGCAGCTGAAATATCTCATCTTCTAACACACGAATAGACATGATGGTTACACAGTTCAAAATTCAAAGGAAAGTCAAAACACGTGGCGGTTGATAATTCCGCTCCCCTCGTTGCCAGTTGTCCCCTTTATCGACACTTAAGTCACGCTTCTAATGCACCAGAATTTCTAGTCCAATGACTGAAGCTGGCACCCTCAAGTCACTTTAATAGTACTGAGGTTCAACACTTAATCGGCGCTTCTATTGCATCGAGATTCTAAGTCCAGTGACAGAAGCTAGCACTTAGGTCACTTCGATAGTACTGAGGTTCGGCACTCGGGCCATGCTTTTAATGCACTAAGATTATACGGCATTTGGGTCATGCTTTTAATGCACCGAGCATCAAGAATCCAGTAACGACTGGTTTTGTCAGATTGTATCTATACTGACGGGTTAATCCCTCGAGTCGTTTCTATAACATTAAGCATTTTTTATTGCAGGTTTTATGCACTTAGTCCAACTAGCATTTTGATAATACTCTGATACGGTGTCTCCAAGACTCAGTACTGAGCATAGTCTCTTCCTTTGTGACTGAGGCTGGCCACCTCAAATCACCCTTCCATATCAAACCCGAATACATCAGACATAAATATACGAACATACTTTTGGGGGATACTCTTAATATCTCATATACATATTCCTATTTAACTAATAAGGTCTTTATTTTTCTATAGAGGGGTTGCTTGTAGAAGGATAACACCTAAAATAAATAGGAAAATATTCTCATTTAATAAGACTTCGAGATAGGAAGAAACACTCTCCTAATAGGCATATGACTTTTATCAAAAAGAAATCATATTTATCTCAAATTTGAGCATTACTATTCTTATAAATATGACCTCATATCTCTCATTCTCATTTATTTGATTGTTTTCATACTTTTTACTCTTTTTATCTCTCTAAAACTCTTTTTATATTATTTGAATTAAGCATCGGAGTGTTTGTGGGATCCTTCCAACCTTTCACCTTACCCTTCTTTAATTCTTTACAGGGTTCTAATTTAAGTGTTCTAAAAACAAGTTATCAATTCACATTCACAAAAGATTATTTGCGATCATTAATTACTTTTAGTCACTGTAATCTTTTAGCCAAAAAGCATATTACTATAATGGACAACCGTAAAAATGGTCGCTAAAAACTTGTGGCAACCACTTTTTAACTTTTAGCGATTAGTTTTTTCTTTGTTAATTAAAGACTTTTTTAAGTAGTATCCATTTATACTAAATTCAAATTTTTTTAATTTCATATCCAGTCGTATCGCCAAAACAAATTGCATCATAAATTGTAAACCCTAGTTTTGTGCTTTTACCTGGGGCTTTTTACTGTCTAATTTAATGTGCTTTTAATATTTTTTTTAAACTAAATTTTGAATATAATGGTTTGTACTTTTACATATCAAATCAAATTATTTTTGTTTTCTAATCCACTTTCAAACTCATTAATGACAGGTGGATTTTCTTAAAACTTTTATTGTGGTGCGGGTGTATATATATATATATATATAATCGTTAAATTTATGAATCTAGTAATAAACATTTATGACAATAAATAAATAAATAGATATTTATCTACCACTTAAACAATTAATGTTAAAGTTTATAAATATAGATATAAGAAGAGTATAATATTTACACAAATATTTCCAATAATATTTTGAACCAACACCTACCTCCCCATGTCTTGAAAGCTTCAAAATTTAAATCAAGGTATGTGTCTATATATATAAAGTTTTTTTTATTTGATTTATTTTAGTAAATAATTTTACTTTTTCAATCTTTTTTCTTGCATAAACATTTTTATGGTGTGATTCTTTTTTAAAATTTTATTGGTAAAGGAGTAAAGATAAAATGTTGCTCCCCCCTCCCTCCCAAAAACAAAAGTTTATTGGTCTAAAAACATTAAATCTTTTCAACTTGTTTAGAATACTTTTTAAATCGTCTCTCATGAGCTATGTAAGTGACAAAATATATAAATATTTTGTTTAGGAGATCAAGGATTAAATTATCATTCTCTTATCTTCTCTATTAGTGGTGTTAAAATTTAATTACTTGATCTAGTTGTTAAAAAATATATATATATACTTTTAAAAATCTTATTAAAAATATCCAAATTTGACAAATTAGTTGTAAATATAGCCCAAGATTTATTTTGGTCAAAAGTGAATATGAAAGTGCTGATATGACATCTTAAGTAGCATTGTTGATGTAGGACCTAAGTCACATCAATTAAATATTTATATAAAAATATAAAATATTTTCAATTTGTAGTAATTTTGTCTCAAATTTATAATTTTGGTATAAATATCTTAATTTTATTAAATACATTATATTTTATTATTAAATATGTAATATTTAGTAACTACAGTAATACTCAAATTATCCAATTATTTTTGTAATTTATTAAAATTTCAAAAATATACATTATACATTTATCACTAAAATGTATTAGTCTAATTACTAAAGTATTTCAAATTAAAGGAATATTTACATAATTAATAAAATATTTACATAATTTTATATTTAACAATTAACTTATTTATTATTTAAATATAAAAAATTAAATGTGTATTATTTATTTAATACCAAAATGTTATTTTCATATTCGAAACTTAAAATGACAAGTAAATTGCTTATATTTGAATTTGTGTTCAATATTAATTAATTCATGAAAGTATAATTATTTTTGTTATATATATATATATAAATGATCCATCTTCAGAAATGTTTTGTGATCCATGAATAGAAAGCGCCCACTCAGCTAACTTGTGAGCCGTATAATTAATAGATGTAGCAACACCAAGAAAAAAGAAAGACTGAAAAAAACAGTAGGAAAATGATGAATGTCATCAATCATATTAAATTGAATGCCTTTAATGTAGTGTGGCCTTCCTTCCAAATTTGTAGCGTGCCCATCCTAATGTACTGTTTGCCTATTAATTATCAGGGAAAAGGTGCATTTATCACCTAATGTTTACCTCGTGGAGTGAATAGACCCTTAATATATTATTTTAGATCAAAAGACCACATAATTAAGTTTTTTAAAAAATTTAAGCTCCTGATTTTGACGGTGGTTGGTACTCTGTTAGCTGCATCTCACGTGGCAATCTTTTATTAAAAAGTAAAAGCGTAAAACTAATAAAATTCCTTGAGAAATTAAGAACTGAGTAAAACCATCTTTTATTAAAAGCAAAAGCCAAAAGGTGCCTTAGAGCACCAAGCTTAGGTCAGCGCGGAGCGCATGAAGCGCTGCTCGCTGTGCGTGAAGGAGTAGCAGCTTGCGATGGCGAGAAGTTGACTGAAGGTGGAGCTATTTGACTGTTGGGTCCTTCTCACAGCAGCGCTGCATGCTAGTCGGGGCTGAACGAGGTAGATCGTCGGCTGAGCAGCAGCTCCGTTAATATCTCTGATTTTACTCTTTTGATTCTGTGTTCAATTTGTTACGGGTTTGATTTTATTTAATTTAATTGTATACTAGAACTTAACATAGCCAAACTTTCGTTTCATGCCATTTATTATGAAACTGAGAGGCGCATACACTCATTTTTACGTCGACCATCTAATATACAAGAAAAGGACAGCCTTTTCTTTTTTTTTACATCTGTTTGATTTTCTTGAAAGAACCTTATAATATATACACATAATTCTCTGGTTTTATTCTTGTTTTTCCTGCTGAGTTGTGGTATGGGCACAGCATATGGATATGAAGCAAGGTGTAGCATGTGGATATGAAGCACGGTGTCGAGCTGCTAACCATTTTAGATGTGCACATGTGTTCCCTAAGATACATATGTGTGCGAGTTTGTTTTTCTTGTTATAGCAGTCATTCGGCCAAGGCCTTTTTTAAAATTCATTGCTAGAGATTTAAAGTGGGTTTGGTAAAACTGAACAGAAAAGAACTTAGAACTGCAAAACAATTATATTAACAAAGTACTAAACTTCAAAATAAAAAAATGTAGTCAATGATAACTTAATTTTTTTTATTATTAAAAAGAAAAATAGTGATGCTAACAAACAGAGGTAATGGTGGCGGCATTGATTTTGTTGGTGGTTACACAATTTGTGGCGAGAGTGATTGTAGAAATCAAAATGGTGATAGCTGTCGTGCAACAGTGATATGGATGATAACCATGACGCTGATGGTGATTCTAGAAGTAGAGATAATGGTAGCAAGAGCAATAAGTATTGCCACAACAGTGAATGACTACCATGGTGGAAGCAGCGATGATGATCATGACAGTAACATTGACATTGAGAATGGAGATGTTGACAATCAAGATAATGTGGTGACGGTAGGCACAAAAAATTAAGGTGTGTTTCCACCAAAGACCAAAAAAAACTCGTTTCAAATACAAGTTTCCTAGAGGTTTTGTGAAATTTATTCCATGTCAAAAACTGAAAATGACAAAAGCCAATGAAAATGATGCAGGCAGAGGGAGTAGACGTAGAGAAGGAAGGCCTCATGATTGGAGATGAATGGTTACTACCCTCACGACTCATTTGAGTTGTCATGCCCCTTCTTGAATCAGAAGACAAATCAGTAGCTGGATCCTTAGCACTGACGAGCTTCTCATCTGCGTATTCAACCCGATAACAATAAGCCAATATCAGAGAGCATTAGCAGTTGACACTAACAGAAAAATATCAGTTTCACTAAAACATCAGAATGTAATTGAATGTTATATTATTATTATTTTCTAAACCTTGGGAAGTGGATGGGGACTGAGCCGCCAACACCTCAGAGCAACCGTGCACGCTAACAGAATGGGCCAGTTCTGTCCGTACAAGAAAGGAGGCCATTAGACGATCGAATGCCCAATCCATCAGCAGCAATAACACCAGCAGAAAACGGAGAATAAACAGCCATAAAACTTCCCATATTGCCGCCATCAAACATAGGCACGGCAGCAGGAGAATATAAGGAATTTGATTGGCTTTACTCTTTTGCTTTTTAATAAACGATGGCCACATCAGACGGAGTTAACAGAGTATCAACTGCCGTCAAAACCAAGGGCCTCGAATTCCAAAAAAACATAATTCTGTGTTCTTTCGGTCCAAAAAAAATATTAAGGGTCTATCTGCTCTACAGGGTAAGCACTAGGGGCCTAAATGCACCTTTTCCCTAATTATAATATATTTATTTGGTCGAAAAAAAGAAACAGACTGAAAAAAAGTAGGAAACTGATGAATGTCATCAATCATAAATAAGGTGAATGCCCACCTCCATCCTCCAAGTTAGACCTTGATAACGTGTTTTTCAATTTATATTAAATTTTCCAATATTTTTTTTAATTCCTAAACCGCCCCTCGTGGAGTAGGTATAAGTTTAGAAATTAGGGTTGTCTCCTTCTCATGTCTTCTCAGAAAAAAGTACTATACAAGTTTAAGATGGAAATAGCTTTTTCCTTTTGCTCTTTTTGCTTTGTTTGCATCTTCATATTTGTCTCAATTCCAATATTCAGTGCTCAAAATGCTACCACTGATCCGTCTGAAGGTGCGAATCTCTCTCTTTCTACTTTCTTTATGAAGTAAAAATGTAAAATTATCACATAGCATCGTTGAAGTGTGTAATCTCTCTAAATGGTTTCTAAATTTACTTTCTCTGCTTTTATTTTCTCCGTCTCCAAACCTTTAATGTATAAAATGAAATAGATGGCCCCTGAGGCTTGTCCTGCTGTTTCGGGGAACAAAATTCTACCTGTAAAAAAATTCCATGAATTTCATTTGGAATGAAATATGCTATAGAAATATAGATGAAAAATGCATCTTACCAAAATTTTAGCCGTGGTTTTGGAGTTGAGAGCCTCACTGCCTGCTCCCCAGTGTGTTAAGTTTCACTGTAATCATTAACCATATCCAAGTGTCGGCATCTCCTAATCTATTGTAGGAGGGGAGAGTTGGAATCCCTCCATCCTCTCCAATTGTGTAAATAATAATAATTATATTCAAGTTGGATAGAGCTTTTCCCAAAAAATTGAATTATGTCGTTAGTTGTATATTCTTTTTACTACTTTCCATATACTAAACATGTCTCTCTGTTATCAAATAATTCGCGTTTTAGAAGTCTTTCTAAATAATTGACGCTTTAAATTATTAATGTATTTTAATTTTATTTTTCAATTTTACTCTTATTTAATATAAAAAAATTAATTGAGTAAATAATATATTTCTTTTGAAACTCTATATGAAATTAATATTCATTGAAGAAATTTATTATAAAAATAATATAATATTTTATACATATATTAAATACATTTCTTAATAGCAGTATACTTGTCTGAATTTCTATCATTCGACAAGCTCTTTTTAACATTAATTTTTTTTTATCATTTGATCTATTTAAACAAATCAAAATCTCATTTTGTAACAAAAATTATTTCTCAAATTTATAAATATAATACTAATATTAAGTAATTACATATATAATTTTATAGTTATTATATTTTTTTAAATATATACAAAACATATTTATTTTTAAGTTGTAAAATATATTATAAAAACATAAAAAGAGCTAAAGTCGAAATTACATGCTTAGAGAATAATATATCAGAAATTTAACTGCTCATAACTTTTAAAAATTTTATTTTATGCCTTTTATATAATTAGATCTTCTTGTTGCTAAATTTTCAAAAAAAAAAAAAAAACCTTTTGAATAAAGATTTGATGGCCAAAATTAATCAAGGATTACCTAACCGTTAATATTTTAAACTTAAGGAACTCATCAACTTTGGATGGCCTGGATACCAAAACCGCCATTACATAAATTTTTTAAGGGATTTTTTCAGAAATGATCAAAAACATAAAAAATTTGTTGACCCAAATTTTTTTTTTTTCTAAATATATGGAAACTTTTTCATTTTTATTAAAATAAGGAAACTTCCTTTCAAAATAAATGGTCTCTTCATCTTTTTCTCTTTTTTTTCTTTTCTCTACTAACTTTTTTTATTTTACTCTGTTCTTCTTTTGTTCTTTCTTCCTTCCTCCTTTTTCTTCTTCTTTTCTTTCTCCTTTTTTCTTCCTTTCCTCTTCTTTTTCTTCTCCTTCTCCTTCCTTCATTCTTCTTTTTCTTCTTTTCTTTTTTTGTTCTCTGCAATTTTTTTTTCTTTTCTCTTCATCCTCTACTCTTGCATGATATTATCAACATTATTTCCAAAATAAAACTACACAACTAGAAAATTTCTCTTCTAAAATTTTTATTCATGGTTTTTTTATTTAATTTGTTGATTCTTTTCCCTTCTATGACCGTCAAAAATTTCAAACACAAAGCATGCAAAGAACGTGACTAAAATTGTTTTTTTTTTTTTTAATAAGAGTTTTCATAGCTAAAAATTTGAATTTTATAATTATGGACGTTGAAATTTGAGTATTGTAATGGCTCTGATTTTATTTGTTTAGATTGATAAAATTGTGTGTTTTTTTGGTACCTAGTAGTTTTAGCGATTGTTTTTGTGATTGTTTTAGTAGTGGTAGTTTTTCTAATTGTTTTCATAATTATTTTTCTAATTGTTTTGTGATTGTTGTTGTGATTGTTTTTAGTTGTTTTCATGTTTTTTTATAGTTTTACGAGGTTGATTTTTAGTTGTTTTTTAGGTTGTTTTTGGTTCATGGTTATTTTTTTGATTGTTTTCATAATTATTTGGTAATTATTTTTTCTGGTTATTTTAGCGGTTGTTTTTCTAGTTGTTTTGGTAGTTGTTTTTCTAGTTGTTTATGTTTTTTTGTTGGTTTTTTTTTTCAGTTTTATAAGTTTGTTGTATAATGATTTTTCTAGTTGTTTTAACAAATGTTTACAAAAACAACTAAAACTCGTGATCTTTTTTTCATCATCATCATCTTCTTCTTTTAAAACTCATCATCTATAATTAAAAAGTTTTTTTCTTTGCTTTCTTCTTCAACATCATAATCTTTTTCTTTTTTAGTTTGTTTTCCATAAAAAAAATAATAGGAAAAAGGGAAAGAGAAAGAAATATAAATTAGGAAAAACAATGGAAAAAAATAAATAATAAAAAAAATAAATAGAAAATAAAAAAAAAGGAAAGAGAAAGAACAAATTAATTAGGAAAAAAATTGGAAAAAAAAAAAGGAAAGAAACAAAGAAGAAAGACAATCACGTAAAAAAAAAAAAAAGGCACAAAACACCTTAATTTTGAAAAAAAAAATTTGTTAGTACCATATTTTTTAAAAACTTTAGGTTGACTTTACTGATTTCTGTAATTTTTTCTTTTTTAATAAAAATTCCTCTCCATTCACACTTGGGTTTAATTTTAGTCCATTAAAAACTAATTGATCAATCAATATATTCCCAATCTCCACCCTCTAATCTTTTTCTTTTCCAGTTTGTTTTCTATAAAAAATAAATAAATAATAGAAAAATAGGGAAAGAGAGAAATATAAATTAGGGAAAAACAATGGAAAAAATAAGAAAGAAAGAAAGATATAATCATAAAAAATAAATAGAAAATAACAAAAAAGAAGAGAAAGAGAAAGAACAAATTAGTTAGGGAAAAAAACAATGAAAAAATAAAAAGAAACAAAGAAAAAAGACAATCTAAGTAAAAATTAAAAAAAAAAAAGAAAAAAGGCACAAAACACCGTAATTTTGAAAAAAAATTTGTTAGTACTATATTTTTTAAAAACTTTAGGTTGACCTCAGTGACTTCAGTAATTTTCCCTTTTTTAATAAAAAATCCTCTCCATTCACACTTGGGTTTAATTTTAGTCCATTAAAAACCAATTGATCAATTGATACATTCCCAATCTCCACCCTCTTATCCTCCTTGCTTCCGCATCTCATTTTAATAACCAAAATCATTATTTTGGCAATTGATTTCACATAATTCTTCACATATTTTACTTGACTAGCCATAATTATTACTTTCCATAAAATCCTTTCTTTTTTTTGTACTCATTTAACTCTCCAATATTTTAACATTTACTTGATCATCCCAATAATTATTGTTCTATCCTCCACATTATTTTCCTAACCACCATCCATGCCACTCTAACATTGGATTGGAGCCATGTTTTACCCCATTTGAGTTCTGCTATGTCTAACTGACTCTAGCAATCAACTCATGAATAGCTTCTACACTTTATAATCTAAGCTATCAAACAACTTTGTTCTTGTAAAATCTCTTAATGCGATCAATCAAGATAAATTTCTAGGGACATATGGCATAAGTTTATCCTTTTATTGGAAGTATTAGGATATCCCAGGCAATCATGTTATCTCTTATTATTTGAGTACTTACACTTCCTTTAAAAGCATGAATAGTATGGCAAATGTTTTAATTCCTAATAAGAAAAATGTAAAATCCATGGTTAATCGTAGACCAATTTATTGATTTTACATTTTATGTAATGATTAGTTTGGCTAACATGTTGAAGTTTACTTTATCATTTAGTATAACAAATTTATAGAGTGCTTTTGTACCAAAAAAAAAAAAACTAATAAAATGTTAATTTTAACCAATATTTTTCATGATGCATTCTTTATATGGAAATTTCAAGGAAAGGAATGTGTGGTTGCTTTTAAGATAGAGATGTATAGAATTTGCAACAAGATGCGTAGACTTAATAATGCTTTGCACTGAGATGATGAAATATGGAATAGTACATCATAGATAATATTTTGGGCCTTACAAATCCTTTTAAGGCTTAGAACAAGGAGACCCCACTTTTGGTATACTTATTTAATTCTTTATGCTAAAAGATTCTTTACATTAATCTATTGTTTTGAGAGCCGAGGTATGATTTATGGATGCTAAGATGTTAAAGGTGCCCTTTTTGTCTCTCACTTAATTTTTCATGAATGACAATTTCATATTTTTCAAGTAAAAGAAAGAGACATGTGCACAATGGAGAAATGATTTGGATTACATGAAAGAACTTCAAGTAGGTGATAAAATATAACAAATCACCATTATTTTTTGGTAATAATGTATCTTAATCTTAAGCATATGTCATTAAAAAACATTTAATAGGAAGGAAACCAATGGGAAGATGAATTTTTTAAAGTTTTTATCCATAGTATGTAAGAACAAATAAGAAGTATTTGAGGGGATTTAAGATTAAGGAAGAAAGGCTCTTAGTTGTGCCAAAAAGGAAATCCTAGCAAAACTATAGCATAAGGAATGCCCACTTTTTATATTTGCTTTTTCCTACTACATATTAGTTTTATATGAAAAATTTAATCAAACTTTCAACACTTGTAGGATTCTAGCAATAAGCACTTAAGGGTATAAATTTCTTAAGTTAGGATAGTATATGTTTGCAAAAGGAGATATTAGGGTGGAGCTTTCAAAAAATTTAAGATTTCAACATTGCCCTTTTAAGAAAGCATGATTAAGGATTCCTTTAGTAACTAAATTCATTGATATCTAAGGTATTTAAAACCTGGTACATAAACATCAATTTTTTAAAAGCAAACTTAAGTAGCAACCCTAACTTTGTCTAGAGAAGCATATTGGTAGCTTAGGATATGCTCAAGTTAGGTGTTGCTTAATAAGTGTACAATGAGTTAAATATTTTAGTTTATAATAATGTATGGATATCTAATAAAGAAAATGTGAGAGTTACTTCTACTACACAATTGATTTAACTCATATTACAGTGATAAATATTTTAAATAAAAGGTAATAACAAAGGGATTTTAATGTGATTTATGAATTTTTCAATAAGATGGATAAAAAATTAATTTTGAGCATTTCACTTTCAATGCATTATACTACATATGAATTATTCTAGTGGTAGGGTTAAAAGGAGTTTTATGTTGTAAAAAAGCAGGTACTAATTTTGGCAAAGAGGAGGAAGGGCATTATCAATGGGGATCAATTAGAAACTCTTAAAAAAATATAGTAGCTATAATTTTAAAAATCAATAATATAATATGAAGGACATTTAGGAACTACTTACCAATAAGAGAAAACAAGTGACACAACTTACAGTGCAATAAAGAGAAAGTGAGACAATGTATTATATGTTTATTATGTATTCATTTGCATGAGACTTTTAAATAAGAAGTCCTATCAAGTACATTAGGGGCAATGCCAATAACTTTTTAGACTAGATCACAGTTATATTTGTAAAATATTTGCTACAAGAACTATAATTTTATCCATGTTAATATGGGCTATATGGAATTATATGAATAATCTTCATTAGTGTTGTAGACATATTCTGGAACAAACACAAAATACATTTTCTAATAAAAAGGTAAAGAAAACAATAACACAAGAATTTACATGAAAATCATGATGTGGGGGAAAACTACTAGTGGAAAGATTTCACTATTATTGAAAAAAGCATATATGAGTGTTTCAAACAATTATAATCATTAGAACTTAAAGCGCTACTTTAGCACTACATTGTTGTATTTTGGCCCGTGTATGAAAAATAGGCCTAACTAAAATGCATCAACTACGTGCTACATGGCCGTATTTTGGCCCATGTACAAACCATAATGTTCACCTTTGGATCAAAAATTGTGTATTCAACAAAACATTACCTAGGTGAACATGACTGGATACATGTTTATGTCTCTATCCATTTCCCTCTATGGACACATCTATATTTCCTTTAAAACTATATTTTTTCAACAAATTAATTCAATTGCTTTGCACCATTATAAATCCCTAAAAATCCATAAATTCATTTTTCACTAAAAACGTCGCACCACAAGCTTATCGAGCCTCCAACTAAATTCATATCACAAACTTTAACAATCTCCATCTTAATACAAATTACTGAACTAAAAATCAACAAAAAACACTCCAAGAAACACCAAGCAGTACAATAAACTCCACATCTTCCATAAAGCCCCTAAGGGTGCAAATTAATAAGAAACATCAATCAAGTCCAAGCAATACTAAAATTTAGATTATGAATATTGACATATACTCAATAATATCATATGAATATTAATAAAGTGAAGAAAGTCTAAAATGATACCAATAGAGTATTAGTAAATTTATAATTTTGCACATTGAACTTGTGTAAAACCTTTTAAATGTACCCCTTTTAAGTTGTATTTAACTTGTGAGCCTTTCTATCTCTCTTAATTTTTATGCCAATAATCTTCTTTATGATTTTCAAATCCTTTATCTTAAATTTTTTTAACTAAAATGAGCTTTAACTTTATAATCTCTTTTTTATCTCTGACTACTAGTAGCATGTCATTAATATAGAGAAGTTAATACATAAAAGTCCCATCATGATTCTTTTTGAAATAAATACAACTATTATAACTCTAAGATCTAAACTCATGAGTAGTCATTAAAGCATCAAATCTCTTTTACCATTGTTTAGAGATTGTTTCAAGCCATATAAAGACTTCTTTAACAAACACATATAGTCTTATTTGCCTAAAATTACAAAACTCTTTGGCTACTACATGTAGATATCATCCTTAAATTCTCCATATAGAAATGCCATTTTCATATCCAACTACTTAAGCTCAAGATCATGTAAAAGAAATAATACCAAGCAAAGCTATACTTTAACACCAGATATATACCCAAGAAAGATATACTTTCTGACAAAACAGAATAGAAAACTTAAGAAATAGAAGCTTAATTCCTTTTTTTTTCATTCAGTGTATAGACATATTTATATACAAGTTCTAGGAGATACTACATTAATTAATATGGTTAAGACACTACGTTAATTAGTATGGTTGAGACACCATATTAATTGGTATAGCTATTTTCAAAGTCATACAGTTTGATTATTAGAATATAGTCTGATTGTCAGACTGTATTATGACTATACAGCCTGTATTTTGATTACACAGCAACTAATTCCTTTGACATTCCCCCTCAAATTAATGATGGTAAGTCAACCAACATTAATTTGCTAATAAGAAAGTTATGTCGCTGACATGTCATGAATTTAGTGAAAATATCTGCAAGATGTAAAGTAGTGGAGATATATGGAAGAGTGATAACTTGATGATCATAGGCCTCCCTGATAGAGTGGCAATCAACCTCTATGTGCTTTGTGCATTCATGGTAGACAGGATTGGCAGTAATTTGGATAGCACTAGTGTTGTCAACATGTAAGGGAGTAGGTTGATCTTGGGAGAAACCAAGTTCTGTTAAAAGACCACATAACCAAATGATTTCAGATCATGCAGTAGACATGGCACGGTACTCTGCCTCAGTGGATGATTTGGAGACTGAGTCTTGCTTTTTGTATTTCTAAGAGATAAGAGCATCACCCAAAAACATACACTATCATGTAGTTGATTTTCTTGTGTCTGGGTAGTCAGCTCAATCTGCATCACTATAGGCTTGTAGTTTGAGGGAAGAATTAGTAGGGAAGAATAAACCACAACTAGGTGTGCCAAAGAGATATCTAATGATGTGGCGAACTGCAAATAGGTGGACATGTCGAGGGCCTTGCGTAAACTTGTTGATAATATGGACAACATAAGAGAGGTCTGGGCAGGTGATAGTTAGATAGACAAGACTTCTAACTAGCTTTCGATATAAAGTAGGATCTTCGAGAAGTTCCCTTTCATCACATCGATATTTCATATTAATTTCCATTGAGGTGTCAACAGAATTAGTGTTTGTGAGTCCTGCTAACGGAACCAAATCCATAATATACTTATACTGATTTAAGAAGATTCCTTGAGGCCAATGATGTACCTCTAACCCTAAAAAATAGGTAAGTGGATCAAGATCTTTCATATGGAAAGTAGAGTGCAATAAATTCTGAAGTTTAGAAATAGCCTCCATATCAGAATCGGTAATAACAATGTCATTTACATAAACAAAGAGAACAACTATGCCCTTTGATGTCCGTTGGAGAAAAAGTGAGGAGTCATACTAACTTTGAGTAAATGAAAAGTCAATAAGAGTCGATCAAAACTTTTTAAACCATACTCGCGGTGCCTGCTTTAATCCATACAAAGAGCGTTTTAACTTGTAAACATTATTAGGGGAAGTAGGCATACCATTAGGAAGTTTGATGTAAACTTCCTCCTTGAGATCACCATGTAAGAAAGCATTCTTTACATCCATTTGATGTAAAAACAATGATTGTGATGCAACAAGGGTGAATATTGTTCGAACAGTGGTCATTTTGGCCACCGGTGCGAAGGTCTCATCATAGTCTAAGCCATACTCTTGCTTGTTGCCAAGAACTACCAACCAAGCCTTGTAACATTCTATGGATCCATCAGAACAAAGCTTGATAGAAAACACTAACTTACTCCCAAGAGGTTTCATAGATGGTGGACATGGAACAACATCCAAGGTCTAGTTTTTTTCAAGTGTAAGAAGTTTTGTTTTAATAGCTCTCCACCAACATTCATGCTCCATTGCTTGTTTATAAGATGAAGGAATAGGAATAGAAGACACAGTGGTTGTCAAAGATAAAGGAGAGGGGAAACTGTACTTATTTGGTGGTCTACAAACTCGAGTACTTTATCTAGGAGGTACTGGAGCAGTTGTTGAAATAGGATCAGCATTAAGGGAATGAGCTGAAGGGGGCTTGAGAGGTGCTGAAATCTTGTGTCGTTGGTAGACTATGAGAGGCTTAGAAGGCACGAAATCTACATAAGAGTTAGTAAACATTGGCAAAACAGAGAATGAAAGAGAAATATCATCCTTTTGTGTGAAAAAAAAATACTGATTTAAAAAAAATCACATTTCGAGAAACCTGAATATGTCGTAGGTTGGGATTATAACAAAGAAAACCTTTTTGGTGCACTGAATATCCTAGAAAAGCACATTGAACAGCTTAAGTTGTTAGTTTTATGCGTTCGTGTGTAGGAAAATGAACATAGCACACATAACCAAAGGTACGAAGATTAAAGTAATCTGGAGTATGACCAAATAACCAAAAGAAAGGAGAAACATGGTTCAAGAAGGGAGAAGGCAATCTATTGATGAGGTAGACAACAGTGGAAAGAGCTTCACATGAAAAACGGGGGGGGGGGGGGGGTACAAATGACTCTAATAAAAGGGTGTGAACAACATCTAGAAGGTGTTGGTTTTTTTTCAGCCACCCCATTCTGTTAAGGGGTTAAAGGGCAAGACCTTTAAGAAATTATACCATTATTTTGCAGAAATTCTTGAAATAAATGAGACATATATTCACCCCCATTATCAAAATGAAGAATTTTGATATTAGCAGAAAATTGGGTTTAAATATGTGAATGAAAAAGCTTAAAAAATGAAATAATTCATCTTTAGAATGCAGAAAATAAATCCATGTGAAACGACTATAGTCATCAATAAAAGTGACAAAGTACTTGTAATTAGTATGGGAAGTAACTGGTGCCATTTCCCACACATCACTATGTATCAAATCAAAAGGGTGGACTACCTTAGGTGTGTGAGTGGGAAATGGTAGAACTTTACTTTTTCCAAGCCTACAAGAATTGCAATTTAATTGTACAATACTAAGAGATAGTGACCTTTTATTTCCAAGTAAACTAGAATTTAGCAAAGTATGAAGTACATTAGAGTTTGGGTGTCCAAGACATTTATGCCATGCTTGATAATCGACATAAGCAGAATTACAAGTGATGTTAGGTAAAGAGGAACATGATGACAAAGGAAATTGAAAAGGAAAAAGACGTCCTATTTTAGGCCCCTTTGCGATCATCTTCCTTGATTGCTGATCTTGTACAACATAACCAAATTTATAAAATTCCACTTTATAATCATTTTCAACTAATTGTCCAATAGAAAAAAGATTAGTTGTAAGGTTATGAGAGACAAGGATATTAGTTATGGACGAAGAAACATCACCAGTGGTAGTAATAAGCAAAGAATTGCCATCAGCTGTATAAATCTTGAGATTTCCAAAATATTTACTTACACTAGTGAGGAATTTAGCATTGTTGGTCATATGATAGGAATACCCAGAATCAAAGTGCCAAGGATAAAGTTTAGACAAGGGTTTACCTAAGAGACCTAATGTAGAAAATGCAGAAATGATCATTTGCTGAATTATTTCAGGTGTCACAGATTGAACAGGAGCAAGAGCACTCTGTGTTAGATGTACTGTATCCATAGAACTACCAGCACTAAAAGAACCAACTGAGATAGTATATACTGTTCCAGATCTTTTGGGAGGTCGAATAGGACATTCCTTGATGATATGGCCATCCTTTTTGCAATAGTTGCAGAATTTTTTTGAACAACTTAAAGCATAATGGCCAAATCCTTTGCAACAAAAACACTGAATGTTACTCATGTCCCTACCTTTTGGCTTGCCTTGAGTTGCATAAGCCATAGGAACACAAGTGGATTTAAGTTGTTCTATAGTTGCTTGAGTAAAAAGTCGTTGCTCCTCGCCAAATAAATCATTGAGACATGCATTCAAAGATGGGATAGTTTCTCGATTCATAAGATTAGACTTGGTGCTTTCAAATTCAGATCTCAGTTTCATAAGAAATTGATCTCTTTTAGTAGTTTCATGTATAGATTGAACAGAATTAAGACCTTCGGGAGGTAAAGTAGCATAGATAATATCAGTATATTCAACCCAAAGATTCATGAAACTAGAATAAAAATCAGAGATAGAGAGGCTGCCCTATTGGAGACTTGTTAGCTCATGTTCAAGCTGAAATCAACGACCAGTGTTGTGTTGACTGTAGAGTTTTTTTAGATAATTCCACATTTCAGTTGAAGTTTTCAAGGGTCAAAAATTCAAGATGATGTTGGATTCCACAAATCCTAAAATCCATGCCATGATTTGAGCATCCTTGACTTCCCACTTGGAGTGTTCATCCTTATCTTTGTCAGGTGCAGGTTTGCTGCCATCAATATGACCCCATAGATCTTTGCCTTTGACAAAAATCTTGAAGTGAAATGCCTAGACTGAGTAGTTTTTCCCATTGAAATGAATCAAGAAGACATCATACTTGTTTGAAGACATGAGGCTGAGATAACTTTATCAAAATAACTAAAAATAAGGAATTGAACTAGAACTGAGAAGAAGAGACAAGAGAATTCAGAACTGAGGCTCTGATACCATGACAAAACAGAATAGAAAACTTAAGAAATAGAAGCTTAATTCCTTTTTTTATTTAGTATATAGACATATTTTTATACAAGTTCTAGGAGATACTACATCAATTAGTATGGTTGAAACACTACATTAATTAGTATGGTTGAGACACCACATTAATTAGTATGGTTATCTTCAAAGTCATACAGTCTGATTGTCAGAATACAGTCTAATTGTCAGAATGTATTCTGACTATAAAGCCTGCATTCTGATTGCACAACAACTAATTCCTTTGACACTTTCTAGACCTAGGTTTTAATTTGCCATCATCAATATAGGCATAGGTATAAGAACTAAAATTTTTTAAATTGGTATAACTAGTAGGAGTACTAGATTATACCTCTTCTAAAGTTTTTTTATTAATCGTGATTGAGAGGAGAAATTAACTAAAAAACATGTTGTGATAGTAGCTTTAGGCTAAAAAGATTTCAATAACCCAATATTTAAAAGTAAGCAATGGACTTTCTCTATAAGTTTCTTATTGATGTGCTCTTTCACACCATTTTGATGAGGAATATATAGAACTATCAAGTGTCTAAGAATCCCTTCAGCCTTACAAAATGAGTTTAACTCATCCAAATAGAACTTTTACCCATTATTAGTGCAAAAGACACTTAACGTACTTTGTAGTCTATTTCTCTATTATAATCTTTCACTATTTGAAACTTACAAACATATTACTTTTCTATTTCAAGAAAAACACCCATAAGTTTCTCCAAAAATTATCAATGATTGTCAACATGTAACTTATATAAACCCTTAGTTATAAGAACTTTGGATGACCCCTAAAGCTCTGAATGATCATATAATGCCTTTATTGAAACTTACCTTTTTTTTTTTTTTAAATTTTCTAGCCTGTTTTAGTTATTATCAATTTAGTAATGTCATTCTCACTTATGTAATCAAGATGCAAATGATAAAATGTAGTATTTTTAACATTTGATAAGGAAGAAGTGATTGTTGCATCACCTGCTATCATAGAACCCTCAAAGAAATACAAATTGGGATGATCCAAATACCCCTTCATAATCATAAAAGATCCTTTAGCAATCTTCAACATTCCATCTTCACTTGAATAATTGTGCCCATCAATGTGAAAAGTAGACACCAAAATGAGATTTCGACCTAAATTAGGAATATGCCTCACATTTATAAGCATCCTGAAACTTTGTCATGCATTTAATTCAAGTCGTTCTTATGGTGACAATCTTACAAGGAATATTATTCTCCACCAGTACAGTACCCATATCTCTCAATTAATAGACTAAAAACCATTCCCAATTGAGGCTCATTAGAATTTGCATAAGTGTCAAAAATCCAGTAAATGTAAAATTAAATATACTATCAGAGATAAAATGAAGATTCCTTTTAATTGTAATAACATCTTCAACAATATTAACATCACAAAAATTTTCTAGTTTTCCCTTATAATAAGCTTTCTCAGCTTATTTTTCAATTTTAAATTCTCAACCTTAACATGACTTTTTTCTTTTTACAGTAATTGCACACCTTAGTCATGTTCTAAGATTCAACCTTTCTTATCATAAGAATATCTCTCAGATGTCTCTACCATTAATAAGACTCTTTACTTAAGTCTTGAGATTAAAAAGATATCAATAAAAGTTGTAAAAGAAAATATCAACAAAAGTTATATAAGAAGAGGGCAACAAACATAGCAAAATTAATGTTAAATCCTCGTTCTTAACCTTAAGCTCCTATTCTCCAAATCAAAAAATAATTTACTTAAAAATAGTTAAATGATACTTAATGGATGTACCTTCAATCATATGATAAGAGTACAAATGTTATTTTAAATACATCTTACTAGTGAGGATTTTCTTTTTGCATAACTGCTCCAACTTTATTGACAACAAAGCAATAGTTTTCTCCTTTAGAATATCTTGCAAAATAGCATTCGATAAATGCAAATGTATTTGAGTTTTGGCCTTATGATCCTTATGCCCTTTTATTCTATAGTCCACGAAGAGGGACATATTGTTACTCCTAAAATAGCATCATCCAAAACCATTGGCGTGAGAATAGTGTGCATGCCGTAATGAAAATCTAGTGTTGTGATCCGAGAGAGGATTATCATACTTCACACACCATTCTTCAAAATTAGAAAAAAAAAAAAAAGCCAATATCAAAAGAATCAGGAAAATTTTAGTTCTAGTTCCAATTTCTTATGAAAGCATGTGGTGAAGCAAGCACAGTACAAATAAAGGCAAAATAAAGAAGTAAAAAAAACATAATAATTTACATGAAAAATTCCAATGTGAGGAAGAACTATGGTTAGAGAAGGAGAGATTTCACTATTGTTAAAAAGAGCGTACAATAGTATTTAGAGCGGCTGTAATCATTAAAACTTCAAGCCTTAATTTGATACAATAATATATGTACTCAATAGTAGAGAAAAAATAGAAGAAAAATAAGCCTACAACTAAAGTGCATCAGCTGCCCGCTACATCGTCGTCTTTTGGCCAGTGTAGGCAAACATGACTAGAAACATATCTGTATCTCAAGCATGTTCCTCTTTAGACTCTTCTTCATATATCATTTGAACTTCTATACGCCTGTGTAAGATTCGACATCGTTATGTTGCCCTCAAAGATCCAATACAGATTCTCAAAGAAACCTAAATCTTTTATATATATATATAAAAGAATATGTGGATACATTTCATGATCATGAAATCTATAGACAGCCCATAAAGAGAGAGTTTGAATGAGATTAATAAATATCGCTGTACAATATAAGAAAAGTGGATTTTAGCAACAAAAAAATATATTAAGTTTTTATCATGAATCTTTTCTTCATTGGTGAAGTCATTTTGAATAATAATATGATAATACATAAAGGTGTTTCAAGTTATATTTGGACTGTAATGGAATTGACAGTGAGGGCGTTGAACTCTCTGTTTGAGCAATGGGATACGCGAGCTGCGGGACTATGGAACTTAAGTGGAGAGCCATGCAGTGGATCTGCTTTTAACGATACAATCTTTGAGGATTCTGTCAACAATCCTTCGATCACGTGTGACTGTTCCTACAACAACAGCACCACTTGCCACATCACTCGATTGTATGCCTACCCATCACAAAACATTTTCTATTGCAATTTCTTTATTTACTTATGTTTTATTAATAGTTAATTAAATTAACTAATTTTGTTAAAACTCATAATGTGCCGAAGCTGCAAATAAAACAAAAAAATCTTTATTTTAATGTTGTTATTTCTGTTATTGATTACTTTAAATATTAAATATTCATAACTACTAATTGTTAATAATTAAAATATCTTTCTAACTAGTTTCTATTATAATATTTTTATCTTGTTTTAGCATAGAGATGGAAAGTAGAATTATCACGACGGAATAGAGAATTATCCCATTTTAAATTGGCTTGCTGTGTTTTATCATACTATATGTAAGCTAACTTTTAATCATATCTTCAGGAGGGTCTATGCTTTGCAAAAGCAAGGCGTCATCCCAGATGTTATCGTAAACCTGAAATATTTAACTTATCTGTAAGATTTCTCTTCATTATTATTATTATTTTTTTTATGAGATTTCTTAGTTGGATAGGTTTTAACTGTAAAAAATATTTTTAAATTCGTATAATACTTAAATTAATTTTTATTGGTATCTAGTCGGTTTATGAAAGGATAAAATATTGATCATTGTAGTACTCTATACATGAGTTACTTTTAAATTTTTTTTCATTATTTTTAAGTTCTTTTTTTATGAGATTTCTTGAGTGGGTTCTAACTGTAAAAAATACCTTTAAATCTGTATAATGTCCAAACTAAGTTCTGCTTATACCAAGTTGGTTCATGAAAGGATAAAATACTAACTATCATAATACTTTATACATGAGCTACTTTTATTTTTATTTTTTCCTTTCCATAAATACATTATTTTCTATTTGAAATTAATAAAAAGTAAAAATGGTAAATTTTATCATAAATTTTGGTCAAAATTTTTATTATATCTTGGTGATTAAATTTTAATAAGTTGTGGTAATTATATTTAAAGATCTAAATATAGTTGTAAAAAGTTATTTTAAAATTCTTGTTACAGAATATATTTATTTGAAATATTTTTCCTTTTCTCTTAGACACTGATATATAAAAAACATTTTCAAATCTTAATCTAACCGCTTTCAAAATAATTTTAAAAATTAATTTTTAAATGCTTTCATAAAGTCTCAACTTTTTACATTCTTTTACAACCTCAAAGCTCTCATATTTTAATTCTTCTCATTTTTTAGATTAAATTTGGTATATTGACATAACTTATAAAATTTAATAAATTAATTAAAATTATTTTATAACTTAAATATAATTTAGAAATTGACCAAATTTAACTATAAGTAACTATTTTATCTAAATAAAATTTTAATTTAGAATGTCCTTTATTTCAGTTTTAATCATAAATATTTGTAGTTTTGGTTTTGTGGAACTAAACATGGCTTCTTTTCATATTTATATCTAATTCTGTAGGAATATTGATCGAAATTACTTCACGGGTCCCTTGCCTGCATTTATCGGAAATTTGTCGGCATTGAACGTGTTGTGAGTTAATAATTTTTCTTTTATTGGTTTTAAATCATGATTATATGAATATTCAATTTTATATAAAATAATCAATGTCTGCGCCACATATGCACAGATTGAAATATAAATAATTAAAATTTTTTCCAATATGTATATATATAATCAATTTCCTGTTTATTGGCTTCGCTTCTAGGAAAATTGATGATAAAAATTTTAAATATTTAAAATTTTTGCAATCTTTCAAATTTTAATTTTAATTTTTAAATTATAATTAAAATATTTTTGATTTATTATTATTATTAATTTTGATACAGATAATTATTGGTAAAATTAAATAAAATATTTTCTTTTTAAATTACAAAATTTGTACTATATTGGTACAAAAATTGAAATGTTTATGAAATTAGATATTTTTTCTTAATTATTTTGTTAAAATTAAATAAAACGTGAGGATGTTATAAACAAATAAAAGAAAATTCTTGTCTATATTAGATATTTTACATCATATAGTTAAATATAAGATACATAAATTAATTATAAAATAGTTGGCCAATAAAAATAAATAAACTTAATTTTATTATTAAAATTTAACAATTATATGTATTACATTCGGTAAAAATAAGAATGAATAAAAATGTCTCATCTATATATATATATATATATATATATATATATATATATATAATATATATATATATATATATAATATATATATATATATATATAATGGTTTGACCAATTATTGGCGATGCCTTTGTAGTTTTTGTGTAAAAGTTATTTTAAAAAAGCATGATAAATTCTTTATATATTTTAAATAAAAATCATAACATTTTTCACTGAATTTTTTTTATATATTTCAAACCCTTTATTATAACCAATTAATTCATAATAATAAGACGTCAATTATTTTTTAGATAAATAACATGTAACTAAAAACCAATCTATGGTTCATACAATTATTATAATAAAATAAAAAAAATTGCTATTATAATATTTATTTTTAATTAAAAATTTATTATTTTAATTAAAAAATATATTGTCACCATTTATAGTTTAAATATTTTAATCAAATATTAGTTTTAGTTATTTCTAATATATTATTGACAGCATGTTTCATAAATATTTCCATTATAAAAAAAATTATTTTAAATTTTTGTATACAGTTAATTTATAAATATTAGTCATGTCAAATATTTCAACCCTAACACAACATGAAAACTAAATGGATTATATAAACATGACACATTTAAATGGATTATATGGGTCATAAAATTCAACACTAACTATTTAACTTGTATAACATTTATAATATATAAAAGGGATAACAATATTTGCAGTACTGAATGTTCAATTTGTGACATCTAAGTTTTCTAATTTTTTAAAAATTTAACCATTAGTCCTATCCCATTAAATGTAACAACAATAGCAGACATGGCAGCAATTTACATTAATGTGTTGTCCATGTACTCACCATACTTGCCACATCAGCTACCTATATCAACTCCTTATTCCATTTTGTTCCTCTTCTCTTCTTCTATCTTTCTCATTCTTCTTCCATTTTTTTTTTTCAAATGAAGGAAGAAGAAGTTGCATCTACCAATATGTAATCAAATCTAATACTTACACAAGTATGAATATGGCTATCTCTAACATCAACAATTTCCAATCTATAAAATCATTTCCACTCATCCACCAAACTAGAGAGTCGGCTTAAACTAAATTTAACTAATTTCATAATCAATCAACATAAATGACCCCACCTTCTCCAAGTACCCAGAAAATGAAATCACATAAAACATCTTAAAGAAACATACTTTTACCAAAGGGAAATGAAAAATGAAAAGAAGAAAAAACCTATGAAGAAAAAAATTAGCAGCAACACCATTTTGGAGACAAATCTCTAAACTTTCAACAACAACAGAAGGAAAATTAACATGAGTAATCAATAGAAAATTCCAATGGATCAAGAACTCAATACCAGAAGTTCCATTTTTGACACCAGAGGAGACTATAGCCATGGCAGAACCCTTACAAAAAAAATGGCTGCTTTCATTTTCTCTAACTTGTCTATTCCTTCACAAAAGCACCAAGACTCTATAAAAACTCCATTTTTTTTTCAAGAAATAAAAAAAAAAAAAAATTAAAACTAAAATCCTAACTTTAGCATATAACAATAAATGGGTCTTGCTTGTTTAACTTATAAAAATTAAAGCTAAAAAAGCTAGACTGGATATGAAAGGAGTGGCATTGTGATTCTTGTTTCTTTTTGGGTGATGGGTAGTAAGAAAAAGAGCAGTAGCAACAGTTTTTTAAGTGCAACGAAGCAAAGTGAGTGAAAAGGAGACGAGATAGACGTGAAATGAGTTAAAAAAAATAGGGTGATGGGTAATGGGCAATGGGTATGCATTACAAATCTTTGAGTTGGAATTTTTTTACTAAAAAATTATTTGTAAAGAGGACTTGTCTTAGGCTACAAGAAGAAGAAGAAAAGAAGAAGAGCAATTACTGTGACATAGGGAGAGAGATTTGAAGTGTTGGTGAAGCCGACTGCGACAACAACTTTTTTGGAATTTAAGGGGAATATTTAAGTTAATCTTTCTTTGGTGTCATAAATGGAAGAAAAAAATATTAAGGGAATTATTAAAAACTGGAAGAAGAAAGAGAAAGATGGAAGAAAAAGAAGAAAAAGAAGAAAATGGATGAAGGAATTGATATAGGCATCTGATGTGGCAAGTATAGTGAGTGTGTGGATGACACATTGGCATAAATTGCTGCCACGTCCGCTGTTGCTGTTACATTAAACAGGATAAGACTAACGGTTAAATTTTTAAAAATTTAAGAGAACTTAAATGTTACAAATTGAACATTCATGACTTAATTGTAAAAAATGTATTACTTTTAGGACTGCAAATGTTGTTATCCCTTTATAAAAATACTATTTTCATAAAAAAAATATAAAATAATGTCTATAATTTAGCAATTTGCATAATACAATTATAAAAATATTATTTTTATAAAAAACTCATAATAAATTACTAATTTACTATTTGAAATGCTAATAAATTATATCAATTTTTAATGGGTGGTGTTGTGTCATGTGGGGTTGACATAACCTAACATGACACTTATAATTAAACAGGTTGTAACTAGGTTCACATGTTAACCCGCGACACAATCTGGTTAAACCGCATCATAAATGAGCTGACTTGTTTCTGACATGAATCCATTTAATCTCAACCCTAATTTTGCGTATTAGGCGAATCATGTTTGCATGTCATTACCCATTCTAAGGTTAAGATTAAATGAGTTAATGTCAGAAACAAGTCAACCCATTTATGATGCGGTTTAACCAGATTGTGTTACGGGTTAACATGTAATTTTTGTTAATTAGAAAAGTGGGAAAACTCCATACACACTTCACATTTAGGAGAGAAAGTGAAGTGTGTAGGGTTGAGAAAGTGAAGTGAAGTGAAGTTTGCATGTCATTACCCATTCTGACACGTAAAATTAGGGTTGAGATTAAATGGGTTCATATAAGAAACAAGTCAGCCCATTTATGATACGATTTAACTAGATTGTGTCACGGGTTAACATGTGAACCTGCAACATATATATATATACTTCACATTCAGGAGAGAAAGAGGCATCGAATGCCATAAAACAAAATTTGACCCTACCATTAAAGATTTGCTATAGAATAGGCAACTATGTTGCTAGCTAATCTAACAAAAGAGAACTGACTAAAGAAAAAAAGGAGGAAGCTTGCATAACATGATCACATATCAAATTATAAAATGATATATATATATATATATATATATAAAGAAAAACTTCGTTAATTAGAAAAGTAGGAAAACTCCCTACACACTTCACATTTAGGAGAGAAAGAGGCATCGAATGCCATAAAATGAAATTTAACCCTACTATTAAAGATTCACTATGGAATAGGCAACCATGTTGTTAGCTAATCTAACAAAAGAGAACTGACTAAAGAAAAAGGGGAGGAAGCTTGCATAATGTGATTACATATCAAATTATAAAATGATGGCTGAGAGCTTTTAGTCTGCAACTTAGGAAACACCAAGCTGGAATCAAATTTCACCAATAATCTCTTATAAAGCTGCATTATTAGCCAAAAGTTGACCATGATTAATAGCCAAAGTTTCAGCATTTTCAACATCATGACATGCATAGATAATAATATGAGCCTAAGAATTCTAAGCCACCACACTTAGACTGACTTTATTAAGCCTCCCATTAATTACTAGTTTGTTTGCATTCATTATATCTAAGTTATTACTTTAATACTAGTAAAGTATCCAATATTTTTTAGTAATGTAAAATCCTTAAATTTTGAACCAAGTCACACTATACTTCCTATAAGCAATTTTTTATCATTGTTCATAATTTATTACTAAGGTGGATGCTCATGTGTAAAGGATAGATGCCATCATTAAATATTGGAACATATAGTGCCATATGAATGCCAAGTGCCCCATAAACTTTTTTTTCCCAAAATTCCAAACACACAACAAGGTCAAAAGTCCAAATTTCTCTTACACTCTCACCTCTTTTAAACTTGATTCCTTCCTATTATTATAATTCTTTCTTCTCTCTCTACCTTATTTGCTTCATTTGGCACAAAAAAATTAAAGGTCACCTTCCTCTTTAAAATTTATAACCTCAAGCCAAATCCTTCGAAAAAATAACAATGTCATCTCCATTATTTTCAATGCTCATTTTCTCTCTATTTAAATCCATCTCCATGCCCCCATTTTCCTTCTTATTTTTCTTTTTAATTCTCACTATATCTTTTATCAAACTTAAGTAATTTTTGAATCGCACAAACATTAGCTAATATAACATCCGCTTATGAGGTGTGTCTCATTGTTTATGAAACATTATGTATTAGTGCTAATTTAACTTTAGCTTTAGTAGTTTCATCAGCAGTTTTTTTGATTGATAATAATAGTAGTAGTAGTGTTAGTAATGGAAGATTATGGCTTATTGAAAAGGAATTTGTTAGTTCGAGTTTAAGATTAATTTATTATGAGGAAATTGATGGACAAAGATGGAAATACATTGTTGAAAATGATAGATTTGGACGGTTCAATAAGAATTCATTTGATTTGATTTTGTTACTTTACAAACTCCTCAAGCTCCTATTAATAATAAATATTAATTTATTATTATTTTTTAATTGTTTATGTTAGTGCATTAGAGAAAATTTGATAATCATAGACATTGGTTGGGAAATTAGAATAAATAATGTGGTTGGTGGGGCTACATTAATTTTATTTAGTTTAAGAGGGAGAGAGAATGAGCACTAACAACTATAAAATTTAAGAAAACATTTATAGGACACGTGGCATTGACATGATGTCACGTATCCTAATCCTTACATATCGGCATCTACCAGTTACATATGAGCATCCATATTTAACCATATGTCATTAATGATGATTGAAATTTAGTTTTGGAGAATGTGGTACGACTGAGTTCAAAAGTTTAGGACTTTTACATTATGAAAAAAAGGTTGGATACTTTAATGGTAGTAGATTAAAAACTTAAGTACCATAAGTGCAAATAACCTTAAGTTGCTACATTAGAGTTGATCTTTCCAATAGTAGCCGAAGGAGGAAACCATACATCTCGACCTATATTACTAGCATTAACTAAACAAAAATTGTTGAAAACAACTATGATAATTAGCATGCATATTATAAGCTAAAGAAAAAGCATGATTTATCTACAACCCTACTTTTCCAGTATTCAATAAGTTACGATGAAATTGAATGCTTTAGCAAATAAATATAGTAAGCTCAAGTTCTTGTCGCACAAAAGTATATTGAAGGAAATGAAACCACATTTATAACATATTAACAATTATGGCATTAACTCTCAAGCTTAAAGATGAAGCAAACCATACCTCCCCTAGTCCATGGATGGTCTTTAAAATATAGAGCAAAGTTTCCTATTATTGACCATAAAATAAACTCATTTTATATACTCTAACACCTTATTCACCAGATTGTCATAAAACAAAGGGAATAATAGAGAGCTTACCATATGAAGTGTTGAACTTTAAGAGTCATACTGAGCTTCTACACAGTTACATCCTGAACTCAACGAAGCTAAATCAATAGCTTGAGATTAAGCTAGCATGCTAATTTATAACTAGATTTAACTGAGTAATAACCATCTTTAGATAATGATCAATGTAAATACATCACTTGATAACCTTATACTAATTTGCATTTTTAGAATAAATTCCACTTTAAAATGTAAGAAAACCTAATCAAATCATTCTTCCAACATTTATGCTTGGAATTAATGAGAACAGAGACTAGAGAATCCATTGGAATATCTTGGTAGCTTCATTCTTTAAATTCTAAAAATCCACCTATCCTTTAATACACAAGTTGACATTCCTTCTCCAATTTTCCATCCAATACCCTCTTCCAAAATTGATATTGCATTTAATAAACTCTTCCAAAGATAACTTGGTTTGTAAACAACTATAACTTCCAAAAAGTAGCTTATTGGATAATACTTTACTTTTAACACTTTAAAACTCAAAGATTATGCGTTCATTAATAAGTGCCAAACTTGTTTGGCCAAAAGAGCTTTATTAAATTGATGGAAATGTCTAGAACCTAGTCCTCCATCCTCTTCGCATTTACTAAGATATTCCATCTCATATAGTGAATTTATTGTTTATCCATCATATTAGTCTACCAAAATTTGTAGATCATAGCTTGTAAAATCATAATAAAAAGTATCTGGCAAAGAGAAACAACTTATGATATACTGTGGAATTGCTTGTGCTAATGTGTTGACCAAACTTTTTTTTCTAGCATGGCTTAAGAAATTTTCCTTATAACATTTAAGCTTCTCCTACAACTATTCCTTTGAGAAAGCAAAAATGAGTTTCTTTTACTTGTTCATCATCGCTAGTAACACTAAGTATTTAAAGTGATGCTCAACTACCTTCATTCCTAAAATAGAGCATAACTACTTTTGTTAAGGCATATCAATAGCTTTATTAAATGACTCCTCAAATTTTTCAAAATTTATTTTCTAACCAGATTCACTTTAATATTCATGGAGGAGTTTAGTAATAGCCAAACACTCTAAAGTTATAGCACGCACAAACAACAAACTATAATCTACAAAAAATAAATGCGATATTTTAAGGCTATTTCTACTCATTTTAATTGGATGTGTGGAACCGACTATCATTATTTTTGAATAATTGCTAAAAACCCTTCTACACATAAGAGAAAAAGATATTAAGAAATAAGATCTCCTTAATGAAACCATCTAGTTGGTTTTCAGAAACCTTTTAACTGACCATTTACTAGAAATGAAAAAAAGCAGAAGATAAGCATTTAATGGTTAAATATATAAAGTGATATGTGAAAGCTATACGAACTAAAATCTATTACAAAATAAATCCATTCAACTATGTTATATGTGTTAGTCATCTCTAACTCCACAACCTTAAAACCTCTTTTACTTATAATATAATGTTTCATCGAATGAATGAAAAGCTTCAAAATTAATAATTCCATTATTTGTGATAAACTAGTTTGGCATAAAAGTGTGTTTAGAATCACTAATAACTCGAAGTAATACAAGCTTAAGCCAATTAGCCAACATTTTAGAGATAAGCTTGTATGTAACATTATATAAACTTAGTGGGTGTAAATCTTTCAAAGTTTTTTCAATTTTGGTCTTTTGGATAAGAGTAATAAAGGCATAATTTAAATTTAGAGGCACAGAACCAGAATACAAAAAATTTAACACCATTTGTGTAACACCTGTCCCAACCACATCCTATAACCTAAGAAAATGTGAAGCTATCAAGCCATCAAGTCTTGATGCTTTAAAGGGATGCATTTGCTTAAAAGCATCAAGAATATCTACCTCTGTAAAAAGGGCATCCAACATTTCAATTGAAATAGATTGGAATTAATATGAACAAATAATAATTGGAAATCTTAAAGAATTCTTCCTTAATATATCATTATGTGTGTTATGACAAACTTTTTCTATTTGTGATTAAGCATTCATGCTATAGATCACATAATATTTATGCTTAAATAATGCTAGATTATATTATTGGATATCATTATTGCATAACAATAATTATTGCTTTATAGTTGTGTCAACACTATATTTACTAGTACTAATTTCATTGGCTCTTTGATTTTATGAATGGATAATACTAATTATTTTATTCTTTAATTGACCACAATTTGTTTTTACATGACTAGGTCGATTGCTCATAATGCATTTTCTGGGAGCATTCCAAAGGAAATTGGAAATCTTAAAGAACTTAAAATTCTGTAAGATTATCTTCTACAATTAAATCCTCTTAAAAATATATAATAATGAGTAGTTTAGCATTTATCTTACAAGTAAACCTTCATAATAATTATCAATATAAATTTAAGTAGTGAATCCATTTTCTAATTTGGATAGGATTTTTTTTCCTCTTGTAGGCTTCAAATATCTCAAAATTCTTTTAACAACCTCTATATGTTCCTTGTTTAGGTTATGTATAAATTAAAATACAACTTTCATTAAAAGAAATATCTTGTTTAATATTTAATAGATATATAAGTCAACCAACAAATATTTTGTATCCACCTTTATCAACTGATTTAGAGGTTTAATTCTCACTAATTTAAAGTTCTTTTAATTAGTGTGTGTGTTGGCACCAAATTCTTTTTGCAAATTTAAAATATACTTTCTTTAAGAATGAAATATGCATTTTTTGGAAGATGCCACCTCTATTCGGAAAAATGAAATAAAAAACACTTCAGCCTTCCCAAATCTTTAATCTTAAATTCCTTTACAATGTAATCCTTTAGTTCCTATTATCATTTTTAATGACTACAGTGTCATCATATAAACTAAAAATGTTTTAACCTAATCCTTAGTATAATATTTTGTGAAATGTTTATGGTCATTCTTACTTTTTTAATATCTCATATTCTTGACTAATATAGTGAACGTATCAAAATATGCCTTGAGAGATCAATTAGCCTACATAATGCCATTTTTAGCTAACTACTATATTTATAACATCATCATCAAATCTTGGATGGTGGCTCTATACAAACCTCCTACTCTAAGTGTCCATTTCAAAGGCATTTTTAACATCAAATTATTGCAAACCCTTTAAAATATGCAACCAAGTATACACCAATTTGTATGATAATTATTTTCTCTAATGTAGCAAATGTTTCTTAAGTAATATATTATGTGGGTTTAATTATAATCTTTAGCCACCAATCTAGGGTCACTTGCACCCACGGTACCCAAGTTTATAACCTGATCTAGTTAGAATATATGACTTATTTTATCACTAAAAAACTCCCCAACTTTTTATTTTGGTCCCATAAAAGTACCCAAAATTATTTTTCAGCTGGTAAAAATGACATGGAGCTATGTGGAAGCATATGTGTCATATATTTTCTTTACTTTTTCGTATAAATTAAATTAGAGAACTCATTTTTAATGACATACAAATACAACTCATTCTCTCTTATTTTAATTTCTTAAATCAAAATTTAATTATTAACTTTAACATTGAATTTAATCAAATCCTAACTTATAAACACCACCACTAATATCATATCACTGTCATCAAGATAACTCTGACCACCACCATTGTTATCAATATAATAACACCAACATTATTTTATTTATTTTTATTTTTATTACTTTTACCCAAAAACATCTCCATACTTTCTTCTTTCATAAATTCAACAAATAAGACAAGATTTGAAAAAGGCTTAAAAAACTTGCATGAACAAAGTTGTTTGCAAGGCAAAAAGATAATATGAATTAGAGTTGCAAATTTGTAGACAATTATTTATTTTCTTGGCATATTTATTTTATTTTATTTTTAGCACAAACCATAACAAGATGCCTCGAGTTTTATTATTTTCTTTATTGCTTTTACCAAGTCCTTTTCTTTTTGGCTCTCACTCTTTAGCAAATTGTGATTGTTGCTTTCTTTGTCCTTACAAATAAGATCTTAGCCTCTCATGTCGAGTAAAATTTTGGTGAAATATTAAATTAAAAACCCCTTAAAAAATTAAAACAAGAAAGAGGCTAAAAATTGAAAAGAAATTATAATGTATTGATTAGCATTTTCTTGTTATTAAAGAAGGCAGTCAACTTTTTAGCTTTGCATTTAAGATGATTTACATTGAAAGAGTGAGAAAGAGCAAGACAAATATTACAATTTAATGATAAAGAAGAAGAACCACATAATAATATCCCTACTATGCAGAGATTTTGACACCTATAATGAAAATTATTCATCATCTGCTGCCATCTATGGCTATAGGAACTCCAACTTTGAAAAATGGTTTCCATAAAAAGGAAACATCATATAAGAGTTAGGATAAGAATGTGGAGAAAGATCATAGAGGAGATTCATAACTCAATGAAGAACACAAATTTAGCCAATGATAGAGTAACTTACAAAATTTTAGGGCAAAAAGAGGCTGAAATATACAAAGAAGAAGTGAGGAAAGATAAGTAGTAAGTGACATGTCCACCTTTTTCAAGTGTAGTATTTAAAAAAATTTCTTTAACACATAAGCTGCCACATAAACTCCATATTATTATCATTTTCCAGAAACAAGCATTAGGTACTTCAATAAAACTTAGATCAAATGTCAGAAGGTTTTAAGTGACAAAATAAAACTTAAGTATTATAATGGGATCAATTGATGAACTTGGGTATGATGGGTGAAAATAATTCTACCAATCTAAATATATTTCTTATATTCCAAATAAAATGATATTGCAAATTTAATATAAACAAAGCAAAAAAAAAAAAATTAAACTGCAATCAAATGATAAAAAACTTAGAGCCTAGGTTTAGTTTCACTATTCTAATCCGATCATGAACATATTTACACATAAAAGACATTGACTTCAGTTAAGGATAATTGTTTTAAAATACCTAAAGACTCTCTCAAGTTCAATTAAGTATGCAAAGATTAAAGTTTAACCTACTCTCGTGGTTAAGAAATTAATCTAAACTCATTAGGTTTCTTAACAATTAATCTATCACTGTAGACCCTACCTACTATCATGGTTCCCTATAGAGCTTGCCTACTCTCGTGGTCTAAGTCCTATGAGTCTTAAGCTGATAAATTCTCCTAACTCTCGTTAGTGAATCTACCCATAAATATACAATCAAGCTGGCCAAGAATGAAAAAAAATGTTAAGTGCAACTCATAGAATTAACTAAAAATCAAATTAAATAAATAACAACTTATGTTCAATTACATCATGAAATAACTATTCCCAACCTAAACCCTAAAACAAAATTAGCCACAATTGGTTGTGGTCAAAAACACAAACATGATTAAGGATAAAAGAAAAAGAATTAATAAAAATAAACTCTTGAATTTCTTGCATAAATTTTCTTTAATCTCCGTTAGCTCTAGTTTATGGCTGCCAATCAATGATCAAATATTATTTCTACCTTCTCATAATCCTCCTTTTATAGAGTTCACCAGGAAAAGAATTTGAAATCCCTTAAAATTCTCTTCCTTTTTAGGTAAGGAAATCACTTTTTATTTAACATGACTTGTGACATGGCTTTGACAAGCCAGGTCACATCTTATGTCATATAGTAAATTGATATCTAGAAAAACACACAACTTGAGACGTGGTATGAGATGAAGGCGTGTTGAATTGTCTTCTCTTATTTTGAACTTGCAGATTGTCACATGGCTTAACTCATGGCATCATGAAGGCATGTCATCTTTCTTTGCCCATTTTGATTTTTGACATGGCTTATACAATCCATGTCACATATTGTGTCACTTTGCATGGGACATGCACACAAGTTGAAGCACGCCATGACACATGTCATGGGTTTCTTTTTCTTTTAGCTTGGCCAATAACCAAACGATTTGGCACATGTCTTGGCATAAGCCATGTCACTTTCATCTTGTTGAATTCTTTACCCGACATAATTTGGTAAATCGTGTTGCATGTTATGCTTGACACAATTCCTTATTCCTTTGGATTTCCTTTTTAGACTTAACTACAAAAAGGGAAAATAAATTAATATTATAAAAAAACTCCTAAAAAATGGTTTGAATAATAAAATCCTAATTAAACACTACCACTGTCACGACCTAAATCGGGGGCCATGATCGGCGCTAAGGAACGAGAATTCTTTCAAATCCGGAACTTGTAGCAAGCCTTAAAATAATAAAAGCATACAATAAGTATAATAAAATAAATATAACATAATTAAAATCTCAATTTAATATGATAAAATAAAATTTCTTCATATCATGAAATGATTTAATACAATATTCAGATTAAACATCTGAACTAAAATCTTATATAGCAAAAATAAAATAAAATCCACTACTGACACAAATTATAACCACTGTAGTTTACTAGAGTACAATATAAAATAATTAAATAAATGATTTACATAATAAAGTCGGGGCGGAAGAAATCCGGCAAATAGACCTACTACTGAGGTTTAAAGAAGAAGATTCTCCTGTAAAAATATCAACTGAGGGAAGTTAGACCTCACTTAGTGAATTGTTATAATATATATACATGCATTACTAAATGTCAAATGCAAACAATCATATGTATATAATAAATATATATACAAGCATGTACACACAAATACTGAAAATCATTTTATTTCACAATACTAAAAATATAGGCATGTACACAACCTCAATTAACAGTAGAAAACACTCTAGTCATACTGGCTCACTTAATTTCAAATAAATTCACTTAATCCAACTGGACAGTAGACTAGCCCCGAGACACTAAGTTAATCGAGCTTCAGCAGTCTGACTGTCAGTGTGATTGGCCCTGAGACACTTGGTCAACCGAGCTCTAACAATCACACCATCAATCACATCACACATCAATCAAATCAATCAAATCTTGATCTCACAAATAAGTTACTAATTTAACCTACAATCTATCGCACCGGTACGTACTCGGTCCTAGTGCTGCCCACTAGGAAGCACGTTCTATTGATATCCTTCATTTAAAAATAAAACATACGTTTGAAAATAAATAATGTAAAATGGCATTCAAAATTATCAAATAAACCATATATATACTAGAAATATACCTAAAATAAACTAAGTATATTTCAAGTATATATATGTAAAATCAATTCAAACAAATCATGAAATATACTAAATTAAACCAATAACATACTTAAAAGTAATTTAGGTATAATTCAAAAGTAAAACATACATTTATTTCAAAATATACCAAGAATATACTAAAAATATACTTAAGCATTTAATAAAACAATTATACAAAATTATACATTTAAAACATAAATTCTAAAACTTACAACCTAAACACAATGTATATATAAAATAACAACTCATAGGGATGCACTCCTCGAGATTGGTTCGACGGGTCTGGTCCGCTAGGCTTTGGTCTCGATGCAACTAAACAATAAAAATTATCACAAAATCATAATACATCTAACTTAACTTCTAGAGACTCGATTTAGGATTACAAAATACAGACAGATATAGAATTGGAATTAAATTATGATGTCACATTTTATGAGAATTCTATCAAAAATTCGGCAAAATCTCCTTTGTAAAATGGACATCTCTCTACTAAAAAGTAGAGCCGGTCCTGCAAGAAAAATACACTTCGAATATAACAATCCTCACAACCCTCGGTTGAGATTCTGAACTACAAAATTCCTCAACCGAGGTCCACAATTCACCAAAATTCACATAATATAATAAAATATATTAAAAATCAATAATTATCATAAATACCCTCAAAATATCAAAATATTACATATTTAACATTAAAATGCCAAAACTAATTATTATTCCCAATAATTACTTAAAAATCCTAAATAACAATATAATATTATAAAAATCAAATTTTCTCGATAATTCAATATAATTTAATAAAAACTCACTTTACTAATCCAAATAGCTTAATTAGTCCAAACACATTTTAAAAATTACTAAAAATCCATTTTATTACAAAAATAGTATATAATATATTATTTAAAAATAATTTTCAAAAATTAGTATTAATTAATTAAAATTAGTAAATAATTTTTAAAAATCATTTTTATACCTCAAATAATATTAAATCCAATTAAACATAATATTTAACTAAAATTATCACCAAATTACACAATTAACCTTAATATTCAAAAATACATATAATATACTTATAATACTCAAAAATTCATAAAAATTATATAAATACACAAAAATTATTTTCTCAACATATATCTCATTATTATCAACAAAAACATATAATTAACCCATAATTTCTAACAAAACATATATTTAACCTAAATTTCCAAAATTGACATAAACTAAAAATAATTATAAAAATTATATAAAAATCACAAAAATTATAAACTCAACTCTAAAATTAATAATAATTACTAATAACACCAAAAATCACAATTTCATAATTTATATAATTAATTTATAAAAATTAATAAAATATTCAAAAATTCACAAAAATCAAAATAAATTCTAACAATCAAAAAAAAAAAAAAATGTAGATGCAGATTGAGCTTCCAGGAACAACATTTATTAAGGAGGATTGACTGAATCAAGCTAAATCAACCTAAAAAAAATTGTGAAACCCTAATGCTCAAAACTAAAAATTCAAGAAAATGCAAAAATGGGTGGATTAGAGCTCAAACCAAAGCTAGGATTGAGTTCATCGAAGCTTGAGGAGCTAAAGGACATCGAAAAAGCTCGGTAAGGTGGCCAGACGAAGGAGGAAAGCCAGAAAAACGAGTTTCGGTCACTGTTGTTGCACAAGTTGTTGCCGGCACTGGGGAAGGAGGAGGAGGGCGACAGAGCTGTTGGCTGATGGAAGACGGTCCGACGAGCTGAACAGAGAGGCACACTAACGGTAGGGGCTTGAACAGCAGCGCAATGGAGGATGATGGTTCGGGGAGGATAGGTAAAATGTGTTTGTGTTTTGATTTTTATGCTAAAGTATATATATATATATATATATATATATATATATATATATATATATATATATATATATATATATATATATATATATATATATATATATATATATATATATATATATATATATATATATATATATATATATATATATATATATATATATATATCACACACAAATAAAATAATACTAACCCTAATTATTGTAATACCTAACACATAAAATAATGTAATTTATTAAGAATAATAATAACATTAAAACAATAATGCACTAAATTTAAATATTATTAAAATAATATTATCCAAAATAATAAATATAAATAACATAAATTACTTGTCCAAAATAATAAGTTTCGATATAAATATTTACATAGAAAATTATAATTAAACATAAAATAATAAAAATTAACTACAAAGTAATAAAATAATCAAATAAAATTTTAAATTTTATTAACACTGCATATCCCGTTTTAAAATAAAATAATTTAAAAATTAGGGTTATTACAACCACTAGCATTTTTCCTATTCAAACTTATATTCTACCTAAATTATTCTAATTACATATTCAAATTTCATTAAAAATCAACTTAAAATATACTAAAAATAACATACATCATCATTCAAGGGTCGAACATTCTTCTTCCAAAGGATTCTAAATCTAACTTCATTATATTGCTAAAAATTTCAAAATTTGGTCACATTTGATAATTTTTTTCCATAAAAAATCTATTTTTTCAACAATTAGTTGGTAACACCACTATCCAGACAATGATTACTCTTTCCACCTATTTTCAATTAGTTTAACTGACAACTTTATTTTGAAATTGACTTTTTTTTTTATGGAAATCTTAAAGAGACCATGTAGATGGAATAGTTTCAAAGCTTTGTGGATACTTATAGGCCTAATAATTTTATGCCTTCTTTATAAGTCCCTTTATGGTCTTTCGTAGGTTCCTAAAGTATGGTTTGATCACCCTTTTTAGTTTTTACTTTATCTTACTTTTTATTACAATCAAGTAGATTCTTCTTATTAGTTTTTTCTTTTCTATAAGCACAGTTCAATTACTTTGTTACTTTCATTTATATTGATGACATCTTAGTCATCGATAATCTAAGAAGCATAGACACAGGACATGGATACGATACAATACAATACGGATACGACGATATGATGATTGTTAAATTTTTAAAATTTATATCTTTTCTATAAGCTAGTGTATTATTTGAAGATGATTTGTTTAAAAAAATGAAGCTAGTATGATAAAATAGAAACTCTATGAAATTTAAACACTTACTATAATCATTTAGTTAATTATCCATTATTATCATATATAAACAAACATTAAAAGTGGCCAATATACATTACCTATACAAAAAAAAATTGGAGCTAAAAAGTGTCCTGCCATGTCCTATACATATTCCAGTTGTGTCCTTCATGTATCCTAAAAATTAAAAAATAATAAAATAATAGGACACGTATCCAATCGTATCGGACAAGTGTCCGGTGCATGTTAATGTCCAACACAGATACTTCACCCTATTTGAAGTGTCGATGCTTCATAGTGGACAATAATGGTCCTTATATAAATACTCTCTTTTAAAAATTAATCTTCCTTTAAATATTTTAGGGCCTTCTATTTTTTCCTTGAAGTTGAGATCAAACCATTTAATGAAGGGTTCTACCTTGAAGTCAAATATATTAAGGACCTCCTTCTCCATATTAAAATGATTGATTGCACACCTAATGCAACTCTAATGGCTTTAAAGGGTAGTCTCATGTTCCAAATGGCACACTTTAAATGCTACTTTCTATTAATGTATAGTTAAGACTCTTTTAATACTTGAGCTTCACGTGGCCCAATATCACTTATGTCATGAATAGAGTGTTAATTTGCAATGATCCAACCATGTTGCATGTCAAGTTTGTTAAGATGATCACCTACCATCTAAATCTTGTACATTGTTATAGTCCATAATTTCTTTCTAACAACTTATTATCTTTATACGCCTTTCCTTATGTTGATTGGATTGATTAGTTGTTAACATGTTGACGTACTATTAACTATTATTGAAGAATAAAATGCAATAAAAAGAAGAGAAAATTCAAAAGAAATATGTTTTCATATATTTATAAAAGAAAGGTTACAACCCTTATATATACACACAGGAAACCTATTCACATCCTAATTAGGAATAGAATAACATCCTAAATAAAATAAAGACTTTATTCATAATTGTATACAAATATTTACTTTTTACTATATATAATCAAAATATTTACTTCCTCAACACTTTCCCTTAAGTTGGTGAATGTATGTCAATCATTCCCAATTTATCAAGTGAGTTATATAATAATTTTTTGGATATAGCCTTTGTGAGGATGTCAACTAGTTGAGTATGAGAAGAAAAAAATGGAAGATCAATTATTTCTTGATTCAGATGATATTTGATGAAATGTCTGTCAACCTCCACATGGTTAGTTCAATCATGTTGAACTAGGTTATTTGCAATTACTATTACTGCCTTATTATGACAATGTAACAACATAGGCTTTTGATGTTTTAGTCCCAGATCTTGAATAATTCATCTTATCCATAGCAACTCGTACACTCCATGAGTCATTCCTCTAAATTTAACTTCAGCACTCGACCTTGCTACGACTTTCAGTTTCTTGCTTCTCTAAGTCACCAAATTCTTTCCAATAAATGTAAAGTACCCATATATTGATTTTCAATTAGTCTGATCTTCAGCCTAATCAACATTTATATAATCAGTAATTTTATAATCCTTATTTCTCCCAAAGAATAAACCTTTGCTCGAAGAAGACTTCAGATATCTTAATGCTTAGTATACTGCACCCATATGTTCTTTACTCGAAGAATGCATGAACTGACTTATAACTCTTACTGCATAAGCAATGTCCGACCGAGTATAAGATAAGTAAATCAACCTTCTTACCAGCCTTTGATATTGATCTTTATTAGTTGGGACTTGATCTCCTCAAATTGATAGTCCATGGTTAACTTCAATTGGAGTTTTGGTTGGTGTATAATCAAGCCTGTACGTTTTTGTTAGTAGATCCATTACATACTTTTATTGGCAGAGGGAAATCCATTGAGCTGATCTTGCAACTTTGATCCCTAAAAAATACTTTAAGTTACCTTAATCCTTAAGTTTAAACTCGGTTGCTAATTGTCTTTACCAGATTGTTATCTCACTCGGATCATTTCCATTAACCATCATATCATTAACATACATAACTAGAGTAGTGACTTTACCTAACTTTTATTTGATGAATAACATATGATTAGTATCACTTTGCTTATAACTGAGCTTCCTCATAAAAGTTGAGAGTCATCCAAACCATGCTCGAGGCGATTGCTTAAGTCCATACAATGCCCTTTTTAGTTTGCACACTTGTTCAATACATCTTGTTTCAAGTGGTGGATTCATATACACTTCTTCATCTATGGTTCCATTAAAAAAGGCATTCTTTATATCAAATTAACGTAATGTTCAGTCTAGGTTGGTAGCTAAGGAAATAAGAACTTGGATGGTGTTTATTTTTGCTACTAGAGCAAATATATCTTTATAGTCAATTATATACTTATGAGTATATCCCTTTGCTACCAATCAAGCTTTATATCGATTAATGCTTCCAACTAAATTGAGTTTGATAGTAAATTTCCACTTGCACCTTACCTTTTTCTTTCCTTCAGGGAGTGGAACAATATCCCATGTGCAGTTCTTCTACAATGCTTCCATTTCATCATTCATGGCTTTCTTCTAATATGGATCAGCTAAGGCCTTTTGCACATTACTTGAAATAGATACAGTAGATAATTAATTCATAGTATATGCATGAGATTTAGGCAAAATTTTAGTTGATATTAAATTATTGATAGGATATTTAGCCTTGGTATGAAGGTTCAGATCATATTATTTTTTTAGAATCCCTTTATTGATTTTAGAAGGATAATGAGGCTCGGTATTTAGAGTTACTAAGGCAGATAAGTTTACCTTATTGTGTACATTCGGAGTTTCTTTAGCTTCTGGTATGGCGTGTCTGAGCAAGATACTTGGATTATCATTAATTGTCTATCCAGATGGGATGCTTGGACCATTTGGAACTTCAAATGTTTATCCAAGTGAGATGCTCAGAACATTTGGGATACTCAGAATGCTCAAAACATCTAAGATACTCGGAGTGCTATATTGAAAGATGCTTGAAATTCTCTTCCCTTGAAGAGAGCACTTGGATTAAGTGAAGAAGGAAGCATCTTTATGGAATTAAACATCCCAAGTGACATACATATTTTTTACATTTGGATTGTAATACCAATATCCCTTTTGTAGATCTATAGAGGCAACAAACATACACTGGATAGGTCGAGGATCTGATTTGTTGAATTATTGATGAATATATGCTGAGCATCCAAAGATTCGAGGCTCAAGATTATTAAGAGGTGGAGATATAACAAGTTCTTAAAGTTTCTGCAAAGACATTTTGAAATTGAGTACCCTTAATGGATTCTAGTTTATAAGATACATAATAGATCGAATAGCCTCTCCCCAGTATTCTTGAGGAACATTTATGTCAAACAATAATGCTTGGATGACTTCTAATAACTATCGATTATTCCTTTTGGCTGTACCATTATATTGGGGAGTGCCGGCACAGGATGTTTAGTGGTAAATGCCATGTTCATAGCAAAAATCTTTAAAAGCCGAGTTAAGATACTCCCCACTATTGTTAAATTGTAAGACTCAAATTTTACTTTGGTATTACATAGCCACCATTTTGTACAGGTCCCGAATAGTAGAGCACACATCTCTCTTATTTGAAAGTAGTGATACCCAGGTCATCCGAGTACATTCAATAATAAACGTTACAAAATATCAAGCACCAAATAGAGTAGGAATCCGAGCAGTTCCCCATACATCATAATGAATGGTCATAAATGGAATCAAATTTTTATTATAACTTAGTACATATAAAATTTAGTGGCTTTTTGCCAATTCACAAATATCACATTTGAATTTAGAGTTTGTGGTACTAAAAAACAAGTTTGATTTTATTTGTCTAAGATAATGAAAAGAAAGATGACCAAGACGACGATACCATAAAATAACTTGGTTGTTAGCCGAGCAACTTCTACCAACCCCATTGACTTGACCTGACTTTTGACTCGGATCACCATGCAAATCAAGATAGTACAATTTTTCATGTTTAACACTAGAGCCAAGATTTTGGCACGTTGTAATGTCCCAAAATACACAATAATTAGGCCAAAATTTGACAGTACAATTCAAGGTTTCATTGATTTGGCCAACAAATAGTATATTACAAGAAATAGATGGAATAATAAGAATAGTATCTAGATTAAGAGAGTTAGAGTTAGATACTGATCCTTAATGAGTGACTAATGTTATGCCTCCATTAGCAGTCATGATATTTTGTTGGGTTGATGGTCAGATGGATGTAGGATGGTGAGTGGAGTTTGTCATATAATCAGTAGCACCTGTATCAATGATCTATGTAGTATTTTAAGTAAGATTTTTCATAGATGTTGCATTAAGATCACCACGTGGTTTAGTACCACTAGAGGTGGCAATTGTAGCTTTTTCGACCTTCTTATGAGGCTTTTCATTGAAATCCCACTATTCCAGATATCCCATGATTTCATAGTGTAGACGGCGGGGTTTAGCACGCGTCCAAAATTTTAGCAACCGCGACACTATTTGAGCTCAAGGCTCTAGAGAACACATTAACCACTGTCACAAAGACATGGCGTGGAGATGAGGAGTCGCCACCCAGAGTAATAATTGAGACAAATAAAAAAGGTGGTACTCAATTCCCTAAAAGAATGCTAGCACTACAACCAAGAGATTTTAGGTGCGGAATACCAATTTCTTTCAGTCTTGTGTTCATTTGGAATTACTTTATGAATTACTATATTATCCTCTATTTACATGCAATTTCATATAAACCCTTATTATAGAAATTAACTCCAAGGCAAACTAGCCATGAAAATACAAGTAAATAATATATTCAATTAAACATATAATCTCTAAGTTAGTCTAATATACATGAATTTTAATTAAATGAGCTAAATCTACATTTTTTAATAAATGAGTCTAAAGACTAATTCCTTTTAATTTTAATTAAATGAACCTAAGTTTATTTATTTTAATTATAAAAATGAGCTTAAATCTATAAATTATGAAGGTATTTAAATAGGTGGGCATAATTCTAAATATTTTAATTCTAAGTTAACCCATTTATCTGGAAAATTCAAGATTTATCTAGAAAATTCAAGAATTAGCGGAAGGAGTTTAATTCCGACCGGAATTGTGTAATTATGATCAGAATTATATAATTTTGATTGAAATTAGCGTAATTCTGATCGGAATTACATAATTTCAATCAGAATTATGGTAATTACCCAAATTTTAATTACATAAAGGTCCTTGAAAGAGTTTAAGTTTTACAATTAGATCCCTAAAAAGCATTGCAATTTAGTCCACAAAAACATTAAATCCTTTCTTTGAAAAAATGTAATTAGACCTTTGAAGTTTCAAAGTTTCAAATATTGAAGACCTATTCATGACATTTTCATCATTGGAGTCTTTTGTCACATCCATAACTCATTATCCCGAAATTGAGTGTCTACATATAGCACCGTTCTTTGGAGTGTCCAACTTCACCATAATGAGTACAAGTGTATGTGATGGACTTACTTGGTACTTTCCCTTTGAACTGGGGATAAGTCTGAGCTGCTACAAGTACTACATGGTTTGACAGAATCTTCAACCCTTCCATCGTATGTCACTGATTGTGATCCCTTCGCATATATGCATAATTAGACTCAAGATCAAGAGGTGGATCCTTTCATGATACTTCACTTCGAGCATTGTTAAATTTTAAATCTAGCCCGGCTAGGAAAATATGTGTTCAAAGCTGGGTAATATGTTTATGGATTGATACTACTTCATTAACATCCTCCCCTTGAGCATAAGTACAAGCATCAATTTCCTAAAATATTCCAACTAGCTCATTATAATATGCCGGTAATGGCCTACCATTTTGACGTGTAGTGAATTATTTCTAATTTAATTCGAACAACTGAGTTTCATTAGATCCATCATAGAAGGTTTTTGAGATAGTATCTTATATCTCCTTTGCTGTTGGAAGACGGATGAATCTCTATATCAATATTGGACTCATGGAATCAATAAGCCAACTTTTGACTTGGTTATTATCAATAATCCAAGTCTCCGAAGCTTTATCTCCTACTGTTGGTTTTGACGTTGTGCTAGTAAGGAAGCTAAATTTATTTATGGCTCCAATTCGCATTTTAATGAGTTGTGACTATAAAGGATAGTTCGTATCATCAAAAATAATTCCTGTAGGAAAGGGAGAATTATCTTGAAGAGTTTGAATAAAATTTGGGTGTTCTATAGGATACGATAGATGTGTTTTTTAGTGGTTATGGTTTTGAAGATTCAAGGGACTCAAAGGATAAGAGAAGAAAAAAAAAATACAATTTTAAGGATTCAATAAGAAAAAATTTGATTTCAATGGGTATGCTTTAATATCATGAAAAATAAAATTCAGAGAAAAGAAGAAAAAATTTAAGGGAAATATAATTTCATATATTCATAAAAGAGATGTTACAACTTTTATATATATACACATATGAAACCTATCCATATCCTAATTAGGAATAAATTAACATTCTAAATAAAATAAAAACTTTATTTCTAATTATATAAAAATATTTGCTTCCTAATATATACAATTAAAATATTTACTTCTTTAACAATTATGTGTGCTTAGGAGTTAATTACATTTCATGGTGTTTTGAAAAAATAGCCCACTATTGCACATCGTAACTCTGATTCTAAATATCCCATTTTGGCTTCTACCATAGCAAAGCTTGTTTAGCTTATGTTCCTACATCTTGACATTGGAATTTTTTTTTTTTTTTTGCTTAATTTGCCTCATTTGTTTTATGATAATCTTAGGGATTTTCACATATTTTTCAATCAATTATTTTATGCTTGGGTGAAACATACTTGAAATTATATACGACTTTATTTGTTAATAAATTGCTTTAGAAACTCTCTTTAGTTGATTTATGCTATTTCTCATCAACTAGTTGATCTCTTCGGTAGGTCTTTGCAAAGGGCACTCTCTCATTATCTTTGCGACAAGTTGGGACTTAATTTACATTGGCTTAAGAGTCAACCTGTCCCCTGCGTTCGCTTTATAAGTTCAAATAACCTCAAAATTAACTTTTTTGGCCCAAGTATGCTAAACCTTTTACAATTTGGTTCCGATTTTAAGAGAGTATTTTACACTCACTTTTTAAAGCAAGTGGGCTGTATTTTTTTTTTTAATTTCAAGTGATTTTTAACCAAAAAAACAAAATTTAAAAATTTGTCCTGTTAGTTTAAAAAAAATATTCATTTTATTCTAACAAACCTTATTGACTGTCAATTTTAGAATTCCATGATAAAAAAAATTCATATATATCGACTTTTTATTTGATTATTTTTTTTTATGGTTAAAAAATGAATTTTTTTTTAAATGATTATAAAGGTAAAATACTAAAAATATTTTTATTAATTTTAAAACAAGGTGTAACACACTCATGTTTTTATAAAAAAATTTGGGCTGAAGGTATCGTAAAATGTTTGGGATAATTGGGTCAAGGGGTAATTCGAACTTGTTAAACATGCTCAGGGAGCAAACCAACCTTTAAACCAATTTACACTCCATCTTCAACTTAAGGGGCATGATAAGGTAGTAATATCCTCTCACAATTAACATAGTAATGGTCAAACTAAAATCCTTTTGATTTTTGAAGTGTCAACTAAGATTAAGGAACAAACATAGCAAATAGTCATTCACAGAGACAGCTTCTGATTATAAATCAAACTGAATATTCTGTCATATATTTTGTAATTCTTAAATATATATCTTCTCTTATATACATTACATGTCTATTGCTATGATACACAAATTTATATTTATACAAATAAAATTAAAACCGTTAGATTTATTTTTATTTAATTACAAACATTTATTATTTTTTTGCATAACAATACCTATAAAATGTATTAATAGATATAATTAAATTAGGTCTTCAGTACAAACATTTGTATCTATACAAATGAAATTATAACAATTAGATTAATATTTATTTAATAATGGCCATTGATCCTGATTATGAGCATTGATACATAAATATAATCAATAATTATAATTAAATAAAAAATAATCTAACGGTCATAATTTTGTTTGTATAGATACAAACACTTGTACTGTAGCAAGAACACTAAATTAGTAGTAATCTAATAGTTCTAATTTATTTGTATAGATACAAATATTTATGTCTATACAAATGTTTATATAGATACATATACATATGTACATATATGTGTATAGAGTTATTTTTCAGTACAAGCATGTGTATGTATATAAATAAAATTCTAACCACTAAATTAATGTTTATTTAATTTACAAGCATATTATGAGTATTGATACATAAGAATAATCATTAGTTGTAATTAAATAAAAATTATTACGGGTATTGATATATAAGAATAATCAATGATTGTAATTAAATAAAAATTAATTTAATGGTTCTAATTTCATTTGTATATATACAAACATTTATAAAGTAGCAAAAGCTCAATGTATATACCTATATATACTCACACATGCATTTGTCAAAAGTTTTATTTCCAATATGAATTAAAGTATAGTTTGATATTTTTATATTAAATACCGTAAAATTTTTATTATAATTAATATGAAATGATTAATTTTTTATTAAGGAAGTATGAAATGATTAAACTTTTTAGGGAAGTATGAAATGATTAAATTTACAATTATGTATTATTCAGATCTATGGGAATAAATAATTTCAGTGGAATGCTCCCTCCAGAAATAGGCAATCTAGTCAAACTCGAAAGAATGTAAGTCTTCGCAATGTACGATTTGGTTCTGTGTTGGTAATTTTATTAATTTACAATTTTAATGATTATATTCACATTGATTAATGTTTAATCCACTTGTTGATGGTAATGTTCATAAGTTAATAGTATGTATTTTCGACAAATACATTAAATGATTTTGCAGTTATATGAATAGCTGTGGATTGAGTGGTCAAATTCCACAAACATTTGCACGACTTCAAAACATGACACTCCTGTAAGCAAAACTCATTTTGCACGTGTATATTAGTTTTCTTTGTTCCTTTTATCGCTAACATGAGCTTGGAATGCTTAGCCATGATTTTTATATTTTCAGGTGGGCAATAGACAATTCTTTCTCAGGAAAGATACCTGAATTTATAGGAAATTGGAAAAAGCTTCAAATCCTGTAAGTTTTGAAAAAAAAAAAAAAAAAAAACACCTGTTGTTACTAATAAAGATAAATAGATAATGGCCTGAATTTTTTTTTCTTTTTTTTTCCAATTTTAATGACTCTTGTTATGGAACCTATATATGTATATGTACAAATAAGTTTTTAACTTAAATTTAAAATAGAAAATTTATTGTTTATATTAGATGTATTACAGGTTATTATATCTAGGGCATAATTAAATAAAAATCAATCTAATAATTGCTAATTTCATTTATATAGATATGCATAAGCATAATAATAATAATAATAAACTCTTAAATTTTAAAAGAAAATTTATTACAGAAAATTTTAAAAGCCATCTATTTATTCCTGCAAGTTAGCCGAAGGAATTTTCTATTAACCAACAATTTAATTCTTACAGTTTAGTCCCTAAACTTTTAAAATGTAAATGCTTTTGACATTTTAAAACTTATTTTTCTAATAATTTTTAAAATTTCATAAAAATGAAAAACTTTAAAATAATATTACAACTATACTAAAATTTAATATAAAATTTCAATACCAAATTTATTTAAATTGTAGTTTGTAACGTATTAAAATAATTATGTACTTATTTGGTTACTTTAAGTTAAATAATTTTTTTAGAGAGAATAATTAATGTTAAAATTTATTTAATTAAAATATAATTAAATATCAATTTTAATATGATTTATTGATTTGAAATTTTTATAAAAATCATATATTTTGTAGAATACTAATTAAATTAATTAAGTTCTAGAGTATCAAATTATATATTTTTTTTTAAAAATTAATAATTGAAATATAAAAATTCGCTATTGATTAATGAAAAATGTCTTTAACTAACATGTAGGACAAACGAAGATAGTTTTTAAAGTTTATAGTATTTTTCTTTTAAAGTTTAAAACTTAATTACTATAATAAAAACATGTATAAAACTTTTTATGCTATTAGTGTTACTAATACTCTTATTGTACATTTAATTTTCTTTTTTTTTTTTTAAAAAAAAAGAGAAAGAAAAGAAAAGAAAACTAATGTTACGTTGGAATGTTTCTATAGGGCATTGGAAGGAAATTCTCTGGAAGGTCCAATACCATCGAGCCTTTCTAACTTAACCTCATTGGAAAATTTGTGAGTAAACATTAGGATCATATAACATGTTCTTGTGCGCATTAGACATCATTATTAGTCATGCAGGCGAATTGGAGGTTTATACAACGTCAGCTCAACTCTCGACTTTGTCAAGAATTTGAAGAATCTGACAGAACTGTGAGTTTTAAAAAATCCATCTTTATAATGAATATTGAATATATATTCAACATTCTTAGTCTTGGTGTTTCCTCCTGGATAAAGGAATCTGAGAAACGCATTGCTCAATGGCCCAATTCCAATTGAAATTGCAGAGCTTCAAAAATTATATATATTGTAAGTTAATGTTACTCAACACAAGACCAAATCCCAAAGTAATGAATTATTTATGTGCTTTTAATTCAGTGATTGTGATTGCAGGGATTTAAGTTTCAATAACTTAACAGGCCAAATTCCAATCTCTTTATTCAGCATGACTTCTATTAACTACTTGTAAGTACCACACAACCTATCTGCTCCTTTATTACCTTAAACTATTATGAGCCCCTCTTGTACTCTTACTTTTTTGACATTTTATTTTTACACTTTTATTTTTGCATTCTTTTATTTTTCAATAAATTGAATTCTTACTGTACGAAAGGAGATAACAATGGTTAAAAATATAGTCAAAAAAGTTTTAAAACTTTTATATTAAATCTTTATAATTTTTACTTTTAATCAATTAAGTCCTTAAACTTACTAAAATAACTCAAATAAATTAATTGAAAATTTTAAAAATTATTTTTCTTATCAACTTTTTTTTTTATCTAAATGAGATTTAGGTGATCTATTTCTAACAAATCATAATATTAAAATATAAGCAATTTAAAAACCATTTATATAATAAAAACATGAATGAAAAAAAAATTAACTAAACAATGGCACATGAGCTATTTAATAAATAAAATACAGTACATCACATTCACCCATATATATATATATATATATATATATATATATATATATATATATATATATATATATATATTTATTTATTTATTTATAATTATTGTTAAAAAAAACATGTTATGTAAATTAAAACAAATAATTGGTACTGTATAAAAACTTACTCATTATTCAAATATGATTAAGATCTATTACATTCTTTCAAATGCAAAACTCTAAATTATTTGACGACTACAAAAGAATTTACTAGTAAAATTTATTTGATTTACCATCTATCTAATTATTTTAATATATTTTTTAAAATATTTAAAATTTATTATTTATTCACAATAAAATTAAAAATATAAATACATTTTATTTATTATGAGTTGATTGTAATCAGTTAAATATGCTACACTTGATAAATAATTTTACTACAAAATATTTGTATTATTTTAATAGATTTTAAATGATATTATTAACTAAGACATTAAAATGTAAAAAGTATAAAATATATAATATTTAAAAAATCACATGATTACTTTTGTCATAAGTTGAAACCACATGAATCCAACTTTTTCTTTTTGATAATTTAACCAAATTAAAAAAAAATAAGTTTAAAAAAATTTATTTTCTTACAATTAAAATATTTTTTTTATTTACAACTAAAATCTCTACATTTTGAAAATGTTTTCAGCTAATCCTATCTATTAAACAAATCTTAAAATAAAAATTTCTTTACATTTCAATAGTAAAACCATGAAAACATTAAGTTTTTTTTTTTTTACAATTTAATTTACTATTAATAACAATTTTTATTTTTTAATTATAAATTATTTAATATTTCGATTTTTATGATAACTTTATAATTTATGCAAATTACATGTAAAAATAAAAAATGAATGAGATATAATTTTTTCCTATATTTTATAAATGTAAATAAAATTATTAATTAAATGTCATGTCCACTTTATTTTCCTTATATCTATTCTAAAATAAGCAACTTAGATAACTACATACTTTATCCATATCATATATAAAAATTAAAAAAGTGAATTAGATGTAATATTTTTTTTTCTAAATTATTTATTATTTTATAATTGTAGATAAAATATACTAATCAAAGACTTCAATACTTCAATCAACTAGAGTTAGAAAGTAAGCATCAAATTTTCTTCATAGTGTCATACTCATGCACTCTACTAAAGTACCCAAAATGATCAAGTGTCTAACAATCCTTTTAACCTTACAAAATGAGTTAAACTCCTATGGATAAAACCCCACCATTATGAGGGCAAAGATGCTTCACTATTTTTTTTTCTATCTTGGTCGTCTTTCAGTGCTTGGAAGTAGTAAACACATTACTCTTCTACTTTAAGAACACCCATACTTTTCTTAAAAAATTATTAGTGGCTATTAATTATAACTAGTACCCCCTTTAGTAGGAACTTTGGATACTCACCAAATGTTTGTATGAATGTAGTTAAGAATTCCCTTTATATTGTGAATGCAATACTAAAACTAGCATTTTTCTATTTTCTACATACACAGTACTCATAAAACTCCAATTGGCTAACATGACCATCAATCAATCCTCATTTGCTCAATTTAGCAATGCTATTCTTACTCATATGGTCTCGACATATATGCCCAAATTTAATAGTGTTTGCATTTGTCAAGGAAAAAGTGACAATTATATCACCTATAATTGTAGAATCCTCAAAGACACATAACTTGGTAGACTTCAACTACCCCTTTCATTATCGCAAAAGAGCCTTTAGCAATCCTTAATACTCTATCTCCACTTGAGTATGTGTCCCATCATAGTCTTGTGTAGATACTGATATAAGATTTTCCACCAAATTAAGAATGTGCCTCACATCTATAAGTGTCTTGATAATTTCATCATGCATTTTAAATTTGATCATTCCAATGCCATAATTTTATAAAGAGCATTGTTTTCTAAAAGTACAATACCCATATTTCCTAGTTCATAGGCTAAAAACCAAATTTGATTGCAACTTATATGAAATGTACAAGTGGTGTTAAAAGCCCAATCAAGTGTAAAATTAAATATGCTATTAAAAGAAATGAGAAGATTCTTATTGTATGATCATTCAACATCTTTAACTATAGTATTGGCTTCATTAGAATTTTTTAGTTTTTTTTTATAATAAACTCTCTTAGTTTTATTCTTTAACCTAAAACGCTCAGCCTTTATATGTTCCTTCTTACAGTAATTGCACTTTTCATCTTTTTTGGACTTTGATATGCCCCTTTTCTTATTCCTATAACCTCTCTTCTACATCCTTTCATAAACATAAAATTCTTTATTTGTCTCAGAACTAACCACAAGCTATTTAATCTTCTCCTTAGAGAATAAAGCATTATAAAACCTTATTTAAAATTAGTTTATTGTTACTGTATAAAAGGGTATCAATAAAAGTTGCACATAAAAATAGCAACAAACACATCAAAATCAATGCTAAATCCTCATTCTCAACCTCATCCTCTATATTTTAGAGATAAAAAAAATATTTCCTTAAAAAACCGTCAAATAGTCCTCAATGGACATACTTTCAATCATATTATGAGAGCATAAACATTGCCTTAAATGTAGCTTACTAATGATAAGTTTCTTCATGTATAACTACTCTAACTTTGCCTATAAAGAAATGATTGTTTCTCCTTTAAAACATGTTGTAAATTTTGATTCGATAAGTGCAAATATATTTAAGAAAGGGCTTTCAATCCTTATGTTTCTTTTCCTCCATAGTCTAAGATGTGGGCATATTATCTAATCCTAAATAGCATTATCAAAATCCATATATGCAAGAATAATGCACATTTTAACAAGCCATAACAAAAATTCCATGTTGTAGTTAAGAAAGTGTTACACAATAATACAATAAACAACAAGAGAAAAAGAGAATAGAGAAGAAAATAGACACAGAGATTTAATGAGTTTTGATAATTTGTCTATGTCCTTGGGAGCGAGTGGCTATAGCATTTTTATTATTCAGAAACTGTATACTTATACGGTTACATATACATCATTTATATAATGAAATATGTACAATACATATTACAAAATTACCCATGTACCATACAAAGGAGCATTGCCCCTACACCCTTAACCCATATAATCATATCCCTATAACTAAATCAAAAAAGCTTTGAAAGGACAAATGTTATCACTTCGCTCTGCTCTGCTATGCTCCAACATCTATCCATTTACTGTTGGATATGAGCCATACACAATAATCTCCACTCTGGCGAATATTGAGCTCCTTTAGGAGATGGAATTTTAGAGTTTCTCTCATACCAAATAGGTTGGGTTAAACATGCTTGTTTAGCATTTGGAGACATTCAACAAGCCCAAAAAATGCTTGAACTTTTCATTAGTAACTGGCTTTATCAATATATCAATTGCATTCTTAGAATTGTGAATCTTTTGTAGCAATATCTGAGTAGATGTAATCAAATCCTTGATCTTATGAAACCTGATATTAATATGCTTAGTCCTAGCATGATACACTTAATTCTTTACCAAATAAATGGCACTTTGACTATAACAATGCAATTGAACTCCACCTTGCTCAATACCCAATTCCTTCACTAGCCCTGTAAGCCATAATGCTTCCTTAGCTACTTGAGCTACTACTATATACCTTGCTTCAGTTGTAGATAAATCCATTATAGAATGAACTGTGGATTATCAACAAATGGGCCTTTCTGTTAGAGCAAACACATAACCTGTTATAGACCTCCTATTATCCATATCACTAGCATAATCTGAATCCATAAACCCTATAACTGGAGGATCATCCTGTTGACTACCAAACATAATGCCATAACCTATTATGCCACTTAAATACATGAATATCCATTTGATTTCTTCCCAAAGCTACTTACCCAGTTTTAAGATAAACTTGCTAACTTGATTAATAGCGTGAGCCAAATCAGGACCGGTGCAAACTATTACATACATCAAACAACCAACTGCACTAGCATATGGTATCTTTGCCATATCTTCAAAATCTTTATCTAACTTTGGGCTTTAATCTAAAAAAAGCCTGAAGTGATTCGCTAATGGAGTACTCACTGGTTTAGCACTACTCATCCTAAATATGTCTAATACCTTCTCAGTATAGCTTTGTTGAGATAACCATAATTTTCTAGAGCCCCTATCTCTATGAATCTCCATCTTAAGAATTTTCTTTACAACATCTAAATCCTTCATGTTAAATTCTTTCCCTAACAAAGCTTTTAACTCAATAACATTATACTAACTCTTAGCAGCAATTAGCATGTCATCAATATATAGTGATAATAAAATAAAAGAACCATCATCAAGGCTTTTAATATAAACATAACAACAATCATACTCACAATACTTATAGCCAATTTAAATCATGTAAAAATCAAAACGCTTATACCATTGCCTTGAAGACTACTTCAACCCATACAAGGATCTTTTTAATTTACATACTAGATATTCTTACTTAAGTTAGGTGAACCTTTCTAGCTGCTCTATGTAAATTTGCTCCTCTATACCATAATGAAGAAATGTTGTTTTCGTATTCATCTACTCTAAGTGCATATCCCAGCTGGCTACCAAAGCTAACATTGCCTTGATAGAAGTACGTCTAACCATAAGAGAGAAAATCTCATCATGATTCTCCTTCTATTGTGAGTACCTTTTTACCACTAGTCGATCCTAGAACTATTGTTTTTCCTTTTCTAATACTACTAGTTTCTTCTTATAGACCCATTTGCAACTTATAACATTCTTTCCCTCAGATAGTTGAGCAAGCTCCCATTTCTGATTTTTATACAAAGACTCAATCTCCTATACCATAACACCTATCCACCTATCTTTCTTATCACTAAACATAGCCTCTTAAAAATTTGATGGATCTCTACTACTAACAAAGAGAGCTAAGGAAGCTAAATCTTCATACCTAAACTTGTTTGGTGGTTTAATGGTGTGTCTCTATCTATCTCTGGCTAGATTATAATCCAATTTATAAATATTCCATGCAGTTCTTTTCCCTTCTATTACAATTAACACACCCTTAGTTACTCTAATATTTTCCCTATCTCCTTGAGTTTTATATTGAAAACTATTAGCTTGTAGGGTGCCTAGGGAAATCAAATTCTTTCTTAGGTCTAGCATATGCTTAACATCACACAATGTTGTAACAATACCCATCATACATCTGAATTTTAATTTTAGCTATACCAATAACAATGTAAGTTTTATCATCACCTAAATACACACAGTTAAAAGAACCTAATATGTATGAGGTGAACCACTCCCTGTTAGGTGTTATGTAAAAAGAGCAAGCTGAATCAAGAATCTGTGCATCCATGAACTGATTCATTAAAATTAATAGCATATCTCCATCCCTATAATCTGAGTCTGTATCTTCATTCTATACCATATTCGCAATCTTTGATGAACCATCATTTTTCCTATCATCATTCTATGCCTTATTGTTTGGACAGTCTTTCTTCATATGCCCATACTCCTTGCACTTAAAGCATTGAATTGATTTTTTGCATGCCCTGGATTTTAACCTGGACTTTCCCCTTGCAGAACCTTCTTTACTTTGTCTCCTATCACGTTTTTGATTTCCCTTCACATACAGTCCTTCACCTTGGGAGTAGTCACTTTCATTCTATTTGCATTGGTTAAAAGCTAATAACGTTGTAGTAATATCCTTCAAATTAATTATTTCTTTCTTGTATGTCAGGTTTATCACTAAGTATTTGTAGGAAAGTGGTAAAGAACATAGTAGTTGATGGGGTATGTGATTTAAAAATGTAGCAAAAATTTAAAGAGTTTAATCATAAACACGAACCATGATCCATTTAATTCAATTAACTGATTAATATAGGATTTCTAAAAGCCTTACCACAAACGAGTGAAGGGTCAAGATTATTGGAAGGCAGAGAGGGGGTTCACTCTGGTGACACCCTACCTCAAGCTTCTGATTATCTATGCCAGATTAAGACATCTCCAAATGGATACGTCCTCCATAAGTATCCATACGAACAACCCTTGAATCAAAATGAACACTTGTGCTAGCACCTTTTTCTTAATTGTCTTATAACTCAAGAACTAAAGAACTATATGTTTTTTTTCTCAAGTGAGAGAAAATGAATTTAGGTGGCAGAATAAAAATATACGTAAAATCCTAAAGAATATATCATATTTATAGACCTCTCAATTAGGGTTTCATTTACCAAAATGAATTTTTGGTAATTTCTTATTTACCAAAATGATTTTGGTATATTCCACTTATTTAATTATAATTTTATATTTATTTAAGATAATCATTACCATATATATATATATATATATATATATATATATATATATATATATATAGAAAATGAATTTCTATATATATATTGAAAATGAATTTAGGTGGCAGAATAAAAATATGTGTGAAACCCTAAAGATATTTCATATTTATAGACCTCTCAATTAGGGTTTCATTTACCAAAATGAATTTTTGGTAATTTCACATTTACCAAAACTTTTTTGCTATATTCCACTTATTTATTTATAATTTCCTATTTATTTAAGATGACTACTACCTTAAATAAATTATATATATATATATATATATATATATATATATATATATATATATATATATATATATATATATATATATATATATTTATTTATTTATTTATTTCCATAGAGCTTTATTGGGCTTGGTGAACCCATATTCGTTTTGGACCTGTTATAAGTGTGTGACCCTGTAGGTTCACATCACATTGACAGTGGGCTTGAAATCCCTATTTAGGCCCACTGCCAATGTATGACCTCTAGCAAGATATTATGACTACCCAAGTCATGTGAAGGTCGATAATCCGACATAATCTATTTTATAGTGAATATTGTAGTCCTTTTGTCACATGATATCTTGATTGTATATAAGGCATATTTTGAGTCATCCTTATATAATTAAATTAAATTATTTTTAAATTCCAAGTAGATTGAGAATAATAATAACTCTTTATCAATTCCCTTTAGCGTGACCATGCATTTTTCTCAGTTTATTTTATCAAGGGGCCCATAGATGTCTTACTCTGATTAAATGAGCAAAAAATTCCCTTTCTACCACTCACATTCCTCACATAACTCATTGCATATCCAACAACAATCTATTTTATAATCCGGTTAAAGATAATGTTAGATTGTGTCAAAATACAAAATAGTTATGTAGAAATTCATAGTGATTTCAAGGTCAGAGGAGTAAGTTAATATTATTGTGATGAGAATAACTTATGATAATTATCTATATAGTATTCTCATGATGGGTCAATCTAATACATTATTTCTCAAATAAATACCTATGAGTTGACTTAATATCTCATATTCATGATTAGTAAAACATAATCATCAGTCAACACCATACTAGCCTTTATACATTATAATAACTAGGGATAATTTAAATAGAACTCATATTTAATCTAAGGGTTTTACTATTAAGTCACTTACTTGATGACCTTAGGAAGAATTGACTATTTAAGTAATTATCATAACAGAAAATGATAATAAAAATGCCTCTTTACTAATAAAATGATAAAGTCAAAACATGATCATACATGATTAACCGAGTACATATCACTAATAGTAGTATCATTGCTTTGTCTTTGTCCTCAATCTTCACATCAACCCTAATCAAGTTTGTGATTATTTGATTGAAGACATTGACATGTTGTGCTAAATTTGAATCCTCTTGAATCTTCAGCCCGTATAGCCTTTACTTAACATATAGTTTGTTCGTGAGCGATTTGGACATATATGGACTCTCCAGTTTTTACCATACCTCTCTTGGAGATTTAATATCCATAACTTGGTACATATTTCATCTGCTAGACATAGCCCTATGGTTCCTGTTGCCCTCTGCTATAACTCCTCTCAATCAAGATCATCTATGCTTTCTGGTTTCTTTGCCTGCAGCACCTTTAGAATCCCTTACTGTGCCAACAAATCTTTTACTCGTGTTTGCCACAATCCGAAATTATTAGTTCCATCGAACTTCTCCACTTTGAATTTTGCACTAGAATTTAAAGCCATCACAACACAACTCTAATACTAGTTGTTACGCAATAATACAGTAAATAACTTAGATTTAACAAGATTTGACAATTTGCCAAAGTCCTTGGGAGTAAGTGGCTAGATCATTTTTATTATTTAGAAACTGCATACTTCTAGGGCTATAAATATATATATATATATATATATATATATATATATATATATATATATATATATAATGAAATAGATATGATACATATTACAAAATCATCTGTGTATTATACAGTAGGGCATTGCCTCCGCATTCCCAACCCATATAATCGTAACCTTATAACTAAACCAAGAAACCCCTCAAGAGACAAATGTTATCACTCTGCTCTGCTATCCACTTAGTACTATATATGAGCCATACACAATAAAAAGGAATGTCATACTTCGCAGAAGCTAGTATTCAAAAAACAAAAGCCAAGATCAAAGAATAAAAAAAAAATCTTTACTTTAGTACTAGTTTATAGCGAAAAAAATAAAAATGATACAAAAGTGAAGCAAAACAATAATACAAAAATTAGTGTGAAAAAAGCCAATAAGAAAAAGAATCACAACCGGAGGAAACTAAATTTCACTATATTGAAAAAAATATTGTATTTTACAAAGGCTACAATGATCTAAATATGATATAACATCAAGTTCTAATTTGGTATATTAATATTTATATCCAAAAGTGGAGAAAAATGAAACTCACAAATTCAAACGCAATAGCATACTAGTATACAATCATGTTTCGACTTGTGTCTAATGGAACACTGTTGTGTTGCCTCTTATTTTCACCTCGGATCGAAAACAATAAATTCTTAAAATATCTCTTGAGGCAAACATAGTTTGAGACATGCTCATGTCTCTGACCATATTTTTCTTTGAAAAAAAACTTTTTGTATTAACTTGAAATACTACACGGTCACTAAACTTAATTTTCTTCAACAAAATCGATCCACACTGCAAGGTTGTCAAGTCTAACCAATTCAATTTATATCACAATCTTTAACAAAATAATGTAGCAGAAGAGTGATAAAAGGGAATTAATGTTTGTTGAATCGTGCAGGACTATCGAACACTAATTTTTTATAATATTTGATTTGAAAACTTAGGAAATAAGCATTAAAATTCAAAGAATTTTGAAAATTGAAAGGAACTCGAAATTGTATTAATCATGACGACAACCACAAGTCTCAAAACAAAGCTTAAATAGGGAAAAAAAATCCTAAACAAAAAGGAATACCAAACAAAATAAGAAAAACCCTAAAACAACTAAAAATAGAACACTGCCAATTTGAAGACTTAAACGATAGAATTTGTCCAAAAAGTAACATAGCTCACGAGCAAATATAATTTGCCCAAAAAGCAATGTAGCTCACAAGCAAAGCTCATAACTTGGACTTATTGGGCCGATTCCAATCAAATTGGATTCCTGTTGCGTCAAAATCTAAAACTCCAATATTATTGAAAATTACGAAAATGTCACTAATACAATTTTTTATAATTTTCCATAAATCGAATTATAATTTTTTCAATGCTCGCATCACAGACAGTTATGATAAATCAAATGAAAAGAATTACATGCTAAAGCCTTCACTGATTTTTACAGTCTATCATTGTTAAAGTTTATCTTCTAGACTTTCACAAAGTTGTATTAAATTGGTGGCCTTTAGATTTCTTGGAAACAATAGTCTATCCGGAAGCCTCCCAAAGGAAAAAAGTGATAGTTTTCTAAACATGTAAGTTCTTAATCCAAAGATAATATTTTCAAAAACTTTTTATTGGAATGTGCTGAATTTGTTTGTTATTATATTGATTCTTATGCTATTAACCGTTACTAATATACTTTTTTATATTTTTTTTCAGAGATTTATCATATAATTATCTTTCAGGAAGTTTTCCTTCATGGGTATTATTGTCCAGTAATCAACAATTGTACGTCTCATAGGACTTTCTTTAACCATTTTCATTTTCTAATAGCACAACCAGGCTTGCAGCTTTAACATCAAATATATTGCATGCAATATTTTCAAGTAACCATTCATTGAACTTATGCAGGAATTTAGTAGCCAACAACTTCAAATTTGACAGCTCAAACATAAGGTGACATATATTGGCTCCTTTCAGTAAGAATAATTAAAACTATATGATTAATATATGGACAAATGCTCTAATTGGCCTTTGAAGTTACATGCTTGGAGTAAAAAGCATGTTTTGGACCTTTTTGGCCAAAAAAAAAAAAAAAATACACAAGTTTCCTTTTTAGACTAAATAGGCACAAAATTTTGCAAGTTAAATATACATGTCCAACAATATGTGAGCATCAGTTGCTTCGGTTCAAAATGAAACTCAACTACTAAAAATTGAATTATCAAATTTTTTTTAATATAATATAAATATATTAATTTGGAAAAATCTATATATCGATAACCAATTTATAAATAAAAATATTTTTTAGTTACATTATTAATGAATATAATTTAAATTATATTGAATGAATAAATAAAAGCTAGAAAAAAAAAGTATTAAATTGATTAATTGAATCAAACTAAAATATTTTGATGTGATTCAGTTAGATACTAAAATTTAGTTCAGTTTTATTTTAGAAATAAGTAAAAAAAAGTAATATATGGTTTAACGATTTTTCACTCATGGCCTTATGATTTTTTTTTTTTTGATATTTCAATACCCGTGATATTTGTCATTAGCAAATTTAGGTCAAATTCACTAATACCATCAATTGTGATGATGTGGATATTACCATTGGTACCCATGTCAAGACATCAATATTCACATGAGCATTTGCATCAACATCCATATTATTATAGTTAATGATGTTAGTAAATTTGACTTAAATTTGTTAATGGTAAATATTATAAGATATTGAAATGTAACGAAAAAAAATCATAGGAACACAAGTTAAAAAATGTTAAAACCACTAGGTACTTTTTTGTATTATCTCTTCAATTTATAATACAGAATTTGATAATTTTGTATATTTTGATAATTAAAAAAAAATTTCAACAATTTGGCATATTTCTTAATAGCTATATGTACTTTTTTTTTTTTTTTACACAAAATCAAAATCGAACCGAATATTAGTATGTAATAGAACTTAATTGAAATATTTCATTTTGGCTTAGTTAATTGGTTTAATAATTTTTTAAAATAATTTCTACCTTTCTATTCAATATAATTTAAAGTTTATTCACTAATGATATAACTAAAAAAATTTTCATTTATAATTTCATTATTCATATATAAATTGTTCTAAATCAATATATTCTATATTATGTTAAAATTTTTTTGTAATTTAGTTTTTGACAGTTTGGTTCAAAAAATTTTGACCAATCCTTACTATCTATGATACCCTTGCCAAATTTTGTGCCTATTTATTTGATAAAAAAAAAAAACCTTCAACTTTTATCGAATGCATAAATATCACCTTAAACTTAATGTCAAATCATTGACTCTCGTCAATTTCTAAAAATGGCTCAAACCGGCCCTCTATTTGACTTCTATTTAAAAGATGTTAAAATTAATATAATTTGTGGGATCATAGAATATACCAATGAACTCTTAATCTTTTATTTTGGTAGACTTAAACCCTAAATATTCTTAACTTCAATATGTTCATTTATTTTTATTAATTAACATTTTAATTTTTAAGATCTGTTACAAAGCATAAAATTATTTTTTAAACTAGTTTATTTTTTTAAAGTTATTTATTTTAAAAAATATATAACTTATTTTAAAGTGTAAAAATTATTAGCCAAATTTATTTAAGAATGTAAAAATTATCACTGAACAAATTATTGGTCTAAATTATTCTAAACTATACATTGTTATTCTTAAAAATAATTTTAGAGTGCAAATTTTTTTATTATTGTTAAACCTATTATAATGTAAAAATAAAATTAATAAAATATTCTCTATAATAATTTTTTAGAATAAATTTTACACTTTAAAAATGATTTTAAAGTCAAAAAATTATTGGTTAAATTTATTTAGAAGTATAAAATTTTTTATTTTAAAACTTTATTGGAAAAACTTATTGTAAAATATATTTTTTTATTCTTGAAAATAATTACAGTGTAAATATTTTATTTAAAAATTATTATAGTGTAAAAGTATATTTAAGCAATATATGATCTAAAATAAATAATTATTTAAGAAAAACTTAACACTTTGAAATAAAATTTTTAAAAATTAAAAATTAATTAATAAAAATAAATAAACATATTGAATTATAATAATATTTAGGATTATTCCAAAAATAAAATATTAAGAACTTTTTTGGTACCTTTTGTAATCTTAGAAATTAAAATTCAACATTTGTTAAGTAGACGTTAAATAAAAGGATAAGGTTAAACTTGGATCCCTACTTTACGCCCCAAGTTCACATCTAACTTTATAATTTTTTGGCCTCAACAGGATATTTTTCTTTCAAACTTAGATTATATCAGAGCTTTTTTTTGAAATTTTTTAACAATTAAATCTTATATATTGAAAAAATTTAATTTTAACGCTTAATCAATAAAAATGAGTTTGATTAATAAGGAAAATTAATGAAATTTTTATTAAAATATATATCACTTAATTGTATAATTTTAAAATTATTTTTTACAAAAGATATTTTAATAATTTTTAAGCTTATAGAAAATTTTCAAATATATATTATTTAATTGTCAAATTTTTAAAATTTTTAAATGTATAGAAAAGTTTTAAGATTTTATAAATATTTTAAATTTATAGAAAAGTTTCAATTAACTTTTAAAAATGCATCTAACTTGATTATAAAATTTTTATTTTTTTAAAAAAATCTTTAAGTCTATAGAAAATATTTTTTTAACTTTTTCAAATTTGTAAAAATTATTTCTATAAACTTAAAAATTTTAAAAACTTTACAAATATACATCTTAAAAGAAATTTCAGCAATTCTTTTGGTTTTTGAAACAAATTTTTATCAATAAACCATTACAATTGAACTTTGTTTAATCTATATGACTTAATTATAAAAGTTCTTTAAAATAGGTTCAACATAGTTTAAATTTGAAAAACAAAAGTTCTATTGGAACTAAAAAAATTATAGAGGTTAAATGTAAATTTTGGGTAAACTTGAGAGTTTAATTTGAACTTTATTCCTTAAATAAAGGGTTTATTTGAGGTTTTTTTTAAAAAGAAAAATTTTATCATTTTCAATGAACTTACATGCATAAGCCAAAAGTTGAGTAATATAGTACTATTAAGGTATTGTATTATTCAATGGTCATTCTTACCTCTGCTTTTCCTGTTATAAAAATTAATGTGACATTAAATTTAAGAAGATATTTATATTTTTAATAAAAATTAAGGATTTCTTTTGTACCTTTTACTTTTTGTGAGCGAAAAAGTATATATATATATATATATATATTGAAAATATTTTCTGTAGTGATCCGCTTTTAAGTCGGCTGTTTAAAATAATAGTGGAAGAGGGTATTATAAAAAAACTAATAAAAAAAATTGCCCCCATGTAAGCAGGGGTAATTGTGTCAAAAAATAAAAAATATCATCGATAATTTATATATATATATATTTTGCTCCAACCAGGTCAGATTAAGGGCTAATTTGAGCCTTTGTCAGTTAATATGTAGTGCCTGTGCACAAAGACAATAAAAATGTAAAACGCTATTGCAGCTTTTTTGTCTTGAATGTATTCATCATTTTAATTTTTCTAATATGTATATATATAACTAAAGTTCTTTCTTTTGCAGTTATTTGCCAGGACTGAACTGCCTACAAAGAACTTTCTCTTGCCATAGAAATGATCCACGCTGTAAGTGCATGTTTCGGTCAACCGTGATGGAATTTTGATTAAAAAAATGTAATAGAAAAACTCATACAATGCATGGAAGCACTAATGATATTTCAAATGTTACAGATGCAAATCTCTCAATAAAATGCGGTGGTCCAGAGATCAAAACTGCTGATGGCACTGTATATGAGGCCGACAATTCGGTTTTAGGATCCTCATCCTTCTCAACAACCAGTGATCAAAGATGGGCAGTGAGCAATGTGGGTATACGTCCTGCTGGAGGAGTACTCATGGAAAAGACAACGACACAAGTGACTAATGCCAAGAACCCTGAACTTTATCAGACTTCAAGGCTGTCCACAAGTTCACTAAGATACTATGGCCTCGGTCTTGAGAATGGAAATTACACTATAACTTTGTTCTTTGCAGAAACTGCATTTAATGATCCAAGCACAAAAACTTGGCAAAGTCTTGGAAGACGTGTTTTTGATATCTATATTCAGGTAGGATACTCATTGATATGCATCTGTTAGTGTGTGTATCTCTCATTATTTTATTTGGTTTTGAAGGGAAAGCTCGAAGCCAAGGATTTTGAAATTGCAAAGGAGGCTGGTGCAGTTGACAGGGCAATTACAAGGAATATTAATTTCACAGTGACAGATAACTATGTTGAAATTCAACTGTTTTGGGCTGGAAAGGGAACTTGTTGCATACCTATAACAGGTTATTATGGACCCATAATTTCAGCGCTAAAAGTTGTTCCAGGTAACAACAAGCACCGTTTGTTGCATTTTATCTTCTACTACTGCTGATTAATTTTTACGGGGAACTAAAATTTTCTCAGCAGTTACGCCACCTATTAGTGCGATACATCAAGACAAGAGCAACACAGGGCTGATTGCTGGGGTTACTGTGATTGCTATTGTTGTGATATTAATATTGTTATTTTCTCTTCTTTATTTCAAGAGAAAGATGGACAACGAGGAAGAGGAAGGTAAAGACCCATATGATTAAGCGCATGCTTATGATTTTTTTTTAATTATTATTCTAGCTTATTTTCACTTGCTTTTTGCTGAAGTATAGTTTATTTTATTTTATTTTTCCTTCTTCTAAACCATATATATATATATATATATATATATATATATATAAAAGCAGTCTCAACTGTATTACCAAACAACATAGAGAAAGGCTGAAGACTTATAAAATAATAAAACCATAGTTAATTATATGAAACAGAATAAGGAAATTATTGTACGTATTTTAGATGTATTGTAACTACCATTAGATATTTGGCAAATAAATCATCAACTAAAAATTTAGTATATATAAAATATTCAAAAAAATATGTCATATATTCGATGATTTGATATACTTAGTATGATGTATATAATTCAGAAGAAAAATTTCTTGCTTTTTATATTATATAAACCAGTTCCAATTGTGAATTGATGAGATAAACATAATGAAAGTTAATATGATTTTTTTGTTTAATTATTTAAAATAAAAACAATTTAAATACATCAAATAAATAGTTTTATTAAAAGGAAATATAAATTAATTAAATAGATTTTTTTAAAATGGGAATTCATAATTTTTAATTTTAACTATATGAATTATTAATCTAAGGTAATACTTTTAGAATTGAGGAAATACCATTTTTGATGTTTTCATAAGGATTTATGTTGGTTAATTAAATTGACAGTTTTGGTCGGCATGGATCCTAAACCAAACACGTTCAGTTATGCTGAATTACGAACAGCCACAGAGGACTTCAATCCTTCAAATAAGTTAGGGGAAGGGGGTTTCGGAACCGTGTACAAGGTAACAATTGCATCTTACTCCATTATTATAAGGGTGCATTTTTGGCTATAAGTCTACCTTTTTATGAATTGGTGGTGACTATGCGCAACCGAGTCCTTGAAATTTCAACTGAAATTTTTTTAGTCAACAAGGAAGAATCGGTGCTTTGTGTAACCAAATTCTGGTACCTAATTTATAGGGTACACTTAGTGATGGGAGGGAAGTAGCAGTAAAGCAACTCACAGTGGAATCTAACCAAGGGACTAATCAATTTAAAGCCGAGATTGAAACAATATCTGCTGTTCAACATCGCTATCTGGTCAAATTATATGGATATTGCATCGAAGGAAAAAGACGTCTCTTGGTATATGAATATCTTGAAAACAAAAGCCTTGATAAGGCCCTCTTTGGTATGCACACATCAATTAAATACATATCTAGTTTGCAACTTACAAAATAGTGATATATCCATACATGGCAGGATTCAATGATTCCATACATCAATCAAGGTCTGGATTCTTATGTACTGTATATATGTGTAGGAAACAATGGGTTGCATCTCGATTGGCCTACCAGGTTCAGCATATGTTTAGCAATTGCAAAAGGACTAGCCTATCTACATGAAGAGTCAAGGCCAAGGATCGTACACAGAGATGTGAAGGCAAGCAATATTTTGCCTGATGCAGATCTTTGCCCCAAAATATCGGATTTTGGATTGGCAAAACTATACGATGACAAGAAAACCCATATTAGCACTCGAATTGCTGGAACTATGTAATCATCCTATACAAGTTTGTCACTTCCATTTTTATTAAACTAAAAGGATCTTGCCATAAACACTTATCAAGAAATTAATAGAGTAAGTTTTGTTTTCCTTTTCAGCGGCTATTTAGCTCCTGAGTATGCAATGCGTGGACATTTGACGGAGAAGGCTGATGTGTTTAGCTTTGGTGTTGTTGCGTTGGAGATTCTTAGTGGAAGACTCAACTCTGATAACACTTTGGCTCAAGAACAAATTTATCTTCTTGAATGGGTAAACAGATATTATGAACAAATTGTATTTTCTCCATTTTAGCTCTTGCTTATTTGTTACTTGTTTATTTGTTTATAGGCATGGAATCTATATGAAAATGACCAAAGTTTGGCACTGGTAGATCCAAGTTTGATGAGCTTTGAAAAAGATGAAGTTGTTAGAGTGTTAAGGGTAGCCCTTCTATGTACCCAAGGATCATCAATGATGCGACCCACAATGTCACGTGTTGTAGGGATGCTTGCCGGTGATATCGAACTGAATATAGTTCCATCAAAGCCGAGCTATTTAACTGATTGGGACATTAAGGATATAACATCTGCCTTCTCAAATCAAACCACTTCATCCAGTAAAGCTCACAGCAGTCACCATGATAGTTCAATTGATATAAACACAGACACAATAGGACTTGATGCAACGCACTCTCCCCTGAATCACACTCAACCTAGGCTCAGCGAACTTATTGGGGATGGAAGATGATTTAGGTGCTCACTTCTTATTTATTGTGATCAAATTTAATTGCTGTCCATTGAATAAATTTTCATTTTGTCTTCCATTTATCTCTAGCAATTATGGACATTCAAATGGGAGCATATCGATATGTGGATGTTCAAGGACTTATTCAATGCACCTATACATGTTAGACATGATGACGTGAAAAGGAGTGGATGTAGATCATACTGATGTTCAGGGACTTTTTCGACGAACCTATGTGACTGTTTTCAAAAGAGTTTTTCTTCTTCTTCTATATATATTATATTCATGTTTGGAATTCCTGTGATGATAAAAACTTTTATCATGAATAACTAAATTATTGGGATTTTATTTTTTATTAATGATTTAATTTTTAATCAATTTTATAAGTTGTATTTCCAATTATTTGAATGTTTATGGGTATATTGTTTATAACAAAAGTTAAGTAATTTGTTAGTTTTTAACTCGTAAGATTTAACTCGATCACAAAAGTATGCAAGTCCTACGAGGAGCATTAAATTATTAAAAAACTTAATGACCTTTGATTAACTAGTAGCCATGAAAATATTTTAGCAATTAATCATAATATGCTTAAATGATATCGAAAGAGATTTTAGGTAATATAGAATAATTTACCCTTGACAGTGATCAATAAAATTGTTGAATTTATTATCATAATTGAAGTGTTAACTAGTGAAACAAATTCAAACTCTAGTATGTTATCATTAAGTTAATCACAATTAATTAGATTTGATTATTTTAATTGTTTCTTTTGATTGTTAGTTTAGTTGTTGCATTTTAATTTGATTTTTTGATAGTTAGGAAAAATTGAATCACATTTAGTGTAGGAACAATATTCTACTTATCGTAGTGCTACATGTCACAACGTGTACACTTTTCGGAGCAATGCTAACAATTAATTTTGAGAATTTATTGTGCTTTCAAAACCTTTTTTTATAAGTCTTCTTTGTGCTCCTTCTTATGCTCAAACTTATGCGAGAGTTGGTGAGTTTTAGTTGATATAATCTCTCTTGTACAATTTCTTGGGGCTAAAAAAGGGTAGTGAAAATCATTCAACTTGGGTTTGTGTTGAGCCCTTGAAAAAAAAAAAAACATATTGATTGTAAAGATTGTATGTGAGCTCAGAAAATATATTTGTTGTAATGTTAGTTTTGAACTTAGAAACACCTTGTTATAACAGCCTAGTTAACAAGATTAAAGTGGTTCCAAAATTCTAACATAGAGATAAGTTAGATAGGGGAGCAGGATTTTGCTAATCTCAACCTCTATAATTTCTTTTTTGTTCTTGTGTGCTTATAATTTCTTTCTTGTTTTCTTTGCCTAATCTATTTTAATTTTAATTTTTAAAAATTTTTCAATCATCCATCAATCATCTCAATAGCCATATTCACCTCCTCCCTCCCCTTCTAAGGCAATTTTCAATAATTAATAAAAGTATTAACGTCAAAAATGTTAAAAAAAATGTTGTATAATTGTTTAAATAGAATATTTATACAAAATGTAATAATTTATTATAGTATAACTCTATCAAGATTGTAAAATTAGGTTATTATGTAGATAAACATGTTGAAGGAGTATCTCATCAGTTTGTAAAAAATGTATAATCATTTGCAGATATCTCATTAGATTGTCCCTTAACATTCTTTTATCTGGAAAGAATTCTTGCTGCTGTTAAGATCATTAACTTGTTGGAGAGCATTCTTGGGTTTTCTTCCTACGGATGACAACCTAATGAAGAGAGGATTTTCCTTTCCCTCCCATTACAGATTATGTATGAATCATTTAGAGGATTTGGATAATCTTTTTGTCCATTGTGTCTTTGCAAAATCAGTTTGGATTTCGATTTCCATGCTTTTTGGCAAAAAATATTTTGCTTTCAGGTTCACTTCTGAATCTCTTTTTGGATGCGTTACAACACTCTTTTAGCACTTAGCTTTTAGCGTTATAGAACACAACTATTGTTAATGCAGTTTGGGTTATTTGGAAGATTAGAAACTCTATTATTTTTTATGATAAGTTGCCCAAAATTCATACAACTCTTCGAGTTTCCACTTTAAAGAAATAAAAATAAAATAAGAGGTAAAAAAGTTAAAAATTGTAGTCCGTTGATTTGCGCACAAATATCGAAAAACAACAAAGGATAAATATTGAAGTCTGTTGATTCACGCATGAATGCCAGAAATCAATCTTCTACAACCTATTGATTTGTGCACAAATACCAGGATATAGACATCAATATTCATTGATTCACACAAAAGGATACCGAAAATTGGAAAAATAAAAATCTGATTATCAATTCAATAAAAGTTGTCTCATATAGCTCTAAGGCTTACATATTTATAGGGTGGCACAAACCTACCAACCCTAATTTTTATTTAGGAAATAAAAATAAAGACAAATTCTAGTTAAGGTAGGAAATCAAATTCCTAACAATATAAGAAAGTCAATTTCTAATCAATACTAAAATAAAATAAAAATCAAATCCTAATACTAATAATTATATCTGCTATTGATTGTTCTGCAAACTCATTCCAAGACTTATTGCTCTGCATCATTCCCTCTAGGGTAGAGAAAATTTGCTCTCGAATTTTGCCCAAATATTTAGAAACAAATTTGCTATAGAACATCATAAATTTGTCTTCAACTTGTAATTCTTTCAAAATAAAAATTAAAGGAACACAAGAGTAAAGAATTTTGTCAATGCCAATGAAGTCAATATATTCAACATCACCCTCATCCTCTTCATCAAATATTGGCTCATCTCCAATAAATACATCTTCATCCTCACCGTCATCAGTATTATAGAATAAGCTCTCTTCATAATACTCTATCAGCATGATTAATAAGGATCAGTTTGGCTCTGATACCAACTGATGTAGCAGAAGCTTTAAAGAAATAAAAATAAAATAAGAGGTAAAAAAGTTAAAAATTGTAGTCTGTTGATTTGCACACCAATACTGGAAAACAACAAAGGATAAATATTGAAGTCTGTTAATTCACGCATGAATGCCAGAAATCAATCTTCTACAACCTGTTGATTTGCGCACAAATACCAGGATATAAGCATCAATATTCGTTGATTCACACAAAGGAATACTGAAAATTGGGAAAATAGAAATCTAATTATCAATTTAACAAAAGTTTCCTTACATAGCCCTAAGGCTTACATATTTATAGGATGACACAAACCTACCAACCCTAATTTTTATTTAGGAAATAAAAATCAAGACAATTCTAGCTAAGGTAGGAAATCAAATCCCTAACAATATAGGAAAGTCAATTTTTAATCAATACTAAATTAAAATAAAAATCAAATAATAATAATAATAATAATAATAATAATAATAATAATAATAAATTATTATTATTATTATTATTATTATTATTATTATTAAAGTATTTATTGAATATCATATTTACTATCTAGGAGGTGAGCAAAATTCGTCTGTTGTTGTGCTCAAAACCCGCAAGTGAACATATTGTGAATTGTAGTATAAAAAGATATTGTACTATGAGGATTGAATATTGAACAATAATTTTGCAACTTATTATCCTTGTTGGCAAATCGAATTAAGTAATTAAAGAAATCAAATATTAATTTTATCGAATAAATGAATGCAAACATAGAGCTTGGATGTAGTTTTACTATTCTAATATGATCATGAACATCTAGGTTATTAAATTTATTGATTTCAGTAAAGAGCAATTGTTCTAAATTACTTGATGACTCTCTCAAGTTCAATTAAGCATGTTAAGATTAAAATCTAACCTACTCTTGTGATTAAAATTTAATCAAAACTCATTAAGATTCATAACAACTAGTTTACCCACAAAGAGCTTGCCTACTCTCATGGTTAAATGATATAAGTTCTATGAGTTTTAAGCTAATGAATTCTCCTAACTCTCATTGGTTAATTGACCCATAAATATGCAATCAAACTGGCAAAAAATAAAAGTAAGAAATAAGCACAACTTATAGAAATTAACTAGAAATCAAATTAATAAAAATTGTGTTTAATCACATCCTAAAATAGTTATTTCTAACCCAAACCATAAAAAGAAACTTAGCCATGCATAGTTCTAGTGGCAAAAAAATAAAAAAATAAAATAAAAATACTACATAAAAATAAATAAAGAATTAATGAAGAAAAAAAATATAGTGAACTCTTGAATTGCACTTGACTTCTTCAAATCTCTTGATCACCTTCATGAGCATTTCTAGTTTAAAAGTGCTAAAGAATGACTATAGAACTCCTATTTGTCCCCCATATATAGGCATAGTATGATGAAGACCTAATTCTTTAAGAATTCTCCAATCCTTATTACTTAGGAAAGTTGCTTCTGTTCGGCACGGTTTACAACTTAACTGTTAATTAGTTTTAACTTGACTAACTATTTTAATCTTCTCTTAATGTAAAGCTTAAAAACTTAAAATTAAAACAATAACTCGAGGTTAAAAATATGTTATTACCATGTGAAAAGTAAACTTCCCCATTGAATTCATGAAATTAGACTATTGACATCAAAGAAAAATGAAAGTAAATAGAAGTCATTCCAACACTTAGGAAGCCTAATTGCAACATGTACAAGGCAACCACATGGTACTTCTATTTTATTGTTTATTTAAGGTTTTTCCAATCTTAGTATCCACTACCTTTCTAGTATTACTCAGTGTGGACACTTCCAAAAAGGTCATTTGGATACTCTTACTCTATATTAGAGCATTGGAGTAGAAGGAGCTTATTAAAAATTAAAAAATTGAAATTTTAACTCCCTATTATTTTTACAACGAGTATGTTTTATGCTCCATCTCATTTTTTTCTTTTTCTTTTTTTTTTTTAATAAGAAGAACTCCATAGGCACCAAAGTATATATGAACATGGCTAATCTAAAAATTGAATTTTAATTCCTACTTACAAGCATTTTTCTTAAACATTAAGCATCTAAATTTAATCATTCAATGGAAAGTAAGCATTAAGTTCATTAAAATTCAAAAATCCCTAACCATAAATTATTTTTCTAATTTAGAAGTTCAAACTAAACATTAAAGGAAAATTATCATACTTATTGAAGAAAACCACATTTAATGAACTACATTCTTCATATAAATAGGTCTAAAAAACTCAAGTGTAAACATAAATGCATGAAACAAAATAAAGACCTAACCTAAAGAAAAAAATATGCATGATACCTGAATTAACCTAAGAAAACATCTAAATAAAAGATCTAAGAAAATAAATAAATAAACTAAAAACCAAAAACTAAAATAAGAGAACAATGAGCTCCCCTCATTTTGATGCATTCAGAGGCGAAGCAAATGGAATGATAAACTTTTTTGCTACTTCATTTGATCCCTTTGCTCTCTTAACTTGAGAAAGTTGCTACTTTATTTCATCCAATTGAGTCTGCAACCTCTCTTCCTTAACTTCACAAGGCCTTTTAAAAAGCCTTAATATGGTTTGATAAGTCCATAATCATATTCCCTATTATATTGTAGGAAACATCCATTCACTCTACCATTCTCCTTAGAATGTCCTCACTCCATCCATCAGCATTCCCTCTTTTCCTCGACTGAGCTTCACTAACATTATCATTTTCCTTTGCTATAGCTTTTGGCAAGGGACATCACTATGTCGCAATGTAGTTTGACATAGCAAGTAACATCATTGCAAAGTGACATCCTCCAAATCTTGCCATTCAATAATGATCTTAGCCCAAATGAGGTAATCGACATTAAGCAGTCCAGATTCCAGTGGTTCTAGTTTATGCCTGGAAACCTTGAATGATGCAAAATATAATGCCAAAGTTATAACTATATGCCCTATGGATACTGCTGCTTTCTAACTTGCGCTACATGCCACATAATATGAAAAAAAAAGTGTGCTACACACTTTTGTGTTAGTATGCAAACACCATAATATAAAAAGCTCATAAGGAGATACCTTAGTGTTATCCCTTCTCTTAAAAATTGAATGTCACATGAACTTGTGCATTAACAAATATGAGTGATTTTGAATTAATCCACTCAAATAAAAAACTATTCATATTGTAATTTAATAGAGGTTGATAGATAATATACCTCCCTTAGAAAGCCAAAAATGTTAAACATGATTTCATAGTCAAAATAGTATTCTTTGCCCAAAAAAAATATAAGAAAAGACTCTTTTATTTTCATCTAAAATCATTAATGTAGTGTAAAACTCAATAGTTAGCTCAAAAAACACATTATATTATGTTGCAATCAATTTTGACCAACTCATCCTTTCATAAAAAGTATCTATAGTTTCCTTTAAACCTATGTCAATTAACACATCTTCTTTAAAGTATCTAGGCATGTTGCATTTTCTTTTAACCAAAGAGTTAAACCTCTTACCTTCCTCTTCATAACAAATATGAAAGAATGCTTTATAGTTAGCCTAATGTCACGTGGCTTACCATTGTTATCATTGGGTTTCCTTCCCTTTGCACGTGGTGAGAGGCTCTTTTGTTCTAGCCATGGCAATTAAACATTAAAATTATAGAAGAAAAGAGAAAAGAAAAATAATTAAAACTATAGAGAATATGAGAATACAAAGACTTAAATAACGAGAAAACTCAATAGAATTAGGAAAAAGTTTAGTTATCTTGAAAATAAAGGGAAAAACACACTCCTGACAGAAAAGGAAAAAGTTATTTAAAATAAAATTATCTAAACTTAAATAAAATTAAACAAGAATTAAACTTAACTTAAAAAACATAGTTGGATAAGGAAACAAAATAAAATAAATTTAAATAAAAGTTAAAAATTTAAACAAATAACAACAAAATTTAAAATTCAAAAATTAATCCCTCCTGCACACTTAGAACCAACAATGTCCTCATTGCTACAGGAAATTAAAACAAAAATCAATCAATAATTACGAAGGAAAAATTTCCTACGACATGGTGTGCACAGTCGTGCCTATGTGTGATGTGGTTTTATGTCCGCAAGGCACATGGAAGCATGTACCTAGATGCACAGTTGTTCTTGTTTTCAATTTTTAAAGGGCCAAATGCATGACTATGCATGGTTGAGCACATGGTCGGGCTTGTGTGGCATTTTAAGCCCAACACCTTATATACATGGATATAAAAATGTATGTTGACCTTAGGAATAATCAATCTTAATTTTTATCCCAAAAAAATTTATTTTGAGCATTTAATATGTTAGTTTAAGTGTGTATAAGTTAGGACTTTATTGGAAGTTAAAATGAAGTATGAATATCTTGGCTAATTCAATCTCTGAGATTCAAGGAGGCTTTTGACATCCTTAGAGCTTTATAATGAGAAAGTTTCTTCTTCACATTTGAAGTAGGCATTTTGAGCTTTCTGAATTAGGCTTAGTTTTCAAAATCCAAGTTCATTTGGGTATGCAAATATTGAGTCAAAATCAATGTATACAACTGCCATTTTAGATTGCATAGCTTTTAGTATTTTGAATATATCTTGAGCTACAGAAGTCCAATTGAGGTGATTCAAAATGATATGGAAAGCTAAGTAAAACAAATTTGATGAAGAAAGTGTAGAAAAATTGAAACATCTCCAATATAAAATCACAGTTTCAACTTGTGCACAGTTGTTTGATAATAGTCTGCATTTTAGATTGCGTAGCTCTTAGTATTTTACACATATCTTGAGTTAGAAAATTCCAATTGAAATGATTCAAAATGATATAAAAATCTACGTTAAATATCTATAACTTTTATGAAAAAATTATGGGCAAATTCAAACATCTCTATTACCCAATCATGGTTTCAATCCATGCACAGTTGTTTGACAACATTACTTTCAATAATTCAAAATTATAAATGTTGGATTCAAAATATAAATATTGGACACATTAATTTCACCTCTAAAAGCTATATTTTTTAGTGTTTATTTATATAAAAAACTCTAGATCTGAATAAAAGTTAAGACATTTTTTGCTTGTTATCATTCTTTATCTTAACATTCATTAAAGTTCTCTAATTCTCAAATATTCACTCTTTGTTTATAACTCTATTGAGAGTTGGTTGTGTGTTAGAAATAGAATTTCTCTTCATCTGAAATCTTAGGGTAGATCAGTAGGGAAGTGAGATTTATTTCTAAAGGAATTGGTTTAAGTGTTGTCCATTGAAACACTTAGGATTTGGTTTTTTGAGTGAGCCTTAAAAACTCATGTTGTAAGGTTGTAAGAGTGAGCTATAAAACTCTTGTGTAATCTCAATCTTATGAATAAGATTATGGGTGATTGAAAATCCTAACTTGGGGAAAAGTTAGGTGGAGACATAGGATTATTGTTGAATCCAAACTCTTTAAATTATTGTGTTCTTCATTCTTCCTTCTTAACATTCTTTCAATTCTTGCAAAGAATTATTTTTAATTCTGTTTTTTATTTAATAGCCCTATTCACCCCCCTCCAAGGCTTTTTCAATGTACTTATTCACCTATATACACATTATCATCCTCACACACTACATTGTACACTAAATAAAGGAAGAATTAACTTGAAACTTCAAAGTAAACAATTTAAATTAAAAATGAAATATCCTAAACATTCAAAAACATAAACCAACAAATTCAAACATCCAATAAAGCACAATGTCAAATACTATTGTTCAAGGGAAACATAACCAATAAAGGCAATTGTTTAAGCAACTAAAGCATGATCATTCATCTCCTTCTTCCTCAGATGAGGACTCTTCTTCTTAATCTTACGGCTTATCTTATTGAGGTGGATACAATGGTGGTACCAAATTATGAGAAGAAAAATATGCTAAGATATTGTGACGCATTTTCCTTATCGTATGATTTAAATCAAACATGGTGCAAGTCATTGTTTGAACTTCGATAGTCAAATTTGCAACATTCCAGTCCATCACTCTTATTTGAAGCTCTAAGTGATCCAACCTTTGCATCACATAATTCAAGTTGGAATCTTGTGCTTCTTTTTCCTCCTCCTCAGGTTGAAGTTGTGGTTGAGCAATGGATCAGTTGAGAATTGCTCTCCCACTATGATATTTTTTAACCAACCCATAGCCTCCATCATGCAAAGATCAATCAAAGAGTAGCCTTTGACCTTATCAAATATGTTTTTTTATGTTAAAGCCTAAATATATAACTATGGTGGTGACCAACCTGCTTACTTTAATAGCCCTACTAATCTCAATAGCCATATCCCTCAATTTCACTGCAAGAGTATGACAAATATCCAACTTTCTATCATTAACCATGTAGTGTAAAATGGTGAGTTTAGTGGTTGAAACCATAGAATCCCCTTCTTTCCTTATAAATAAGGAATGAGACATGAACCTATGCAAATATTTCAAAGTTAGTGATCAAATACGAGATTTTTTTGCCGACCTAGCCTTATAGAAAACTCCTCTTTCCCATGTCAATTCTCTCCATCTTTATCATACTTTATATTAGCATTCTCATCCTTAGGGAAATGAAATACATCATTAAGATTAAACAATCCTAGCTATTATTCATTGTTTCTTAATCAAAATGTCAATATAGAAGTGTGTTCATCAAAGGTAAATGTGGAAAATAATTCACAAGTGGATCAAACATAAGTAGGGCTTTGCATTATTAAAAAATCATTCCAGCCCACTCTATTCACATACATGGTAACTTCATATTGCAATCCTACTTCCCATTAAAGTCGAAACACTTACATACCTATTTGGAACTATCTTTTTATGCATCATTTGTTCAAATTTCTTCCTTTGCCCCTTATGCCTAAATTGAATGAGTTTAGGGAAGGGTCTTACCATTTTCTCTTCATTTGCACCATCTAGATTGTTGGTACTTCCCTCAAGCCTTGTTCTCTTAAAAGGAGGACCTTATTTCTTGCTTGCCAAAGTCTTCTCCCTTTGCATTTTGAAATGAATTAATGGAAATTGAAGAAATGAAAATAATAAGAAACTTGAATGGAAGATTTTTGTAATGGAGGTGTTGTTCAAGTTTCTATTAAATAGAAGAAGACTATGGAAGAAGTAATATGAGTCTTAAGTTAAAAAAGGAAAATGGAATGAACGAGATAGATTTGGGAGAGAAAATGAAGAAATAAGAAAAAAGATTTGAAGATTTAATGAGAGAAATGAGAATGGAGTGGTTAATTGGGGTTTAAATTTTGAAACCCTAGAAAAGAGAAGATGAGAAGTTAAGAAAATAAAGAGACACCTATTGAAAATAAAGAGATTTAGGTATAAATTCAATCAGCTATTGACACATAGCTGTGTGCCTCAACATGCAAGTTTATGTGTGTCTACTTTTTCAATTTTTGGGGATTAGGTAGGCATGGCTGTGCATACCTAGGCATATGGCCATGCCTAATTGCATATTTTAGGCTCTATTCCAACACTATTTAGCATAATTATGCACAACCAGGTTCATAGTAGTGTTTGTTTGCACATTTTTCTGCATAAATCTTTACATCAGGTCATAAGGTTGCGCGCTAAGGTGCACAACCTTACAAGTCTATAACACAAACCAATATGCAACCAATTTATCACCCTTGAATTACAAATATAACACCATATCAATTTAATAAATTTTCATGTAAATCTAAATTTATGAAACACTTCAGAGTGCTCCTCCTTATCTTCATTTTCTTAAAAAAAAAAGAAAGTATCAATCATGAACAAAACTAATGAACTTGTAAAAAGAAAAGCTAATAAAAAATTATTAAACTAAGTAAATGGACTTTGTTGAGTCCCTAGAAGTTCTCATTTAAGGTCTTTAAGTTGGACCATATCGTGCATCACTTGCTTAAATCCCTTAGGCAGTTAACTTGGCAAAAGTTGTCCATTGTGCCTCTATGGTATAGCTTTAATCTTTACCTATTGACCTTGAATTTTTCCCCTTGTGCATTGCTCAATTCTATAGATCCGTAAGGATATGCTTGTGACATTGTAAATGGTCCTAACCATATACTCTTCAGCTTTTTTAGAAATAGTATGAGCCTTGAATTGAATAGCAACACTTGATCTCCTTTCTTAAACTTCTTATTCCCAATCTTTGCATCATGCCATCTCGTTATGTGCTCCTTTTAAATTCTAGAGTTTTCACATGCAACTTCTCTAATCTCTTCTAACTCATTTAGCTATAACACTCATTTCTCAGTTGCTTTCTTGAAGTCATAGTTCAATGCTTTAACTACCCAATAAGCTTTATACTCTAGCTTAATGGGAAGATGGCATGCTTTACCATAGACCAACCTAAACGGAAACATTCCAATAGGTGTTTTATAAGTAGTTCTATATGCCCATAAAACATCATCAAGCTTCCTTGCCCATTCTTTCCTTGACTTACTCACTGTTCTTTTAAAATTTTTCTGTAACTCTTAATTACTAACCTCTACTTGCCCACTTATTTGGGGATGATCAAGTGTTGCCACTTTATGTTTCATTCGATATTGAGCCAATAAAAATTTTATATTTTTATTGCAAAAATATGTCCTACAATTACTTATAATGGCTTGAGGCATCCCAAATTAAGAGAATAGTTTGTTTAAGAACTTGTAAACAACTCTTGCATCATTAATTGAGCAAGCTTGAGCTTCTACCCACTTTGACACATAGTCCACACAAACAAGTATATACTTGTTACCCTTTAATAAAGGGAATGACCTTATGAAATTAATGCCCCAAACATCAAATATATTAACTTCTAAAATCCTGAATTCAAGAATTTTATCTTTCTTTGAAATGTTGCCACTCCTTTGACATGCATCATATTTGAGTACAAATTCTCGAGCACCTTGAAAAATTGTAAACTAATAAAAACTTGATTTAAGAACTTTAGCATTTATTCTTTGTAGACCAAAATGTCCACCACTAACCAATCCATAATAATGTTACAAAACTAATCCAATTTCCTCATTTGCTATGCACCTTCTGACCATTTCATCATTTCACAACTTCCATAAGAAATTATCCTCCCATAAATTGGATTTAGGGTCATGAATCAATTTCTTCATTTATTAATTATTAAGAACTTTTGGTAACTTCCCATATGAGAAAAATTTAGCTATATCAGCAAACCAAGGAGCACCCATGAGCTCTATGGCCAAGAGCATCTTATAAGGAAATATCTCTTTAATAGGTTCCTCACTGTCACTTCCTTCTAGCTCCAACTCCAACCTTGAAAAATTATCTGTTACAACATTTTTTGATCCCTTTTTTGTCTCTGATCTCAATATTAAATTCTTATAGCTGAAACACCCATATGATAAGCTTGTTTTTTATTCCTTTTTGTTCATTAAGTATTTAATAATGCATGATCTATGTACACTACTACCTTCGAACCAAGGAGATAAGATGTGAACTTGTCAAATGCAAAAATGATTGCTAACATCTCCTTTTTGTAGTGGCATAATTCAGTTGTGTGTTTAATAGTGTATGGCTTGCATAGTAGATCACATGTAGCTTGATTTCTTTCCTTTGGCCTAGTATAACTCATATTGCATGATCACTTACATTACACATCAATTCAAATGGTAGGTTCTAATTTAGTGCTACCACTATAGGTGTTAAGATTAGTGTCTCCTTTAAGCTGCTAAAAGCCAATTTACACTCATCAGTAAAAACAAAAGGTGAATATTTCTTAAGTAACTTGTAAAAGGGTTTAAAGATTTTAGAAAAATCCTTAATGAACTGCCTGTAAAAGCCTGCATGGCCAAGAAAACTCTTAACACCCTTAACATTTGTAGGATATTGTAGCTTCTTAATGGTTTTTACCTTTTCTTGTCTACTTCAATGCCTTAAGATGAAATCTTATGTCCTAGAACAAACCCCTCATCCACCATAAAATGACACTTCTCCTAATTTAGCACCAAAATTTTCTTTTCACATTAAGCTAAAACTCTCTCCAAGTTTTCCAAACATCTTTTAAAAAAATTCCTATAAATTGAAAAGTCATCCATGATCGCCTATACTAGATTTGTAAAAATGGCCATTATACATCTTTGAAATGTCATATGAGCATTACATAATCCAGATGACATCATTCTATAAGCAAATGTGCCATAAGGACATGTAAAAGTGCTTTTCTTTTGATCTTTAGGAGCTATAGCTATCTAGTTATACCCTAAGTATCCATCTAAGAAATAGTATAAAGCACATCCTATAATATGCTCCAATATTTAATTAATTAATGGTAATAGGAAATGATCTTTTCTAGTAGCTATATTCAACTTCCTATAGTCAATACAAACCCTCCATCCATTTACTATTGTGGTAGGAATCAACTCTCCTTCCTCATTCTCCACAATGGTTATTCCTCCTTTCTTTAGCACACATTAGATCAGGCTTACCCATGAACTGTCTGAGATTAGGTAAAGGATCCTTGCATCTAGTAGCTTAACCACTTCCTTTTTCATCACCTCTTACATGTTTGGATTAAGCCTTCTTTGCCTTTCAATGGTTGGTTTATGGCCTTCTTCTATCAAAATTAAGAACTATAAGTCGACCGAGAAAATAAACATTCCTACCCTTACTAGCACATCATCAACTATGCCCTCTGGTGGATTTACTATTCTATCTACAAGTTGTAATCAAATGCTCATAGGTATTACCTGTCCTAGTCCTAATTTCCTATAGATTGACAAAGGAATCAAATTAATGGAAGCTCTTAAATTATATAAAAATTTTTGAAAATTTAAATTTCCTATAAAGAATATAATAGTAAAATTCCCTGGGTTCTTCATTTTTAAAGGAATTTTATTGGAAATGATTACACTACACTCTTTTGTGAGTATGAATGTCTCAAATTCCTAATGCTTCTTTTTATTGGAAATTAACTCCTTTAAAAACTTTGCATACTTTAGCATTTTAGCTAGACATTCCACTAGAGGCATGTTGATATGGAGTGTCTTAAACCTTTCTAGAAATCTTGCAAACTACTAGTCACATTCTTATTTCTTCAATCATTAAAGATATGGGATTGGGGGTTCATATGGCTTTAGTGGTGGCTATTTTGGTTATAGTTGTTTTGTATTTTCTTGACTCTTGTCTTGAACTTCTAGTTCCTTCTTCACTTGAACTTCAACTTATTCATCTTCTTGTTCCTTTTTCTCTTCCTTCTTTTTCTTTTCGTCATACTCCAATATTGTTTTTAAAGGTTGAATCTCTATTCCACTTCTCAAGGTAATGGCCTTCAACTGTTCTTAAAGGTTCTTCTCAGTGTTTCTTAGAAGAGACCTTTAATTTCTCATAGATAAAGAATTCACCAATTGCCCCACTTTTACCTCCAAATTATTAATAGAGGAAGAATGGTTTTTGAACATAAGTTAGGTGTCTTGGTGCATTTGATTAAATCTACCCTTTAATCTCTTTGTAGCTTTATCCTGTTGACTCATCTTATTTGCTATCATCTCCATGAACTTCTTTATCTTATTTTCCAATTAAGCCACTGAAGATGAACTCTTGTTTTGTTGAAAGTGAGATTGAGATTATTGTGCATTTTAACCTCTAAAATTTGGTGGAGCTTATGGCCTCCACTATTTATTCCCTTGGTTGCTCTAAGAAAAGTTGGGATGATTCCTCTAACTAGGGTTATAAGTGTTACCATACTCTAGATTCTATTGTTCCTAGTTGGAGTTGTTCATATAATTGACATTTTCCATAGACAACCCTTGTATCAACTAACACTTTATTATAGGATGGCCTCGTTAACATAGTTCATAAGAAGATGGTAATGAAGATGAGGAAACTGCATTAACACTCATCTTATCCCTCCTTTTTGATAAAGCATCCATCTTTATATTTAACATGGTCAAACTTTCAACTTCAATCAACCCTCCTTTCTTTAGAATGACTCTCTCATTAGACCAAAGGCTCTATATATGAGCCATTTCCTAAAAATTGTTTAGAGCATCTTTAAAAGTCTTTGACATGATAGTTCTCCTAGCTATTGCATCTATGTTCACTTTGATGGAAGGATTGACACCTTTGGAAAATGATTGCATTAAATCCCATGAAGGTATTAATTAAGGTGGACACTGTCTTTACAGATCATTAAATCTATCCCAACACTTATAGAAGCTCTCATCCTCTCTTTGATAAAAAGATTTTATTTAATTTTTGATCTTCAATACTTTAGCTGGTGCTAAATATTTGTTAAAGAATGTCATGCAAAGCTCTTGCTAAGTGTTGATAGAGTTATGTGACAAGCTTGTAAACCACCTCTTTGCCCTATCTATTAAAGAAAATAAGAAAAGAATTAATTAGATTACTTCATATTGCACCCCATTCATCTTGAAAGTTGAGTAGCATTCTAAGAATCTGGTCATTCGACCAAGAGGATCTTGATATGGCAATCCATTGAATTATGAATTCTGGATCATTGTAAGCTTAATCTCGAAGTTATTTGCTATAACCGCTAGCCTTACAATCGAAGTTTAGTCACATTAAACTTTAGGACTCACTAAATCTCTCATGGTCCTTTGACCATTTAGTTTATTTTGTCCATTTGAGCTACTTGCTACTTTGGAGTATGTTTATCACCTTCTCCATTCATCCTACTAATTTATTACTCTCTCCTAATGTGAACAGTCTTTTCAAGCTCTAAGTCAAGTGGTTCTAATAAAATTCCTTATTTTCTTGCACTTTATGTTATGTGTATACACTAACACAAATTCCTACAATACCACAAACACAATAAAAAATAAAGAAATAAATCTAAAAATAATAGCTAAATCAAACAAAGGAATTTTCTTAACAATATCAATTTTGGCAATCCTCAGCAATAGGGAAAAAAACTTGACGTGTGAAATCCACAAGCATATAGAATCGTGTATGTAGTAAATTAAGATCATCCTATAGAGATTGAAAATTAATTATTGTAATACTTAAAGTGCTTATTTGTTTAAACACCAAAATTATCGTAATCTTCAAATTAAACTAAGCAAATAAATTCTAAATGAAATTCATAATCAATTTAAAAACTAGGGTTCTTATTTTCAATTTAACCTTTCAAAAGATAAAGTAAGTTTCCAAGCCAAGTCGAAACCTAGTTCATTTTAAAAGCATCTTTAAAATCATAAATTTTCCTCTCAGACAAATCCACAATTAATTAAATACAAGTACTACTTAATTTTATAGCTCTCACTAATTAAGTGTTATCATATTCAACTTTAAGCTCAACTTTTAAAAAAATATTAATTGTCTAAATGTCTCTCAACTAAATAAACAATTAATAGGTTATTGTTCTATCTCAATTCAACCTACCTCTCAATCAAGTTCCATTGTCTATATTCAATCAAAGGGTGATTAATTCTATGATGACATTAAGCATAACAATAACTAATGAACTTTGTTGAATGACTTAGATCTAATTCCATTATCTACATGGTTGAATGGAAATAAGAACCCTAACTAACAGTTTAGCCACATATATTGATTAAAAGAGTAGAAGATGGAATAAGACGAATTTCAATCATTATTACTCAATGAAAATAAAGAATAACAATATAAATAAATACAAAAAGCCCCTTTTTCTGTGCTTAACCATGCTGAATGGAAGGTCTTGAGTACTTAATCTTCCTAAATAAATCAACTTTTATAAATCAATCAAATGTGAAGAACAAGAATAATCTAGCTTTGATTCCCAGAAAATGATAAAGAGAAAATTATTCTTATTCTATTATGGTGGCTTTCTCCTATAAACCCTATCCCTCCAGCTCCATATTTAAGTTGTAATTTTTCAAAATCTTTAAATCCTTTAAAATCAGCAACAACTAGATTTGAATTTTAAAAACTAGTTATAGGCATATAGCTGTACACACATATGTGAACATTTGCATGGCCGTGCGCCTAGTCTTCATTTGACTCCACTCAAAGTAGGCATGGTTGTGCGCTGTGTGTCCATCCATATATTAAGCATGACTATGTGCAATAATCTACACAGCCATATGACTTTTTCTAGCCTTAAAACTACCTGTTTTCACCTTGAATGCTCTAATAAAAAGTCACACTTCCATCGGTAGCTTCTTGCATAAATACTTCATTATTCTCCTCCTCAATTTATAATATTAAAAATAACTAAAAGTAAACACTAAAAACTATAAAATTTAACAAAATTACTAAAACTAAAGAAAAGCTATAAAAGACTAACAATTCAATCTAAATAACTCCTAATCCTAACCTATTGAGTGCTAAAAAATATCATATTTTTCACACTCATCAACCATGCATCCAACCTTATCTTAATCTTGTCTTTTCGGCATGGCCATAACATGCCCATGTCTTGATTCATCCTTCTTTTCCAAATCCTTGCATGGCTTGGAACACAGTAATGCATCCAAGGGTGTTGCATCTTCAATAATTCTTCACTTTAGGGTAGTAGATGGCATGGTCTAAAGCATACTCATGCTCATCCCTATGTTAAAGACTCCTATAAAGCTTAGATGATCACACAACAACAAAATTTCCATGATCTAAGTTATGTCACTTTCTTCTTCCTTCAGTGCATAACCAAGGTACAAACATGCCCCTGCCACAGCCATGCTGAGTCAAATCCTTGTTAAATGAGAATTCTTTTCCAAAATTATCGACAAAAGTGAGAAAATAATTAAAAACCAAAAATACTCCTAAATAAACTAGAACTAAACCAAAAACATTATAAATCGTAAATAAAAACTCTAAATCTAATTTATTTTTAATTAAACCCAAATTTTATTAAAAAAATAAATATTTATTTAACCAAAATTTATTTAAATTCAAATAAAATATATGCAAACATTATACACATTAAATTCCCCCCACATTAAGACTTTACTTGTCTGCAAGCAAATTAAACTCAAATTTTAAAATCCGCTCAACTACACTAAATATTAAGAACTTCTAAAATATGAGAATTGACAACACCGAGGCTAAAAATTGTTTACTAAATAAAATAATTAGACAAAAATTCATCATATGTGAAAAATTTACTAATCATAACCCAAGCACTAAGTTTTAGAATTTCGACAAACATAATTATAGAGAAGAGCATCATGGTGTGAAAGTTTTAGAAAAATAATTTTTTTTATGAATGTGTTTTGCACTCCATTTCTCAATAAGTTTCTTTATTTTAATGAGTGCATTTTATACTCCATCTCACCCTTTTTTTTCTCTTACTTTTTATCGATTGCATTTTACACTCTATTTGGCTTCAAGCTTTTGCAAAATAATTTGGCAAGTGCATTTTATGCTTCATCTTGTCCAAATATTTTTTAAGAATTATAAACCAAAATACATTCTCTCTTATAATCATGCGTAAAGCCTTTTATCAAGTTTATACTTAGGTTATAAAAACTAAATCTTTCACACATGAAAATTATATTTATCCATCTTAAATAATAGAACCTTCCAATAATATAGTATTAAATCAAATTTGTATACTTTTCCATTAATCCTCTTTTATTGCAATATAAGTATCAATGTTTACAAAACCAAAAAAAAATTAATAGTAAAGTTAACTAAAAGTGTTGATGAATGTTGGAAAACTATTTTTTTTCTTTTTTTCTTCTTTTTTTTTTAAATTATTGATGAACTAACCTAGATGATTATGTGCCTAAGATTATGCACTTAAGTTACTACTTACTTATGCAAGTATTTAAAAAATACACAATAAACAATGAAAAATGAAAATGAACAATTAATATAAGTGAATGAATGAAACTATCCCCACACTATCCGTGTCATTGTCTTTAATAACCAAAAAAAAATTTAGAATGACATTAAAAAGAAAATGAAGCAATAAAACTTAAAGAAATACTACCCTGAATAGTTATGCATTGAGAGAGAAGTATAAACATCCATAAGAAACTAAAAGAAAAACCAAATTAAACCAAAACAAAGTGATAGAAAACCAAAACTAAAAAGAACACAATGTTTAGTATAGAAGTAAACTAAAGAATAATGGATCCAAAATAGTTAAAATAAAAATAAAATAAAACAGAAGCAAAGGCTAGGAAAATTAAAAAGTATCAATCATGCATGGGGGTGTCATCATCATCATTGGCAGCATCATTCTCATTTTTAACTTCATCTCCCAATTCCTTTGTACCTTATGCTGGAGCTGAGTCATGAAAATTTAGGTGAGCTGGAAAAGAGAAACCTTGAGCTCCATAAAAAGTGGTGAAGCCATCATATAACTAATTGAGTGTTCGTTGAATGTGAAAAATGGTAAGCTTAAGGTCACAATTGGTGTGTGCAGTGGTAGAGGAGCTAGCTTAGGTAGAGGAGCTAACTTAGGTAGAGGGGTGAGGTGAAAGAGCTAGTGGAGGGGCATTTACAAGGGGATTTTTAGGCATGGGTTGGTCACTATCAGCTCTTGCCTTAATTAAAACATAACGACCCCCTTTTATCTCAACTAACTTAATATTCCTCATCATACTCAAATTACAGGGCTACATTGTACATACTTGAGTTAAATTAGGGAATTTATTAAAAACTCTTAAAATGTTTGCTAAATGTGTGACATAGGACCCACCACACAATGCCCTTTTCTTTCTTAGACATACCCTCAATGTATAAAGTAAAGCCCTAGCCTAAATAAGGCACTAAACCTTTGTCAAAACAATACAAATAAGACAAGTCTTAGAGTGTAACTTCTCTAGTACTCTCCTTATGACTATATATTATAAAAGTAATCAATCGATGTAAGTATCATAAACAAGGCTAACAATCCCAGTACTCTTACTAAACCTGAGGTTTGCATTTATCTTATAAGGAATCATTTCTCTCAAATATTGAATTGGACTCTCAACCCCAAAATCAATGACAATACTCTTTATTTCAGTACTAGTGGTATAGATTGGCTCATAAAGGACACAATTAATAATAAATTCATTGAGAGAAAAAGAGAATTGTTCCCCTCCTAATCAAAACCTAACAACATCTTGTTTGTTATAGGCAATTAATCCCTTTCCTAAAGAGAAAAAAGAAAGAAATTCAATAAATAATTCATAAAAAATAGGTTGATTGATTTTAAAAAAATTAGTCCACTTAAACCTATCATTTAATCCTAAAATTTACTCATTTAAGCTTGTACTAATTAAATCCTAAAAACCTATATGGTAAAAGGGGTGTGTATGAGGAGAGATTGTAAAATAGCACACCTATCTTTTTAAGACTTTAAAGGGAATTATAAGAGAGGATGATTTTGGAATGTGGAAGATGCTTAGTGAGAAGCAGTTGGCACTAAAGAAGCTCAAACTTAAGATGGGGATTGAGGTATAGGCGTGTTAGATGTTGTGGCCCTTTCTTGAGCACATTTTGTAGGGGGTCCTTGATTTAATGGGCATCGATTCTTTGCATGAACCATGGTACGACAAAGATTAGTGGGGTTGAGTAAGAAAAATGGGAGACAAGTGAAAGAGAGAAAGAAAAGAAAGGAGAGGATTTGAAAAAAGAAAGGATATGTGGCAAGGGTTAGGAAGACATGAATTTATATTCATCCCACGACATGACCATGCATAGGCTATATAGTGAGCTATGTCAGGACATATTTGATTTGAATTTTTTAGGTTTCTTAACTAACACGACCATGTGATAGCTGCGTGTTAGCCCATGTCAAGTTCTAGATTTGATTTATTTTAGTTCCAATCATTACATGACCATGTCCTAAGCCATGCTCTAGACTTTATGGTTTATTGGAACATTTGAAGTTTTAGCTTTTTGTAGTAGCACGACCATTCTTGGGTATTGCAGTTACCCATGTTGCTATTGTATCCTAAAGCTAAATTTGCACTCATAATGACACGCGACCATGCTCAAACACTGTTTGGGGGCATGTGTCCTAATATCGATCATCTATTTTTACTTTATGTGTGACATAGCCATGTGATGGTTGTGTTGCACAAAACTATATTAAAAGTAACATAGACATGCCACACCCATACTTTGGACAATGTATATCACTGCCTAATATTCTCAAATAAGCATGGTTAGTCATATAGCCATGTTGTAAGCCTTGTGAGATTCTAGATGAACTTAATAAAGGCAACATACCTGAGCACGACCAGCCGCATGGTTGTGCTTCTAGGCGTGCTATTCCCAAACACTTGTTTCTGCATCAATTACCTCAAATTCTTCATGATTGATGACCTTAAAAAAAAAATAAATGATAAATAAAAGAAAAATTATTCCTAAAAGTAAAGAAAAATAAAAAAGGAAAAGTTAGAAAACATTGGGTTGCCTCCTAATAAGCATTAATTGTTAACTTTGTAAGTGTATGAATTGTGGTAAGTAATAAAGTGACAAGTAGAGTATCATTCCTATGAGGAAAGGGTACTAAATACTAACTGTCAATTGATTTTGATTTTTCCTAGCTAGCAAAAATCAAATTAAATTGCAAGAATTAAATTAAATAATTAAAATAAACTATCTACTCTAATTAAACTAATTAAATCATTTAGGATGAACTAGAGCTTGGGTTTCTTTTGTTGGGTTATACGATTCAAAACATAGTGAAATTTTTAAAATTTAATTATAAACTTGAACTAGGATTCATGTAATTTAATTAATCGATTGATATAGGGTTTTTAAAAACCTTATTATAAACGCACAAAGATGAAAAATTGCTAGAAGGAAGAGAGGGGGTTCACTTCAATGACAACCTACCTCGAGCTTCTGATTATCTAGGCTGAATTAAGCTGTTTCCAAATGGATATGTCCTCCAAAAAGTATCCACATGAACAGCCTTTGGATCAAAATGAATTGTGTGCTAACACCTTTTTCTTAATTGTCTCACAACTCAAGAACTCAAGAACTCAAGAACTTTGTGTTTTTGTTTTCTCAAAGGGAGAGAAAATGAATTTAGGTGGTAGAAAAATAAAAGGTATGTGAAACCCTAAAGAATATGTCATATTTATAGACCTTTCAATACTAAAACATTTTTGGTATATTCCACATATTTATTTATAGTTTCCTATTTATTTTAAATAACCATTATTTTTTTGTGTGCGTATATATATATGTTCATTTCCACAGAGCTTTATTGGGCTTGGTGAACCTATATTCATTTTGGGCATGTTCTAAGTGTGTGACGTTATAGGTTCATATGACATTGTCAGTGGGCCTGAAGTCCCTGTTTAGGCCTACAAGTCATAAGTGGCCTTTAGCAAGACATTATAACTACCCAAGTCATATGAAGGTTAATAATCCAGCATAACCTAATTTACAATGAATAGTATAGTCCTTTTGTCATATGATATCTTGATTGAATATAAGGTATAGTTTCTATTATCCTTATACCATTCAATTATATTATTTCTTGATTCCAATTAGACTAAGAATGATAACTCTTTATCAATTCCCTTTAGCATGGCCATGCATTTTCCTCAGTCTATCTTATCAACGGGCCTATAGATATCTTACTCAGATTAAATGAGGGATAAATTCCTTCTCAATCACTCACATTCCTCATATAACTTATTTCATGTCCAACAATAATATATTTTATCATCTGGTTAAAGATAATGTTATATTGTGTCAAAATAAAAAATAGTTATATAGAAATCCATAATGATTTCAAGGTCAGAGGACTAAATCGATATTACTGTAATGAGAATTACTTATGACAATTATCTATGTAGTATTCTCATAATGTGTCAATCCATTGCATTATTTCTCAAATAATTACATATGAGTTGACTTGATATCTCATATTTATGATTAGTAAAATATAATCATTAGTTAATACCATGCTAGTCTTTATACATTATAATGACTAGGGATAATTTGAATAAAACTCATATTTAATCTAAGGGTTTTACTATCAAGTCAAATACTTGATGATCTTAGGAAGAATTGACTATTCAAGTAATTTTCATAATAGAAAATGATAATAAAAATGCCTCTTTATCAATAAAATGATAAAGTCAAAACATGTTTATACATGATTGACCTAGTGTATATCACTAACAATCTTCCACTTACACTAGGCCTAATATATTAAAACTACTACCCATGGACCTAGTATAACTCTCATGCTTAGGCTATGGAAGAGGCTTAGTTAGTGGATCATCAATATTATCATTTGTAGGTACTCTACATATCTTCACGTTTCATCTCTCAATGATTTCTCGACTGAGATGATAATGCCTGAATATATGTTTGTATCTCTGATATGATATGAGCTCCTTAGCTTGGGCTATAGCTCAATTATTGTCACAATATAAGTTCACTGGATTTGATATATTAGGAATAACACCTAGTCTAGTTATGAACTTTTTGATCCAAACAGCCTCCTTAGCTACTTTTAAGGCAACTATATACTCAGCTTCTATTGTAGAATCAACAATAGTATTTTTTTGGAACTCCTTTAGCTCACTGCACCTCTATTAAAAAAAACACATAACTTGACTATGATAAAAAATCATCCTTTTCAATTTAGCAGCTAGCATCCGTGTAACCGTTTACAACTAGCTCCTCTTCCTTACCACCATATAGTAAAAACACATCCTTAGTTCTTCTCAAGTGTTGAAGGATATTTATAACTGTTGTCCAATGACTTTCACTTGGGTCTTATTGGTATCTGCTTATTGTGCTTAAGGTATATGAGACATCAAGTTGAGTACACAACATTACATACATGATATATCAAATAGCAGAAGCGTATGGAATCTTACTCATGTTGTCTCGCTCATCTTGGGTCTTAGGACACTAAGTCTTATTGAGACTAATGCCATATGACATTGGTAAGAATCCTCTCCTAGAATCTTGCATACTGAACCTATTCAACACCTTATAAATATAAATGCTCTAACTTAGGTCAATAAGCCCTTTAGATCTTTCTCTATAGATCTTGATGCCTAATAATAAGCCCTTTAGATCTTTCTCTATAGATCTTGATGCCTAATAATAAGCCCTTTAGATCTTTCTCTATAGATCTTGATGCCTAATATATAAGTGGCTTCACCCATTGAGAAACAATTCCCTAGCCATGATTTAACATTTTGTAAAATAGGGATATAATTTCAAATGAGTAGTATATCATCAACATACAACATTGAAAACACAATTGCACTCCTACTAACCTTCTTGTAGACACAAGGTTCATCTTCATTCTTAATGAAGCCAAACTCTTTGACTGCTTAATCAAAACAAATATTCCAAGTCTGAGATGCTTGCTTCAATCTATAAATGGACCTTTGAAGTTTGTATTCCTTTCTACAATTCTCAGGATTGATAAAACCCTCTGGCTATATCATGTACACATCCTCAAGTAAGTTTCCATTAAGAAAAAATGTTTTGACATCCATTTTCCATATCTCAAAATCATAGTATAGAGCTACAATAAAGAGAATCCAAATATGTTTTAGCATAGCAACTGGTGAAAAGTTTTCATTATAGTCCATACAATGTGTTTGTTTGAAACCCTTTGTAACCAATCTTGCCTAAAGGGTATGCATATTGCCATCCATGTTAGTTTTCTTTTTAAAGATCCATTTGCATCCAATAGTTTTTGAGCCATAATTTGGGTCAATCAAGGTCCATACTTGATTATCATACATGGATTGCATTTTTTATTTCATGGCTTCTAGCCATTTCTTAGAGTCAAGACTATTTATGACGTCTTGGTAGGATGTGGCCTCACTTTGATCCACAATCAACACATCATTATCATTAGTTATGAGAAATTCATATCTTATAGGGGTTTGACGTGTCCTACTAGACCTTCTTAGGCCTTTTAGTACTTGTACAGGTTCAACAGTTACTTGTTGATCTAACTATGGTTCCATACTTGATACAATGCTATTTTATGGGTTTTGAATTTCTTCAAGTTGCAATGTGCTCCCACTAATTTCTTTGGAAAAAAAATTCTCTTTCTAAAAATACACCATTCTGAGCAATAAACACTTTGTTATTAGAAGCATTGAAAAAGTAATATCCTTTAGTTTCTTTAGGATATCCCATAAAAAGGAATTTTTCAAATTTGGGTGCTAGTTTATCTAAGATTTGATGTTTGAAATAAGCTTCACATCCCCAAATCTTAAGAAAAGACAAATTGGGAGTTTTTCCAGTCGACATGTCATATAGTGTCTTTTCAACTACCTTTAATGGAACTCTATTCAAAATGAATGTAGTAGTTTCTAAAGCATATTCCAAAAAAGAGATTGGAAGATTAGAATGACTCATCATTGATTTAACCATATCCAATAAAGTCCAGTTTCTTTGTTCGGACACGCCATTCCATTGGCATGTACCTAGAGGAGTTAATTGTGAAATGATCCCATAATCTCTAAGATGATTTATAAATTCTTGGCTTAAATATTCACCACCTCGATAATATCTTAATGTTTTAATATTTTTACCAAGTTGATTTTGTACTTTATTCTTGAAAATTTTAAACTTTTCAAAATATTCAAATTTATGTTTCATTAGATAGACATAGCCATATCTATTAAAATCATCAGTGAAAGTGATCAAGTAGTGGAAACCTCCTCTAGAATTTAAGCTTAATAGTCCATATACATATGAATGTATAAGACCCAATAAGTCATTAGCCCTTTTACTTTGTCTAGTAAAAGGTGTTTTAGTCATTTTTATTAGTAAATAAGATTCATATGTTTCAAATGATTCATAATCAAATGAATTCAAAAGCCCATATTGGTGAAGCTTTGAAACTCATTTATATGGCCTAAATGACAATGCTAGAGATAGGTGGTGTTTAAATAATTAGATTTAAACATCTTTGTATTAATGTTATAGATTGACTTTTCATTAGTGTCTTCAATGTTTAAAACATAAAGACCACTAGTGCATGGTGCATATCCATAAAAAATGTTATCATGATAAATATTGCATTTAGTATTCCTAATAGTAAATTCAAAACCTTTCTTGTCCAAACAAGAAACAAAAATAATATTCCTATACATAGTAGGCACATAATAACAATTTTCTAAATTTAAAATAAGTCTACTAGGCAAAGTTAATTCATAAGTCCCTATAGCTAAAGTAGCAACTCTTGCTCTATTGCCAACTTGTAGGTCCACTTCACCTTTATCCAATGATCTATTCCCTTTTAAACCCTGCACATTAGTACAAATGTGAGATCCTGATATGGGATATAATACCCAAGAATCAAAGGTAGATAAATGAATTTCTATAACATGAATAATTGAAGAGGTAGTCACACTACCTTTGTTCTTATTCAAATCATTCACATATAGCTTACAATTTCTTTTTTAATGACTTGGCTTATTATTAAAAAAGCATATTTCCTTTGGTGGATTTGCTTGGGGTTCAAATTTAGACTTGGGCTTTGACTTTTGAAAGCCTTTGGGAGCCTTGCCCTTACCCTTTCCAACCTTTTTTATACTCTTTCCCTTGTTAACCATTAAAACATCCTTGGTGGTATTCTTGATGTTCCTTTTAGTAGTTTTAAGCATCCCATGCAACTCTAAAATAGTTTTGTCTATACTATGCATATTGAAATTCATGATGAAACCATTATAAGCTTCAAGAAAAAATTAGAGAATGATATCAACAACCAATACTATAAGCACCCAATTTCAGGATACAATTGTGCACAATTGTGATGTAAGGCCCTATGATGAAATTTATTCAAAAATTGAACTTGGTTGTTGATTTTCTAGACTTTAGGGACTAAATTATAACATTTTTTAGGATTTGATTGCAAATAAGTCATTTTTCAGGGGTCTTTTGGTAATTAAAAGTTAAAAAATATATATTTTTAGGATCGCCATTAGTGTAATGCCAACTGGCATTGTGTAATGCTACCGGTCGGCATTGCACAGTACTAGTGCGTAATAATTCCATTTTTTCAAAAATTTTTGCATATTTTTCCTTATTTTTATCGATTTTTTTCAGTGTTTTGATTGGTTGAAAAATTCAAATTTTTATTTGATATGGTTTTTTTAAAAAAAAAAAGAAATGCAGAAGATATTTTTTGAAATCAAAACAAACGCTATCTAATATGATCAGATAGGTCTGCTCCTCCTTTAAAGGAAGTTCAGTATGCGCAGACTCTGCATTTAAAAGCAGAGTCTGCATGCGTACGAGGGGGAGGTTTTTTTTTTGGCTGGAGGCTTAGCTGAAGGATTTTTTACATATAAAAGAAAAAGCTTTGATTTCTTCTGTTCTTTAAAAATTGCAGTTCATTTAAGGAAGATGATAAAACGATTTTTTAGTCTTAGTCCGTAATCAAATCAACACTGAGTCAATTTCATCGGTGAAAATCCTAATCTGAGGGGCCGAAAAAGGGCATATGCACAACATTCATTTTTCCTTTCTTCTCTTCTGTGATTTTTATTCATTTTGTTAATTGTTTTATTATTTAATTTCACTACTAATTTGATTGTTCTTTTGTTTTTTTGTTTTGATGTGGATTGAGGAGGAGGACACCGCCTGTGTTTAATTGAACAGAAGATCCATGGAATGCCATGGATGGAATGCCATGGATGAACCTGTATTGTTTTAATAATAGTTCTTAGGATTTTAATTTTTATTCTGCATTTTGGTATCCTGTGTAGTTTATTTTAATTTTTGGGTGTATAATTATTTAATTTTAATTTTGTACGTATTTTATAATAACCCTAGTAGTGGGAATAGTGAAAGATTTAAATTTCTATATTTTAAAATTGATTAGTAATTAGGATTGATTGGGTAAAAATCAATTAAAATCAATGGTGGCAGTAGCTTAAATTAGGGTTTGTATGTAATTAATTTAGGGTTTTTTTTTAAAAAAAAATCACTATAATGTTTGTTTGATCTATTTTTTGTGTTTTATTTATTTTGGGCTTGTTTTTTTTTTTTTTATGTTTTTATGTTTTTTAGGCTCCAAGCCCACGTTTAGGTCTAACCCACTTAATAAATAGGCTTAAAAAATGATTTAGGTTTTTTTAAATAATTAAAATCAACTTAGGCCCATTTGGTTAATTAGATTTTAGGCCCGCTTAGTTAATTAAAATTGTTTAGACTTAGCTCAGCCCATTTAATTACATTTCTTTTAGAATAAATAGACCTAGGCCCACATTTCATTTAAAATAAAACCAGATTAAGACTTAGGCCCACTAATTTAATTTCTTCTTTAAAATTGAATAGACTTAAGCTCATATCTTAGAAAGACTAAAAAATAGATTTAGGCTCATTAATTAATAAAATATAGGCCCACTTTTATTCTATTTTCACTTGTAAATAAAATGTAGATTTAGCTAACTTATTTAATAAAATTAACATAGTTTAGACTTAGGGACAACATGATCTTGAGTTCATTTTTACTTGTAATTTTATTGACTTGTTACCTTTTGGGTAGATAGATGTTAATTAGGGTTTAATAAAATTGAATGTAATTAGAGGATGAAATAATTATTTATAAAATTATTCTAAATGAACACGAGGCTAAGTGAAGTTACTATTTTGTATCTAGAATCTCCTGGTTATGGTGCTAATTTTCTTTTAAAGAATCGAGTACCACTAATCAAATTGTCCTAGTTATTACCCTAGTTATTACTCCTCATCTCCACGCCATGTCTTTATGATAGTGGTTAGTGTGTTCTCTAAGGCCCTGAGCCTAAACAGTGTCGCGGTTGCTAAAATCTTGGACGTGTGCTAAACCTCGCCATCCACAGTGGCGACTCCACTGAGATAAGAGATACTGATTCTACTTGTGTTCTATAGAATTGTTTTATTGATTATTATTTCATTCTTGCATTCATTCTGCATGTCCCTACTAAACCGATGGCGTTGGTTTATGATTCCATGATTTCACTAGCTTCATGGAGTTATAGATTGGCTAACCATCACTCTTAGCCTTAACTCAGTTCAAGAGAGATTACCAGGCTCATCTGACCAGAGTCTGTAACCTAAGTCCCTAAGGGTGTTAATCTTCACTCGAGTTGGTAAAGGATGTTGGGCCCCTCTAACCTTGGCCTGTAACTTAAAGTCCATAATGGAGAGCATCTTGCTAAGGGAACCTTAACTTTTCACCAGACCCTAACCATATATAATGGCCTAGTTACTTCCCTTAGGATCTTCACCCAAAGTGCTTGTTTATTTGAATTACCATAAGGTATTTCTATTTATAAAAGCCAGGCCTATACCTTTGAAGCTCATTCAGGCTAATAGGGATTAGGCTAGACCTTTATATTTAGAAATGCTACTTTTGTGCTTTATCTTTTAAGAGAGATTTGGCATGCGCATCAGCTTTTAATATCCCCTGTTGATATGAAGGCCAAGACAAAAAATCCTAGGAAAAGAAACTCACCATTGAACACGTGTGTAGGAGAAATAAGGTTGGAAGGCTTATGCTTGTTGCTTGTTGATTGCTTCTTGATACTTGCTACTTGCTAAGTGCTTGCCTGCTACTTGTTACATAGCACGTGCATCATGCATACATACAGTCCATGCATCATACTAATACCTTGTTTTGCAGCCATCATAGATTCATCCAGGTCTTATCATATCTGGGGATGAAGAGGTGGCAGATTGACCAGAGTTGATTTAAGTCCAAAGTCTATAGCTTAAGGCATTCTTCACCCAGACTAGAGAGATTAGAGGGGAGTCCAATTAACCCACTATTCCTAGAACCTGAATCAGCTTAGACTAAACAGACTGAAATGGAACAATAACCAGATATATGGACTTTAAAGGACATTAAGGGAGCTTTGATGGATGACATGAGAGTTATGATGCAAGATGAACTGAGATAGGCTTTGGCTGGACTAGTGCAACCTGTTATTGGACAACCACCTACTATTGTTATTGAACAACCACCATCTGCCACTGTTGAATAGCCACCTGTTGTAGGAGCTCCACCTGTTGCTCCTCCACCTATTGCTAACAATGCTGGGGGGCAACCTGCTCCTAGAAATGTGCCTGCTACTGATGTGAGAATGGAAGATATTGAAAACTACATGGTAGAAAAGGCAAAGAGAGAGTCACTTGAATTGGTTTAAGACCTTGAGTCTAAGCAGACGCAAGCATTGACTTAGAAAATTTCCAAGATGGAAGAGCTGATTAGAGGACAAGGAATGGGGTATTCTTTTGACTTTGATGACATGCTGTAAATGGAGGGGGATAAGCTGCCTGAAAATTCAAAATGCCTCAACTACAAAAGTTTGATGGGAGAGGAGATCCAAGGATCCATTTAAGTCAATACACCACAACCATGAGCACTAGTAAAGCACCATTGTCAGTAGTCGCTAGGCTGTTTGTACTGTCCCTAGAAGGAATGGCTGTAAACTGGTACCATAGGTTAAAAAAGTTTGTTAAAGCTGATTGGAAGGAACTATGTACTGCATTCTTGAAGCAATATGATTATAACACTCGACTGGAAGTGTCAATTAAGGATTTGGAGTTGACTAAGCAAAAACCAAATGAGTCCTTTTCTGATTTCGTAACTCGTTTCATGAATAAAGCAGGGATAATGAAAAACAAGCTTGTTGAGAAGGATTAAGTTAGAATGATAGTTCGCAATATGTCACCTAATTTGGTCGAGAGGCTACAGATGATGAATCCCAAAACCTTTGTGGATTTGTATGATGATGGGTTACAAGATGAGGAAATTGAGAGTGAGAAAAAGAAAACTGTTAGAGACATAGGAACTCGAAACTACCCAATTAGGGGCATACAACAAGGAAGTACTAGCCAAGTTGTAGAGGTGCGTGCAATTCAGCAACCTCAAAGGTTCTTCAACTTCAACCAACCACTCTCCAAAGTCCTAGAGAGGCTAATCCAAAAAGGCCTACTCCGACCTTTAACCTTTTCCAGACCCTCGAATCCAAATCTCCCTGGCTATGATCCAAACAGTTACTACAAGTTTCATCAAGTAGCTGGCCATTCCACAGATACCTTCATTTGCCTAAAACATGAGATCCAAAACCTGATAAACTCTAGAAAAATCACCGACCCTGAGAAATCCAATTCCAACCCAAACACTAGAAACAACCATTTCCTAGGTTACCGAAATGTTCCACCACCAGCCACCATGATAATCAACTCAGGGGTTAGTGAAGAAGAAGTGCTAAGCTCCTTTGAGGACTTAACCCTATACCCAATGGAGAACCTTTTGGACAATCACAGAGAGGAGTAGAAGACTTATTAGGCCGGCCCTCAGGCAAGTTTGATTATAAAGTATTCTACTCGAAACCACCCTCTACTGATATCCTTATTGAATTAATTCAGTCCTTAGGTTACGAAGATGAGTTTAATGATAAGCCAGTAAATAAAGAGCCTGAAATTCTCGAGTAGTTGCTAAGAGGAGTTGAAGATCTATTGGGACAACCTTCAGGCAAGTTCAATTATAGAGTATTCTATTCTAAACCTGCTTTTGCTGACATCCCCATTGAATCGATTGTGCCAATAGGATGGGGTGATGTGTTTGAGGAAGATGAATTCTTAACCCCATAACTGTCCCAAAAAGGGGTTAAAGAGCTGCTAAGTCAATATATGGACAAGTTGAGGGAGTTGAAGGGAAAAGAAATGTGCACAGTGGAAGTTTGGAAAAATGGGAAAAGAGAATGGATCGTAGGGGCCGTGGACATCTGGTATGATTCTGATAAAGAAAAATCCACTAGAGTTGATGTATAGAGTGATACTCCAAGAGTAAATCATGTTACCAGAAGAAGGAGGAATTATCGAGCAACAGAAAAGCAAACTGAAAGAGTAGCAGAAAGGGAAGAAACAGAAGATGTAGAGTAGAGGAAGGACATAAAGAAGACCTAATCTTGGAATAACTCAAGAAAGCTAAGGCAAACGTCAGCATTTAGGAATTATTGATGCATTCAGGTAGCCATCAAAAGGGCTCTGGTTAAAGCTTTGTCGAACATGAGCATTGAAACAACCGCTACTCCAGAGGCTATGGTAGCAAAGATGATAGAAAAGAAACATGGACTGATAACATTCTCAAATGATGACTTGCCTTTGGAGGAAAGAAATCATAACAAGGCATTATTTATCCCAGCTTAAGTAAAAGGGAAGAGAACTAACTTTGTGATGGTGGATGATGGTTCAGCTATAAATGTATGCCCACTAAAAATCCTACCTAATTTGGGTCTGAAAGTAGATGACTTGATGACTTCAAACCTCATAATCAGAGCTTATGATGACAGTACTAGGAATGTGGAGGAAACATTTTAAGCTTTGGTCAAAATAGGGCCTGTAGAGTCAACTGTTGAATTTACTGTACTGGACATCCATGTTACCTATGCCCTACTGTTGGGAAGGCCATGGTTTCATGCCCTGGGAGGAGTACCTTCAATAGTGCACCAGAAAATAAAATTCCTTTATGAAGGAGATGTCGTGACAATAGAAGCTGGAACCAATGTATCTATGGCAGCCATACTTGATAAACAGAAGCAAGTGTGTGTTCTGCCTGGTTTCTAAGTTGCTAGAATATTTGATGAGATGGATCCCAGGATTGCAAAAATGATGGAAAGCATGAATTATCGACCTAGATAGGGGCTCAGGAAGAATGAACAAGGAAGCCCTAAGCCCCTGAACATTGAAACCCAGGACCATATGAATGGTTTGGGATATACTGAGGCAGGACTGGCTAATAGATGAGCAAAGAACAAAGAGAAAGCAAAAAGAAACAAGCCCTTGGGAAGGATTGGACCACTAAGATAGAATTTCATCAAGCCAGGGGAAGGCAAGTATTATCTGGGCACCAAAGAATCTATTAATGTGGTTGGAAAAGATGTCCTTGGGTTTGAGATCTTCAAGGAGTAGATTGTGGAAAGCCTAGTGACCAGCAACAAAGAGGAAGTCATGAAGCAAGTAATTGAGAGGATGGGTGATGATGTCGTTGAGGAGCTGTTGTGTTTGCCACCTGAGAAGGAACCACCCCAGGACTTAGCTACTGTCATTAGTGATAGTTTCATTGATGTTTTTATGAATAAACTGAGGTAATAATGTCCGGTCTTTATGCGGACAAAGATGTTGTTTTTCCTATGGTCAATGATATGAATGCTGGTTTTGCTTACTTGTGTGATGTGCATCCTGATAGTTTTGTGCATTATAATTTTGATTGGTCATGCATGTTTGACATTAATTCAATTCAATTTGATTCATTTAACATGGGCACAAATGATAATCCAAAGAACATTTCTATATCACATGATGTAACTCCTGAAGAGAAAAAAAATTTTAAGAGAATATTAATAAAAAGAAAGGTAGTATTCGCTTGGACTTATGAAGACATGCCAAGTTTGGATAGGGAAATAGCAGAGCATCACATTCCAACTCATCCAGAAACCAAGTCGTTTAAATAGAAATTGCACAGATTATGACCAGAATGGACAAAAAAGATAAGGGAGGAAATTGCCAAGCAAATACAGGCTAACTTCCTAGAAGTAGTAGACTACCCTCAATGGCTAGCAAACATAGTACCTATTCCTAAGAAGGTGGAAAAGTATGAATGTGCATAGATTTTAGGGATCTGAACAAAGCCTATCTAAAGGATGACTTCCTGTTACCTCACATTGATGTAATAGTGGATAGCGCTACAACAAGTGCAATGTATTCTTTTATGGACGGATTTTTCTGGTACAACTAGACCATAATGGCAGTCATGGATAAGATTAAGACAACTTTCATTATAGAATGGGGGACCTATTCTTACAAAGTGATGCCTTTTGGACTGAAGAATGCAGGTGCAACTTACCAAAGAGCCGCTACTGCACTTTTCCATGATATGATGCATAAGGAGGTTGAAGTGTATATGGATGACATGATGATCAAATCAGAGATAAGAGGAGGAAATTTTGAAGCCTTAGACAAGTTCTTAGCCCGAATTGAAAGGTACAACCTGAGACTCAACCTAAAGAAGTGCATTTTTGGGGTTACTTTAGGGAAACTGTTAAGACATATAGTGAGTAGCCGAGGAATTGAAGTGGATCCAGATAAAGTGAAAGCCATCCAGGAAATTCCAGCACTAAAGATGGAGAAAGAAGTAACAGGATACCTTGGCAGATTGCAGTATATTAGTAGGTTTATCATAAAACTCACTAATATTTGTGACCTTATCTTTAAGCTCTTAAGGAAAGATTAGCCAGTTAAGTGGAATGATGATTGTTAGAAAGCTTTCGATAAGATCAAGGAGTATCTTGTTAATCCACTTACTCTGAAACCACCTAGACAGGCTAAGCCATTGGTTTTGTACTTGGCTTTAGAAGAGAATGCAATGGGGGCAATGTTAGCACAAGAAGGGTCAGATGGAATAGAGCATGTAGTGTACTACTTGAGTAAGAAGTTTCTGCCATATGAGGAAAAATATGATTTAGTAGAAAAGACATGTCTGATCATGATTTGGGCTACAAGAAAATTAAGGCATTGTTTTCAATCTTACAAGGTTCAAGCTGTTTCAAGAATAGACCCTCTAATGTATCTATTTCAAGCATCGACTTTAACTGGAAAAATGTCTCGATGGTTGGTACTCTTAATTGAATTTAATATAGAATACATTACTACAAAGGTAATCAAGGGAAGAGCAATAGCAAAATTCTTAGCTCAAAATGCGATCAAAGATGTAGAGCAGTGGAATTTGGAGTTTTTAGATGAGAACTTAGCAGTTGTAGAGCACCGGGAGTGGAAACTTTAATTTGATGGAGTTGTAAACAACAAAGGAGCTGGATTGGGAGTGATTCTTGTTACACCGGAAGGAGAAACCATACCAATGGAAAAGAAATTGGATTTTAAGGTCACAAACAATATGGCCAAGTATGAAGCATGTATCTATGGGATTGAGGTAGCTGTGGCAGCTGGAGCAAAAGATTTGTTGGTTTTTAGAGATTCAATGTTAGTCATCAATCAGGCTAATAAAGAGTGGGAAGTAAAAGAGGAAAGGCTGAAGCTTTATATCTGCTATTTGAAAGCCTTAATGAAGAATTTCACCAAATGTCTCTTTATCCATCTATCCAGAGACGATAATCAAATGGTGGATGCACTTGCAACACTCTCTTCAATATGGGATGGTGCAACTGGGTTGGCTATGAAACCTTTAGTGATCATGAAGTTTAGAGCATCGTGTTATGGGGGTGAGTAGATTATGAATGTTCAAATGGGGCCCAAAGAAAAGCCTTGGTTTTATGTTGTCCAAAAGTTCATTGAAAAGAGAATTTGTCCAGATGAAGTGACCTCAAAAGAAAGATATGCTCTTCGTGTTCTTGCACGTAACTATGCAAGTTATGATGGGGTATTATACAAAAGAATGCCGAATGGGATACAACTCAGGTGTCTCAAAAAGGATGATGCTGAAGAGGTGATGCAAGAGATTCATGTAGGGGCTTACAATTCTCATATGAACGGGATCATTCTAGCTAAGAAGATACTCAGACAAGGGTATTACTGGATGACTATGAAAAAGGATTGTATCAGGATAGTAAGACAATGCCATCAGTGTCAGATCCACGGGAATCTTAGTCATATGCCTCTAATAGTGCTTAATAGTTTATCATCCCCTTGGCCCTTTGCAGCATAGGGGAATTGATGTCATAGGAGAAATAAGACTGACAGCATCAAATGGGCATAAATACATAGTGGTGGCAATTGATTACTTTTTGAGATAGGTAGAGGAAAAATCTTTCAACACTCTAAAAGCAAAACAGATGGCACGGTTCATCGAGAAGAGCCTTATTTGCAGATATGGGGTTCCACATCATGTCGTGACAGATAACGGGGTTCAATTTCAAGTAGAAACAGTAGAGTTGCTACAAAATTATAGGATTGAACACCATAAATCTATGTCTTATCGCCCGTAAGCTAATGGAGCAATGGAAGCAGCTAATAAAAATGTCAAGAAAATTCTTTCTAAGATGGTTAAAACCTATAAGGATTGGTTTGAATATCTTCCTTTTGCCTTATGGGGATATAGGACTACAACTTGAACCACCACTGGCCAAACACTGTTCTCATTGGTATATGGTTGTGAAGCAGTTTTGCCCATAGAAATTGAAATTAAATCCTTGAGAGTAGTCATGGAAGCTAAAATGACTGAGAATGAATGAGCACAGAAAAGATATGATCATCTAGTATCTCTAGATAAGAAAAGGATGGATGCTTTATTCCACACTCAAATATATCAAAGAAGGATAGCAAAGGCATTTAATAGGAAGGTTAAGCCTGGGAAGATCAAAGCTAGAGATATGGTGCTGAAATAGTCTAGAGCCATGGTGTTCGATTCGAGAGGTAAATTTAGACCGAATTGGGAAGGACGATACTTAGTCAAATCGATCTTACCTAAAGGAGCTACTAAGATATCAGATCTTGAAGGGAATGAGTTTATGGAACCGATCAATCTGGATCACCTCAAGAAGTACTACCTTTAAAAAAATATGAATAAAAGTAGAATAAAGAAAATAAAGTCTGCTAGCTAGAAAACTTGAAAAGGCTAGTCAGGCAAAAGTTAGGACATTCTTGCTGTTCAGAAAACCTGTAAAGGGCTGACAGACAAAAATTAGGGAAATAAATAAAAATAATGGTCCCGCTAATTAGAAAACCCATAAAGGGCTAGTCAGATAAAAATTAGGGAAATAAAATGTGAGTGAAAAATATTCAGTTAGAAAATATATGAGGACTAGCTGATAACAAGAGTTATGTCATGTGATGCATTAAATGTACTCATTTTGACCCTAATTAATGAATCAAATTGAAATTGAAGTTTTGTTAAACTTTGCATATCCTTCTTTATTATAAAGCATAAGTACTTGAAAGGATAACAAAACATAAGAAAGCCTAAAAACTAGCTCTATGAGACCATTATATTTGGTGATGTCTTTGTTTCTTCCTTTACGATCCATCATGCAAAGCTTGAGTTCTCTTGTACCTAGAAAATCCTGGTGGTTCTGTCTTTTAGATAACAACCCAAGTTTTGTAATCATCATTAGTAGTAACATTCGCATCCAGGTGTATGTTCCGTTCAAGGGCTCTACAAGGCCACAGGCTCCTAATCTTATCCAAAGAATCTTGTCTCAAAGGAAAGCCTTTAAAGTCAGTCAGAATAGTAACGATGAACTGAGGTTGACCATATTGATGATAAAGGTGTAAAGGGGTAAAAAAGGTAGAGAAGTGCAGCTCGAGAATAGGAACACAGTGCTCATATAGCTCAATATTCATGAACTTCAATCTCTACCAAGGGCAGACCTATGTAATCTCAGCATCTGAAATCTTCTTCAACCAGTCAACCCATTGGTCCATAGAACATTTGTCCTTCATTCTCAAAGGAAGAGATTGTAGCTGATGAGGTTGATAAGTCAAAGGATTAGGGGGGTACATTAAGCAAGCTCAGCTTTTCCTGTAACCAAATCTAAAAAAAATGATATAAGAATAATAAAATAAAAGCTCGTTAAGTTGAAAACCCGAAAGGGCGACTTAGGCAAAAGTTAGGGTAAGCTTGCTAAGTTGAAAACCTGAAAGGGCGGCTTAGGCAAAAATTAGGGCAAAAATAAAATAAAAATAAAAGTTTTGGTTGCACACCTGAAGAAGAAGTAAACTGCCTAAGAAACGGTTATGAATCTTGAAACTGTTGAGCCCAATGATGGTCTCAGCAAGGATAACTGGCATAGGATTAGCTATAAGCTCTACCTATTCCAAGATACTGACAATGCATGTATCAGCACCACCATGGTGAGAAACTAGCAAAAATTGAGCATATAAACAGAGAGCAACTATTCTAGTCCAAGAAGCAGTGTTCTTATCCCAAGTCCCACAGCTGGTGATCAGAGAAGAAAGATTAATGGTCCTAGGGTTATACATATACATATAAATATCAATTGGGGGAAAATCAAAGAATGTAACCAATTTGCCAGGAAATTGCATCTCCAAATCAGGAAGGGCTATTATAGCAATCGAGTCTAATGTGCATCCTAGAATAGCAGTAAACTCTTCAATCATTAAACAAAGCACTTTCCCATTAAACTAGAATACATGGTCCTTGACATCCTAGAAGGTAGAAGCAGCGTGTAGGAGAGTATTATCAATAGTTAGGTGCTGAAGAGATTTCAGGGATTTGATGTGGAAAGGTTGAAGCTTATTCCAGTCATCACCATTGAGACTTTTAAGAAATTTCTTCATTGTTTGAAGAGATGCTTGAGTCATGATAATAGTATAGAGAATGAAGGAGAATGCCCCTTAAATAGTCTTATATAGGGAAAGAATATAAGTTTAGGTGGGAAAAGGATTCTGCTAGCAAAGAAGGATGTGGATAAGGTGATAGAATTTGAGAAGGATTGGGATAAATAGATAATTGGGAAGATAATCCATTCTTTTAATTGTTTATCTATCCAATATTATCCATCCATCTTGGAAAAGGATTAAGATAAATGGATAATTAATTAAAAAAGATAATGTTCATGAACCATCTTTTTTAATTAGTTATTTAAAAAAAATCCATTAAAGTGCAAAACACTGTTTCAATTCTATCTAACAGTGTTCGAGATAGTATAGGAATAAAAATAGTAGTACAATAGAGAGCAGTTAGACACAAGCATGCAGGAAGTCAGGAATACATAAGCTCTAAATCATTCATCTCGTGCTCTAGTATCAGGCCATGGGCTCCATCTTCTTGTAGGGTCATTAGGATGATAAGTGTCTAGAGATATAGCAGATGAAATCCCAACACTATACGGATCAAAGCCTAAGTCTGCAAGCTGCCGATGAAGCATCTCATTCGCCCACTCTAGACCGTTGGAATAGCTCTACATACACAAAAAACACCATGTCATATGCATTACATGCATACATTTACATTGTCTCAATGAGGGCGCTTACCCACCAACTGTTTGTAACTTGCAACGTAAATAATCTTTGAGATGAGGCAAGTCCATATAAATACTTTGCTTGTGTCCGGGGAATCTATTTTGTAAAATTTTATTAATATCAATGTCAAGTGTACATATCCATACAAGAAATAAAGCTAACAGACTCACATGAGAAGCATCTGGTGGATAAAAGCTAGGAAGTTGAGCATCACCAAAATGCATTTATTGCTCAACTGGAGCCTGAACAACGGGAGCCCAGTAGAACATACACTTGTCTGGAAGAGAGACATCACCAAGCATAGCACCGATAAAGGCCCCATCGTGACTAGACCCAATGTGCTTAGCAAGATGACTAGGACTAGGTCTGGGCTCAGGGCTCTCAATCTCTGGAGCAATCTCAATCTCCTCATCGGTATCAATCGGAGAGTGAACCTCCTCAAACTATAAAGAGAAGGAGTGAGTCATAGGTTCTAGAAATAGAAGCTGAAATAATGTGAAATTACCTCATCATCGTCAATTGGAACATGCTCTAGGAGGCTCTCATGGATAAACTACTGATAATGTCGAGAACGCTCAAGGAAATCTAAGGCAGCATATCCCTGTAGTGCATCTCTCAGCTCTGAACCTGTAAGATGCAAGTTACAGAGCATAGAGGAGGGTACATCAGATAGAATGCGACATTGAGAAGGGCCAGTAGACCAGTGATACACTCACTCCCTTAGATACCACATCAAACAGCCATAACCAAAGAGCAGGATCCTCTTAGGCTCCAAGCGAGCTGCAGCCACCAAGAAATTATATCATTGGATGTCTTAAGTACCCTCCAAATAATCAGAATTTATCTACAATTTATGTAAATTAAATCAAATTTCTATTAAACTATAGCATACTAATGATATTATTTTTCCTTACCAGGTGCCACTCAACAATGTTCAATTGATCATGGTACGTCTGCAAAGTGTTCCTGTTGCTAGCAAGGCAAGAAGAACCCCATCTCATCATCAGAGGATATGTCCTACCAGAAATGATAGCATTAAAGCCTCGAATCAGCTCGATCTCTATGCTTCAGATCTAGAAAAAAGAGAACAAATTAGAAAAAAGGCAAAGAAGAGCAAAACCATAGAGATTAAATAAAGGAGAACATACATGTAAGACATGCCAAAAGCCACTCATCATGATAGCACCTTTACAAACAGTGTCCAATCTGTAATAAATATAAGCAAGTGCAGCAGATCCCCAATCTAATGTGGCAACTTGATCCAAGTCACGAAGAGGGCCCAACAGAGCAATACTGACCTCATGACCGGTCTCGTAAAAGAGGGTCGTGCCTAATAATATCAGGAGAAAACACCTCACCTTATGAATAATCTGACGAGGAGTCGAAGTAGGAAGGCGTCTAAATCCCTCAACTAATGATGAAAGAAGAATTTTCTTCCGATTCTTCCATGCTGGGGCAAACGTGATCAAGTTGCGCATGTACTGACTCCGTGCATGCTCTGGAAGATTGCAATAGCTGATGTCAAATAGAACTGGGGATCCCCCAAAGGCAATCCTAGTGATAGTAGAGAAGCTCATAGGCGAAATGGTCAGCTCACCCATACGAGTATGAAAAGTGTGGGTAGTATCCATCCATTGCTCGATCAAAGCAAATAAAGAGTAATGGTCAGATTGGCCTCAAACAGTCGAAAGTGTAGCGATGAAATGCCTAAATCCGAAAGCCCAAATCAGATGTGTCACCTATTCCGGCAGTCCATGAAACAATTCTCGGGCTAGATTAAAATAGCCCGTGAACTTCATCGGATGCTATTTCGATTTCAAAAAGAAAATAATAATTAATTAATTAAAAGATTAATTAATTAATCAAAGAAGTTAAATTGAAGGACTTGATTAGTTAATTAATTAATTAATTGCCTTAAAAAAATTCTGATCAGCAATCTAGAATGTCGACCAGCAATTTACCATGCCGATTGGCATTAACCCAGTGGATCGGAAATCTGGAATTCCAATTGGAATTCCAGACATCTGATCCTCTATTATGACAACCTGGGAGTCAAATTTCATATTTTCAAAGTTAATTTCAATTGGTCATGCATTTTCTTATTAATTTTTAACTAATATACATGTCAATGTCAATTTCTACTTAGCAACTAACTCTAATTACTGATTATACAGGTAATATTTTTGTAGAAATAAACAGAAGCGAGAAAAGTTACCTCATTGCCCACATCTCTGCACCTGTGGGTATATAAATGAGTCAAAGGAAAGATAGCTGAGTCTTCTCGAAGTTCTAGATTATTTTGAGGAAAATGAAGAGGCAAAATCCTTTGACATTCTTAAGCCTAAGCTCCCTCATATTGTCTGTGTGATGAGGAGGCCATAGGATCAAAAGGATTGCAAATCAGACAACAGATGGTTAAGAAATCAAGAAAAGAAAAATCAAGACCAAGTGAAAAAAAAAAGAAGAAGAAAAGAATGGGAAGAGAAGTGAAGTGATTGACAAAAGGGAAAGAATATATAAAAGGGAGAATATCCATTTTAATCCTTTCAATTTATTTACTTATTATCTATCTTTTCTTTTTTTGCAATTTGGCCCATAATTGCATTCTGATTAGGAACTTGTTCCTAATTAAATCATGACATTCATCAAATTAATAATTCATTAAATTATTAAGATTGTATAATCAATCTGTGATCCTGAATCTTCTGTTAAATACAGAATACAGAACAAGATTACAAAACTCATTTTTTGCATTTTACATGCATGATTTTAATCAAAGGTTTCATATGCTGCACAATAGTTATGATATGAATTTCAAATCATTATGTTATGTGTTGCACAGTAGTCATAACCTTCATTATGTTATGTACTGCATAGCAGCAATGCCATAAACTTTCAAATTCCTCATTGCTAGATGTTCCATAGGAACTAAAACAAGTTTTCAATTCAACTACACTAGATGTCCCATAAGGAATATAGTGTGCATCGTTAGACGTTGCATAGGGAAAATAATGATATTTTAATTCAAGACTATATGACCAAGTGTAGTCGGCATTGTACGATCGAGTGCAATGTATCCTCAATTGATTATACGACCGAGTATAATCAGCATCATACAATCAACTATAATCGGCATCATACGACCGAGTATGATGTAATTTATTTCAATTCATCTACACTAGACATCCCACATGGAATATAGTGTGCATTGTTAGACGTCCCACAGGGAATATAACAAAATTCATCATTGCTAGATGTTCCACAGGAACTATAGCAAGTTTTCAACTTATCATCGCTAAACGTCCCATAGGGAATATAGCGAGACTCATTTGCACAAAGTTCACTAGACGTTCCATAGGAAACATAGTGTGACTTATCAAACACTACACCTTGCTCAACAATTTGAGCATCAATCCATCACTTAAGATACAATCGAGTATCCTAACTTCTTTCTTTCAAAATTATGTGCTTCTATTGCTTTACCGCAATTTGTCAAGCAAACATCGACAAAGGGGGGCAACTGTAAGCACCCAATTTTAGGATGCAATTGCGCACAATTGCGATGTAAGCCCCTATGATGAAATTTATTCAAAAATTGAACTTAGTTGTTGATTTTTTGGACTTTAAGGTCTAAATTGTAACATTTTTTAGGATTTGATTACAAATAAGTCATTTTTTCAAGGGTCTTTTGGTAAATATATATATATATATTTTAGGATTGGCATTAGTGTAATACCGACTGGCATTACACAATGCCGGTCGGCATTTCACAGTACTGATGCACAATAATTCCATTTTTTAATTTTTTTGCGTATTTTTCCTTATTTTTATTGTTTTTTTAGTGTTTTGATTGGTTGAAAAATTCAAATTTTTATCTGATAAGGTTTTTTTTAAAAAAGAAATGCAGAAGATATTTTTGAAATCAAAACAAACGCTATCTGATTTGATCAGATAGATCTGTTCCTCCTTTGGAGGAAGTTTAATAGGCATAGAATTTACATTTAAAAGCATAGTCTACATGCGTGTGAGGGGGAGGTTTTTTTTTTGTCTGGAGGCTTGGCTGAAGGATTTTTTTACAGACGAAAAAAAAAAGCTTTGATTTCTTCTGTTCTTTAAAAAACCCTAATTTTGTAGTTCATTTGAGGAAGACGATACAACGATTTTTAGTCTCAGTCCATAATCAAATCAACACTGAGTCAATTTTATCGGTGAAAATCCTAATCTAACGGGTCGAAAAAGGGCATATGCACAACATTCATTTTTTCTTTCTTCTCTTTTGTGATTTTTATTCATTTCATTAATTTTTTTATTATTTAATTTCACTACTAATTTGATTGTTCTTTTTTTTTGATGTGGATTGAGGAGGAGGATACCATCTGTGTTTAATTGAACAGAAGATCCATGGAATGCCATGGATGAACCTGTACTATTTTAATAATAGTTTTTAGGATTTTAATTTTTGTTCTGCATTTGGTATCCTGTGTAGTTTATTTTAATTTCTAGGTATATAATTATTTAATTTTAATTATGTACGTAGTTTGTAAGAACCCCAGTAGTAGGAATAGTGAAAGATTTAAATTTCTATATTTTAAAATTGATTAGTAATTAGGATCAATTGGGTAAAAATCAATTAAAATCAATGATGGCAGTAGCTTAAATTAGGGTTTGCATGTAATTAATTTAGGGTTTTTTTTAAATAAAAATCACTGTAATGTTTGTTTGATCTATTTTTTATGTTTTATTTATTTTGGGCTTGTTTTTTTTTTTTTTTTTATGTTTTTATGTTTTTTTTGGCCCTAAGCCCATGTTTAGGTTTAACCCACTTAATAAATAGGCTTAAAAAATGATTTAGGTTTTTTTTAAATAATTAAAAACAACTTAGGCCCATTTGGTTAATTAGATTTTAGGCCCGCTTAGTTAATTAAAATTGTTTAGACTTAGCTCAGCCCATTTAATTGCATTTCTTTTAAAATAAATAAACCTAGGCCCACATTTCATTTAAAATAAAACCAGATTAAGACTTAGGCTCACTAATTTAATTTCTTCTTTAAAATTAAATAGACTTAAGCTCATATCTTAGAAAGACTAAAAAAATAGATTTAGGTTCATTAATTAATAAAATGTAGGCCCACTTTTATTCTATTTTCACTTTTAAATAAATTGTAGATTTAGCTAACTTATTTAATAAAATTAAAATAGTTTAGACTTAGGGACGACGTGATCTTGAGTGCATTTTTACTTGTAATTTTATTGACTTATTGCCTTTTTAGGTAGATGGATGTTAATTAGGGTTTACTAAAATTGCATGTAATTAGAGGATGAAATAATTATTTATAACATTATTCTAAATGAACACGAGACTAAGAGAAGTTAGTATTCCATATCCAAAATCTCCTAGTTGTGGTGCTAATTTTCTTTTAGAGAATCGAGTACCACCAATCAAATTGTCCCAGTTATTACCCTGGGTGGTGACTCCTCATCTCCATGCCATGTCTTTGTGACAGTGGTTAGTGTGTTCTCTAAGGCCCTGAGCCTAAACAGTGTCGTGGTTGTTAAAATCTTAGACGCACACTAAACCCCACTGTTTACAAATTCTTGTTCAATCTCTATACCAAGTTTATCCAAGTGATTAAGATGACCCTTTATTTTAAGAACATGATGACTGATAGAGCCACTAGCAGTTAACTTGTAGGAGAGCAATGCCCTGATGGTATTGAACCTTTCAATTTTGGCTTTCTCTTGGAACATTTCCTTGAGATGGCCTATCATGGTATAAGCCTCTATTTCCATTATTTACTTTTAAAGCACAGACTTCATGCATCCAAGCATCAGATAAGTGACATCAACTGAATCATTGAGATGCTTGCTATAAGCATCCTTTTATGCTCTAGGAGCATTAGCAGCTGGTTCCCTAGGATGGGTTGATCAAGGATATATTCCTTTCTTTCTTGCCTAAGAACAATTCTTAGGTTTCTATACCAATCAATAAAGTTAGTCCTATTGAGCTTATCCTTCTCAAGGATTTATCACAGTGACATGGTAGGTGTAGTGTTTGATGTCATTATCTACAACAAATGATTTCAATTGTTGAAATAATTTTGAGGGTTTTATAATTTAAGAAAAATTAGTGGGAGTTTTCTTATGCCTCATTCATATATATATATATATATATATATATATATATATATATATATATGAATGAGGCATAAGAAAACTCCCACTAATTTTTTTTTAAATTATAAAACCCTCATTTCAACAATTGAAATTTCTTAGTGGGCCAAGATCCATATTTCACCCTACTTCAAATAAGCTTTGGCTTATCACTTAAAGTGTAGCTATTTAGGTAGGTAATACTTTACCAATTACATCTCATGTAATTTTTGGATAATTATAGGATATTAACATCACATGTACCAATATATCCTATTAAATGCCCTAGGTCCAAAACCATTTTGCCAACTAGTTAAGTCTAATCAACTCAAACTTATGGATATCACCATTATCCATTTATCTTATTTAGATGGCTTTATACACAATGCTTTGGCATAACCTATATATAGCAATCCAAATCTTGATAAGTATTTATCAATAGGAGGCATTTTAATGACTTAATATTAAATGAGGGTTTAATTAGTTTTTATCTTATTTAGTTATTATTCTATTGCATCACATATATGACATTACATGCATAACATAATATAATAAGATAAATATGACATAGCATGGCCCATATCTAAGTTGATCTTTATAAGCTAATATAAAAAAACAAAGGTCAAACCTAAGTGATATTACAAATACAAGATTGAGCCTTCAGTTTGGATCTCCATTTTCCCATGGACCTCCTTCTTAGGCTTCAGACTTGGATGACATCCTAGGCCTCCAACTTGAAGTTTCACTTTAGGTCTTGATTTACATAACTTGTTGTAATTAAGACTACTTTATTACTATGTAATAAAAATTAAATAATTACAACAACAACAAAAAAAGACTTGCAAGCCGTATTTAAAAATTATAACCCACTAAAATAATAAAATCCAATCATATTGGTCTAAGGGCCATGCTATGCACCATGCATTTAACAATAAACATATATTGCATAATAATTCAATTTACACATTAATTTAATTATTATGTTAAAAAAAATTGTGTAATAAATCCATAAAGGGTTAAAGAGCAGCACCCCTAGTAGGGCCTAAGGGGCAGCACCCCTAAGGGGGTCTGGGGGTAGTGCCCTCGAAGGTAAACAATTTACTTAAACTCTTTGAATGAGTTGTTGCCAAAACCCTACAATACTAATAATTTCCATAATCAAATTATAGTTTGATTGATTTGTTCAAAACATATAGTTTTTTGTTTAACATTTAAATAGCCACAAATAAAAACCCTAATTTACTAGTAATCATATTATAGAATAATCAATATGTTTGAAACATATTATTTTTGTTTAACACTTAAACAAAAATGTAATTTATGAAATATGTATAATCACAAATATTTATGTTTTAACATTAAACATATATAAATATAAAAGTGATTAGTTTTTGAAAAACAAAATTACTGTTTTATTAAATCATATTAATAAAACAGAATACGTATGTTGTTTTCATAAAAACAGTATACATAAATCAGAAAATCAAAATTCTAATTATTGTTTAATCATATTAAATGATTGTTAGCATTAATCAAATTAATGATTAATACTATTTTTTAAATAGATTATAAGGATCATCACAAAAACAAAACTATTTTGATAAAATTTTCGTAAACTCCTTTTAAAAAATGAATCACTCAAACAAACATATATCATATATATATATAATCAAATTAATTGAATGACCAGTGGCTATGATAACACTATTGGGTTATATGATTTAAAACACATCAGAAATTTAAAAATTAAATCACAAACCCGAATTAGGATCTATGTAATTCGATTAATCTATTGATATAGGATTTCTAAAAACCTTACCACAAATGCATGAAGAGGCAAAATTGTTGGAAGGTAGAGAAGGGGTTGACTCTAATGACACCTTACCTTGAGCTTATAATTATCTAGTCTGGATTAAGACGTCTCCAAATGGATACATCATCCACAAGCATCCACACGAACAACCCTTAAATCAAAATGAATATGTGTGCTAACACCTATTTCTTGATTGTCTCACAACTCGAGAACTAAAGAACTCTGTGTTTTTGTTTTCTCAAAGGGAAAGAAAACAAATTTAGGTCTAGAAAAATAAAAGGTATGTGAAACCCTAAAGAATATTTTGTATTTATAAACCTCTCAATTAGGGTTTCATTTATCAAAATGAATTTTTGGTATATTCCACTTATTTATTTATAGTTTCCTATTTATTTAAGATAACCATTACCTTATATATATATATATATATTTCCATAGAGCTTTTATTGGGCTTGGTGAACCCATATTCGTTTTGGACTTATTCTAAGTGTGTGACCCTGTAGGTTCACATGACATTGGTAGTGGGCCTGAAATCCTTATTTAGGCTTACAAGTCATTAATGGCCTTCAGCAAGACATTATGACTCCTAAGTCATGTGAAGGTCGATAATCCAATATAACCTAATTTACAGTGAATATTATAGTCCTTTTGTCATATGATATCTTGATTGAATATAAGGCATAGCTTCTGTCATCCTTATACAATTTAATTATACTATTTCTTGATTCCAAATAGATAGAGAATTATAACTCTTTATCAACTCCCTTTAGCATGGTCATGTATTTTCCTCAATCTATCTTATTAAGGAGCTTATAAATATCTTACTTACATTAAATGAAGGAAAAATTCCTTCTTAATCTATCACATTCCACACATAACTTATTTCATATCCAACAACAATTTATTTTATCATCCGATTAAAGATAATGTTAGATTATGCCAAAATACAAAAATAATTATATAGAAATCCATGGTGATTTCAAGGTCAGAGGACTAAATCAATATTACTGTGATGAGAATTACTTATGACAATTATCTATGTAGTATTCCTATAATGGGCCAATCTAGTACATTATTTCTTAAATAAGTATCTATGAGTTGACTTAATATCTAATAATCATGATTAGTATAATATAATCATCAGTCAACACCATACTAGCCTTCATATATTATAATGACTAAGGATAATTTAAATAGAACTCATATTTAATATAAGGGTTTTACTATCAAGTCACATACTTGATAACTTTAGGAAGAATTGAGTATTCAAGTAATTATCACAACAAAAAATGACAATGAAAATGCCTATTTATCAATAAAATAATAAAGTCAAAACATGGTCATACATTATTGACCTAGTGCATATCATTAACATCTTTCACAAGTTAGGACTTCAATTACGGAATTAAATTCTACTATTTCATTGATCATAGTCAAAGGTAAATTATGCTAAATTACCTAAAGTCTCTTTCGAGATCATGTAAGCATATAAAAACTAATTATCGCCTATTTTAATTGTCAATTAATTAATTAGAGTTTAGTAAGCTTTTTTGCAATTTATTAATTCTTGAAGGATTTATCTACTTTCATGATTGAGGTTCCTAAGTTTTATGATTTATAAGCTAGTAAGTTACTCAATTTTCATTGATGGAAACTTACCTACAAACATGTAATCAATCAAGCCCTTAATTGAACACAAGACATTAAGTAAAACTTATAAAATTAACTAAAAATAAAATCATTAATAAAGAAATAAAAATTCCAATAAGTCTAACTAGCTACTCTGAAACCAAACTCTACTTAATTTAGCTATTCATAATATGTTTAAATACTACAAAGAAATCAATCATAATATAAAGATAGATGAAGAAAGAAGAAAAGATAAAGCCCGATAAAGCACTCTTTAATCTTTAAATCCTTATTGAACTTTACAATCCCAAGCTTAGACTTCTTAATGGCAGTGTCTCCACCTAGTGGTGGTGTTCCCACCTAGTGGTGGTGTTCAACTCCCTTATCCTAGAGCCAAAATTTTCTATTTATAAAGAAAAATACCTAAAATTCATCCAATTATCAAAATAGTAAATTTTCACCTTCAAAACCTTCTCCAAATAAAAAAATAACTCCATAAAACATCTTCTTAATTATTAGCTTGAATCCTTTAAGAAAGAAACATTCCCTAAAAGGGCAACAAGAAAACATAAAATTAGATAAGAAACAAAAAGAAAAATTAAATTAAACTAATTGACTAAAATCTGAATTCAACACTAATAAAAACTAAAAATTAAATAAAACCTAATTAAATTCTATGAAAATTAAATAGAAAACTAATGTGAGAATTAACACTAACAAATTCCCCTACACTTAAACCTTACTTGTCCCCAAGTAAGAGAAATAATAAAGATTAAATCATAAATTACTCAACCATAACCAAAGGTACTAAACTCCCAAGATATGTAACCTCAACAACACCAAAGTTAAAAATGCTTATTAATGAGGATAATTGGACAAAAATATCTCATATGCTAATAATTTAGTAAAAATAACCCAAGCACTTGATCATATAAAGATTCAATAGGCATTAAAACAAAATAAAACAATTTCATGGAAATATCATGGGATTTATAAAATTCAAACTTTTTTTCTATTTTATAAGTGTGTTTTACATTCCATCTCACAATAATTTCATTAAGCAAGTGTGTTTTATGCTCAATCTTATAATAATTTAATTCAGTGAGTGCGTTTTACACTCCATCTCTCCCTTTGTTTCTTTCTTTAGCAAGTGAATTTTACGCTTCGTCTCACTTTGATTTTTTTTTTCATGACAAGTGTGTTTTATGATCCATCTTGCCTTTTTTTTAATGTTTAGATTCTATAAATACCCAATCAATAACCAAAATTTTTCAAAACCAACATGCCTATATCATTATCTTAAACTCTTACTTAGATTATGAAAACTGAATTATTTACACATAAGAACCATATTCAACTATCCTTAATAGCAAACACCCTCAATTTTGGTGTTGTCAAAACTATACACGTATTCATTTATTGTCCCTAATTATGAATTGAGTAATCTAGAAGACTAAAAAAAATGAAAATAATGCAAACACATAAATGAAACATTTATAATTAATATAAAGGCAACAAAAAAAAACCAAACACACAAACTTCACACTGTCCTTAATGTGAAAGGAAACACAAAGAACAAATAAAAGAATATTAAATTAAAGGAATTAAATGAAAAAAATAAAAACTAATACTCTCATAGTGTGATGTTTTACCCTTCGCCATGTGGTGGTAGAAAATGGATATGCTCATGAGAGATCAAGAGCTAAGAACATCACCAATTACAAGTAGCACCTTTCCTTTTTTTTATTTCCATCAATTTTTTTAATATAACCTTTTTAATGACACAACCATATCGACTCCCGTGTTATTAACTGTGTTGTCCACTACCTAAATTTTTAAATTTTTCTCTAATGATAATATGGTCATGTTGAAAACGTGTCACAAGTTATGCTTACTGCTGTTAAGAATCAAAAAATGCTTATTGTGAGCATGGTCTTAAACACAACCATGTGACTAGGCATGCTCATTTAGGACATTTAGTTTTTTTTTCTTGCTTCACAACTTCTTTAAATCCTTAATAACCTACAAAACAAAACAAAACAATATAAAATTAAAGAAACTTAAATGGAAAAAACTAAAGCAATCTAAATTAAAACACATTGGGTTGCCTCCCAACAGGCACTAATTTGAAGTCCTTACACTGACCTCTTGAATATGTAGTATCATGGGTGCAACTGAACATGAGGAAGTGTTCTTAGAAGCATCTTTCTTTTCTTTCTTTTGCTAGGCTCCCTTATGCATGTAATAAAGTGTGAACTCCATATGCCAAATCTTAAGTTCTAGAATTACTTGAAGAATGTAAGGCTTTTTATACGGGTTCTCAAACAATCTAACACCTTTCATGGATTCCTTGTATCTGACCATAATAGGTCTTGGAACATATGCATCATTACTTATAAATGGCTCATTTTCATCCTATGTAGTTTCAAGAATTGTTATAACTTTCTCATCCAACTCATATTTTAATTAAGTTGAATGACTTTGTACCTCGTTATCCTTGATGTCTATAAATTGATTCTTACACTTAGAGACTTCTTTAATTTTCTCAGTGATAATCTCTTTTTGCTCATCATCTTTGTTATAGACTCTGACCTCCACTTCAGGCATTTTCTTCCTACTTCTTAATGTTATTGCCTCCATAATCTCCATTAGGTTCTCATGTTGATTTGGGAGTTTATTTATTTGGTGAGAGTTAAAAGAATTAGTTTGTGAGGCAATTTGGTCTTCTAGCATCTTATTGTGGGTTTCCAATTGATCTATCATTGAATTGATTTGCCTAAATGTCTTCTTATTTTGCTAATTTGTATTAGTTTGTACTTCAATGAAGTTTTCTAACACTACTTCAAGATTTAACTTAGGTTCTTATTAATAACTCCAAATGTGATCCAAACAATTGCTCTAATATGGGTTGTAATGAGGTCATAGAGGTAAATATGAATAATATGGGCAATTTACCCTATTGTGGTTCTCTCCACACCAATTACAAAAATGAAAATAATATGAAAAATAATTAAATTGCATATGCTATATATTATACAAGATCACATGCATTAGATCTTAAAAATTGATAAGAAAATCCATTATGATCCATGACAAATTATTTACCAATATTGCAAATAAAAAGAATCTAAAAAAAAGTAAAACAAATTAAAATAAAAAAAAGTGCTAGTCTAATAAAAATGAAAAACATATTAATATTAGTAATTCCAATCCATAGCAACGATGCCAAAAACTTGTTAGCACAACTTTACAAGTGTATAGATCATGACAAGTAATAAAATGATAAGTAGAGAGTCATTCCCACAAGGAAAAGGTATTAAGTACTAACTATCAATTGATTTTCTCTAGTTAGCAAAAATCAAATTAAATTGTAAGAATTACATTCAATAAATTAAAATAAACTATCTACTCTTACTAATCTAATTAAATCACTAAGGATGAACTAGAGCTTAGGTTTCTTTACCAAGTTAGGACTTGAATTACGGAATTCAATTCAACTATATCATTAGTCATAGTTTCTTTCACTAGTTAGGACTTGAATTATGGAATGAAATTTAACAATTTCATTGATTATAGTCAAGGATAAATTACTCTAAATTGCCTAAAGTCTCTTTCATTATCATTTAAGCACACCAAAATTAATTATCGCCTATTTTCATGGTCAATCGTTTAATTAGGGTTCATTAAGATTCTTAGAAATTTATTAATCCTCAAAGGATTCATCTACTTTCGTGATCAAGGTTCCTAATTCTTATAAGTTATAAGCTAGTAAATTACTCAACTTTAGTTGATGGCAACTTACCTATAAACATGTAGTCAATTAGGCCCTTAATTGAATACAAGACATTAAGTATAACTCATAAAATTAACTGAAAATAAAATCATTAATAAAGAAATAAAAATTCCAACAAGTCTAACTAGCTACTTTGAAACCAAACTCTAATTAATTTAGTTATTAATAACATGTTTAAATAATACAAAGAAATCAAGCATAATATGATAGATATATAAAGAAAGAAGAATAGACAAAACTTGGTAAAACACTCTTTAATCTTCAAATCCTTATTGAACTTTATCATCCCATGCTTAGACTTCTTGACAACGGTGTCTTCACCTAATGGTGGTGTTCAACTCCCTTAGCCTAGAGCCAAGATTCTCTATTTATAGAGAAAAATACCTAAAATTCGTGCAATGATCAAAATAATAATTTTTCATCATAAAAATCTCCTCCAAATAGGAAAATAACTCCATAAAAGAACTCCTTAATTATTGGCTTGAATTCAGAACTCTTTAAGAAAGCAAAATTCCCTAAAAAGGCAACAAAAAGACATAAAATTAGCTAAGAAATAAAATGAAAAAATAAAATCAAACTAATTGACTAAAATCCTAATTCAACATTAATAAAAACTAAAAATTAAATAAAACCTAATTAAATTCTAATAAATTTGATGAAAATTAAATAGAAAACTAATACAAGAATTGAGATTAACACTAATTTAAGATCTTTACCTTAACCTAATTGCTATGTTTTACTTAGGATCTATGAGTGTGCAAGAGACACTTATTTGGTTATCATCCTTGACAAAGTATGGTTTGAGTAATTGTCCATTAACCTTAAATATCTCATTTGAATTATTCATAAGCTCCAAGGCATCATGATGAAAGACATGCTTAACTTTGAAGGGTCTATACCATAATGACTTGATTTTTCCTAAAAAGAGCTTAAGTATTAAGTTAAAAAGAATAACTAAATCACCCTCCTTAAAGTCCTTTTGAATATGATTATGATGTCACTTCTTTGTTCTCTCCTTTTAGTTTGCATTCTCATAAGCATCTAATTGAAACTCTTGAAGTTCATTAAGTTGGAGAAGTCATTTTGTACCACCTTTGCTAAATCAAAATTTAAAAACCTTATAGCCTAAAATGCCTTATATTCTACTCAACTGGTAGATGACATGACTTTCCAAATACTGGGTGAAAATGTGAGGTTCTAATAAGTGTTTTAAAGGTCGTCCTATATGCCTATAGAGCATCATCCAAATATGTCGACCAATCCTTACGCAAAGCATTGACATTCTTTTCCAAAATGCTCTTTAATTCCCTATTTGAAATCTTAACTTGCCCACTTATTTAAGGATGTTATGGTGTAGCCACTTTATGTTTCACTCCATACCTGGTAAGAAGACTTTCAAATTGGCGGTTACAAAAGTGAGAACTATCATCACTAATTATAAGTTATAGAGTACCAAATCAGTGAATATGTTCCTTTGAAGGAATTGTATGACTACTTTTGCATCGTTAGTTAGTAAGGCAATGAATTTAGATGCATAATTAACCCTAACCAAGATATATTTATTCCCATTAAAGCTTTGGAATGGGCCCATGAAATCTAGTCCTCATACATCAAAAGGCTCAATCTTTATTTTATTGGTTAGACACATCTTATTTTAATGACTAATGGTCCAAATTCTTTGGCATCTATCATATGTAAACACAAAATTTTGAGTATCCTTAAAAAGAGAGGGCCAATAGAATCCACTTTGGAGCACATTAGCCACTATTTTTGTAGAATTGAATGATAATGAGTGAGGACTTCTAAAATCTCATGATTTAGCAAACATCTTATAATTAAGCCATCTTCATACCTCTTATATAAGAAAGGTTCATCCCAATAATATTGCTTCATATCCTAAAAGAATTTCTTCTTTTAATGGAAAATTAGATCAATGAGAACAACTCCACATGCTAAGTAATTGACAAAATTAGCATACTAAAGAATGGTACCTTGTACCTTTATCAATTGTTCACTCAGTAAACCATTATGGATAGGAAGATTATTTGAATTCTTTAATGGTTTAATGCGAGAGAGGTGATCCACCACTAAATTTTATGTCCTTTTTCTATCCCTAATCTCTAAATCAAGCTCTTGTAATGATAAAATTCAATGGATGAGTCTTGGTTTAGCATCTTTCTTCATGAGTAGGTACTTTAAAGTTGAATGGTCTATATAAACTATGACCATGCTCCCTACTAAATATGACTGAAACTTATACATGGCATGTACGACTACTAAGAGCTTTTTTTCAATTGTTGTATGGTTGATTTGAGCTTTATTAAGAGTATGGCTACTATAATAAATTGCATAAGTTTACTTATCTCTTTGCATCTCACTCACCCCAACACAGCTCCTATTGCATATTTACTCGCATTACGCATGATCTTGATTGGAAGGCTCTAATCCTATGGTTGCACACAAGTGTTATTATCAAGGCCTCCTTTAACTCTTTGATAAAGTGATAATAAAATCCTAAATGACCAAGGAAAATCTTTATTCATTTTATTAAAATGAGTAGTGGAAGTTTTCTTAATAACTTAAATCATTATTTTGTTTACTTCAACATGACTTTTAGACATGATATGCCTAAGCACCACTCCTTTTTTCGCCATAAAGTGACATCTCCTAATTAAGCACAAAATTTATTTCCTCATATCATTGTAATACTTTAAAAATATTATGTGAATATACATCAAATGAAGAACAATATATACAAAAATCATCCATAAAAACCTCTATTATATTCTCAATAAAATAAAAACAATTAACATCATGCATCTTTAAAAGGTTGCTAGTGTATTGCATAACCTAAAAGGTATCCTCCTATATGCATATGTTCCATAAGGACATGTAAATGAGGCTAGTCATCAAGATGAATTAGAATTTGAAAAAGCCTAAATAACCATCTAAATAACAGAAATATGAATGATTTGATAATCTTTTTAATAATTGAAAAATGAAAGGTAAAGGAAAGTGTTCCTTTCTTGTTGCTTTGTTTAACTTCCTATAATCAATACACATGTGCCACCCCATGATAGTCCTAGTTGATATCAACTTATTATTTTCATTTTTTACCATTGTCACACCTCTTTTTTGAGGAACTACATGAATTAGGATAACCCAATTACTATCCAAAATTGGATAGATAATTCTTGCATTAAGTAACTTCATTATTTCTTTTTTAACCAATTCTTTCATGTTAGGATTTGGTATCCATTGATTCTCAATTGAAGTTTTATAGCCTTCCTCCATGTGTATCATATGCATACAAATGAAAGGTCTAGTCCTCTTAATATCATCAATGGTGTACCCAATTATTTTCCTATGTTTTCTTACTCTCCTAAGGACCTTTTTACATGTTCATCACTTAATTCAACATTCACAATAATAGGATAAGTATAATTAGATCCAAGAAAAGCATAATTTAACATTGAAGGAAGAGGTTTTGAATTCAACCTTGGGTGTCGCTTATTAAAATTCAAAATAGCATAGTTCTTTAAGGTAGTTATGATTTATTTTTCTTTAGTTTTTATTTGATTTTTTTTATTATGCATTGTTATTTTTATTTCTTTTATTTATGTTGTCCTTATATTAATTGTATGTTTTGTTGGTTTTCTTATGCTTAATCTATGCGTGGAAAAGCCTTTAAACACTTTATAAGGAAGAATGGTGCAGGAAAGTAAAAAGAAGCAAGTGCTGACTCATTACCATGGGAATGACTCGGGATAGCAAACTGTTGTACCGACTTGGCACAACGCTGCCGAGTCATGATAGAGAGCAAGTGTGCTAAGTCAAGCCTACCTCGGCATAATGATACAACTCATCCTTCACACCCTTTCAATGCACCTTTTCCTATTTACATCCATTTGAAAGGAGCACGAACTGGGATGATGAGAAGCCTATAAATACATGAATTTGGCTTTGTTTTAGGCATGAAAAACACTTAGTTTAAGCACTAGAAATAATTAGTATCTTTATTACTTTTATTGTTGAAAAAGAAGTTGAAGTGCTTAGTGTTGAAAGTCATATCCAAGGATTGAAGGAATATATTAAGAGGACCTACTACAAATCAAGTAACATCTTGGAGAGCATTGAAGAGTTTATCAACATAATCATTTTCTCTTTTCTCTATTTTTGTTACTTGATGTTTAAAATACTTCCTCATTATTCTTTGACTTTAAATACTATGTATTTTGGCTAAGTCATTGCTTGTTAGGACTATAATGATGAATCAATCTATGAACTACATTTTATCTTTTATAATTAATGGTTGAATTAATTTTAATTGAGTTTTGGAATGTGTTATGTATGCTTGATCACCATATATAACTTATTAATCAAACGTTCATAATGAGAGTTAGGGCATTTTAGTAGAAATGCCACTTTAAAGGGTTTAAGAATTAGCATAGTACTTAATGATTTTTTGTTTATTTTTGCAATGTCATGATAATGCTTGTAGACTCTAAATGAAAATACCCTTAATTGACAATGAGAATTGCTTTTAAGGATTATTGGCTAAATTCTCCAATCATTTTATGTATTTATATTTTATTAATAAATATAGTTCTAGATTGATTCTCAATTATAATTCTAATATACATCGCTTTAATTTGTTATAGTATTCCTAGTTTAATTATTGTAATTTATAATTTTTAGTAATTTTAGGATAGTTAGAACATTTTAACATAGTACTTTTATATTAATTGCCTATTCATATGAGTATTTATTTGGTTAATATAAAATTTACTCCAAATTCCCTAGTGTTCAACACCCTACTTGCTCTTTATTAATCTTATAAACTAGGGTTTGATTTGACCTACGTTAAATTTTAGCACCATTATCAGGGAATTTTTTCATTAATTTAGGGTATAAAAAGGTTGTTTTAGGCTAGTTTTATATTTGTTTTTATAAATTATTATTTATTGATTCGTAATTGTTACTTTGATTTCACCTTTGATGATGCTTACTAAAAGTGTTAGTGATAATACTCTTTACTTTGATCATGAAATTGAATTAACTTTACATGGTTTATATAGGGAATAAAGATATAGAAGAGTGAATCAATAGGAATTGAATAATATGGCTGAATTAGAAAGAAGAACGTTAGGCGATTTTGCCATGCCTGACATAACAGGTAGTTTTGGAGAGATTGTGTCTCCAACCATTGCTAATAATAACTTTGAAATTAAGCCAAGCATTATTTAAATGGTGCAGAACAATCAGTTTGGAGGTTTACAAGGAGAGGACCCCTATCCTCACATTTTGACCTTCTTTAATGTATGTGAAACCTTTAAAATAAATAGTGTGACAGATAATGTAATAAGGCTTAGATTTTTCCCATTTTTGGTAAAGGATAAAGCACAACTTTGGTTTGCTAGTTTACCATGTGAATCAATCACAACATGGTACCAATTGAATCAACCATTTCTCTACAAATATTTTCCACTATATAAGACAACTAAGTTTCACAATAAGATCACTACTTTCAAGCAAATTGTAAGTAAGATGATCTATGCAGCTTAGGAGAGATTCAAGGAACTTCAAAGGCAATGCCCATATTATGGTTTGCAAAATTGGATGATTTCTTAAATTTTCTATAATGGGCTGACCGATGAGAATAGGAACATTGTTAATGCAGCTTCCAGTAGGAAATTGATGGATAAAATGGCTAAAGAAGATATTACTTTTCTTGAAGAACTTACATCTCAAGGGTACATGGGTGATGAAACAACAATGGTGAAAGCCAAAGGAGTTTAAGAACTTGACACCATTAATCTATTGAATGCAAAGGTAAATACTCTCACCACACTAGTAAGTAAATCTTAAATTATTCTTGTAGAAAGAGCTAATGTTGTTTGTCAGTTATATGGAGGATCTCATTCGTGTTCTCAATGTAATATGAATTCTAATGAGGATGTTAGCTATGTGCAAGGACCTTTTAATTAAAGAATAGGGCTAAAATCCAACACTTATAACCCTTAATGGAGAAACCACCTTGGATTCTTATGGTCAAATCCATCCTCTCAATTAAACCCTCTATTTAACCCAAACACCAAACCATAAAACCCACTAGGATTTCCCATGAAACAATAAGTCTTTAATCCTATCCATCCTAAACCCAACCTTGAAACTCTTATGGAGCAATTTGTCAACTAACAAATGACCATCAACAAATAAAATGAGGAGCAATTTAAGCAACTTAGCTCTAAATTTGAACAACTTGCTACTCATAACTGCATCCTTGAAACCCAAATTTCCTAACAAGCCTCTTCTTCTAACACTAAACCTTTAAGGAAGCTTCCTAGCCAACTAGAGTTTGCACTAAAAGAGACTTGCCAAGCAATTACTTTAAGGAGTGGTAAGGAGGTTTAAAAGGTTGCTAGTAAGAATAAGAGAGTGGTTGATGATGATGATGAGATAAAAATTAAAGCTAGTAAGGGAAATAAAGATGTGGATGTTAGTAGTAAAGATAATGTTGAGGGTGTAAAGAAGGGTAAAAAGGAATATGCCATACCACCCAAGGATGATGAACCTAAGGTAAATTTTAAAACACTGCATTTTCCTTAAAGGTTCATAAGGCATAGCTTGGATAAACAATTTGGCAAATTCCTTAATTATCTTAAGGAAATCACCATTACCATACCATTTATGGATGCCGTTAGAGACATGCTAGCATGGGCTAAATTTCTAAAGGATATCATTAACCATAAGAATAAGCTTGAAGATGATGGTTTAATATTAAAGAATCTAAGGCTATGTACTCCAAATCCTTACCAAAGCTTAAGGATCCCGGTTGCTTTACTATTCCATGTGTAATTGGAGGTACTCATTTTGATAAATCTTTATGTGATATTATTGCTAGTGCTAGCCTTATCCCTTACTTCATTTATAAAAGGCTTGATTTGGAAGAGCTTAAAACTACAAATATGTGTCTTTCTATAGCGGACAAATCTATCACTTATCCATTTAGCATTATTGAAAATGTGACAATTAAAGTAAGGAAATATGTAATACTAGTTGATTTTATTATATTGGACATGGAGGAAGATCTTGAAATCCTAATCTTGTTTGGGATACCATTTTTATGATAGCTGGAGCAATCATTGACATGAAAAGAGGGAAGATTATATTAGAAATGGACAATAAGCATATAGAATTTGATGTGTTTAAGATAATGAAGTCTACACTAATGGAAGTGTTGGGTAGAATTGACTCTTTTGATGTTATAGATGAATGCATTAAAGAGGTAATACATGAATGTTTAAGGCAAGACCTAATTGAGCCATACATGGTGAAAAATGCTAATGTGAAACTCTTAGAAGTAACATCACACCTTACTCCTCATGGAATCTCAAGGTTTGAACCTTTAAGGAGGGATGATGATCTGAAGTCCACTTCACCAAGTGAAGAAGTCAAGCTAGAGCTCAAGCTTTTACCATAAAATCTAAGATATCCATTTCTTGACTCTAACTTTAAATTTCCTTTTATTGTGAATTCATCTTTGCCTAGTAATAATGTTGATACTTTATGTGATGTGTTACTTAGTCATAAAAGTGTCATTGGCTATTGTACAAATGATTTAAAGGGTATTGGCCCTAATGTGTGTATACATAGAATCTTTTTAAAGGATAATACTAAACCTTTAATTAAAGGGCAAAGGTGACTAAATCCCACTTTTAAGGAGGTGGTGAGAAAGGACATAACTAAGTTGCTTGACAATGGAATCATATACTCCATTATTGATAGTAAATGGGTGAGGCCCATTCAAGTTGTTCCAAAGAATGGAGGCTTAACTGTTGTTAAAAATGAATATAATGATTTAATACCTGCTAGAACTATCATAGGATGGCATATGTGAATCGAGTATATGAAGTTAAATAAATTAATTAGAAAGGATCATTTTCCATTGCCTTTTATTGACCAAGTTCTTGAGAGACTAGCCAATTTTTCTTATTTTTGTTAATTAGATGGATTCAGTGGTTTTTATCAAATTCCTATTCACCCTGAGGACCAAGCTAATGCTACCTTTACATGCCTATATGGTACTTTTTCTTTTAAGTGTATGCCTTTTGGTTTATGCAATGCTCCTGCAACTTTTCAAAGATGCATGTTTTCAATATTCAATTATTTACTTAAAGATTGTGTAGAGGTTTTTATGGATGACTTTAGTGTTTATGGTACTAATTTTTCCTATTGTCTAAATAATCTCTCTAAAGTTCTTGATAGGTGTATCAAGCATGGATGAGTCTTGTATTGGGTTAAATTCCATTTCATGGCACAAGAAGGAATCATTCTTGGACACTCATTATAAAGAAGAGGTATTGAAGTTGACAAACCAAAGATAAAAATGATCCCTAATCTACAACCCCCGAAGTATGTTAAAGATGTAAGAAGCTTTGTTGGTTATACAGTTTTTGTATAGAAGATTTATTAAGGATTTTTCTAAAATAGTGAAGCCATTATGTAAAGTACTTGCTAAGGATGTTGTTTTTGAGTTTAATAAAGCATGTGCTGATGTATTTAAAACTTTGAAAATAGCTCTTATTTTAGCACCTATTTTGCAACCACTTAATTAGGGGCAACCATTTGAAATTATATGTGACACAAGTAACTTTGTAGTGGGGGTTATTCTAGGTTAAAGGAAAGAAGGGAGGCCATATGTGAACTACTATGCTAGCAAACTACTTGATAATACTCAAATTAACTATACTACCTTGGAAAAGGAGTTGTTTGCTATTATTTATGCATTTACAAAATTTAGAGCATATCTTATAGGGCTGAAGGTGATTATATATTTAGACCATGTTGCCCTTAAGTATATTTTAAATAAGAAGGATGCAAAACTTAAGCTCCTTAGGTGGATTTTAATGCTTTAAGAGTTTGATTGGGAAGTGAGAGATAAGAAAGGAAGTGAGAACCTTATTGCAAATCATCTATTAAGGCTAGATCAAGAGGGTTAAAGAAATATGATGATAGTGTGCCAATGAATGAGACATTTTCATGGTGAACATCTACTTAGTTTGGCGTCAAAGAAACTTCTATGGCTTGGGGATATTGGAAGTGAGTCAAATTGTATACCCTATATCTTTAAGACTTAGTATAGAGCAAGTAGGGTGTCGAACACTTGGGAATTTGGAGTAAACTTTGCATTAGCTGAAAAAATACTAAGATGGATAGGTAAAGTAATATCAAAATAATAATAATTTATTTAAAATAATAAATAAATCTAAATCAATAACTAACCACTAAAAATACTAAAGGAAATTATAGCAAAATACATGCATGAGAGAATTATGGCTCAGAATGAAACAAGAACTTTAAATTATTATTATCATATATCATATTAATTGGAAATTAGTTTATAGACTCCAAAAGCAATTCTCATTGTCAATTAGAGTCATTTCCTCTTAGAGTCCACAAGCACTCTCATGTTGTTGTAGAGATAAGAGAAAACCAAAAAGATATCATACTAATTTTTTATTCCCTAAAGATGAATTCCTTATCTCTAAGTGATATTCAATTCTTAAGTAATTTCAATTACATTCCACCAAATTACCCCAATTCTCATTATGAATACTTTGATTAACAAGTTACATATGATGATTAAGTATACATAACACAATTTGCATTACTTGAAATTAAATCATAAATAATATAAGATAAAAATGTAGTTCTTAAAATTGATTCCTCATTGTAATTCTCATATAAAGACTTAACCAAGATACATTATTAAAGAATAACAAGAGAGAATCAAATAAAATATAGAAAAAGGGAAAAGGAGAGAAAAGATTGTGTGAATAAAACCCTTTACTATGTCTTCTAAAGCTTGCTTAATGTAGAATAAGCTTCTCTTGCTTCTTGGCTTTGTCTCCCTTAAGTTTGTCTTCACTAAAAACTAGAACTTTTAACAATGATTTCTAAACAAAAACTAAATACTAATAATTATCATCTCTTCTTTAAAACAAGACCAAAGTTATGTATTTATAGGTTTCTTAGGGGTACAATTCGTGTCCTTTTGAAAAGATGCAAGAATAAAAGGATGAATTAAAAGGATATGTTGGTGTCAACTCAGCATAGCAAGCATCTTTCATGAGTCAATCAAATGGTGACGACTCGTGACTCTTCACTAGGGCTCCAACTTGACTTCACATGCTTTATGCTTCGTTCTAAAAAATTCCAAGTCCTTTCCATGCACGATTTGAGCCTAAGAACATGTATAAAACACACATAATCAACATAACGATAAAAGAAGTACAAATAACACTTGTATAATTAAATAAATACCATAAACACAAAAAAATTAAAAGAAATCAAACCTTAACTACCCTAAAGAACCATACATATTTGCATTACATCAAAGTCCCCCACACTTAGACCTTGCTTGCCCTTAAGCAAAAAATAAATATTCAATATGGAAAAGTTAACAAAATTTTCATCTCCTCCAAAAAAAATGTAGCTACCTTATAAAGTCATTTTAATTATGAAAGAGGTTAGAAAAGGATGGTTTAATAATTGGACTTTCAATGCTCAAAAATAATAAAACAAACAAGCTTCGTAGTATAAGTAATAAATTTACCAATTTATCTCAATTTACTAAGATTAAAATCAAGAATTCAGAGTCAAAGTTCTAACCAAGCAACTTAGCTAAAATAGTCATTCTTCAAACTTAAGGTTTCTATAAGTAAAAGCAACCTTGAGACAATATTAAGAACATTACCAACTCACTTTTCTCATGGCATTTTTAGACATTTTTATTCATAAATATACCTTTTAGTTGTATTCTTTCCAAATGAATGTAACTAAGGGGCATACTCAATTACACACAACTTACTCGAAATACATCTACTTATGATGTTACACATCCCTTTCTGAATGAATGTAACTAAGGAGCATACTCAATTAAACACAACTTACTCAAGATACATCACATCAACAAGCATTATTTACTTTTTTTTCCTTTATTTTTTTTCTTCTTTCTTTTTTTTTTAATTCCTCATCCATTATGGAAAAGTAAGTTCCATGTGTATTATGGCTATAGTTTCCCTAAGTCTACTCAAATCTATAAGAAAACCTAAGCTCAAATTCTTACCCCCTTAGCCTTAAGCATAGTTAGTAAGTTGACTAAAGCATTCTTTAGATTTTAAAAATAATAAAAAGAGATAAACAAAAAAACTTATAACTTATAGTAAATGAAACTTTAAACTTTTATCAATTGAGCATGAAAAACTAATTATCAACATAAAAACTTAACCTCAATCAAAATCAATAAGACTTATAAGATAACTACTTATTAAATATAGGAGAAGAATGAATGATGCAAAATATGTAAAATGTAGCATAACATATACACATAAAATAAAACACTAAAACAATCAATAGCTACTAATAATATCCCTAATATATACTAATAATATCCTAATAATATCCCTTCCCCCACACTTAAAAATGCACATAATCCTTAATATGATAATAATAAAGTAAGGAAAGGAAAGGAAAGTAGTACTCCCCTAGTCATTTATCAAGGTAGGCAATGGAGACTCAATGTGATATCCGGATTGTGCAAAGTATTGGTTCAACTTGTACTCCATTTTGTGTTACCTAAAATCAACTTGTAAATTCCTTACTTCCATTGCATTTAATTGATGTTGCATGGCAAGTTGGTTATCCAAAATTTGATTCCAAATAGGTGGTGTGGCACTTAAAGAACCACTAGGCTCACCCTGTATAGGATAGGTTAGTGAAGGCACATCACTAAATGGTGTAGGCATAGGAGATTCCTCTGGATCCTCCTCCTCTTCTTCTTCCATTGCTTGGGATTCATCAACTTGTAGTGGTCATGCTATTTCACACCAACAAGAATGTGTCTTTAATTAAATCAAGTGAAATGATGAATCGACCACTTCACCTCTCACAAAAGCTTGTTTAGTAAAGTAGGAACACTCAACTATATGAGTGAAATCATCAAGGTTAACATTCAAAGCTTTTGTAATAATAGTAACAACATGTCCATGGGTAACTAGAGCATCTTTTCATGGAGCACGAGCCAATAATTGATTAAAAAATCAATAAGTCTAACATACTTTTTTTTGTGAATACACCACATTAAAAATAATTCTTATGCAGAGACACGATTGAATTCAGATTTATGAAAAATGACACATACAATAACTTTATGTAACAACCAATATTTCAAATCCTTAATGAATATAGCCTTGCCTTTCTTAGGTTAAAATGGTGATTGTAAATCTATCAAGAATGTCCAAAATTCATTTAAGTTAAATGATGGAAGGGGTTCACACAAGCCATCCTCTTTAAAGCCAAAGACACGTTGCATGAATGAATAAATGAGTTGATGTTTGATGGTTAATATTTGAAATTCCATAATTTATGTATTGGTTAGGTGTACATCTAAAGTGGTGTAGAATTCAGTGATCAAATCAACATAAGTGTTCTTATACATGGAAATAAACTTTTTTAACCCACATGTTGTTAGCATTTTATCAAAAGAGTTATGTATACCCACATCATTAAAAAGGGAGTAAGGTATATACTTGCAACCTACAATTTCTCTAAGCTTGATATTGGTAAACTTAGCACCTCCTTCATGTGATAGGATAGGAAACTTAGCCTTTTAAGTTTATGAAAATCTTCCTCTTCTTAATGTCCTTCTTCAATATGTGGTCTCTTGGATGATGAACTCTTTGTCTTATCCATTTCAAAAGTCTAACTTGATGGAAACTAGAAGTTTAAGGATGTGTAAAGAATAAAGAAAACTTGTTATGAGAGATGGTAATGAATGAGAGAAATAAATATATATGGGTAGAGGGAATGAACGAGTGATAAGATGGAGAAAAACTAAAAAATGAAAAAAATGAAAAGGCAAAGTGTGTAGGGAGAATATAAAGATTAGAGAATAAGAAAAAAATGTATGGGATTTATAAGTTAAATGGAAAAGGGATATCAAAAACTATAGTCAAAGTTATGTTTATATAGATATAGTAGGGTAGGGGTGTAAGGTGATAGAATGATCGTGAAAGGTCATGAAAAATAGTGAAAAGTCATATAGAGTGGTGAAAAGTCATGACTTTTCTTGGAAAGGAAATAACTTTTCACTATTAGGGGTTGTGTTTGTTTGGGAAATAATAAGAATAAGACAAGTGATTTAATAAGAAAAAGTGTGTAATATATAAAATTAATAACATTATGAGTATTAGAAATGTATGTATATGTTTATATATAAGTATCTAAGGGAAAATGAAGGGAACAAGTTGTCACCCATTGTGCCAACTCGTTACAGTAACTCACTGTCACGAGTTGTCACTTCGTGATGACTTAGCACAATTTGGTTGTGTCATAAGTTGATCCACTCATGATGACTCATGACCAAATGAAGGTTGAAAATTGAGCAATTTGACAAGCAAGGCTAGCCATAATACACATAGAAATAAATACATAAACACATACTTTGGAAAATAAATTAGTAATACTAAATTTATAAATAAAAATATAATAAAAAACTAAAAAAACCAAATATAAACTAGAAATAAAGGTACTAAGTGTAAAAATGTGAATTGATGAAGTATAACTAAAATAAAATAAATGAAAATAACATAAATAAAAATAAAAATGTGTAACATTATCTTGCTAAATTTTAAAGGTGTATAGCTTGACCTTACCATGATTTAATTATGATATAGATAAAGAGATAGACCGGCTTAAAGCAATTGCTTCATCGATTAAGTAAGGCTTTAGACAATGTCTGTTAAACTTGAATACTTCCCCTTTTTCATTAGCAATATCAACTGCACCATGAGGATAAGCTTTAATAACTATGAAAGGTTTGAACCATTATGAGTTCAATTTTCCCAGAAATAACTTGAGTCTTGAATTATAAAGGAGAACAAGCTCTCTTTCATGAAATTCTTTCTTAGATAAGTGCTTGCTATGCCTTAACTTGGTGTGATCCTTATACAACTTTGCATTTTCATAAGCATTCATTCTTAATTCGTCTAATTCATTAAGTTGAAGTAATCTTTTCCGACTGGCCTTCATAAAGTCAAAATTCAATGCCCTTGTTGCCTAATATGCCTTATGTGCCAACTCAATGGGTAAATGAAAAGACATTCCATAAATCAATTGGTAAGGTGTAATGCCTATTGGAGTTTTAAAGGTTATCCTATATGCCTATAAAGCATCATCTAGCTTCAATGCCTAATCCTTTCTTGAAGAAGATATAATTCTCAAAAATCCATTTAATCTCTCTATTACTTACCTCAACTTGTCCACTAGATTATGGGTGATACAGGGTAGCTATCTTGTGTGTTACCCTATACTTTTTTAGAAGAGCTTCTATCATATGATTACAGAAATGTGAACGTCCATCACTAATCAATGCTCTCGAAGTACCAAATTTGGGAAAGATTACTTTCTTGAGCATCTTCTTGACCACTTTAGCATCATTAGTAATGGTTGGCATTGCTTCCACCCATTTAGATACATAATTAACCATAACTAAAATATACTTGTTACCTAAAGAACTAGGAAATGGACCCATAAAGTCTATTCCCCAAACATTAAAAAGCTCAACTTTAAGTATTTCTTTCAAAGGCATCTCATGTTTCCTAGATATGTTACTCATTCTTTGACATCTATCGCATGTGAGAATAAACTCTCTAGCATCTTTAAATAAAGTTGGCCACTAAAACCTATATTGTAGTACCTTAGATGCCATTTTTATTACACCAAAATGTCCTCTAACATCAAAGGAATGGCAATGTCTCAAAACATCTTGAGCTTTATCTTGAGGGATGCATCTCCGAATTAAACCATTTGTGCATCTCTTTTGTAGTAATGGTTCCTCCCAATAGTAGGATTTTCTATCATTTAAGAATTTCTTCTATTGTTTATAATCCATTCCATAATGAAGAATGCCACTCACAAGATAGTTAGCAATATCTACAAACCATGGAAGTTCCTTTGATGCCACACTTAAGAGATGTTCACCATGAAATGTCTCATTAATAGGTACACCATCATCATGTTCCTGTAACCCTTGTTGATTTAGTCTTGACAAATGATCTACAGCCAGGCTTTCACTTCCTTTTTTTATCTCTCACCTCCCAATCAAACTCTTGAAGCATTAAAATCCATTGCATGAGCCTAGGTTATGCATCCTTCTGACTTAAGAGGTACTTAAGAGCAGCGTGGTTTGAATATACAATCACCTTCTGCCCTATAAGATATGCTTAAAACTTGTCAAATGCATAAAAAATAGCAAGTAACTCCTTCTCTATAGTGGTGTACTTAATTTGAGTATCATCAAGTAGTTTGCTAGTATAGTTAATCACACATGGCTTTCCTTCCTTCCTTTGACCAAGAACAACCCCCATCATAAATTTACTAGTGTCACACATAATTTTAAATGGTTGCTCTCAATTAGGTGGTTGTAAAACTGGTGCTAAAATAAGAGCTTCCTTCAAAGCCTCAAATGCATTAATACATGCCTTATCAAACTCAAACACAACATCTTTAGCAAGTATTTTGCATAATGGCTTTGCAATCTTGGAAAAATCTTTGATAAATCTCTAATAAAAACTCGCATGTCCAAGAAAGCATCTTATATCTTTTACACATTTTGAATGTGGCAAATTAGCAATCACTTCTATTTTTTCTTTATCAACTTCAATATGTCTCTTTGATATTAAGTGGCCAAGCATAATTCCTTATTACGCCATAAAGTGACACTTTTCCTAATTCAAGACCAATCCATGCTCTTTACACCTGTCAAGAACTTTGGAAAGATTTTCTAGGAAATTTGCAAAGTTAAATCCATAATCACTAAAATCATCCATAAAAACCTCTACACAATCATCAAGTAAATCACTAAATATAGAAAACATGCATCTTTGAAAAGTTGCAAGTGCGTTGTGTAAACCAAAAGCCATATGCCTACAGGTAAAAGTATTGTATGGGCATGTAAATGTAGTTTTAGCTTGGTCCTTAGGATGAATAGGAATTTAGTAAAAACCACTAAGTCCATCTAAATAACAAAAATAAAAGTTAGCTAGTCTCACAAGAACTTAGTCGAAAAAAGGCAATGGAAAATTATCTTTTCTAGTTGCTTTATTCAATTTCCTATAATCTATACACATACACCATCTTGTGATAGTTCTAGTAGGTATCAAATCATTAGATTCATTCCTAACAATGGTTAAGCCTCCATTCTTTAGAAAAACTTGAACGAGGCTCACCTAATTACTATCACTAATGTAATATATGATTCCATTATCAAGCAACTTAATCACCTCTTTTCTCACCACTTCTTTGAGAGTGGGATTTAATCGCCTTTGACCTTTAATGGAAGTTTTGGCATTATCCTCCAAGAGGATTCTATGCATACACAATTTTGGGCTAATGCCCTTCAAATCATTAATAGAATAACCAAGGGCATTCTGATGACTTAGCAAAACATCACAAAAGGCATCAACATCAATATTAGGCAAAGATGAAATAATAAAAGGGAAATCAGTATTAGAGTCAATAAGTGCATATCTTAGATTGGATGGTAAAGGCTTAAGCTATAGATTCACTTTTTCATTTGGTGTAGTAACCTTAGGATCATCATCCCTTCTTAAGGGTTCAAATCTTGAAATTCTGTTGGAAGGTAGGTATGAAGTTACTTCTAAAAGTTGATCACTAGTCTCATGGTTTGTATATGGCTTGATCGGATCTTACTTTAGACATCCATGTATTACCTCGTCAACACATTCATATAAAATATCAAGGGAATCAATTCTACTTTCTACTTTTACTAATGTAGATTTCATTATCTTGAATACATCAAACTCTAAACGCTCATTGGTCACTTCTAATGTAATCTTTCCTCTCTTTATATCTATAATTGCATCGACCGTTACCAAAAAAGGTCTACCAAATAAAATTGGAATCTCAAGGTCTTCTTCCATTTCCAAAACAAGGTATTACAAACTTCCCCACCTTAGTTGGCACATTTTCAAGAATTCCTAATGGATAGGTGATGGATTTGTCCACCAAGGAAAGACATATATTTATAGGTTTAAGTTCTCCTAAGTCAAACCTCTTGTAAATGGAGTAAGGCAAAAGGTTAACACTAGCTCCAATATCACACAAAGCTTTATCAAAATGAGTACCACCAATAAAATAAGGAATTGTAAATAACCTGGATCTCTAAGTTTTGGTTGAGATTTAGAGTACATACCTTTGGATTATTTGACAAGGGATACTAAACCATAGTCTTCAAGCTTATTCTTATGACTAACCATGTCTTTAAAAAACTTGCCCCATGTTGGCATATCTCTAATGGCATCCATAAATGGTATGGTGATAGTGATTTCCTTAAGATAATTAAGGAATTTGCTAAACTGCTTATCTAAGTTATGCCTTATAAACATTTGAGGGAAAGGTAGTGCCTTAAGATCTACCTTTAGTTCATAATCTTTAGGTGAGTTGGCATCATCCTTTTTACCATTCTTTACACTTTCAACATCATTCTTGCTACTTACTTCCACCTCATCACTTCCCTTACTGGCTTCAATTCCTACCACCTCATCATCATCAACCATTCTCTTATTTTTACTAACATACTTTTCAACCTCCTTTCCACTTCTTAAAGTAATTGCTTGACAAGTCTCTTTTAGTGCAAACTCTAGTTGGCTAGGAAGCTTTCCTAAGGGTTTGGTGTTAGAAGAGGAGGCTTATTGAGCAATTTGAGTTTCAAGGATACGGTTGTGAGTAGTAATTTGTTCAAGTTTGAAATGAAGTTGCTTAAATTACTCTTCACTTTATTTGCTAATGGTCATTTGTTAGTTGCAAATTGTTCCATACTATTTTCAAGGTTGGATTTGGATTAGGTATGATTGAAGGGTTATTATTTCATGGGAAATCCTAGTGGGTTTTGAGGTTTGGTTTTTGGGTTAAATGGAGGGTTCAATTATGAAAATGTATTTTACCATGAAAATGATGGGTGGTTCCTCTATTTTGGATTATAAGAATTTAAGTTCAACCCTATCTTTTGATTGAAGGCTCCTTGTATATAGCTCACATCTTCGTTAGAATTCATACTACATTGAGAATATGAATGGGATCCTCTACACAACTCAAGCAACATTAGTACTTTTTAAAGGGTTGATTTGATATTTACTTACCATTCTTATGATAACATCTACTTTTGCATTCAATAGATTGATTATATCAAGCTCTAAAACTCATTTTGCTTTCACCATTATTATCTCATCACCCATGTATCCTTGAGATGCAAGTTCTTCAAGTAAGGTAACGGCTTCCCTAGTTGTCTTATCCATCCATTTCCTATTAGAGGCAGTATTTACAATATTTCTATTCTCATCTATCAACCCATTGTAGAAAATTTAAGGGATCATCCAATCTAGTAAGCCATGATGTGGACATTAACTTTGAAGCTCTTTAAATCTCTCCCAAGCTAAATAGATTGTTTCACTTCCATTTTGCTTAAACGTTGTAATCTTATTGCGAAATTTAGCTATCTTATGTGGTAGAAAATATTTATGCAAAAATGCTTTCTTCAATTGGTCTCATGTTGTGATTGATTCACTAAGAAAACTAGAAAGCCACATTTGTGCTTTCTCCTTGACTAAAAATGGGAAAAGCCTAAGCCTTATTACATCATCGGTCGCACCATTGATCTTGAAAGTTGCACACACATTAAGAAAAGTCAATATGTGAGCATATGGATCCTCTCCTTGCAAACCTCCAAACTAATTATTCTGCACCATCTGGATGATTCTTGGCTTGATTTTAAAATTATTATTAGCAATGGTTGGGGCCATAATCTCCTTGAAACCTCCTGAGATGTCGGGCATAGCAAAATCTCCTAATATTCTTCTTTCTGGTTCGGCTATGTTGTTCAAATTCTATTGGTTCACTCTTCTATATCTTAGGTCCTTGCATAAGGCACGTATAGTTAAATCAATTTTAGAATCAAAGTATAAAGTATTATCACTAGTACTTCAAGTAAGCATCTTAGAAAAATAAAAATAAAATCACAATCACAATCAAACAAACGAAAGTTAATAATTAGGAAACTATAAAAAAACAAAATAAAATTAAGGCCTAAAACAACCTTTCTCTACCCTAAGTTAATTAAATTTACTAAACAAATTCCCTGGCAATGATGCCAAAAATTTGAAGAGGGTCAAATTGTATAACCTAGTCTTTAAGACTTAGTATAGAGCAAGTAAGCTGTTAAACACTCCGGAATTTAGAGTAAACTTTGCATTAACCGAGTAGATACTAAGATGGATAGGTAAAGTAATATCAGAATAATAATAATTTATTAAAACTAATAAATAAATTTAAATCACTAACTAACCACTAGAAATACTAAAGGAAATTATACCAAAATACATGCATGAGAGAATTATGACTCAAAATGAAACAAGAACTTTAAATTATTATTATCATATAACATATTAATTGAAAATTATTTTATAGACTTCAAAAGCAATTCTCATTGTCAATTAGAGGCATTTCCTCTTAGAGTCCACAATAACTATCGTGTTGTTGTAGAGATAAGAGAAAACCAAAAAGATATTATACTAATTTTTTATTCCCTTTAGATGAATTCCTTATCTCCAAGTGATATTCAATTCTTAAGTAATTTCAATTACATTCCACCAAATTATTCCAATTCTCATTATGAATACTTTGATTAACAAGCTACATATGATGATCAAGCATACATAACACGATTTACATTAATTGAAATTAAATCATAAATAATATAAGATAAAAATGTAGTTCTTAAGATTGATTCATCATTGTAATTCTCATACAACGACTTAACCGAGATACATTATTAAAGAATAACAAGAGAGAATCAAATAAAACATAAAAAAAGGGAAAAGGAGAGAAAATATTAAGTGAATAAAACCCTTTACTATGTCTTCTAAAGCTTGCTTGATGTAGAATAATCTTCTCTTACTTCTTGGCTTTGTCTCCTTGGAGTTTGTCTTCACTAAAAATTAAAACTTTTTACAATGATTTCTAAAAAAAAAAAAACTAAATACTAATAATTGTCATCTCTTCTTTAAAACAAGACTAAAGTTATGTATTTATAGGTTTCTTAGGGGTACAATTTGTTTCCCTTTGAAAAGATACAAGAATGAAAGGATGCATTGAAAGGGTATATTGGTGCCAACTCGACACCATTGTGCTAACTCAGCATAGCAAGCATTTTTCATAAGTCAATCAAATGGTGGCGACTCATGACTCTTCACTAAGGCTCCAACTTGGCTTCACATGCTTCATGCTTCGTTCTAAACAATTCCAAGTCCTTTCCATGCAAAGTTTAAGCCTAAGAACATATATAAAACACATATAATCAATATAAGGATAAAAGAAGTAAAAATAACACTTTCATAATCAAATAAATACCATAAACAAAATTAAATTAAAAGAAATCAAACCTTAACTACCCTAAAGAACCATACACATTTGCATTACATCAATATTAAAAATTATCTAGTGAGTGGTATTCTTCCTTATGGGATGGATTATTGACAAAGGAAGAAATTCTTGTATGATATCAAATTCTACTATTAGGAGGAGCCATTGATTTGCAAGAGATGTATAGATGGTTTGATTAGGAGGTGTATTCCTCAAGATGAAGTTCAAGATGTTTTGAGACATTGTCACTCCTTAGATGTTGATGGACACTTTGGTGCATTAAAAATAGCATTTAAGGTACTTCAATATGGTTTTTGGTGACCTACCTTATTTAAAGATGCTAGAGAATTTGTGCTTACATATGATAGATGTCAAAGAATGGGTAATATTTCTAAGAAACATGAGATGCCTTTGAAAGGAATTTCTGAAGTTGAGCTTTTTGATGTTTGGGGCATAGATTTCATAGGTCTATTTCCTAGTTCTATAGCCTATAAGTATATTTTAGTTATGGTTGACTATGTCTCAAACTAGGTGGAAGTAATACCAAGCATTACTAATGATGATAAGGTTGTCAAGAAGATGCTTAAGAACATAATTTTTCCAAGATTTAGTACTCCTAAAGCATTGATTAGTGATGGAGGTTCACACTTTTGCAATCAAGTAATAAAGGCACCTTCGAAGAAATATAGGGTAACACATAAGGTTGCCACCCCATATCACCCACAAACAAGTTGGTAGGTTAAGGTGAGTAATAGAGAGATTAAATGGATTCTTAAAAAATAGTGTCTTCTTTAAGGAAGGATTAGGCATTGAAGCTAGGTGATGCTTTATGGGCATATAAGATAACTTTTAAAACCCCAATTGGCCTTACACCCTACCAATAAATTTATGGAAATTCTTGTCACTTGCCAATTGAACTTGAGCATAAGGCATATTGGGCAACAAGGGCTTTGAATTTTGATTTGAACAAGGCAGGTCGGAAGAGGCTACTTTAACTTAATGAATTGGATGAATTAAGAATGAATGATTATGAAAATGCAAAGTTATATAAGGATCGTACTAAGTTGTGGCATAATAAGCATTTAGCTAAGAAGGAATTTCATGAGGGCAAACTTATTCTATTCTATAATTCAAGACTAAATTATTTCCTGGAAAATTAAAGTCAAGGTGGTCAAGTCCTTTCAAGATTGTAAAGGTCCATCCTTATGGAGCAATATAAATTGCTAATGATAAAGGGGAAATTTTCAAGGTTAATGGCCATCGTCTCAAGCCATATTTGATTAGTGAAGAAATTGATCATGCAAGGTCGATCTCTCTTATTACACCTTAATTAGTAAAGGAAAGGTCTAGCTATAGACCATTAAATGTAGCATGGTAATATTTACACATTTCATTTATTTTAATAGTTTATGCCATTTTATTATCTTTTGATTTATTTGAACCACATTTTAGCATTAGTAGTATTTATAGTTTTACTAGTAGTTCTTTTATTATACTTATTTAAATTTAGGTTAATCTTTTCTTATATTTATCCTTTATAAAATATGATTTTCTTTGATGTTTTTATAGTTTATTTGCATAGGTTTTTCCTTACAAAGCACACATATATACCATTTTTCCTTAAGTTTATTTTATTTATACTAAATTTCTTTTTTCTCTTTCTTTATTTTATTGAGTTAATATATAAAAGTAGTGTGCCAAGTCGTCACTAAGGTGCCAACTCATTACAGAGTCAAGGCATGTCGAGTCATCTCTTGGTGATGACTTGTTCTAGTGAGCCTGAGAGCCAAGTCATCCCTTAGTGATGACTCGTTCTAGTATGCCATGATGCCGAGTTGGCACAATGGTGCCAACTTGAGCCATCCACATCCTTTTTCCTAAAAAAAAGAAAACAAAACATATATTTTTTTATATACTTCTATTTCTAACTTTTCCCTCTCTTTTTCTTTTATCCTTTTACTATAAAAACTACAAAAAATATGACTAAAAATGAAAAGTCATGTTCTTTTCCAAGAAAGGTCATAACCTTTCAACCTTTTCTTACACTCTAGTCTAAATAGCTATATATAACTTATTTGACTCATAGTTTTTTATTCTCTCTTTACACTTTTTCTAATTCCTACACTCAACCTTTTAATTTTCCCTACGTTTTTGCATTCCTCTCTACATATTCTTCTCTTTTCTTTTCTTATTCTTCTTCTCATTGCCATATTCTTTCCATAATACCTTTTCCTTTTTATATTTCCCCTTATCTAACTGAAATCCACACTCCACTTTGCTTTTTCTTTTTCTTTTCTCTGCACATTAGCTTTTCTTTTTTACACCATACCCACTCTCATTACCATCTTCTTCATCCTTCACACTATACCCACTTTTCTTCTTATTATCTTATTATCACTACATCATTTCTTTCATAATGGGTAAGACTAAGGGTTTTACATTAAAAAGGCCACAAGAAGAACATGAGGAGGAGGATTTGGCACCCACCTACAAGGCTAAGTTCCTCATGTTTATCCATGAGGAAGGTCCTAGATTCACTACTCTTAAGTTTAGGGAAATCATCGGTTGTAAGTATATTCCCTCATCTCTTCTTAATGACATTGGCATGCATGACAATTTTAATCAATTGTTGACTACTTATGGACTTAAGAAGTATATTTCAATGCATGAACACACTTATGTTGAGTTTATTATAGAATTTTACACATCATTGGATGTTAACTTGCATGATTCCTACATTTTAGAATTCATATTGCTAGGGAAACAACACTAACTTACTTATTCTTTTATGCAACATATATTTGGTTTTAAAAAGGATGATCTATGTGATCCCCCTGAGTCTTTTAAAGTAAATGAATTCTGGACCTTTTGGACTGACTTGTAAACTAATTTTCAACCTAAGAAGGGTAAGGTAATGTTCATTAAAGATTTAAAACTATGGTTATTGTACAAAGTCCTTGCCTGTGTTATTTTCCACAAATCATAATTTAACAAATTTTCTACACAAGAATTGTTTTTTATGTGGTGCATTCATACTAAGGCGTAAGTGTATTAGACATATTAGATTTTTAATCATCTTTTAACATGTGCTACACATAAGGATGCCTCACTCACTCATGGTCATGTTATTACTATAATTGCTAAGTCTCTAGATGTTAACCTTAATGATTTTGACTGTGTTATTGAGTGCTCTTATTTCATTAAGCAAGTATTTTTAAGAGGTGAAGTTGTGGATGTTTCCTTTCGATTGATTCTGGCAAGGTATCGATCATGTTGTAGAGGTTTGGAACATCCTCCTCAAGTAGAGGAAACCCAAGAATAAGAGGAAGTTGTTGAGCTTAAGCACTCTCCCGACAATGAACCCCATGGTGATGAACCTCTTCTAACTTTACCTATTTAGGGTGGTGCCGGTGGTTCTTCAAGTAGACAATCTCATATTTAGGAGCAAATTATGGAAACTTAAAAGGAGATGCAATGTCACTTCAATGGCATGGAGACTAGGAACCTACAACTTGATCACTGTCAATGTAAGATGGAGTATAAGTTGAATCAATTTTTTGCCCATTCTAGTTATACCATTGAGTCTCCTCCACCATCTCCTTTATAAGACTAAGGGAGTTTTTCTTTACCTTTCCTTATTTTTTAGGAATCACATTTGGGATAATGTGCATTTTTAAGTGTGGGGGAAGGGATATTTGTAGTGGCTATTTAATTATGTTTATGTATGTATGCATGTGTTAACTAGTATAAGTTTTAAGTTTTTATACTTTATTTTGCATAATTTTATCTTCTCCATATTCATAAGTATTTTATTTTTCAAGTTCATCTTGATTATGATTAAGGTTTTATCTTTATGCTATGTTAATAATTAACTTTTTATGCTTAATTGGTAGAATTTTAAAGTTTCATTTAGCATAAGTTTTAAGTTTTTCTTTGTATCTTTTATTGTTATTTTTAAAATATAAAGAATGTTTAGTCAACTTTCTAATTATACTTAAAGCTAGGATGGTAAGGATTTAAGCTTAGTTTTTAAGGATTGAAGTAGCCTTAGGGAAACTATAGCCACAATATGTGTAACTAGCTTTTCAATAATGGATGAAGACATAACAAATATATATATATATATATATATATATATATATATATATATATATAGGAAAACAAAAAGAGAAAAAATATTATGCTTGTTAATATGATGCATTTCAAGTAAGTTGTGTGTAAATGAGTATGCTCCTCAATTACACTCATTCAGAAAGAATGCAATTAGTATAAAAAAAAAAGTGTGTATGTGTCTAAAAAATCCATGAGAATTGTTGGTTAATGTGTGTGCTTAATCCTTGTCCCATGGCTTCTTTAGTTCTTAGAAATCCTAAGTTTGATGAATGAACATTATAGTTAGAAAGCTTGGTTAGCACTTTGACTTTATATTCTTTGATTTTGATATATTCTTTGATTTTGATCTTAATAATTTGAGATAAATTTTTAAACTTATTAATTATGCTATGAAATTTTCTTTTTTTTTAATCATTATTGAGCATTGGAAGTTTAGTTATTAACTACCTTTTTCTTAAAATTTCTTTCTTGGTTAAGATGACTTATTGGGATAACTACATCTATTTTGGAGAAGATAAAAAATCTTTTGTTATTTTCCTACTTAGTTCTTTCTCTCTTGCTTGAGCGCAAGTAAGGTCTAAGTGTAAGGGAGTTTGTTATAATGCAAAATAGCATAGTTCTTTAGGGTAGTTATGATTTATTTTTCTTTAGTTTTTTTTTATTTTGTTTGATTATACATTGTTTTTTATTTCTTTTATTTATGTTGTCCTTATATTAATTTTGTGTTTTGTAGGTTTTCTTATGCTTAATTTATGCATGGAAATGCATTTAGACACTTTATAATGAAGAATGGTATACGGAAAGTAAAAAGAAGTAAGTGTCGACTCGTCACCATGGGAACTATGGGATGACTCAGGATAGTAGATAGTCATACTAACTTGGCACAGTTGTCGAGTCATGATAGAGAGCAAGTGTGTCGAGTCAAGCCTACCTTGGCATGATGGTGCTGACTCGTCCTTCACACCCTTTCAATGCACCTTTTCCCATTTACATCCATTTGAAAGGAGCACGAACTAGGATGATGAGAAGCCTATAAATACATGAATTTATCTCTATTTTAGGCTTGAAAAACACTTAGTTTAAGCACTAGAAAATAATTAGTATCTTTATTAGTTTTATTATTAAAAAAGAAGTTAAAGTGCTTAGTGTTGAAAGTCATATCCAAGGATTGAAGGAAGATATCAAGAGGACCTACTACAAATCAAATAACTTCTTAGAGAGCATTAAAGAGTTTATTAACACAATCATTTTCTCTTTTCTCTATTTTTGTTACTTAATGTTTAAAATAATTCTTTATTGTTCTTTGACTTTGAACACTATGTATTTTGGCTAAGTCTTTGCTTGTTAGGATTACAATGATCAATTAATCTATAAACTACATTTTTAGCTTTTCTAATTCATGGTTGATTTAATTTCAATTAAGTTTTGGAATGTGTTATGTATACTTGATCACCATATATAACTTATTAATCAAATGTTCACAATGAGAGTTGGGGCATTTTGGTGGAAATATAATTGAATTTATATAAGGGTTAGGAAAGTACTTGGAAATAAGAAATCCACTTTAAAGGGTTTAAGAATTAGCATAATACTTAATGGTTTTTCGTTTATCTCTACAATGTCATGAGAATTCTTGTAGACTTTAAATGAAAATACCCTTAATTGATAATGAGAATTACTTTTAAGGATTACTGGCTAAATTCTCTAATCATTTCATGTATTTATGTGTTTGTTAATAAATATAGTTCTAGATTGATTCTCAATTATAATTCTAATATACATCGCTTTAATTTGTTATAGTATTCCTAGTTTAATTAAAGTAATTTATATTTTTTAGTAATTTTAGAATAGTTAGAACATTTTAACATAGTAAAAATTGTCTATCCATCCAAGTATTTATCCAGTTAATATAAAATTTACTCCAAATTCCTTAGTGTTCAACACTCCACTTACTCTTTACTTAGTCTTAAAGATTAGGGTTTACTTTGACCCACATCACCTCTTCTTTAATTAATTTAGTCACATAATTAATATTGGAAATTAAAGGTTTATACATGGTTGATTTCTTTTTTTTTTAGTGTAGGGGTTTGCATTGAGATAATAGTTAAACATGACTACCTCTTTATTAAATCATCCTCTTCTATATCTTGAATTAAGCATGCTTCGAGTGAGGGTGAGGTATTTTTCAAACACTCCTTGTACACAGCTCCTTATCACATTTACTTTGTAACATTAATTCATGTTGGTAGTTTGCTTTGCCATTTTAAAGACATCGAACTTTACTTTATTATCTCCTATTTCGAGCATGATCTTGCCTCATTTGACATCTATAATTGCACCAGCTATAGCTAAGAAAGGACACCCTAAAATAATTGGAATTTGAAGGTCCTCCTCCATCTCTAGAATGATAAAATCTTTTGGCACATCTCCAACTTTAACAAGCACATCCTATAAAATACTATTAGGATATATGATAGATTTATCTGCTAGTTGTAATGACACCATTATGGGTTTAGGTTCTCTAATATTAAGGCGTTTATAAAGAGAAAGAGGCATTATACTCACACTTGCACCTAAATCACACTACCTATAAATTCACTACCAATGACACAAGGAATGGTAATACTCCTTAGATCCTTAAGCTTTTATAGAAGCTTATTTTGAATTATCGTACTACATTCCTCATTAATAAGAATGGTCTCAAAGTCTTCCTATTTTCTCTTATGTGAAATTATGCCTTTCAAGAACTTTGCATAGGAAGGCATCACATTGATTACATCCAAGATTGGAATGTTAAGTTTGAGTTGCTGAAATGCCTTTAAAAACTTCCTAAATTACTTGTCTAATTTTCTATTTTGTTGCTTTTGAAGGAAGGGTGGTGATGGAGTGTTAATTGATGGCATTTTCTTTTTAGTTTCCTTCTTTTCATTAATAAGCTCCTCAGTCTATCCCTCTCCTTCTTCTTAGGTGTCTTTTATAGCCTCTTCATTTCCCTTTTGGAGCTCCATCATAGGTAATTACTTTCCACTCCTTAGTGTTATTGTCTTTGCTTGATCTCTAAGGTTTTTAGGTTAACTAGGCAGCATTCCACTTTTTCTTGAGTTAGAAGCTTAATATGCAATTTGATTTTCTAACATTTTATTATAAGTAGTAAGTTTACTCATTTGAGATGTTAAAGTCTTAATAGTTTCCCTTTGCTTCACTTGATCATTAAGAACTCTCCCTATTAAGCTTTCCATGTTCGGTTTGTGCTCTTAAAATTGATGGAAAGTGTTCTTTTATTGAAAACCAGGTGGGGGCTACTTAAATCCTTGATTGGTATTTTGTACTTCTCCTTGATTTTACTATGAAAAATTAGGGTGATTTTACCATCTCGGATTGTATGTGTTAGAGTAATAGTTCCTTTGAGCTCTTTGATAGTTATTTATAGCATTAAGTTGCTCATTTGACAGTTCTTGAGAGAAATGGTTCCTTTGACACTCTATAGTAGAATATCCTCCTCTATATTATTCACACGCATAGACAGACATCATATTAGGTGCTTTAGTTGTAGCTTTTAATTTCTTAATGAACATGTTAATCTTTGCATTTAGAAGATTCCATCCATCCACCTCATACATACCCACAACTCTCTTTGGTACACTTTTTTCTCCTTACCATTGATAATTAATAGAAGCAATGGACTGAAGTAAGTTATAAGCCTTATAAGGCATTTTGCTCATAAAAGACCCTTGAGTTATAGTATCTATAATGATCCTTATAGGTTCAGTGAGTCCTTAATATAATGCTTGAATAAGCGATCATTGAAAGACTATATAGTGTGGGCATTGTTATTGCAAGTCCTTAAACCCTCCCAAGCTTCATACAAAGATTCACCGTGTTGTTAAGTGAAACTCGCAATCTTTTGTCTGAATTTTGCTGTCTTGCTTAGTGGAAAATATTTGCCTATGAATGCCTTTGACAAGAAATCCAATAAAGTGATAAACTATGGCACTAAAGAGTTCAACCACAACTTATCCATATCCCTCAAAGAAAAGGGAAATAATTTTAGCTTTATAGTATCTGAGCTAACCCCATTCATTTAGAATTTATCATAAATATTCAAAAATTACGTTAAATGGGTGTTAGGATCCTCACTTGGTAGACTACCAAATTGGTACTATGACATCATTTGAATTATTGTTAGTTTAATCTTAAAATTGTTTACTTTTATTGGTTGGCCTCATAATGCTATTTTGCTTGTCTCCTATATTAGGCATTGTGTACTCTTAAAGAGCACAATTTCTCACTTAATGTCCACCTTGTCCATTAGCCATTTTTTTCTTGTCCTTTCTCGTGTTTTTCCTTTTGGTTATTTTTACACAACTTCTCAATTTCAAGGTTGATTTTCTCAAAGTCAGCTCCTTGGGGTCGAGTGTGCATAAACTAGCAAAAACCCAGAAAATTAATGAACAAAACAAGTGAGTTATAGAAAGAAAAATGCTAGCCTAAGAAAAAGTAAAATCTAAATTAATATCAATATTATCAATCCCTAACAATGTCGCCAAAAACTTATTGTGCTAAAAATTCACAAGTGCATGAATCATGAATTGTAGTATAAAAAGATATCATCCCACGAGGATTGAATATTGAACACTAATTTTTCAACTTATTATCCTAGCTAGCAAATCGAATTATGTAATTAAAGAAATCAAATATGAATTTAATCGACTAAAACAAAGGGAAAATCAATGAATGAAAACTTAGAGCTTGGATGTAGTTTCACAATTCTAATATGATCATGACCATTTAGGTTATTAAATCTATTAATTTCAGTTAAGGGTAACTGTTCTAAATTATTTAATGACTCTCTCAAGTTCAATTAAACATGTTAAGATTAAAATCTAACCTACTCTTATAATTACAATTTAATCAAAACTCATTAAGATCCTTAATAATTAGTTTACCCCCGAAGAGCTCACCTACTCTTATAGTCAAGTGATCTAAGTTCTACAAGCTTTAAGCTAATGAATTCCCCTAATTCTTGTTGGTTAATTCACCTATAAACAAATAATAAAACTAGCCAATAATGAAAGTAAGATATAAACACAACTCATAGAATTAACTAGAAATCAAATTAATAAAAATTATGTTCAATTACAATTTAGAATAGCTACTCCTAACCCAAACCCTAAAAAGAAACTTAGCCACGCATAGTTATAGTGGCAAAAATAAAAACTACAAACATAAAAATAAATAAAGAATGAACTAGAAAAATATAGTAAACTCTTGAATCATGTTTGACTTCTTCAAATCTTTTGATCACCTTCACAAGTGTTTTGTAGTTTAAAAGTGCTAAAGAATGACTATAGAACTCCTATTTGTCCCCCTTTTAAAGGCATAGCATGATGAAGACCTAATTCTTTAAGAATTCTCCAACAATTATTACTTAGGAAAGTTGCTTTTATCCGACACAGCCTGAAACACGGCTGTGCATCCAACCGTATCTTAATATTGTCTTTCCAGCACGGCCACAACACGCTCATATCTTGATTTTTCCTTCTTTTCCAGATCCTTACTTGGCTTAGAACACGACCATATGTTCAAGCATGTTGTATCTTTAATAGTTTTTCACTTTGGGACAATAGATGGCACAGTTTGAAGCATGCTCGTGCTCATCCTTGGGTCGAAGACTCCTCTAAAGCTCAAATGACCACATTGCCAACAACATGACAGTGCTCCAAGCTATGTCATTTTCTTTTCCTCTAATGTATAACACGAGTATAAAAGAAAGCCCATGCGACAGCCATGTCGAGTCAAATCCTTGTTAAATGTGAATTCTTTTGCAAAATTACCTACAAAAAAGGGACAATAATTAAAAAACAAACATACTCCTAAATAAACTCAAATTGAACCAAAAAAACATTATAAATCCTAAATAAAACTTTAAATCTAATTTATTTCTAATTAAACCCAAATTTTTCTAAAAAATATATATTTATTTAACTAAAATTTATTACAATCCAACTAGAAGATATGTAAATATTACACACATTATTTGTCTCCAAACATTCAAACAAAACTGACTTGAAACGAATCGGTTCTATTCTTATCTTTAATAATTTATAAATTTTTAGTCAGAACCGATATGATTAAAACTGAACATTATATATGTATATACACTGAAATAAAATGGAAATAGCAAAGTGGCAAGGTGTTGTGTATTTGTAACTTGAAATTTTGGATTCAAATTCCGATAGCCTCCCCAATTGATGCACACCCTATTACTATAATGAGTTTAAAAAAAAAAAAATTGTTGATTTTCGAATTCAAATTGTTATTTTCTAAGCTACCGCTAGCGTTCCTTTATTATTATTTGGTGATAACATGAATAGTCAGCTGAATGTGTGAAAAGATGAAGAGTTTCTAAATTAAAAAAATAATAAAGGGTGGATAACAAAGTTCAAAAATAATGAAGCCGTCAACTTAGACTATGCACAAATTGAAGTACATTTAATTGAAGACCAACCTAATCACGTTATTCTATTTCATGTTGGTTACATTATATTTAAGTAAAAACCAAACCTATCAATGTTTTCAAACCATATCAAGTAGCATGTGAATTAGAGAGAAACAAAAAAATACTTTCGAAAAAATGACATACAAATAGTAAGATTTGTACAAAAATACTACAAACTAAGCATAACTATAAGCCTTGTTTTGGTTTGAATTAAGTGTAAAAAAGTTTCATTCTAAAGTTGAAGAATGACAAAACAAACTATATAATAGTCCAAAAGGCAAACTGGTAACTACAATATTATAAAATTAAACGGAAAAAACATGATTGTTTCGTCTCCATGTGTAGCAAAGGCTAAAGAGATCGATTAGGTAGGACAACCACACAAATCAAATACTTCCACTTCCATATAAATTGAGTTAAAGGAGCAGAAAAACAGCAGATACAATACTGAATTGAATATGAAGCTGCTGCTGCTGCCTCCTCCTTCTTCTTCTTCATCTTCATCATTAGCAGTAGTGCTTGATCAGTATTTCTGGTTTATCTACTGCTTCATTTTCTTTCTTTCACTCCACAGCTCTACTGCTCAAAATCCTACCACCGACCCAGCTGAAGGTACTACTTTTCTTCTCTTTTATTTCTATCTGCCTTTCTGTTGAGTTGAATTCTTGCTTGTGTAATATAATATATATACAGAGATTAAAGCTTCTGAATCTTTTATTCAGTTGAATCTTCCCGATCCATCACTCAGATTCATATTTTCCATAATTTTAATTTCTTTCTTTCATTTCTCTGTTTCAACCTGCTTGCTGCTGCTCTCTGCTAATCACATCAGAGATCATTTACCAGTTGCAGAATTTCAGTTTTATTTCTTTTTTTTTTTTTTAACTTTAATTTCAGTTTTATTTCATAACAATGAAAAAAAATTAATTGAAATGAAATTGCAAAATTAAATTCAAGGATTTAATTCTTACATATTGAAAAATTAATTGAAATTAAATTGCAAAATTAATTCTTACATATTTATTTTTATTTTAATGTTTTTTAAATGTCATTACTTTTCTTGTGTTCGCTGTATGTTAGGCTGATGATGATGACACTGTTAGAAATACCCTGCCACTTGTGTATTTTATTATTAAATATATTTATTATTTTTAATATATATTTTTCATCAAATATGAAGTATTCGTACAATAATAATTCATGAATTGAGTTTAGAGATGTAAGCGAGCTTATCCGATTAGTTTGGATTTGATTTATTTATAAAGGAGCCGAATTCGTTATCTTACATAGTATTTATGAGTTATTTGTAAGTTTAAAAAAATTAAAAAATACATTTATAAATTAAAAATAAATTATTTATTAAATATATTCAATACAAATTATAATTTTATTGTAATAATATATTTTTCAAAATATTTTTTACAGTACGAATTTATATATTATATATCTAAAATTAAATTATTAAACATTAAAATTACGAGCTGACTAATGAGTTTTTATTTCGAGTTTGTTCATAAGCTTTACGAGTCGAATTTTGTACAGTTTGAACTCGGTTCGTTTATTAAATAAGTTTTAATATACAAATTTGAATATATTTTTATTGGGTCGGATATTGAATTACTTATGAACAGCTCAGCTCGTTTATGCCACCGGTTGTGTTTAATATTCATCTTTGTTTTTGTGAACCTTCCGTAAAGTAGTTTTCCTCCTTAAGGATATTAATTTCTATGTATTATATTAATATATAAAATATAAAATAAATCAATTAACAATAATTTGATAGATATTTTCATTTTTATTGTGAAAGTCTAAACATTTGAGCCGTACCACTTGTCAATATTGATAGAATTTTCATTTCGTATAATAAAGAGCGCTAAATTTATTTATTGTGTAAAAAAATATAAAAAATTTATTAGATTAATTTTATTATTTATTCAAAAATTTTAAAAAAGTCAGTTTTGATAGTAGCAGGACAAAACTAGATGGCTAGTCTATTTTCCGTAAAAACAAATTGTCAACATAAAGTTAGTCAAAATTGATTTTTTGGGTAATTGAATTTATTATATTTGACCCACATATTATATAGTATAAAAATTTGTTGCTGTAAACTGTTAAGCTGGCCTGGCCTGGCCGCATTATGTTAACAATCGGATATGGGGGAAAAAAAAGGTGCGATGATTGAAATGTGTAGATATGGTGATGCAGTGAGAGCACTAAATGAGATCTTTGAAGGATGGGATACACAAGCTGTGAGTTTGTGGAATATAAGCGGAGAGCCATGCTCTGGAACTGCCATTGATGAATCTGACTTCGAAGCTCCCGCCAACAATCCTGCTATTAAGTGTGATTGTTCTTTTGACAATAATCGAACTTGCCACATCATCCGACTGTGCGTCTCTCTCTTATCCTCTTTTTTTAACTTTTATTTAATTATAACTATTAATTAATTTTGTATCAATATGATTATAATTAAATAAAAATTAATTTAATAATTTTAATTTTCTTTATAAATAATGTATACCTAAAAAACACTGTTCTATAATTTAGGCAAAGCTTATCCTCCTACTCCTTAGTTTTGCTTCTTTTATATAAGATTTCCAATTATGCAAGTTATCATTTTGAATCCATTATTAAATAAGTTTTTTTTTTTTTTTCCATAAACGTATGTGTATTTGCTTTAATAAAATTTAAGATAATTCTTAGTTAATTAAAACTATTGATATATTATTTTCAAAAGGAACATATATAATAAAGAAACAATAATTATAATAAAATTGTGAGTTTATATATGCAAAATAAAGCTTGAAGGATCTACAAACTGTAAAGAAGCAAAATTTAGGGGTCTTATGATATGTTTTGCCTACGATTATCTTAGAGCTGTAGTTATATATATGAAGCTGCTAGGCATCTTAATCCGTCGCCTGCGCAACACTAAACGACTCCTACTAAAGCTAAGATGACGAGCATCATGTAGGGTCTCACTTTTTTTATCCAATAATATAATAAAAGAAAGGTTCCTACAGACTAAATTTTTTATTATTTTTATAAAATTAAATAAATATAGTTTGTCATTGATTTTGTCAAATTTTGGTGAGGTGTGAGCTAACATTTTAGGTGGCATTATCAACGTGAACTCTATTACCGCATTAACTTTTTGTTTATATAAAAATGTTAAATATTTTCAATTTGTAGTAAATTTATCATAAATTGTTAGTTTTGCATCAATATTCTTGGAATATATAAAATTTATTAGTTAATTATAATATTTAAATTATTCCTCATTTAATTTAATTTTTTGAATATAAATTATTTTAAATATCTATCATTCATTTAATATTGAATTATAACAATCTAATTAATAAATGATTTTTAAAATAAAATAGATTCACATAATTAATAATAAAATATTATTATTAAAATTTAACACATATATATATATATGTATATATATAAGGTTAAAAAGTATTAATGCATATATTAAAATTAAATTTATATATTTAAAATTTCATAAACAATATAATAGTGATAATTTTTTTAACACCTGTATTAATGTATATTTAATTTTAATAATATGTTTAGTTATTATATATGTAATATAATTATATATTTGAAATAATTTAGTAAGTAAATTAATGTATTAGTGTTAAGTAAATGATATATATTTTAATTTTTACAAATAATAAAAATAATAAATATTTAAATATTATAATTAACTACTAAATATTGCATATTTAAAAAATTAAATATGCAATATTTAATTTTTTAAATATGCAAACTCAAATAATTTTTAACAAACAAACAAACTCGAATAATTTTTTTAACAAACAAATTCGAATAATTTTAACAAACAAACTCGAATAATTTTTTTTTTGAGCTGATCTTCAAGCAATCACAAGCTGCTCAGCTCGGTTGCAACCCTAGTTACATCTTATATTTTAATTTGGATATATTGATTTTTTGTATTTATTCAACACATTTATTTTTCTATAATTATTTCTTTTATATTTTTAGTTTTTTACATGTGAACTTTTCTCATTATGGAGTTCTAAATAAATAAAATAAATAGTAAAATATTTAATCCACTCTTTGTAATTTTTTAAAAAACAACTGGTTTTTATTCTTCTGTATTTTTATTTTTTTACGTATAGAATCATTATACTTTTTTTTATGTACATTGAATTTTTATACTTTTTTTCTACATATATTAAGTTCGGTTAAAATTGCAATTACAAATTGAGTTTCTATATTTTTAAGTTATATCTAATTGAGGCTTTATAATTTTAATTTTAAACTAACTAAATTCTTAATTTTAAAAATAAATCTTTTACTAATATGATTCCTCTAAAATTGTTAATAAAAATTAATCTTTTATTAATATGATTCCACTAAAAATATTAATATTTTAAAATGCATTTTTATAAAATAAAATATACATTATTAATTTCCAATGATATAGTTTAAAAAAATAAAAAAGTATGTATAATTAAAATTATATATATATATATATATATATATATATATATATATAATTTCACTTATTTAAAATTCTAATAAAATATTTTATAATTAAAATAATTTTTTTACATTTGATAAATTACAATTTTAAATTTTCAACAACTCAAACATAAAATTCTAATAAATAAGAAAATTATATCAACCAAATTAAGAGTTTTTATTAACCACATATTTTATCATTAGTGCAACTCTAGACATTAATTTGAGTTAGTTTAAATTATTTTTATAAGATAATGATAATTTTAAAAGATAAATAATTAGTGAAAGTGCATATATCATGAATATTTATTCTCATACCAAAATTAATTTTATATATATATAATTGAATGGCTGAAATTTAAAAAATGAAATATAACTGTTAATAGTTATATTGTATATGATGAATGCTTTTAATTTGCAGGAGAGTATATGCTCTGAACAGACGAGGAGTGATTCCAGAAGCAATTCTAGTTTTCAAACACCTAATCTTTTTGTAAGGATTTGTATTTCTTGAACCTCCTTGTACTTCTCACACCATGTTTATGTTTATGTTAATTTTTCATTTAATCGCTGAGAATTTTGTAAAATTATCTCAATTTTTTTTCCATTTTTTCCTGATTTCAAATATTTTTTATATTTTCCATTTAAATTTTTTTTCTGATTTTATTTAAATATAAGTAATATTTATTTAACTTCATAAATTTTAAAATCTTAAATTGAGACGATGAGTGTCTTATAGTAAGAAATTTTAAAATTTAAAATAAACCAATGTGTGCCTTATAGTGACTTTCTTATTTATTTTCTTTTACTATTACTCGCACTTTGTGAAAGAGTGTGTCTTGTCTTTAATTCAATGTATATGTTTTTATAATTCAAAATTTATTTGTTTTTCATTTTCACAATCAACAATTCTTTCATTTTTTTCTCTTCATTTGTCATCATCTTCTCCAATTTTTTTTTTCATATAAAAGTATCATTTTTTTAATTATATTTTGTTAAGTGAATTTATGATAATGTTTATATCTCATTTACATATAAGAATTTTTATGATAGAACTTTTGAATCTACATTAATAGTAACTATATATTTAAATTATATTAGGAGTACCTATATATAGATCAAAAAACATATACTACCCATATAAGTATATCATGAACCATTCTTAGTTTTATTTATACAATATAATATATTTAAAAGTACAACAAATCATTATGTATTTAATAAAATTTATCTTTAAAAACTGATATTAGCTACAAGCAAAGGGTTGTTATAATGCTAGTTTGTCACATATATATTTATGTTTCTGTTTCTTTTTTTCTTGGCATTGAAAACTTGGTACTATATTTATTTCAATACAATGATAAAATGTTAATTTGATTGTTATTTATTTTTATTCAACTTTGTTTAGGAAACTTGACAAAAATTACTTCACGGGTCCATTGCCGCCATTTATTGCAAATTTAACTGCACTGAGGGGTTTGTAAGTATAGAAACTCTTGCTACAGCATTATCTTATGTCATGTTGAAGTTTAATGCAACATATCAGTATAGTAAGAAAAATCCCAAGATCACACACATTGAAATATCTCACAACTCACAATCATGTCTAGTATTCTTAATGGATTGATTGTAAAGATTTTCCTAAAAATCTAAAAACCAAACTAGAATATATTTTAGGTATTATTGCTTTAAGTCAAAATATTTTTAAGATCAAAATACTAATTAATTCTGAATGCATAAAGCATAGCTTAAGTATGAACATATGCCTGTAAATTCATATGCAGAATTTTATTTATTTTGTTTCACTTTTACATTTCATTGTTTTTTTTAATGACTTCTATTTTGCTTGTCATAGATCAGTTGCTCACAATGCATTTTCCGGACCTATCCCAAAGGAAATTGGAAATCTTAAGGACCTCACTTTGTTGTAAGATTGGCATTACTTTAATTTGTGAAAAATTGATATTTATGATTTTCCCTTTTATTTAATCTCTTTGTATTCAAATCACAGTGCTCAATCTTGTTGTATATATTGACATTGTGCATGAACATTTACACATGATAATACTATTTTTGTGGTCAAATGAGGAGATTAAGTAGCCAATCTGGTTGGTTTTCTCACAGCTGTACATGTGGTGTGAAATGTGAGATGCCTCAAGATGGTGTATTGGTGGGTGTTAGGAGATTTATGCCAGAATCTGTTCATGCTGCTTTTCAGACACTTTGACATAGCAGCAATAATGTTGCAGAATTATATGCCATATTTTGGCAATTAAATCTGGTCTTTTTTTCTTGTTTGTAGTTTTGCCTGAGAGAAAGCAGAAATGGTCATATGCATACATGTGTACTTGAAGTAAATGTATGTTTATTAGTTCGAGTTAAATCTGGTATAAATTGCTTTTTCATGTGTATGTTAAACAGGTCACTGGGAGTAAACAATTTCTCTGGATCACTTCCTCCTGAATTGGGCAATTTGGTGAAACTTGAGCAATTGTAACTTCCAAATTCTAAAATTTCCCTCTTTCAATTTAATCTCATTCTCGTATGAGATTAAACAGTTTTCATATTTGAATTTTATAGGTACATTAATAGTTGTGGATTGAGTGGTGAAATTCCCTCAACATTTGCCAATCTCACAAGGATTAGAATCCTGTAAGAAAAACCTCATCCTGTATATCCTCATAGGTGTTTTTTTATCTTCATGGACATATGATGACTTCTTTATGTTTAGGTGGGCATTTGATAATCCTTTTACTGGGAGGATACCGAATTTCATTGGAACCTGGACTGAGCTTGATACTTTGTAAGCTAAAAAGCTTCAAATTTCTTTTCTACAATTGTCTTATTTGTTTTATGAATGCCTCTCTCATTTTGCATATTCATTACATATAGCAGTTATATGTCTACAGGGGATAATTTTTGTGTTGATTGGTCTCAGGAGATTGCAGGGGAATTCTTTTGAAGGTCCAATACCATCCAGCTTTTCTAATTTGGTTGCAATGAGCTCTTTGTCAGTAACTTCTTAAAATGTTAACAATCTTTCTTTTCATAGACATAAACACACACAACTATGAAGTATGTGTTAGCATATGCTTGTCTGTTTGTATAAGTTTCTAGTTTCAGTAAGACGTGCACATGGCCTTGCAGACGAATCAGTGATTTACAAAATGCTAGCTCTACTCTTGATTTTATCAAGAATTTGAAGAATTTGACGGACTTGTAAGTTGCTGAACTCCATCAACTAGTCCTTGTATGTCTCGATGTTAATTTGATTGCCCACTGTTTATATGAAGGAATCTGAGGAATGCATTGATCACTGGTACCCTTCCACCTGACATTGGAGAATACCAAACTTTAAGAACACTGTAAGTCACAGATGACCTCAAATGCAGAGTGCAGCCTTGAAATTCCCTTTGATTTCTCTAGTTTTTGTAGCTTTATTTATTTTTCTCCTTGTAGGGATTTAAGCTTCAACAATTTAACAGGCCAAGTTCCAAATGCCCTATTCAGTTTAAGATCTCTTGAGTTCCTGTAAATATCAAAAACTAGTTTCTTTATATCTTAAATTTTTATGGTTATAGAAATATTATATCCTATTTTTCAGTTTTCAACTGTATTTATTCCCTGATTTAGTATTTCCTGGTATTTCCTTGTTATTTTGATATGCCCAGGTTTCTTGGAAATAATAGCCTATCTGGAGTGCTTCCTAATGAAAAAAGTGATACTCTTCAAACTATGTAAGTGTTCATGCCAAAGCAAAAAAGATGTCATATTGAATGTATTTCTGTTACTCTTAGCTGGAACAATAACACAGACCAATGTGAGATCATTTCAGTCCCCACGTTTAGCATATCCTTCAAAATTATGAATATGAAAGAGACTACATTTAGTTAGTTTATTTGTGATAGTGCAATATAGTTGTAATGCCGGTTTTGTTTACATGCCCAAACTACTTCTGTTTTCTACCTTCGATCCAGTTTTATGCATTGGTAGGTAAATTTCTTCTTCTATAATATCTTATATTATATGGAAAATCATATTTTAGTCAAATTTAGTCCACAAACAGAGAAATAGGTTATTTCCAGGGAACGTGCTCAGACTGCTTGTAATCTTTTGCTTTCCTTCTTTTGAAAATATAATTGGTAATCACCTCACTATTATTCCATCAAGTGAAAAGAGCAGCTCCTTTAGACAAGAAATTATATATTTTGCATGCATTTACTTATTCCTGACATTTCATTTTTGTATGCAGAGATTTATCTTACAATCACCTTACTGGAAGATTTCCTGCGTGGGTGAACTCAAATATGCAACTGTATGTCCCCCAAAATCACATTACCTTCTTTATCTGTCTTCATTTTGTAGGTTTAACATTATATTCGAAAACTTTATGAATTGTGGTGCATATGCCATTCTTTTCTTGTTTTTTGTTCATATCATGGAATTATAGTACAAATGATGTCACACGAATTGCATTACTAAGCCAAAGAAAGATAATAATCATTGAACCAGAGGCAGAAACTTTGTTGGTTCTTGGCATAATTCTGCTTGTATGCTTATAACACCAAAATCTCTACGGAAAAGTAATTATTAGTTTCTACGTCTTGATGGGCATGACTGTCAAGACAAGGACCATTTATTTTGTCATCTTTGCTTTTTTTAATAAATTTTTTGTACATGCTTATATGAGTGATTTCTGCTTGAAATTCTGCAGGAACTTAGTAGCCAACAACTTTGTATTTGATCGTTCAAATATCAGGTGAAACACTGACCCCCCATTAGTCAGTGCATACCAACTGAAACCCTACTCACATTCTTTCTACAGTTGACACATTTTTTTTCTTCGAATCTGGAAATGCAGTAACATTTATAACTCTATGCAGCATTATTCCGGGATTAAACTGTCTGCAGAGAGATTTCCATTGCAATAGGAACGCTCCACGATGTAAGCTTCTTTATTCAATTATTTAGTTTCTAATAGCAATTTTATTTACATTTTTCAAAACAACACACGGCACACCATAGATTTATCCCAGGTCAAAATGCTAACAGTGGAAGTATTGCATATGAAATATATACATGTAGACTTCCATTCTATAAAATAGTACAGCACTCGTAGAATCACAGGCGCTGCTCTCTTCATATTTTTACTATTTCTGGCACAATCTATGCCAAAAAGAAGTGTAAGAGCTATGCATTTAGCACAGCAATGAAAGATAGTGGGCAAAAAATAGGCATAAAAAGAGTCATCAATCCACTCGGAATGTTTTTTTTTTTTTTATAACTTGTGTGTTAAAGATATTTCACAATTTGAATGGCATCCCATTGATTGCTCATGATATTGTTAAAAGTACTTTTGAATTATTCTAGACTAGCCCCTAAATGACTTTTATATGAAGAAGTTCCCATTTGGAAAATTGCTTCCATCCCATGGCTAGGCTCCCAAGTGTTACCTGCGCTTTGAACGTTATCCAATTTTCCTTTCATATTTTTTACTGTAAAAAAAAGAAAAAAAAAAAAAGACTAGCGGAAGATGACCTTGGAATTGGCAATGCTATTAAGTCTCTGTTTTATTTGCAGAAACTATTCCGTTTGGAAAATATTTTCTTTGTTTTTGGACGTTTGGAGCACTTAGAATTTCCCTTTCACATGTAAACGTGCACCTCTTTTAGAAACCAGAATTTGGTTCCAAAACTATGCAAGTCATCACAAATTATATATAACTACCGACTAATTTTAAAATAATTAGACAATGAACTCCAACAATCTCTGATCACTGTTAATCACCATTCACCTGTTCCAGTCACTGGCCAGTCATCAGAAAATTTTCAAAGTTATTACATTTTTGTGTAATTTTATTTCATATTAATAAGTAAATTTAAAATATAATATTTAAATAAGTTAAGTATTCACTTTTATTAAAAGAATAACAAAGTTTTCCAATAATGCAGACCAAACATTGGAAAATGTATTGTGAGAAAATATTTTCCAGAACAGAATCTTTTCTAGAAACAAATGGACCCTCACATTTCTTATTAGTATATGAAAGAATAATCTGATTAAAATTTCAGCTTGTTGGGAGGAAGAAGAGGATAGATATAAATGTTTAGAGAAGATGGCTTGTGTTGCTTCCATTGATAGAGAAAATTACAGAACTATAAATAGTCGCACAAAATACATAATAACTAGGCTATAATTAATCTAATACATGAACCATTCGTGAACTTAACTCTGAAGTATTCTAGACATTTATGAACCTATAGTTAATAACAAAAGACTCTTCATATCATATGTGGATATTAATTTGAGTTTAATTTCCAAAGCAACTGTCTCAATAAGCATAATGTAGGCCAAAATTGTTTCAAAGAGTGAATAGTAGTAATTTTAGGAAAGAAACAAAAGAAGGAAGAAAGGATGGGAGTTGTATGAACCTTGTTAAAAGCAACAACGAGTCTAGGATATTGTTTGGGTATTTATGTTAAAACTTGTAAACCATGGTCTGTTCATCAGTCTTAGCAGCACCTAGAGTTCAAAAGTTGGTTGAACTCTCATGAGGTGTAGAGATATTCAGTTTAACTTTGTAACTCCTTGGCATGAGCATTTTGTAATCCCTGGTAGTTTAGGAATGGCTTAGTCAATTGGAAGATAAAACATTCTGTCCTTGGTTACTGTTATAGATGCAAATTTTTCAATCAAGTGCGGTGGCCCAGAGATGAGAGCTGATGGCTTACTGTATGAGGCTGAAAATTCCTCGTTGGGCACAGCATCAATCCATGTAACAAGTACCCAAAAATGGGCAGTCAGTATTACTGGAATGTATGCTGATAGACAGAATCCTATATATGTTGAAGATACCCAATCACAAGTGACCGGCACCAACACTCCAGAACTTTATCTGAGTTCAAGGATATCCCCAGGTTCAATTAGATACTATGGCCTAGGTCTCGAAAATGGGCCTTACATTATAAACCTATTATTTGCAGAAACAGCATTAAAACACAGAAGCTCACAAATTTGGGAGAGCAATGGAAGGCGAGTTTTCGACATCTATATTCAGGTAGAAATGGTTTTTAAGGTGGTATAAATACGTCTTAGTGAAATATTGTATGATTCACATATCTGATGTGGAGCTTTTATGCTGATAATTCCATTCAATGGCTTCCTAGGGAAGCCGCCAGTTGAAGGACTTTGACATATCAAAGGAGGCAGGTGGAGTTGAGATAGCAATTTCAAAGAGATTTAATGCCACTGTTCGTGAGAACTATCTTGAAATTCACTTGGTTTGGGCTGGTAAGGGGACCTGCTGCACACCTGTACAAGGCTACTATGGACCAATCATTTCTGCTCTAAGTGTTGTTCCAGGTGATACAAATATTTCATTTAGCCTGTTCAAGTTGAGCATCTGCATGTTTTTGCTCACTACTAATGGTAATTGAATTTTCAAAACAGTGTTTCGACCAACAGTTAGTGGACTACCGCCTAATACTAGCAAGAAAAGCAGGCCAGGGTTGATTGTTGGCATTGCCGTCTCTCTTGGAGTTGTGAGCTTCATACTGATATTTGCAATCTTTTACGTCAAAAGAAAAGCAAGAAAACGTGATATGAAAGGTATGGTCATTGATGAACAGCGAAAGAACTTTAATCTTTATATTTTGCTCGGTACCAAACGTTTTTGCTACTTTCATGCGTTTAAACATTAGTGAAAGAGTAAATTTGTATAACATGTTTTGCTAAGTTCCTGCTCATTAATAGAAAGGTAGAAAGACAGTTAGCAGTGTTCTTCCAGGATGTTTTAATGTTATCATATTACTCTGGATGTGGTTGGCATAAATTATAATATTCAGGATCAAATGTTAGTTTCTTGAATACAAGTTAACCCTCCAAAACCCAGGATGTTTTAATGTTATCATATTACTCTGGATGTGGATGCCATAAATTATAATATTCAGGATCAAATGTTAGTTTCTTGAATACAAGTTAACCCTCCAAAACCTTTTAGTGCTCCCCATCCTAGTGGGTATTCTCATGTTTACAAAAACACCTTTCTAATGTTTATATTTTATTAATGACAACGGGTTATGGGCTTATCCTGGAAATCATAAAATAACAAGTTTCATGTCAACCACTAATGATTCTTAGAGGAATAGAGTGATGATTTTCTGAGCTGATGAATTTCATTTTATCATGTTTCACTTTACAGTGCTCTCTGGAATAGGCTCTAGGCCTATTACTTTTAGTTATGCTGAATTGCGAAATGCCACAAAAGGCTTTAGCCCCTCAAACCAGCTAGGAGAAGGAGGATATGGACCTGTTTACAAGGTAATTCATTGTTCAGTTTCTTATTTTTGATGAAAATTGACATTTACCAATCCTAACTTTCTCAATTTACTGAGGGTATAGCATTGTTTCTTTTGGTACCTTACAGGGAACACTTGTTGACAGGAGGGAGGTAGCAGTGAAGCAGCTCTCCCTAGCATCTCACCAGGGAAAGGATCAATTTATAACTGAGATTGCTACTATATCTGCAGTTCAGCATCGCAATCTTGTCAGACTGTATGGATGCTGCATTGAAGGAAATAGACGCCTCTTGGTTTATGAATATCTCAAACACAAGAGCCTCGATCAAGCACTCTTTGGTATGAATATCACTTGGTTGAACATTGACGCATACTTTGTACACTTGACCGCAATATTAGATTTTAGGAGACATTTAAAGCATTAAATTTAAATTATTTTTATTATTTTTTAATTCAATGCTTGTAGTCAAGGAATAATCAAAGGAAAAAAAAAATTATCTTTAACAACACCGGACCTGGATTGACATGCAGGGAAAACTAGCTTGAATCTTGACTGGCCTACCCGATTCAATATATGCTTAGGAACCGCTAGGGGACTAGCTTATCTTCACGAGGAGTCTAGGCCAAGGATTGTTCATCGAGATGTGAAGGCAAGTAACATTTTGCTTGATGAAGAACTCTGCCCAAAGTTATCAGACTTTGGATTGGCAAAGTTGTATGATGACAAGAAAACCCACATCAGCACTCGAATTGCAGGAACCATGTAATCTTCTTTTACTATGTCCTTAAATAAGTATCAATTGCTTAAATCCATACTACAGTGAATGCTATTTCTGATTCCAACAGAGACTACATTCGATAATTATGCAAGATTTAGGAATGACCTGTAATTTTCTTTTGTTTTTTTTTGGTCCATTTATGACAATATGTTGTTTGCAGTAAGGATTGTGTTCTTTTATCATCATGTTTCGAAGTTAAAAGAAAAAACAACTTTACCAAGAAACTTAATTTTCATGCAGCGGCTACATGGCACCAGAGTATGCAATGCGCGGACATCTAACTGAAAAAGCAGACGTTTTTAGCTTTGGTGTTCTTGCTTTAGAAGTCCTTAGTGGAATACCAAACTTTGAGAATAAGTTAGTGGAGAACAAGATCTATCTTCTTGGATGGGTAAGGGGAAATATTCACATTCTTTTATTTATTTGTTTATCGGCCTGGTTAACCATACTTCCCTTTCTTCTCTGTTTTTTATTTTTATTTTTTATTTTTTATTTTTTTTTCAGGCATGGAATCTGTATGAAAGTAACCAAAGTTTGGCATTGCTGGATTCAAATTTAAAGGGTTTCGATGAAAATGAAGCTCTTAGAGTTATAAGAGTGGCCCTATTATGCACTCAGGCGTCACCCTTAACCCGGCCATCAATGTCACGCGTTGTGGCAATGCTCTCTGGAGACATTGAAGTGAGTAGCGTTACGTCAAAGCCAAGCTATTTGAGTGACTGGGATTTTAAGGATACACACTCTGGCTTTTCCTATGGAAATTCTAGAACATGTACTGAATCCAATATTAGTAGCAACAAGAATCATGAAAGCCACATTAGTAGCAACAAGAATCATGAAAGCCACCATAACCATCCAATTAATCTCGCACCCTCTCCACTAAATATTACAGAGCCAAGGCTTAGTGACCTCATTGGAGGAGGAAGGTGAGTGTCTGTTGCAAGGCTACACACATCAAATATTCAACTACACCATCATCCTAAATTTTGGTTGGCAAGATTTTCGTTGTCCTTCCTTTTTTGGGGAAAATAACCGAATTTAAGTTGATTTAAGGAGGCACAAGGGCTGGTTTAAGCTTTGTAGAGGTTTTATGTCTTCCTATTATTATTATGTACTCCTTTGTTTTTGTATCAAGGAAGGAGAAAATTGTTAAGTAAAAAAAATGTACATACGTAAGAGCTTGTACAAATTATAGGGTTTTGTTTTATTTTACTTTTTTTTTTTATCACAATATGATTTACAAATAAAGGAATTTTATTTTACTTGCTTCGATGAAACTACTCTATTGTGATTGCCTCTGAAATGAAAAAATAATGAAGATAAGTATTTTAATTATGTAAATGAAATTAGAAGTGTTAAATTACTATTAATGATATATTTTATAAACATTAATATATAAAAATAATAAATAATTATAATTAAATAATAATATAACGGTTCTCATTCTATTTATATACCTACAAATCATATATAATTTAAGATATTTTTATGCAAAATTTTGTTAGAATTTGAGATAATTGTTTACTTTTTGACCAAAATATTCGGGTCAATAAAAAATCCAAACTTTGAATATATAATTACCTAAATTTTATATTTATTTAGAGCAGATCAAATTATATTTGTTTCCAATTATTTCTTTTAATTTAATTTTATATAATTGTCACTCGTTTACTTTTTTAATAGTCAATAACTAAGACATTCCTAAGGTTTGCCATAATAGATAGTTAGTCCTTAAGTTAATTCTTTTAGAAATATTTTTAGTTAAAAATAAAAGTATAATTTTAAGAGACTAAAGTAGTTTACTTTTCAAAAAAAAAAAACATACTAAAGTAGTTCACAACAAAAAAGATCAATGCTTGGACGATTATATTTAACTTTTCTAAGGACTAAAATATAGAAAAATTTCAAATGATAAGGGCGACTTAAATGTAATAAAATTGTACTATGAAATATTATTTGATATACATGTATATCTATATAAAAGAAATTAAATTGTTAAAAAAATCCTTATTTAATTATAACTACTAATTATAATATAAACATAGGGACAAATTTTTTTATACAACCCATGGGAGTAGAAAATGTCTCTCAAGTTTGAATCTTGAAGCTAACAACATGAATTTCCTGATAACTTTGAGAAGGAATTGTCTCTCAGGTTTGAATCCCAAGGCCGACCTACGTGAATTTCCTGATGGTGTGGATTTTGAAGGAATTGCATTCGGGCTTGAATCCCAAGACTAACGGTGTGAATTTCCTATTTGTTTTAAGAAAAATTTGACCTTTTGGGCTTGAGTCCCAAGGCTGACGGCGTGAGTTTTAGAAAATTTACTTCCCAAATGAATCTCAAAGATAAAAAGTATCCTTTTATTGTTTCTTGCTTTTTATTATGCATGTTGATTTTTCAAAAAATTTTGATTGCATGAATTTGGTTTTTCGAAAAATTAAAGGGGCAAGCTATGGGCACTCGGTTTAACCCATAACGAAAGCCCAATGATGAGAAAATGCAAAACTTGAATGTAAAAAAGCCTAAAATCTTTTGAGAATGGACCTAAAAGCCCAAAACTAAACCCATACCAAACCCTAAAATTTAACCCGAGAGGCCAAGCCCACATTCGGTCCAAAGGCCAAATGCTTAGGACAATGTCGAAGAGGCGTCACCTCTATGGCACCTACTTCAGTGAGGTGACACCTCTTCACAGCCCACTTGCATAAATATTAATTAAAGAAATGATAGTGGTTGACAAGTGGATGGATCCACACACATGATTGATATTGGTCTCTAAACATGAATATGTGATTTTTGGGGTCAAAATAGAGGCCTAAAAAGGCATACATAATGAATGACATGGAAGGGAGGAGGTAAGATGTTTTATCAAGGCATGGGAAGCCTAAAAGGTATAGGCAAAAGGACTTTAAAAGGGGAGGAAATTTCTGAGAGGGAGGTTGGGCATAATAAAAAAAAAAAAAGGAGAAAAAGGAAAAGTTTAAAAAAAAAAGAAAAGAAGGAGGAGTTGGCTTAAAGGTTCATCTTTAAGGAGAAAGAGGAGTTTTTACATTCAAGTGAGGATTGGAATAAAAACTTATTTCTTAAAGCTGAGTTAGGAGCATTAAATTTGTCTTAGGAAGTAAGAACTACCATTTTTAAGCATTAAGTCCTTGATTTATATAGAAACTTTGTTTATTTGCTTCCTTATTCTTAGATTTGTTGTTCATTTTATGCCATATTCGTGACATGATATTTTTAAATTATTAGATATAGTTGTAAGTTCTCAGTTATTGATATTTGATTTTACTTACTTAAGATCTAAGAAACTTGAAAAGTTTACTGCTGTCTATTAGCAATGTGACGTCACCACTATAGCTAGAGGAGACGCCTCATTGATGAGGCACCGCCATATCATTAGAGTCATGCGTCATTTGATTTCGATTTCATACGTCTATCTTATATGATTCATATTCCCTTATGCATTTTCATATTGTTATACTTCAACCTTTTGTACAATTTTTATGATATCTTGCTTAATTAAACATTTATATGCCTATTATTCCCATTTACGATTATTTGGTCTATGAATTAACTTTATGGTCTTTTTTTATAGGATTTTATATATTTGTGAGAGAATAATGCATTACTTATCGTAGGAACCTTTAGGATAATTTTAATCATCAAATTTGATTCCTTAATTAGTTCTTAAATTTATTTATTCATCTTCCTATTTTTTTGTCACGACCCGAATCCAGGGACACATGACCGGCACTAGGGAATGGAAAAGCATAAAGCTACCGAAACCTATAGTAAACCTTAAAAGAAAAACGTAGAATATTTCACTTTAAAACCTCACAATAAAATAATTAAATATAATGCACATTATCAAACTAATTTTTTTCAATTTAATTAAACTATAACATCATGGTGCATAAAATAAATAAACATCGTCAATTATACCAACAGTATCTCAATACATAATATCCAAATTTAAAATATATAATTATACAATTCTCTACTGTGGTATACAGATACTATTATAAACACAAACTATGTAGACCTACATAAAATAGCTGGTGAGGAAGCTACACGGCGTAGAGAAGTAGGCCTAACAAAAGACTCACAAACTCCTAAAAAAAATAAATTGAGGGGAGTCAGACCTCACTGAGTAAGCTAATAAAAGAAATGAATGCGGTTTGAAAATCTCATTTAAAATAAGTTTTTATGAAAATATAATATATTTATAATTTATTCAATTCATTTGATGTACATATAGAAATTCATTTTTCAAAAGGAAAGAAATAAATATTTAAATGTCGTTTTAAAACATTTCAGTATAAAAATCAGGTAGAACTTGAGTTCTCAATTTTTTAACAGTCATATGACTCACTTATATCCAAGACTGCCAGATCCCGAGAGCAAAGCATCACTAAGATGCACAACTGCAGTCACATCACTTAATCCAATATTACCAGTGGCGTCCGAGAGCAAAGCATCACCAGACCATCAGCCCCAGTGATTTAACAAATATTAATCCAACTATATTGGCGGTGTCTAAGAGCAAAACATCATCAGACCTTCGGCCCCAATATTTATTAAATAATCAAATATCATATTACTGGCGGTGTCCGAGAGCAAAGCATCACCATACCATCGGCCCCAGTAATATAATCAATATATTCAAATATTTTACCAGTGCGCACATGGTCCTGGTGAAACCCAATAGGTAGCTCGTTCTATTGTAGTTTATTTAAAATAAATGAAATTAAATAAAATAAAGAAAATTACAGTAAATAAAAAATAAAATAAAAACCAACTATAATTTAAATCATGCATCATTATTTAAAAGTACCAACTAGAATCTCACAAATACATAATTCATCAAAATTGAATATGATTTAAATTGAAAGACCCGACACTCAAATCAAACATTAACTTACAAGAAGAAGGCGCTCCTCTTTATCACTACTAAAATTACTAACATAATATACTAACACTAATTTACTCAAATTTACCACCAAAATAATTATTTAACATAATTAAAAAAATTCATTTTTAATTATTAAAATATTAAAAAATTACCCATAAATAAAATAAATTCAAAAAAAATATAATTGAGAAGCTTAAGTCACCATAAACAACATTTCCAAAAACAATTAACCTAGAACTCAAAAAATCAAGCTAAACAAAATAAAACCAAAATAGGCATAAACAAAAATCTAGATAAAACTCATAAACGAAGAGGATTAAACTTAATCGAAGCTTGAAATCATCTCCCTCATAACTCACTAAGTCGAACGAGCCTAAGACTGGGAGCTCTCATCATTGAAGATGTCATCGACGATGTGAAGAAACTTGTTGCCTGCTATTGTGTCTGTCTCATCTTTAGCATTGACAAAGGGAGGAGGAGATGGCGGAAGAGAAGAAAAAGAAGGAAGAGGGTGATGGAGGTTGCTGGCGGTGCAAGTGGAGGTGTAGTGATGGGGGAGGAGCAATATATCGTGTGCAGGAGGAGAAGGAGAAGAGAAAAAAAAAAGAAAAGGGAGGGGTTGACCAATTTATTTATATATATATATATACCCACACACATGCATAACACACACAACATATAACAATAATAAAAATAACCTTAGTTAAAATAATAATATTAATAACAATAGAAATAATAATAATAATGCTATATAAAAAAATATAATGACAATAGTATATTAATAAGTTTAGTATTTTAAATAATAGAGTTCCCAAAATATATTTATATTAATTAAAAATATATCGGTTATTACAATCTCCCCTCCTTATCAGAATTCATCCTCAAATTTAAAGAAAAGCAAGGAAATACAAGGTCTATTGATGAAAAAGATAGGGATAGGCAGTTTGAATCTTGAATTTTGTCTCCTACATACAATCTTCTACTGTATGGTTACTCCAAAGCACTTTTATCATCGGAATCTCCTTAGAGCGAAGCTGACGAACCTGGTGATCCACAATCGCCATTGGATACTCCTCGTAAGAAAAATCTTCGCTGAGCTCCACTACTTGAGGCTGAAGTATGTGAGAAGGATCATGAATATACTTTCTCAACATAGATACATGGAATAGTGGGTGGATTTGAGATAACTCAAGTGGCAACATTAGTCTATAGGCCACTTCTCTAACTCGTAACCATATCTCGAAAAGTCCAATGTATCTTGGAGTCAACTTACCCTTCTTACCGAACCTCATAACTTCTTTCATTGGAGATACCTTCAGAAACACCATATTTCCAACTAGAAAGGAAACATCTTTCCTGCTAGGATCAACATAACTCTTTTGTCTACTGAAAGCTAACCTCAACCTCTGCTGAATGATAAGGAATTTCTCAGAAGTAATATGCACCAGCTCTAAACCTATCAGCTGTCTCTCACCAATTTCCTAACACAAAGGTGATTTGCACTTCCTACGATACAGCACTTCATACGGAGCCATCTCAATACTTGCATGATAACTATTATTATATGCAAATTCAAATAGTGGCAAGTGGTTATCCCATTGACCTCCAAAATCTATCACACACATTCTGAGCATATCCTCTAAAGTCTGAATGGTCCTTTCAGATTGGCCATCAATTTGAGGATGGAATGTTGTAATAAAGTCTAACCTTGTACCCAAGGCTTTATGCAACTCTTATTAGAAAACTGATGTAAAAGTGGCTCCTTTGCCAGATATTATTCTCACTGGAATTCCATGAAGACAAACAATTTTGTTGACATACAACCATGCTAACCTATTAGTGGAGTATGTCTTTTTAATTGGCAGAAAGTGAGCTGACTTAGTTAACCTGTCAATGATCACCCAAATTGCATAAAATCCACCTGTCGTCTGAGGCAAACCAGTTATAAAATCCATGGCAATCATATCCCACTTCCACTCTGGGATAGGCATAGGTTGTAACAATTCTGAAGGCCTCTATTGCTCTAGTTTCACCTATTGACATGTAAGACACCTGAATACAAATTCTACAACACCCTTTTTCATTCTATTCCACTAGTATATATCCTTTAAATTATAATACATCTTGGTGGAACCTCAATAAATACTATAAACAAAAAAATGTGCCTCTTCCAAGATCTCTTTCCTCAGATCATCAACATCTGTCACACACAATCGTGTACCCAAGCATAGAATACCCTCACTGTCAATCACGAACTCTTTGGATTGACCTTGTTGCACCTCAAACATAATTCTCTGTAGCTGTGGGTCCCTTCTTTGAGCTACCTTAACTTTATCCAAGTACACTGATCATACTTTGAATTGAGCTATAAGGCATTTCTTAGTCATTTTCCACTACAAACCATGATCAATCAACTCATGCATCTCCTGAATAATCGACCTCCTCTTAGTACTGATATGGGTAAGACTGCCTATTGATTTTCTGCTCAACGCATCAGCTACTATGTTCGCCTTGCCTGGGTGGTAAAGAATCGAACAATCGTAGTCCTTAAAAAGTTCCATCCATCTTCTTTGCCTTAAGTTCAAATCCTTCTACTCAAAGATATACTTCAAGCTCTTGCGGTTGGTATATATTTCATAAGTGACACCGTATAGGTAATGCCTCCAAATATTCAGTGTAAATACAACTGCTGCCATCTCTAGATCATGAATAGGATAATTCTGCTCGTGATTCTTTAACTGTCTTGAAGCATAAGTAACCACTCTGCCATTTTGTATTAGCACACAACCCAATCCTACATGGGAAGCATCATAATATACCATGTATCCATCGTTACTATAAGGCAAAGTCAACACTAGAGCCGAAGTCAATAAATCCTTAAGCAACTGGAAATGCTCCTCACATCTTTTAGTCCACATGAATCTAATATTTTTTTGGGTCAGTCTGGTCAAAGGCGTGACAATCTTAGAGAAATCCTTCATAAATCTCCTGTAATAGCCCACTAAGCCCATAAAACTTCTTACTTCTGTGACCGTTGTGGGTCTTAGCCACTCAGTGATCGCTCTATCTTCCTGGGATCCACTTAAATGCTATCTTTGGATACCACATGGCCTAAGAATGCCACTTGGTCTAACCAGAATTCACATTTTGAAAACTTGGCATACAGTTGGTGCTCTCTCAAAGTCTGCAACACCAATCTTAAATGCATTGCATGCTCTGCCTTATTTTTGGAATAGACCAAAATGTCATTAATAAACACAATAACAAATCGATCCAAGAATGGCTTAAACACCCTATTCATCAAGTCTATAAAGGCTGTTGGGGCATTAGTCAACCCAAAGGACATCACTAGGGACTCATAGTGGTCATATCTAGTCCGAAATGCTGACTTGGGTACATCCTCACTTCTAATCCTCAACTGATGATGCCCAGATCTCAAATCAATCTTATAAAAATACCGAGCTCCTTGCAACTGATCAAATAAATAATCAATCCTGGGGAATGGATACTTGTTCTTGATGGAAACCTTATTCAGCTGTCTGTAGTCAATACAGAGTCAAAGAATATCATCCTTCTTCTTCACAAAAAGAACTAAAGCACCCCAAAGAGATGTACTAGGCCGAATAAAACCTTTATCCAATAATTCCTATAATTGCTCTTTCAACTCCTTCAACTCTACAGGTGTCATCCTATAAGGTGGCATAGAGATAGGATTTGTGCCAGGCATAACATCAATATAGAATTCTATCTCCCTATCTGGCAGTAATCCAGGTAACTCCTCTGGAAAAATATATGAGAAATCACATGCCACTGGTACTCTATCCACTGATCCCATTTCCACTTAAACATCTCTAACTATAGCTAGATAACCCCGACACCCTTTACTAAGCATCTTCTTAGCTGTAATAACAGAAATAAGGATATACGAGGTATGAAACTCTCATTACCTCTGAATCTAAATTCTATCTCACCTGGAATTCTGAAAATTACTTCTTTCGCTCGATAGTCCACAAAAGCATAATATTGGGACAACCAATCCATTCCCAGAATCACATCAAACTCAATCAAATCCAGAAGGACTAAGTCTGCTAATAACTCTCTACCTTCAACCAATATAGGACAAGATGGAAAGAAAATGTCTATCTCCAACTCTGCCATTTTGTATTAGCACACAACCCAATCCTACATGGGAAGCATCATAATACACCATGTATCCATCGTTACTATAAGGCAAAGTCAACACTGGAGCCGAAGTCAATAAATCCTTAAGCAACTGGAAATGCTCCTCACATCTTTTAGTCCACATGAATCTAATATTTTTTTGGGTCAGTCTGGTCAAAGGCGTGACAATCTTAGAGAAATCCTTCACAAATCTCCTGTAATAGCCCACTAAGCCCATAAAACTTCTTACTTCTGTGACCGTTGTGGGTCTTAGCCACTCAGTGATCGCTCTATCTTCCTGGGATCCACCTAAATGCTATCTTTGGATACCACATGGCCTAAGAATGCCACTTGGTCTAACCAGAATTCACATTTTGAAAACTTGGCATACAGTTGGTGCTCTCTCAAAGTCTGCAACACCAATCTTAAATGCATTGCATGCTCTGCCTTATTTTTGGAATAGACCAAAATGTCATTAATAAACACAATAACAAATCGATCCAAGAATGGCTTAAACACCCTATTCATCAAGTCTATAAAGGCTGTTGGGGCATTAGTCAACCCAAAGGACATCACTAGGGACTCATAGTGGTCATATCTAGTCCGAAATGCTGACTTGGGTACATCCTCACTTCTAATCCTCAACTGATGATGCCCAGATCTCAAATCAATCTTATAAAAATACCGAGCTCCTTGCAACTGATCAAATAAATAATCAATCCTAGGGAATGGATACTTGTTCTTGATGGAAACCTTATTCAGCTGTCTGTAGTCAATACAGAGTCAAAGAATATCATCCTTCTTCTTCACAAAAAGAACTAAAGCACCCCAAAGAGATGTACTAGGCCGAATAAAACCTTTATCCAACAATTCCTATAATTGCTCTTTCAACTCCTTCAACTCTACAGGTGTCATCCTATAAGGTGGCATAGAGATAGGATTTGTGCCAGGCACAACATCAATATAGAATTCTATCTCCCTATCTGGCAGTAATCCAGGTAACTCCTCTGGAAAAATATATGAGAAATCACATGCCACTGGTACTCTATCCACTGATCCCATTTCCACTTAAACATCTCTAACTATAGCTAGATAACCCCGACACCCTTTACTAAGCATCTTCTTAGCTGTAATAACAGAAATAAGGATATACGAGGTATGAAACTCTCATTACCTCTGAATCTAAATTCTATCTCACCTGGAATTCTAAAAATTACTTCTTTCGCTCGATAGTCCACAAAAGCATAATACTGGGACAACCAATCCATTCCCAGAATCACATCAAACTCAATCAAATCCAGAAGGACTAAGTCTGCTAATAACTCTCTACCTTCAACCAACATAGGACAAGATGGAAAGAAAATGTCTATCTCCAACTCTGCCATTTTGTATTAGCACACAACCCAATCCTACATGGGAAGCATCATAATACACCATGTATCCATCGTTACTATAAGGCAAAGTCAACACTGGAGCCGAAGTCAATAAATCCTTAAGCAACTGGAAATGCTCCTCACATCTTTTAGTCCACATGAATCTAACATTTTTTTGGGTCAGTCTGGTCAAAGGCGTGACAATCTTAGAGAAATCCTTCACAAATCTCCTGTAATAGCCCACTAAGCCCATAAAACTTCTTACTTCTGTGACCGTTGTGGGTCTTAGCCACTCAGTGATCGCTCTATCTTCCTGGGATCCACCTAAATGCTATCTTTGGATACCACATGGCCTAAGAATGCCACTTGGTCTAACCAGAATTCACATTTTGAAAACTTGGCATACAGTTGGTGCTCTCTCAAAGTCTGCAACACCAATCTTAAATGCATTGCATGCTCTGCCTTATTTTTGGAATAGACCAAAATGTCATTAATAAACACAATAACAAATCGATCCAAGAATGGCTTAAACACCCTATTCATCAAGTCTATAAAGGCTGTTGGGGCATTAGTCAACCCAAAGGACATCACTAGGGACTCATAGTGGTCATATCTAGTCCGAAATGCTGACTTGGGTACATCCTCACTTCTAATCCTCAACTGATGATGCCCAGATCTCAAATCAATCTTATAAAAATACCGAGCTCCTTGCAACTGATCAAATAAATAATCAATCCTAGGGAATGGATACTTGTTCTTGATGGAAACCTTATTCAGCTGTCTGTAGTCAATACAGAGTCAAAGAATATCATCCTTCTTCTTCACAAAAAGAACTAAAGCACCCCAAAGAGATGTACTAGGCCGAATAAAACCTTTATCCAACAATTCCTATAATTGCTCTTTCAACTCCTTCAACTCTACAGGTGTCATCCTATAAGGTGGCATAGAGATAGGATTTGTGCCAGGCACAACATCAATATAGAATTCTATCTCCCTATCTGGCAGTAATCCAGGTAACTCCTCTGGAAAAATATATGAGAAATCACATGCCACTGGTACTCTATCCACTGATCCCATTTCCACTTAAACATCTCTAACTATAGCTAGATAACCCCGACACCCTTTACTAAGCATCTTCTTAGCTGTAATAACAGAAATAAGGATATACGAGGTATGAAACTCTCATTACCTCTGAATCTAAATTCTATCTCACCTGGAATTCTGAAAATTACTTCTTTCGCTCGATAGTCCATAAAAGCATAATACTGGGACAACCAATCCATTCCCAGAATCACATCAAACTCAATCAAATCCAGAAGGACTAAGTCTGCTAATAACTCTCTACCTTCAACCAACATAGGACAAGATGGAAAGAAAATGTCTATCTCCAACTCTGCCATTTTGTATTAGCACACAACCCAATCCTACATGGGAAGCATCATAATACACCATGTATCCATCGTTACTATAAGGCAAAGTCAACACTGGAGCCGAAGTCAATAAATCCTTAAGCAACTGGAAATGCTCCTCACATCTTTTAGTCCACATGAATCTAACATTTTTTTGGGTCAGTCTGGTCAAAGGCGTGACAATCTTAGAGAAATCCTTCACAAATCTCCTGTAATAGCCCACTAAGCCCATAAAACTTCTTACTTCTGTGACCGTTGTGGGTCTTAGCCACTCAGTGATCGCTCTATCTTCCTGGGATCCACCTAAATGCTATCTTTGGATACCACATGGCCTAAGAATGCCACTTGGTCTAACCAGAATTCACATTTTGAAAACTTGGCATACAGTTGGTGCTCTCTCAAAGTCTGCAACACCAATCTTAAATGCATTGCATGCTCTGCCTTATTTTTGGAATAGACCAAAATGTCATTAATAAACACAATAACAAATCGATCCAAGAATGGCTTAAACACCCTATTCATCAAGTCTATAAAGGCTGTTGGGGCATTAGTCAACCCAAAGGACATCACTAGGGACTCATAGTGGTCATATCTAGTCCGAAATGCTGACTTGGGTACATCCTCACTTCTAATCCTCAACTGATGATGCCCAGATCTCAAATCAATCTTATAAAAATACCGAGCTCCTTGCAACTGATCAAATAAATAATCAATCCTAGGGAATGGATACTTGTTCTTGATGGAAACCTTATTCAGCTGTCTGTAGTCAATACAGAGTCAAAGAATATCATCCTTCTTCTTCACAAAAAGAACTAAAGCACCCCAAAGAGATGTACTAGGCCGAATAAAACCTTTATCCAACAATTCCTATAATTGCTCTTTCAACTCCTTCAACTCTACAGGTGTCATCCTATAAGGTGGCATAGAGATAGGATTTGTGCCAGGCACAACATCAATATAGAATTCTATCTCCCTATCTGGCAGTAATCCAGGTAATTCCTCTGGAAAAATATATGAGAAATCACATGCCACTGGTACTCTATCCACTGATCCCATTTCCACTTAAACATCTCTAACTATAGCTAGATAACCCCGACACCCTTTACTAAGCATCTTCTTAGCTGTAATAACAGAAATAAGGATATACGAGGTATGAAACTCTCATTACCTCTGAATCTAAATTCTATCTCACCTGGAATTCTGAAAATTACTTCTTTCGCTCGATAGTCCACAAAAGCATAATACTGGGACAACCAATCCATTCCCAGAATCACATCAAACTCAATCAAATCCAGAAGGACTAAGTCTGCTAATAACTCTCTACCTTCAACCAACATAGGATAAGATGGAAAGAAAATGTCTGTCTCCAACTCATCACTAAGTGGAGTCAAAACAGACAAAGGAAAACTCATCTTGGAAGGAAGACAGGCCACTTTTGAAGTAAAAAAAGGAGATACAAATGAATACATAGCACCTGGACCAAATAAGACTCTAGCCTCAGAGCAATAGATAAGAATAATACCTGCTACCACAACATTGGATGCCTGCACATCCTGAGGAATCAAAAGTAAAGACCCTAGCCTGCCCACATCCTGGCTGCTGTGAGGTGAATGGCTGAGTCTGTCCTCTGCCTCAACCCTATTGATTCACAAACTAAATTAGTCATTGCTAAGGGTACATAGGTGCCTGATACTGCTGAGGCACCTACTACAAAGGCTGGACAACAGAAGGTGAAGATCCTTGAGCTAAGGATGGCTAGAATCCATAATTCGGACAAGCTCTAACAAAGTGTCCAAATTGACCACATTTGAAACACGTTCCTAGCATCAAATGACAAGGACCCTGATGCACTTGCCCACATATGGCACATGCACTAGCTCCAAATCTAGAATTGCTATGTCCAGAGCTCTATCCACCACCGTTGCTGCTAGCACTACCACTAAATCTAGTAGCCCTACTACTCCTATGATCTTGAGTAAGGCAGTGCCTACCAGTCTGATGTGCTTTGAACTATCTGCTCTGCTAAGAAGGACCTACTGACTGAGCACTCATGCTGGCTATCTGAAACACTAGTTGATGCACCCTCTGAATAGGTATGATAATGCCACTATCATATGGGTCAAGTATGGTGTTGTGTCGGATATGCCTCCGCCCTCCTCCATAACACTCTCCAGACTATGGCCCTTTGGTCAAATGCAAATATAAGTTGGGTCTAACCCATTTATATACAATTCAACTGTTATGGCAACATCCTACCTCACATCCTCAGCATGTCTCATCAATCTGTAGAACTCTCGAGTATAGTCCTCGACTGATCAATCTCTTCTATCGATATTAAGCAGCTGCCATCTATAGTTCTCTTACATAGATGAAGGACAGAAGAATATCATAAATTGCTCCTTAAAACCCAACCAAGTCATCTTGGTCATGAAGGGTTGAATGGACTGCATAAACCAATCCTGAGCTGCTGTTGAGACTGATAAGTCCATTATCATAATCCTCTGATAATCAGAATACCTAGATCTGGTCCTAAACTCAATAGTGTTAATAAAATCCATTGCATCTCCAATACCATCAAAATAGACTCACCCTACTCTGCAGTATAACAATGTCGGATCCGTATCAAACATCCCTTGATTCTGTCACTGAAGCATCTATGCACTATGGGCATTGCCTGATTAAGAGTTGCCAAGCCTTAATTAATACCCGCCATATTAACTATAAAAACTACAGGATCCTCTGTTGGAATCTGAGGCTAATCCTGGCTCTGGGTTGCTGCCACTCTTGCTCTGCCCTTACATCTACCTCTACCCCTACCTTTAGGTTGAGGGGTAGGAGGAAGAATCTCATCATGAAATGATTGATCATCATCATCAGGCCCTGCGTCAACAGCAAGGGCATTAGGAGCATGCCTCTATCTGAAAAAATAAGAAAACCCAAATTCGAAACCAAATATGAACACAAACACAGATGCAGAATCCTAAGGGTAAGGAATCAACAAGTAACAAATAACAACCTAAGTACTACAGTAACATGAAAAAAGGCAGACATCGACAGTCAAAATCATGAAAAATGAGCCAAAGCTCTGATACCAACTTTTTCACGACCCGAACCCAAGGGCAAGTGACCGACACTAGGGAATCGGAAACCATAAAGCTATCGAAACCTATAGTAAGCCTTAAAAGAAAAACACATAATATTTCACTTTAAAACCTTATAATAAAATAATTAAATCATAATGCACATTATCAAACTGATTTTTCTCAATTTAATTAAAACATAACATCATGGTGCATAAAATAAATAAACATCGTCAATTATACCAATAGTATCTCAATACATAATATCCAAATTTAAAATATGCAATTATACAGTTCTCTATTACGGAACATGGATATTATTACAAACACAAACTATGTAGACCTAAATAAAATAGCTGGTTAGGAAGCTACACGACATAGAAAAGTAGGCCTAATAGAAGACTCCCAAACTCCTAAAAAAATAAATTGAGGGGAGCTAAACCTCACTGAGTAAGCTAATAAAAAAAATAAATGCGGTTTGACAATCTCCTTTAAAATAAGTTTTTAAGAAAATATAATATATTTATAAATTATTCAATTCATTTGATGTACATATAGAAATTCATTTTTCAAAAGGAAAGAAATAAATATTTAAATGCCTTTTTAAAATATTTCAGTATAAAAACCAGGTAGAACCGAGTTCTCAATTTTTTAACAGTCATACGGCTCACTTATATCCAAGACTGTCAAATCCCGATGATGCACAACTGTAGTCACATCACTTAATCTAATATCATTGATGGTGCCCGAGAGCAAAGCATCACCAGACCATCGGCCCCAGTGATTTAATAAATATTAATCCAACTATACGGGTGGTGTCTGAGAGCAAAGCATCACCATACCTTCGGCCTTAGTATGTATTAAATAATCAAATATTATATTATTGGCGGTGTTTAAGAGCAAAGCATCACCAGATCATCGGCCCCAATAATATAATCAATATATTCAAATATTTTACAGGTGCACACACAGTCCTGATAAAACCCATTAGGTAGCTTGTTCTACCGTAGTTTATTTAAAATAAATGAAATTAAATAAAACAATGAAAATTACAGTAAATAAAAAATAAATAAAAAAAACCAACTATAATTTAAATCATGCATCATTATTTAAAAGTACCAACTAGAATCTCACAAATATATAATTCATTAAAATTGAATATGATTTAAATTGAAAGACCGGACACTTAAATCAAATATTAACTTACAAGATAAAGGAGCTTCTCTGATACGTTGTGTCCGACCTCAATTGGTAGATGCGACCAAAGGGGTGGCTAAAAGACAGAAAATGAAACGACAATCAGAAAACAGAAATCCTAACTTTTAGAATTTTAAGGAAGACTCAACTTAGAATTCAAAAATTAGGATTGACCCGATGTCACATTTTATGAGAAATCTACCGAAAATTCGGTAGAGTCTCCTATGTAAAACTAACATCCCTCTACTGAGGTAGAGTCAATCCTACACGCAAATAAACTTCTAAAGTTCACACAAGCTCAACAACTCGAGTTGAGACCTCGAACTACACAATTTTCCAACCGAGGTTTATAATCCACCAAAAATAAATAATTTAATAATAAATATTTAAAATCATTAAAAATCCATAAAATACTTAAAATGCCACAATTTAATTTATTTAAATAATAAAACATTAAAACTAATTATTTTTCCAAATTAGATAATAAAATCCCAATAATTTATATAATATTAATAAAATCCAATTTTACAATTATTCAACATAAAATAGTCAAATTTACATATAATTATCCAAGTAATCTAAATATATAACATAAATAATTAAAAATTCATTTTATCACAAAAATTGTATATAATTTATTATTTGAATATAATTTTTGAAAATTAGTATTAATTAACTAAAGATAGTAAATAATTTGTAAAAAATATTTTAATACCACATTTTATCTCAAAATTAATTAAAACATATTATTTAACTATAATATTAACAAAAACATACAATTTACCTATTATTTCAAAATTCACATACTGCTAAAATAATTCCTCAAAAATTATATAAAATTACTAAAATTATATTATCACTACTAAAATTACTAACATAATATACTAACACTAATTTACTCAAATTTCCCACCAAAATAATTATTTAACATAATTAACAAAAATTCATTTTTAATTATTAAAATATTCAAAAATTACCCATAAAAAAAATTCAACAAAAATAAAAAAAATGTAATTGAGAAGTTTAAGTTACCATAAACAACATTTCCAAAAATAATTAACTTAGAACTCAAAGAATCAAGCTAAAAAAAAAACCAAAATAGGCATAAACAAAAATCTAGATAAAACTCACAAACGAAGAGGATTAAGCTTGATCGAAGCTTGGAATCATCTCCCCTGTAACTCACTGAGTCGAACAAGCCTAAGACTAAGAGCTCACCATCGGAGATGTCTTCGACAATGTGAAGAAGCTTGCTACCTGCTATTGTGTCTGTCTCATCTCCGACGTTAACAGAGGGAGGAGGAGATGTCAAAAGAGAAGAAGAAGGAGGAGGGGGTGATGGAGGTTGCTAGCGGTGCAAGTGGAGGCACAGTGACAGGGGAGGAGTGGTCTGTTGCGCACGAGAGGAGAAGGAGGGTGACAGGGGAAGGGAAAAACGGGGAAAAGAGAAGAGAAAACAAAGAAAAGGGAGGGGTTGACCAATATATATATATATATATATATATATATATATTACTCAACTTTAAATCACACAATAAATATATATACACATTGTAGACAGCGGGATTTAGCGTACGTCTAAAATTTTAGCAACCGCGACACTGTTTGAGCTCAATGCTCTAGAGATCACACTAACCATTGTCACAAAGACATGGCATGGAGATGAGGAGTCGCCACTCAGGGTAATAACTGAGACAAATCGAAAAGGTGGTACTTAATTCCCTAAAAGAAAACTAGCACCATAACCAAGAGATTCTGGATACGGAGTACCAACTTCTTTCAGTCTCGTGTTCATTTAGAATTATTTTATGAATTACTATATTATCCTCTATTTACATGCAATTTCATATAAACCCTTATTCTAGCAATCAACTCCAATGCAAACCAGTCATGAAAATACAAGTAAATAATGCATTCATTCAAACATATAATCTCTAAGTTAGTCTAATCTATATTAATTTTAATTAAATGAGCTAAATCTACATATTTTTAATAAGTGAGTCTAGAGGGCCTAATCTATAAATTATGAGGATATTTAAATCAGTGGACCTAATTCTACATGTTTTAATTCTAAGGTAATCTTAAATCTACAAGTTATGAAAAATGCTTAAATTAAGTGGACTAAGTCTAAACTAATTAAATTAAATTAGGTGGGCCTATGTCTAATTTACTAAATGGGCATAAGTTATCTCTAACATAAATCTAATTAATTATGGGCTTAAAATGCATTTAATTAATTAAACTTAAAAAAAAACCTAAATTTAAATAAGTTAAAGCCTAATGTGGGTCTAGGGCCCAGAACACATAAAAATAAATAAACAAGCCTAAAAACATATCAAACATATCAAAAAAATTAAATTAAAGATAAAACAACTAATTAAATTAATTCCTTCTAAACCCTAATTCTAATTAACATGCAATCCTAGATTAATCTACTTCCATCATTGATTTTAATTAATTACCCAATAAAAACCCTAATTTTACTAACCAATTAATTAAAATAAACAAGCAATTACACACACATAATTTCACTATTCCCACAATTGGGGCTATTACAATAACCTATAGAAAATAATAATAAAATAATTAATACAACACAAAAATAAATAAATAAAATAAAGCAAAAAAATAAAATAATAATAAAAAACCCTAGAAACTATATCTCTATAAGGTCTTATCCATGGCATTTTATGGACCTCTTATGGATTTGATTCTCCAAGTATGATTATCATGTGTTTTTCTCCATAATCACCATAAAAAGAATAAAAATTATGATTGGTGAATAAATTATAACAATAATAAAACAAAATTAAAAAAATCAATAAATAAAATAAATAAATAAAATAAATAAGGGGAAGATGATGCAGTGCTCTTCAGAATTTGTAAAATCACTGTTCTTGATAGGTTTTCGAATATTGTTCTTCAAAAATTCTCCAAAAATCTTTAATCAAGCAAAGGAATTTGTAGAGAATAAGATTTTTTCTCTTTTTTTCCTCTTCCTTTTTCTTCTCGTTTTTTTTTTCTCTTGTTTGTTTTTTCTCTCCTCTTCTCTTCATTTTTTTTTTGCCTTTCTCTTCTTTTCTACTCTACCTCTCTTCATTTTTTTGCCTCCTTTCTCCCCTTTTTCTTTTTTCTTCCTTTTTCTCCCCATTTTTAGAGCCAAAACACTCCTTATATAGGGATACGTCTTCAAATCCTAGTTATAAATTGATTCTTAAAAGACTTCTATTTCCTTAAAAATATTATCAAAATAATTTTAGGAGAACTTCATACCAATTAGGACTCAATTTTTCTTGGAAAATTCAAGAATCCGAGGCGGAAGAGGTGTAATTCCGAACAAAATTGTGTAATTCCGACCATTTTTTTAACTTTTAATTACAAAAAGATCCTTAAAAAAATTTAAATTTTGCAATTAGGTCCTTAAAAAGCATTGCAATTTAGTTTATGAAAACATTAAATCCTTTCTTTGAAAAATGCAATCAGACCCCTGAAGTTTCAAAGTTCAAGTATTGAAGACCTATTCATAACATTTTCATCATTGGAGTCTTTTCTCACATTCATAACTCATTATCCCGAAATTGGGTGTCTACAGTTGCCCCTATACACACACACACACACACACACTCACATGCATAACACACACAACATAAAACAATAGTAAAAATAACCCTAGTTAAAATAATATTATTAAACAATAGAAATAATAATAATAATGCTATATAAAAAAATATAATGACAATAGTATATTAATAACTTTAGTATTTTAAATAATAGAGTTCCCAAAATATATTTATATTAATTAAAAATATATCGATCATTACAATATATTGCATAATCAAGGGTTGTAGCTCATTTTTCCTCCCACATTTCTTTGCATGTGTACTTATTTATTTATCTTTAATTCTATGAATGTTTGGTATTATTTGTGATAAATGTTGTGAACTACACTTACTTTGCATGTAATTGAAATTTAATGCAAACTTGGGCTTAATTTTTAAAGTTAGACATTGATCGAAAACAATTGCAATTTGCATGTTAATAAAGAAATAATTAACAATTAAAGGTAATAAAATACAAAACACACACGTATGCCAATCGTAAGATTGGGTGTATATTCCAAAAGCTTATACCCAGTTTCCGAACTCATTCTTTGAGGATGGCTACTGGGCACCTCTGTAGAATTCAGTTGTTGTACATTATGTCCCGGCTCTTATCCAAGTGGTAACTCCATCTCCAATTTGGACATTAAGCCTATTTTGTATTTCCTAATGAACATCGAGTCCGCACAATGCCATGGTCGCCAAATACTTGAATGTGCACTAAATCCTGCCGTCTACAATTTTATGCATTTTGTTTAAAGAAAGTATTATAAATATATTATATTGTAAGCGAAATCTCTAATTTAAACTAAAATGTACAACAATTTGCTACATAAGATTTTTCTTTTTCATAAAAAAGAAAATATATCCCTCTTTCCCGGGTATTCATGACATTTATATAATTTCACAATATTTAATTATATTATTTTTAATATTTTTATAAATATAAAATATATTTTCATAAAAATTAGTAATAATCATTTAATATATATTTTATGTATTATAATTTGAACAAATAAATAACAAATAATAGTGAATATAACATTTTATAATTCTTAAAAAAATAATTAATATCTATAAGAATTATTAAATATATTGATGATAACAACTGTAGATAATTTTACTAAATATTTAATATTAATAAATTAACAGCTAATTATTCTTTTAAAATTAGCTAATTATTCTATAACAGCTAATAACAGCTAAAATTAGCTAATTATTCTTTTAGAATAACAGCTAATTATTCTATAACAGCTAATGGCTTCAGCAATAAGTTCTAAAAAGTTTTAAATTGAATAAATCAAATGACAAACTTTGTGTGTGTGTGTATATATATATATATATAACCTAATTACTTAAAAAAACATAAATTTTACGACTTTTAACAAAATATCATGTTGTTTCAATTTTTGCTTAAAAAATTCTGAATTTTACATTTTTTAACAATTTTAATGCATTTTTTTTATATTTATAAAAAATCATAAACTTTACAATTTTAACATATTCTTTTAAAAAAAATTATTGTTAAAATTGTTAAAGTTCAGAATTGTTTTAGATAATTAGGTCAATATTTAATTATATTTGCTCAATCCATTTTTTAACATCTTATAATATAATTGTAGTATTTAATGTTGCTATAACACCAAATTTCTTTTAATTAAAAAAATAATTTAGTATATTTAGAATTACTCATATGACAAATTAAAATCATATTTTTCAATTTTTCAATTGTATGTTACTATTATTTGATTTTTGATTGGTAAAATAACAAATTGAAATCATATTTTGAGTGTCATATAAGTAATTTTAAATTTACTAAATTAAATTTTTAATTAAAAGAAATGACATCAATAATATTAAATACAACAACATTTTATATGATGTTAAAAAATAGATTGAACCAATATAATTTAATATTGGCTTAATTATCAAAAAAAATCCGAAACTTTATGAATTTTATCAATTTTAACAACAAAATTTTTAAAAAAATGTGTTAAAATTATTAAAAATTTTAAAGTCTATAATTTTTTATAAGTGTCAAAAGAATTTATTAAAATTGTTAAAAAAAATGTAAAGTTCATGATTTTTTAAGTGAAAGTTGAAAAAACATTCTTAAATTGTTAAAATTCGTAAAGACCAGACTTTTTGAAGTAATTAGGCTCATATATATATATATATATATATATATATATATATATATATTAATAATTAACTTTTTAAAATTTTAAATAAATCAAATGTTGAACTTAGTCGTTGCACAAAAGCATGGAACTCATTATAACAAAAAATGTCTTCTTTTTTTTCAGAAGAAAATTGGAAAATAAGCTAAAAAGTTTAAATTTTTTTTAAAATTTTGTATGTATGAATTTTTAAGCAGTAAAATATTTTTCAAAATATATAATAAAAATAAATATTTTATTAACGAATTTATTTTAAAAATTAAAGAAAAATGAATGGCAAAGAGGGTTGTAGCACAGATTTTCCGAAGAAAAACTTGCATTAAATAAATAAGTAAATAAATAAAGCTAAAGCTACAAGTTGCAAAGACAGCACATTATTCTGTGCATTTAATAATTCATGTGATAAAAGCAAAAAGTATCCGTTGGCCATCTAAAATTTTGAACGTTAATAGAAAGGCTACCGTTTAAATTAAATTATAGCAGCCACAGCATCTTCAACCTTACACACAGTTCATTGATGCCACGAACCCACCAAAACTCCACTCCTCACTTTCTTTACTTCCTCTCCTCTATTTGTATATATATATACAGTCATTGGCCTGAGCCTGCCTCCTCCAATATCTACCTGCAGAATTAAATCTACAGATAACTTCAGACACCCTGTGTCTCTAGCTATCGTATATACAAGACGAAGAAGAAGAACAATGGGTATGGTGGTGGTGATTTCTTTGCCACTGATAATATTCAGTGTAGTGCTTGGATTTGGTTGCTACTTCTTGGGAAGAGCAAGAGGTAGACAGGATGTCCGTACAAATGCTCAGGTTTATGGAACACCGGCTCCACCTCCAGGCAGTTCTGCATTCGCCTCTTTCGATCCACCATCGTCTCCTCCTCCAAAGCCTCACACCAAGCCTGACAATTTAGATAACGTTTAAAATAAACACATCCCATTCGATACACCAGTGCTTCATTTGTATGCCATTTCAGCAATTTGTTTTTTTCTTCTTCTTCTTCTTCTTTGATTTTTCTTTTTGTGTGTGAACTTTTTGGTATCATTTAAATTCTTAGGAATTAACCATTGTATATGGATTGTTTGTTGTAATATGAATCAGTTAAAAATATTGATTTTTTTTTTTAATCTTGAGGTTTTTGCATATATAGATTTGTTCATTTGACTAGATGAAATGTGGTCTATGTTCATTTGCGATTCTCAGGTAATAAGTATCTCATTCCACTGCTAGAGCATCTCTCCAATGAAGTTCTGCCATCAACAAAATTGGCCAACAACCTGGCGAATTTTAGCACCCCTCATTATAAGGGTCAATTGAGATCCTTAATTATGACCACAAGTGAGATTTGCATCTTAAATCTTTTCTTTATTTTTTTTCCTAATATAACCCTTTAAAAAAAAGATTATATTAAATATTTTTTAAAATATTTCATAATTAAATTCTATAAAGTAAAATATTTAACTGTTATAATTGACTAATTAAAAATTATTTTACCTACGAAACATAATTGATGAATTTTATTAAATATAACACTTTATTTTGTAATGTTAAAAAAATGCTATAAGCTTAAAAAATTTTAAAAATATAAAAAACTTTATAATAAAGTGAAGAACTTTTTCACTAATTTTCTTCATTAATAGAAATAATTTTCATCAGTGAGGTCGATAAAATTAATTTTTTCTATAATTTATAGTATCTAATTGTAAATTGTTTTAAACAAGTTCTACTTCAGCACTGTTTTAAAACGAAAATATCTTATTGTATATAATTTTTTTTTTTTTTAAAAAACACTGGTTTTAAGTGTCCAATTTTACCTCTATCCTTAGATATTATTTTATTTGAACAAATTAATGAGTCCTTTAGCATGCATATGTGAAATGACCTATACAGGTGAATAGAGCTAATTTAATTTAAGATAAAATTAAAAGGAATTGAAGTAAATCTACAAAAGATTAGGGTAAGAAATAGAAGAAGACATAAATGATTTTAGGAATTCGGTAATTTTATATAGGTGAATAGGGTTAATAGGGCTAATTTAAGTTAAAATAAAATTAAAAGGAATTGTAGTAAATCTACAAAAGATTAGGGTAAGAAATAGAAGAAGACACAAATGATTTTAGGAGTTCGGTTCATCAGGTAACCTATATTTCCACCTAATTTATCTTCAAGTTAGAATTTTGACCGTACACCAATTTATTAATTTAGATGATTGAATGCAAAACGAGTTTTACTAGTCTAAATTCAAACCTTTACAATTAAGTGTTTTTGGCTAACTCACAACCAATTTACAACCATGTGTTTCATAAGGCCAACAATCAAACCTCTAGTGAATAAGAATCTCCCCTGATCAAACCAAAGAAAGGAGTGAATGAAAATTGTCTAACCACTAACACACTCCAATAACTTTGAAGAAATTAATTTTACAACTTGATTTGAGTACAATGAATATCAAAGCAAAATAAATGTTTACCAGACTCTTTAACCTCTAAAATGAGGTTTGGTAACAAGTGTTTATAGTTGGGGATGGAATACTAGCTATTAGGAAGTCATTCCACCATCCCTAACTTTCTGTTGCTTCATTAATTGTTTTTTTAATTTTTTTTGCAGGAATTTGAAGGCTCACAATTGTGATTGTACCCCTCATCACTGTGACCTATGAGAAAAGTAGCTATTACAATTAGATTCTAACCGTTTGAAAGTTGACAACTGGATTGTGACTTCCCTCACAATCGCAACCTTGATCATGATCATTGCCTTCAACCTTGCCTTTAGTCTTCAACTTCATCATGGCCATGAGACCTTGATAACAATCGTGATTACACCTCTGACCATGACCAGGATCATGAGGGACACTAACTTCTTTGGCTCTTCTCATATGCTCTTCCTTGCTATCATGATAGTCTTGATCACGTGCGCGACTCTGCTCCTCACGATCGTGACTCCATTTGCGAGCATCCTTGCCATTTTGAGAAACTTGAATTTTTCACCTTCAAATGAGCATTTTTATGAACCTAACCCATACACACTTAAATCACACACATTAATGACTCAAAATTGAATTATTAAAGTCAAAATTGAGTGACTAGACCTTGATCTTAGAAATTGTTAAACATTTGCATGATTAACTATCAACTCATTCTTGTTTTAACTTTAACAAGCAATTTTAAGGTACTAGAATCTTGTTTAAGTGAAATATTCATAAGATAGGAACAAAGTCACATTCAAATGAAGAGGATCAAAAATCAAAATGAAGATCAAGTTGAAGCTAAATTGAAACCTCTAAGATTCTCTACAAGTGCCTCTCCAAGAATGACAAACATTTCAAGAGAAAGGAAAGCTATTCCAAGTTAAAAAGATGATGGCTCTTCATGTTCAGTTATTGCTCACGATCCTAAGCAACAACTCATGATCCTAAGAAAAAACTCACGATCTTAAGCAACAACTCACGATCCTAAGAAACAACTCACGATCCTAAGTTAGGCTAAAGTTAGGCTCACCTGAGCTAAGGAATCAGAGCTACTCATGATCTCCACACAAGATTGTAAGGAGGTAGCTCATGATCATGAGCAAACCCTCACAATCCTAAGCCATTCTTGATAAGGCTCTAATGACTATAATCACTCATAATGATCACTTTTTTTATGCTCACAATCCTGATGGTGCCGCTGAAGATCCTGAATAGACTAAATCCTATAAAATCCTAAAAATGCATAATGAAGAAGACGAAGGACTAGAATAAATTTAATGGCTTCCAACAACAATTTTCTTCTCTCTAACTATAAAATCAAGTCTTGGAACTTCATTTAAGAAGTTAGTGAAGTTGGTTGAGCTTATTTAATTCTTAGAAAACCTTTCAAACAATTTTTAATTCTTCAAAAAATCTTCATTATTATTAAGTGTGGGTTGAGTTCTAGATTAGCTCTCTTCTTCATCTCCTTTCTTAGGTTAAAAAAAAGGGAAGTGAGAAGTTAATGCTAGAAGGTTTGATTAAAGTGTTAGCTAGAAAATACTTGGAATTGTTGTTTGGTTAGAGCTTAGCCTAGAAAAGCACCTTTGTTGTAAAGGTTAGAGTTAAACCTTAAAACTCTTTGTAAACTCAATCTTGCTTAATAAGATTGATGTGGGTATTGAAAATCCTAACTTGGGATAAGTTGTGGAGATATAGATTCAATTTGTGATTGAACTCCTTAATTCTTATATTCTTGTATCTCTTATTAGTTTGTCACTAAAATTTTTTTTTAGTTCTTAATTAATCTTCAATCTTTCTAAAAAATTTTATTAGCCATATTCACTCCCCCTCTAGGGCACTTTTCATTTGGTATAAGAGCTTAACTTATTGGAACTTCATTGCAAGAAGCTAAGATCATGGGAGTAAAACCATAAACTTATATTCTTTAAGATCTTCCTTTGATAGTGGTGACCATAGTTGTCAAATTGGGATTTGAATTGAGAATCAAAAACTTCATTTTATGTATTGAGAGTCAAGAATCGAATCTAATAATAAAATTCAATTTATGGTTATAATATTAATTGAAAATAATATATATTCATATAGTAAATATATTTTCATTAAATATAATGAATTTCTCTAACATATTATGTGGATTAAATAAAAATAAAATTAAGTATATATCTCTAAATTAAAAACACTTTTAATGATTTTACTTGTATCATTTTCAAATTAAAGGTACCATCTAAAAAAGAAACTATAAATAACACTATGATAAGTCACTAATAAATCACTCAAATGAAATCATCATCCAAAAGCTCAAGTGAATTAAGTCTATCATCTTCATTGTCATCTCTGTCATGTAATATAGTTAAGTCTTCTTATTTTCTTTCTCATAATTCTCAATATCTAAATCCTCAATCACTTCATCTTGAACAATTGTTTCTTTTTCCTTTTCTATCATGCTTTAAATTCCTTAGACTTATATATATATATCATGAGGAAAAAAATTAAATTTTTAGAAATTAAAATCCTATAAAATAAAAAAATTATTAAACATATGATATTTACCTCTTTATCTTTTGTTAACTGGCCCAAGTCCTCCATCATCTTCAAAACATTCATTCATGTCCATCCATGAAATATCCTGTGGTAAACAAGGATCTTCAATTTCATTGATCCATTCATCATCAGACTCCATGTCATTCAAATAAATAGGATCATAGGACCAATCTAGACCAATAAATGTGCTCCAATTTCTTTCATAACTCGTAGCACTATATGTGAGACTTAAAATTCTTATACCAAGACTTTGAAGTTCTTTGCAATGTTCTCCATAGCTCTCCCACCATCAAGCTAAGAATTAAAAAAATACATAATTAGACTTAAAAGAAGAAAATTGTAAATCAAAGGAGGTAAATTGCAAATCAAACACAAATACTTAACTAAAACAATTTTGGGTTGCTTCTTATCTCTAGTTGCAATAGCCATACTCATGCCAAATAATCCTTCTCCTCTTTTGAATTTTCTAATTGTTGGTCAATTTTGATTCTTGTTTTTTATATTTAGAAACATCTTTTCTATTTACTTGGACAATCCAACTTTTATTTCCATATTTGCCTTAAAAATTCATTATAATGAAACCTAAAAATATAGAAAAAATAAAGAATATTAATAAACAAATATTAAATGAAAATTATTTAGAAAATTATTTAGGATAAAGAAAATATCATGTGGCATGAAGTGGTCTATAAAGTTGTAACTCCCATCTTATGTCAATAATATTCCAAAGTTGCTCATATCTTGACTTTTGATGATTAAAATTTTATGCAATTTGCTCCTTACTCATTCCATGGCTTCATATATGTATCACATTGTTGGTTTTGCATCACCATCAATAAGTCTTTAAACTTTGACAAGTGGACTTACACACTTCAAACAATACTTGATTGATTTCCTAAAATTTTCATCAGATAGCAATGTTGTCCCCACCCTTTTTCCTTATACTTTAGAAGCATGATTACTTTTAGCCCATTCTTGAGATGCAAACATAGCCCTTAAAGGAAGCTTATTTTCATCAAACTCTTTAAAGTGAGAAATGATGTAGCAAATCTTGTAACTCTAGCTCTCTTTAACTCCCTCTTATTGGAATACTTTCTAAACATGCTAAGGACCTATGCATGTCTATAAATATAAACACAAACTTCTTTAGGTTTTTTTATTGTGTCTTAAAAAATAAGCAATTCACCTATATTGTCCAACATATTATCCATGCAATGAGTTGCAATAGGAGACCAAAATAATTTTTTTCTCTTTTCCATTAATAATTCACTAGCTGCTACATAAGCTGAAGCACTATTTATCACCACTTAAACTACGTTTTCCTCCCCAATTTCACCACTTGAACTATGTTTTCCTCCCCAATTTCACGTAACCCAACATAAATGATATTTATCAAATAAAAGACAAATAGAATTTACAAATGTTAAATAATCATACACCTTTAGATTAAATAGGTTTGCTAAGGTTATATGCTTTTATTACATGACCTAAGGACATAGAAGCAATGTATGCTTTTATAGAAGGATATACTTGTAATTGTTGCCCTTGGAATACTTTGATACTAACCAACCTAGACTAACTAAGGTTTGAATTCAAAAGAATGTTTAAACTTCTTGAATGTAGGTGTGTCTTAATCTACTAAAAAGAATAGTTAATGGTATTTTGATAATGGATTCTCTAGGCACATGACGGGAGACAAAGACTAATTCACTTCTCTTAAAGCTAATAAAGAAGGTAATGTCACCTTTAGGGATAATGCTAAAGGAAAGTGTGAGCAACCATTGGCAACTTTGCTGAATAAGGATAAATAATTAGTCTTAAAGGATGAGACACTTTTGATTTTATGGAGTCGCCACCCAATTTTAGAAAATTGGGAAAAGAAAGGGACAACATCAGGTTACTCAGCGAATACTATCCCCAGTAGAGATTTCCTAGTTTAAGGGATTGCGTCTACTTTTTGAATATTTCTCATTCTATGATATTCGATGTATAGCTACCATAACACCCTAGTTTCGGTAATGATAGTTTGTACAACATTCACACAATACATCAAATAGTGGAAGATAATAAAGCTAAAAATTTATTTATTACATCATTTTCCTGATAAAATACATATGAAAAGGAAAAGATTATGGAAAACTAAATCTACTTTGGATATGACTGATTTGCAAGTTTAACATGACCATTCACACAACTTGCTCAATTTCATGAATAATAAGATGATCATGCATGCTTATAGTGATTATTTATGTTATAATGATGTATGATGATAATATAAAGGATGCATAAGGTCATCGCTACACCAAGAGCATGATGACTCTATTTCGGGATATGAACTTTTTCATATTATTGATATTTATGATGTGATTTCATTAGAAATGAAAGATGCATAATGATGATGTGAAATGAGCTTAATAAAGCATATATTATTCACATAACATATAAGAATGCCAATCTCATCACACAAGCACAACAGTATTCCAAATGATGGTGATGGTAAAATAAAATGCAATGCGATAAAATAAATGTGCTAAAATAATTGTGTAGTCCTTATACTCGACTAAGCTTGTGTGATTTTTGAAGCTTTAGCTTCGAGTGATTATCAATCTTTCCTCATTGAGAGGTTCAAAATGATAACAGAATGATGCTGGATTGTATACCTTTGAAGCATGCTTTGATAAATATGAGGCTTGGTTTTGTGAAAAAGGGATCTAACAACCTAAAAGAAAGGATGTAGGAGAGCAAAACTATCTGGAAAGTGGTTTCCAGTGCCTTCAATCAGATCGATTATTTAGTGTGTATGTGTTTCCACTTGCTCCTCTCTTCAAAATGGGGTGTGAAGGGACCTATTTTTAGGGAAAATTAGGTAGAATAGGGTAGTTGGGGCGTGGTTGTGCACATATATTGAGGATTTTACATATAGCCATGCCAAGTGTGTATGGTTGTGCACAGTGTGTGCATGGTCACACGCTTGGCGCGTGGCCACGTGTGCACACATGCAATTTGACATTTTATACACACTTCTCAGGTTTTATGCACGTTGTTTTGGGTATGATTCATATTTTTGGGCCTTCCAGATGCATTTTTGAAGTTCGTTTTGCCAAGTTCGGTCTAAATTTTAGCACATGACACTTAAGAGCATTTATGCTCACTTCTAAGCGATACGCGCTGATCCTTGGGTTATATTGGACTATTCTATGACCACTTTTAGAGGTTTTAGGGCCTTTCGAATGTGTTTCCAAAGTCTATTTTGTTAAAATTGATTTCCATTTTTTCATAAAGCTGGGTCCCGGTCTAATGAAATGTGCACCAGCCCAATGAGTTAAGTATCCTGAGAGGAGTTTTCTTGAAATAAACCTCTCATTTTTCTGATAATTCATATTTCGTAAGGTCAAAGCACAACTTAATGGCTTGGTGATCGATTTTGCACACGAGTGGGGTTGGTTAGGTTTTTTAAGGTTGCATGCTTCAGAGGTGTTACAAATGAGTAGACTTTAGTCATCTCAGGGTTTTATTTCATTATTAGACATTTTTGGGGATAGTTAAATTTGAGATATGATAGTTGCCCCCTACTTTAAGTGTGTTGCATAGCCACCTAGCGCTAGTGTCAATACACGTGAAGCAAATACAAAGATGCAAAAAACATTTTAGCAGGGAGAGAGGTACTTACCTGTGGGTTATCTTTAGATGTCTTATCAAGATTTAACTGCTATTGTTGTGTTTTATTTGTTGTTATTGTTTTGTGACTTGGTCATCACACAAGGTGCTATTTAGGACATATGCAAGCTTGTGATTCATGCAAAAGTGCATTGGGATTTATGCGACTATAACCTTCTTAAGTGTTATGCAAATGAAGATGTTACTAAGCAAAGAGAGATGAAACTATAACCTTTTTAGGTGTCACACAAATGACCATGCTATTAAGCAATGAAAATGCAACTATAACCTTCTTAGGTGTCATGAAAATGAACATGCTATTAAGCAATGAAAATGCAACTATAACCTCTTTAGGTGTCACACAAATGAACATGCGACTATAACATTCTTAGGTGTCACACGAATGAACATGCTATTAAGAAATGAAAATGTGACTATAACCTTCTTAGGTGTCACATGAATGAACATGCAATTATAACCTTCTTAAGTGTCACGTGAATGAACGTGACTATAACCTTATTAGGTGTCATGCAAATGAAGATGCTATTAAGCAAAAAGAGAATGCTCCTAAGTAGTGTGAAGATGCTCATAAGCAATATGAATGCTCCTAAGCAATATAAGAGTGCTTTTAAGTAATGTGAGGATGCTTCTAAGAAATGAGAAGCGATGTGAGAGTGCTCTTAAGAAATGAGTGAGTGCTCCTAAGCAATGTGAGAGTGCTTCTAAGCAATGTGAATAAGGTAGTAGTGATGATGCAACAATAATGAAGTAGTGATGTAGTAATGATGTAGTAGTGTTTTAGTAATGATGTAGTGATGATCCAACAGTGATGAGGTGATGGCATCATTATTTTGATGATTTGGAGAGAGATATCCTTACAATGAATTTTCTTTACTCTTCTTCTTTCATGCGGTGTTAAATATTCTAAAAAAAGGTAGTGTGAGAGCAGTATCTTTAAACAAATGGAGTCCACATCAGTGTACTTTTGCATGAGTTTGGTGCATGTATTATGCTCAAATGGAAGTTTAGGATCATAAAAGTGAGTGTACAAAGTCTTAAAGTGTGCGTAAAACCACAAAAAAGTGCATGGAAGGGGGAAGTGCGCATGACTGCGCGTGGTCATTCACTTCCTCCCTTTCAAGCCTATTTAAATGGCTATTTTAGAGATCTTTGGAGGCTTTGTCTGGACTTTTTTGAGTGTTTTCTAACTTTTCTTGACCCTTTTTATGTTTCAGGTGCTATTTGCTCTATTTTTGCTTATGTACTTCCATTTTCTTTTGTATAAAATAGAGTTCCCCAACATTCCTAAGGCTTTGGAGGATATTTTTATTGATGTTGATGTTGAGGGTGACTTTACAAAGGCCATTAGAGCTAGACATTCTCTATAGGGACTAGCACATTTAGTGCTTAAAGTTCTCAACCATCCAAGATTTCTTAGGGAGATCTGATCCCTGATGTTTATAGCTTGGAGACTTATGCTTGGGTGTGTCATCGTCACGAGGTAGGTCCTTCTTTGTCCTTATTTTCTAAACTTTGTTCATTGGTTGCTTTGCCATTTATTTTGCTATATGAGTTTGTTGTAGTTATAGCTCTTGCTGTAACTATCTGTTAAGTCATAGCTTGATTGTAAATGTTGATAGTTGATAGCTCTTGCTTTATTATTTCTTTTTTTATGATTATCTGCTAGTGCTTGTCGTGATGCTTTACTTTTTTACTTTTATTATTGATCCTATTAAATGATAGAGAGAGATGTATTAATATTTAGTAGTTGTGTAAATGTTTAATAGCGTACCTATTATTTGTAGCCTCGTAGGTATGTTATTATGCTACCTAGTAGTTTTAATGGAGTCAACATGTATTATCAAGATCTCCCGATGTGTGTGAAGCAGATGATTACCGGGAAGGGCTTTGATGGAGTCATTGCTGCATTATCTTATGACTTGTATATGTTGAGTCAGATTTTCATGTATGCATTGATGAAGTAGTGAATGGAAACGATGCATTCTTTCCATTTGCCTATTGGAGAGATGATTATTACCCCTTTGGATTTTGCCGCTATCATGGGCTTGAGCTTTTTTGGAGAGCCTATTCCTTTCTGTGAGGAGGAGTGTTCTACTGTTGTAGTGAGGAGGCGCCTCATGATAGATTTTCTTAGGGTGGTTACACCTATAAAATTTGGTTGCCCATATCTAGCTCATTACACAAAGTTTATTTCTTTCCTATAGACTCTGTATGATGATGGTCTTGTCTCAACAGAATAGCTGGCTCATTGCTTTTTTTTTTATTTGCTGAGTGCTGTTATCTTCCTGAACCCTTCAGGTATAGGTGATTTATGATTATTTTCTGTCTTGAGAGACCTAGATGGCTTGCCAAGGTATTGCTGGGGCATTGCTGCCTTTTCTCTTATGTACTCAGGCCTTAACGCATCACATTGAGGTGGCTCGAGGATTTACGGATGTTTGTTCATGCTGGACATGAGTAGGAGTTCTGTTGTCTATTCTTTTACTTTTGGGTTTGTTATTTTGGACCCTCTGATTCTGATAGATATGGGCATATGAGTTCGGGATTCTCCCTCATTCGTCCGTTGAACATTTCCTGGAGGATGGCTTCCCTCGTTATTCTCATTGGATTAGGAAGACTACTTATTTGATTGATGATTGCATGGTAGCTTAGGACCATATGGGGAAGATGTCCCCTGATTAAGTATGTCTGATTCCTGCTATGTTGCTTATTTCTTTCTTAGGGATCTTTTGTTCATTCTTACCCTTTGAACAAATTTTTCTTCACTAGTGGGTGGCAAGGTCTCATTGGATGGCAAAGATGGTGATTGCATGGTAGCTGATGGAGAGATGAGTATTGCTCTCTGGCCTCATCAGTAGAGTGTGGTATTTAGGTGAATGAGTCCATTATTGGTGGGATGGCCTATATATCAAGAGAGTTCCCACCCCTCCTCCTAGTGACATATGGTGGGGCCATGAGCTTTGTGGTGATGATCTTACTACTATTATGATGGGATTCCCCTTTGAGTGCCTTTTGGAGAGTGTGGGTTTGCCTTATTTTGATGTATTGATCCCTTAGCTAATTAATATTGTAGTTAGTGGGACCTTTCCTTCACCTCTACCTTCTCAAGCAAATGCATATTATCCTTCGAGTTCGAGGATTAGGCCATCACTTGGGTCATCGAGAGTCACTTCTTTTGATTTGGTAAGCCTTTATTCCTATTTTGGTGTAAGCATATAGGAAACTTTATTAGTAATATTCTATAATTACCATGAGTTGCGAGAACTTATCTGTAGCGATGTTAGAGAAGATCCAGATCTAATTTTTAGGAGGATGAGGGCACGTTTCATATTGAGGCTACTACCCATGCAAGTGGTATGGCTTTTGGTAGTACTACCCTTGGGGACTTGATAGTTTAGCCATCTTTTTCTTTACTTGGAACAGATATCCTTGGTAGAGTAGTGAGTTTCGATTTGCCTTAGACTTGGCTTTCCTCAGTCGGGTGTTGCTCCTATTGATGCTACCCATGTTCATGTTCTCCATTTATTCTTGCCTATGTTTCATTTATTTAGTGAGTGGTGGTTGACTTATTTGCTTGCTTTTGTAGATTACTATCTCCTATGGTCAGTACTAGTATATTGTTGCAGGGAGTGCGCAACAGTGCTTTTTGGAGTTTGCTACCACTCATAGGGTATGCCTTCTTTATTATACTTATTTATTTTATGCACATGTTTTATGTATGAGTGTATGATATGCAATATGTAATACAGGTTGAGCATCATCTTGCTAGTCATGAATAAAAACAAAAGCGTGTAGATTATTGCGACCGCATCAGTGAGCTAGAGTCACAACTATCTTCCTTTTCAATGAATGATGATGAGTTAGGAATAGATGAGGAGGATGCTTGAGCAAGATTAGTGCTTGCTTTTGATGGAAGGCATGGCCAATGTAGTTATTTTAGGAGCTACGTGTAGGACTTTTGGCCAGTTGTTTACTTTGTTATATTATTTTCTTAACATTATGGACTCTAGGTATTGTATTTGGGCATTTTTCCCACATGTTGTATGATGCTTATATGATGATTATTGTATATGTTTCTTGTTGTGTATTATTGATGGTGATGTTTGCCATTACTATTGTCTGCCTCTATTCCCTTTTTTGCCTAAGGTGTCTCCTTTTGGAGCTTTTCACACTTAGCTGGGTTTTCTTTTTCTTCCATTTTTTGCCTAAGGTGTCTCATTTCGAAGCTTTTCACACCTAGTTGGGCTTTTTTTTTTTTGCTTTGATGATAGTGGCTGATCTCAAAGAGAGAGCTTAGAGATGATGATAAAATATATTGCACTTTTTAAAGACATTTTGCATAAATCGGAAACTATTCTCATTTCCATGTAATCATTTAAGAAAAGCACAAGTGCATTCATACAAATTTCAATCTTAAGGTTACCCCTATCCTTAACTAGCCTTCTCAGGTTTTCTAGTTAAGTATTTTCTCTCTTTCCCTAAATTTTGACTGAGTTGCTATTTTTACGTTTTTGATTTAGCGGGAAGTCCCTAACATGTGCCTAAGCTGCCAATTTTAGGTTTTCAACTCAGTGGGATGATTTTTTTTATGCCTTAGACATAGTACTTCTTTGGGTGGTCTGTATTGATAGGTTCAGAGAATTCATTGCCTTCAGGATCCATTAGCTTGACTGCTCCTTTTGATAAGACATGTTTGACGAGGTATGGGCCTTCCCAGTTTGGTCTATATTTCCCTCTCGGGTCTGGGACATTCTATCTTGCTTGCTTTATTACTCAATCTCCTATTTTCACACTCTTGTGTTTTACTCTTCTATTAAAGGTTTTGGCTAGTCGAGCTTAATACAACTGTGTGTGGTATAGAGCCTTAAGCCTTTAGCTGTTTAAGAGAGTGAGATTGTCATGCCTTAGTCAAGCCCACTGTACTTCTGGCAATTTAGATTTGATTGCTACCTGAAGAGACTTGATCTCTGTTTTGATGGGAAGAATTGCTTTTGATCCATACACTAATGAGAAAGGGGTTGCTCCTATTGAAGTTTTGACTGTTGTTCATTGCTACCATAAGACATGTGGCAATTTGTCTGCCCAATCTCGGTAAGTATGAGTCATCTTTGACAAGATTTTTTGATGTTCTTGTTTGTAGCTTTAACGGCCCTATTTTCTTGTGGTCGGTAAGGAGAAGATTTGTGATGTTCAACCATATAACTCCTTACTTTTCCTTGGAATTAGACACCATTATTAGAGATTATGTGATGGGGGATCCCATATTGATATAAAAAATTTCTTTTAATGAACTTAGCCACTTGCTTGGCTCCTATCCTTTCAAATGATTCTGCTTTGACCCATTTTCTAAAGTAGTCCACTGCCACTAGGATGAACTTGTGTCCATTTAAGGCTATCGGGTGGATTTCCCCAATTATGTATAGTCCCCACATTGAGAAGGGCCATCGAGAGGAGATGTAGTGCAATTCTATTGGAGGAAGGTGGCTGACATTCCCATGGATTTGACACTTATGGCATTTCCTTATAAATTTGATGTGGTCTTCCATCATCATCATCCAGAAGAACCCTTGTATGATTAGCTTTTTAGCTAGGATTGCTTCGTTCATATGTGGACCATAAACACTCTCATGTATTTCTTTTATTACTCTTGCAGCTTCATTTTTATATAGAGATTAGAGTTGTAAACCATTTTAGGTTCTCCTGTATAATACACCTTGGTGCGATGTGAATTTTGATGCTAGTTGTCGAATGATTGCTTTGTCTTTTTCATTTTCTTGATCAGGATAGGCTCATTCTTTCAAATATCTTTAGATGTCATAGAACTAGGGTTTTTCAATTATTTCTATCTTTGCTATTATGCAGTTTTTATGACAAGGTTGTCTCGATCCGAGTAGAATCAGAGGCTTAATGGGCATTTTGGATGGTCCTTCCCATACTGATGTTAGGGAAGTAAGTGCATCTACCATTTGATTGTAATTCCTAGGGAGATGAATGAATCTACATTTTTAGAAGGACATGGTAAGTAGCCTCAAGTGGTCCAAGTAAGGCCTCAAGTGCTGCTCTATTAGTTCCCACTCTTCCGTGGTATGGTTGATTACTAGCATAGAATCTGTGAAGATTTTGACTTCCGTGATTTCTAGGGCTATTAGTGTTTCTATTCCAAGTGTGCATGCCTCATATTCTGCTTCATTGTTTATGACTCTAAACTTGATCTTTTTAGCAATTGGTACTACTTCACCTTCTGAAGATTATAGTATGACACCGACTCTTGCACGGAACTTATTAACTACTCTGTCAAAGTACATGTGCCATCCTTAAATCTTAATGGCTGAGCTGAGGTCATCTGGGAAGTCTAGTTGGATTTCTTTTGAGTCTAGAATGGGGTTGTGAACTAGAAATTTAGCTACTTCTCTCCCTTTTAAGGCCTTCTTAATTAGATATTGTATGTCGAATTTTATTAGCAGTACAAGTCACTAGGCAAGTTTCCCCATTAGAGAGGGAGCTTCGTAGAGGTACTTTATTGGGTCCATTTTAGACACGACATGAATTTTGTAGGATTGAAAGTAGTGTCTGAGTTTCTTCATTGCCCATACCATTACGCAACATATTTGTTCAACTTGGTTGTACTCCTTATATGGCAGCAGCTTCTTGCTCAAGTAGTAGACTGCATGTTTTGCTTTTGTTTCTCCCTCCTGGGTTAACATTGCACCAATTGCATTCCCTTCAATGGCCAAATACAAGGTCAAAGGTATCCCTGGTTTAGGTGGTCTTAGAACTAGTAGGTTGGCTAGGTATCTTATGATTTGTCAAATACTAGCTAATACTATTCATTATATTCCACCGACTGATCTTTTTTTAGTAGCATGAAGATCAGTTCACACACTACTATCAACTTAGCGATGAATTTGCTAATGAACTATAGTTTCCCTAGAAACCCTCTGATTTCTTTCTCTGCTTTTGGCACTGGCATCTCTCTAATGGCTTTTGCTTTTTCTAGATCCATTTTAATCCCGTTCTGATTAACATACCCTAGCATCTTTCCTGAAGTAACCCCGAATATGCTTTTTTTTGGAATTAGCCTGAGACTTTACTTTTTTACCCTTTCGAGGAACTTTTTAAGATTAGAGGTGTGTTTTCCCTAGTTCTTGACTTGACCATCATGTCATCAATATATACCTCTACTTCTTTGCGTATCATGCCATGGAACATTACAGTTGCCATTCTTTAGTAGGTTGCCCCTGTATTCTTTAGTCCAAAAGGCATTACTCTGTAGCAATAAGTACCCCATTTTGTTATGAAAGTTGTCTTTTCTTTGCCGATAATGGCCATTAGGATCTTATTGTACGTAGAGAATCCATCCATGAAGGAGTACATTTCACATATTCTGGCGTTGTCAACCAGTATGTCTATGTGAGGCAATGGGAAATCATCCTTCGGGCAGGCCTTGTTCAGATCTTTGTAGTCGACATAGATTCTAACTCTTTTGTCTTTCTTTGATACTAGCACCATATTTGCTAACCATTCTGGATAGTCTACTATCTCTAGGAATTTTGCCTTGATCTATTTCTTGGTGTCCTCTTTCATTAGTTAGGCCTATTTTGGTATGAGTCTTCTCAGTTTCTATTTTACCAGTTTGCATTTTTTGTAGGCATGAAGTGTTAAGCAATGTCTTTGTCAATACTCGATAGATCATCATACGTCTAAACAAATACCTTTGAATATTTTTTCAATTTCTCTCCTCTCTTCAGGGGTAACATCTTTCAAAATATACAGAATGTGTGGTTCAAATTCTTTGCAAATGTTAAATGATTCAGTGCATATGGAATGAATGTCAAACATGCTTAATGTTTTTATCAATGCAATGCACATTACCATCAAGAAAGACATCAAACAAGTAAGAAAAATCATATTTCATTGCATTAACTTTAAAGTTCATTACATCATCTTTTTTGCATCATCAAGTGGGGAAGGAATTTCTGAGGCATTGAAATGTATTTAGAGGTAGAAGGGCATTGCTCATCTTCACTAGAATCATAAGGCTTAAGAATGGGATTCGAGGGTTTGTCCTCTGAGGGCTTATCTTAGGTTTCTTGTATGGCTTGGATTGATTTTTCAACAAGGTCTTCTAGTAGATTGGAGGAGATCATGTTGATGGTTGGTGGAGGCATGTTTTTATAGTTTGGGAGAGGATTGGTCTTGATACTAGGTCATTTTTCTGGGTCATCAAATTTTTCATAGTCAATGAGGTCTTGGATTGCATTTTTAAGAGTTTTGCATATATCAATGGTGTGACCAGGCATCTGGTGAAAGTGGCAGAACAAGCTTTGGTTAATCTAAGGTGGTAGTGGGTTTGGAAGAGGCCTAGGCTCTTGTGGCTATAGGAGATTCTTTTGTTGAAGTCTCTGGAATACTTTAGAAAGTGGGAGGTTAAAGTTTGAGAATTTTTTTAGTGGTTTGATGACATTGATAGATGGTGAGTTGTGGGTGTTAGGTTGGATCATGTTTATTTATATGGCTCAAGTGAATGTGTTTTTGATGTTTGGTTAGGTATTATGGCAAAAAGTGTTTCTAGCTTGCTGAGGTTCCTCATCTTCAATTTTGATCCCAGCTTGATGGAGAGCTCTAAAGTCAGGATAATGAGCAAAGGTAATCTATTTTTTGAAGCGTGGTAGTGCACCTTTCAATATCAACTCTAGTTTTCTATCCTCAGGAGGACAATTTCTCATTTTGACTGCCTTTCCTCGCCAACTGATGACATAATCAAAGAAAGCTTCATTAGGTTTTTACCCTGTTGTCTTAAGGTCCCTTCGAGTAATGTCTAACTGAGTGTTGTATTCATACTACTTGATAAACTTCTAAGTTAGCAGTAACCAAAGACTTTCGATTTCATCTTTAAGGTCAAAGAACCATGCCCTTGGTCCTTCCTCTAGTGATGTGAAGAAGAATCAAACAATCTGTGTTTCTATAAGCTTTGTGGCAGCCATAAAGGTAGCATATTGCCTTAGATGGACCCTCAGATCCCTTATTTTGTCAAACTTAGCAATGTTTGGTAGCTTAAAATCATCTAGAAGTGGATTATCTTTGAACAGTGCCAGGTCAGTAACACTTTTAGAGCCATGAGTTCCCTTGTCTTTGAAGGCAAATTCCAACTGAGCCATCTTATTGACCAATAGTTTGACCTCCCCTATTGTATCAGGCTTGGTCATGTTAGCAATTTTTGTAGCTTTTGGTGCATTCCTAAGATCTTAGTAGTAGTCATTATCATCTTTAACTTGAATTGGAGTGGGGGAATTCCCTTTGCATTATTTACCCTTAGGTGAATCGAAGTAAAGGCTTCATTCATTGGTGTGCTATTCCTATCTCGGGTACTTTTGGCTTTGATTTAGGCTTAGAGGATTTCAGCTATGGTGCCATCAGCGAGCAACTTTTGGATTCCCTCTTTTAGCTTGTCCTTGAATTGCTGACAGGAGGTATCTTCTTGGTCACTCATGTTTGAATGTTGTATTTCTGTGCATTTATTAGGGTTAGTTAAATGAATGATGCATGATGTGTGCCTGTAAAAGAAAAGGGTGAGCATGTATGTATGGAGTGGATGTAGAATCCTATAATGAAAGATGATTATTTCTATAAGAAACAGTGGTTAATACATGCTATCTACATGTATGTGATATATGCATGATTAGAGCTAGTTAGTTTTTCTTACACAATGGACAAACCAATCATAAGCAAGCTCTCATTTCCAACCTTATTTCTCCACGAGGTCATTTAGTCTCTTTCCTAGGTGGATTTTGAACCTATATTCATTAGGGGACTATGGTTTTTCTTTTGGAACTAGGTTATTTCGATTTATGTTAATCAAAACCAAAAGGTAAACTGAGGAATGATACTTAAATGTGCTTGAGGTAATCACATAATGTCAATGTGAGGGTTCAAATGATGTCCAGAGCTCGTATGCGCCCGTATGCACAAGACCATGGTCAATCAAAGGGAGTCTGAGTTCTTGCCCCCATATTGACATTCGATATGTTTACCGGGAGTCATGAAAGTATCATTTAATAGTTTACAGTTTGATTTTGCTGACATAAAGGTCCACATTCTAGTTGGGTTCCTAACCCATTCATTTGATCTAATAAGGATAAATGGATGACATCTCATAGGTTTCGTCATCAAGGGATGTCGTTATTTGTTAATTTTCATGGACTATTCAAGCCAAGGTATATGATTCTTATCATTCCTCATGCTTTAGGCTCACATGAAGTATATGAGAATCACGTGGTCCGGAGCATAAATTTATGTAAAAACCTAACATTACAAAGTCATTTTATGAAAGACACTAGGAGGGTCATGTCATTTATGAGTATCAGGTCAAACATAAAATGTTAGGACAAGGATAGCATGCATAACTTAGTGGAATCCTAGTGGATGTTACTATTGGTTTATCTACAGGAGCTGAGCTAAGGTGAAAGGCTAAGGGTTCCTTTAGCTAGAATGCCCCTATATGAATATGGTTACGAACTCCAGTTAGTGAGTCTAGCATTCTTTTGATAACTCAGTCGCCCCCTTAAAGACTTGGTTTACAGACTCTGGTCAGATAAGTCTGACGAATGCACGAGTAAAGACTAAAGGTAATAATATCGTATCTTCATTGCCTCGTGACTCGAGTGGAATCATGGTGGCAATGTCATTTAGTATTATCGAGGATTTTAAGGACAAGTAGTGCACATGTGATGTGTAGTGAAAATGCAAGGGTGAGGGGCTTTATATGATTGAGTATTTCATAATGAGAAATAGTCATTTTCAAGTTGATCCCTCTTTCTTAAAAGTCCCCAGTGGAGTCGCCACTATGGGTGACCATTTTCCCTTTTGGGCTTTTTCGATAGCGATATGTTTTCATGAGACATTGTGCGAGTCTTTCCATTTTTTAGGGACATGGAAACTTTTTTGCATAGGGACAAATAATTGGTCTCAGGGGGACGAGACACTTTTGCTTTTGTGGAGTCAATACCAGATTTTTAGAAAATCTAGAAAAGAAAAGGACAACATCGGGTCACTCAGCGAGTATTGTCCCAAGCAGAGATTTCTATGTTTAGGGGATTGAGTCTATTTTTTTTACTATTTCTCATTATATGATATTTGATGTATGGCTACCGTAACACCTTAGTTTCAGTAATGACAATTCATATAGCATTCACATAGTACATCAGATAGTGGAAGATAATAAAGCTAAAAAGTTATTTATTACCACGCTTTCCTGATAAAATACATAAGAAAAGGAAAAAATTGCAAAAAAGTAAATCTAACATGACCATTCACACAACTTACTCAATTTCATGAATAATAAAATGATCATGCATGCTTGCAATGATTATTTATGTTATAATGATGTATGATGATAATATAAAGGATGCATGAGGTCATCACCAGACTAAGAGCATGATGACTCTATTTCGGGATATGAACTTTTTCATATTATTGCTATTTAAGATGTGATTTCATGATTATAGAAATAGAGGATGCAGAATGATGATGCGAAATGAGCATAATAAAGCATATATTATTCACATAGCATGCAAGATTGCCAATCTCATCACACAAGCATAATAGTATTCCAAACGTTGGCGAAGGTAAAATAAAATGCAATAAAATAAAATAAACATGCTAAAATAATTATGTGGTCCTTAGACTCAACTAAGCTTATGTGAGTTTTGAAGCTTTAGCTTCAAGAGATTATCAAGGTTTCCTCGTCGAGAGGTTCAAAATGACAACAAAATGATGCTAGATTGTATACGTTTGAAGTGTGCTTTGACAAAGATGAGGCTTGGTTTGGTTGAAAAGAGATCTAACAACCTGAGAGAAAGGCTATGGGAGAGCAAAAACTATTTGGAAAGGGGTTTCCAACACCTTCAATTGGACCGATTTTTGAGTGTGTATGTGTTTCCACTTTCTTCCCCCTGAAAAATGGGGTGTGAAGGGGTATATTTATATGGAAAATTTAGTAGAATAGGTTGGTGCGGGTGTGGTCGTGCACGTATATTGAGGATTTTATGAGTGGCCACATGCTCACACATGCGCTTCCATGCACACTTCTTGGGTTTTACATATGCTACTTTGGTGTTGGTTGGTTTTTAGGCCTTTTGAATGCATTTTTGAAGTGTCTTTTGCCAAATTCATCCTCAATTTTAGAATATGACACCTAAAAGCATTTACGGACACTTCTAAGTGATACGTGTTGATCCTCAGGCTGTGTTGGACTATTCCGGGACCACTTTTAAAGGTTTTGGGGCCTTCCGAATATGTTTCTGAAGTCCATTTTATCAAAATCAATTTCTATTTTTTCAAAAAGTTAGGTCCTAGTCTAACAAAATGCACACCAGCATAATGAGCTAAGTATTATGAGAGGATTTTTTTCAAAATAAACCTCTTATTGTTCCAATAATTCGTATTTTGTAAAGTCATAGCACAACTTAATGGCTCGGTGATCAATTTTGCATACTGGTGGGGTTGGTTAGGTTTTTTAAGGTTTCACACTTTAGAGGTGTTACGAATAAGCAGACTTTAGTCATCTTAGGGATTTGTTTCATCATTGGATCTTTTTAGGGACAGACAAATTTGAGGTATGACAAGAAGATTATTAAAATTGGCAAGATCAATAACCCTTAAACCCTTTTTATTCATCATGTGCTTTTTGGTTGATGGTTTAAAGTCACTTTTGCTAAGCATTAGTCTACTATATGACATAGGGAACAAAGTCACCTTTTACCCAAAGAATTGCTTTGTTACTAGTTATAATAAAGACAAAGTAATTTTTAGTGGTGAAAATTAGATAATGTTTATGTCATTAACCTAAACAAAGTAGACAACAAACAACTTAAATGACTAGTGTTTATTTCCCATAATACATGGACTAGGCATAGAAGATTATGACATTCTAATTTTAAGCTTCTTAATGACCTCAGTAAATGTGAACTTGTGAATGGTTTGCCTAAACTCAAGTTTACTAAGGACAAGACTTGTGATGCTTGTCAAATAAGGAAACAAACTAAGCCATCCTTTAAACTCAAAAATAGACTATCAACTTCTAGACTTTTAAATCTAATTCACACAGATTTCTTAGGTCCTACTATGGTAGCTAGCTTGGGTGGAATGCATTATATATGCTTATTAATGACTACTCTAGATTTACTTAGGTTAGTTTATTAGCTCATAAAAATTATGCATTTAAAGCTTTTCAAACATTTTCAAAAATAGTTCAAAAGGAAAAAGGTTTTTTCATTTCTTCTATAGGAAGTGATCATGGAACCGAATATGAAAATAATTTTTTTAGAAATTATTATAATGAAGAAAACATTTTTCATAACTATTCTTCTCATAGAACTCCTTAATAAAATGAGGTAGTTGAAAGGAAGAATAGGAACTTAGTGGAGAGGCTAGAACTTTGCTTCATGAATATAGCTTGCCACTATATTTTTGGATGAAAGCCATCAATACCACTCTTTGCACTTTAAATAGAGCTTTTAAAAGACCTATTTTAAACAAAACTTCTTATAAGCTTCGGAATAATAGAAAACCCTAGATTTTGTATCTAATAGTATTTGGATGCGAATGCTTCATGTTAAACACCAAGGATAATCTTGGAAAATTTGATTCTAAAGCTGATGAAGGTATATTTCTAGGGTATTCCACCTTTAGCAAGGCATATAGAGTTTTTAATAAAAGAACATTAGTAGTAGAGGAATCCATGCATGTTATTTTTTTTTATCAATCTAACCCACTTGATTTGAGAAAGGATCTTGGTTGTGTTGATGGTGTTATAGATGATTTTTTAAAGAAAAATCTTTAAGAGAATGATGCTAGCAAACCCTTAGAACTAGAAGCTCCTAATAAAGAAGAGAATGGAGATGCACCTCAACTCATCTTAAAGGAGGAGCTACCAAAGGATTGACAATCTAAGAAGGATCATCTAAAATAACTCATTATAGGTGACACATCAAAAGGGGTAACTTCTAGATCTCATCTTAGATCTTTGGTTAATTTCTCAAATTGAACCAAAGTCTATTAGTGAGGCCTTGGAGGATGAGTTTTCGGTTCTTGCTATGCAAGAAGAACTCAATCAATTTGAAAAAAAAATAAGGTTTGAAACTTAGTTCTAAGACCTAGGAACCATCCCATTATAGACACCAAATGGGTATCTAGAAATAAAATAAATGAACAATGTGTTATTATTATAGTGGCTAAAGGTTATAATTAAGATGAAGGTATTTATTATGACAAAACCTTTATCTCGGTTGTAAGGTTAAAGGCCATTAGAATTTTCCTTGCATTTGCATCTCACATGGATTTCAAACTTTTTCAAATGGATGTTAAAAGTGCATTTTTAAATGGTTTACTCAAAAGGAAGTTTATGTTGAACAAACTTTGGGTTTTAAGAACTTTGAATTCCCAAATCATGTTTTTAAGTTGATAAAGGCATTGTATATTTTAAATAAGCTCTTAGAGCTTGATATGAAAGCTTAAGAAACTTTTTACTAGAGAAAGGATTCTCTAAAGGAAACATTGACACAACACTTTTTATAAAAAGAGTATACAAATACCTACTCATTGTCCAAATTTATGTTTATAACATTATATTCAGTGCTACTAACCATTCCTTGTATGAAGAATTATCTAAGGTAATGCAAGGTGAATTTAAGATGATTATGGTGGTGAGCTCAATTCTTTTTTTTTTTTTTTGGACTTTGAACCAAGAAATTCAAGGATGGAATCATTAACCAAGCAAAGTACATAATAGACATCCTTAAGAAATTTGGGATGATGAGTCTAAGATGAGTAAGACTCCTATGAGCACCACCACTAAACTCTCCAAGGATGAGAATGGAAAGCTAGTTGATGAAAAGTGCTATAAAGATATCATAAGATCCTTCATTTACTTAACCACTAGTAGACAGAATATCATATTTACAACTTGCTTATGTGCTAAATTTCAATCTAATCTAAAAGCATCTCACTTGAATGCAATTAAAATAATTTTTAAGTACTTAGAATTAGGTCTTTAGTAATTTAGAAGTCTTTCTTTTAATATTGGTAGTTATTCGGATGTGGATTTTGCTAAAAATTTATTAGATAGAAAAAATCACCTTTGGGATCAATGCTTTGTTTCTTAGTTTAACAAGAATCAAGTTTTGGTAGCCTTGTCCATCGATGTAGCAACTAGTTATTATTGCTCACAAGTATTATGGCATAAACAACAACTAAGAGACTTTGGCATCCATGTTAATCATATACTTATTAAATGTGATAGCACAAATGCTATTAATTTAAGAAAACTTCTATCCAAAACTTTGGAACAAAGCATATAGATATTAGACACCATTTTTTAAGGGATCATGTTCAAAGAGATCATATTAATCTTGAATTTGTAGATCCTATCACCAACTAGCAGACATCTTTACCAAGCCACTAAATGAAGAAAGAATGAACTTCATTAAGCATGAACTTAGTGTTTTAGATTATGGTAGCTTGAATTGATTCCCTCATGCACTCCCATGCAAATTTTTTATAAAAATGTAGTGATTATTTGTTTATCTAATCTATGGTTGCATCTTTCATTTTATGATAATTAATAACTAATCATTGAAATTAATTCACATGATAATTATTTCAAAAGCCAACATTAATTTTTCCAATGCCATTTGCAAGATCATCTTCCTCTTAAAAAAGGTCCATTTTTTTCCTTAAAATTGTTTCACATTTAAAATTTTTATTTCTATCAATTTAGTCCTTTTGTCCAAAAAGACTAAATTATATGATTTTTTTGGACGCAATCATCCAATTTTTGAAAATTCAAGGACTCACTGCATTTTGCTCATGACAGTTGAATTTGAATGCATTGGTTCATGACAGATGGCCTTGAAAAGTCCTAATCCCTTCACAATCATGAGTAGATCATGAGAAGTCTGTCATTATTATTGACCTTAACAAATTAAGCAATATTGATTTGGATCTTAAGAAATTTAATTTTGAGACACTAATGTGTTTACTTCAAGTGTGTATAAGTTAGGGACAATTTAAATGTCAAAATAATAATGAAATATCAAAGAAAAATGATTCCAGAAAGTCATTATAAGTACTATCTCGATCGAACTCATCACAGGGACTAAATTAAACAAAAAGTTGAAATTTTGGGTGAAGTCTCGATCGAGACCAAAGTAGTCCCGAGTAGGACCAAAAGAGGCATAATTTCTCAAAATGGCAGTACCTATCCCAAGTGCATGTCCCGATCGAGACATTGCTTGTGACAGGGTAGTCCTAATCGGGATATTACCATCTCGATCGGGATCAAGGTAGGATTTCAAATGTAACAACTTGAAATGAGCATTTGAGACTTATCATGACCGTGAATGAGGATATCCCGATCGAGACCTTATAAAATGCAGCTCAAAAGTCTAACTTTTCATTCAAATGAATTTGGAAAATAATAGGAACGAAATCATTGCTTCTAACTTCTATAATTGGATTACTTAAGTATAAATAAGAAACTCTAAAGATTGATTTTAAGGTTAAGAAACATGCACATTCATTTTATACATACAAACATTCAATTAAAACTCTCTAAACTCTTCTCAAATATATTTTTTGTTGTTATATACTCTTGTGAGAGTTGGGGAGTGTTAGAATAGATACTCTTCTTCTTTTATTTTCTAGGATTAGAAAACAAGAAGTGAAATTCTATTCTTAAGGAATTAGTTTAAGTTCTTGAAAACTTGGGATTTTAGTTTTAGTGTGAGCCTTGAAAACATTTGTAATTTGATTTCTGGGTAAGCCTAGAAAACTCAAATTGTAAGGTTGTAAGAGTGAGCTATAAAACTCTTGCATAATATCAATCTTGTAAATAAAATTATGGGTGATTGAAAGTCCTAACTAAGGGAGAGGTTAGGTGGAGATGTAGGATTATTGTTGAATCTGAACTCTTTAAATGTTTGTGTTCTTCATTCTTCCTTCTCAACCTTCATTCAATTCTTGTAAAGAATTCCATTAATTTCTAAATTTTATTCAATAGTCTTATTCATAACCCCCTCCCCCTCTAGGACTCTTTTAATTATTTTGTTTGACTATCTTTCACCTCTTTTCAAGAGGATTCATACCTTTTCAAATCCAAATGGTCATAGAATCCTCATGCTCCATTTTTACTTAATCCAAAGGTCATTTTTGCTCCAAATCCTCTATAAAAACTGTTATTCTTCGCTTAACCATTATCAATGTTTTTGTTTGTGTATCCATATGGAATGAACAAGACAGGATCAATGGATCATGTTAAGACACACAGGTTCAGGCAACTATTATATATTATTATTAATGTAGGAGATCTACCTGAAAAAGGATGTATAATTTAGAGTCGCCACCCGACTATAGCCAAGAAATTAGAAAGCATGTGGGGACCCACTTTCCTTACCAAAGATTCAAATTCAAGAGGTAGCATTTATTTATCCTATTTCTAAGTATACACTACTTAATTACTCATCTCATCACCCTAGTTTTGGTTTTAATGATGCATTTACCATATTTGAATATTAATCAGTTTAAAATTGCATTGAGTTGAAAATTAGAATGTGGGATGGTTGAATTTGGCATGCATATATTGTAATTACAAATAAAGTAAATAAATAAACAAGCAAACCTAAATATAGAAAATTAAGCAACTAGCATATATTTTATATAAGCAAGTGACCAAAGGAAAAATTACTCATGTTAAATTTTCATTGTATTAGTTTAGAAAAATCCTCACATAAACCATGATTAGTAGCACCAAATATTATATCATTGGCATATATTTTAATAATAAGTAGATCATCGTGACATTTCATAGTGAAGAGTGTTATATCAACTTTTCCTTTTAAAAATTATTTTTCTAAAAGGAAGTTGCTCAATTTCTCATACTAAGCTCTTGGAGCTTGTGTTAAGCCATAGAGTTCTTTAGTTAATTTAAATACATGATTAGGGAATTTATGACTATCAAATCCTAGAGGTTGTTCAACATAGACCTCCTCTTGAATGTAACCACTTAAGAAAGCTCTCTTCATATCCATTTGATATAATTTGAAGTTCATGTATGATGCATATGCTAATAAAAACCTAATGGCCTTTAACCTTGCAATGAGGGCAAAGGTTTCATCAAAATTAATTCATTCCTCTTTATTTCCTAGATATGATGCCTTGTTCCTTTATTTTATTTCTCAAAATCCATTTGATGCCTATAATAGGATGATTTTTAGGCCTATGAGATAAGTCCCAAACTTTGTTTCTCTTAAATTCAATGAGTTATTTTTGCATAGTAAGAACCTAAAACTAATCATTCAAAGCCTCATTAATACACTTAAGTTCAATTTAATAAATAAAAGCTAAATTAACTAAAGGTTTAATAGAGGATTTAGTAGTTACCTCCTTTGATGTGTCATCTATAATGAGCTCCTTAGGATGATCCTTCTTATAATATCAATCCTTTGGAAGTTCCTCCTTTAAGGTTGGTTGAGGTGCCTCCTCACTCTCTTCCTTGTAAAGGACCTTCTGACTTCAAAGACTTTGAGGCTTCATCTTCTTGAAGATTCATCTCTATGAAGTTATCCACAACACCATCAATATAAACATGATCCTTTCTTAGATTATGTGAGTTAGGTTTATCAAATACAATATGCATTGACTCATATATCACTAAATTCATCTTGTTAAACACCTTATATAATTTATTATAGGTAGAATAGTCTAGAAAGATTTTTTTATCGACTTCAGAGTTGAATTTTCTAAGGTTGTACTTTGTGTTTAATATAAATCATTTACATCCAAATACTCTTAGATATAAAAATTTTCGGCTTCCCATTGTTCCATAGCTCATAAGAGGTTTTATTCAAAATTGGTCTTTTGAAAACTCGATTTGAAATATGGCAAGCGGTAATAATGGCTTCTACCACAAATATAATGCCAAGTTATACTCATGGAGCATTATTTTAGCTATTTCCACCAAAGTTCTATTCTTCCTCTCAACTACCCCATTTTGTTGAGGTGTTTTAGGGGAAGAACATATATGTAAAATACCATTTTCATTACAATAATTTTTAAAAAGATTCATTTTTAAACTTGGTTCCATGGTCACTCCTTATAGTTGAATTACAATATTTTTTTTCTTTTTTTAACTTTTTTTATGGAACAAAAAGCACTAAAAGCTTCATTCTTATGAGCTAAGAAGCAAACCCAAGTGAATTTAGAGTAGTCATCAACTAACATAAAAGTCATAATGTGTTCCACCAAAGCTAACAACCCTAGTAGGACCAAATACATTCATATGAACTAGTTCATGAGGCCTAGAAAAAGACTTTCTATTTGTGAACTTGAATGACCACTTAACTTGCATCCCCTTTTGACAAGTATCATAAGTTTTGTCCTTAATGAACTTGAATTTGGGCAACCCATCCACAAGTTCACTTTTGCTAAGCTAATCAAATAGCTCAAAATTGGCATGTCCTAATCTTTTGTGTCAAGTTCATATGTCATAGAAAATAAATAATAAACACTTAAATTCTTTATTATTTACTTTTTTAAGTCAATGATATACATTATTTAACATTTCACCACTAAAACCTTGTTGAACATTTGCATGATCAAATGTTAATCCATCCTCATTTTGACTTTAACAAACACTTTTTGGACCACTAATGCTCTTTGTTTAAGTGTGATTCTAAGCATAGGTACATAATTACATTCAAAGAAAGCAAAGTTAATTTCTAATCTTTGGAAAATATTTAAGGACATTTGAAGCCTTTAAAGACCCTTATAGAAGTCCTTTAAAGCATGGGAAGTGAACCAAGTGCAATGGAGTGCGTTCGGAGCCAAGACGATCAAGTTCCCATGAGGTCTAACTATGCTCACGATCTTAAGGGTACCATCATGATCTTGAGTGTACCCTCATGATCCCAAGGGTACCCATATTATCTTGAGATGTCTCATGCCTAAAACTTGAGAAAAAAGGTTGACACACTCACGATTCTACCCTCATGATCCCAAGGAAAACTCTCATGATCCTGAGTGTACACTCATGATCCTGAGCAGATAATGAGCATCTCAAATGGTCAAATTTTGTAAGTAACGGACATATTTTTCAATGCTCATGATCCTAAGCCTATGCTCATGATCTTGAGCATCTGAAATCCTGTAAAAGCTAAATTTTCATTTATTGAAGGAGGAAAAAGTTAGGAACAAACTTAATGACTCATAATAGCTATTTTTCACTCTCCAACTATAAATTAAAGACCTGGAAATTTGTTAAGTAGTTAGAAAATTTGGTTGAGCTATTGAATTCCTTGAACAATTTTCCTTTTTCTTAAAATATTCACTATAATTGAGTGATTGGTTCTATGTTAGGTTAACTCTCTTCATCATCTTCATTTTTAGGTTGAAAAAGGGAAGTGAGGAGTTAATTATAATGAGTTAATATTGATACCTAAATTTTTATAGTTTTTCTAAAAATTCTATGATGAAGGATCCTATTGTGAGACAATGGGAAAACTTCTTCATTTGTCTTCTTGAGCATGCTTAGACTGAGAACAAACCCAACAATAACCAAGAAAATCCTTAAAAATTATAAATACCAAAAAAAAAACCCAAAACACACTTCCAAGCCTTAAAACATTCAAAATGAACTAAGAATAGGAGAAAACAGATGAAAATGGAGTCCAAAAACTCGAGGGTGGTCGGCCTGACCAATGTGTGTGGATTAGCCAACCCATGCCTATGGGTTTTAAGACCCACGAACGGTTCTGTGTGGGTTGTGATGTGCATGGGTTATAGACCCACACCCATGGGTCCTTAACCCACGTGCATGGGTTAAGGCCCAAATTCTATAAAAATCTAAATTTTTGTCATTTTATTGGACTTTTCCCAATTTTCCAAAAAAAAAATCTCCTAAAAAAACCAAAATACTATTGGATGAATTTGCTCCCTCCCCCTCTCTCCTAAAGCATCTGGGGACCCCATTTACACCCAAACACTCAAACAAAAAATTATTTTCTCTTAGGATTTAGACCCATAAATCCAAGCCAAGCTTCTTCTAAGTCAAAGCACATATCTAAGCTAATCACCCGATTCCTCTGAGGATCTCCCCTTTTTTATTATTATTATTATAAACCATCATTGTTGCATTCTCTATTCTTCCCCTACTCATTTTTCTTATTTTTATCATTTCTGCTTTTTACTTTTATTATTTATTGTGTTCTAATAAAGTTGCGGTTTTTGTGGTGATGTGAAGTTTGTGAATAACATATATAGATGGAGTGGGTAGTTTGGGTAATTTCATGAGTATTTGAATTCATTTTGCATTTTTCCACCATTTTTGCATTCTTTTTCTATTTATATAAAAATGGGTATTTTGGTATAAAGCTAGCATTTTTATTTTTTATTTTTTTCCATCGTTTTAATTTGTTATTTTTGTTTATGCCATTTCTTTTATTTTTATTAATATTTCTGCATTTTTCTCATTTTTATTGTATGTTTTCTATTTTTTTTATTGCATTTATGTTATTTGTGAAAAATTTGGCATCTTTATTAAAAAGTTAATATTTTTATGGTAAAAATGTCACCTTTATCACTTTGATATTTTCATTTCTGCTATTTTTATTTATTTTCATATTTATCTCTATATATTTTTATGGCAATTTTTCAATTTTTATTGCATTTATCCCTTTTATTGTAAATTTAACATTTTTATCATAAAGTTAACATTTTTAAGGTAAAAATATCGTTTTTATTATTTTTGTTTTTTTTTTCTATCATGTTTATTTATTTATTTATTTCTACACTTTATTTATTTTTGTTGTCTTTTTCTCATTTTTGTTGATTTCATGCCTTTTATAGTAAATTTGGTATTTTTATCATAAAATTCATATTTCTACGAAAGAAATGTTGTCTTTATTATTTTCATACATTTGTTGTTGTCATTTTTATTTATTTTTATTTTTTTTTCTATATATCTATTATTTTTAGTGCATTTACTGCCTTTTTATCATTTTTGTTATTCTTAAGCTTTTTTCCAAGAATTGTAATCTTTAATCCATTTGCCCACTTCTTCTTTTTTTTTTTTTTTGTTTATTTGAGTATTTATTTGTTTTATATTTCTTGGATGATTATGTGCTACTTGCTATGTGCTTACTGGTTTGTATCATTATTTGCCTAGTTGATGTGATTGGTGAATTTTTATTTTTCTTATGATATATGTTTACCAACTCCAATTATCTTGTGTTCCAATTTCCATTTTTATTGACTAATAATCAAGTGTGGTAAAATGCAACATAAAACCAAAATTAGAGTCAAGTAGTGAATGAATAAGCAACGTGTATGATAAGAGATAGAATAAGTAACTCCTATCCCTCGGACCTGGATTCTCTAATTATAAAAGTGGATTTTTAATTCACTTTCTGATTTAGATTGGGTGGTGACTCCAATCTATAAAGCCTATTCAGGGAGACCCTCCCACAAACAATAAAACAAAACTACTAGATGGTCACTATTAGCCTGTGTGTCCCAATAAATGCACATCATCTTATGATCACTAGTTTTTGGCGACTCTATTAGGGATTACTAATTCGAGGGGTATGAATGGAAGATTATTGCTTATTGTGCATAACTTGTTTATTCACCTTCACAAATAGCATAAATGCATTTCACTACACTCACTACATACACCCTTGGTCCCTAAACCCTCGATAATACTAAATGACATTACCACTCTGATTCCATTCGAGTCATAGGGTGACAAGATAGGTATTATCACCTTTAGCCTTTACTCGATCAAGAAAAGGTGTAGGGCTTAAACTGACATAACCCAGCTATAAGCACCTAATTTCGGGATGATGAAGTGTGGATGCAATAGAGCACTTCAATGATAAAAAATATTATAAATAGATCTTCAACACTTAAAGTTCAAAATCTCAAAAGCCTAAATCCAAACCAAAAGAACTTAATTGGTTTTTAAGGACTTAATTCTAATGTTTTCTTTAAGGATCTAATTGAAAAGTTTAAATTCTTTCAAGTTTCTTTCTATAATTAAAAGTTTGAAAAAAAATCAGAATTTTGTAATTCCAATCGGAATTACATAAAACCAATCAGAATTAAGTAATTTCTATCGGAATTATATAAGCCCAGTCAGGATTAAACATATTTTTTCTGTATTTTTTATTTTCCAGTAAATAAAAAATTTTGTTTTTTGAATTTTGATTGGTAAGATAATATGATAAATCATTTTCTATGATTTATTTAAATTTTTCAAGAAATTAAAAGTCCTTTTTAAACCAAAACTCTATCAATGTGAAGAGAGGAAGTCACAGTATGATACATTTTTTTACCTAGGATTTTCTATATAAACACAGTTTAACTCTCCTAGAGAGGGGGGATTTTTCCTTGACTTCTTCCTGGACCTTTCATTTTCCTTTTGTGTAGTTTTCAAATAATATTTTCTTAAGAGGTACTATTCTTTTAAAAAGAAGTAATATACTTTTTCGAAGGAAAAATCAAGCATTAGAGATCTATTCTAAAAAAACGGTGATTTATACCATTCTGAGCAGCAAATCAATACTACATCTATCCAATCATCTCTTCTTCTACCCTCTTCTTTTATTTTATTTATTTGTTATAGTTTCATTTAACTTTAATTTAATTTATTTTTTATTTTTTATTTTTTATTTTGTTTAATTACTAATCATTGTTTATTTCTGTGTTTTTGTTTGTGATTATGGAGGGAGTTACATAATTAGTTCACTGTAGAGAACAAAATCCATGATGGATTAAATTTTTTAATTGAATATATTTTCTAGGTTTTTTTATTTTTATTATTTTTGTTGGTTGATTTATTTTGTATTTTTATTTATTTAGTTTTTTTTGGGTTGTATTAATTCTATTTTTATTTTCAATAGATCATTGTAATAGCCCCAATAGTGGGAATAGTGGAATCTTATGTATGTGTGTCATACCTCAAATTTGACTATCCCTAAAAAGGTCCAATGATGAAACGAATCTCTGAGATTACTAGAGTATGCTCGTTCGTAACACCTTTAAAGTGTGCAACCTTAAAACACCTAACTAGTATGGAAAATCAATCACCAAGCCATTAAGTTGTGCTCTGACCTTGCAAAATATGAATTATTGGAACAATGAGAGGTTTTATTTAAAGAAAACTCCTCTCAGAATACGCAGCTTGTTAGGCCAATGCGCATTTCATTAGACCGAGACCCAGCTTCGTGAAAAAATAAAAATTGATTTTGACAAAACGGACTTTGGAAACATGTCAAAAAGGCTCCAAAACCTCCAGAAGTGGTCCCAAAATGATCCAACACAACTCGAGTATCAGTGCATATCGCTCAGAAGTGCACATAAATACCCTTTGGTGTCATGTGCTAAAATCAAAGCCAAATTTGGCAAAACTGACTCTGAAAATGCATCCTGAAGACCTAAAAACCTTAGGAACCAACCCCATAACAACATGCGTAGAACCCAAGAATAGCACGTAAAGAGTCGAAGTGCGCATGAAAATGCAAGCGCGTGACCACACACACACAGTGCATGGCCACGTGCAAAAATCCCATTATATGCACGTGAACACGCCTACACCACCCCATTATACATATTTTTTCCTATAAATAGACCCCTCTACAACCCATTTTAGGGGAGGAAGCAAGTAAAGACACACACACACTCAAAAGTCAGTCTAATCAAAGGTGCAAGAAATCCCTCTCCCTATAGTTTTTGCTCTCCTATAGCCTTTCTCTTAGGTTGTTAGATCCCTTTTTCCACCAAACCCAGCCTCATCTTTGTCAAAGCACACTTCAAAGGTATATAATCTAGCATCATTCTGCTATCATTTTGAACCTCTCGACGAGGAAAGCTTGATAATCTCTTAAAGCTTTAAAGCTCACACAAGCTTAGTTAATTCTGAGGACCACACAATTATTTTGGCATATTCATTTTACCACATTGCATTCTATTTTATTTCCACTAGCATTTGGGCATACTGTTGTACTTATGTGATGAGATTGGTAATCTTGCATGCTATGTGAATAATATATGCTCATTTTATATCATCATTATGCATCCTCTATTTCTAAAATCATGAAATCATATTGTAAATATCAATAATGTGAAAAAGTTCATGTCCAAGAATAAAGTCATCATGCTCTCGGTCCAGTGATGACCTAATGCATCCTTTATATTATCATCATTCATCATTATAGCATAACTAATCACTACAAGCATGATCATCCTATCATTCATCAAATAAGCTATGTAAATGGTCGTGTTATCCTTGCAGATTGATCATATTAGATTTACTTTTCTGTAATCTTTCCCTTTTTATATGTATTTTATTAGGAAAGCGATGTAATAAAATTTTTAGTTTTATTATCCTATACAATCTAATCTACTGTCTGAATGCTATATAAACTATCATTACTAAAACTAAGGTGTTGTGATAACTATACATCAAATATTATATAATGAGAAATAGTCAAAAAGTATATGCAATCCCCCAAACCCAAAAATCTTTGCTGGGGACAATACTCACTGAGTGACTCGATGTTGTCCCTTTTTTTTCTCAATTTCCTAAAAATTGGGTGGAGACTCCACAAAATCAAAAGGGTCTTATCCCCCCGAGACTGATCACCTATCCCTATTCGATGAAGTTGCCATGTCCCTTAGAAACGGAAAGACCCGCTACACTGTTTAACAAAGTAACAAAAACCACAATAACAAAAAGTCTCACATCCAAGTCACTCACAGTGGTGACTCCATTGGGGACTTCTAAGTAAGAGGGATCAACTCGAAAATGACTATTTCTCATTATACAATACTCAATCATATAGAGCCCCTCACCACTACATTTGCACTACATATCACATGTGCACCACTTGTCCCTAAAAGCCTCAATAATACTAAATGACTTTTTTTCCATGATTCCACTTGAGTCATAGGGCAAAAAAGATACAGTATTATCACCTTTAGTCCTTACTCATGCATTCGCCAGACTCATCTAACTAGAGTCTGTAACCCAAGACCTTAAGGGGAGCAATCACGTTATTAAAAAAATGCTAGATTCACTGACCAGAGTCCATAACCTTAGTCATATGGGGGCATTCTTGCTAAAGGAACCCTTAGCCTTTTACCCTAAATCAGCTTATGTAGATAAACCAATAGCAAAATCCACTAGGATTCTACCAAGCTATGCATGTTATCCTTATCCTAACGTTGTCCATTTAACCTAATATTCATAAATGACATGACCCTCCTAGTGTCTATCATCGAATGACATCGTAATGTTAGTTTTTATAAAAAATTTATGCTCAGGACCACATGATTCTCATCTACTTCTTGTGAGCCTAAAGCATGAGGAATCATGAGAATCATGTACCTTAGCTCAAATAGTTTATACGAATTAACAAATAATGACATCCCTTAATGACGGAACCCATGAGATGTCATCCATTTATCCTTATCAGATCAAATGAATGGGTTAGGAACCCAACTATATTGTGGACCTTTATGTTGATAAAATCAAACTGTAAACTATCAAATGATACTTTCATGACTCACAATAAGTATATTGCATATCGATGTGGGGGCAATTTGATTGACCTTGGTCCTATGCATATGGGTGCATGCAGGCTTTGGACATCATTTGAAGCCCAACAATTGACCCTCATATTGACATTATGTGATTACCTCAAGCACATTTGAGTATCGTTTCTCAGTTTACCCTTTGGTTCTAACCAACATAAATCAAAACAGCCTAGTTCCGAGAGCAGAACCATAGTCCCTTAATGACTATAGGTTCAAAACCCACCTAGCAAAGAGACTGAATGACCTCGTGGAGAAATAAGGTTGGGAGCGAGAGCATGCTTGTGATTGGTTTATTCACTATGTAGGAAAACTAAGTAGTTTTAGTCATGTATACATCACATACAAGTAGATAGCACATGCTAACCACTATTTCTTGTAGGAATAATCACTTTTCCATTATAGGATTTTTTTGCATCCACTCCATGTATACATGCTCACCTTTTTCTTTTACAGGCACACGTTATGCATCATTCATTTAACTATCCCTGATAAATGTACAATAAATGTACAAGAATAGTACATTCAACAATGAGTGACCAAGAAGATACCTCTTATTAGCAATTTGAAGGCAAGCTAAAAGAGGGGATCCAAAAGTTGCTCGCAGATGGCACCATAGCTGAAATCCTCCAAGACCAAAGCAAAGCCAAAAGTATTTGAGATGGGAATAGCACATCACTAAATGAAACATCTACATCAGTTCACCTGAGGGTAGATAAGGCAAAGGGAATTCCCCACACTCTAATTCAAGTTGATGATGATAATGACTACTACCAAGATCTCATAAATGCACTAAAAGCTGCAAAAATTGCTGACATGACTAAACCTAAATCAATAGGGGAGGTCAAACTATTGGCAAACAAGATGTCTCAATTATAATTCACCTTCAAAGATAAGGGAACTTATGGCTCTAAAAGCTTCATCGACTTGGCACTATTCAAAGATGAGCCACTTTCAAATGATTTTAAGCTACCGAACTTTGCTATGTTTGACAAAATAGGAGATCCGAGAGTCCATCTATGGCAATATGCTACCTTCATGGCTACCACAAAGCTTACAAAATCACTGATTATTTGATTCTTCTTCACATCACTAGAGGAAGGACCAAGGGCATGGCTCTTTAACCTTGAAGATAAAATAAAAAATGATTGGCTACTATTAACTTAAAAGTTTATCAAGCAATACGAATACAACACTTAGTTAGACATCACTCAAAGGGACCTTGAGACCATAAGGTAGAAATGCAATGAAACTTTTTCTGATTATGTCACTAAATGGCAAGGAAAGGCAGTCAAGATGAGAAACCATCCTCCTGAGGAGAAGAAATAGAGTTGATAATCCAAGGGGCCCTACCACACTTGAGAAAATAAATGATCTTTGCTCATTATAATGACTTTAGAGCTCTCCATTAGGCTAGGATCAGAATTGAGGATAAGGAACCTCATCAAGCCAGAAAAACTTTTTGCTACAATACCTAACCAAACATCTAAAACACCTTCACCCGAGCTGTAGAAATAAACATGATCCAACCCAACACCCACAAATCACCATCTATCAATGCCATTAGACCACCAAGAAAATTCTTAAAATTTAATCTCCTACTATTCAAATTATTCGAAAGGCTTTAATAAAGGAACCTCCTACAACCACAAGAGCATAGGCCTCTTCCAAACCCACTACCACCTCAAATTAACCAAAACTTGTTCTGCCATTTTCACTAAATGCTTGGCCACACCATTAATACATGTAGAACTCTCAAAAATTTAATCCAAGACCTTATTAGCTCTGGAAAAATTGATGACCCAGAGCAACGACCCAGCATCAAGACCAGTCCTCTCCCAAACTATCAAAACATGCCTCCACCAATTATCAGCGTGATCTCCTCCAATCTACCAGAGGACCTGGTTGAATAGTCAATCCAAACCATATAAGAAACCCAAGACAAAACCCTAAAAGAAAAACCCTCAAAACCCATTCTTGAGCCTCATGATTCTAGTGAAGATGAGCAATGCCCTCCTACCTCTGAATACATTCCAATTCATCAAATGTTCCTTCCCCACTTAATGATGCAAAAAAGAGTCAGAGATTTAACTATATGCCCATGAATGATGAAATGATTGATTGCCATTACTTATAAGAAGTAGATATAGACAAAAATTTCAACAGTAACCATGAAGTATAGGATTTACTAGGCCAACCATCTGGGAAGTTCGACTACAAATTCAAGTACACAACATCTCATGCTACCTACACACTCTTAGAAGACATAGTACCCTTAGGATAGGGAAAGGAATTAGACAATGAAGATGGGATGGTCAATACCATTCAGCTTCAAGACTTGCAGATTATGGGGATAAACATATAGTATGACTCTAATGATTATGAAATCATTGTCTGGGACTAGAATAATAGTACAAAAGCATATAAGCAAGCAGCTGATAAGCCCTCACTAGCAGTTAATCATGTAACTCATAGCGAGCAGGTATATCAACCTCCTGAGAAAGAGAAGGAACCAGAAGTAGCAAGAAATCAAGCTCCGGTCAAAGAGGAAGACACTATCCTCAAACAAATCAAGAAAACTTAAGCATAAGCTAGTATATGGGACCTACTCATGGCCTCCAAGAAGCACAAAGATGCCCTAGTCATAGCACTAAATGAAGCAAATATTGCCACTGATGCCTTACCTTACAAGATGATAGCCTCTCTAATGTAAGCTCCTTCAAATGCAATCACCTTTTCAGATGAAGATTTACCCCTTGAAGGAAGGGTCCACAATCATCCTCTCATATGTGTTATGGTAGATGACAGGTCTACCATTAACATTTTCCCCTTGAGGTTGCTACATAAGTTTGGGATGAATGTTGAAAACCTATAAGAATCTAATATGGTCATACGAGCCTACGATGATTCAAAGAAGCCAATCATTGACACTTTCAAAGTAGTAGTTATAATGGGAGATATCGAATTAGAAACATAATTTACCGTCCTGGACATCCCTCTAACTTTTACCCTGTTGCTAGGAAGACCTTGGTTCCACCCATTAAGGGGCATACCTTCCACTATACATCAGAAGATTAAGTTCCCTCTGAATGGAAAGGTCATTACCATCCCTGCTAAAAAATATATTATTACTTGTCTGAATATGGTCCCACCAGGATTCTAGGTTTCTATGATCATTGATGGTCATGTTAATCCTAAAGTTGTTACTATGATGAAGAAGATGCAATATCTGCCTGGAATAGGATTAGGAGGAAAAAAATTAGAGTCATAGAATTCCCTAACTTCCAAGGATAGACCAACAAAAATGGTCTAAGGTATGATCCTAAAAAGGATACTAGGGCTAAGAAATCAACCTCTTTTATCGTTGAAAGCTCAACCCAAGTCTATCAAGGACAGGCTAAGGAACGAATAAGCAATGGAATTAAGAAATTAGGGTTCAAGATCTTCAATGACACCCTCAAAGAGAAGCACTTACCATACATGATCACTAAGATTAAAATTTGTGAGCTAATGAAAAATGTAGAGATAGAATTTGAGAGTGAAGCTATCAATCATGCCCAAGCTGCTGCCATCCTCAAATTGAGCATTGATGACATCTTTTTCAAAGTCATTGCTGATGATGATCTCTATACTTTTTCTTTATTCAAAAATGATTATACAATGAACTCTAAAGTTAATGCATTGAAATCAGATTTTGTTTACTTTTTTTATGTCTTCCCTAATGGCAGTGTGCATTGTAATGATAAAAAAATTAGCATATTTGACATTCATTCCATATGCACTAAATCATTTAATATTGGCACAAAGTCTGAACCACACATTCTATATATTTCGAAAGATGTTACCCCTGAAGAGAGAAGAGAAATTGAAAAAATATTAATAAAATATTCAAAAATTTTTGCCTAGACATACAATAATATGCCTGGTATTGACAGAGACATTGCTCAACACTTCATTCCAACCAAAGAATGGTGTAAATCGGTAAAGCAGAAGCTAAGAAGACTCAGACCAGAATGGGCCCATCTAGTGAAAGAGGACATAGAGAAACAAATTAAGGCAAATTTCCTAGAGGCAGTAAACTAACTAGAATGGATAGAAAATACGGTGCCAGTACTAAAGAAAGATGGAAGGGTTAGAATTTACGTCGACTATAGAGATTTGAATAAGGCCTGCCCAAAGGATAATTTCCCATTACCCCACATAGACATACTTGGTGATAGTGCCACCATATATGCAATATACTCCTTCATGGATGGATTCTTTGGGTACAATTAGATCCTAATTGCCATTATCGACAAAGCAATGACAACCTTCATAACATAATAGGGTATTTATTGCTATAGAGTAATGCCTTTTGGACTAAAGAATGTAGCGGAAACCTACTAGAGAATGGAAAATACAATGTTCCATGACATGATACATAAAGAAGTGGAGGTATACATTGATTACATGATGGTCAAGTTAAGAACCAAGGAAGAAAACCCCTCTAATCTCAAAAAGTTCCTCAGAAGGGTAAAAAAAATACAGTCTCAAGCTCAATACAAAGAAATGAGTATTCATGGTCACTTCAGGAAAGATGTTGGGGTATGTTGTTAGTTAGAACATGATTGAAATGGATCCAACCAAAGAAAAAGCCATCAGAGAGATGCCAGTGCCAAAAACAGAGAAGGAAATCAGAGGTTTTCTATAGAAACTATAGTTCATTAGCAGATTCATCGCTAAGCTGACAATAGTATGTGAACCGATCTTCAAGCTACTCAGAAAAGATTAGCTGATTGAATGGAATGAATAGTGTCAGCTAGCATTTAAAAATATTAGAAGCTACCTAGCCAACCCACCAATCCTAACACTACCTAAACTAGGGATACCTCTAACCTTGTATCTGGCCATTGAAGAGAATGCAATCGATGCAATGTTAGTCCAAGAGGGAGAAAAAAAAGCAGAACATGCAATCTACTACTTGAGCAAGAAGATGCTACCATATGAGGAGAAGTACAGCCAAGTCAAATAGATATGTCTGGCAATGGTATGGGCAATGAAGAAACTCAAACTCTACTTTCAATCCTACATGATTCAGGCTATGTCTAAAATGGACCTAATGAAGTACCTCTACGAAGTTCCCTTTCTAGTGGGGAAACTTGCCAAGTGGCTCGTACTGCTAACAAAATTCGACATACAATATCTAACTAAGAAGGCAGTAAAAGGGAGAGCAGTGGCTGAATTTCTAGCTCTCAACCCCACTCTAGACTTTGAAGAAATCCAATTAGACTTCCCAAATGACCTCAGCTCAGCCATTAAAATCCAAGGATGGTGCATGTACTTTGACAGAGCAGTCAATCAGTTAGGTGCAAAAGTCTGTGTAATACTACAATCTCTAAAAGGTGAAGTAGTACCAACTGCTAAAAAGCTCAAGTTCAGAGTAATAAATAATGAAGCAGAACACGATGCATGCACACTCGAAATAGAAGCATTGATAGCCCTGGATGTCATAGAAGTTAAAATCTTCGGAGATTCCATACTAGTAATCAATCATACCATGGAAGAGTGGGAACTGAAAGAGCAGCACTTAAAGCCTTATCTGGACCACTTGAGGCTACTCACCATGTCCTTCCAAAATGTAGATTCATTTATCTCCCTAGGAACCATAATCAAATGGCAGATGCACTTGCTTCCCTAACATCAGTATAGGAAGGACCATCTAAAATGTCGATGAAGCCTTTAATTCTACTCAAATCAGGACAACCTTGTCATAAAAACTATAGAATAGAAAAGATAGAAGTAGCTAAAAAGCCCTAGTTCTATGACATCCAGAGTTATATGAAGGAACGAGCCTATCCTAATCAAGCATTGCATTCTATTTTACTATCGCTAGCATTTGGGAATACTATTGTGCTTGTGTGATGAGACTAGCAATCTTGCATGCTATGTGAATAATATATGCTCATTTCATATTATCATTCTGCATCCTCTATTTCCAAAATCATGAAATCATATCGTAAATATCAATAATGTGAAAATTTTCATGTCCCAAAATAGAGTCATCATGCTCACGGTTTAGTAATAACCTCATGCATCCTTTATATTATCATCATTCATCATTATAGCATAAATAATCACTGCAAGCATGATCATCCTATCATTCATAGAATAAGTTATGTAAATGGTTATGTTATCCTTGCAAATCAATCATATTAGATTTAATTTTCTGCAATCTTTCCCTTTTTCATACGTATTTTATTAGGAAAGTGATGTAATAAAATTTTCAACTTTATTATCCTATACTATCTGATCTACTGTGTGAATGCTATATAAACTATCATTACCAAAAGTAAGGTATTATGGTAGCTATACATTGACTATCATATAATGAGAAATAGTCAAAAAGTAGATGTGATCTCCAGAACCCTGAAATATCTACTAGGGATAATACTCGCTGAGCAACCCGATGTTGTCCCTTTCTTTTCCCAATTTTCTAAAAATTGAGTGGTAACTCCATAAAATCGAAAGCATCTTATCCTACCGAGATCGATCACTTGTCCTTATTCGGTAAAGTTGCCATGTCTCTCAAAAATAGAAAGACACGTTACACTATTTAACAAAGTAACAAAAACCACAACAACAAAAATGTTAGTGATATGCACTAGGTCAATCATTTATGATTATGTATTAACTTTCTTATTTTATTAATAAAGAGGTATTTTATTATCATTTGATTTTATGATAATTATATTAATGGTTAATTCTTACTAAGGCCATTAAGTATGTGACTTGATAGTAAAACCCTTAGATTAAAATAAGAGTTCTATTTTAATTATCCCTAGCCATTTATTCATTATATAAATATTAAAGTATTAAGGCTAGTATGATGTTGATTGATGGTTATGTTTTACTATTCATGAATATGAGATATTAAGTCAACTCATAGGTACATGATGAGAGATCAAGTACTGGATTGACCCACTATGAGAATACTACATAGATTATTGTCATAAGTATTTCTCATCACAGTAATTTTATTTCGGTCGTTTGACCTTGAAATCATCATGGATTTCTACATAGCTATTTTATGTTTTGACACATTATAACATTGTCTTTAACCGAACGATTAAATAGGATGTTATTGGATATAAAATTAGTTATGTGAGGAATGTGAGTGATTCAGAAGGAATTTATCCCTCATTAATATAAGAAAGATATCTATAGGCCCCTTAATGAGATAGACTGAAGGAAAATGCATGGCCATGCTGAAATGAATTGATAAAGCGTTATCATTTTCAGTCTACTTAGAATCAAGTCATAATATTAAACTATATAAGGATGACATTCTATGCCTTATGTTCAATTAAGATATCATGTGATAAAGGGACGATAAAATTCACTATAATTAGGTTTTGTCGGATTATTGACTTCACATGACTTGGGTAGTCATAATGTCTTGCTAAAGGCCACTTATGATTTATAGGCCTAAATAGAGATTTAGGCCCACTGCCAATATTATGTGAACCTACAGGGTCACACACTTAGAACAAGCCCAAAACGAATATGGGTTTAATAAGCCCAAAATAAACTCTGTGGAAATAAATAATTAAAGTGTTTTATTTATTTATTTATTTATTTAAGATAAAGGTTATTTTAAATAAATAAATAAGATATTATTTCTGATTTGTTTTTTAAAACAAAATTAGAATATAATAAATGGGAAATTACCAAAAGGTCATTAATAGGTGAAACCCTAATTTGGAGTCTATAAATATGTTATATTCTCTTGGGTTTAACTCACTTGTTTTTCCTGCCTCCAAATTCGTTTTCTCTCTTCTTAGAAAAAAAAACACAAAGTTTTTCTTTTGTTCTTGATTTGTGAGAAAATCAAGAAAGTTGCTAGCACACACTCCAATTCATTTTTATGAAGGGTTGTTCGTGTGGATACTTATAGAGGATGCATCCTTTTGGAGACGTCTAGATCCGAACAACCAAAGCAAAAGGCTCGAGGTAAGGTGTCACCGGTGTGAACCTCCTCTCATCCTTCCAGAAAATCTTGCCTCTTTTGCGTTTGGTGAGATTCTTGAAACCCTAGATTTAATCAAGTAGTCGAATTACATGGATCCAGGTTTGGGAACGTGATAAATTTTTAATTTTTTAGCTACATTTGTATCATGAAAGCCAACAAAAAAGTCTTACATCCAGGTCGCTCACGGTGTGTTGTGTGTTATTTTTATTAATTTATTAGTAAATTAGGTTTATTTGGTAAAGCTTAATTAAAATTAATGGTCGTTGTAGTAAATTTAAGTTGCATATAATTTAATTAGGGTTAGATATCATTGAATGCATGATTAATGTAGTTTATTTATTATATAGTTTATTTTATTATGTTTTTATTCTCTTGATTTATGCATCTTAATTCATTATTTGTTTGATTATTTTATTTTAATATTTGATTTTTTGATTTTATGATTTTTTTATATCATGTTTTTCATTGTGTTTTCTTTAAGCTCATGATTTTAGGTTTTTAGGTTTAATGATTAGATTCTCCTTTTCTTTAATAGGTTTGCTAATTTAATTAGGATTAGTTTTAATTATTTAAAATTGATTTTAGGCCCATAATTAATTAAATTTTTAGGTTAAAGATAACTTAGCCCCATTTAGTTAATTTAGACATAGGCCCACCTAGGATAATTAAAATTATTTAGACTTAGCCCATTAAAGTAAAGCTTTTTCCATAATTTGTAGATTTAAGATCACATTAGAATTAAAACATGTAGAATTAGGCCCACTAATTTGAATATTTCATAACTTGTAGATTTATGCCCATCTTTTAAAATTAAAATAAATAGACTTAGGATCACTTAAATAAAATTAAATAGGAATTAAGATCTTTAGTCTTTAAGGTCACTTGTAAATTAAAACATGTAGATTTAACATATTTAATTAAAATTAATGTAGATTATACTAACTTTGAGATTATAAACTTAAATCGATGCATTGTTTACATGTTTTTTCATGACTAGTTTGCCTGGAGTTAATTGTTTAAATAAGGGTTTATATAAAATTGCATGTAAATAGAGGATAAGATAGTAATTCATAAAGTATTTCTAAATGAATAAGATACTGAAAGAAGTTAGTATTCCGTATCCAGAATCTCTTGGTTGTGGTGCTAGCTTTCTTTTAGAGAATCGAGCACCACCATTTTCGATTTATCCCAGTTATTACCTTGGGTGACAACTCCTCATCTCCACACCATGTCTTTATGACAATGGTTAGTGTATTCTCTAGAGCCCTAAGCTCAAATAGTGTCATGGTTGCTAAGATCTTGGACGCGTACTAAACCCCGCCATCTACACCAGCTTCCAAGTCCAAAAGGGGGTACAGTTTTTCTCAAGTAGGTAAAAGAATGCTAAACTCACTGACCACAGTCCATGACATATAAGGGCATTCTCACTAAAGGAGCCTTTATATGTAAGCCCAATGTAGCTTATATAGAAAAACTAGTAGAAATCTCTTAGGATCCTACCTGCTCTTGCATGCTATCCTTGTCTTGATACTGTCTACTTGACCTAATATTTATAAATGATATGATGTCTCTAGTGTCTTCCATAATTTTTTTCATTATGTCAATTCTCATAAACTATCTATGCTTAGACTCGTGTGATCCTTATTTACCTTGTGTAAGCCTAATGCACAAGGAATGACAGAGAATCATGCACCTTAGTTTGGATAGCTCATAAGAATTGACAAATAATGACATCTTTTGATGATAGAACCTATTTAAGTCATCCATTTGTCCTTATCAGATCAAGTGGATGAACCAAGAATTTAATTAGATTATGGGCACTCATGCTGAAAGACCCAAATTGTAAACTATCAAACAAAACTCTCATGTCTCTTGGTAAACACACAGAATGTCAATGAGAGGAATGCAAACTTGGATCCCCCTGTTGACTATAGTCTATACGCTAGTGAGCGCACACGAGCTATAGACACCATTTATGACTCGACAATTAGGCCTCTCATTGACATTGTGTAGTTACCTCATATACATTTAGGTATTGCTCCCTAGTTTACCTCCTGAATCTCATCAACATGAATTAAAATAGCCTAGTTCGAGAGTAGAACCATAGGCCCCTAATGGTTATGATTCAAAAACCTACCTAGGATAGGAAATCTTTACCATGTGAAGTGATAAGGTTGGAATGAGTGATTGATTATGCTAGGTTTGCTCATTTTACAAGTTTTTACACTAACTCTGTTTGTTTATTTTGGTTTCCTTTCTTTCCCCATGCATACATATATACACGTAGGGGGCATTTTTACCATGAACTAAACCACAATATTTTTTACAACCATTTTGCATCACCACATTAGCAAAATTACAATTGTCACACCATGTATACACTCTAACCCTCATGTTTTACAGAATTCATCACATTATACACGTATGCATCATTCCTTTTATCATCCTAACATGCATACTCATATAGAAAGATAGTTCCTTAAAAGCCTTATAAGCTCTAAACCTCTCAAACCTCTCAAGGAGAGTTAACAATGGCTAGGTATCAGAATGGCCGAACAGTTTAGGAATCAAGGCATTAGTGATATGCTCAAAGAGTATGTAAAATAATTGATGGCTGATGGTGGCTTAACTAACATCCTCCAAATTGAAATCAAGACTATCCTTAACACTGAAGTCAAAAACACCTTTGACCGAGCTCCAAATGCCATTGACGAGGTAATTCTCTTAAGAGGTGATGGCAAGGGGACACCTAGCTCTCCTAATTCTGAGATGAACGGAAGGAAAGAAGACATGAGCATGCCTAGAATTTTAAAGGCAATTATGAGCTTTCCGAAGAGAGGCTTTTCCAGCCCTTTTCCAAGTTAACTAATGTAGTTGAGTCTGAATTAGCAATAGAGAGTCAATAATTAGCCTACAAGATCACTCAGTTTGAGGCTCAAATGAAGTGTAAGATTGCCCAAATTGAAGTTCTAATAAAGGAAAATACTAATACCCTGATCAAAGGCTTTAATCAACTCTCTATACTCATGAATGGGCCCTCACTAGACCACTCCAATCAACCCCATTATTCTAAATCTAGTAAAACTAAGGGTCAAAGAATGGGTAACCAAAGTTTAATGGATCATAATCTGTCACCTCCAATGCTTCATACAACCAATCATTGCGAAAAAATTTCAAAACTTGACCAACCCCTCTCTAAAGTTTTTCCAATAATAAGGCCTCTTGAAGCCTATTGAACTAAAAGTTTGGGCCAACCCTCTACCAACACAAATCAGTCCCAACCTTTATTGGCACTTTCACTAAATGATTAGCTACACAACCAATAACTATTATGTCCTAAAGGATAGAATCCAAGACTTAATAGACTTTGGCAAAATCAAAATCTAGAAAAATAAATCAATGTCAAAATCATCCTTTTAACTAACTACCATAACATGTCTGCATCCTATACCATCTCTTCAAGGCCCCCTAAGGCTTTCATAGAAAATTATATCCAAGATGTCCCTAAGAAAGAAATAGAAAAGTCAAAAAGGGGAGAAAAATAACTCTTGGCAGCACTAGAAGCAAGTTTCTTGAACCCTACATATGATTCAAGTGGTGATAAAATGGGTCCTCCTACATGTGAACAAGTGTCTAAGTCCAAGGATGAAAATGAGAAAGGACTGAAGAAGAAGAAAGAAGTTTATGATCAGTCGTAACATCACTCTAACAAGCTCAGCTTCAAGACAAAATCACTAGCTGCATTGGCTTGCTGAGTTTAGAATAGATGATGTTCTGTTCGATGACAAATCTATCCCTAACAGTGCCTAAATTATCCATTTGGAGTCTTTTTTATGTATTGAACTTTAAATTTAATGCAATGACATCTAATTTTGCCTACTTGTGTAACGTGTCTTATGATAATGATGAGCATTTCATTGAACCTTAAATGAGCATCTTTGACATTCATTCCATCAACACTGAACCATTTAACATGGGCGTGGATGAAAATCTCTATACATTACATATCTCAAAGGATGTTACCCCCCAAAAAATGAAAATGAAATAATAATGGATGGTGAAAAAAATGAAATGAATGAAAATGAAAAATGAAAAATGAAAAATGAGAGGTAAAATTAAGGACGAGGGTACCATCACTCTAAAATATTCAACGTGAAACTATGATCATAATAAATGCTACTTAGTACAAAAGAAAGATTGTTAAAATTGCATATGTCAATAAGTAAATGCCTGAATCAATATCTATCACATGTAAGGGTAAAATATGCACCTTAGAGTTTATATCTTTTAATGTAATACTTTGGTTTGTATTTGTCATAACAACATGTCAAGTAAATAGAAAAATAGAGAAAAGTGCAGAAGAACTAAAGAACATCAAATCAGCATAAGAACAATGTATCAATCAAAGACCTAGAAAACACCATCAATGCAATGTAGAAGATACAGGGGAAAATCAAGACTCATCCTCGTCATCAACATCATTAGCGTCATTTGGAGGTCCTCCCTTGCTAGGTCCAGCACTGTATATCGTTAGATTCTCCAGCTCAGCCTGAAGCCTCTAAATCTCACTCAGATAATAGGTGCCCTCATGCACTATCCTTTCATGCTCACGTTACATCATGACATACATGCATTAGCATATACACATCTTATGGAATACATACACATATCATTGCATGTTTAAATAGGGGGAAAGGAAAAATTCAAGAAAAACTCACCTAATTCTCCATAGAGTGATGGATATAATAACTGATGAAGCCTAAGGCACACTAGTACCAGTACTCGGCCATTACCCATGGAACCTACACATAAGGTAGTCAATAAACAACAAACCCAAAAAGAACATCAAAGTAAAGACAAAAACTCACATGAGTGGTGTTCTCATGAATGAAGACCACATGCTCAATAATTGCAAGGACCGTATGAGTCATCATACCATTCCAGAGATCATATCCCCTAAGCAGTGGAAGTAGAGGCATTGCATCAACTCTTAAAACTACCTTAGCAGTCTTAGGAGCAACACTAGTAGCCCCTATACCGCTAGAAGCCTTAGTGGTGGTCCCACCTTGAGATCTCTTTGAACAAGTCTGTTAAATATAAGAACACATCAAAAAAAAAAGTAGGCTCAGTATGAAAATAATACAAAGGAAACAGGACATACCTTATAGGCAGAAGAAAAATACACATCAACTGATGGAACATGTGGAGCTTGTATGAAACCCCTCATAGCACCATCAGTCAGGCAAGGGATAATGCTCTTTAAGTAAGAGGCACCCTTTGGCTCCTAGTGAAACTGATGATTAGTCCCAACCAGTGCCTCCTCTAAAGTACGGCCCACCATGTCCTTTCCCCAGAACATATCATAAGGAGGAGGATAAGGGATGCAATGAGCAGTAGCATCCTACATTGTCAATGTGAGTACCATAGGGTAGTGTTCTCACTACCACCGAAGATGAATCTACAATTAGAATGAGCTGTCAAAAATAGAACATACAGCCTCAAAAGAAAAGGGAAAGCAAAAATTGGCCTTCTCATACGTCAACTCCGAAAGAGCAGTATGAACCTCCTCTAAGGACTGCAAAGGACCACCCGTCTAACTTTGGTAGTCCAAATAGGGAAACGGGGGAACCCCTCATATAATTTAGAGGCTACACTAGGAGGAGTCAAGATGCGAAACTTATAGGCCCAAATCTGCAAAAGAAAGTATGCCATGAACAATGCATCTAAAAAAATAAAGGAAAGGAATAGTAAGGCACTAAATGTCACTCATGTTAACCACTGAAGGGATGCCAAAAATCCGAGATCGATCCCTGTATGCATCATCCAGGCTGTGTAGAAGGTAACCATAGGTAGGAGAGCCCTAATCATGCTCTCATAAACTATTAAGGTCTAGTAAGAGAGGAAGTAGCTATGAATCACCAGTGTTGCTCCTATTTATGAACACCGTGGCACTCATTAGAGAAAATAAAAAAAGCACCTAGCTCACCTCTCAATCCCTATTAGCCCCTTCCTTGCAACTGCCTCATAAGCCTACATAAGGTGATTATATGGAATAAGACTACCTTGACCAACTCTAAGTATAAGGTCAAAGCTGAACAACTCAAAATATAGTGTTATAGGGTCATCAAGAATATCAAACGAAATCCATCTCTTAGAGAAAAAGAACCCTGGAGTGGTCATAAAATCAAAGGGCATAATAGTCATCTCTCTGAATCCAAAGTGAAAGTTGTGGGTACAATCTAACCACTTCTCAATCAAAGCAATCATGGCCACCTGGCAGCTCTTCAATGATTATGGACCATCCAGTAACCCATCAATCAAACCATTGAAACCAAGGCCGCATACCCGATCTCGTACCTCCTTTAATAAGCTCCAATGAAACTCTATCACCCTAATAAAACTACTAGGTAGCACTAATAATGCCTCTATTCCAGGTAACAAAAAACCAATAATGCACTAATAATATCAAGTAACAAAAAATAAATCAATCAAAAATAGTAATATGTACACACTAATCTACTCTATTCTATTTGACAAGAAAAAAACTAAAGGAAAATGAAAAAGAAAGGTTCTTGAACACTAACCCACTGACAATGGAGCATCCAGATGTGCTCCCTCAAGTTTGAGATGAGAGGAATCCCCTAACCTCCAGTCACTCTATGCCTTGAGCGGTGACCAGGCATAGGCTTCTGACGAGGAAAGCCACTCAATGTCTGATCTTGAAGAACTTTGGGATCAAGATCATCGAAAAGGATCTTAATATGAGGGAGGGGGGGTATCTCTAAAGACATCATCACTCGCACTTTGTTGAATTGGTATATTAAGTAAGAAGGAGAAAAGCCTAAGTCTAGAGAATTTCTACATAAAGAGACAGAAAAGAAGTGAAGAATCAAGTAAAAAAAATAAGCCTTTTATAGCTTTAAGGGTGTGGGTCCAGTAGAAACCCATGTAAATGGGTCATATGGGTTAAGCCCATGGACCTTACTGTGAGTTCCCGAAGCTCTAAAACACCCCTTAAGGACCTCTTTAAGCCTTAATAAAGATCCAAAAGCACTCCAAAACTCAAAATTTGACATGCAAGAAGCATCAAAAGTCCACAGTGAAAATTCAAAATATGTCTAAATCCCAAGGAAGTCCTCTATACCACCCTACTTTAAAATTTTCAAATGCATCCGCACATTCATCCATCCACATTTGTATTTGCATTCCAAAAATTATTTTCGTGCTCTTGGACACAAGCTCACACTGAGGAGGGGGCATCTAGCAGTTGTCACCTCATTTTAATGAAGCTTTTGGAATTTCATAAGTAACTCTAAGCTAGGATTTTTAAACTTTAATTAACCTAATGCTTGGTAACCTCATGAAAGGGAGGGAATTATAAAGAATTACAATGCCCGAGTAGCTTATGATTACTGTAGCAAACCTCTAAAATCATACGAATGCAAGATTATACTCAATATACTCCAATGCTCAAAGTGAGTAAGAGTATCCAAAGAATCCCTTAGCAAAATTCACACTAAGTAATATGAGAAAGGTGAGGAATACCCAAAGAGGAAAACCCATTACAGAAAAATAACTACTCCAATGCTCCCAAAAGGAGTAGGAGTATTCGAAGAACTCTTTGACAACATTGACACTGAGTGAAAAAAGGTGGGGAATGCTCGAAAAGAGAAAAAGCCCTGCAAAAAAAAGTGTATGATCAAGCATTCATGCTTAAAAGAGTCATGTTCCGATAATAAGAGCTATCTTGTTCATTAAAATCCTCGGTAATCTCCTTTTGATAAATCCTCTTCAAGTCATTTAGGATGCTCACTTTCCACTTGGTAACAACATTCTTGGTGAAGAATTATCATCTAAATCTCGAAGAAATGACAGAAGTAGTGGGAAGATGAGGTTACCATAGCTAAGGTCACCTAAAGTCCTTGACACGCACCTCTTTTCAATACAAGTAAAACTCCAAAGCACAAAAAAAATCTACACATCATGATTTTAAAAACCAAGTCGCATCGCATCATCTTGATTTTACATGCATCGTAAGTTTTGAAAACAATGTATAGCACACAACACAAGCACCATGATTTTGGAAAATAATCATAATAGTATGCACACATCTCACGTTTACACTTTAGTTTTTTCAAAACTTGGCACTTGAGGCTTGTCTAGAGCTATACAATGTATCCTTCCACTCATGGTCTACCCAAGGCTATGTAGCTCCCTCCTAAAAAATTTTTTCATGTACTTTGGTTTCTTCAAAATCTGGCACTTGAGGCCCGTTAAGGCTATATAGTGCACCCTCATTTGTGACTTGGAAAAGGTCATGACACCCCTGCTTTGTAGCTTGGAAAAGTTTATATAGCACCTCCAAAAGTTTTTTTTATGTACCTTGGTTTCTTCAAAACCTAGCACTTGAGCCCCGTTAGGGCTATATAGTGCACTTAGTAAAGATCACACAACACCCTTATGAAAAAGCTTTTTTATCTTATTTGTTTTTAAATTTTGCTTCCCATGCATTGACAAGTGTTAGCTTGATCAATGCATGTGAAGCAAGGGGCAACTATTGATAGCCAAAATTCGACGGTTTCCCTAAAAATCCAATGATGAAGGATCTTGTCACAAGACAAGGGGAAAACTCCTTTAAGAATCTTCCTGAGCATGCTCAAACCGAAAAGAAACCCAAAAATCTAAAAATACCCGAGAAAATCCAAAAAATATATATAAATACCCAAAACACACCCAAGCCTTAAAACACTCAAAACGAACAAAAAATAGTGGAAAATGGATGAAAATTTTGTCTGAAAACTCGAGGGTCACCCCGACCCATATGTGTGGGTCAACTAACCCACGAGTGTGGGTTGTAAGACCTACGAACGGTTCAACATGGGTTGTAAACCCCTTGTGTGGTTTATTAACCTACATGCATGGGTTATAGACCCACACCCATGGGTCCTTGACCCAGGTGTGTAGGTTAAGGCCCAGACCCCATAAAAATCTGAATTTTTGCCATTTTATGGGACTTTTCCCATTTTTCCAAAAAAAAAAAAGCTCTCCTTAAAAAAAATCAGAATACTATTAGACGAATTTGCTCTCTCCCACTCTCTCTTAAAGCACATAGAGACCCCATTTATACCCAAACACTCAAACCAAAAATCATTTTCTCTTAGGATTTAGACCCATAAATTCAAATCAAGCTTCTTCTAAGTCAAAGTACGCATCTAAGGTAATCACCTGGTCCCTCTGAGGATCTCCCTATTTTTTTTAATTATTAAAAATCATCATTTTTGCATTCTCTCTTCTTCTCCTACTCATTTCTCATTTTTATCATTTTATTTTTTTTATTTATTGTGTTGTGATAAAGTTATGATTTTTGTGGTGATTTGAAGTTTGTTAATAAGATATGTAGAAGAAGTAGGTAGTTTAGGTGATTCCGGGAGTATTTGCATTGATTTTGCATTTTTCCATCAATTGCACTATTTTTCTATTCATATAAAAAAAATGGGTATTTTTGTGTAAAGTTAGCATTTTTATTATTTTTTTTGCATCATTTTAATTTATTATTTTTGTTTCTATCATTTTATTTATTTTTATTAATATTTCTACATTTTTCTCATTTTTATTGTATGTTTACTATTTTTTATTGCATTTATTTTATTTGTGGTAAATTTGGTATCTTTTATAATAAAGTTAATATTTTTATGGTAAAAATGTTACCTTTATCACTTTGATATTTTTATTTCTGCAATTTTTATTTATTTGCATATTTATCTCTATATTTTTGTTATTTTTATGGCATTTTTGTAATTTTTTTTGCATTTATCCCTTTTATAGTAAATTTAGTATTTTTATCATAAAGTTCACATTTTTATGTAAAAATGTCATTTTTATTATTTTTTTTACTTTATTTCTGTCATGTTTATTCATTTATTTAATTATTTCTTCATTTTATTTATTTTTGTTGTCATTTCTCATTTTTGTCTATTTCATGCTTTTTATAGTAAATTTGACTTTTTTATCATAAAGTTCACATTTTTATGGTAGAAATGATATTTTTATTATTTTCATATGTTAGTTACTGTCATTTTTATTTATTTTTAATTCTGCACTATTATTTTTATTATATTTGTTGTATTTTTATTATCTTTCTTGCATTTATTTGCATTTTTTGATAAATTTGCTATTTTTATCATAAAGTTAATGTTTTTATGGTAAAAATTGCATTTTTATCACTTTTTATTATTTTAATTCTGCACATTTCTGCACTTTTATTATTTTGATTATGTTAATTGTATTTTTGCTATTTTGGTTGTTTTTATTTCCCTTTTTGATAAATTTGCTATTTCAATCATAAAGTTTACATTTTTATGGTGAAAATAATATTTTTATCACTTTTATTATTCTATCACATTTTTTTTATTTGCAATTAATTTCATTTTATTTTGTTGATAATTTTACTACTTTTATCATAAACTTAATATTTTTATGGTGAAAATAGTATCTTTAATCATTTATTTATTTACCTCATTTATACCCCTTTTTTTATTACCTTTTTTCTTGCCTTTATTATTTCTTTTGATAAGTTTATTATTTTAGTATTTTCTTGTTATAAAAATTTTATTTTCATAATAAAAATGACAACTTTGCACCAGAATGTCAAAAATTCTAAAATCTTGCATCGTGCATTTTCATTAGCATCCTTGTTTGTTTACTTGTTTAATTATTTTGGTTATTTCAATTATGGATGAATGACATAGAATTGCCCTAAATGTGATGTGTGCTTGCATATGTGTGAAACTAACCTTTGTCTTACAAGATTATTAGAATAGAATTTTTTATTTATTTTTTTTTTTTACCTTATGATGTAATTAATAGAATAAACATTCCCAAGACAATGTAATTCTTAATTCCAATTCCCCTCTTATTTTATTTTGAATGAATTTGTTAGAATAGGCTTTTTTTCCAAGGGTTATAATCTTTAATCCCTTTCCCCACTTCTTTTTATTTTGTTTATTTGTGCATTTTTTTTGTTTTATTATTTCTTGTACGATTGCATGTTGCTTGCTGTGTGCTTACTTGTTTGTATTATTATTTGCCTAGTTGATGTGATTGGTGAATGTTTACTTGTCTTGTGATGTATGTGCACGAACTCCAATTATTCCGCATTCCAATTTCCATTTTTATTAACTAACAATCAAGTGTGGTAAAATGCATCATAAAACCAAAATTAAAGTGAAGTAGTGAATGAATAAGCAAAGTGTATGATAAGAGATAGGATAGTGACTCCTATCGCCCGAACCCAAATTCCCTAGTTAGTAGATTTATAATTCACTTTTTTCCGATTCAGATTGGGTGTCGACTCCAATCTACAAATCCTATTCAGGTAAACCCTCCCATAAACAATAACACAAAACCGATAGTGGTCTCTATTAGCTTGTGTGCCTCGATAAATGGACCTGATCCTATGATCACAGTTAGTTTCAAGTGTAAACCTTAAAACACTTGTGATTAATTATTTGGTTAGATCTTAGCCTAGAAAAGCTCATAGCGATGTAAAGGTTAGAGCTTAGCCTAGAAAAACTCATAGCGATGTAAAGGTTAGAGTTGATCCTCAAAACTCTTGTAAACTCAATATTGTTTAATAAGATTGGTGTGGTTATTGAAAACTCTAACTTGAAGATAAGTTAGGTGGAGACACAAATTCATTTGTGAATCGAACTTCTTAAATTCTTGAGTTCTTTTTTTTATCTTACTACCAAAATCGTCTTCTAGCTCTTAATTAATCCTTAATTTTTCTTTAATTTTTAATTTGCCCTATTCACCCTCCTCTAGGGCCCTTTTCATTTGGTATATGAGCTTAACTTGCAATGTATACTTCTATAGATGGTTACACTTGCAATTGTTATCCTTGGAAAAGTGGTTGATGGTTGAAATTATGTGCTCATTTAAATTGATTATTATGACCAAAATTTAAATGCTTCATTGAATGACTTAGTGATTAAATGAATATATTCATACTCAATGCAAATCAAATGAACACATAAATAATATGCATGTCTTTAAATGCTAATATTTTTAGAACCATCCAAGCATATATTGAGGGGGAGCACTTTAAACAAAGTTGCACACATTTGCACTTATGATTTGTCTTTATCACTCAAAATTATTTGTCAAAGTTTAAAAAAAATTATTGAACATTTGCATGAACGAACATTTTTCAACTACCAATGCTCTTTGTTTAAGTGTAATTATAAGTATAGGTACAATTACATTCAATGAAGACTTTGAAACATGTTTAAAGACATTTGAAACACATTTGAAGCTTTCAGCAATCAGATAGGCCCAGACTGGCACTAGAGCTCAGAGTTATCTCGCGGAAGAAGAAAAAGAAGACGTAGGAGGGGCTTTCAAATTTATTGTGTGTTAATTCTATTATTGAACTGCACCGTTTCTGAATTGTAACGTGGAAAAAAATTAAAAAAAAAATTTGAGGTGGACATTTGAACCAACTCTAGCCTGCCAAGTTAGCAAAATTACACTGGATTATTGATCAGTGTTTCAAATTGCGAAGTTCTGCAAATTGATGTTTTATTTTGCCAAAATTGAAATGTTGTGCACATTTGACCAGAACAACTCATATATACACGAGTAATGCTTACTCTAATCAGCAACATTTTGGCATAGACAAAAACTTCTATTTCATTAAATGTAATGGTTTTTAGGACCATCAGCCCTGACCATTTGCCCATATGCTACTCTTTTAGTTCCAATCCACATTAGCATCCAGCTCAGCGGGTAACAAGCCAACCTGGTTTAAATAGGACATCTCGCTTAAAGTTACGGCCTTTGACAGAAATGGATTCACCTTGACGGCGGAAACACTGTAACAACAGCAAACAAGTTTCAGATAATCAAACTAGAAGACTTGCCATAACATTTGCATCAGGTGCCAACAAAAAACCGTGAATGCGGAAGAGAGTTCATTTCACCACTATTCCATTCTTCTTTAACCTACTGATTATGATTTTCATCAATTGCAGAATTCAAACTCAAGATCTGATCGGACCATATCCTACTACTACTGCTAAATGGGTGTGACTGCTTGACTTTTTTCTCAATAACATTCTCAGCTTGTAAGTTAAAAGGAATAATTAACTGAATTCTGGAGCAAGTTAGGATAAACATGATAAATCCTATAGCTAACTGGGGAATGCTGTTCTTAAATCATGAAAAAAGATGTCTTACCCACTAACAGACCAAGGCTGTCACTAGGGTGCATGCAAATGAGTACACATGCATCAAAAGCCATATTAGCATGTTTGGATTAGGAAGCAACTTCTACCCCTACCCCAAAAATATTTTATGACAGATACAGTTGCCAGTAAATTAATCTACTGGCTAATATTCACTGAATCTTTGTGGGCATAAAACATCACTAACTTCATTTCATCGCAGTTAAACTCCTAATTTCATTGATGAATCAATAAAAATCTGATGTGGCAGCCCCTTTAAAATTGATTTTCAGAAATTTTGAGCTGACTCTATATTATGTCAGATTTGCAATGGCATTCTTGCAGGAATCTCATGGAAGTAGCAATATAATTCAAGTTCAATGACCATATATGGCAACAAATTAAAGTTGTGACCCAATGAAAACAAATAAAGTTCAGTGACAATTAAAATAATTTAATCAACAGGTAGAAACGGTAACAGGAGAGAGGGAAGCAAACAAGACAGACTTTCATAGATTTGAAGTTGAAAGCATCAATTTAAGAAGAGAAGATGAAATGGAAACAGAGAAAATGGCAATGAGATAGTGACTGTAATTGTATGAGTTGTAAATTGGCTTTTCAGGAATGTTATGATAAATTCTAGATCACTTTATTTTACTGTATATATGCATGAAGGCTTTCTAATGGTATTTCAGGAATGCCATGATAAAGCCTACATCACTTTATTTTACTGTGTATATGCATGAAGTCTTTTCTAATGACATACGCAAAATTGGGTAATTTAGAGTAGTAGTTGCAATCTTCAAAGCAAGCAAAAAAGACTATTTGTTTCGAAATGCCATAAATTTGAGACTCCCTTTAAGACTCACATCTGAAGATTGCAATAAGAATTATAAATAAAGGCAAAATAATAACCAACCTTGTAACAGACAACAGTATCATCTGGGTACATAGCAAACAGCTTAGTTCCAAGTCGTGCATGACAGGAATCACAGAGGCTCTCATCATTAATCTGCACATGCCGTGACCTTTCCTCCAATCTTGCAAGTCTTGCATCAACGTCTATAGCACGAGAAAGATCATGCACAATCTGGAAAGCAAATTACAGATCAACATAGGTCTTAATTGGATAAATTGAAAGTGAATAAGCAGAAGGTAGGTAAGAACAATATGCAAAATACTAAAACTAATATAATAACTAATGATGTAAATTTTAATTCACAATAGCTACAGATAGCCTAAATGTGAAACCCAATTTGAAAGATGATGGTCACTGTAGTATGACTGAAGCAATGCAATTAAGGAACCATGACTACACAAAATAATGAAATATCCATTGAGAGGATAAATTTTAGAGGAAAGTACAATTTTATCCCTGTGGTTTTGACTTGTGATAGAACTTGTTCTATGTTTTTTTTATGATTCTTAAGTACCCCCGTGCCATAAATTTTACACTTTGACACCCATCTAACTAATGTTAAAAATCTAAGATTTAATGAGTAAAATCATTTATTGAGTGATATAGTATTCAACTAATTATAATAATCTAAATAAATCATTTTTTATTTTATAATGAATAAAAAGAAATAATTTTAAAATAAATTTATAATATTTTAAAAAATAACCAGCCAGTTAGGTTGGTAATAAATCATATATGCAATAATTTTATCATTGAAATTCAATATTATATTCATATTTTCTCATTAAATCATGATGATATTAGTTGATAGGATATTAAAGTGTAAAAAATATGAAATACATGTATTCAAACGACAAAAGAATCACATTATTAGTTTTGCCATAAGTCAAAACCACAAGAATCAAAATTGCAATTTGTACATTTTTAAAACAAGGTGAAAATATAGAAATGAGAACAAAAAATAAGCAAGATTTATGTAGTTTAGCTTGATGGCCTAAATCCACATACACCAAGGCCTTAATGGCTATATTGCTTTCATTATTTGCAGGCCAAATGCATGATTAATTTTTACATCTCTCCACTTTTATTATTTTCTATAACAATTTTAATCTTTTATTTTAAACTACTTCACCCTAAATTTGTACTTTTCAAATCTATTTAACTCATGAAATACCTTAGTGGACAATTGTTTAATTTCAAACGCTATTAAACACTTGAAGTGCTAAAAATGAACTTCAAACTAATAAAAACAAAGTCAGAAAAGTTAGAAACTTTTTAGTTATACTACCTTCTTGAATTAAACCTTGTGTCAAACCATATAAGTTTATTATGTTCATATCAGCACGTGTTTATTAAAATACATTGTTTCATGTATCATAGGGGTTAAATAGGTCCAATAGAAATGTGTAAAGGTTGAATAAAATAATAAAAATTGAGCACATACAACAATCTTGCACTCTATAAATATTGAATCATATATCAATCAAGCCTAAGCTATGATGGTGATGGATGCATTTCTTTTGTTATTTGTTTGTTTAGAACTCGTACAAATGATCCATATTTTCAACAAAGTCTAAAACCATACAAGGCAAAATATATCATATAATTAAACAATCATTGATTCACTCCATTCAATAAAGGAAGTAACAAAATATGAAAAATAGATATACTTGCAGAAAAAAGGAATTGAAATAATTATGACAATAACGAGAATAAAAACAATTTTCCATGTCAAAGAAAGATAGTACAAAATTAAAAAGAGAAAGAAGAGTATGTAACTTTTTATTCAAACACAACTATTTATTCAATTTCACACATCATCACTATTCATGGTATTCTGACACAAAAGATTGTTGCCAAAATTAACATGTAGCAACTAACAAGAAATATGAGCTTGTGAAAGGAAGAACTAACTCGTGTTTCAATTGTAAACTGTAGATGGTTTTTTTTTTTTATACAGGAGAAAAAGATTTTGCTAGCTTACTATTTCTGATTTTAAGGACTCCCCTTTGCTCATCTAAATAAAATCTACAAAGAAATGGAACCTCATACCCATATATGGTAGGTCGCAAATCAAACAAACTGAATTATTTGTTCAACCAACAATAGATCCATGTACTACAAAGAAACTTATTCTCTGGATGCATTGTTTGCAACCACAGCAGACTTGTGTGGGTGCAAAGGAAACAAGTATCTAAGTTTTTGCATTTCTCAAATTGCAGTAAGATAAAGATCCACAAGGACATTCACATGCAAGTGAAACAATCTTTTAAGTTTCACATTATATCAAAGAAAATTTTCGGATACAGAAGTGCAATCTAGAATTCCAACCATTAAGTGTTGTTTGAAAAGGTCATGAAAGTAGACCTGTATCAATGATCTGAATTGAATAACAAGAAGAATTCTGCAGAATCATCTTATAATTTCAAGCAGAGGATCTTACTTGTCCTTGACAGTGATGATGGAGCCGAGCCCTTAACATTCGCAAAATTGTATCTGATGCAAGTTGAAGGGGCATCTCTGGGGACAACTTCTGCAGTTTAAAAGATTATTTCTCAAGAAGAATTCCATGGAATATGTGTGTGTGAGTGTCTGTGTGTGTGTGTGTGTATATATATATATATAAGGAACATGATAAATGAAAAATTAAGTGCGCTTAAAAGCAATTTCTGATTAAATTAAAATGGCAGCAAACTTAAAAGCCTCAGAAAATTTCAAGCTTCGATTATTGGACCCTCATTTTAAGGTGTTTCCACTGAGCCCTGACTTAACAGCAGTAAGATTTTCTTAAAAAAGGACCAAAATCTCATCTCTGATAACAAAACATTTAAGTACTGAAGTATGTCACCCAAAATACATTCATTTAATATTGAGGCATCCAGAACTATTAGTAAAAAATTTGATCTCTTTCATTCTGAGGCAGTTGAGTTACGAATATAAAGACATCCCAAACTTAATGATGCTTATTAAGCTCTTCTCTACTTATATATAACTAACATATTGAACTTTTAACAAAACTCAATCTTAATTATTAAAATTTTAATAAGAGGAATGGTTGATTAAATACCTCCAAAACTTGCAAAGGATCCAGGGATTCTCCATGGTTATGCAGAAGACGAACAGCAGCCTTAAACATAGGCTCTTTACCATTTTGTGGATCCAAATACATATCGAGTAACCTGAGAGATCATATTTAAGAAACAGGGAGACAGAGTTTGGAGAATCAAACAATGACAAGTTAAAAAAAAAAAAGAAACAAACTGCATGTATGCATCGGGTCTGCCAATCTCTGCACAATATTGCTCAGCAGCTTCACAGTCCTCCAGCTTCCTGAGACATAAATGTATCTTATTTTAATTATACCATAATTCTTCATCCATATTTGTCCATTAAAATGAAAGTTTTAAGTTCATAAGCCTCCAGAATCCTGATTCCTCTTTCCTTTTTATTTCTGTTTTGGGTTTTGGTCCACATGTAATCATTATAGATTACATGCAGCCTATCATGCAATTCTGCCTTCTAACATCAATACAAAGTTGCCTTGTTTGACAGAGAAATGCTGAGCTCACAGAAGAGGTTGATTTTCTGTAAAATGTTTAGCATAAAAAAAAATTGTGGGGACATTGAGTGCATATATCAACAAGAACAAAAGGAATATATTAAAAAATTTGCACTCAGTTCTAAGTAGAATCTAAATGGCATTCAAATGGAAATACTAAAACAGGCAAATAGGGAAACATGGAAATTGATGTAACATTTTCTCAAAATAATGGAAGCAAAAACATGGAGGAAACATATAAATATTACAAATATAGAGGTATATACATAAAATTAATTTTGTATATAAATATTTAAAAACTCTGTCCAAATACAATTAAGTATAACCAATTGATATTCAACTATAAAACCATTAGAGAAATACTATAAATCATATTTTAATTAAGAAAACATGTTTCCAATTTAAATTACAGAAACAGTCTCAAAACGTTTCAGACATGTATTTTGAAGTTTCCACTTCAGAAACATTTCGGAACCATTTAAATGTTGACTGATGGAACTTTCAGTGCTTCATAGAGTACTATGATTGGGAACTGACAGCAGTTATTAGATTAAATGGTGCAAAATAAAAGCCAATGTTAGGGGTGGCCACAGTTCATGAACCAGCCGGTTCTCATTCGGAACTACTGGTTCACGGTTCAACCAAGCTGGCCGGTTCCAGGCAAGCAGTTCCACCAAGCCAGGCAGGTTCCAGTTCTACAAGTTCACGGTTTTGGTTCGCGATTCAGCCAGTTCAGTAATCAATTTTTTTTTTTTTTTTATTTTCCAATTTGGAACCCGAACCGCCGGTTCCGGTTCCATGTGAAGAGGAAACAGCTCTGAACCGGTCCCCCTCCAGTTTTGGGCCAGTTTGAGGCATCGATTTTGACCAGTTCCGGTCCTAGGTTTGACTGGGCCCAAACTGGCCCATGGCCACACCTAGCCAAGGTGATTTATAACTGCTGATAGGTTAAAAAAGCATTAACTATCAGTACTATCATCAGCATAATGCAAAAATTTGCTCACAGGGAAATGAAACAATTCTAACAAATTCAAAGGAAAGAGACATTTTCCCAGGCAATTATATTCAAATATTATAGGGAAATATGTCCTAAGTAGATTAAATTACTGAATATGACAAGTCTTTCTCAGTAGGTCTCTCGTGACATTTCTTAGTATTTCTCATGCATACAAGAAGTAAAAATCCTCTTCTAACTTAGCAACTAAAAAATGGTATCTGAAAAAGGTGGTCACTAGTCACTAGCATTGCATCTTAAAAGAGATTCAAAGCTTACAGGGCCAGAATTTGGAGCACCAAGGTCTCTTGCCCTAATTTTCTGTATAGAATGGCCTGTCAAATAGAAACAAAAAATTCAATCAGTTGCCTAGAAGCAAGACCAACCATTTTCCAATCAAAGAGCTTTAGTTTCATCCATGCTTTCTAAGAGCAAACATAAGTACACCAATAACAACGAATTTAGGACACTCAATAGCATGTTTGATTTTTTTATTAAAAAAATGGTCATTAGGTCATCGAACAAGGCCAAAAATTAAAAGAATAAATTCTCAACCTTTTCCAGCCACAGTTCTGATCCTTCAATCAAGTCAAGGACCTCTTCTGCATCATATAAATCTGAAGATAGTAAGAATAACTGTAACCTTTCTCGTACAGGACTTTGAAAGATTGAATTCCTACTAAAATCAGAATATTTTTTTGCCTCATCTATGCTTCCATCATCAGGGTTTTCAGAGACACTTTCCAATGTGAAAGATTCAATTGCTGACTTGGCAAGTGAGAGAGCATATATTGTGTGGAACTGGGTGTCAGTAGATTCTTGATCTTCAATCAACCACTGAAGATAACTGTGGTGCAGAAATGTAAATCAATACCCACGTCATGAAGGTCACACTTAAAAAAAAAATCTTAATAATATAGAGAAAAAGACAGCAACACCCTAAGGAAAACATTAAGCAGAAGAGCTAAATGGTGACTCTGACAGACATTGAAACAAATTTCAACCTGAAAATTTGTATAAATAAAGACCTATTCAGAGAATAGCCAAATATCTAATGCATGTTAACTGGAAAGCAGGACTATCTTCTAAGACTAGTGATTCAGTTGATCAGATATGAAAAATTAATTAAACATTTACATGAAGAATGATAAATTAAAGTTTGGCAAACAAATAAATGAAACCTAATTAAACATTTACATAAAGAAAGATAAATCAAAGTTTGGCAAACAAATAAATGAAATTTAAACATTAGTCCACATGATTAACTACAAGCCAAAGACTTATCGTGTGGCTCTAAGTTGCACAGAAACAGATACGCAAAAACGGGGAAACACGGATACGGATACTAAGAAACTTATTTTTTTAAAATATAGGATATGGATACATGGGGGAAACATGTAAATATTAAAAATATAGGGGTATATATATATAATTTTCTGTGATTTTTTATTTTGTGTAGACATAGTTAAAATTATGCATCTAAATAAATATTATTAATATTATAATTATTTTCAAAAATATTATAATTATAATCAAAAAAATATTTAGGGTCATTAATTGGTAAAAATAAATAAACTAGTAAAAAGACTAAAAGAAAAGGTATAAAATTAAAAAGACAAACTAGACAAGATATGAGCATCAATTTATTTAACTATTAATAAAAAGCAAAACAGCACATTCATCAATTTATTTATAAGTTTTAGTAATCAACAAAGCAAACAAAACCAGATAAAAAAAGAAAACCCACCCTTTGTTGATCAAAGAAGAAAACCCAGCCACCCAAAATCAAAAACCTTCTGACATAATAAAAAAAGAGAAAAAAACCCACCCTTCCACCTCTAATCCAAAATCATATTGCAACAATTAGCCAAATAAAGCCATCACAATCAAAGAAAGATGAAGAACAATAAGCCAGTAGAATAGAAAGATAGAGATCATGCAGGATTCCTTTTCAAATTTGGAATCATTTTGCTTTTTAATTTGGGTATTTTCCCAATTTAATTTGAATTATGTTTTCTTTTTTATGCTGATTTGGGTTTCTTTTTCTTCTTTTGGATCAATTTTTATTGGTTTGAGAATTGTTGTTAATTTGGGGTTAATTTTCTTCTCCTTCCCAAAATTCTTTCCGAATGAACTAAGGAAACGCATTTCCTATTTTTTAAAAATTATGGAAACAGCCCCGATACGTATGAGGGCCGTTTCTCACTATTTTTGACACGGAAACGTATCCGATGCAGGGAAACGCCGGCTTCCTCACGTTTCCGTGGAACGTAGATGTGGCTCATAGGACCTACAATATTCAAGCTATTATATAGCCATGAAGCCATAATTTGCAAGTGCATGGGGAATGTACCTTTGTAATATTTCAACCTTTTTTTGATCAATGGCAGCAATCACCTCATCTGTGGTAGAAGAACTGAAAATTTGGTTCAATTGGAAACAAAAATTAAAGAAAATAATAGCCATCATGCAAGACAGCTTAAAGCTTATAATGTATTAAAAGGCAGTAGGCACTCAGCTAAGCCTAGAAACTTTACATGATCACCACACAGACTGTAAAAGAAAATTAATAACCAAAAAAATCAAAAAGTTAGCCTCCAGCTCAAACATATGCAAAAATAGATTTTGTTATATATTACAACATTCACAGATACAAACATAAATGAGCAAGAAGTATAGAGATGTGCTGCATGGTGTTTCAGTCACTGTTTGACAGTCTATTTTCATAATCAAATTTAATTCAGCACCAAAATTAATTTAAAGCACAAAGTTTTAAAGCAGACAAAATTGAGGAACATCATGCAGAAAGTGGTCTACAAAAGCAAGTATCAGAACACTTTATAAACCACATAACTTGGGTAAAAAACTTTAGACACATTCTGGACTGTAGAAGATCCACAAATGATTATATACAAGAATATTTTAAACAAATAAAATTCATAACATGGAACAGTACCAAATAGAACATAACACAATTAAGAATGAAAAGGGAACCAAGGCCAACCTGCTGAAAGTTGATGTGCTCTTTTATTTGAAGTCAAAACTGCAACTGCAAGTACTGGATTAATATCTGCAATCTAAGAGAAGAAACCGGAATATAAATTAGCCATTAGCTTCCAAAATTAGTTCTCTACAATGCAATGAAACTCAAATACTACATACCCATCCAAGATGCTGCAAAACCAAATCCTGATCAGACAATTTCTCAAGAATTTTTGATGCCTCAATTGCAGCAATCTCTTTACCAGGTAGACTATTTGCATTGCCCTTTTGTAAGTCAGACTCCATGACTGGATCCTCCCATAGGCCAGAAGAATAGTTTCTTGCCAGAATGCGCCATATGGCAAGAGCCTTTGAGTTCATCCCTTTACTTGCATATAAAAAGGCAAGCGTCCGTAAATGCCCAGAGTCATCTAGTAGAGTTTCTAATTCCTCCTGCACCGCCCATGGAAGTTGTACAGTCATCCTTCAAGCAAGCTCCAGACAACAGCCTATCTGTTTTAAAATGCACTGGAATACTAAGATTCCGCAGTCTACCAATGACTTTAGGCCTATAATCCAACTAGACATTGACACATAAGCCTAGATACAGTATTTCAAACTCAAAAATCGGGTGGCACAACTATAGAAACCATTAATGGAAACCCTTTCAAGTTTGAAAAAACTTTAAAAAAAAAAATCTTTTGGCATATTACTTCAGCTGACTTGACCTTGGATTCAAATGCCAACAGCATTTCCCATTAGTTTTAGAGTCTTCTTTTAAGGAGGTGGGCAATAGCTCAAGAAAAAATGAAAGAATAAAGAAGAAACAAAGATCCTATGTGACAACACAAATGAAGGTTTGTTAATGATTTATTAGAGGGGGCAGAAGGAGAGAGAGTCAAAGAATGGATTTAACTTCTTTCAAGGATAGAATTGAGAGAGAGAGACCGGGGGGGACAGAGGAGAAAACTATTGAAATTAAAGGAGAGAAAATGTCAGCCCATGGGCAAGACTAGAATCTCAGGAACCCTTTCCTTATTTCTGCCATTCCCACATAAGCTATTATATTAGCTTATCAATCTCAAAGGCTTCTTCCCCATAAACTATAACAGTCATCTTGAGCTAAAGCATTGGCATTTAAACTTTAAAGCCAATGGCACTTTCAAGATGTGGCTAATACTGATAAAGTATTGGGTATAAGAATAAAATAAGAATCAATAATCTCGTTTCCATTTCCCATGGAACAGTTCTTTCCATTTATGGCAATGAAATCTTCACAAGGTACGAAAATTGTTTCAATCAAAATTAACCTTTCTGTGCAACTAATTACTATATGACAGCAACCAATCAACTGCTCAAGTCAAAACTATTGATGAGAAAAAAATTAAGATTATAACAATCAAATTCAAAGGTGGAAATAAGACATACCACAATGCAGCTGTTTTCTGATGATGCAAGCCTCTCCATATCATCTACTCGGTCTAAAGCTCTATATAGGTACATTAAGAGTGTGTCAACTCCCTCTTGCACTGAAAAATCCAGTTCTTTCTCACGAGAAACTTCCAGATACCTACAGTAAATAAATAAGAAAGGACAAGAACACAATCATTTACCGATTCACAGGATAACATAATACAATAACATGTGATTTCTCAGTCAACAACTGTAGACACCTGATAATGTTCTTGATTGCTGACTCAAGTAAATCAGATCTAGTCGGTGGATTCAATATAAAATCATCATCTACTGCAGTATCTACACCTGCTTTCCTGAGGAAAATTGCTCTTTGGATAGTCATCAATCCATCATCTACAACATCTTCAAGAGGAGCAGGAGGAGGATGCAAACCCCAATAACGGTTCCTAGGAACCTGAAAATGTGAGTCGAATACTATAACTGCAAACGCATAGAGTACTTTACCAAACAATTAACATAATGCAAACAAACACCAAAGAAACTGGTCTTGGTTAATAACACAGGACACATACCCATAACATCCAAGGAATTATTTCTTATTTACATAATCCATGTGTATAGCATGAGTGTAAACACCAGAATAAAGTCAAAAAACACTTCCTCGTATCCATTCATTGACCTATGTAAACATAATTTTGTTAAAAAAACAATCTAACCTTGTCAAAAACAGAAATGGAGATTTCTGTTTAAAAATGCAAAGCTTCAACAATAAACTATAAACAAGAAATACAGAATCAAGAATGTTTCTACTCCTTTAGTAAAACATTTGTCACATCAATTCAAAATTTCACTTTTCTTCTTCACAAATATACATTACTTTTGCTCTATGGTTTTAGATTAATGATCGTATTCTCATCGACGCAAAACCTGATGTGAGCATTATTATCAATTGCTTTATCAGAAATTTACTTAGTTCTCAATCATCTGATTCATCATTTATTTAAAATTTACAGCAGACCTTAGTTGATTAGGTTGACATGCTCTATGATAAGACTATTGCCCAAGAGAAACATTAACCAACAGATTACTTATTAATGGCACAACAACAATAAAAAATTATAACATAAAAAAAAAATTATACCAGCAAAGACCACCGGTTCGGGTCCCGCATTATAAATGGGAATACTTCAGAAGGCTGCATAGTCTCTGACAGCAAAAAATGATTCACTGCTTCCTCAAAATGCAGGTCAAAAAGCAAGAGGAAACCCACTTGAGCATGAACAAAGGATAGCATCTCATTTGACATTTCACCTTCACACTCAAGTTCCTCCACCAAGGAGATGGCTTCCTTGAAATTTTTCTTTTTCAAAAGATCTTTAATTTGATCTTCAGAAGAAACTTTTGAGTAGCAGATAACCTAGCAATAGTCAGTATAAAACATAATGTACCATCAAGTACTCTCAATATGGCTTCATCAAAAGCATAAAAATTTGGAAACAGAACAACAAACACTTAAGAAAGTAATTCAACCACTAAAATGCTTGGCAATCTTGAATACAAAGTCCAGAATCCAAAGAAACAAGTTTAAAAAAAATTACAATAATAAAAGCTGCAAGTTGCAAAAATATTTTCAAGACTGTGAGGGCATTTGGTTCGTACTTCGAAATCGGACTGGAAAAGGAAATAAAAATTTGAAAAAGGTGTTTGATTTCACTAGGGAATGGTAATGGGAATAAGAATCAAACCTCATTTAACAACTAAAATTTCTTTTATGAAAAAATATTTTTGTAATTATTTTTTAATATAAAAATTAACATTATAATTATTTTTATATATTAAAAACTAATATTATAATCATGTACTATAAAATATTTATTTATAAAAATATTATTATAATTTTTTTAAAAAAAGTATAAAAATTATTTACTTTTGATAAATATTTTTTTTATTCAAACATTTAATGCATATTTTTATTAATTTATATGTTTCATTTATATATTTTAAAAATAAATATTAATACTTAAATATTTGACCAACTTATAATTAATTTAACTTGATTCCTAAGAGAATCAAAAGTCATTCCCTGAGAACAAGAGGAGAATGATGATTCCCATTGATGGGAAAATTACATTCTCATTCCCACGTCAATTTTAATTAACCAAACGCTAGGAATCGTAATCATTCATTCCGATTCTAATTCCCACCTTCATTTTTTTACCAAACAAACACCCACTTTAAGGCTTCAGGCCAAAAAAGAGAGAAAAAAAAAAAAAAAAGTCATTAAGGAGCAGAATACTAGAATAATATCGAAGTTATAAAAAAATTAAAAACAATTGTCTAAACAACATGATTTAAGAGAAAGCATTTGCCTACCTTTGTCGGAGTCGCAACAACAAGAAGATTTCCATTCCCACCTTCCCCATTGGCAACAATACATGGTCCAACTCCTTCGACACCAAAAATAACAGTCTGAATACAACTGCCTGACCTCTTGTTGTACAACTCCATCTTCCCATCTCGGACAAGCACCAGGCATGATGATAATTCGCCAACAGAATCAGGACTGCCACGAAAAACCAAGCTGCCTCCAACAGGCTGTCCATGCTCATTAACAACAATTCCAACATTGTCTACCAACATTAGCACCTTCTTCTCTTTCCATAACAATTTAAGCTGAGGGGTGCTCGAAACATCAGGTAATGTAAATATTACACCGCTTTGTCCAGTAACACAAGAAAACAAACTATATCCATTGACGGTACCCACAATTATGGAGTCATTAAGCCACACAATGGTCTTCACACCATCAATACACTGAATCTCTTTCAAAATGATGAAAGACCCATTTAGATTATCAATATCCTTGTCAATCTTAGCTAGTCTATAATTGTTATTATTCCCGAAAACAAGCTCTACTAGTATCAATCTTTTACCAATTACAACCGCAAAAACATTATTACCCTCATTTTGTTGTGAAGTTTCTTTGGATTTGACTCCATTGGACCTAATCCCACCTCCCAATTTATGCAAAATTCGCTGGCTTGTGCTTGAAGACTCCAAATTAGCAGCAGAAATGCCCAACAGATCAGTGCTATGGGAATCACAGCTGTGAATTCTCTTGGCAACAGCAGAAACTCCCTTGAGAGAAGTCAATTTTTTAACAGGCTGAGACAAAAGAGAATCGACTAAGAACAAGGAACCATCGGAGAGAAAAAGAACTTTTCCAATGTCAGAAAGCAGGAGGATTGATTCGATTGGAGAAGAATTAGCAGTAGCCGATACGCTTCGAAGAAAGGAAAGGGTGGGTTTGGAAGAATCAGTGAGATCGTTAGGGTTAGTGGAGAACAAAAAGAGGGATCCAGAGAAGGTGCCAACGTAGATTAGGGTTTGAGAATTGGAAATGGATAGGGATCGAATAGTAGAAGTGGGAGAGTAAGTAGAGAGGTCTATGTTTGAGAGAGGTTGAACTACTGTTCGAGAAGTAGGATCGGACTTCGCCATGGTTAGCTGTGCCATCACTTGAAATTGAAGGCCATGGAAATAAATGTTTATGGTTTTGAATTGAAGAAAATACGCTCTTCCTTGAAGGGAATGGAAATGGAGAGTTGAAATGAAGCCCGAAGCCACCTGCTCTTCCTACTTTTTTTTTTTTTTTTTACTGTCTTTCTTTCTTCTTCCGGAAGGTTGTTTTCTAAGAAAATGATCACAATTATCCACAGTGTTAAAATATAATTACTGCTTCCTCTCTTATTTTAAAAATTTATTAAATACCCTATTACATTTATTAAACATTTTTCTCCTTCCCTGAAAAAGTGTAAGAATATTTTTATAATATATTGTTAGTCAAATAGTAGAATACTAATAATTATAAAAATTTCAAAAATATTCTTAAAATTGGACTTAATTTAATTAAAATTAAAATTTACGAATATTCTTAAAAAATGCAAATACTTACACATTTTAATAATTAGCCTACATTTACACTGCTGCAAATACTAATTGATATATTGGAATTATAATTTTTTTAATTTAATGAAGAATAATATGAAATTTTTTTTATTTTCTATACTATAAGAATGTAAAAAAATGTATGATTTTAAGAAATAAATTATGGTATAATATTACAAATTTAGTCAAATATTGAGGATAAATATATGTTTTTATGTTATTTAATTTTTTAACGAAAATTGTTTGTCAAAATTATAATTTTTAATTTTATTTTATTTTATTTAATTAAATAATGGCTTAAATTGTTATTACATTTAAATATTATAATGGTGTAAAAAAGCAAAATGAATTGTTTTCAAAAAATTGAAAAGAAATTAATTAAGTATTGTGTACTACTTGTAGACACCCGGTTCGGTCGGCCCGTGTTAGGGGACGAATTAGGGGTGTTCGGTTTGACCGGCCCGTTGTCAAGCCCAATGATGAGAATGTGAACTTGGATATGAGGATGTAGCCTGAATCTCTAAGTGGAAAGTGGACTTGAAAATTCAAAGCCTAGAAAACCCAAACTTGAGCCCAATTACCTAAGTTTGGCCCAAGCCCGCTCGGCCCAGTGCAAGCCCGGGCCAAAGGGGCACCGCCTCAGTGTAATGAGGCGATCGCCTCACCGATGAGGCGCCGCCCCTCTGGCAGCCCACGTGCAGTTGCATTTAATGCAGCTGCAATCAAATAGCGCGAACCCCACTCTTCAGACTTTCTCCTTGCGTGAGGAAAAGACTTTTGGAAAAAGAAAAAAGGCTAGGAGAGCTCATGATGGGCTAGGAGGCTTAGGGGGATCGGAAAGCTAAGGGATAAAAGGAAAAAGAGAGAGAAGAAGAAAGAGGAGGAAGAAAGGGGAGGGAGAGCTTTGAGAAAAAAAAAACACAGAAGGAGAAAGGAGGAGAAGAAGGAAAACGTCCTGAAGGAAGAAAGGAGGTCCACTTTCCCATAAGAGAAGAAGGAGGAAACTTGTGTCAGGGAGAGATACTACATCCTAGCAAGGATCTCAACCAAACTAGCTCTGAGGGCCTCTCATTTTGGTATAAAACCTGCACTTAAACTTGATATGTTCATCATTTTGTGTATTCTTGCTTATATGTAACTGAGCTATTAGTACATTTTAGGTTTATCTCTAGTGTGTCATGTTTGATATCTCATTTCATTGATGGATCTTTGAATATTTTTGCATGTAGTCGCAGTATGATGAGTGTAAGGTGTGTATATGCATGTTTTGATTACTTAGAGTAGAAGTCTGCACGCTTTGGGAGTCAGAGCCGGCCTGGTGGTCAGGCGACGCCTTTTCACAGAGGCGTCACCTCATCTCAATAAGACGATCACCTCATCAATGAGGCGATCGCCCCATCGATTAGCCCTCAAGGAGCTTACCTTTTGTGTGCATGTTGCCAGTTTTGCCTCGAGATTGCAAGAGCTCTGTTGATGAGGCATCGCCTCATCAATGAGGCGATCGCCTCGCCAATGAGGCGACCGCCTTATTGGCAGGGTTAACCTGTTTCCTTCTTTGTTTTGTTGTTCATTTATTGTGATGCCTGCTTTAACATGTCCCCTTTTGACCTTAAACATGTCTGAATGATCGCATGGTGGTGATTATCTTGATTGTTAGATATTTTCTTTAACTTATAATGTGACAACCTCTTTGTAAGATCTCTTTGTAAATGTCGTTATACGTGATTCCATTTTTTGTAAAGAGAAAGGCTAATCGTGTGATATTTGCAGGAATTACTTGATAATTTCTGTCATCAAGCAATCACTTTTGCTATTTATCCTTTGTATATTATTGTCTTTATGTTATTTTAATAGTTTATTTTCAGTATATGTTGGGTTTATTTTCTATATATTATTTCGTTTATTTGGTTAAAAGGCGTTGTAATCCTTAATCCTTTCCCCCTATTTAATTTTGAATGTATGATTGTAAATTATTATTTATTTTATTTACTGTGTTTTTTGAATGTTGAGACATAAAGGCATGAAATTGGACTAATGTGCAAACTCGAACTTAATTATAAAATCTGGCAATTATCCGAAGGCAATTTCATTACTTGTGGTAAATGAGGAAATAATTAAATAATTAAACGGTAATAAAGTGCAAAACACAAACGGAGGCCAACCGCAAGGTTGGGTGAGCATTCAAACGCTCATACCCAGTTTCCGAACTCGATCTCTGATGACGGCTTCTGGGAACCTCCGTGGGATCTAGTTGCTGTAAAGTGTGTCCCGACTTTTATCCCAGTGGTGACTCCATCTCCGAATAGGCCCATAACCTATATCGTATTTTCTAGTGGGCCTCCAGCCCATACAGTGCCGTGATTGCCAAACATTGGGGTGTGCGCTAAACTCCGCCGCCTACACTACTATTAATTTAATAAAATGAGAATAAATATATATTTTTTACTTGATTTTTTCAAAAAATAAAATTTTTTGTTGAAGTTATAATTTTTAATGTAATTTAATTAAATTTAGGTAAAGTTACTTTTTATTTTTTATAATATTATAGCAGTACAAAAGAAAAAATTAAATGATCTTTTTTAAAATAAGAATTTAATTAAATATGGTATAGTATTATAATAAATATATCTTTTCATATTATTTAACTCTTCTTTTTAACAGAGGAGAAAAATTGACAAATATAAAATTAATGGAGTTTTTAATAGTTGTTTATAACGGAAGGATGAAGTAATAATTATAATCTAATCTCATGGGTAATTGTAATTATCCCAAAACAAATATAACTAGATTTTCTTTGGTTGAAAGGACAATTCCCCCAAATTATTTTGTTGGATCTAATTTTGGACAAATGCCTTCTTTTATCCTTGAACTTTACTATTTAATTTATTACACCTATCAACTTTCAATTTTATTTATCCCACATTTAAATTTTTATTTTGTGCCAATGTCACCTTTAATTCACCATTTTTTAATTTTATCAAACATATGTATTGATAGTGTGGACAAATGATTGAAACAAAAAAAAAACAATCATAAGCTTGTTGGCGTCAATTTATCATCTTAGAGGTTAAAGTTGTTCTTTCAATACAAAATGAAATGTTCTTTTATTTTCCTTATATTATTCTTTAATCTTTGTCATCCCATTTAGAACACCACCAATTACCACCATCATTCACCACCCATAATACCACCGTTCTTCAGCAAACTTTCATAGTCGAGTTTATGAAGACTACTATTAGTCTCATTCTCCATCCTTCATACTATTGATTTAAAATTGTAATTAACTCCATCACCACCTTTAAAATAAAAAAGCAAATGCTTATACTAGGACAAAGACCCAACATTTTCTATCTTCTTAAATAAACATAGTAACATACAAATCTGCCCACTAAACACTTATAGACACCTTTAGTTTGATTGGTCCACAACAAAAATCCGATGATAAGAAACTACGAGTTTTGAATGCAAGGAAAGCCCAACACTTCTTTATAATAGCCTATAAGCCCAAAACATCAAGCCCAAGCCCAAAATTAAGCCTCTAAGCCCAAACAGTAAGCCAAAGCCCATTGCATTTTGGCCTAGAGTTCCAGACCTAGCCTGGGTAAAGAGGCGATCGCCTTAACAAAGAGGCATCACCTCTTCATCCTAGACATAGGTGAGGCGACACTTATCAAAGAGCAAGTGGCTCTTTATAGCCAATGTCACGACTCGAACCCAAGGGGGCACGTGACTGGCACTAGGGAATGAGAAAGCATAAAGCTACCAAAACCCGTAATAAGCCTTAAAAGAAAAACGCAAAATATTTAAACTTTAAAACCTTACAATAAATAATTAAATCATAATGCACATTATCAAACTGATTTTTCTCAATATAATTTAAACCATAATATCAGTGCATAAAATAAATAAACATCAGTTATACAAATAATATCTCAGTACATAAATTATAAATACATAATAACCCAAATAAAATATGCAGTTATACAGTTTTCTCTACTGCGGTACATAAATATAAATACAACACAACTAAGTAGACCTACGTAGAATAGCCGATGACAAAGCTACACGGCGAAGAGAAGTAGGCCTAATAGAAAAATTCCAAACTCCTGAAAATAATAAATTGAGTGGAGTCAGACCTCACTGAGTAAGTTAATAAAGAAATGAATACGGTTTGACAATCTCATTAAATTTTTTTTATGGAAATATAATATAATTATAATTTTATTCAAATCATTTGATATACATATAAGAAATCCATTTTCTTTCAAAGGAAAGAATTAAATAGTTAAATGCTTTTTAAATCATTTTAGTATAAAAATTTGGTAGAACCCGATTTATAAATTTTTATAATAGTCACACGACCCACTTATATCTAAGACTGTCGTATCCCGAAAGCAAAGCATCACTAGGATACTCAGCCACAGTCATATCACTTAATCCAATATCATTGGCAGTATTCGAGAGCAAAATATTACCAGACCATCAACCCCAGTGATTTAATTAAAAATCTAAATTATATTGGCGATGTCCGAGAGCAAAGCATCACCAGACCTTCAGCCATAGTATTTATTAAATAAACAAATATTATACTACTGGTGGTGTCCGAGAGCAAAGCATCACTAGACCTTCGGTCCCAGTAATATAATTAATATAATCATATATTCTACCAATGCGCACACGGTCCTTATGAAACCCATCAGGTAGCCCGTTCTACCGTGGTTTATTTAAAATAATTGCAAATAATTAAAATAGAAAAAATTACAATAAATAACAATAAATAAATCAACTATAAATTAAATCATGCAATATAATATAAAAAAAATTGCTAACTAGGATCTCATAAAATTAAATTCATAAGAATTTAATATGATTTAAATTAAAAGACTCGACACCCAAATCAAATATTAACTTACAGGATAAAGACACTTCTCTGGCACGTCGTGTCCGACCTCAACTAGTAGTTACGACTAGAGGGGCGACTAAAAGATAGAAAAGGAAAACAACAATCAGAAAATAGAAATCTAACTTCTAGAGTTTTTAAGGAAAACTTGATTCGAATTCAGAATAATAATTTTAGGATTGATTCGGTGTCACGTTTTACGAGAAGTCTATCAAAAATTCGGTAAAATTTTCTCTGTAAAACAAACATCCCTCTACCGAAGTAGAGTCAACCCTGTAAACACACTTCAAAATTTCATAGTGGCACAACACCTTGGGTTGGGATCCCAAACCACACAATTCTCAACCAAGGTTCAAAAAAATACAAATAAGCAAATACTAAATATTAATATAGTAAATCACCAAAAACTATAAAAATTAATAATAAATCATAATACAATCTATTAAATTTTTAAAACACTAAATAAAATTATTTTCCACCATAATTTAATAAAATTTCAATTAATAATATAATATTAATAAAAACCCAACTTTCCAAATATTCAACAAAATATAATCAAATTCAAACTTTATTTGTTCAAATAGTTTAAATATATTCTAATATTAATTAAAAACTCACTTAAACCACAAAACAATAAATAATTAAATTTTGAATAAATTTTCAAAAATAGTTAGTATTAATTACCTAAAAATAATAAATAATTTATAAGATTATTTTAATACCACATTTTATATCAAATTTAACTAAAACATAGTATTTAATTATAATATCAACAAAAACATACCATTCACCTATTATTTCAAAATTCACATAATAATAATAATTTCTAAAAAAAATTAAATAAATTATTCAAAATTATTTTATCACTACTAAAATTACTAACACTAATTTACTCAAATATTCAACCAAAAATAATTAATTGACAACATTAACAAAATATACATAAAACTTAAAATACTCAAACAAATATACAAAAATTCCATAAAATCAATTTAATTAATCTAAATTAATTTTTTATATACTCTTAACCAAAATTAACCCCAAATAATTTAGATCAACTAATATATGTATAGATCAACCCAAAATTAACCACATAATTAAAATAAAATTTTGGGTAATTAGTAAATATAATAAAAATCAACAAAAATACTAAATTAACACAAAATCAACTAAGTCAACTAACAACAACCCTAAACAACTAAAAATTAACCTGACAACTAACTAAAATCAACTACTTAACCACTAAGATCAACCAGAAATCAACTACAACTATCTAAAACTAGTTGAGCTAAAACTCACCTACAACTGAAAATCAGATGGAAGGAAGGGCTGCTAAAGGAACCAGAGCTACTGATCTGTTGCTGCCTCACACTGCTGGACCTGCTGCTGCTTTTATTGCTGCTTCTCTACACGTTACTGCTGCTGCTAGTGTGAGAGGCTGCTGCTATGCAGGGACAACAAGGAGGAGAAGAAGCAGTTGACGAAGATGGCAGTGCACGTGGAGGCACAGTGATAGGAAGAAGTGATCTGATGTAGGCGGAAAGAAGAGGGCAACAGTGGAAGAAAAGAAGAGAAGAAAATAGTAAGGAAGGGAAACAAAATTTTTTTATCCCGAAAAAAAAAATTTTTTTGACCAACTTTTTTGTTTGAAAAGCACAATATATATACATATATTTAGAGTTGTTAAAGTAATATATATATATATATATATACACACACACACACACACAACAATAATAATAATAATATTAACTCTAGTAAAATAATGCTATAAATAAATATTTGGACAATTAAATAATAAAGTAAGTGCATAAAATAAAAATGATGTAAAAATAATAATATTAAAAATTCTCAATATTTATATATAAAAAATATAGTTTAAAAAAATATTCGGATTATTACAGCCACCCTCTACAATATTCAATGCCATTAATGGCAATAGTTGAGACCCACCTACCTTTGATTTGAGGCATTTTTAGACTCCAAAGAAAGGAGAAAAGGCAGGAAAAAGAGAAAAGAGGCATAATGAATTATGAAAATGATGGAGAGAGGGTGAGAGTGAGTGGGTTTTAGGAATATAAAAAGGCAAATAAGTGGAAGAGGCTTACAAGGAAAGGGTGTGGACAAAGGAAGGAGGACTTTAGGACTTTTTTGGACTAGAACTTTTGGTTTGAAGAAGAGAGAAAATAGAGAAAAAAGAAAAGAAAAAAGAAAAAGGAGGAGAAAATAAAGAAGAGGAGGATTTTTAAAGCAAAAGACTTGATATTCTTGAGAAGAAAGAGGATTCTCTTGCGTTCAAAGCATTCAAATTAACAAACCAAGCTCTAAGTGCTTAGTTAGGAGCATTAACTCGTCCAAATTAGTGAGAATCCTCATTTTTAAGCTTTAAGTTCCTCATTTTCTTAAAAGCTTTGATTTCCTACTTTCTTGCTTGCCCTTTTTATGTTTATTGATTGTTTAAGGTCATATATGAAGCATGATTGCATAAAAGATTGAGTATTGATAGTTGATCTTTGCATATTGGTATCAGTTTTTGTCCATTTGCATGAATATCGAGCTTTTTAGAAGCTAAGAAATGCAGTTTATCTGTTTCTGTTGAAGAGGCGATGTCTCTTCATAGAGGTGTCACCCCTTCACATTTTGGCAATCGAATATCGCCTTTTAGTTAGGAGGCAATGCCTCTTGGTCAGGACCCTATATGACTCTACTTTGATTTTTAATGTCTATTTTATATATTTTACATGTTTCTTATATTTGCCTTATTATATATTTCGATTTTATACAAAATTACTATATTGTTTAATATTATTATTGTATAAATATTATTGTGATTTTTGTCATCGCTTGGTCAGGACCTTGCATGACTACTCTGATTTTTAATGTCTATTGTGTATATTTTGCATGTTTCCTATGTTTGTCTTATTATATATTTTGATTTTATACATGATTACTATATTGTTTAATATTATTATTGTGATTTTTATGGACTATTTTATTATTTTATTTCTATTTGCCATGAATATTGTTTGTTAATTATTTTTATGGATAATATTGTTATTTTGTGAGATGGGGCTAATTTGTATTTATTGCAGGAATTATTTTGTGATTTTTAATCATCAAATAATTATTTTATTAATTACTTCTTAAGAGGTTTTATTTGTACAAATAATTAGTTTATTTTTGGTTTATGTATGGTTTTTTGTTTATTTTACATTTTCTTTCAATAAATTATTATAATCCTTAATCCTTTCCTCCATCCATTTGGAATGTATAGTTGTAAATTATTATTATTATTTGTTTTATTTGTGATGTATGTCAGGCTATAAGCATGAAATGAGACTAATATGCAAACTCGGACTAAAATATAAAATTGGAAATGATTACAATCCACATAAAAATAAGAAAATAATTTAATAATCAAAGGTAATAAAATACAAAACATACACGGAGCACAACTGTAAGGTTGGGTGGGCCTTCCAAAAGCCCATACCCAATTTCCAAATTCGATCTGATGATGACTTCTGAGAGCCTCCATGGAATCCAATTGTTGTTTAGTGTATTCTGACTTTTATCCAAATGGCGACTCCATCTTCATTTTAGGCCCCAAGCCCATTTTGTATTTCCTACTGGACCATGAGCTCACATAGTGCCATGGTCGCCAAACACTTAAATGCACGTTTAACCTCATCGCCTACAGTAGTGACTCCATTAGGGAATAGAGAAATTGATTCCAAGTATTTCATAATTTATCATCTTTGATTATTTCCTTATTTCCTTTATAAATTCTTGCATTCATTACACATTTCCACATAATGTGCACACCAAGTCCCAAGCAAACCAACAATAGTCTTTACTTTGTTACCTGTGTTTCACTCAAACCTGGTGGTGGAGTATTCGATTATTATCACTCATAGCACACACTTATCCATGTCACATGAACCCTTGAATAGGGAGACGTAATAGAGGTATATAGTTATGGGAGCCGAAGCTTATTGCCCGAGACTCAGCTCTTATAATGACTTAACAACTTCCATTAGAATTTTTCCTGAATGCATGTGTTTAATGCCATATGGTAATTTTTTGAATAAAGTCTAAGCCAATTATGAATAAACATTGACAAGATAGGCCTCTTATACCTATTTTACCCTATTGTAAATGGATATTGACAAGGTGGGCCTTTGATGTCATTCTTGGCCCATTAAAATGGATTGTGGAATTATTTGGAAAAATTACTACTTATTTTGTACAATCTTGAGAGTTATCTTGCATTCGTCAATTATTATCCCTTGTTGATAATTAAAACCCAAAATAACAATCCTAGGATAAGAAACTCACCAGTGAACATGTGTGTAGGAGAAATAAGGGTGGAGATACCGTTTAAGAGCTTTATATCTTATTTCTTGTTGTTATGTGTAAATAGAGTACATGTTGATTTCCTTTTTTTAGTTAAACCTACATCTCATGCAGACACATCACACATATTTCTAATATGTGGTGATTATAGATATAGATTCACGATAGTCTTTCATTTAGAAGTGATCCTACATTGGTCGTATAGTTAGGATTTCTAGAAAAACTGAGATGGCAGAATTTAATGCTGAGGCTTTTGAGGATAAGTTGAAAGCAAAGATAGCCGATCGGACCTGAGCAATTATGTGAGAGAAGATGGTTAAAATGAGGAGACTAGTTAGACAAGAACCACCAGTACCTCAGCCACAACTGTTTGATTTTGATGCCAAAGTCTCCAGAAGATGGGAAAGAGAGGATGATCAAGAAACTTTAGTAGCAGAGCCTATAGCTAAACAGAATGTGAACACAAACACTACAGAGAATGTAGAAAAATATGATTGGACCAAGAATATGACCAAGACTAGCTCAAATGTAGTTAATGATGAAAGAAAAGGGGATAGATGCCTCGACGAACTACTCTAATATAAGTTTAGATAAGGATGATGACCCTCTACCCCGGAAGTTTAAGTTCCCTAACATGAAGAAATTCACTAGCACTGAGGACCCCCATCTACATCTGAAGTAATATATGACTCATATGAAGACAACTAGTTTGACCAAGGTACAAATTGTGAAGCAATTTTCTCTATCCTTGGAAGGAGCACCCATTATATGGTACTATGCTTTGGAATCCCATATCCAAGCTGACTGGGAGGGATTATGCAATATATTTATAAAGAAGTATAGTCTAAATATTCAAATGGAAGCATCTTTAAGAGACTTACAAAATGTAAAGTAGAAATTCAATGAATCTTTTGTTGATTATTTAATCAAGTAGAGAGCAAAATTGGCACAGATGAAGCACTGGCCTGCAGAATCCAATCAGTTAGTGACAGTGATAGATGGTGTGTGCTCCATCTCTTTAAAAAATTAAAAGACTTAGGGATTTGAAACTTTGAGGAGCTATATAAATTTAGGGTGCAGAAAGAATCTAACTTGGCACAAGAGAAGAAATTATTTAGTGGAAGACCTACAAGTAGAGAAGGTCCAGTAGTGGGATCAGGCTAAATAGTAATATATAGATCAATGCTATCAGACAACCTCAAAGGTTTTTCAACTTAAGAAGACCTCTCTCTAAAGTCTTAGAAAAGCTTATTGAAAATAACCTGTTATAACCCTTACCTCAAAGACCTCCTTTTCTAAATGATGACCCAAAATTATACTACAAGTATCACCAAAACATTGGACACAATACTCACAATTGTACTAACCTGAAATATGAGGTTTAAGATTTAATTGATTCAGGCAAGATAAATGACCCAAAACTAGAAAACTAAACACCCAAAATAACCCTCTACCCAACTACTAGAATGTACCTCCACTAAATCCATGCATCATGATTATCAATATTAGCTTAACGAAGGAACAAGTCTTTAATTCCTTCATTGATGTCATACCCACACCACCAAATCCATAACCAAAAGACCTGAATCTGAACCAATAGTCTATGGAGCTCCATGTGAAGGTTTTAGATATTTAGAGTTTCGATGATGAAGAAGGGGGAGCGATTGACATGTGGAAAAATAAAAAAGGGAAGATAGCCTAATCAGTTAAGAATCTTGAGAAGAAAGGGGAAGAAGTGAAAAATATTAAACTAGAAAAAGAGAAAGTTGATTCAAAAGAAGAACCAAAGAAAGTAGAGGAAGCTATTGAGACCAAAAGAGATAAGAAAACTCTCATTAGTCTTTAGGAGCTGCTTATGAACTCTCGAGCCTATCGAAAAGCACTAGTTATGGCCCTTAATCACAAGAAGATCCCCTTAACGCATACTCTAGAGCAAATGGTGGATTCATTGATAGAAAGCCCTTTACAGGAAATTATTTTTACAAATGATGACTTACCCTTAGAAGGCAGAGACCACAGTAAAGCCTTGTTCATTAAGGCTAAAGCAAAAGGGAAATTGACTTGCTGTGTCATGGTTGGTTCGCTATTAATGTGTGTCTTTTGAAAATTCTTCTAAAGTTAGGACTAACAGTAACTGATCTAAGGCCATTTGATGTCATCATCAAGGCCTATGATGATACAAAGAGGCCAGTTGAGGGAACTTTTAGAGCTTTGGTCAAGACTAGACCTATTAAAGTTTAGGTCAACTTGTATGTCATTAATATTCTAGTCACCTTTGCCATTCTTCTAGGGAGGCCATGGTTTCATCCTCTAAGTGGAGTGTCATCTACTGTTCATCAGAAGATCAAATTTCTATATAAGGGAAGAGTAGTCACTATCACAATAGAAACTGAAGCTACTGTCACTGCTTTAAAGTTAACTCCCAATGAAATTTTGATTAGTCTGAGTTTCAATGTTTGCATGATCTATGAAGATGAGTTGAATTTAAGAATTATGAGTATGGTGATGAGCATGAACTTTATGCTTGGAATGGGATTAAGGAAGAATCAATAGGGCCCATGTAAGTTTATTGAACCTAAAGTGCCAATCTTGAAGCACAAGGTAGGGTATCCAGAAGCATATAAGTCTGATGAAGAGGAAGAAGCTGAGAGAAAGTCTAGGAAGAATAGAGTAAGAGCTAAATTGAAAAAGAAGACACTATAGGAAATATTTATAAAGGAAGGTGCAAATTATCCCTATAGAGGAGCTTTTGAGCCTGTGATGATTGCGGAGAAATTGGTCCTTAGGTTTGAAATTTTTACTAAACATGTGATTGGGATAAATGAAGTTGCTTATATGGAGCCGATAGTGAAAGAAATAGTGATCACTCTAGAATCAGAGGAGGACATTCCTGTGGTGGAGTTAAAGGATGTTGCTGACTAAGAAAAGGAATTCAACTTTGAATCCTATATTCCTTATTCCATTATGGATTTTTACTATAATGACCTTAACATTTCTCTTTCCAACTTGTTTGAAACTAATCATATTTTCTTTTCTAAAGTTAATGTAATAAGGTTTGACTTTGCTTATTTGTGTGATGTTTCTTAATGGTTATTCTATCTGTGATGATCATTTCATGTATATATTTAACATTAATTCAATACAAACTGAATCATTTAATCTAAGTACATATGATAACCCTAAGAATATACTTATCTTCTGACTTAACTCCTAATGAGAGAGAAAAAATGAAAGAAACATTAAAAGGAAGGCAAAAAGTATTTGTTTAGGGCTATTAGGATATGCTTGGGATTGATAGAGAGATCATAGAGCATAGGATCCCCATGTATTCTCATATCACCCAATAAAGCAGAAGAAGAGAAGATTAAGGCGGCTCTTTTGATAAAAAAAGAAGTGGAGAAACAACTGAAAGCAAAGTTCTTAGAAGTGGTGGATGACATCTAGTGGCTAGCTAATATAGTTCCAGTTCTTAAGAAAGATGGGAGAGTCAGGATGTGTGTGGACTCTAGGGATCTAAATAAGGCTTATCCAAATGATGATTTTCCTTTACCACATTGACAGTGCAACTTCCAATGCTATGTACTCCTTTATGGATGGCTTTTCGGGATACAACCTGATTATGACGATAGTGATTGACAAGTTGAAAGCTTCTTGCACCACTGAATGGGGCATCTATTATTATACAGTAATGCCATTTGGATTAAAGAATGTAATGGCTACTTATCAAAGGATGGCTACCACATTATTGTATGACATGATTCACAAGGAAATAAAGGTGTACATGAATGACATTATGGTAAAGTCTCCAAGTAGGGAAGGACACTTTGAGGCTCTAGACAAGTTCCTAGCAGGAGCTGAAAAGTATAACCTCAGGTTAAATCTAAAGAAATGTGTTTTTAGGGTAACCTTTAGAAAGCTGCTAGGGCATATTATTAGTCAGAAAGGTATAGAGGTGGATCCAGATAAAGTAAGGGTGATTAGATAAATGGCTACACTAAAAATGAAAAAGAGGTCAGAGGGTTCATTAAACGTATGCAATACATCAATAGGTTCATTGCCAAGCTGACTACCATCTGTGAGCCAATCTTCAAGCTCTTGAAGAAGAATTAGTTAGTCATCTAGAATGATAAATATTAGTAAGGTTTTGAAACTATTAAGAATTTTAATGAATCTTTCAGTCTTGCATTCACCGAGGCTGGGTAAGCCTTTAATTCTTTACCTAGCAATAAAGAGGGATGTGATTAGAACAATGCTAGCTCAAGAAGGAGAAGGAAAAGTTGAGCATGCTATGTATTATTTGAGTAAGAAGCTTTTACCTTATAAAGCTAATTACAATTTAGTAGAGAGAACTTGTTTGGCTATAATTTGGGTGACAAAGAAGCTCTAAAAGTACTTTTAGTCTTACAGAATTCAAGTAGTCTCTAAGCATGATCCTCTTAAATATCTTTAACAATCTCGTTCTCTTACAGGGAAATTAGATAAATGGCTGGTGCTACTTACTGAGTTCAACATAGACTATGTGGTAAAGAAGGTGATAAAAGGGAGACTTGTAGTGGACTTATTGGCTTAAAATCTAGTAGATGATGGACAAGAGTGATGCTGATAAAAAAGAAAAAATGTCACTAAGGATGCTATCTCGATAATTCATTAATCATAATGGGATGTTATACAAGACGATACCAACTGGAGTACATTTAAGATGTGTTCATAAGGATGATGCACAAAAAACAATGAAAACAATTTCACTAGGGTGTATGTGGACCATATATGAACGAAATTGTCCTTGCTATATTGCCAATTGAGGTTGATATTCAGTCATTAAGGGTTCTCTTAGAATCCAAAATCCCTGAGTATCAATGGGTTGAAAGCTGATTGGCACAGTTGATGTTGCTAGATGAAAAGAGAATGAAAGCCATGTATCACTCTCAGTTGTACTAGAAAAGGATAGCTAAAAAAATTAAGCTAGGCAAAATCAAAGAGGGTAACTTGGTGTTAAAGCTCACTAGGCCCATCATGACTAATCCACGGGAAAAGTTTAGGTTGAACTAGGAAGGTCCATATCAAGTGAAGAAGCTATTTTCCAAGGGCACTGTTATTCTATTTGATTTAGAAGGGAATGAGTTCAAAGAGCCGATTAACCTGGATAAGATCAAGAAATACTTTATGTAAAGTATCACTAGAGAGAAAACCTCAAAAGAGGCAGCCTAAGCCAAAGTTAAAGATAGAAAAATAAAAAATAAAAAGTCCTGCTAGATTGAAAACCTGAAAGGGTGGTCAGGGCAATAGTAAAGGACATAAAAAGAGAGAGAGAGAGAGAGAGAAATAGTTAGTTGGAAAACTTGCATGGGCAAGTCAATTAACAATAAAAGATATATAAAAAGCAAGATTTATAATCACTTTGTGCTTAAATAAAATGGAATGGATTGCCTTTATTATTGTTGAATGTTGCATTAAATGTTTATTACACATTATTTAATTAGAAAGGAAATTCCATTTAATAAAAAGCAAATAAAGATTGAATTTCATAAAATAATAATGCTTGCTTTTCTTTTGAACACCTTGAGCACTCAATGCCCTTATCCTTTTATTTCTTGTGAATTCATCTTTCTCTATCTGCTATAACTAGAACCATGTCTTATACTGGTCATCAATGGACTAATCTCTATCATAGTTAATGAATCTTTGAATAATTCTTTGAGGCTAGGTAGTGATTAAGTTATCTAGAAAGTTTTGAGAAAGGAGCCCTCGCTCAAATTCATGCAGCAGCCTCTAATATGGGCACATCCACTGAATCAAAACGTCAGGGAATGTAGACAACCATCTCCAAACATCCTTTATAATAAGATGAAGTCTAATGGTACAACAGTGTTTGGCCTTATAATATGCAATGTCTCTAGGAGGTTTAAGCAACGTCAGTTTTTCATGAAACCATGCCTATTAGAAGAATGAATAGGTAAAAATGACAAGTAGTAAATGGAAAGAGAAAATTATCTCACCTCCAACAGCAAAAGACTCCCTAAGAATCGCCTAGTTTCAAAAAAGTTGTCAAGCCTAATGATGGTCTCTACTAGGATAAGAGGGAAAGGATTTAAGCCAGCTTCTCCTTGGTCCATAATGTGAAGAACCATTGGTTGACAGTTGCTATAAGGGTAAACTAGTAGAATTTGAGCATACATACAAAGAGCAATCATCCAAGGCCAATAAACTTCATTGCTATCTATAGTCATAACAACTTCAAGAAAAGAACTCATCAGAACCTTATTACTAAAGATATGGTGAAGTCAAAAAAGAGGGGAAAGATTGAATAGCCTAGCCATTTGGTATTGGATGAAATGTAAATCTGGTGTTTTAATCGGAGGAATTGCAATTTGATAAGTAGAATCCATTTGAGAGCCCAAGATAGCTTCAAATTTCTCTGGTTGGGGACATAATTCTATTGTGTTAAATTTGAAGATATATTTCTAAGGATCCCAGAATTGAACAAGAATATGAAGAAAAGGGAAATTGATCTTCCTAGCATGCAAAGATCGAAAGATGGACATATAGAATGGCTCTAATCTAGCCTATGATCCACCATCTAGGCTTTTTAGAATTGGCTGTAGTTGTTCCAAGCTTTTTGTGGTCATGTTAGGAGGTTGGGATGCTATATAAAGAGAGAGAGAGAATGAGGAGAATTTGTGTGAATGAGAAATTAGGGATTTTGAAGAAGAGCTAGGGATTTAAGTAGCTACAGGATACTGGCATAGTAGAGTTTGCCTCTACAATTAGGTGACATCTCTTTGTGATAAGGTAATTCTATGTCATCTCTTCACAAAGAGGTGACACCTCTATGAAGAGGTGTTGTAGAGGCGACACCTTTATGAAGAGGCAACGCCTGTCCAACAATTGAAACATATCTTTGTATTACTGCAAAATGGTTGAATAGTACACACAAAGTTAGGAAAAGAGCATTTCAATAATAAAAATTCCTCAATTGATCCAAAATTTAAATTTAAATGTTACATCATTCATCCAATGCAAAATATGAAAATGCTAAAATCAGAAGTTAATTAAAAAAATAACAGATCAACACTACAAGGTGGCAAAAATGTCTCTAATCAGAATGATCTTATAATAGTAAGCCTCTGGAGTATCCTTTTACTCATTATCTCCAGGCTCATAAGATCCATTGTTAGCACTGTCATCCTCAGCACGCTCATCAGTTGGCTCCTCCTCCTCGTTACCCTAGACCTGAAGAGCAGTAAACTGACACTCAAGTGTAGTAATCTTGGTTTATATCGATCCTATCAAAATGAAACAAGAGGTAAGAAATCATGAGAGCATGCATACATATAGAAAGAAGGTGTAGTTTTTACCTTCCATTATGTCATCTGCATCAGGAAGTCCTGATGGGCCTTGATCACCCTATACATATACTCTCATTGATCTTGAGATATCTTCATAATTAATCTATTATTAGAATTCATAATGTGTTAAGTCAAATTTAAGAATAGGACTTTGGAAGAAGGGAACTCACATGTGTAGTGGCCTCTAGTAAGAACTGGGGCTCTAAGCTCCTGTTTAGTGTCAAGAACTGACAAAAAAGCTCACTCGAAGGCACCCAATAATGGGTTAGCAAGTCAAAAGTGGCAATAAGCCTGCCATCTATGACCTGAGATATAAAGCTAGAAGACTCCTCAATAGGTGGTGTGCCAGAAGAAGTACCCTTACCGCTAGGCACAATACGGGGACATTGATAAGGCCTCTCTTGTGTAGTAGGCTTAGAACGAGGGGTTAGTGCCCTATCCAACACCTAAGAATGAAGATTGAGTTAGGAAACAATATCTACAAGCATAAATGTGAAATAATGTATTTAATAGAATTGCATGCTTACTTGAAGTGTAGGAAGAGGCATCCTTTGTATAAGGTGAGCTTGAGTGAAATCCACGTATCAGGACTTCCTCCTCTTACAATAATCAGTAGCATCATCTCTTGCTAAAGCTTGATCAAGCTTGTCTCCCTCAAACTCATGCCTAGAAAATATATTAGGGAGGAGCAAGGGGTGGTGGTCTCACTCGAGCGCCCATTCGCCACTGGTGTACCCTCTCACCAAGATACCAAACTCTGTAGTCAAGCCCTTAGAGTAGTTCCCTCCTCTAGGATAGTGGAATCGAGCAGACTATGGCCTAAGACCATCTAACCTGGGGACCCTACAAATCCAGGCATAGCTATAAAAACAAGCAGGTAAGTGAATGAATTTAATTAACAAATGTGTTATTAATTACAATTATGTTTGTGGGTACTTACCTTATCATGTGTGAGAGTGTTCATTCACTCGTGATGAATATGCACTCGAGTAATTAGCCTCCTTCAAGTGTGACTAAGGCCCCATCTCACCATAGTAAAAAAGGAGTGTCACTAACACAAGTGATCTTTATTATTAGCTTTAGCTCTAGATCCTAATCCTGTAAGAGAGAGGAAGAACTGTTAACAAATCATGACAATAATATTTGAAATGGAACTAAATAGTAAAAGATGAGGGAAATACAATAATGGCATGCCAGAAACCACAAAGCCTTTTGGCTCCATACACCAACTTGTCCATACTCCTGTACAAATAAGCTAAAGTATAGCCACCCTAGTCATATATGGCCACAAGGTCTAGGTCTCTTAGGGGCATCAGAAAGCTCAAGTCTATAAAACTGGCAGTATATGCAAAGAGAGTGGTGCCCAGCAAGTAGACCAGGAATACGTGCACTACCTTATCAATCTAGCGAGCACGCTCAATGAAAGGGAGATGGTCTAAAGATAGCTGATGGAGACTAGTATTAAGAGGAACAGAATCCCCTATGCAAGCAATATCAGTGACCGTAGCAAAAGCCACTTGATCAAGTGTAAACTCCCTAAAAGGAAGATGGAATGTATAAGAGGTGTCAGACTATCTCTCCATTAGAGTATAAAGAGGTTGGTAGTCTATACGCCCTTACTATGCTGGAAGTGCTAGGACAAAATTAAAAAATTCAGTGTCATAGATATGAGCCTTCACCTCGTTCGTGTGCTCATCATACTAAATACAAGCACCACTAAAGTTCCCAACACCCTTAATGGTGTGGGCATCGAGCTATAAAAGTAAAATAGGGAGTGGAATTATTATTTTTCATGGGTGAATTCAATCTCTACTTATAAATCTATCAATGAGGTGAACGCTTCTAGGCTAGAGGCGATCACCTCATTAGAGAGGCATCACCTCTTGGTTGAGAGGTGATCCTCATTGTAAGCGCCTTAACATAAAAAGGCGACTACTTCTTTATGATGAAGCGATCACCTGATTGAAGAGGCAATTGCCCCATTGAAGAGACGACACCTCTTTGCGTCGGTAATCTAACACAATAATTCAATTTTTATAATTTCATTCAATAAAATCCAATTTCTTTTGGTTAAATTGAAAAACATACATCTATGAACAATAAACCATTGTTATTTAATATTTTTTATAGGAAAAATTAAAGAAATCTAGTACTAACCTCTCTTGTAGCCAATCCATAAATATAGGATAACACGTTTGCAAGAAGAGGCACCTCATCTTTGATACTGAGCCCAAAACTATACAGAGGATGTACTGAGGGAGTCACTAGGTCCCATGTAGGCAAATTCAAAGTCTGTGCAATTTCCATGGCGATAAAGGATTTGAAAAGTGAAAGAAAAGGAAAGAAGGAAAAGAGAGAATTTGAAAGAAAAGTGAAAGTGAATTTAAAAAAGCAAGAAGAATTTATATGTAAAAGGCAAAAGGGTAAAAGAGGAAAAATTATTGAAAAGAAAAGAAAGGAAGAGGGTGAAGCCTATTTGATGGAAAGAACACAAAGGCCCATAAAAAATATACTCTTTAGTGGAGTAAAAAAGATGAAGATTATTATTTTACCTCTTAGGTGTGCCTCAAAATTGTTGATAGCAGAAAGAGTGTCTAGTTGTGTTTGAATCCCCGAAGTACACATCACAATGGATGTATAGTCAAGTTTGAATCTCCGAAGTGCACCTTCTTATTAAAGAGAGTCTGGTCGGGTTTGAATCCCCAAAGTGCATCTTCTTTTATTGAGTGACTTCTCAAGTTAGGGAAACTTAGGAATCGTGCCAAACTATAATGTGTGGCTGATCAAGCCAGGATAACCCAAGGATCATGGTCACATTTTCATCTTCTACTGAGTGACTTCTCGAGCCAATAAAAATTGAAAATCACGCCAAACTCTAATGAGTGGCTGATCGGGCCAGGAAAACCTGACAATCACCGTCACATTTTCATCTTCTTTTAATAAGTGACTTCTCGAGCTAAGAAAACTTGAGAATTATACCAAACTATAATGAGTGGCTGATCGGGCTAGGAAAACCTAGGATCACAATCATATTTTCATCTTCTCTACTGAGTGGCTTCTTGAGCAAGAAAAACTTAGGAATCACACCAAACTATAATAAGTGGCTAATAGGGCTAGGAAAACTTGAGGATCATGATCACATTTTGAATAAAAGTTTGACCTCTTAGTTTTGAAATCCAGAGGTTATTGGCTCAACTGAAGCTTGAAGGTCAGGTATATCGTTCTTATCCCTCAATGTTTTTGTGTGTATATTGCTTTTTAAAAAAATTAATTTCTAGAAATTTGGTTTTTTAAAAAACCAAAGGGGCAAACTATGGATACCTTTAGTTTGATCGGCCCGTAATAAAATCCCAATAATGAGAAGTATGAGTTTTAAATGCAAGGGAAGCCTGAAACTTCTCTAAAATAGCCTCTAAGCCCAAAACACCAAGCCTAAACCTAAAATTAAGCCTCTAAGTCTAAATAGCAAGCCCAAGCCCATTGTTTTTTAGCCTACACTTGACTTAGGTGAAAAGGCAATTGCCTCAATAAAAAGGCATCACCTCTTCATCCTGGGCATCATTAAGGCAACGCCTTATCAAAGAGGCGGCGCCTCTTTATAGTATTAAATGCCATTAATGGCAACAGTTAAGGCTCACTTGCCTCTGATTTGAAGCATTTTGAGGCAAGAAAAAGAGAAAAGAGGCATCGAGAATGATAAAAAGGATGGGGAGAGGGTGAGAGTGAGAGTGAGTGGGTTTTGGGAATTGAAAAAGGCAAATAAGTGGAAGAGGCTTAAAAGGAAAGGGTGTGGATAAAGGAAGGAGAACTTTATCACTTTTTTAGACTTAAAATTTTGGTCTAAAAAAGAGAGAAAAGAAAAGAAAAAAGCAAAAAGAGGAGAAGAGGAAGAAGAGGATTTTTAGAGCAAAAGACTTGAGAGTCCTCATTTTAAGCTTTAAGTTCCTCAATTTCTTAAAAGCTTTGATTTCCTACTTTCTTGCTTACCTTTTTTATGATTATCGGTTGTTTAAGGTTGTATGTGAAGCATGATTGCATGGAAGTTTGAGTAGTAATAGTTGATCCTTGCATGTTGGTATCAATCTTTGTCTATCTACATGAATATCGAGTTTCTTAAAAGCTAAGAAATGTAGTCTATCTCTATTTCTATCGAAGAGGCAATGTCTCTTTATAGAGGTGTCGCCCTATCACATTGTGGCAATCAGATATCGCCTCCTGGTTAGGAGGTGACGCCTCTTTGAATAGGCGTTGCCACTTGGTCAGGACCCTGCATGACTCTACTTTGATTTTTAATGTCTATTTTGTATATTTTGCATGTTTCTTATGTTTGTCTTTATCATGACCCAAAACTAGGAGTCATGACTGACACTAGGGAATGAGAATTCTTTTGAATCCGGAACTTGTAGCGAGCCTTAAAAAAACAAGGCATGCAATAAATAGAATTAAATAAATAAATATGCATCATAATTAAAAATCTCAAATCAATATAATAAAATATAATTCTTTCATATCATATCATGAAATATATTAATACAATATTTAGATTATACATTTGAATTAAAATCACATACAACGAAAATAAAATAAAACTCATTAATGATACAAATTATAACTACTGCAGTTTTCTAGAGTACAATATAAAATAATTAAGTAGATAATTTGTTATAACCCGAGTTTTTAAATGTTTTATATTAAATCAGGATATGCAGTGTTAATAAATTTTAAAAATATATATTTGATTATTTAATTATTTTGGGAATAATTAATGTTATTTTACATTTATTTATAGTTTTCTACATAAAAAATTATCCCGAAACATATATTCTTGGAAAATAATATTGTAATATCCTGTGTTTTTTTTAAAATATTTTAATACTGTATCGGGATATGCAGTGTTAATAATTTTGTATATAATAATGATATTTTTACGAGTTGATATGTATTTAAAACATATTTTAATTATTGTATATTATTTATAGTATTTTACGTAAAATTTTCCCCGGACTTGCATTTTCGGGAAAATTTTCACGTAAATAATTTACCATTAATTATTTTAAATAGATTTACGAAATTGCATGAACTCATATATATTTTTAAAGTACTAAATAACGTATATATGTGTATTTATTTAATTAGGGTTTGATTAATTACCCTAATATTTTATTATTTATTTGTTAGTTTTATTGTTATTTAATTATTTTTATTTAGTATTAAATTTTAAAATATTGAATTATGTGTGTGGTGGATAATTTTTCTAAGTATTATATTAATATACTATATTATAAATTATTAAACCATTATTAATATTATAATATATATATATATATATATTATATAAAAAAAATTATTTATTTCTTTCTTTTCTTTTCTCTTCCATTTCCTTCTTCTCCCCGACCCTCCTCCATCAACCCTCACCCTCGCCGTCCGATCACTGGCCTTCAGAGTGCCTCCCCTGCGTGTCGCCGTCCTCCTCTGCTGCCTCGCCACTCCGATCGTCTTCCCCGGCGCTGGCCAACTCATTTTCTTCCATTTTTGGCCGAAAGTCCCATTTTCTTCACAACTCACTATTCCGGCCACCAAATTCCTTCATTCCGGTGTTGTTGGACTCCCTTGAAGCCATAGAAGATGATTCCAAGCTTTGTTTAAGCTCAAAACTTGATTTGGTATGGTTTTTCTCAATTTTTCAATTTCGGCCATAAATGGTTTTCAAATTTTTTTTGAGCTTCAAATGATTGATTCATGAAAAGTCCCTTAACAAATGTTGATCCTAGTAGCTTAATCTTCATGTATGAATTTTTGTAGAATTTTTGGAGATTATTTTGATTTTTGGGTATTTTTGAATATTTTATTATTATTTTCTAATTTTCGAAAATTAATTAATTAAATTATGAAATTGTGTTTTATGATAAATATAGGTGTTAAAATGAATTATAGAAATTTATTTGGAATTTTATGAATTTCTATGTTTTTATTTTGAATTATTTAGGTTTATGTAATTTTGGAAAATTAGGTTAATTATGTTTTTAATTGAAATTAATTAGTGAATTGAGTTTAATTATTGATATTATTGATAAATATGTTGATAAAATTAATTTTGGATAATTATACTATTTTTGGTGAATTTTTGGAGTAATTTTAATATAATTATACATATAGGGGTATTTTGGTAATTTTAGCCCCTATTGACAAAAAATGTAATTAAATTGGTTTTAATAGCTATTTAAGGTATAAAAATGATTTCTACAAATTATTTAGTATTTTTAACTAATTGAAACTATTTTTCGTGAATTATTTTCAATTATATATATAATATACAATTTTTTTAATAAAATGAGTTTTTATCAGTTTTTAATGTGTTTTAGGGTTAATTACGTAATTTCTACTTATAAAATGTATTTCTGTGATATAAGGGTATTTTTGGTATTTTTATATTATTCTGTGATTGTGGACCCCGGTCGGTAAACTGTAGTTTGGAGTTCAATCGAGGGGTTGTGGATGTGTTTTTGAGCTTGTTTTTCGAAGTGTGTTTCTTTGCAGGGCTGGCTCTACTCTTTGAGTAGAGAGATGTCCATTTTACAGGGGAGGTTCTGCCAGATTTTCGGTAGAATTCTCGTAAAATATGATGTCCGGTCGAACCCTAATTTTGATTCTGTGTCCAATATTCTAGATCGAGTTTCTAGGATTTTCTGTTAGGTTTATTCTGATGTCTATTATTTATGATTTTTTTAGTTGCGCCGAGACCGAGGCCTAGTGGACCAGGCCCGTCGGACCTATCTCGAGGAGCGCACTAAGTGTGAGTTACTATTTTATATATATATGCTCTAGGGTGCATGATTTTAGAAATATATGTTTTATCTTGATTAAATATGCATAATAGTTTAATTAGTACTTGAGTTTATTTTAGTTTATTTTTGGTTTATTTTTAGTTTATTTTAAACTATATGCATGTTTTGTTAATAAAATAGGTTTAAAATGTTTTTGAATATATTCCTAGTTTATTTTGTAATTTAATTGGATTTATTTGACGTATATATACTCGAAATATATCTGGTTTACTTTTGGTATATTTCCAGTATATATATGGTTTATGTTGCTATTTTATTTAAGTTCATGCATCATTTGTTTTTAAAAATGTATGCTTTATATTTTAATGAAGGATATCAATAGAACGTGCTACCTAGTGGGCAGCACTAGGACCGAGTACGTACCGGTACGCTTATAGCATTTAGGCTATATTACTAACCTGTTTGAGGATATTGATTAGATTTGATTATTTGATGTATGAGAAATGATTTGGGAGTGTGATTGCTGGAGCTCGGTTGACCAAGTGTCTTGGGGTCAATCACACTGACAGTCAGACTGCTGGAGCTCGGTTGACTTAGTGTCTCAGGGCCAGTCTACTGTCCAAATGGAACAAGTGATTATATTTGGAATAAGTGAGCCTGTATGGCTAAAGTGTTGTCTAACACTGTTTGAGGTTGCAATTTTCTAGGGTTCTATTTGATCCTTCATGAACTGTGATTTTCAATAAAAATATATAAAATGAATTTATTACATCTGTGTGTATTTGCTTGTATATATATATATTATATATACTTTGATTGTGTGCATTGACATTTAATATGCATGTATATATATTATAGTAATTCACTCAGTAAGGTCTGACTCCCCTTCGTTGACTATTTTTCAGGAGAGTCTTCTTCCTCAGACCTCAGTAGCAGGCCTGTACGCCGGATTTCTTCCGCCCCGGCTTCTTTGTGTAAACTGCTTATCTGAGTATTAAGTTTTATTTTTATGTTCTAGACACTGCAGTAGTTATGGCTGTTTCGGAGATTGGTGTATTGTATTTATATGAGATATGTATTTTAAGAATTTGAACTGAAACTTGTATTAAAGAGTTTATTTATATATGAGATGAGAATTTGATTTAAATTCCCTGGTGGTGGATTATTATTATTTTTATATTTATGATATTATTTCTGCTGCACATTATTTTATTTAATTGTGATATTATTATTATTGTATGATTTATTTTATTTTTAGGCTTACTACGGGTTCCGGATTCGAAAGAATTCCCGTTCCCTAGCGCCGGTCATGGCCCCTATTTTGGGTCGTGACAAATATATTAATAATATTTTAAGCTTAATGTTATTTTATCTTACTAAATTATCTTGTTTCATACATTATTATTATTTTATGTATTAATATATATATATATACATGCATTTATATTATTTAGGGTTTGTTGTTTAGTTAAAAGTATATAGATATATATGTGTGTGTGTGTGTGTGTGTATATATATATATATATATATAGAAGAAAACACCTCCTTCTCCCTTTCTTTCCCGAAACCATCTCGTCCCATCCCCTCACTACTACAACTCCATTCCTCTCTATTTAGAGTGCCTCCCAGAGCACCGCCTCATCCTCCAGCAGCTCCGCCGCCCCTGTCATCTTCTTCGACGACGTCTGTAACCTGTGGAAGCCAGAATAGTTGAAACTCGTCCTTCCTCCGTTCACTAACTTTTCAGCCACCAAACTTGGTGATTCCGGTGTCGTTGAACTCTTAGAACTCCATAGAAGTCGATTCCAACCTTCTTGTAGCTCGAAAACTCGATTTGGTAAGGTTTTTATATAGTTTTCAATTTTTGCCATTTTTGATTCTCAATTTTTTTGAACTTCATTCTTTGAGATTCAAGCTTAGTCCCTTCACAAATTATGTTTCCCTTAGCTTAATCTACACTCTAGAATTTTTGTGTAATTTTTGGAATTTATTTTGATTTTTGTGAATTTTTTATTATTTTATTATTATTTTCTAATTTTCATAAATTAATTAAATAAATTGTGAAATTATGATTTTTAGTGTTTATGGTGGTTGAAATTAATTTTAGAATTTAATTTATAATTTTTGTGTAATTATTATAATTTTATTTAGTTTATGTAAATTTTGGAAAAATAGGTTATATATGTATTTTGTTAAAATTAATTGGTTAATTGAGTATAATTGTTGATTTTATTGAATTATATATTGAGAAAATAATTTTAGAATAATTATATAATTTTTATTGAAATTTTGAGTAATTATAGTATATTATGTGAATTTTTATATACTAGCGGTATTTTGGTATTTTGATAGTAATTTTAGTTAAATATTAAGTTTAATTGGTTTTAATAATTATTTGAGATATAAAAATGATTTTTTACAAATTATTTAATAATTTTAACTAATTAAAACTAATTTTCAAATTATATATAATATGCTATTTTTGTAAATAAATGGATTTTTAGTAATTTTTGGTATATTTTTGGACTAATTAAGTAATTTGGATTTATAAAACGAATTTTCGTTAATATTTGTGAATTTATCGAGAAATATCAATTTTTAATAATATTATATTAATATTAGGGTTTTTAAGTAAGTGTCGGTGAAATAATTATTTTAAATGTTTAAATATTTAAAATTCTATATTTTAGTACTTGAAGGGTATTTTTGGTATTTATGGAATTTAAATATATTTTATGTATTTTGTTGTGAATTGTGGACCCCAGTCGGTGGAATTTACAGTTTGAGGTCCGATTGAGGAGTTTTGTGAATTTTATTTCGAAGTGTGTTTTTCTTGTAGGACCGACTCTACTTTTTAAGTAGACAGATGCCCGTTTTATAGAGGAGGTTCTATCAAATTTTTGATAGAATTCTCATAAAATGTGACATTCAGTCAAATTCCTATTCTTTATCTGTGTCTAGAATTCTAGATTAAGTTTTTAGAAATTAAGTTAGATTTATACTAATTTTTCGTATTATTTATTTATGTGTTAGTTGCGTTGAGACCGAGGCCTAGTGAACCAGGCCCGTTGGACCCGTCTCGAGGAGCACACAACTGTGAGTTATTATGATATATATGCATTGCTTAGGGTTCATGTTTTAGAAATTTTATGTTTTAAATATAAGTTTTTGCATAATTGCCTATTTGAATCTTTAAGTATATTTTAAGTATACTTTTAGTATATTTTTGGTATATTATGAAATAAATTCATGTTTTCCTTTTTCAAATAAATATGGCTTGTTTATAAATATATTATTGGTTGAATTTAATATGTTTTGTGATTTATTCAAGTTGATTAGAAGTATATATACCTGAAATATACTTAGTTTATTTTAGGTATATTTCAAGTATATATATGATATATTTATTTATTTTAAATACCATTATGCATCATTTATTTTCTTGAATGTATGTTTTATATTAACATGAAGGATATCGATAGAATGTGCTTCCTAATGGGTAGCACTAGGACCGAGTACGTATCGGTATGATAGTAGATTTTAGGTTAAATTACTAACTTATTTATGGAAATTATGACTTGATTGATTTGATTGATGTGAGATGTGATTGATGGTATGATTGTTGGAGCTCGGTTGACCAAGTGTCTCGAGGTCAATCACATTGATAGTCAGACTGCTGGAGCTCGGTTGACTTAGTGTCTCGGGGCCAATCTACTGTCTAGTTAGACTAAGTGAATGATTTGGAACTAAGTGGGCTTGTATGGCTAAAGTGAGTTCTATTGATATTTGAGGTTGCAAAAATATAGGGTTATATTTGATCTTTCATAAATCGACGATTTTCAATATAAAATCATTTTCTTTGCATCTGTGTGTATTTGCCTATATGTATATTTATTATATATACTTTTGAGTTTTTATATTTGACATTTAGTTATGCATGTATATATATTATAATAATTTACTCAGTGAGGTCTGACTCCCCTTTGTTGATATTTTTTCCAAGAGAGTCTTCTTCTTCAAACCTCAGTAGTAGACCTGTCTGCCGGATTTCTTTCGCTCTGGCTTTATTATGTAAATCACTTACTTGAGTTTATTTTGTACTCTAGACATTGCAGTAGTAGTTTTATTTAAATCTATTATGGGTTGTATTTGTAACTATAATTATATGAGATTTTAAACTCAGAGTGTTACATTTAAATTTGTACTTAATGATTTAATTATATATGAGATGTGATTTATGTTATTAAAGGAAGTGAGAAATTATTTTATATTCGAGATTTAATTTCCACTGCAAAAATATTTTATTTATTATATTATATTGCATGCTTTTATTTTTTAAGGCTTACTACGGGTTTCGGATTCGAAAGAATTCTCGTTCCCTAGCACTAGTCATGGCCCCCTATTTTGGGTCATGACAAAGTTGGTATCAGAGTGGAGTTCTGTGTCAGGGCCGTAGTTGTGTGAGTTATGGCCCTAGTTTTTAGTGTCGTGTTTTCTTTTGAAACTACTGTAGTAAATTAGGTTTGAGTATGTCTTGATAAGTATTCCTTGATTTAGTTTTCTATGTTGTCCTCCGTTGTCTGTTTTGTCTGAATCCTTTTATTTGTCTTTTCAGAATGAGGAGGTGAGCTCGTGTCGCTCCATTAATCATTGAGGCCGAGGATGATGAGTCCTTCCAGGATGAGATTTTGCCTCCTGAGCCGCCAGTTAGGCGTAGAGGTCATGGTAGAGGTAGACCTCGAGGAGCGACAGGTCACTGTAGACAGAGAGAGCTACAAGATGAGGAACTTATAGAGCCAGAGTACGAGGATGTTCCTATACCTCTAGTAGCTCTGCCTATTTAGCCTTTCTATTAGCAAGGTATGTCTGACCCTGAGGTAGCTCTGTTCTATGCCAGAGTCAGCAGCATCGCGTTCAATAGGACTTTAGACGCTCTAGATTTTCTACATGTGATAGAGACGAGGACTCAGACTGCTCACACCGAGTACCAGTGGATCATGATAGTCGAGCTTTCTATTAAGGGACCAGCCCTAGACTAGTTTATTCAGATGATCTAGCCGTATATGATGATGATGACTTGGGCTTAGTTCAAAGAGCGATTCACGAGGGGATTCTGCCCAGAGCCACTTCGCATGAGTTATAGACTCTGATTGACCAGCATTTCCCGAGGGGATAGGTCTATTGAGGATTACATTTAAGAGTTCCTTCAGCTTGGCAGATATGCAGAGGATCTGATGCGAGACCAGTATTTTGAGGTCACTACATACATTACTGGATTGGGTTCTGCATTTGCTGGTATGCCTACAACGGGCCTTACTCTAAAGTCAGTGATTGAGTTGGCCAAAGAGATTGAGTTGAGGCTAGTCAGGCAAGGAGCTATGCCTGATTATTACTAGCTAGGTGTTTAGTCAGATGGATTCCAGACTACTCCATACTCGAGTTTTCATATTGGATCGAGTAGTCAGCAGAGGGGTCTAGCCCAACAGACTCAGAGACAACAGTAGCGGGTACATCAGAGCAGTAGACATTATCGTGGAGGTTAGCATAGACCGTTCAGACTTAGGTTAGGTGCTTCGAGCAGCAGTAGTGGTCATAATTTTGGGTCAACTACCAGTGTATGTCAGACTTACGGCAGAGTCCATTAGGGACTGTGTTACATGACGCCGCTGACATGTTTTAAATATGGACAGACGGGACATTTTGCTAGATTGTGTCCTTATTCTGGGTATCAGCAGCCGCAAATTCCACGATTTCCTCAACAGTCGATTGCTAGTGCTGCACCCATTCCTTTTCAGTTGCCTCCAGCCCAGCATTAGAGTTCTACCCAGATTGTTCCCCAGTAGAGGTCGTGGTAGAGGTACCAAATGAGGTGCCAGAGGTGTTGGCCAAGCTTCTACTAGCTAGCAGGGAGGTCGAGGACATGCCAGAGTCTTTCATCTCACTCAGCAGGATGCTTAGACATCTAATGCAGTCATGGCAGGTATTATTTCTATCTGTTACCTAGATGCATGGGTTTTGTTTGATCCAGGTGCCACACATTCGTTCATTTCTTTTGTTTTTGCTTCTAAGTCTTGTTGGCAAGCTTCGAGGATGGCTTTTCCTTTGTTTGTCGCTACTCTTCTAAGTGATTCTTTAGACATCGATGTTATTCGTTCTGGTTGTCCAGTTCTTATCGGAGGTAGAAAATTATCTGCTGATTTGATTCTGTTGAATGTGATGGAGTTTGATGTTATTCTAGATATGGATTGGCTATCTTAGCACTATATCGTGGTAGATTGTCGGAGTAAAGAGGTAACTTTTAGAATTCCTAGTGAAGAAGAATTTAAGTTTGTGGGTGATAGGAGTTCAACACCTCAGAATCTCATTTCTGCTATTACAGCTAGGAAGTTACTGAGAAAGGGTTGTCAGGGGTATTTGACATTGGTCAGGGATACTTCAATAGAGAAGTTGTCACTCATAGATATTCCTATTGCCTATGAGTTTCCTGATGTTTTTCCTGAGGAGTTGCCAGGTTTACCAGCTCACAGAGAGATTGAATTCTATATAGATGTGGTTCCAGGCATTACCCCTTTATCTATGCCACCCTACAGAATGGCTCCTACAGAGTTGAAAGAGTTGAAGGAGCAGCTGCAAGAGTTGTTACATAAGGATTTATTAAACCCAGTGTTTCTCCTTGGGGTGCACCAGTCCTATTTGTGAGGAAGAAGGATGGTACCCTGAGACTGTGCATTGATTACAGAGAGCTGAACAAGGTGACAGTGAAGAACAAGTATCCTCTCTCGAGGATAGATGACTTGTTTGATCAGCTACAAGGTGCACAGTTCTTTTTTAAGATTGATATGAGGTTGAGTTATCATCAGTTGTGGATCAACGAAGTCGATGTTCCTAAAATGGCATTCCGCACTCGATATGGCCATTACGAGTTTTTGGTGATGTCTTTTGGCTTAACTAATGCACCAGTGGCTTTTATGGATCTGATCAACAGGGTATTCAGACCATATGTGGATTAGTTTATGGTAGTCTTCATCGATGATATACTGGTGTATTCAAGGAATATGGAGGAGCATGTATATCACTTGAGGACTGTACTACATACACTAAGAGAACATAAGCTTTATGCTAAATTCTCGAAGTGTGATTTCTGGATGGAGAGTGTTACCTTTCTTGGACACGTGGTGTCTAAAGAAGGTATCCAGGTTGATCCACAGAAGATTGAGGCAGTGTTTGAGTGGCCTAGACCGACTTCAGTTATAGAGATTCGTAGTTTTCTACGTTTAGCCGAGTACTATAGGAGGTTTGTGCAGGATTTTTCTAGAATTGCAACTCCTATGACTCGCTTGACTCAGAAGAATGTAAGATTTGAGTGGTCAGAAGCTTGTGAGAACAGTTTTCAGTTACTGAAGGAGAAGTTAACCACAACCCTAATTCTAGCTTTACCTAATGGAGTGGACAAGTTCATAGTGTATTGTGATGCCTTTAGAGTTGGCCTAGGTTGTGTATTGATGCAGAATAGTAGGGTGATAGCCTATGCTTTTAGGCAGTTAAAGAAGCATGAACAGAACTATCCTACCCATGACCTAGAGATGGCTGTAGTGATCTTTGCTCTCAAGATCTGGAGAGATTATCTATACGGGGTGACTTGTGAGATTTTTACTGATCACAAAAGCCTTAAGTACATTTTCCAGCAGAAAGATCTGAATCTGAGGCAGAGGAGATGGTTAGAATTATTGAAAGATTATGACTGTGAGATTTTATATCACCCAGGCAAGGCTAATATGGTAGCAGATGCCTTGAGTAGGAAGTCCTCAAGCAGTCTTGCTTACATCAGTATAGAGAGGAGACCGTTGATTTAAGAGTTGCATCTGTTAGTGGATCAATGTCTGATGATGAAGATTAGTAGATCTAGTGGACTACTAGCTCAGTTTAAAATGCGATAGGTACTGAGAGATAGGATTAAGGTAGCTCAGAGCCGAGATCCTATTCTAGAAGAGCTTGCAGAGAATGTCCGAGCAGGGAAGTTCACTGATTTCACACTTAATGATGATGGAGTTTTATGGATTAGTGGTAGATTATGTGTTCTTGATGTGGATAATTTGAGAGAAGAGATTCTTGAGGAAGCACATTTTATAGCTTACAACGTACATCCGGGTGTTACTAAGATGTACCATAGTATTAGAGACTTATATTGGTGGGATGGATTGAAGAAGGATGTCACTGATTATGTGGCTAAGTGTCTGACATGTGAACAAGTGAAAGCTGAGCATTATAAGCCTTCAGGGAAGCTTCAGCCTCTTCCTATTCTTGAGTGGAAGTAGGAAAGGATTGCTATGGATTTTGTGGTTGGTTACCTCATTCCAAGGATGGATACGATTCCATCTGGGTGATTATAGATAGGTTGACCAAGTCTGCACATTTCTTGCCTGTGAAAGCCACTTATTATGTAGCTAGATTGGTGAAATTGTATGTGAAGCATATTGTGTGCCTTCATGGAGTACCAGTGTCCATTGCGTCATATAGAGGTTCAGTGTTTACCTCTCATTTTTGGCAGAAGTTGTAAGAAGCGATGGGCACTAGGTTGGATTTCAGTACTGCATTTCATCCTCAGACAGATGGTCAGTCTGAGAGGATGATCCAAACATTGGAAGATATGTTGAGGATGTGTGTTTTGGATTTGGGAGGTAGCTGGGATGATCATTTGCCACTAGTAGAATTTGCATATAATAACAATTACCATAGCAGTATTGGAATGGCACCATACGAGGCTTTGTACGGAAGGAAGTGTAGATCCCCTCTGAGTTAGGATGAGATTGGTAAGAGAGCTTTGATTGGACCTGAGATGGTTCAGGATTCTACAAAGAAAGTTGTTATGATTAAGAGCAGATTAGAGACCACAGTTAGCAGGCATAAAAGCTATGTGGATCCTAAACACAGAGATGTAGAGTTCCAAGTTGGAGACTTTTTTTTTCTGAAGGTGTCTCCTATGAAGGGTGTAATGAGATTTGGCAGGAAGGGTAAGCTAGCACCGAGATATATAGGACCGTTCGAGATTCTGGAGAGAGTTGGCACTGTTGCATATCGGTTGGCTTTGCCCCCGAGTATGTCTCAAGTGCATCCGGTGTTTCATATCTTGATGCTGAGGAATTATGTCTCAGACCTTTCACACGTGTTATAGCCTGACAGTGTGGAAGTGAATGAAGACCTGACATTCATAGAGGAACCTATTGCGATAATTGATTATCAAGTTCGACAGTTGCATTCGAAGCAGATCTCGATGGTCAAGGTTTTGTGGCGCAGCAACAAGGTAGAGGAGCATACATGGGAGACTGAAGCTGAGATGCGAGCTTCTTACCCATATCTCTTTCCTCCTTGATTTGTATTTCTTCTTTTTCTGAAATTCGGGGACAAATTCTTGTAAGAGGGGAAGACTATTATAACCTGAGTTTTTAAATATTTTATATTAAATTGGGATATACAGTGTTAATAAATTTTAAAAATATATATTTGATTATTTAATTATTTTATGAATAATTAACGTTATTTTACGTTTATTTATAATTTTCTACGTAAAAAATTATCCCGAAACATATATTCTTGGAAAATAATATATTAATAATATTTTATGCTTAATGTTATTTTATCTTACTAAATTATCTTGTTTCATGCATTATTATTATTTTATGTATTAATATATATATATATATACATGCATTTATATTATTTAGGGTTTATTGTTTAGATATACATATGTGTGTGTATATATATATAAAAGAGAAAACACCTCCTTCTCCCTTTCTTTCCCAAAACCATCCCGCCCCATCCCCTCACCATTGCACCTCAATTCCCCTCTATTCAGAGTGCCTCTCGGAGCGCCACCTCATCCTCCAGCAGCTTTGCTGCCCCTGTCATCTTCTCCGGCGCCGTTTGTAACCTGTGGAAGCTAGAATAGTCGAAACTCGTCCTTCCTCCGTTCACCGACTTTTCAGCCACCAAACTTGGTGATTCCGATGTCGTTGAACTCCTAAAACTCCATAGAAGTCGATTCCAAGCTTCTTGTAGTTTGAAAACTTGATTTGGTAAGGTTTTTATCTAGTTTTCAATTTCGGCCATTTTTTATTCTCAATTTTTTTGAACTTCATGCTTTAAGATTCAAGCTTGGTCCCTTCACAAATTATGTTTCCCTTAGCTTAATCTACACTCTGTAATTTTTGGAATTTATTTTAATTTTTGTGAATTTTTTATTATTTTCTAATTTTCGTAAATTAATTGAATAAATTGTGAAATTGTGATTTTTAGTATTCATGGTGGTTGAAATTAATTTTAGAATTTAATTTATTATTTTTTTATTTTTGTGTAATTATTATAATTTTATTTAGTTTATGTAAATTTTGGAAAAAATAGGTTATATATGTATTTTGTTAAAATTAATTGGTTAATTGAGTATAATTGTTGATTTTATTGAATTATATGTTGAGAAATTAATTTTAGAGTAATTATATAATTTTTATTGAATTTTTGAGTAATTATAGTACATTATGTGAATTTTTATATACTAGCGGTATTTTGGTAATTTTATAGTAATTTTAGTTAAATATTAAGTTTAATTGGTTTTAATAATTATTTGAGGTATAAAAATGATTTTTTACAAATTATTTAATATTTTTAACTAATTAAAACTATTTTTCAAAAATTATTTTCAAATTATATATAATATACTATTTTTGTAAATAAATGGATTTTTAGTAATTTTTGGTATGTTTTTGGATTAACTAATTTATTTGGATTTATAAAATGAATTTTCGTTAATATTTGTGAATTTATCGAGAAATATTGATTTTTAATAATATTATATTAATATTAGGGTTTTTAAGTAAGTATCGGTGAAATAATTATTTTAAATGTTTAAATATTTAAATTTCTATATTTTATGTATTTTGTTGTGAATTGTGGACCTCGGTCGGTGGAATTTACAGTTTGAGGTTCGACCGAGGAGTTTTGTGAATTGTATTTCGAAGTGTGTTTTTCTTACAGGATCGGCTCTACTTTTTAAGTAGAGAGATGTCTGTTTTACAGAGGAGGTTTTGCCAAATTTTTGATAGAATTCTCGTAAAACGTGACATTCGGTCAAATTCCTATTCTTTGTATGTGTCTAGAATTATATATCGAGTTTCTAGAATTTAAGTTAGATTTATACAAATTTTTCATGTTATTTATTTATTTGTTAGTTTTGATAAGACTGAGGCCTAGTGGACTAGGCCCGTCAGATCCATCTCGAAGAGCGCGCAACTGTAAGTTATTATGATATATATGCATTACTTAGGGTGCATGTTTTAGAAATTTTATGTTTTAAATATAAGTTTTTGCATAATTGCCTATTTGAATATTTAAGTATATTTTAAGTATACTTTTAGTATATTTTTGGTATATTATGAAATAAATTCATGTTTTCCTTTTTCAAATAAATATGGCTTGTTTATAAATATATTATTGGTTGAATTTAATATGTTTTGTGATTTATTCAAGTTGATTATATGTATATATACCTGAAATATACTTAGTTTATTTTAGGTATATTTCAGGTATATATATGGTATATTTGTTTATTTTAAATACCATTATACAACATTTATTTTCTTGAATGTATGTTTTATATTAAAATGAAAGATATTGATAGAACGTGCTTCCTAGTGGGTAACATTATGACCGAGTACGTACCGATACGACAGTAGATTTTAGGTTAAATTACTAACTTATTTGTGAAAATTATGGCTTCATTGATTTAATTGATGTGAGATGTGATTGATGGTGTGATTGTTGGAGCTCGGTTGACTAAGTGTCTAGGGGCCAATCACACTGACAGTTAGACTGTTGGAGCTCGGTTGGCTTAGTGTCTTGGGGTCAATCTACTATCCAGTTGGACTAAGTGAATGATTTGGAACTAAGTGGGCCTGTATGTCTAAAGTGAGTTCTATTAATATTTGAGGTTGTGAAAATATAGGGTTCTATTTGATCTTTCATAAATCGACGATTTTCATTATAAAATGATTTTCTTTGCATCTGTGTGTATTTGCCTGTATATATATTTATTATATATACTATCGAGTGTCTGCATTTGACGTTTACTTATGCATGTATATATATTATAATAATTCACTCAATGAGGTCTGACTCCCCTCTGTTGATTTTTTTTAGGAGAGTCTTCTTCTTCAAACCTCAGTAGTAGACCTATCCGCCGGATTTCTTCCGCTCTGGCTTTATTATGTAAATCACTTACTTGAGTTTATTTTGTACTCTAGACACTGCAGTAGTAGTTCTATTTAAATCTATTATGGGTTGTATTTGTAACTATAATTGTATGAGATTTTAAACTTAGAGTGTTACACTGAAATTTGTACTTAATGATTTAATTATATATGAGATGTGATTTATGTTATTAACGGAAGTGAGAAATTATTTTATATTTGAGATTTAATTTTCGCTGCACAAATATTTTATTTATTATATTATATTGTATGCTTTTATTTTTTAAGGCTTGCAATAGGTTCCGGATTCGAAAAAATTCTCGTTCCCTAGCGTCGGTCATGACCTCCTGTTTTGGGTCGTGACATAATTTACATAAACAAGCCAGGGTGGAAGAAATCCGATGGATGGGTCTACTGCTGAGGTCTGAAGAAGAAGACTCTCCTATAAAAATATCAACTGAGGGGAGTCAGACCTCACTGAGTGAATTTTTATAATATATATACATGCATTTACTATATGTCAAATGCAATCAGTCATTAGTATATATAATAAATATATATACAGACATATACACACAAATATTGAAAATCACTTTATATATAATACTAAAAAACATCAGTTTATAAAGGATCAAATAGAACCCTATTTAATCGCAACCTCGATCAATAATAATATTACTCTAGCCATACATGCTCAGTTAATTCCAAACAAATTAAACTCTAGCCATACATGCTCAGTTAATTCCAAACAAATTCACTTATTCCACATGGACACTAAACTGGCCCCAAGACTCTAAGTCAACCGAGCTCTAACAGTCTAACTATCAGTGTGACTGGCCTCGAGAGACTTGGTCAACCGAGCTCTAGCGATCACACCATTAATCACATCAATCTCAGTCAAATCAATCATATCATTATCAATCAATTATAATCACCACAATTAATTCTCACTCAACCATAAACTATCGCATTGGTACGTACACGGTCCTAGTGCTGCCCACTAGGTAGCATGTTCTATCAATATCCTTCATTTAAAAATAAACATACATGCAAGTAAATAAATAATGCATAATGTTATTCATAATAACCAAATAAACCATATATATACCGGAAATATACCTAAAATAAACTAAGTATATTTTAAGTATATATATGTAAAATAAATTCAAATAAATCATAAAATATACTAAAATAATCCAATAATATACTTAAAAATAATTTAGGTATAAATCAAAAGTAAAACATGCATTTATTTCAAAATATACCTAAAATATACTCAAGCATTTAATAAAACAATTAAGTATAATTATACATTTAAAACATGCAACCTAAGCGCAATGTATATGTAAAATAACAACTCATAGGTATACGCTCCTCGAGACTGGTCCTCTAGGCCCGGTCCTTTAGACCTTGGTTTCGGCGCAACTAAATAAATAAAATAATTGCAGAATCAGAATAAATCTAACTTAATTTCTAGAGACTCGATCTAAGATTCAGAACATAGAAATCGAAATTGATTCGATGTCACATTTCATGAAAATTCTATCGAAAATTTAGCAGAATCTCTTCTTTAAAACGGACATTTATCTATTAAAAAGTAGAGCCGGTCTTGTAAGAAAAACATTTATCGAATACTAGAATTCACACAACCCTCGATTGTAACCCCAAACTATGAAATTCCCCAACCGAGGTCCACAATTCAACAAAAGTCCAAATAATTCAATAAATATATTAAAAATCAATAATTTCCATAAATACTCTCAAAATATCAAAAGATAACATATTTAACATTAAAACACCAAAATAATCATTTTCTCAATAATTATGTAAAAATCCCAAAATAATAATATAATATTATTAAAATCCAATTTTCTCGATAATTCAATATAAACTAATAAAAATTCACTTTATACATTCCAATAATTAAAATAGCCTAAACACATATTAAAAATTACTAAAAACCCATTTAATTACCAAAATAATATATAATATATTATTTGAAAACAATTTCTGAAAAATAGTAGTAGCTGGTTAAAAATAGTAAATAATTCGTAAAAATCATTTTGGTACTTAAATAATATTAAAACCAACTAAAATATATTATTTAGCTATAATTAGCATAAAAATTACGCATTTACCCTATAATACAAAAATATACATAATATACTAATATTACTAAAAAAATTCTATAAATACATAAAAACTATTTTCTCAACATATATATTATTAATATTAACTAAAACACATATTTAAACCAAAATTCCATTAAAAATCCAACTCTAACCTAATTTTCCAATATTGACATAAACTATAAAAATTCATAAAAATTATATAATATTCTCAAAAATTAATTTCTCAACACTAAAATTAATAACAATATATAATATCTCTAAATTAACCAATTTTATAATTTAATAAATTAATTTAAGAAAATTAATAAAATATTAAAAAAATCACAAAAATCAAAATAAATTCCAAAAATCATACAAAAAATTCATAGAGGCAGATTAAACTACTAGGAATCACATTTGTAAAGGGAGTTTGCAAGATTCAAGCTATATCAAGTTAAAAAAAAATTGAAACCTTAGAACTCAAAAACACAAATTCAATAAAACTCATGAAAATGGAAATCAAAGCTCAAACTAAGCTTGGATTAGTGCTCACCGATGCAAGAGGAAGAGAAAGACACTAAAATCGAAGGAAATGGTGGCTGAAAATGGAGGTTGGTTGGAATCTATAGAGTTTCGGCTACTTTCGATCTCCTTCAATGTAGATGTCGACAAGATGCTCCCCTGGCTGGACGACGATGAGGAAGATAGATGAAATGACGGTGGATGGTGGTGGTCCGACGAAGAGTGGTGAGAGGTACAATGGCAGTTGTGGTATGGGTCGCAGGGGAAGAGAAAAAGAGGATGGGAAAGTTTCTGTGTTTTGATGTTTATGTAAATATAATATACTATATACTAATATTATATAATATAGTTACATGTATTAATCCACCACATGCATTATATACACATATACATATATGCACACACACATATACATATATAACACATAATAATAAATAATGCCCACACATAAAATAATAAACCCTAATTATATGTGTGTATATATACATAATAACACATAAAATAATCATACAAATAGTGTAGTTTAATAAAAAAAATAATAACAATAATGATAAAAATAAACAATATCATGGAATAATTAAATAATAAAATAATACTCAAATTTAAATCAATCAATAAAATAACATTAGTACTTAAATAATATTATTAAAATAATTCTTTTCAAAGTAGTAAATATAACGTAAATTAATTTCTAAAATAATAAGTTTCGAAATAAATATTTACGTAGAAAATTATAATTAAACATAAAATAATAAATATTAACCACAAAATAATAAAATAATAAAATATAACTTTTGAATTTATTAACACTGCATATCTTATTAAATATTAAAATAATTTAAAAACTAAGATTATTACAATCTTATTATATATCTCAATTTTATACATGATTACTCTGTTGTTTAATATTATTATTGTATAAATATTATTGTGATTTTTGTGGAGTATTTTGTTATTTTATTTCCATTTCCTATGAATATTATTTGTTATTTATTTTTGTGGATAATATTGTTATTTTATGAGATGGGGCTAATTTGTGTTTATTGTAGGAATTATTTGATGATTTTTAATCATCAAATAGTTATTCTATTAATTAGTTATTGAGAGGTTTTATTTGTATAAATAATTAGTTTATTTTTTATTTATGTATGATTTATTTTCTATTTATTTTACTTTTTCTTTGAATAAATTATTGTAATCATTAATCCTTTTGCCCATTCATTTGGAATGTATAGTTGTAAATCATTATTATTTGTTTTATTTGTGATGTATGTCAGACTATAAGCATGAAATGAGACTAATGTACAAACTTGGTCTAAAACATAAAATTGGAAATAATTGCAATCCACATTAAAATAAGGAAATAATTTAATAATCAAAGGTAATAAAATACGAAACACACATGAAGGCTAACTGCAAGTTTGGGTGGGCATTCTAAAAGCCCATCCCAGTTTTCGAACCCGATCTCTGATGATCGCTTCTGGGAACCTCCGTGGAATCCAGTTGATATATAGTGTGTCCTAGTTTTTATCTGGATGACGATTCTATCACTATCTTGGGCCCCAAACCCATTTTATATTTTCTAATGGGCCTTAAGCTCACATAATATTGTGGTCACCAAACACTTGGATACGCGCTTAACCCCGCCTTCTACCACAGCTTATCCAAAAAGTTAAAATCTTTAAACTAATAGGAAAAAATAATTCTCAACTTATACATAAAAAAAACTAAACTTGTAGAAAGAATAATTCTCATACAGATATTCATGATAAAAAAATGCCACAACTATAGCCTTCTTATACCCTAAAAAAAGTCAAATGTCCTAATTAACATAAAATACTCAAACTAAGAAAAAAGAAAAAGGCTCACAGTAGTAGATAGTAATATATAAAATACATATAAAAAAACCAATAATTCATAAATCTATAATAACAAAAGCAATGAAAGAATAAAACCTGACATGATAATGTTTCTTTAATCAATTAGGATTTTGGGCTTTTTTTTTATCGTCAATTCTTAGCTTAGGGATTGACATGTAGGGTTGGTTTAACCTTAAGGTAGATGATGTGGCTACCTCAGGCCCCATATATATATATATATATATATATATAATATAACATAGACACATAAAAGATTTCTTTTCCAAGAAGAATAGAAAGGTCTCAATTCTTGTTTTTTTTTTCTAATGAGCAAACATACAAAAGTAAAAAAAAATGAAACATGGGCCCTTCAACCTAAAGTAAAATATTGTGGTTATATTTTTTTACGGTAAAAATTGATCCTATTGATTATATATATATATATATATATATATATATATATATATATATATATATATATATATATATATATATATATATATATATATATAAAATTGATTTGCTCAGTTGTTAAAAAAAAGTTGCTTATATGTTCTTTGCACTCTTCAGTCTTCAACAATTAATTAAATTATTATCAAGACTCTATTTTCTTTCTTCTATTGTCTTCACCAAACTCCTTACCACATTTGGTTTTTGCCAATCAAGTATTATATATCAGGTTTTATCATTCTATCTCTTTAATCTCTTTCTTTTCTTTTCTTTTTTCTTTTTTCTTTTTCAATTTTATTTATATTCTATTGAACATTAAGTTTATTTATTGATTCATAATTGATATATTATATTTAAAAAAGTAGAAAATTTTCTTGTATTTATTAGAATTTTTTTTGTTAGTCTTGATTTATTGATTTGTTATTTTTATTGTGATTTATATTTTAGTCGAATTTGTTTTAATAAATCATGTCTAATATGAAAGAGATATAAAAAATTGAAGAAAAAGAGGAAATTAAAATGCTAAATAAATCTCAGCAACCTATAAAATAAGAAGAAAATCAACTATGAAATAGGAAGAATAATTCCTATAATTAAGCTATTCCTAATTAGGCTAATATTACATATATACAACTTATAATTACGAGTATAATCTCATAACACTCCCTCTTAAACTAGAGCATAGATGTCAATCATGCTCAGCCTATTACAAATGTAAGAAATTTGAACTCTATTAAGAGCTTTTGTAGAGATATCTCCTAATTGTTCTCCAATCTTCACATATGCTGTAGAGATAAAGTTTTGTTGAATTTTCTCATTAATGAAATGACAATCTATCTTAATATGTTTAGTTCATTTATGAAAGACTGGATTTGAAGGAATATGAATTGTAACTTAATTATCGCATCATATCTTTATTGGAACTTAAAATTTAAGGCCAACCTTAATTAAGAGTTGAGAAACCCACATAACCTCACTCGAAGCTTATGCCATTATTGTATACTCAGATTCTACACTAGAGTGCGACACTACATTTTGTTTCTTACTCTTCCTTGAAACCAAATTTCCACCAATAAAAAACACAATAGCTAGTAGTTAACTATCGATTAATCTTAGAACTTGCCTAGTGCACATCAGAAAGATAATTGATATTACTGTAACCATGATTTCGAGACAGTATTCCTTGTCTAAGAGCTCTTTTCAAGTAACACAAAATTTGTTTTAAGGTTACCTAATGGTGTATTGTAGGAGAGGACATAAATTGACTTATAACACTAACTTACTAAGCAACGTCAGGGTGAGTCACTATAAGATAGTTTAACTTTCCAACTAATCTTTTATATTCTTCAAGATCATAAAAAGATCTCCATTTTTTTTTTTGTAAATTGCTGGTTAGGGAGCATAAGAGTACTACATGGTTTGACTCTCAATTTTTCAATTTCTATCAACAGATCCAAAATATATTTCCTCTGAGATAGGACAATGCCTTTTTTACTCCTTGTCACCTCAATTAGCGAAAAGTATTTTGGATGCCCCAAATCCTTAGTATTGATCTAGCTCTACAAGAAGGATTTTAAGAATGAGATTCCCTGCATGTCACTCATAGTGATAATAATATCATCACATATACCATAAATATAATAATTCCAAATGTGGACTGCTTATAGAAACCAGTATGATCATATTTGCTCTTCCTCATCCCAAACTTCTCTACTACCTACTTGAATTTTCCAAACCATGTTTGAGGACTCTATGAAAAGCTTTTTAAGACTCCTCTTGAGCAATAAATGTAGGTGGTTGCTCTATAAAAACCTCCTTTTGAAGATCTTCATGCAGGAAAGCATTTTTAATGTTAAGCTGGTAAAGTGGCCAATTATATATAGTTGCCAAATAAATAAATAACTGGACTAAATTCAATTTCTCTATAAGAGAGAAAGTATCAGAATAGTCCACTCCATATGTCTATGCATAGCCTTTGGCCACTAGGCGAGCCACTAACCCATTAGAATTTAAATTTGATTATAAAGACCGACTAGCATCCAACCGCTTTCTTACCAATAAGTAAATTAACTAGATCCCAAGTACCATTCTTAGTCAGGGCATTCATTTCCTCAAACATGGTAATATGCCACCTAGGATGAGCTAATGCTTGGTGAGCAAATTTGGGAATCCCTACGAAATCAAGAGAAGGAATAAAACAAACAAGAAGTAGAGGATAACTGATCATAGGTAATATAAGAGGAAATTGGATAATTACACTGATGTTTACATTTTCAAAGAGAAATAGGTAAATTAAGGTCACTAGGCAGTGGATCCGATGACGAAGAAGAAATTGATGTTGGACTTGTCATAGGAGTAAGTTGTCGAGAATAGACTTGAGTAATAAGTGGTTTTGGTTGAGAAGGTGGTCCTGGAACAACACTAGAGTCTGGATTAGTGACATGATACACTAATATATCATTATCATTTTGTGGACACATAGGTGTAGATGGGGTGGTAAAGAAAGGAAAATGTTCATGGAATGTAACATCAGTTGACACAAAATACATGTTTAAGAGAGAAGAAAAACACTTATACCCTTTTTAGAGATGAGAGTATCATAGAAAGATACATTTTAATAACTTGGGTTCTAATTTGGAAACTTGTTGATGAACATCATGAATAAAATAAGAACATCCAAAGATACGACGTTCAACAGGAAAAATAAATTTATCAAGAAATAAAACCTTATAAGGAATCTAATCATTGAGAATGGTGGAGGGCATGTGATTAATAAAAAAGCATGATGTAGAAATAACATTAGCCCAAACTTGCTTAGGAACATGTGTTTGAAATAAAAGAGCTTTAGTAGTTTTAAAAAGGTGTTTATTTTTCTCTTTGCTACCTCATTTTGAGATGGAGTATCAACACAAGATGGTTGATAGAGAATGCCATTTAAAGCCATGTGGGTTTGAAAAGAATCAGAGAAATATTCTTTGGCATTATCACTTCTCAATGTTTGTATAGACACATTAAACTAAGTTTTTATTTCAACACAAAATGTTTTAAAATGTGAAATCAACTAAGAATGAGACTTTATTAAATAAAACTAAGTCATACTAGAAAAATTATCCATAAAGGTGATAAAATATCTAAATAAAGTCTTAGACATAATAGGACATAGTCCCTAAACATCGAAATGTACTAACTTAAAAGCATGATTAGCCCTTTTATTAACTCGAGAAACAGAAGATAGATGATGATGTTTTGTAAATTGACAAGACTCATAATCTAAAGAAGATACATCATGAAACTGAGGACATAACTTCTTTAATAAAGGTAAAGATAAGTGCCTCAACCGATAATGAGCTTCAAAAGGAGATAAAGTGTTGGAACATGCAATGGTCTTAGGTACTTGGGTGTCCAAGATGTACAAACCTACTGATTCTCATCCTCTACTAATAATCCTCTTCATTGTAACATCCTAAAATAAGAAATGATCAGGAAAGAATGAGATACAATAGTTAAGAGTATGAGTGAGTTTGCTAACATATACCAAATTAAAAGAGAATGTTAGTAAACTTAATATAGATGGCAAATAAAGTATTGGTATAGGATTGATAGTGCCAAAACTGAGGACAGAAGAAATAGAACCATCTACTAAAGTGACCGAAGATGGAAAATTGTGTGATTAAAAAGTGGAAAAAAGACTAGGATTACCTGTCATATGATTTGTTGCACTATGATCTATAACCTATTAAGATAAGGAAGAAAGAAGACATGTATCGATTTTACCTGGGTCAGCTAGGGTAGTAATAGACTGAGAGGAGTTCCTTAATGCTTCTTGATATTGAGCAAATTTTGCATACTCATATGGAGAAATTATAATGGTCTGATCTGATGACGAGCTCGTAGTTATAATATAAGCTAACTGAGACCTAAAAGACCTTCAGTTTTTCTTCAACAATTTTAGCAATCCTTTTTGTGTGGCCTGGTTCATGATAATGGTATCAAACTACTCCTTTGTTTTTTGAATTCTCATATTTCAAACACTATTACTATTGCCTCTACTATTATTCTAAGAATGAGAAAGACCAATTGATCCATTATTCTAGTTGACATGTGCACTAAGCTGTTGTACAAATGAGGCATGAGAACTAGTATTTGTATGAAGGACCCTAATAAAAACCTCTTTTAAAGAGGTAATCTCAATATTAGACAAAATATATGACTTAGCACCATCAAATTGAGGATTAAAGCATGCCACAAAACTTATAATAGTCATATATTCATGTTGAGTCTACTGACTTTGATATCAGCACTGAAGGGCAACAAGGCATTCAGTTCCTTATAAGTGCATTTAAAATTCATGAAATAGGTCTAAAAAGACTAATCTTGTTGTTCAGCCCGATATAATTCCTTGCAAACATAACAAATATAGGAAATATTTTCTTTACCAAAGAATAAAAATGCTAAATATTCCATTAGTTCTTTTACAAACTCACAGTGAGAGACATGGCCAATATATTCATTCTTAATAGAATTACGGATTTGCAGAATTAATTAAGCATCAACCCTTAACTATTTAATATGGGTATCATCAATAAGAGGGTCCTTAGTTAGATGGTCATCCTTAGAAATACTCAATAAATACAAATAAACAGTCTTATTCCAGTCTAAATAATTAGTTTCATTTAGTTTTTATTCAGTGATCTTAGACATAATAAGAATAACACTAAACATAACCATACTTTTCTATTCAACCACCATCATAAACCCTAAGAAATAACCAATAAAGCTAATAAGCATACCTAAACATAATAGATAGTAGAAGCAATACCCAAATAATAAGAAATCATAATTAGTATCACTTAAATATCAATTTACAGAAAGGATAAAGAAGAAAGACTTTCCTAATGGGCAAATAAATGCCATAGGAATAACACCAAAGCTGAGGAGATTTTTGAAAAAGAGACTAATAATGTCACGACCTAAACTAGGAGTCATGATCGGCGCTAGGGAACGAGAATTCTTTTGAATCCACCTATAGAAAGCCTTCGAAAAAAATAAAATCATGTAATAAATAAATAAAAATATGACAGAATTAAAATTTTTCGAATCAATATATAAAATAAATACTCCAAATCCTTTCATACATAAATACATAATCATATAGTGTTCAAATACAAATTTTCAGAGTATATAATATCAAAACAATATAATACTCTTCTGATTCAATAACGCAACTATTACAGTTTCTAGAATACAAATCAGAGTTCAGAATATACATTATATAAAATAGCCGAGACTGAAGAACACCGGTGAGGAACTCTACGATTAAGGTCTGACGATAAAGGATCTCCTGAAAAAAAAAATTGAGGGGGGTCACAACTCACTGAGTGAATTAATATATTATATATACATGCAATCTAAACCATAACAATCAGGCATTATTATATATATGTATATATACACAATTCACATGAATGCCAAACTCTGCTTTTGTAAATGTACTAAATATAGAAAACGTTTAATTAAATTCGTGAAGGATCCATAGAACCCTAATAATAGCAACCTCAATAAACCCCATCATCACTCTAGCCATACAGGCTCACTTGATTCCAAATAGAACACTTATTCCAAACTGGACAGCAGACTGGCCCAGAGACACTAAGTCGATCGAGCTCCAACAGTCTAGCTATCAGTGTGATTGGCCCTGAGACACTTGGTCAACCGAGCCCTAGCAATCACACTATTTATTACCTCACATCTCAATCAACCCAATAGATCATTCATTCCACTATGGACAATAGATTGACCCTGAGACACTAAGTCAACCAAGCTCTAGCAGTCTAACTGTCAGTGTGATTGGCCCCGCAATCACATTATCTAACATACCATTAATTTTATTCAAATCAATCAAATCATTTATAATCACCACAATTAATTCTCACTCAACCCATATCTATCGCACCGGTACGTACATAGTCCTAGTGCTGCCCATTAGGAAACACATTCTATTAATATCCTTCATTTACATAAATCATTCGTTCTGAAAATAATTAATGTAAAACAATATTTATAATAGTAAAATCAACCGTATATATATATGTACCAAAAATATACCCAGTATATTTCGGGTATATATATATATATGCCAAATAAAGTATGAAATATACTAAAGGTAAATCATTAATATAGTTAAAACAATTAAGTGTGTATCAATAATACAATATGCATTAACTTAAAAATGTACCTAAATATGTAAAGAATATATCCTAAGTACAAAAATTACTTAATAAAACAATTATGTATAATTATTCATTTAAATATGTGTTTAGGTTTAACATATATTCACAAATATACTAAAAGTAAACCTAATTATCTAGCATGCATATATAAAAAATAAACCCTAAATATACCACTAATGTTTTAGGTTTAAATTAATAATAAAACATGTATTTATTTGGAAATATATCTAAAATACACCAAAAATAAACTTAAAAACAATTTAAGTGTAGGTTCATAATATAGCATGCAATTATTTAAGAATAAACCTAAAATATACTGAAATTATACCTAAAGTATTCCAATCATTTAATAAAATAATTACGACTAAATGTACATTTAAAAAATGTATATATTACTAAAATGTATCAAACCTAAACCTAATTGTTTAATGTGCACATATCAAAATAATATGCATAATTATTTTATATGCATATATACCAAAAATATAACCCTAGATATACCTAAAATATTATCATTTAAAATCACTTTAAAAAAAATATATAATGAAAATGAAAAACCTTAAGTGATGCATTCTATATGCAATACATATATATATACAGTATAATAACTCACATGATAGCACTCCACGAGACAAACTCGGCGGGCTTGATTCGTTAGGCCTTGGTCTCGGCGCAACTAAACAAACAAATGACAATATGAAATCAGAATAAATTTAGCGAAAATTCTAAAGACTCGATCTAGAATTTTAGACACAAAATTAGAATAGGGATTTGATAGGACATCACATTTTATGAGAATTCTATCAAAATCCGACAGAACCTCCCCTGTAAAACGGATGTCTCTCTACTCAAAGAGTAGAGCCGATCCTGCAAAGAAATACACTTCGAAATAACACAATTCACAACCCCTCGGTCGGACTCCAAACTAAAATTTCACCGACTGAGTTCCACAATTCACAGAATATTACAGAACACATGAAAAATTCCAAAAATGCCCTTCAATACTTAAAATATAACAATTTAGATATTCAAATGCTAAAAAAAAAATTTATTTAACCGATAAATACACAAAAACCCTAATTTTAAATAAAATATTATTAAAAATCGATAATTCTCAATAAATTCATAAATATTGACCAAAATACATTTTATAAATCCAAATTACATGATTAACCCTAAAGCTTACTAAAAATCAATAAAAATCCATTTATTTAGAAAAATCGTATATTATATATAATTTAAAAATAATTTATGAAAAATAGTTTTAATTAGTTAAAAATACTAAATAATTTGTAGAAATCATTTTTATACCTTAAATAACTAGTAAAACCAATTTAATTATATTTTTTAGCCAATTTGGTGTCAAATTACCAAAATATCCTTGGTTATGTAAATTCACTATAATTAATAAAAAATTCACCAAAAATAGTATAATTACTCAAAAATTATTTTCTCAACATATAATTCAATAATATCAATAAATATACTCAATTAACCAATTAATTTCAATTAAACACATAATTAACCTAATTTTTCAAAAATTACATAAACGAAATAAATTCCAAATAATTATATAAAATCACAAAAATTACAAATAAATTTCTAAAATTAATTTTAACCCTTATAAACACCATAAATCACAATTTCATAATTTATTTAATTAATTTACAAAAATTAGAAAATATTAATAAAATAATAAAAAATTCACTAAAATCAAAATAATTTCCAAAAATTATACAAAAATTCTAGGATGAAGACCAAGCTAGAAGGATTAACTTTTGTGAAAGCACTTTCATGAATCACAAGGAACGAAGTTCAAAAAAATCAAGAACCACAAATGGCCAAAATTGGAAACTAGCTTAAAACTTTACCAAATCGAATTTTCAGACAAAAGGAAGCTTGAAATTGTGTTCACCAGAGCTTGAGGAGCTCAAAGACACTGAAATTGCAAAAAATAGAGGCCGAAAAAGCTTGGAACAACGGAGAGAAGAGTTTCGGCTTCTTCTTGATGCAAGAGCTGCTGCCGACGTCGAGGAAGAGAGAGGAGGGCGACGGAGCTGCTAGTGGAGCTAAAAGGCCGGATGGCACACCGATGGCCTGAAAATGGGATGACAGGCGATGAGGGTGACGGTGAGGATGAGTTTTGGGAGAGTGAGGAAGAGAGGGGGGGTGGCTTCAATAAATTAGGTTTATATATTTATATTATTATAACTTTATATTATAATATTTAATAAACTTTAATATATACACAATAAACACACACCACACATTATGCACATGCATAATTATATACTCACACACACACACACACATATATATATATATATTTATATATATATATTAATACATAAAATAATAATAATGCATAAAACAATATAATTTAGTAAGGTAAAATAATATTAAAATAAAATACATTAAGTTAAAAACTACTTAGAACAAGATATATATATATATATATATATATATATATATATATATATATATATATATATATATATATATATATATTACACAAATGAATTATCGAATTACTAATCATTATATATATATATATATATATATCGAAACCCTAATTAACATAAATTAATGATAATCAACTCAAAATTGATAAATATTTAAATATTGTCTAAAATTATTAACACTGCATATCCCAATTTAAAATAAAATCATTTAAAAACTCGGGTTATAACAAATAAAAGTAGGTCCATCACTTAACAAGGGAGGGTTCATAGTTGCTACTCACTTAAGTAATGGAAAAAAATCAAAGTTGCTCATTTGGGCAGCAAAGAGAAGGAACCAAAAAGGCTGCTCACTTGGGCAATGAAAAAATAAAGCCTGCTCACTTAGGCAGCAAAAAGGATGAAACCAAAAAATTATTTCATATTGGAATTAGAGTCTCCAACTCTAATACTATGTGATAAAACAAGAATTAAAAAAGAAATTCATATTCTATTCATTTGAGAAAAATAGTACATATATATACAACCTTGTAGAGACTAAAATAGGAAGAAAATCAACTATAAAATAGGAAGAATAATTCCTATAATCAAGTTATTCCCAATTGGCCTAATATTACATATTTATAGCCTATAATTATGACTATAATCTCATAACAGATACTAATGATGAGATTGAAGAAGAAACAGATGTTGGTCTCACTCCTAATGATGAACAAAATGAAAATGAAGTTGTTATAGAAAGCATTTCAGAATTTGTAGAGAGATCCAATTTGACATCTATAAACATATATAATCATAGACATTAAAAAAATATTGAGATGAAATTTAGAAATTTAGTAGTAGAAAAAGGTCCAATTAGATATAGTGGGTTAGATTTTCCTAAGGATGAAAGCAATAAACACTTCTCAATATTATTTTACATATAAAAATTATCAAATGGAGAAAAATAGGACAAATGACGACTGGTATATTCAAAAGATTTAAATAGAGTGTACTATTTTTATTGTAAATTAGTACTAAACTGTAAATTAAATAGAGTGCATTGTTTTTGTTGTAAATTATTTAATTTATAGTTTAGTACAAGTTAATTAGTAAATGAAGGAAGTAAGGATTGGAAAAACTTAGGTTGTCAAATTAGAAGTCATGAAATAAGCTATAAACACATCACTAGCTTGAGTAGTTGGATAGATTTAGAAATAAAATTACAAAAGAATAAGACTGTTGATAAACATGCAAAAGAACAAATTAATAAAGAAAAAGAGTATTGGAAAAATGTTTTATTAAGAATTATTGCCGTAGTTAAATATGTTTGTAAAAATAATGTTGCTTTTCGAGGCATAAAAGAAAAGATATATGAACAAAATAATAGTAATTTTTTAGGTTTAATTAAAATGATACCTAAATTTGATCCTACCATGTAAGAAGTTATTAAACATTTTCAATATAGTGAGCTTGTCATTACTTAAGTCATGTTATACAAAATGAATTAATAGAATTGGTAGCTTTTAAAGTCAAAGAAATGATAATTAAAAAAAATTAAAGAAGTGAAATATTTTTTTTATTATTCTTGATTGTGCCTTTGATATAAGCCATTAATAATAAATGACTATTATACTAAAATGCATGGACATTTTTAGTTATCTAATTAAAATTGAAGAGTATTTTTCCAATTAAAATTAAAGAGTATTTTTTAGAGTTTTTAAAAGTAGATGACACTTTAAGAAAAGGCCTCTTAGATGAACTTGTAAATGTATTATGTAAAAGGACAAGGCTATGATAATGGATCAAATATGAAAGGTAAACATTAAGGAGTGCAAAAGAGATTATTAAATATTAATCTTAGAGCATTTTTACACACCATATAAGTGTCATAATTTTATGTTATATGGTTAATTCTTGTCCTAGAGCTATTTCCTTTTTTGGAGTATTGCAACACATATATTCTTTATTTACCTCACCTTCTAAAAGATGGAAAATTTTATAAGATAATGAATGCAAATTTTCAATTAAATCCTTATCTCAAACTTGGTGGGAATGTAGAATTAATAATGTTAAAGCAATTAAATTTTAAACTAAAAAGATTAAGGATGCTCTAGTTCAATTTGCAAAAACTAGTGGAGATCCTAAAATAAAAAGTGAAGTTATGTGTTTAAGAATCTATGAGGTTGAAAATTTTGAATTCTTTATTGGAATGAATATTTGGTATGATATATTACTTTATGTAAATTCAGTTAGTAAAACCTTGTAATCCAAAAACATGAAAATTGATGTTATTATTGACCAATTAAAAGATCTTATTACTTATTTAAAAACTTATAGAGAAAATGGGTTTGAGTTTGCTATAAATTCAACTATAGAAATTGCTAATGAAATGAATATAGAACTCACACTTCGTGAAAGATGTATGATTCGTAAAAAAAGACAATTTGATGAAAATATTAATGATGAGATTACTCATTCAGCTAAAAAATCTTTTAAAGTTGAGTATTTTAAATATATAATGAATCACTCTATTACTTCCATTGAAACTATATTTCAATAATTTAAAGAATATGAAAATATTTTTGATTTTTTATTTGATTTGAACATACTAAAAACTTTAGAAGATGATGAACTAAAAATGTCTTGTCTTGACCTTAAGACTTATCTAACATTTAAGGAACATTCAGATGTTAATGGACTTGATTTATTTTTAGAAGTAAAAGTGTTAAAAGAAACTTTGGACATAGAAATAAAACTCCAATTGAGATATTAAATAACATAAAAAGATTAGATTCTTTTCCAAATGCATATAATAACTATAGAATATTATTAATCGTACCTATAACAGTTGTTTCTATTGAAAGAAATTTTTCAAAGTTAAAATTAATAAAATCTCATTTAAGATCAACTATGTCGCAAGAGAGGTTAAATAGAGCATCTTGATTTTTAAAATTTTAATAAGTAGTTTTGCAGTTGAGAAACCAAGAAAGATAAAATTATTTTTTTACTTAGCTTCTCTAAAATCTTGCCTATGGTAGTTCATTAATCAATTGGGAATTTTAGTTTTTTTTTTATTTAGAAATCAGTGATGAAGAGTAAATAAGAAGAATATTTGAGGTTTGTAAAAATAATTGATGATTATATATGGATTGTTATCTAAGAAAAAAGGTGTTTTTTAAGTTGATAAGAATTTTTTTTTTTTAGGATTTCATATTTGGATTGAAGATAAAGGTGGAGAAGAAGAAGTCAAAATATAAAAAGCATCTTGTAGAGTTTAGTGAAAAAAAGGAGATGGTGGAGAGAGAAAGTTTACTTTAATTCATATAGGTTGATCAATACTTAATGTGAAAGGTGTCTTGTTTAGTTTAGTGAAAACAGGAGATGGTGGAAAAAAAAGTTTACTTTAATCGATATGGGTTGATTAATATTTACGTTAACACAAGTGTATTTCAGCTGTTAGTTTTATTTATTATAAGAGTTTAACATATTTAAAGTAGAATTTGCAATATGAAATAGATAAAAATGAAACTTGAAGAATGTTATAAGTTAAACCAGTATAGTTTAAGGTGAAAATATGCATTTGGCCTATGTTTTTTTGAATTAATTTTGGAAACCTATTAACCTAAATATGTAATTTTCTTATTTTTTTTACGTATAAAGTAATTTGCACTCATCTTATCCAACTGTATCAATTAATCCCATAATAATATCCAACATTCAATCGGTCACTTAAAACTCTTTACCATTTTATTTAGATCTCAAACTATCCAACATTATTTTTCAATAATTAGTGATAATATAGAGTTTACATGACCATTGAATAGTCAAAATACATTTTATTTTTTATTTTTTCACTTGAATGGTGTGAATAGAAAGATTTTTCAATATACGTTTAAATAATGGATATGTACATATATATATACAAGTCAGGGGACAACTATTTAAGGAAACAAATTGACTATCCCTTTAATTAAGCTATATAATCTTAATCCCTACAATCTTGTTTTCAATCCCTATAATCTTACTCTAGTCAAACCATATAATGTAACACTTACCCTTAAGCTAGAGCATAGATATTAATTATCCCCAGCTTGTTACAAATATAATATATTCGAATTCCATTCAAAGCTTTTGTGAATATGTCACCTAATTGCTCTCCAATGTTCACATACCTTGTTGAAATGAAATTTTGTTGTAGCTTTTCTATAATAAAATGGCAGTCAATTTTAATATGCTTAGTCCACTCATGAAAGGTGAGATTGAAGGCAATATATATTATAGCTTGGTTATCACACCATAATTTCACTAGAACTGTTACTTGAAAGCTAACCTCTATCAGTAGTTGATGGATCCATATTACTTCATAGGTTTATTAAGCCATAACATGATATTCTAATTTTGCACTAGACTGAGAGACAACACTTTACTTTTTTACTTTTCTAAGAAATCAGATTACCCCCAAAGAACACATAATAAGTAGTAGTAGATTATCAATCTATCTTAGATATTATTTAGTTTGGATTTGAAAAACACTTGACTGAATAATGGCTATGATTACTATATAAAATCCCTCATTTAGGGACTCACTTTAGGTAGCATAAAATTTGTTTTAGAGCTGCTCAATGATGAACTATAAGGGAAGCCATAGATTGACTTACTATACTGACCGAGTATGCAATGTCAAGATGGGTGACTATAAGATAATTCAACTTTCCAATCAATCTTCTGTATTTGTTAAATAGATTTCCTTATTTAGTAAGTTATAAGCTAGGGGATGTGGGTGTGCTGCATAGTTTTGCACCTAACTTACTTGTCTCTAATAGAAAATCAAGAACATATTTTCGTTGAGATAAAAAGATCCCCTTCTTACTTTATAATACCTCAATTCCCAAGAAATATTCCAAATTGCCCAAATCTTTAGTATGAAACTAAGTCTGAAGATGAGTTTTCAGAGATGAGATGTATGTACTATCACTACTAGTGGTAACTATATCATCAACATAGATAACTAGGAGGATGATGCCATATGAAGAGTTATTATAAAAATTTAATTGATTAAACTGGCTCTTTTTAAGATCGAACTACTTCATTGCCTTACTGAATTTACCAAACCAAGCTATAGGGCTTTGCTTTAACCCACATAGTGATTTACGGAGGCAATAAACTTTCCCATACTCCCTCTGAGCAACAAACCCGGGCGGTTGCTCTATATATACCTCATCCTTATGGTCTTTATGCAAGAAGGCATTTTTAATATCAAGCTGATGGAGAGGCCAATCATGGGTAGCTGTTAAGGAAATAAAAAGATGCATTAAGGTAAGCTTAGCTATAGGGGAAAAAGTATTAGAGTAATCTACCCCATAAGTCTAGGCAAACGCCTTAGCCACTAGACAAGCTTTGAGACATGCAACAGACCCATCAGGATTGACTTTAATAGCAAATAACCATTTACATCCAATAGTTTGCTTTCCCACAAACAAGTTTACTAATTCCAAAGTCCCATTAGCATTTAAAGCACTCATTTCCTCTATCATAGCATTGCTCCAACCAAAATGAGATTGGGTAGCATGAATAGATTGAGGTAATGCCAAATAATCTAGAGAGGAAATAAAAGCATAGGAAGCACGAGATAATTAATCATAGGACATAAAAAAAAGAAATTGGATAGATATATTGACATTTACCTTTATGAAGGGCAATAGGAAGATCAAGATTATTGGTTTCTGGAATCGATGAAGAAGAACATTATAGTGATGGACATAAGGCAGGTGGTACCTGTCATCTTGAATATACTTGCAAGATAGGAGGTTTAGGGTTTGGAGAAGGTGAAAAAGATGCAACATGAGATTGGATAGTATAAACTAGAAAATCATCATCTTCCTTTTTCAAGGTAGGAGTATATGAAGAAGAGAAAAATGGGGTGTCTTCAAAATACGTAACATCTATGGACACAAGATATTTGTTAAGACTTGGAAAAAAACACTAATAGCCTTTTTGAGTAAGAGAGTATCCTAAGAAGACACATTTAAGTGGTTTGGAATAAAGTTTGGTAAGACCATGACGAATATCACGAATAAAACATGTACTCAATAGGATATAATATTTTAAAAGGAAAGTATATGGAATCTTACAGTGCAGAACAAATGAAGGTAAGTGATTGATTAAAAAATAGGTTGTAACTACAATATCTACCTAGAAAGATTTAGGGATTTTTATTTCAAATAAGAGGGCTCTGGCTATTTCAAGGAGGTTTTTATTTTTTCTTTATGCCACTCCATTCTAGGAAGGTGTGTCAACTCATGATGTTTGGTAGTATTAAATTAAGTGTTGATTTCAGCACAAAAGGTAGAAAAATGCAAAAATAATTCAGATCGATTTTGCATTAGATAAAGCCAAGTTACATGGGAATAATCATCAACAAAAGTGTCAAAGTATTTGAAACCATTTTTGGACACTAAGGGACATGGACCCCAAACATTATAGTGAATTAATTCAAAAGGAAAACTAGCCCTTTTTATTAACTCTAGGACTAGAGGACAAATAATGATGTTTGGCAAGTTTACAAGACTTACATTCTAAATTTGACACATTTTGAAATGAAGGATATAACCATTTTAATAAAGATAAAGATGGATGACCTAACTGACAATGAATTATAGATGGTTGTAGAACACTAGAACATGCAACAGACCTCGGTACTAGAGTATTTAAGAAATAAAGGCCCCTTGATTCACGTCCTTTACCAAGAATCTACTTCATCATAAGATCCTAAAATACACAATGATCAGGATAGAAAATAGTACAATATTGTAATGCATGAGTGATTTTGTTGATAGAAATTAGGTTAAAAGAAAATTTTGGCAAACTCAACACAGATGATAAGGAAAGTGAGGGAGTAAGAGTGACTATTCCAGAACTAAGAACATCTGAGGAAGAACCATAAGCTAATGTGACATGAGTATTAGAATTTTATGAATGAAAAGTGGAGAAGATACTAGGATTACCTGTCATATGATCAGTAGCCTTAAAATTAATGATCTAGTTGGACGAAGAGGAAAGAAAACATGCAGGAGAATTACATGATTCTGCAATGGCAGTGATAGGGGAAAAGGAGTGCTTTTGTGCCTTTTAGAATTTAGTGAATTTGGCAAACTCTTCTACAAAAATAATGATGTGTGAATCAGAGGATGAACTGGGTATAGTAGCTATGTGAGCTTATGGATTCCACTGATTTTTATTATGTGATGCTTTACAATTCCATTTTGAATGACCTAGTTCATAACAGTATCGATAAATCACTCCCCCTGAGTTTGGGCCTCGATTGTCTTTATTGCTTGGGCCCTCACCTTTATTATTACATTTGATAGTATTACTAATAAGAGCACTGGAAGGTTGTCCTGGTGGAGTACGAGCATTAGTCTCAATGCAAAGAACTCTGGAAAAAGTTTCTTGAAGAGAGGAAAGCACTAAGCTTGACAAGATTTAGGATTTGGTAGTATCAAATTGAGGACTGAAACTTGAAGAAAACTCATTACTGCCATCTTTTCTCTTTAGTTAATATTAGGACTGAATGATAGAAAAGCATTGAGTTCTTCATAAGTTTGTTTGAATTGTATAAAATATGTTTGAAGGGACAAATCTTATTATTCAACATGATGAAATCCTTTGTAAACTTCATAGATACGGGATACATTCCCTCTACCATAATAAATAAACTTTAGATACCCCATTAATTCTTTGACGAGCTCATAATAATTAATTAGCCCAAAAATTTTAGTATCAATAGAGTTGTGTATTTGTAAAATTAACTAGGCATCATCTCTCAACTAAGACTTACAAGTGTTATTAGTTAGAGGCTTATTAGTGAGATGGCCATCCATAGAAATACTTCTAAGATAAATTTTAATGGTTTTACACCAAGCTAGAAAGTTTGATCTAACCAATTTATGGTTAGTAATTTTAGACATAACAGGAATAACATTGGTGACCATAATATTTTTATCTTCAGCCATGATGAGGTATTAGAATCAATAACAACCAAGAGCAATAATAAAACCAGTAAAATAAAACAGTTAAAGACAATCCAACAAATTGAAATACTATACCAAATAGACCTAGTGAATAGAGTAGCCAGCCATGCAAATCTAGCAAATAGAGCAGCCAAGCCAAATAAAAAAAGGAAATAATGTTGAAAGCATTAACTAGTTTGTGCAGTCCCTAACAAGAACATTAATACCTAAAGAATAGCATGAAACTAAGACAAAAGAGGTAGAAACTGCTTTAAATAGCAAGGTGATGTTGGAGATAGAGGTCAGAAGAAACAATAGGTTTCTTATGTTGGTGGTAGACTTACTTTTGCCTTTTAGACAAATTGATAAAAAAATTTTTATAGAGCTTCCCTAAATCAGACCTGCTCTGATACCATGTGAATAGAAAGATATTTTTAATATATATTTAAACAATGGATATCTGCACATATATATATAAGTTAGGGGACAACTATTTAAGGAAACAAATTGACTATCCCTCTAATTAAGCTATATAATCTAATTTCTACAATCTTGCTTTTAATCCTTACAATCTTGCTCTAGTCAAACCACATGCTGTAATAAAAAGGTGGGACATATATGTCATGTTACACCATGTGTCCTACTCATTATTTTTCTTCATATAATTTTTTAAAAATTAATTTTACTTATTTGTTTAAAAATTTTTATTTCCAAAATTTCTCACTAACTAAACACCTTTTTTTTTTTTTAAAAAAAAGACACTCATGCCAACACTATCACATAGTACCCATAACACTCCCCATTTCCAAGTTATTAATAATAGTTATAAAACATCTCTGCATTAGTGATCTCATTATTCATGTTATTGCCATTTGCATCATACTTACATCCACCACTCAAATTACTGTCATTGATGTCATATGGTTCATATTGCCATCATCGATGTCGTTTGTGCTTAACTTAATCCCCTTTCTTCAAACATTGTATGGTTAACCACATCACCTCCAGTAGTTAATGCCATTAAGGATGAAGATTGTTAGGGACAACATAATAAAAATAACTATTCTTAATCTGGGTACATTAATGTAGTTTTTCTTCATCAAATTCTTAAACCTTTAAATTTGTTAGGTTTAGTTAAATTTCTTACGATTTGGTATGATCTCACGGTTCTAAACACATATAAAATTAAATATCTCTTTAGGTTTTAAATTTGTTGGACTATGATTTTTTAAGTTGTTGATGTTCGTCATCATTACTATTTATTTTGTTATTGGAAAATTATTAGGAAAAACGGCACTATATATTCTGTTTTTTAAAATTGCTAAAAAAATTATTTGAAAATAAGTAGGTGCATTATTTTAAATTTTATTGTGAATCATGTAATGATGATTGTTGACACATGGTTTAGCCTAACCCAAAAGCAAAGGCCCAATGATGAAATCTCAAGCAAAATGAGTTTGATAGTATAAAGTCTAGCCTCCTCCTTCTTTAATGGGCCAGTGGTTTGAGAAGAGTTTTCTAATGAGTCACTAAGGTGGTCGCCTTAGTGGTGCTAAGCTATTTTTTAAAATAACAGAAAAAACCACATTCAATATGATTTTCTTCAATTGTTAGCATGAAAAATAGTTGCCAACAACATATAGAATGTGGAGAAGATGGTGGGAAGTGGTTTTTGATACTGGTGGGGATTTAAAAAGGAAAAGAATCATAGAAAGAGGGGTTTTTTTTCTTTAAACAAGACAAAAATTATAAAAAAAAGAGAAAAAAACACAGAGTTTGGAGAGTTAAAAAATATAAAATCAAGAGTGAAAAATTCAAAGAAGAAGGTAAGTTGAAGCAATCAAAAGAGTTAAACTTAGTAGATAAAAAGAATAGAGCTTTACACTTTTCTAAAGCTTGTTACATCAATATAAAAAATTAATAAGGGTCAAATACAAGGAGCCAAGCAATGTTGCAATAGTAAGGTTGATTTTAAGATTTTTTTTTGTTCCTTTGATATTTCATGGTTTTTATGCATGATTTTAAAATGAATGAAAGTTTCATGATTTTGTATTATTAAGCTACTGTGATTTAGATAGTAGAGTCCATACTTGTTGCTTGTAAAAAGTTTAATTTTTGTTTATAAAAATTTACCAATATCTACATTTTTTTGAGCCAGCACATACTAGGGCAATGTCTTTTCATTAACATGTTGCCTTAGTGCATAAAGGCAATTTTAATTCACCTTAGCCTTAGTTTAGTATAATTGTTTATTTTACTAATGATTTTACTTTTACTAATGTATAAGTTTGTTTCAAATTTATATTTTAAACTAGGCAAATGCCCACACAAACTTTGTTTAAATGAATTAGAGTCATTTTTTTATCATAATTATTGAAAAAAGATATATTTTTAAAATGAACAATACCTTTATTTTGTTGGTTTGTTCCTTTTTTTTGTTATTGTTTTGTTGATGCATCATAAATACCATCTTTTAAAATGCACAAAGTATTTGCAATGAATAGGCTTTTGCAATGTTATATTATTTTTCAATAAAAGAAGTTGGTATAAGTCTAAAGGATTTTTGAAATTACGCAATAAACAACTAACAAACAAAAAAGTAATCATAACGATATTAGTTGATTTTTAAAAGTCTTATATTAGAGGTAACATTGCTATGATTATTAGTCTTCAGTATCTTCATCATTATCATCAATTACAGCTTGCAAGAATTTCCTCATGACCTTTATTTTCCTCTTTTGATTTGTTAGAGATCCTCGTTCGAGCTTTGTGGTTCCTTGTGTATAGTGTCATCTTTAAAAATGTATATAAGGTTTTTATTTTATAACATATTGCAATATAATAAGAGTATAATACAAGCAATATAGTTATTTAGAAGTTAGAATAAAATATGTATTATAATTTTTATAATATTACCTACAATGTATTTGTCATTTGCTGAGTAGATCTCCTTTTCTTGATATTTGTTTGTTTTGATGATGCACCATCATTGAGGCTATTTTTTAGTTTGACATCTTATTTAATATGCTGATATATATGAATAAAACATAAGAGCACATAATGACATAATAATTCTTAAAATGATTGAACTATTTTTTTAAGTCACCCGTGGTACAATTATTGTTTTTCCATCTTATTTTTAATCATTGTAGGATTTTTTTTCTTTGGATTCACTTTCCTATAAGTAGCAATTTTGTTATTTAAGTTACATTATAAGTTCTCTTTCTTTGTAATGTAAAGGTGTATATTACCTTTTAATATGTGACCTTTTTGTAACCATTTTCAAGCTTATAATCAAGCGTGAAAATTTTAGAGATTGAATAGTTTTCTAAGCCTTCTAATGCACCTAACTTCTTTGATATAACTCTCTTATTAGTCCATAAACTCTATGTATTTGCCATCTCCTCAAAGAGATTAACAACTTCTTTGGTGTCTTGGACATAATAGTCCCACAAACTGTTGCATCTATGTTTACATAAACGAAAGGGTTAACACCTTTAAAAAAGGATTGAGCCAAATCCTATAAGGGCATCAATTACGGTGGGCACTACCTTTAAAGATCCTTGAATCTATCCCAACACTCATAAAAGCTTTCATCCTCCTTTTAATAAAATGAATTAATCTCTTTTTGAATCTTTAAAATTTTTATAGGAGTGTGAGCAACCTGTTTTAGAACATTATTTTGAGTTTTTATGTTTTTGAGGGACATGGCAACTTTACTGAATAGGGACAAATGATTGGTCTTGGGAGGAACAAGACGCTTTTTTTATTTTGTGGAGTTGCCACTTGATTTTTAGAAAATTGGAAAAAGAAAGAGGCAACATTGGGTCACTCAACAAGTATTGCCGTTAGTAGAGTTTTCCAGGTTCGGGGGATCGCATATACGTTTTAAATATTTCTCATTATATGATATTCAATGTATAGCTACTGCGACACCCTAGTTTCAGTAATGAAAGTTTGTATAGCATTCACATAAGACATTAAATAATGGAAGATAATAAAGCTAAAATATCATTATTACATCACTTCCCTAATAAAATACATATAAAAGAAAAAAATATTGTGGAAAGGTAAATCTAATTTAGATATAATGGACTTGTAAGGTTAACACGACTATGCATGTAGCTTACTCGATCATATGAATAATGAGATAAGCAATGGACACTGAATCACTTGAAAGAGTAAGCAAATGTATATAACCATGCATGTTTGTAATGATTATTTATGCTATAATGATATATGATGACAATATAAGGGAACATGGTGACTTTAGTTCGGAATATGAACTTTTCATGTTATTGATATTTACGGTGTGATTTCATGCTTCAAAACTAAAGGATGCAAAATGATGATATGAAATGAGCAAAATAAAGCATAGATTATTCATATAACATGCAAATTGCCAGTCTCATCACACAAGCACAATAATATTCACAAATACTGGCGACAGTAAAATAAAATACAGTGCAATAAAATAAACATGCTAAAATAATTGTGTGGTCCTCAGATTTGACTGAGCTTGCATAAGTTTTGAAGCCTTAACTTTGAGTAATTATTAAGCTTTCCTCGTCGAGAGGTTCAAAATGACATGTAGAATGATGCTAGTTTCTATACCTTTAAAGTGTGCTTTAACAAATATGAGGCTAGGTTTGTTGGAAGAGAGACCTAATAACATAAGAAAAACGTAGTGGGAGAGCTAAAACTACTAGGTAGTGGGTTTTCAGTGCCTTCAAGCGGATAAATTTTTGAGTGTGTATGTGTGTTTTCTCTTTCTCCCCTCCTCAAAATAAGGTATGGAGGTACCTATTTATAATGAAAAATGTAAGGAAGATGGGGGAATAGGTGTGGTTATGCATGCACCCCTAGGATGGAGCACGTAACCATGCGAAGTGCGTATGACTGTGCGCTTGGCGTGTGGGGTTATGCACACTTTCGTGCGTTATGTACTCCATTTGAGGCTTTGCTGGGCAACTTGAAGGTTGGCTCCTAGGTTTTTTGGAACTTTCAGAAGTGTTTTTGCAGTCAGTTTTGTTTAATTTAGCCTTGAATTTAGTGCATGACACCTAGGGGTATTTACGCACACTTTTAAATGATACGCGCTAATCCTCTAGTTGTTTTGGACTATTTTGGGATTACTTCTGGAGGTTTTGGAGTCTTTTAGACATGTTGTCGATGTCTATTTTTTTTCTGGTTTGGCTTTGATTTTGGTGTATGACACTTAAAGGTGTTTGTGGCTTCATATGCACTTTTGAGCGACACATGCTAATCCTTGGGTTATTTTAGACTATTTTTGGACCATTTCCAGAGGTTTTGGAGCCTTCTAGATGTGTTTCTGAAGTCTGTTTTATCAAAATCAATTTCTGTCTTTTCACAAAGTTGGGTCCTAGTCTTGATGAAATGAACATCGGCTTAACAAACTACGTATTCTGAGAGAAGATTCTCGAAATAAGCCTCTTATTGTTTTGATAATTCATATTTCATGAGATTGAAGTGCAACTTAATGGCCTGATGATTGATTTCACACACTGGTGGGGTCAATTAGGGTTTAAGGGTTACAAACTTTCGAGGTGTTACGAATAAGTAGACTCTAGTATTTTCAAAGATTCATTTCATCATTGGACCATTTTGGGGACAATCAAAATTAAGGTATGACAAAGAGGAAAGAATTTATTGAAGAATGCTATATAAAACTCTTACTACGTATTGATATGGTTAGAAGGCAAGCTATTTAACCACCTCTTTACCTGATCCATTAAAGAAAAAGGGAAAAAAATTAAATGGATTGCTTCATACTGCACTCCATTCATTTTAAAGGTTGAACAATATTCCAAAAATTAGTTCATATAACCAATTGGATCCTTGTATGGTAACCCACTGAACTATGAGTTTTAAATCATTTAAATCATTGTAGGCTTGATTTTAAAATTGATTGTTGCAATTGCTAGCCTCACGATTAGTGTTTGGTCTCCTTGAACATTAGGACTCATATAATCTCTTATTGGCCTTTGTCCATTTTATCCATTTTGAGCTACTTGCTACATGGGTGACGGATTTCTATCACCTTCTCCATAATCATCTTTTAATTTGTTTCTTTCTCCTTCTGTGAACTATTTTTTCAAGCTCTAAGTTAATTGGCACTAACAGAACTCATTTGCTTGCACTTTGTGTTATGTGCATGCATTAACAAAAATTCCTACAATAAAATAAACACAGTTAATAATGGACAACACAATCTAAAAATAACATCTAAATCAAACATCACTATTTTCTTAATAATATTAACTTTAACAATCCTCGAAAACAATATTAAAAACTTGGTGTGTGAATTCTATAAGCTTATAAAATCATACAAGTAATAAATAAAGGTTGTCCCATAGGGATTGACAATTAACTATTGACATGCTTGAGTGTTCACTTTCTTAGAAAACCGAATTATATTTGTTCAAAATTAAAATCTAATTTAACAAAATTAGAAGAAAAATAAATTCACAATATGATTAAAAGACTAGGGTTCTTAACTTTAACTCAATTTTAAATTAAATCATACTTTATTTACTTAAGAGCATCTTAAGAATTAACAATCTTTCTCTTGAATAAACCAATAATTAATTAATTACAATTAATACCTAACTTTTCAGCTCTCATTTAATTAAATGCTTCTTGTAGCCAATTTTAATCTCAACTCTTAATCAATGTTAATTGCCTAATTGTCTCTCAACTAATTAAATAATTAATAGGTTGTTATTCTTTTTAAATAGAATCTATCTCTCAATTAAGCCCTATTTTCTAAATTCATTCATTAGGTGATCAAGCTAATGAAGACGTTAAACTCAATAACAACCAATGAACTAGGTATTTTAATTTAGGTTTAATTCAATTTAATCATATAATTGAGTTAAAGTAAGAACTTTAAAAGAAATTTAACTATACATATTGATTAAAAAAAGATATGAAGAACAAATTAAGAAACCAACCATCATTATTAAATTGAAATTAAATAACAATAGAGTAGGGAAAGGAAAACCCCTTTTCTACTGCTCAAAGCTAAAATAAAAGCTCTAGGGTTCTTAATTGATGTGTCATTTATACATACAATTTTAGAAGCATTTTTATTAGATTTTATAGCATTTTTATTTTAGTTTTATTTAATCATTGTCTATTTCACTTACATTTAACATAAAATTATTAAATTTTATTTTAATATCTCATTTGCATAATTATTTAATAATTAATTGTGTTTTGGTGTCTAATTTTTATATATTTTATAATTGTAATTATTGCACACCCATGTCCTAGCCCGTATACGATGAGAGCCTCTACATAGTCATAGACATAAGCTAGCAAAAGCCTATGTATCTATCAAGAGTTCTGCATAGTCTATTGCATGCCTGTGCCATTGCCTATGTACTAGCTTAGTTGAAATCAAGCTCGATGAAGAATCCATGCATAAACCATCATATGGCCATGCAACAAAGTGTGTGTTGAAAATTGCCCCACACACCCTTGTACACACTTTATGCAAGCCACCATGTACTCCACACACTCTACCACACGACCATGTCCTAAGTTGTGTAGCATGAAATTCTTCCTTTTTTTTTTTTGCAGTTCACTAATTTAGAAGATTTTTAAGATATAAGATTTGAAAATGGGAAAGTTGGAAATCCTTAGGCAAGAAGTGAGTATATAAAGTTTAAAATCTTTAAATCAATCATCGATTGATTCAGAGATTTTGAGTAGGGAAAAGAAGCACAGATTCAAGCAAAACCATGTTCATATAATAAATTGTTCTTATGCTTAAATTATCTTTGGTTTTGAATATTTCTATCATGTGTAACTAATTTATTTAGGGTTTAGATTCGAGTAGTTAAATAACTGCTCGTTGGGATTTTCATTTGATGCAATACATTAATTTTCAATTAATTTCTTAGTTTGTTTATCTTGATCTTTTATTTAATTTAGGCCTAATTGAATGCATGTCTGTGGGTAGGCTAGAGATAACGAAAGTTACAGTCTATTAGCTCATAAACCTGTGAAATTGAGGATCCTTGATCATAAAAGTAGACAAGCCCTCTAGGGAGTACTAAGTTACTAAAGAGCTTAATGAGCCTTAGTTAATTATTTTGACTATGAAAATAGGTTGTAATTTGATTATTTTGACTATGAAAATAGGTTGTAATTGACCTTGGTATGCTTGAATGATCATGAAAGAGACTTTAGGTAATTTCAATAATTTACCCTTGATTGTATTAATAAATTAAATCAAAGTTAATCATGTAATTTTAGTAATTGTCTAGTGAATCAAATCAGGCTCTAGTTCTTAATTATTGAATTTTTTTAAGGGAAACTTTATATTAGACTTTAATTTTGTTAGTTAGTACATTTTCTATTTCAATTAATATGTTTTTTTTATTAGCTTGTGGAAATAAAATTAAGGTTTGTACTTGGTATTAATTTCCTTAAGGGAACAATACTCGAATATTCAAACTTTAATACTTGTTTATGAACCGTGCACTTACGGAAATGGCCTAACAAGTTTTTAACGCCGTTGTCGGGGAGATCAATAATACCAATATTAGCGCACTTTTTATTTCAACTAGACTAACATTTTTATTTTATATTTTATTTAATTTCCTTTACTTTTTATTGTTAGGTACTTAATTCTTGTCTATGCAAATGAGATCAAAATATCTTGAACTAGAGAAAGTAAATCTAGAAATTGAAAAGACTTGCAAAAAGAACCGGAAGGAGAAAAAAGAAAAAGATAGAAGAATGACTAACCAAGCAGTAAGGCTTTAGAAGAATATGGAGTACCCAGTCTTATAGGGAGTCAAAACTGCATTGTTAAGCCAACTATCAAACCTAATACCTTAGAAATAAATCCTACTTACATCCAAATGGTTTCACAATATCAGTTTAGGGTGTTAGTGATATGCACTAGGTCAATCATTTGTGATTATGTATTGACTTTCTTATTTTATTAATAAAGAGGTATTATATTATCATTTGATTTTATGATAATTACATGAATGGTTAATTCTTACTAAGGCCATCAAGTATGTGACTTGATAGTAAAACCCTTAGATTAAAATAAGAGTTCTATTCTAATTATCCCTAGCCATTTATTCATTATATGAATATTAAAGTATTAAGGCTAGTATGATGTTGACTGATGGTTATGTTTTACTAATCATAAATATGAGATATTAAGTCAACTCATAGGTACATGATGAGAGATCATGTACTGGATTGACCCACTATGAGAATACTACATAGATTATTGTCATAAGTATTTCTTATCACAGTAATTTTATTTCGGTCCTTTGACCTTGAAATCATCATGGATTTCTACATAGCTATTTTATGTTTTGACACATTCTAACATTGTCTTTAACCGGATGATTAAAAGAATGTTGTTGGATATAAAATTAGTTATGTGAGGAATGTGAGTGATTTAGAAGGAATTTATCCCTCATTAATATGAGAAAGATATCTAGAGGCCCCTTGATGAGATAGACTGAATGAAAATGCATGGCCATGCTGAAATGAATTGATAAAGAGTTATCATTTTCAGTCTACTTGGAATCAAGTCATAATATTGAACTATATAAGGATGACATTCTATGCCTTATGTTCAATTAAGATATCATGAGATAAAGGGACAATAAAATTCACTGTAATTAGGTTATGTCGGATTATTGACTTCACATGACTTGGGTAGTCATAATGTCTTGCTAGAGGCCACTTATGACTTGTAGGCCTAAATAGAGATTTAGGCCCACTGCCAATGTTATGTGAACCTACAGGGTCACACACTTAGAACAAGCCCAAAACGGATATGGGTTTAATAAGCCCAAAATAAACTCTGTGGAAATAAATAATTAAAGTGTTTTATTTATTTATTTATTTGTTTATTTATTTAAGATAAATGTTATTTTAAATAAATAAATAAGATATTATTTTTGATTTGTTTTTAAACAAAATCAGAATATAATAAATGGAAAATTACCAAAAGGTTATTGGTAAGTGAAACCCTAACTTGGAGTCTATAAATATGTTATATTCTCTAGGGTTTCACACACTTGTTTTTGCCTCCAAATTCATTTTCTTTCCTCTTAGAAAACAAAGACAGAGTTTTCCTTTTTGTTCTTGATTTGTAAGACAGTCAAGAGGTTGCTAGCACACACACTCAAATTCGTTTTGTGAAGGGCTGTTCGTGTGGATACCTATAGAGGACGCATCCTTTTGGAGACGTCTTGATCCGAACAACCAAGCCAAAAAGCTCGAGGTAAGGTGTCACCGGTGTGAACCTCCTCTCACCCTTCCAGAGAATCTTGCCTCTTCTGCGTTTTGGTAAGATTATTAAAACCCTAGATTTAATCAATTAGTCGAATTACATGGATCCTGGCTTGGGAACGTGATAAAATTTTAATTTTTCCGCTGCGTTTGCATCACTGAACCCAACAGTGGTATCAGAGCCACTTGTAATTCGATTAATTGATTCTGTGTATATGTGATATATGTTAGGGTTTCAAAATTATCAAAAGGGGTTTTGATTTGTTTTGTGACAATTCTGGGTAATCTATTTGAAAATGGAATTAAACATTAATTTGATTAATGTTTTTAATGGTTTAATGTGATTAAACTAAAAACAGTTTTGATTTTATGAATTAAGAATGCTGTTTCATGAAAAACGATTTTGTATGATGTTTTTTTTTTATGAAAAACGAATTAAGAATAATGTTTTGATTAATATGATTAATTGAAGCAACATATTTGTTTCCTATTTTAATTAGAAAAACGTTTTCTATTTGATTAGGAAAATCGTTTTTAATTAAATCTGAAACAGAAATTCTGTTTTCAAAAACCTAATCACTTAAGGATTTAAATCTGTTATATATTCTGTTTTGATTAATATGATTAATTGAAGCAGCTTATTTGTTTCCTATTTTAATTAGAAAAATGTTTTCTATTTGATTAGGAAAATCATTTTTAATTAAATCTGAAACAGAAATTTTGTGATTATGCAGATTATGTGTTAAGGGCAATCTGTTTAAATGTTAAACAGATTATGCAGAATGGATATGTTTTCTATACATTCGTTCAAGCTGTAATTTTGATTACACAAATTAGGGTTTTCTTAATGGATGCGTCTGTTTTAATTAAAAAAAAAAAAAAATTTTTTTGATCTGTTTTGAACAGATTTTTCAGACTGTAAAATGTTTACAAAGAGTGATGTTTTTAAGCAACAAACTGATTTAGTAATATGATTACAAAATTGGTTAATTGCTTTCTTGACGCAAATAAGGGTTTTAAGGTGGCTGTTTTAATTGAGCGTTTTTGTCTATTTTGAACAAATTGATTTTATAGTAATTTGATTACGAAAATTCATTAATGTTCAGAAATTTGAAAGGTAACTCACCGAAGAGTTAAGGTAAAGTGTTTACCGTCGGACCCGCTGACTGGCCAGCGGGACCGCCACCTGGGGCGCTGCCCCGGACCCCGCCAGGGGCGCTACCCCTTGGACCCCGCCAAGGGGCGATGCCCCTTGGAACCCCACTAGGGGCGCTGCCCCTAGGACCCCGCAAGGGGCGCTGCCCCTTGACCCCAAAAGAATTGTCACATTAGTTTATTTTTAACATAATGATTAGATTTAATAACTAAATAGATTATTATGTTATACATGTTTGTTGTTTTATGCATGGTGCATAGCATGGCCCTCAGACCAATGTGATTGGATTTTATTTTTATGGGTTGTAATTTTAAATACGGCCTGCGAGTCGTTTTTGTTTTGTTGTATTTATTTTATTAGAAAAGTGTAGAATAAATTACAACAATTTTTGTAAATCAAGACCCATGGTGCAATTCAAGTTGGAGGCCCAGGATGGAGATCCAAGGTGGGAACCAAAAGGGAGATCCATGGTAGAAGATGGAGATCCAAGTTGGAGGCTCAATTTGTAATTGTAATATTACCTAGGTTTGACCATTGATCTTCATATTGGCTTATGAAGATCAACTTAGATTTGGGCCATGCTATGTTACATTTATTTATTTGTTGTTATGTATGCGATGCCATGTGATGCCATGTATGTGATGCCATATGATGCCATGCAATACAACATAACAATAATTGAATACGATTAAATAAAAATGAACCCTCATTTAATATTAAGTCATTATAATGCCTTCCATAAGTTCAACACTTGTCAAGTCTTAGATTATTATATATGAGCCTGCCAAAGCAGGGTGTATAAATTTTATCTGGGGAAGGCAAGTTGGATAATGGTGCTATCCAAACGTTTGATATGGTTTGACTTAACTAGGTTATCAAAATGGTTTTGGACCTAGGGCATTAGATGGGATTTTTAGCCATGACATGTGATGTCAAATCCCATACCATCCAAGAGTTACATGAGATGTAATTGATAAGAGTTATCTACCTAAATAACCATATTTTAGGTCATGAGCCAAAGCTCACTTAAAGTATGGTGAAATATGGATCTTGGCCCACTAAAATTTCTAAAATTAACTTAGAGGGTTATTGATTTGAGTAAATTTAGTGGGAGTTTTTATTATGCCTTATAAATATTTAATAAAATACTGAATGGACTTTGCATATATTTGTTGTAGATAATGACTTCAAACACTACACCTACCATGTCACTGCGATCGATCCTTGAGAAGGATAAGCTCAATGGGACTAATTTTCTTGACTGGTACAGAAACCTAAGAATTGTTCTTAGGCATGAGAGAAAGGAATACATCCTTGATCAACCCATCCCTGAGGAACCAGCTGCCAATGCTCCTAGAGCACAAAAGGATGCTTATACCAAGCATCTCAATGATTCTACTGATGTTACTTGTGTCATGCTTGGATGTATGGAATCTGAGCTGCAAAAGCAACTGATGGAAATGGAGGCTTATACTATGATAGGCCATCTCAAGGAAATGTTCCAAGAGAAAGCTAGAATTGAAAGGTTCAATACCATCAGGGCATTGCTTTCTTGCAAGCTGACTACTGGCGGCTCTGTCAGTCCTCATGTTCTCAAGATGAAGGGTCATCTTGATCACTTGGACAAGCTTGGTCTCAATATTGAACAAGAACTGGCTGTGGATATTATTCTCCAATCTTTGCCTGAAGCTTATGATAGCTTCATTATGAATTTCAATATGCATAGTATGGAGAAGACTGTTTCAGAGTTGCATGGGATGCTGAAAACTGCTGAAAAGAACATCAAGAGTAACACCAAGGATGTTCTCATGGTCAATAAGGGAAAGGGGATGAAAAGGGTTGGAAAGGGAAAGGGCAAGGTCTTTAAAAGCTTTCAGAAGCCCAAGCCAAAGCCCAAGCCCAAATCCAAAGCTGAACCCAAAGCAAAAGAAGGAATCTGTTTTTTCTGTAATGAGCCAGGCCATTGGAAAAGAAATTGCAGGCTCTATTTGGATGATCTGAAGAAGAAAAAGGGTGGTGAGACTACCTCTTCAGGTATTCATGTTATAGAATTAAATTTATATGCTTCTGCTTCTGATTCTTGGGTATTAGATACTGGATCAGGATCTCACATTTGTACAAATGTGCAGGGTCTAAAAAGGAGTAGATCATTGGCAAGAGGCGAAGTGTACTTACGAGTTGGCAATGGAGCAAGAGTTGCTGCTTTAGCTGTAGGAACTTATGAGTTACCTTTGCCTAGTGGACTTATTTTATCTTTAGAAAGTTGTTATTATGTACCTACTTTGTGTAGGAATATTATTTCTGTTTCTTGTTTGGACAAGAAAGGATTTGAATTTATTATTAAGAATAATAAATGCAGTATTTATCACGATAACATTTTCTATGGATATGCTCCATGCACTAGTGGACTCTATGTTTTAGATGCCGAAGACACTAATGAAATGCCAATCTATAACGTTGATACAAAGAAGTCTAAATCTAATGATTTAAACTTCACCTACCTCTGGCATTGTCGTTTAGGCCATATAAATCAGAAACGCATTTCAAAGCTACACCAAAATGGGCTTTTAAATTCATTTGATTATGAATCATTTGATACATGTGAATCTTGTTTACTTGGAAAAATGACTAAAACACCTTTTACTGGACAAAGTGAGAGGGCTAATGACTTATTGGGCCTAATACATTCTGATGTATGTGGACCATTAAGCTCAACTGCTAGAGGAGGTTTTCAATACTTCATAACTTTCACAGATGATTTTAGTAGATATGGTTATCTCTATCTAATGAAACATAAATCTGAATCTTTTGAAAAGTTCAAAATTTTCAAGAATGAAGTACAAAATCAACTTGGTAAAAATATTAAAACACTAAGATCTGATCGAGGTGGTGAATATTTAAACCAAGAATTTACAGATCATCTTAGAGATTGTGGGATTGTTTCACAATTGACTCCTCCAGGTACACCACAATGGAATGGTGTGTCTGAACGTAGAAATCGAACTCTATTGGATATGGTTCAATCTATGATGAGTCAATCTGATCTTCCAATCTCTTTTTGGGGATATGCTTTAGAAACTGCTGCATTCATTTTGAATAGAGTTCCATCAAAGGCAGTTGAAAAGACACCATATGAGAAATGGACTGGAAAAACTCCTAGTTTGTCTTTTCTTAAGATTTGGGGTTGTGATGCTTTTGTGAAACGTCAAATTTCAGATAAACTAGCACCCAAATCTAATAAATGCCTTTTTGTGGGATATCCTAAAGAAACTAAAGGATATTACTTCTACAATGCATCTGAGAACAAAGTGTTTGTGTCTCGGAATGGTGTATTTTTGGAAAAAGAGTTTATTTCCGAAGGAACCAGTGGGAGCACAGTGCAACTTGAAGAAATTCAAGGCCCACAAAATTGCATTGTACATGATATGGAACCGCAGCTGAATCAACAAGAAGTTGTTGAGCCTGCACAAGTACCAGAAGGCCCAAGGAGGTCTGATAGGACACGTCAAATCCCCATGAGATATGGATTTCTCATAACTAGTGATTATGATGTGTTAATTGTGGATCAAAATGAGCCCACATCCTATCAGGAGGCCATAAATAGTCTTGACTCTGAGAAATGGCTTGAAGCCATGAGATCAGAAATGCAATCCATGTATGATAATCAAGTATGGACCTTGATTGACCCAAATGATGGTTTAAAAACTATTGGGTGCAAATGGGTTTTCAAAAAGAAAATCGACATGGATGGCAATGTGCATACCTTTAAGGCAAGACTGGTTGCAAAAGGTTTCAAACAAACACATGGTATAGACTATGATGAAACCTTTTCACCAGTGGCTATGCTAAAATCTATTCGAATTCTCCTTGCCATAGCTGCATACTATGATTATGAAATATGGCAAATGGACGTCAAAACAGCATTTCTTAATGGAAATTTACTTGAGGATGTGTACATGACACAACCAGAGGGTTTTGTTAGTCCTGAGAATTCTGGAAAGGTATGCAAGCTTCAAAGATCCATTTATGGATTGAAGCAAGCATCTCGGAGTTGGAATCTTCGTTTTGATGAAGCAGTCAAAGAATTTGGCTTCATTAAAAATGATGATGAACCTTGTGTATACAAGAAAGTTAGTGGGAGTGCTATTGTGTTTTTAGTGTTGTATGTGGATGACATACTACTCATTGGAAATGATATCCCTATTTTACAAAATGTTAAATCATGGTTAGGGAATTGTTTCTCAATGAAAGACTTAGGTGAAGCTGCTTATATATTAGGCATCAAGATCTATAGAGATAGATCTAAAAGGCTTATTGCCCTAAGTCAAAGCACTTATATTGATAAGGTATTGAACAGGTTTAATATGCAAGATTCCAAGAGAGGATTCTTGCCAATGTCACATGGCATTAGTCTCAGTAAGACTCAGTGTCCTATGACACAAGATGAGCGAGACCGCATGAGTAAGATTCCATATGCTTCTGCTATTGGATCTATCATGTATGCAATGTTATGTACTCGACCTGATATTTCATATGCCTTAAGCACAACGAGCAGATACCAATCAGACCCAGGTGAAAGTCACTGGACAGCAGTCAAAAATATCCTTAAGTACTTGAGAAGAACTAAGGATGCATTTTTACTGTATGGTGGTCAGGAAGATGAGCTAGTTGTAAATGGTTACACAGATGCCAGCTTCCAAACTGACAAGGATGATTTTCGATCACAGTCCGGATATGTGTTTTGTTTGAATGGAGGTGCAGTGAGTTGGAGGAGTTCCAAGCAAGACACTGTTGCTGATTCTACAACAGAAGTTGAGTACATAGCTGCCTCAGAAGCAGCTAAGGAAGCTGTTTGGATTAAGAAGTTCATAACTGGACTAGGTGTTATTCCTAGTATATCAGATCCAGTGAACTTATATTGTGACAATAATGGAGCTATAGCCCAAGCTAAGGAGCCCAGATCACATCAGAGATCCAAACACATACTCAGGCGTTATCATCTTATTCGAGAAATTATTGAGAGAGGAGACGTCAAGATATGCAGAGTACCTACAAATGATAATGTTGCTGATCCACTGACTAAGCCTCTTCCACAGCCTAAACATGAGAGTCATACTAGGTCCATGGGTATACGATACGATGTTGATTGGGCCTAGTGCAAGTGGGAGATTGTTAATGATATGCACTAGGTCAATCATTTGTGATTATGTATTGACTTTCTTATTTTATTAATAAAGAGGTATTATATTATCATTTGATTTTATGATAATTACATGAATGGTTAATTCTTACTAAGGCCATCAAGTATGTGACTTGATAGTAAAACCCTTAGATTAAAATAAGAGTTCTATTCTAATTATCCCTAGCCATTTATTCATTATATGAATATTAAAGTATTAAGGCTAGTATGATGTTGACTGATGGTTATGTTTTACTAATCATAAATATGAGATATTAAGTCAACTCATAGGTACATGATGAGAGATCATGTACTGGATTGACCCACTATGAGAATACTACATAGATTATTGTCATAAGTATTTCTTATCACAGTAATTTTATTTCGGTCCTTTGACCTTGAAATCATCATGGATTTCTACATAGCTATTTTATGTTTTGACACATTCTAACATTGTCTTTAACCGGATGATTAAAAGAATGTTGTTGGATATAAAATTAGTTATGTGAGGAATGTGAGTGATTTAGAAGGAATTTATCCCTCATTAATATGAGAAAGATATCTAGAGGCCCCTTGATGAGATAGACTGAATGAAAATGCATGGCCATGCTGAAATGAATTGATAAAGAGTTATCATTTTCAGTCTACTTGGAATCAAGTCATAATATTGAACTATATAAGGATGACATTCTATGCCTTATGTTCAATTAAGATATCATGAGATAAAGGGACAATAAAATTCACTGTAATTAGGTTATGTCGGATTATTGACTTCACATGACTTGGGTAGTCATAATGTCTTGCTAGAGGCCACTTATGACTTGTAGGCCTAAATAGAGATTTAGGCCCACTGCCAATGTTATGTGAACCTACAGGGTCACACACTTAGAACAAGCCCAAAACGGATATGGGTTTAATAAGCCCAAAATAAACTCTGTGGAAATAAATAATTAAAGTGTTTTATTTATTTATTTATTTGTTTATTTATTTAAGATAAATGTTATTTTAAATAAATAAATAAGATATTATTTTTGATTTGTTTTTAAACAAAATCAGAATATAATAAATGGAAAATTACCAAAAGGTTATTGGTAAGTGAAACCCTAACTTGGAGTCTATAAATATGTTATATTCTCTAGGGTTTCACACACTTGTTTTTGCCTCCAAATTCATTTTCTTTCCTCTTAGAAAACAAAGACAGAGTTTTCCTTTTTGTTCTTGATTTGTAAGACAGTCAAGAGGTTGCTAGCACACACACTCAAATTCGTTTTGTGAAGGGCTGTTCGTGTGGATACCTATAGAGGACGCATCCTTTTGGAGACGTCTTGATCCGAACAACCAAGCCAAAAAGCTCGAGGTAAGGTGTCACCGGTGTGAACCTCCTCTCACCCTTCCAGAGAATCTTGCCTCTTCTGCGTTTTGGTAAGATTATTAAAACCCTAGATTTAATCAATTAGTCGAATTACATGGATCCTGGCTTGGGAACGTGATAAAATTTTAATTTTTCCGCTGCGTTTGCATCACTGAACCCAACATAGGGGGCTGCCAATAGAGGATCCAAACACACATCTAGCTTCTTTCCTTGATATATATAATACATTCAAGATGAATGGAGTAAGTTCAGATGCTATTCACCTCAGATTATTTCCATTTTCTCTAAGAGATAAGGTGAAGTTATGGCTAAGTTCATTGGCACCAAACTCCACACCTCATGGGACATAATTTCCAAGGCATTCTTGACTAAATGTTACCCACTTGGAAAGACTGCAAAGTATCATCAAGACATTGCTGGATTTAAGCAACAACCTAGATAGTCTCTTTATGAAGCTTGGGAGAGATTTAAGGACCTGTAGAGGAACTATGGCATTCCGAATTGGTTATTGATGTAGACTTTTTACCAAGGATTATCTGAGTCCTTGCAAATCACCATTAATGCTATTGCACAAGGCTCTTTTATGAGCAAAACCCCTGAAGATGTTTATACACTTTTAGAGAAAAATTATTCAAATAACTATCAGTGGCCTAGGGAGAGAAATGAACCTAATAAGGCAGCTGGAGTTTATGAAATTGATAGTTGAAGCATGGTGAACGCCAAATTAGACTATCTTTTTAATAAGTTAGAAAAGCTCAATTTTGTTGGAATTCCATCTTAAGTACTCTCATATGAAGTGTGTGGAGGAGGACATTCTATTATAGAATGTCAATAAAATGATGCTTTCTCTCAGTGCTGCTTAATTGAATAGCTTAATGCCTTGAATAATTATAATGGCAAACCCCAAGGGAACCCTTACTCTAACATAGACAACCTTAGATGGAGAAATTACTCAAACTTTTCATGATCAAATCAAGGTAAAAACCAACCTATAAATTTGCATCAAGGATACAAAGCTCCACCACTACCAGGATTTCAACAGAAGAACGCGGTTTCTCAATTTGAACTTAAGTCGAATCATGAACTGATGATGGAAAATTTTATTCAATCACAGAAAAAGACAATCCAAAGACTTGAAGAGAATCTCAAGCAGTATGAGGAAAATTTCAAGAAATTTAGCTCAAGGATAAAGCAGTTAACCACCCATAATAAAATGCTAGAGAACCAAATTGCATCACTATAGATGGCGGGGTTTAGCATGCGTTCAAGATTTTAACTATCGTGACACTGTTTGAGCTCCAGGCTCTAGAGAACGCACCACTATATCACAAAGACATAACATGGATAAGATGAGTCACCACCCAAGGTAACGACTGGAACAATTCAAAGGTGGTGGTAACTCAATTCTCTAAAAGAGAGTTAGCACCACAACCAGGAGATTTTGGATACGGAATACCAACTTTTCTTAGTCTTGTGTTCATTTGAAATTACCTTATTAATTACTAAACAAGTCCTTATTTACATGCAATTTCATAGAAACCCTAATTTTTCATACATCTAACTCTAAGTCAATTAGTTACGAAAAAGCACATAAACAGTACATCTAAAGAGTGCAACGTCCCTAAATTAGTCTATTCTATTTTAGTTTTAATTAAAGTTAGCTAAATTTATATTTTGTTTACAAGTGAATCTAAAATCTAATGGACCTTAATCCTATTTAATTTTCATTTAAATGAGCTTAAGTCTATTGATTTTAATTCTAAAAGAAGTGAGTCTAATTCTAGAAATTATATAAGGCCTTAAACTAATGAGCATAAGTCTAATTGATTTTATTTAAGTGATGTGATCCTAAATTTATTTATTTTAAAAATGAAATGTTTTTAATGGGCTGAGCTAAGTCTAAGTTAATTTTAATTAAACTAAAGTGGGCCTAAATTAATTTTAAAGTTAATTAAACCTAAAAAAACCAATTTTAAAAGCCTATTATTAATCAATGAATTAAAGTTTAACATGGGCTTGAGGCCCAAAAAAATAAAATTAAACAAACAAGCCCAAATAATAGAAATAAAGCAAATAACAAATCAAATATACATTCAGTGATTTCTAACCCTAATTTTAATTATATGCAACTCAAATTAATCTAAAGCCACAACTAATTTTAATTAAGGTTTTACCAAAAGAACCTAATTTACCAATTAATTTTAATAATGCAAAAATTAAAGAGTTTCACTATTCCCACTATCAGGGCTATTACAAAATCTACCAGAATAATAAAGAAAATGAAATTAAAATTACAACCCTTAAGAAAATAAATTAAACAAATTCAAAACCTAAAAAATAAAAAAAATAAATTAGGTAGAACAAAATAAAAAAATACATAAAAATTAAATTGGGATCTTGATTTTTAGTTTTCATTAATGGATTCTCCATGGGTTTTCCTTGGTTCAATCACATGTTCATCAGCACATAAACATGAAATAGAAAATAAATAAATAAATAAATAAATCAGTAAAAAATCAATAAAAGAAAATAAAAAATAAAAATAAAAATAAAGTACAAAATATAATTTACAAGACAAAAAAAGAAAAAAAATTAATAAAAATGAAAGAATAAAAAAAAGAACAAATATAAATATTAGTAGAATAAACATATGAAAAGAGAAACTAAACAATTAAATAAAATTAAAAAAATTAAACAAAGAAAATAATAAAAAGATAGTAAAAGGAATGATAACACAAAATGAACAAAACAACAAAAATCAAAAGTTAGACCAAAAGAAAAAAAGAGAAAAAAAAAGTGAATGAATCAGTAAAGTAATTGATAGTTATATTTCCTATGGGAAATTAATTTTCCTCATCACAAATAAACTAACACAAAACCAATAAGTAATAGACAAAGAAAATAAAATAAAAATAAAAAAGAGAAGAGGTGAAGATGAGAATTGGATGTCATATTGATTTTCTTTAGAAGGATGATCACCGTTGATAGAAAATCTGTGACTTTTATTTTGTTTGTGATTTTAGTTTATTTGAATTTGATTATGGCAAATTACCAAAAGAAAATAATGTGAAAATAAGAGAGAGAGGATTGTGTTTTTTGACTCATGACTAAAAATAAGAAAGGCAAAGAAAAAAAAGATAAAAACCTAGCTCCCCCCCCCCCCCCCCCCCCCCCCCCCCCGTGAAAGAAAATTTTTTATTTATAAAAAGTCAGTCATGTAACCCTACATTGGGTATAAGATAAAATTAAATTTAACAATTTTTAAAAACTATCTCTATTATTTATTTAATAAAAAAACATATTTATCACATAAAACAAAAATAACAACCAATTAAAATTAAAAAAAATAAGAAAAATAAATAAATAAAAAGGAAATAAAAAATAAAAAATTACGAGACTGATAAAAAAAATTATATTTCCAATCAAAACTATAGATTTCTGGTCAAAAAATCTATATTTCTGATCGGAACTAAAGATTTCTAGGAAATATAGTTTTCTGATCGTAAAACAATTCATTTGGCCAATTTATGGCCATTTTGGATGGGAAACAAGAGATATGGCCACTATTTTATTTTGAAAACGTTTTTTTTTTCAATTTGTGAAGGTAAATGGGCCTTTGGCCCATTCGGCCAATTTCTTTTTGAAATTTTGTATATATTTTTTTATTTTTTGAATTTTTTCTTTATTATTTTTTGAATTTTTTTAAATAAAATATAAATAAATAAAATTTTAAAATAATTTCCAATTTAGTTCAAAACCAGTAAATCAAATCCAATAAATCTAATTTCATATTAATTTTCATCATCGGGTCCTATGTTGCATCCACATTCAACTATTTCGAAATTAGGTGCTTACAGTTGTTCCCCTTTGTCGCTGTTTGCTTGACAAATTGTAGCAAAGCGAATAAGCACACAATTTCAAAGTAAAGAGATAGAACTCTTACCTATGTGCCATGACTATGCAGTGTTGAATGTGATTTAAAGAACACTAAAATTCCTGTGGAATTTCCAGCTATGATGCTATCACTGTGTTTAATGAATAGTGATTGACACTGTGTTTAGTGCATTTTGAAAGCAGACTATAGTTCTGGTGGAATATATAGTGGTGATGCTATTATTGTGTTCAATGAATAACGATTGACATTGTGTTCAATGTATTTTGAAAATAGACTATAGTTCCAATGGAACATATAGCGGTGATGCTATTACTGTGTTTAGTGAATCGAGATTGACACTGTGTTTAGTGTATTTTGAAAATAGGCTTTAGTTCCGATGAAACATATAATGGTGATTCTATCATTATGTTAAGTGAATAACAATTGACACTATGTTTTTTGTATTTTGAAAACTGGCTATAGTTCTAGTGGAATATATAACAGTGAAGCTATCACTGTGTTTAGTGAATAGCACTTGACACTATGTTCAATGTATTTTGAAAACAAGTGCTAGTTCTAGTGGAACATGTAGCGATGATGCTATCACTATATTATGTGAGTAGCACTCGACTCTATGTTTTGTGTATTTTGAAAACATGTTATAGTTCCAATGGAACATGTAGTGGTAATGCTATCATTGTGTTCAGTGAATAGCAATTGACATTGTGTTCAATGTATTTTGAATAGTTTTGGTGGAACATATAATAGTAATACTATCATTGTGTTCAGTGAATAGTAGTTAACATTATGTTCAGTGTATTTTGCTATATTCCATGTGGGATGTTTAGCGAGTGATAAGTTTCTACTACATTCCCTATAGGACTTCTATTAGGTAACTGTGATTTTCACTATATTCCCTATAGGATGTTTAGTACTTGTGATTTTCACTATATTCATTGTGGGACGTTTAGTGACATGATTATGAATTTTTCTCTATTCTATGTGAGACGTTTAGTGATTGTATGCTATAACTACTATGTAGTGTCTAGCTAATTGTACTATAGTTCCTATGAAATGTCTAGTAATTGTGACTAAAAGTTTTGCTATATTTCATGTGGAACATTTAGTGAAAAGATACTATAACTATTGTGTATTGTCTAGCAAATTATGAGTTTGAAAGTTTGAGTTATAGCTACTGTGTAGCATATAACTAAGTGATTTTGAAATTGTGTTATAACTATTTTGTAGCATATAATAAAGTGAATGTGAAATTTGTGTTGTGTAGGAAAAATGCAGAAATCAAATTGGAATTTCATGTTGATTAGGATTTTGAGATTTTGTGTCGATCAATTATGCTAATTGATTGGAATTTTTGCTGACTGTCTTTGAAGTTTGTTGATTTACTCTAATCAACTGCCTTTGTTGCTTACTGACTTTGATTGACTTGATAGTGCTAGTGCTGATTCCATGTGTTAGGTTTATCTAGCTCTTTTAAACTTGCTATCCTTAAAGACATGTTGAAGTTAGTTCAACATGATGATTTTTTTTTGAAAATTTATAAAAAAATTCATCACTTTATCGTGAGATAGTATGCACTCAATGAATCTCACTAATTTTGATTTTCATGAGTATCATTTATTTGCCATTCGCAAAGGTCAGAGTTATCATTAACCATCTTACTCTGAGAGCATATTTTTTTCCAAGTAAAGAGCTTACTTCCACACCTAATTTTAGGGAGAATTTACTAAATAAAACTTATGAAAATTAGGCATAAACAAATCAAATTTTGAGTATCAAAATAGTCTTTGAGTTATTTTTGTGCTTTTCTTCCTTATCCGAGTATTCCATTACCTTTCTTATATTACTCAGCATGGATATTGTTGGAAAGGTTCTTCAGATACTCATACTCTTACAGAGCATTGGAGTAAATAGAGTAATTTTTGGCATGATCCTCTTTTAGTATTCCCCTACCTTTCCCATATTACTCAATGTGGATACCACCAGAGGTTCACATTGATACTCTTACTTATTTACGAGCGTTGGAGTATATTATGCTTGCTATTATTTTGATTCTCCTTTTAGTATTTCCCTACCTTTCTCATAATACTGAACATGGATACTATCAAAGGATTTTGTATTCATACTCATTTCTTAGCATTGGAGTAGATTATATGCACATTTATTATTCAAAATACTAAAATGATACTTTAAAATTCAAGTAATTTATACTTTTGGTACATATAATTTACTTTTGCATTTTCTTCCCCTCATTTAGGACAAAGCAAGCATTAGATTGATTAGAGTTTATAAACTCTCAGCATAGAGTTATTAACTACTAATATGAATTCTATTAGGCTAATAAAAGAAAGCCACTAAAATCCAAGTTCATGAGATAAATTTTCGCACATAATCTCATGAAGTGGATGCATTTGCTCTCAATTTATGAATTTTATTATTGAGATTGTACTTTATTACAAAATCTAAAGGAGATAAAATTGTGTTATTTCCTTTAATTATTTTTCAGGTTATTTGCTACATAGGGTGATATTTTGATGAGCAATTAGCATTTACTATCTTGCTTGTTCTTATTATCATACTAATTCTTTTCTCCTCTCATTCCTTCTCTCGATATCCCTACAAAAAGGTTTAGAAGTTAGAGGTCTTATTTCATAATCAGAGGAGTTTTAGAGTGCATTCATCTCAAGTTTTGAGTGCTTTTTTCCCTTCTAAGGGCCAAGCACATGTATCACTAGCATGTTGGACCTTCTCATCACTATATTCCATACCATACACTAGTTTAATTATTATGAAGAGATATTCTAGATGATGCTCTAGATGAAGTTATAGGGATAAATGTTGAATATGAGGAGATTGAGCGTCCTATCTAGCCTCTTGAGGTTGCTAAGATGATGCTTTTGCAAGTATCGTTATAAATGATATTCCCTTGCTGGATGGGCCCATAATTTATTAGGCTCCTACAGTCTAGAGTCCTATTGAGCATTTTCACCTTGATAGTGTTACCCTTTTTCCTTTAAATGCTTCAAATATGAACATTTTGACTACCTTTTTGCACTTTTACAACACTAATTTTTAATGTTAATAGCAGAGTATTTGCACAATCTTGCCTAGGCTCAAAGACTTTATTATGTAAAATAAGTGTTTCACAACAAATGCATGTAAGTGTATGCATGATCCTAATAGGTCTTCTATTTGGAATAGAGTTATGTTATTGATCTTGGAGTGCAAGAATAAGGTGCTTCATTAACATCTTATAGGTTTGAGCCTTGAATGCTTTACTATTGGTACTTCAGATGTTAGAGCTTCTAACACAGTTCATCAGACTGATGGCCAGGCTATCAGGTGAGGTCCATGGCTTGACACTTGAGCTCCTTGATTGACTGATGCCCTATTGAACTTTTTCCTTTTATTACTGCTTTTACTGTATGATAATTAATGCATATGTATGCTTATTTCTACCCTAGAACTCTTTTATTGACTCTTATACTTCAATGTTTCATCTTTAATCCTTGAATGAAAATTTACTATTTTGCCCCCAAATTGTCCCTAGAGTTTCATGTTGCCCCCAGTTTCATTCTCAATTTATCAATGCTATTCTAGAAATTTCTTTTTTTCCTTCATAAGTATTAAAGATGTAAAGGAATGAGTGAACTTACTAAAAAGAGTTCTTAAAACTGAATTCAACTAGACTTGCTTTTGTTAGAAGAACTCTTGAGTAGAATATGAGGTTTGATGCTGATGCAATGATTTATAATAGTTACAAGGTTTGGGTTACAATGCGAGTTATTAAGCCACCTGAATTCCCTAGGTACAAGGGGACACTAGGCTTACAAGCAAAATTATAAAAAGGGTGATAAAAGAGAATATATAACTAGAATAGTGATCTCATAGATCTGATTGTTTAGCTTTCATTATGTTTTGTCTTTCCATTTAAATACTTATGCAATATGATAAAGAAAAATAAGTGAAATTTGAACAAAAATTTCATATTCAATTTTACTCATTCATTAGGGTAAAAATGAGAACATTCATTACATTACATGACATAACTCATGTTATTAGCTAGGCTTTCTAGATTTTCTTACTAATTAATTTTCTTTCATTTTTACCTAACTTTCCTTTTATGATTTCTTCTTTTCTTCTCCTCTCTTCTCACTTTTCCTTTTTTTTATCATTCTTTTTATTTTTCTCTCAAATTTTCAATCTTCAAAAGTTACATAATGTGATATATGAATGTTCTTTGAATTTTCATTTATGCCCACACTAGATAAATCTAACTGGATCGAATTAATGTCAAACATGTAGATGTAATCAATATCACAAGGCATAGTACCATCACGATGCATATTACATAAGTAAGCATGATCATAATTCATTTTATTGATCACTAAAACAAAACAAGTTCTAAAGAAACTAAAATTTTATTCAAGGAAGAAAATAAGAAAATTTATTTCCATTCTAGATGCTAGGGATGCTGAGTCTCATAGTGGTTGTCCTTTAAGTGGATGATATTACATCTATTCTTGCATTTCCTCATCCTTGCTGTCTTGCACTAGATTCTCGACGATATGTTCCTTGAAGATCTCATTCCTAAGAACATCCATACCAGGCATATTGACAGGTTCCTTTACACTGAGGTAAGAATTCCCATGTTTTTCTATGACAAAACTCACCTTTAGTGGTTTTGCTTTCTTCCTAATTATGCAAGTTTCTTCCTTGTCCAATGGCTTCTTATGATCAAATTCATCACCTCACCTTATAGGCACAATTGAGTTGAAGGGTATATAAAAAAAAAGTGGTTTAATGTAAAACACCTTGCAGTCAAACTTGCCTAAGGGCTATCCTAACAAATCCTTAACTTTTTCCACATATTTGGGGACATTAGGAGATTTCTCATTAGTTTTAAGGTTTATATTCTTAAAGGAGCTCAACACTTCTTCCTTACTGACTCCCAAGTTGATCATCATGGTAGTTAGGGGAGGTACATTTTGGTAGTTTAGGAAAGGATTTTTTTGTGGTGCTTAGGTTTTCAAGGTTTATAATTTTTCTAAAGTTTATAAGGTTTTGGATTTTATGTTTGAGGTAGGTACATGTGTTTGTGACATGGACAGTAACTTAGTGGAATTTGCAATAACTGTTCAGGTCATATCTTGCGACATTTGGATTTGGTAGTTTGGAAAAATTTAAAGGTCGAAGTAAGCCTGGAGAATCTCCTGGGTTGTTGAATAGCAAGCACTTCCACAACCCAGTTAGTGCTTATTTACTGTATGCTCCCAGTTGGGTAGTTCCTTACCCTAATGGTTTTAGTGCCTTTAAAGCTCTTCTTCTTCTCACTTTCAATCTTTTTAGCTGACAAACCATTATCATAAAGGTCCATAAAAGTCTTAGGGTTCATCATTTACAACCTTTCAACCAAATTAGGTGACATATTATGAACTATCATCCTAACCTAATCTTTCTCAACCAACTTGTTTTCATTAATCCTATCTTATTCATGAATCTAATAAGGAAATCAGAAAATGATTCATTAGGTTTCTGCTTAGTCAATTCCAAATCCCTAATAGATAACTCCAACTTGGTGTTATAACCATACTATTTCAAGAAATTAGTATATAATTCTCTCCAATCAGCCTAGATAGATTTTTCTAACCCATGGTATAAGTTCATAACCATTCCCTCTAAGGATATTATAAAAAACTTAGTGACTACTATTAATGGGGCTTTAGTGGTGCTTATAGTTGTTGTATACTGACTAAAGTGGATCTTTGGATCTCTAGTTCCATCGAAATTTTATAGTTAAGGCAGTTTGAACTTATCATGCAACTTGTCACTTTCCATGCACAGTATATCATTAAAGTCGAATGAGTAACCTATGCCTTACCCTTTTATCAGCTCTTCCATTTTGGATATTTTCTAAGTTAGTGTTTGCATTTGTTTAGACTCAAGTTCCTTAACTAACTTAAGTGATTATTTCTTTTCTTTCTCCACCATATAGTTATTAACATCTTTAAATTTCATCTCTATAGCAGGCACATTCCTAGTAGCATTCAATGGTGGTTCCCCAACATTATCATTATTAATAGGTAAATCATCCATGATAGGTGGTATGGTAGCAGCTGGTGGTATAGCAGCAGTAGGAGGTGGTGCTAACCTAGTTAAAGCTTGTCTCAGTTCATCTTGCATCATTGCTCTCATGTCATCCATTAAAGTTCCCTTAATGTCCTCTAAGGTCTAGTTTCCTCAATGTTGTTGTTTAATCTCTTCTGTTTGAGTTAGTGTAGCTTCTAGGTAAAACAAGTTGATAGGGTTTTTTTCCAAACTATAAAAGATGTCTTTAGTTATTGATTTTGGACTCAAATCAGTTCTCACTAATCTACCATTACTTCATTTATAAACATAAGAAGATCCAATTGAATTTATGATGGCTGAAAAAATGAAGTGTTAGTATGATGCATGTATGCATAATGCACGTGTAAAACAAGTAACAAATTAAGACAAATATACAAGTAATAAGTCAAGTATATAATATACATCCTTCCAACATTATTTCTCCCACACACAAGTTTAATGGTGATTCTCTTTCCTAGGTTTTTTGGTCTTGGCCTTAATATCAATAGGGGATATCAAGAACTGAAGTGCATGCCAAATCTCTCAAAACAGTAAAGCATAGAAACAACATTTCTAGGTATAAAAGATTAGCCCAACCTTTATTAAACCAGATGGGCTTTAAAAGTAAAGGCTTGGGCCTTTATAGATAGAAATACCTCTTGGCAACAAACACAAGCAATTTGGGTAATCCTAGGGGAAGTAACTAGGCCACTACATGAGTTGAGTCTAGTGGAAAAGTTAAGGTTCCTTTAGTAAGATGCCCTCTTTTAACAACCGTATGCCCCAAATGCCATAATTAAGATGAGAAATAATGAGAATGACGTTCTTGAAAGTGTTTAGCTTCTGAATTTAGGCAAGAACTCACCAAAAACAACAATTGTTTAAAGAGAATTGAAGTAGGACTTGAGAGGCTCATTGTGGTTTTTGATGAATTTAGATGAAGAATTTGGTTTTGATTTGGCATGAGTGAGTTTGTAAGAGCTAGGTTATGGTTTTAAATGTTTGATTTTGGTATTATTGAAAGGAATTAAAAATAAAATATAGAGAAATTAGGTTTAGAGAGATTTTGACATTATTTCCCTTTATTTTTCCTATTTTTCTAAGGCTTTTTTAGAGAGAATTTTGAATATCTTTTTGGGTTTTGTGCAGGAATTTTCTCCTTTATAGGAAGTGGTAAAAGTCCCTTAAATTTTTCCTCAAAGCTTCTATTTATAAGTAGACATAGGTAGTGGCATTTAGTGTAATTAAGTTACATAGGTTATTATGTAATTATGTATCCCCTTCCTCTACAAGCTTAACACATGTCCTAATATATTCTAAAGTTGGAATATTCTAAACTTGGAAAGCACCTTTTTTGACAAGTGTCCCTTTTTGGATAAGGATGGGTAAGGTGGACAATTATAGGGCCCAATTTGACCACCAGAGTTTAAAATTTAACTTTTTGTTAAAATGGGACCCACTGACACATTGGAATTTTAAAAGATAGTTTCAGATTGAAATTCAACTCCAAGAGCTTGATTTGAACATTGAAAAGTCCCATTAACCAAAGTTTAACTTTTATTCTTAGGGCTTCCAAAGCTTAAATCTTAGGTTTAGGAATCAAAACCATATTGAAAACTATAAAAAAAACTTATTGTAAATAGTCCTTATTTAGGATTGTACTTATTGGTTTAGAAGCCTCGGGTAAACTTTTCTCTTATTATTATTTTCAAACCTCTTTCTCAACACTAAAAGGGTATAGTTAAGGTTCAATCAGGGTTCATTTAGGTCTCAAAAAGGCTTATTTGGTTATCGAATAAGGTTTTAGTAGTTTAGTTGGTTTTAAAATAGTTTGAATGTTAATTCTTATCATCAAATTTATCGTTTGATAAGATGTTTCACTTTTCATCATCAGCTATCAGTGTTTTAAAAAATGACTCTAACAATGGTATTATACAGTTATGTGTTCTTTTAGTAAATCTCTCAACTTATATTGCATAGTTGTGAGCTTGTATGATACAGCCGTGTAATATGTAGACAAAATTTAGCATTTTTTAGGCATTAATGCATGACTATGCAATTACATGATTTAGCCATGCACTTCTTTAACACACCTTAAAGACTACACTACATGGTCGTGCATTTGTATTGTACAACAGTGTATTTTTGCCATTTATGACTGTTAGCCTCAAGTTTTATCATTGTTCAACCCTTAATCACTGTAAATACCCTTATATATATAGAAATATTCATATATACATCTTTCTCTCTATTCTCCTTCAATATTTTAATTTTTTTTCCTTTCTTATAAGGATTACCTTTAGTTTTCCTAATCTCACCATAATTCCTAAATCTAATTCACTTCCTATTTCTACTTTGATATCTATATATACATCTTCTTATTCTTATTCTTATTTTCTTATGTTCAATTCTTAATATTAATCATGTTAAGAAAAGAGGGCAAGAGAGCACGTTAAGATAAGGGAAAAGAAGTTTAATCATCTATAACTAAATTTTTTTCATCAACAATCAAATTCAATAACGCCTTTCATGAAGAGAAATTTAGGCAAACTAGCACCCGTAAGGTCATTCCAAACAATTACATTGATGTTGATACTTTGCCAAGGGTTGGCTTATGGGAGGAAAGAGATCTTTATATTAAGAGACTTGGATAGGAATAGAGGGTATAACAATAATTCCCAACCTATGGGGTCATTGTTTATGAATTCTTTAATCTCTTTTCTTATGATGAGAATAAGGTCTATGATGCTCAAGAAGGTAATTTAGAAAGTGAAGATGAAAAAGGCAATGAGGAGGAAGATGGAAATAATGCTAAAGATAGAGCTTGATTAGAGTTTTTGTTTGATTTTAGTTTATTAAAGTTTGTGTTTTCTAATTTTATTATATGTTTTTGCATTTTTTATATAATATTGTTTTTAGTCAATATGTATTTTTCCTTTTGTTCTTTAATTTCATGTACTTATTTTTAATTAATATTAGTAATATTTATGTGCTTTGTGTTAGTGATATGCACTAGGTCAATCATTTGTGATTATGTATTGACTTTCTTATTTTATTAATAAAGAGGTATTTCATTATCATTTGATTTTATGATAATTATATGAATGGTTAATTCTTACTAAGGCCATTAAGTATGTGACTTGATAGTAAAACCCTTAGATTAAAATAAGAGTTCTATTCTAATTATCCCTAGCCATTTATTCATTATATAAATATTAAAGTATTAAGACTAGTATAAAGTTTATTGATTTTTATGTTTTACTAATCATGAATATGAGATATTAAGTCAACTTATAAGTACATAATGAGAGATCATGTACTGGATTGACCCACTATGAAAATACTACATAGATTATTATCTTAAGTATTTCTCATCACAGTAATTTTATTTCGATCCTTTGACCTTGAAATCATCATGGATTTCTATATAGCTATTTTATGTTTTGACACATTCTAACATTGTCTTTAACCAGATGATTAAATAGGATGTTGTTGGATATGAAATTAGTTATGTGAGGAATGTGAGTGATTCAGAAGGAATTTATCCCTCATTAATATGAGAAAGATATCTATGGGCCTCTTGATGCGATAAACTGAAGGAAAATGCATGGCCATGCTAAAATGAATTGATAAAGAGTTATCATTTTCAGTTTACTTGGAATCAAGTCATAATATTGAAATATATAAGGATGACATTTTATGGCTTATGTTCAATTAAGATATCATGTGATAAAGGGACAATAAAATTCACTGTAATTAGGTTATATCGGATTATTGACTTCACATGACTTAGGTAGTCATAATGTCTTGCTAGAGGCCACTTATGATTTGTATTTAGGCCCACTGCCAATGTTATGTGAACCTACAGGGTCACACACTTAGAACAAGCCCAAAAAGAATTTGGGTTTAATAAGCCCAAAATAAACTCTATGGAAATAAATAATTAAAGTGTTTTATTTATTTATTTATTTGTTTATTTATTTAACATAAATGTTATTTTAAATAAATAAATAAGATATTATTTCTGATTTTTTTTAAACAAAATCAAAATATAATAAATGGAAATTACCAAAAGGTCATTGGTAGGTGAAACCCTAGTTTGGAGTCTATAAATATGTTATATTCTCTAGGGTTTAATACACTTGTTTTTCCTACCTCCAAATTCATTTTCTTTCTTCTTAGAAAACAAAGACAGAGTTTTTTCTTTTGTTCTTGATTTGTGAGACAATCAAGAAGGTTGCCAACACACACTCCAATTCGTTTTATGAAGGGCTATTTGTGTGGATACCTATAAAAGACGCATCCTTTTGGAGACGTCTAGATCTGAACAACCAAAGCAAAAGGCTCAAGGTAAGGTGTCATCAGTGTGAACCTCCTCTTATCCTTCTAGAAAATCTTGCCTCTTCTGCGTCTTGGTGAGATTCTTAAAACCCTAGATTTAATCAAGTAGTCGAATTATATGGATCCAAGTTTGGGAACGTGATAAATTTTTAATTTTTCCGCTACCTTTGTATCACGAAACCCAACACTTTGTGTGTTCATTTATGCATTGTTATTTTCTTTTCTTTATACATTTCATGTGTTTAGTTAATGATTATAGTTCACTAATTCATTTTTCCTCAATTACATGGGAGCATTGAGGATAATGTTTAATTCAAGTGTGGGGGAGTATTTATATCCATTTGTTTTTTCTTAGTTTTTTTCTAGTTATTTTGAATTTTTCAATTTATAAGGAAATTTTTTATTTTTTAGTTTTATGTACCTAAGTTATTTAGATCTAATTAGGTTTAATTTAATTATACTTTAGCATTTAGAACTTTTTAAATGTTAATTTTAATTTCCTCACCTTATGAATTTTGCATTTATCAATATTATAAGTTTTATATATTAAGTTGGGTTTTATTAGTATAATCATGCTTAAATTAGTTCTTGCATGTTAAAACTTTAAGTAACGGATGAGTATTAGAGTTTAATTAATTTAGAAAGTACTTCTCTTTTGAGTGAGTGAAAGATATATGGAATATTATCTTGTGGAGATTTTGTCTTATTTAGATGATTTTAATTATTAGAATTGCCTTTGATTCTATGAGTTATGGTAGAAACTAACTAGTTAAAAAGGGTGAGAAGGAGAATGAAATACAGTTGCCAAAGTTTTTTTTAGTAAAAAAAAGGGACAAGATAGAGCGTAAAACACACACTTGCCAAGATCAAATATAAAAGGGTGAGAAGGAGCATAAAGCGCAGTCATCAAATACATTTAAGATGAAGCATAAAATAGACTCAAAAGTTTTTAATTTTTTTTGCAAAGTATTGAAATACATTACTAAACTATCATTCTTAGGGTTAAAGGATTTATAATATTTAAAAGTATTTGAATTTATTTATGATCTATGATATTTATTCTATGAATCTTTTATTGATTTTATTAAGAACTACTATCTTTTGTTCATTTTTAATCTTTAGTTTTGGTACATAAGAGTCATGGTAAGTATGTATTTAGTATGTTTAAATATGGTTAGGCTTTGTAAATTTTTTAATTTTCATAAATTATGATATTGACGAAGTCCTTACTTAAGAACAAACAAAAGTCTAAGTGTGGGGGAGTTGATAAGTGCATATTTTGAATTAATATTTAGCTAATTTTACTTGTTAAAGTGTGATTATATGGTTAAAATAGTTAAAATATGTTGATTTAGGATTTTGTTTAGTTATTTATTAGTTATACATAATTTATATATATTAGGTTTAGTTTTATTTTTGATTTTATGTTTAATTAAATTATGAAATTTTTTAATTGCATTTAAGGTGTTTTTATGTTTGTTTTTAGGTTTTTAATAACTAAAGTTTGAATAACAAGTAAAGGAGGGGTTAAATAAGAGAATTCAAGCTTCAAATCGAAGTGGGAAATAATGCACAACGATGAGGTTTTATGATACAACCATGTGGAGTAGTCTGAAAATAAGAAAATGGAATTTAGAATACAACACGACTGTAAGGTTTCATGATATAGTTATGCGGGGGTGCCTCAATGGAAGAAAATTGAAAAAAAGGAAGTGCACATTCATGCACTTTATTAATACAATCGTATCATGTTTACTATGAAATATGTTGGATGTATATACTTAAGTGTTTTAACCATAACTTGAGTTACAGAGGTTGGATTGAGATGATTTGAAATGCTATGGAAAGCTAAGAGAAAATGAGACAACTTTTATGCAAAATTTAAAGTTAGTTCGATAATTTCATGTGTTGCACTTCCATTGAAGTTATGTTATTGATAATGGGCTACAAGGTTATCCTAATTTGATTTGGAGTTTGACTCATTTTAAGATTTAATAAATTCCAAGGCTAACAAGGATGAATTTGGCTATATAAAGGACCATTAAGCATAGGGAAAATGAATTCATTCAATCACGCATAACATTATAGAGTTCGTTATAATCTTATTCAATATTTGCAAGGATTCAAGCAAGGAGAATTTCCAATATTCAAAGGAGTTATTCAAGATGAATAATTAGAGGGATTATAAACTCTTCTTTTTAATTTCTTATTTTTATGATGTTTTTTGTAACTGATTTGAGTTGTATTTTTGTTTTCACAATCATATTAGTTAAGATTTTCATTATGTATTAGGAAGGATCTTAATAGCTTTGTGGATGTATTCACTTCTTCTATTGGTTAATTTAAGTTTGATTTCTTACATATGTTTTTGAAATTTATGCTTAATTATATTCAATTTATGGTTAGGATTAAGTTATGTTGATTCTTAGAGGTGATGCATGCTTTGTGTTTAAAGTTTAATTTGAATATTCACATAAGTTATTGTAAGACCAAAAGGAGATTAATAATTTAGCATTTAGTTTAAAATCTATTAAGTTCAGTTGAGTTAAAAGACCTTTTAAATATTTAATATACATGAATTACCTTGTGATTAAATTTGGTTAAGGATTTAGGTGAAAGAGTATTCAATAACAATTCTTCATAGGAACAATAATCTTTCTTTATTCACTATATTACTTGAGTGATCCATATACTTGCGGTTAGCAAAAATCACCTCCTTACATAATAAAATAATTAAAATTAACCTTATACCCATTAATATGAGTAATGTTCATACATTCATCCTCCTATTTATTGCTACACCATTCACCCATATCTTACCTTATTTCTTCTACAAATACTTTTCACTCACAATTTCATATACTAGTTTCAAATCTTTGTGAAATATTCAATAAATTTCTTTTTCCTCTTTAACAACTACGTCTATCATTACCACTATAAGAACCATATAATAGACATACCTACAACCTTAACCTCATTTCTTATCTTATGCTAAAAGGCCTTCAACTGAGCCTTCTATAATGTATACACGTGATACCTCAAATTTTGATAGCCTCTCAACATGGTACAATAATTAAGTTCTAATGATGCACAAGGGTGAGAAAATGCATGTTTTTATCCTTTGAGTGTGCTACCTCATCCTATAAATTCTTAAAATTCATAATATGAAGGTTTTAAAACCATAAAGTTAGAATCTTTAGCCTTAAAATAATTGAAGATGGATGCATGAACCCAAAATGACCTAAAAAAAACTATCTAAGGCAAGCATCCATACACGAGAGTGTCATCTACATATGTTTGTACATCACTTACACATATGGATAATCCATTCGCGCATATGGGTGCCTAGAATTTCTTTGTCATTTATGTGCCCAGATGAGTCATCCATATACGTGGATGAGTCATCTACACATGTGAATGAGTCACCCTCGCTCATGCGTGTATGAGCTTTCCTTGCTTTTTATATAAACAACCCCATTTTTTTTAATATTTTAAGGGCTTTTTTAGAAAAGTATGCCAATACTATACTAAAATTACATAGGGAGACCTAAATAGAATTTGGCCCATCCCATCCATTTATTTAGGACTTTTAATCCTAAAAACTAAACCTAATTTTAGCTTTATTAAAGCACACTTCAAGAGGTATAATCATTATATATTAAATCCACTCATATTACATTAGTTAAGATATTTTATTGGATACTCTTTTAAAGTTACATAACTTCTTTTGAATTAGGTTAGGTTTAATCAAACTATTTTGAGGACCACATATACTTCACATTTACTTTTTCTTATTGCATGTTTCTATTTTTACTCCTCTTCTCTTTTATTTTTTTCATAGGCTTGTATATTGATTATGATTATTTTAGAGATTTAAAATCCTACAATATTTTTTTGATTTGTGGAATCTATAATATATCTAAATATGATTTTAGTGTTATTATTGCATTTTGTGCATCTCGAGCTTGTGAGTGACCTACCTATACATGCTAAGTTTTAATTTTGGTCCTCAACTACATTTCTTTGCATATTTTATTAATTTCTATATATTTAAGTGATTTTTATAGCTAACTTGATAATTTTGATAATGCGATGTCTATTTTGTTAGTTTTAAGTTACTTAATATTTATTTCCCTTCTTAATTATATTTTTATGTATCATATGGCTATTTTGCTATTCTTATATTGTTTTAGTTCTTTTGTAAGCTTTAGTTCCATTTCCTATTAGAATGCTTTAATTTATCTCTATTGATATGATTTAGCATGTTTTGATATGTATTATGATCATTTTCTTGTCTTTGTACATTTGTTAATCTTTTATGGTTCTTATATGCATGGATGATGTACACACTGTGTGGATTGAAACACTATTATGATAATCTTTTTATTTTTCATGATTTTATAAATTAACACTAGATTTGTTATGACGAATGAGTGAAGTTTTGGAAGTAGGATTTTTTATTTGCCTTAGGAGGGAGAGGCTTTTTGTTATATGCAAAAAGGAGTCACCAACTAGTAGCTTGAGAATTAAAAGGCAATTTAGAGACTGAGCAAATATTGTCCCCTTACTAGAGATTCTAATTTAGGGAAGTCATTTCTACTTAATTACTTCTCATTAGGTAAGACTCATTTAGGTTCCATATCACTCTAGTTTCGATATGATAGTTTATATATACATACATAATCTAAAGTAGAAATAAATATTATTTACAATTATTTACATGACTTTTTTAGTAAATATCTACAAAAGAGAAAAAAATATAAAAAAATAAATCTAGTCCTAAATATAATAAACACCTATAAAACAGAGGTTAACATACATATATGCACTCATTCATCTATTCATAAATTCAATCAAACATGACAAGTTAATAGGAAATACTAACATAATTTCATATAGTGGCAAGAATAAATTCTCAAATTTCTTTAATTACTTTCTTAAACCCTTTGAGTGTGGGTTATGTGATCTAGCTTAAGTTGAGAAAGGAAGTGAGAAACTAAGTTTATAAGGATTTGATGTAATGTTAGCCATTTAAAACACTTGGGAATTGGTTTAAGAGTGATTCAAGAAAACTCTTATTTGTAAGGTTTGAGTTGAGCCTCAAAACTTAAGTTTGTAAACTCAATCTAAGTAAATATATTAGTGTGGGTTACAAATCCTAACTTGGGATAAGTTACGTGGAGATGTAGGTTTGATTAGAAATCAAACTCGTTAAATTACCTTATGTCAATATTCTCATCCCTTAATCTCTTCTTCAATTTGCTTAAAAATTTCATTAGCCCTATTCATCCCCCCTTTAGGGCCCTTTCACAATGTCTTTATGATCATGACTTTGGAAGGGCAAAGGTCAAATAAAGACAAAACTCCTCACAAACCACATCATGATCGTGAGTAAGGCAATCCTAATCATGATCAAGCAAAGCTCATATGGAGTTTTAAGGAAACTCCTCATGATCTTGCTCGTGAGCCACTTTTTTAACTTCCGTAATGATTATTTTAGTCTCCAATGACTAGTTTGTCAAGGGTTACACATATGAGTAGCCTCCTTACAACCATAAGCATACCCTTAATAGCAAAAAGCTATAAGATCATTAAATGAAGAAGAAGGACTTGAGCTTGGTGATTTGATTTCTAATAACTAGTTTTCATCTGAAATAATATAAATATCTCTTGAAACTTTACATTTAAGAGGGTAGATGAAGTGGTTGAGAAAATTTTTCAAGATCATTAAAGTATTATTCAAAATTCTTTTTGTAATTTCTTAACTCTTTAAATTCTTGTGGCTATAACTTAAGTGAGAGTTAGGTGAGTGATAGTTGATAGGATATTTCATCATACCTTCTTAGGGATAAGAAAAGGGGCAGTAAGGACCAATTCAACTTGGTTAGTGTTGAGCCCTTATGCAAAAACACATTCATTATAAAGGTTATAAGTGAGTCTAAAAAACTCAAAGTGTAAAGGTTGCATATGAGCTTTGAAGACACAAAAAGGAATGATTAGTTTTGAGCTCATGTGGAAATAAATACACATTGATTGTAAAGATTATAAGTGCATCTACAAAATTCAAAGTATAAAGGTTGTGTGTGAACCTTGAAAATACAAAATGTAAGGGTTACTATTGAGCCATAAAAACACATTAATAGAATTGGGTTAAAAATCCTAGTTTAGGAAGGTTAGAGAGTGGAGTAGGATTATTTGAACCCAAACCACTATAAATCATTATGTTCCTTGCTACTCTTCTCTTCACCTTAATCTTTTTTTCTATCTTCCTTTAGTTTTTCAATTTTCTTTATTTCAATTTAAAAATCCTAGTTACCCTCCTTAAGGCTTTTTATTCAATAGTCTAAAACACTAAACAAATCAAATTAAAAATTAAAACTCAAAACTCAATTGTAAAAAAAAAATTAAAAATAACTATAGGACTTCATTATAAAACATCTCAAAATCTTTTATAGTTATTAGGACCATTATCACTATATATTTAATATAGAGGGGTTATGTTATTATTATTATTATTGGTATAAAAATTAATGGGCCCCTGTGTTTGGCACAATTTATCAATTTAACATCTGAACTTAAAGTTTTGCCATTTCAACATTTAAATTTGCCTAAAATGCACTAATGTAATGATATAATACACCTGCCACCATATACTTGCCATATTTTATTAATTTTACACCTTTAATTATAGTTTTAGATCAGTTAAACCCTTAAGATATGGCACATCAACATTCGCAATTTCATTGCACGTGTGCTAATAGTTGTTTCAAAATTGCATTTTAGATAAGTTTAGGTGTTAAAATGGTAAAACTGTAAGTTGAGGTGTCAAAATAACAAAAAGTAACAAGCACAAAGGCTTACGATGCATTATTTTTAATTTTTCTATTTAGTTAAATTTAATAAAGGAAAAAAATTTATATTTAGCTAGAATTTTATTTTATTCCTATTTAAGTTGGGATTTTATTTTCCTATCTTAATTAGTATTCCTATCTGATATTTATTTCCTACTTAATTTAGGGTTTATGAGATGTACCATCCTATAAATAGAAGACCTTATTATCATATTTTTATATGGACTTGTGAAATAATACAAGAATTTTTCTCTTAAATTTTGAATTTAAAATTTCTGCGATTGAAACTTATTTTTCCTCAAGGTTTAGTTGTGTACTAGTCTTATTTATTTTTCACACTCGCTCGCTATGTCAAGTGGTATTAGAGTCGGCAAGGTGCCTACTCCTATGTCAAGTGGTTATGGTAGAGTAACCAATAATATTCATGATGATTTGAATACGGAAGCATGGAGAACTGCATGGCAAAATCAAAAGGCATTGTCTAAGGTCTTTAAGCAGAGAGGAGATCACAAATTTAGATGTATCGAGGGATATTTTGATGAAATTGATAATCAATTTTATGTTTGGACAATAGATACCAATAAAGCTTAATTTGATAAGGCCAAGTCCAAGAGATGATGTCGCTCAAGGCCAACCTATTAACATATTTATTTTTGCAAATCACATAGATGTCAAATCTATGTGGAAAATGTTCCTTATTATAATGGTAATCCCTGCGGTAATATTTTTGTTAATTGAATTGCAAAGATGGAACAAATATTTGAACATATGAAAATATCTAATTATGATCATGTGAAGTTAAAGGCTTTCAAGTTAAAGGTTTATGCTTATTTTTGGTGGAAGAGACAATAATCCAAAATAAAGGAATTGGGAAGAACAAACATTAGATCTTGGCTGATGATAAAGTGGTTGTGAGAAGATGAGTTCCTTTTGCTAAATAATGAGCCCATCTCATTCTAAGAAAATATAGAATGCCGCATTGATTAAAAATGTGGAGAGAATTTAAGTTAAAGTAGTGCATCAAAAGATATTTGAAAAAGTTTCTAAAGAAAATAAAGAAGAACATGTAGAAGAGAAAGAAGTGAAAGATATGGTTATAATGTTTCAAGAAATTGAAAAATAGATTGATGTTGAGATTTAAAGATGGAATTACTAATGAGGTTGAAGATTTTAAAATTGATATGATTTCGTCAAAAAATTAAGAAGTTCATAGTAAATTAATTGTTCAAATTTCTTAAAACTTTTTCTATAAGCTTGACTATATTGATTTTATTGGGACTACAAAATTTGATAATCTTGTTAGTAATCCACTTTCATAAATCATTGACACCATTACAAAATTTTCAATTGAAAGATTTATCTCAAATTATTTCATGAGGGCACTAAGGTATTCAAATTTTTTTTTTTGGCATGGTAGAGTTTAAATTTCAAGTACAAACTTGAGGATGATTTTTTTTCAAGTGAAGGTGAATGATGTAAAGGGGCTATATGAGTTGTTGTTGTTGTTATTATTATTATTATTATTTAATTTTCTTATTTATTTAGATTTAATAAGGGAAACATTTTTGTTTTTAGTTTGGATTTTATTTTATTCCTATTTAAGTTAGGGTTTGATTTTCTTATCTTAATTAGGATTTCTATTTTATTTTTATTTCCTACTTATTTTAGGATCTGTGGGAAGTACCACCCTATATATGGGAGACATTATTCTCATATTTTTGTATACACTTACGAAAAAATATAGGAATATTTCTATTAAATTTGTGATTTAAGTTTCCATGATTGAAACTTGTTTATTTTCCTTAAACTTTAGTTGTGTACTATCCTTATTTATTTTCATGTTTGATTGATGTGTTGATATTTTACTATTTTGTTAATTGACTACTTTTTGACAATTTTATATTTTTATTACACTTGTATCCTTGAAAATCATTTCATTTTAATTTCTTAAATTAATTTATTCCTTAAATACGTTAATTTTGTGATAAATATATATACACATGTTAACAATAAGAATTTGCGAGTAGAATTGAGGGAATATTTTCTTCTTATTTCTTCCTTCACAATACAAACATGTATATAGTATTTACATATATCTATCTTTGGTAGTATAATCACTAATTTGTATTAATCATTCTTAATTTATATAAATCAATTCTTTGATTTCCTCCCTCAATCTTCTCACTTGCTAATTTTGCAATTATTCTATTCACACTATTCAATACTCCCCCTCAAGCTGGTGCATAAATATCATTAATGCCCAACTTGCTTAGTGAATTATAGAACACTCATATTGAGATAGCTTTTGTCAATACATCTGCTAACTAGTCTTTAGATTTTACAAAAGGAAATTTGACTACCTTGACTTCAAGTTTCTCTTTGATAAAGTGCCTATCCACTTCTACATGTTTAGTCTGGTCATATTGAACTAGATTATGAGTAATCTGAATAGCTGCCCGATTATCACAGTATAAGTTCATCTCTGCTTCTAGAGGATAGCAAATCTCACTCAGTAAGATTTTTAACTAGTGGAGCTCACATAATCCTTTTGATATACTTATAAACTCAGCTTCAACACTTGACAAAGCAACCATTTTCTATTTCTTACTTCTCCACGTGATGAGATTACCACAAATAAAAGTGAAGTATCCTGACGTTGACTTTTTGTCTGAGCTTGCTACCCAGTCAGCATTTGTATATCCGTCAATATTCAAGTGATTGTGCTTTCTGAACATAAGTCATCTTCTGAGTGATGATTTAAGGTACCTCAAAATCTGGAATATTGCTCTCAAGTGATCTTTACTCATATTATGCATAAATTGACTTACTAGACTTACTCCATATGTAATGTCCGGTTTAGTATGAGATAGATGGATCAACTTTCCTACTAATCATTGGTACCGGTCTTTGTCTATTGGCATTTGATTCATCAATTTATCATTTTAAGCAATGGGAGTGTTTATCGGTTTACAATCTAGCATTCTAGTCTCTACTAGTAAGTCAAGTGTATATTTCCTTTAGGAAAGGAATATGCCTTGTTTTGACTGAGCTACTTCAATACCTAAGAAGTATTTCAAACCCCTAAGATTCTTCATTTCAAACTCGCTTGCCAAGTGTCTTTGGAGATTTTAGATTTCTTTCTCATCATTCCCTATGATGATCATATCATTCACATATATAATCAAGATTGTTATTCTCCTATCTTGATGCTTTAAAAATAGTGTATGATTAAAGTTACTCTGCTTGAACCCGTGTTTCATGATTATAGAGCTTAACTGACCAAACCATACTTGCGGGGACTACTTTAGACCATACATTGCCTTTTGTATTTTACACACATATCCAGCTTATGAGGCAGTGAAGCCCAACGAAATAGCCGTGTACACCTCTTCCTCCATATCTTTATGTAAGAATGCATTTTAATATGAACCCTAAAAGGGATCAAAAGTGCTTGAATATGAAGAATTCAAGCTAATAAACTTAATTTCCTATTTTAAAATTAATTAGCTTGATATGGACAAATTTGGAGTTATTCCTATTTTGGAGTCAATAAGGAAGATTTAAGAAGATTCTAGAAGATGTGAGAGGATTCAAGAACATTCCAAGTCAAAGTCAACAAGTCAAATAGTCAAAGTTAAATAGTTAACATGTGACATGGCATGCTTCAATGCTTAGTTGTTATAAGTTGTCATTTTGCTTAGTTGTCATAAATTGTAATGAGTTGTCAATTTTGACTTTTCAAAGATGAGTTGTCATTAGTTGTCTTATTTTAAAGGAAATCTCCTTAATTAAAGATTTTCCTATATAGGTATCTTTGGGAATAGGGAATAAAACCTTTTCCTTCAAGGATTAGGTTGTTTACATGCCTATATAAGGGCTACAATTATGTAAAACGAATTGAGAAAAGCATTGAAATATTAAAAGTGAGGTTTTTCCTTGAACTTTGTTCTTTTGAAACTTTACAAGTTTACTTAAATTGTTTCACTTCTACCTTTCATTACAATTGCTAGGTTAGATTAAACTTAGGATTGTGTGATTGTTCATCTTATAATAGCTAAGTATCTTGCTTCACTTTAATAAACAAGGGGTTTAGCTCCATCTTCACAACCTCATTTTGACGATCTTGGGCAACGATTTCAAAGTTGGATGCGCATTCTATCTTTGTTATAGGTAGGATTCATATCAGTTTGGTATCAAAGCCAAACTTTAAGGTTTGGTTACTTATCCTTTAATTTTCATGTATTTTTTATTCTTTTCTTCTTCTCAATTCTTCATAAATTAAAAAAACAAAAAAAAAAAATTTAAGTGAAACACGAGAGCATTCACATCCTTGAGTGTAAACACGTAAAGGAGTGTTTTGTAAGGATTTTTTTTCAATTTTTTTAAACTATCTTTGAGTGTGGTCATTATGGATATGCCTTATTTTCTTAGTGGGGATGATCCTTTTGTTTACTTAAAATGGGTGCAACAAATGGAGGAGATATTTAATTCTCTTTAGATAAGTGATTTCAAAAAGTGCAAACTTGCTTCTAATAAATTTATGGGTCATGCTGCTATATGGTGGGAAGATTTGATGGTAAATGAGGTTAGAAATTAGGAGTTAATAAAAAGGTTAATGTCTAGATATTTCATTCCTCATGATGTTAAGAATAAATTTTATCTTAAATTAGAAAGACTTAAATGAGGGGATGTGTTAACTGTTGATGATTACGCTAAAAAGTTTAAGTTTTTTGTAATTGTAAGTGATTTACATGAATTTAAAGGGCAGAAAATTACAAGATTCATAAATGGGCTTAAGAGTGAAATTAGACAAGATCTTATATTTGTGGTACAATTGCAACTTAATTTATCTTTGAATGATGTAATTTCACTTGCTTTAGATAGAGAGAGTTGGAGTAATAAGGTTGATAATCAAAGTGGTGCTAATGCTGAAGTGGTGTTAAGTGATCATAAGAAGAAGCATGAGGATCAATTATATGATCAAACTAATAAAGTCGAGGAGAGCATTATTCATAAAGAGAAGTATGAAAAAGAAGTGGTTGTGTGCAGGGAGATTAAAATACAGTGCAAATCCAAGAATACTGATTTTGTTGAAGTCATTGAAGATAATAAGGAATGTTTGCAAATTTTTGAGCAATCTAATGAAGATGTGCAAGGATTAACTCATGAAGAGACAAACTAAGAAGTTTGTGCACAAAAGAAAGAGGAGGATAACAAGCTGGTTATTCATCATGATTATGCTAACAATTATATTCTTTCTTTTTCTAGTGTTTTGAAATTTGTTTTACAGATTTCTATGCCATACACAGATCCCTTTGCTGATGTTATTAAAGTTCCTTATGTCAACAATGCAATTTATAGAGTCTTCGCTTGTGCCAAGAAGAACTTGAGATATTCATGTTTCAAGTTTAGAAGGAAGCAACAAGAATGCAATCCTTACAAGTTCATGACCAAAAGTTCTATGTTTCGAATGTTCAATCAAGTTCAAGTTATTTTGAAGCTACTTTTATGGTGCATTACTTCAAAGGAGAAGTTTTGAATAAAGGTGTTTGTATTTGACCTTAGAGGATTCATAAATTTATAAACTTTAGAAGATGACTATGATTCAAGGGCGAATCATCTTCAAAAGGGAGGGAATAATATGAACCTAAAAGGGATCAAAAGTGTCTGAATATGAAGAATTCAAGCTAATTAGCTTAATTTCCTATTTTAAAATTAATTAGCTTGATATGGACAAATTTGGAGTTATTCCTATTTTGGAGTCAATAAGGAAGATTCAAGAAGATGTGAGAAGATTCAAGAATATTCCAAGTCAAAGTCAACAAGTTAAATAGTCAAAGTCAAAGTCAAATAGTCAACATGTGACATGGCATGCTTCAATGCTTAGTTGTCATGAGTTGTCATTTTGCTTAGTTGTCATAAATTGTAATGAGTTGTCAATTTTGACTTTTCAAAGATGAGTTGTCATTAGTTGTCCTATTTTGAAGGAAATCTCCTTAATTAAAGATTTTCCTATATAGGTATCTTTGGGAATAAGGAATAAAACATTTTCCTTCAAGGATTAGGTTGTTTACATGCCTATATAAAGGCTAAAACTATGTAAAATGAATTGAGAAAAGCATTAAAATATTAAAAGTGAGGTTTTTCCTTGAACTTTGTTCTTTTGAAATTTTACAAATTTACTTGAATTGTTTCACTTCTACCTTTCATTACAATTGCTAGGTTAGATTAAACTTAGGATTGTATGATTGTTCATCTTATAATAGTTAAGTATCTTGCTTCATTTTAATAAGCAAGGGGTTTAGCTCCATCTTCACAACCTCATTTTGATGATCTTGGGTAATAATTTCAAAGTTGGATGTGCGTTCTATCTCTGTTATAGGTAGGGTTCGTATTACATTTTTTTCATTAAATTAATAAAGGGGCCAATCTAAATTTGTAGCAAGAAACATTAACACTCTTACTGTACTCAGCTTTGTAACCAGGGAGATTGTCTAGTAGTAAATTCTATGAGTTTGAGTATATACCTTTTCCACAAGTCTTGCTTTGTATCTTTCTATCGATCTGTCTACTTTGTGTTTAATAGAGAATACCCTTTTTCATCCTACAGTTCTTTTTCCCTTTGTCAATTGAATAAAAGTCTAAGTGTTGCTCTTTTGGAGAGCAGTCATCTCATCCTTTATGGCTTGAGTCCACTGAGGTTCTGTCAATGCCTGTTACACATTACGAGGAACACACTCTACTAAGAGCTTATATGCAAAGGCTTTTAAAGGATCTAAAAGTCTCTGAGTGGATACATATTGAGCAATAAAGTATCTTCCTTCTTTATTTTCTCAGTCGAGTGAGTATCAGTTTGGTGGCTTTCCCTAGTTATATTTGAAAGGTAATTTATAAATAAGGGAATTTAAATTTGAAGGAGAGTTTAGAGAATATAGCTCAGGAATATTCTCAGGAGATAGATCGCTTTGGACAGTTGAGTAAGGGGTTTTTGAGTTTCCAAGCTTGGTTTGGTCTTCGCCAGCATACTCAGACACTAAGTCTCTATTTCCTTCATTAGATTCCAAGTTTCCACCCATCCCCTCATTATGCTCAGATTTTGAGTTTCCACCCGTCCCTTCATCATCCTCAAATTTTGAGTTTCCACCCGTCCCCTCATCATACTTAGATTTCAATTTTTCACCCGTCCCCTCATTATACTCAGATTCTAAGTTTCCACTCATCCCCTCATCATGCTCGAATTCTGAGTTTCCACCCATCCCCTTATCATGCTTGGAGCCTACTAATTCCTAATTTAGCTAGTTTTCTGATACCTAGTTCTTTTCTTCACTTGTATTCTCCCTCTGAAGAAAATAATGAGAATACCAATGTATAAAGAACATATTAGATTCCTGAAACGTGACATCCAGAGTAGTGTATAGGCACCAAGTAGTAGGATCATAACATCGATATCCCTTTTTATGACGTCTATAACACAAGAAAACACATCGGATTAAATAAGGATCAAGTTTAGTCCGCTGGGTTTTAGGGAGTAGAACATAGGCTACTGAACTAAATACTCAAGGTGGAAGCATTAAAATTGAAGGTAGGTGTACATGCCGAGCAAACGTCTAAAGGGGAGTTTGAAAGTCCAAAACCCAAGATTGTAGTCTATTCAGAAGATAGACTGCAGTAGAAATCATATATGTCTAGTACCTTTTTAGAGTTTGAGCAGCAAGTAAGAGAGCTTGAGTTGTCTCAAGTATATGTCTATTCTTCCATTTCACAACATTATTTTATTGTGGTGTGTGAGAGCATGGGGTTTTGTGGTATAAGCCATGAGTTTGGAAATACTATTAAAAGTTGTGGTTAATATACTCCCTTTCATTGTCCGTGCAAAGGATTTGTAGTTTGGCCGAGTATTGGGTTTTAATCATGCAATGAAAGGATGTGAATATGTTAAATACCTCACTTTTCTATTTCATCATATATAACCAAGTCATACATGTACAATCATAAATAAAAGTGATAAACCATTTAGAACCTGAAGCATCTAGGCAAGGAGATGGTCCCCAAACATCAAAGTGAATTAATGAGAAAGGTACAATACTTTTATTTGAGCTAACTACGTATGGTACACAATGACTTTTGGCTAGAGTACAGGTGTGACACTCAAACATGGACTCAACTGACTTAAAGAACAGACTCAAAAATAAATGCTTCATATAACTCAAGGATGGATGTCCTAACCGATAATGCTATAACATGATTTTCTTATCATTTTTACTCAACTGGTACACACTATTAACTTTTCCAAAGCTAAAATCATCCATGTAGTATAACCCTCTTAGCCCCATAACCAATAATCTCCTTCATGAGAATATCCTAAAACAAACATAAAGTATGATACATTAGTGCACAACAATTTAATTCATGAGTGGCTTGTCCTATATAGAGAAGTTTGTTTAATAATGAAGTAACTAATAGTGTGTTGGGAAAGGAAAATGAGGGGGATAGTGCAACTTTACCGGCTCCAATAACTTTATACATCACTCCATTGGCATTTGTAATACACATTCATTTTGGCTAGGTAAATACCACCAAATCCTTTTTATCAAATGTCATATGGTCAGTTGCCCTTGAATCAATATTCTAGTCAGTTGAAGACCCTTATTCATAACAGTATAAGCCACAACTGGTGTTACCTGAACCATTAGGAAGCTCAGTTATGGTTGTGGGAGACTCCTTGCTCAACACTAAAGACTCGGTAAGTGATGTTTGGCCTGGGGTGTGTGCTGCTTGTTTAGTACTCTTACCCGCATCTACTTCACGCTTCCTTTTTAGATCTTGCCACCACTCATGATACCCATGTAGTTTGAAGTAGGTTTCTTGAGTATGTTTGGGGTTCCCATAGTGGGTGCACCCTTCTTTAGCTCTCTTATCTTCTTCTTTCTACTAGTCATGGGTGATGATCTAGCCTTGGACATTTAGAGACTCGGTGGATGGGTCTTATACCCTTTAGAGATCATGGTAGCACTTGGCAATATTGTCTCCGTACCACTTAGCATGATAGCTTGTCGAATATCCTCCCTTTGGCCTTGAGCGTAAGCTTATTCAACTGTAAGGAAGGGTCGAATATGTAGTACGTCACTTTGAACCTTATCTAAATGGTCGAATATGTAGTACGTCATCTAGCCTATCCAGAAAGGTATAGACTCTATCATCTTAGATATTGGCATTGTAGATCTAGAAATCCTGAACACACTTCATTAGGTTTGGTCTTTAAAAGTCTATGTCCCTCAATAATCCTTGTAGATTATTGTAGTATGATTCAATAGGTACTCCTGCCTGCCTCACTTGAGCTACTTGCCTTTTTAGCTCGTACACCCGTAAAGTTTTTAATCCATAAAAAAAAGTGATAGCAATAAAGTCCTATATATGTTTGGTAGTTAGATATCAAATGAAGTTGCCAATTAGAGATAGTTCCATTGAGTTTATCAACCATCCTTTTATAATGGCATTCTCCGTCCTCCACTTCCAAAAAGTTGGATTTGTTAACTCAGGCTGAGGAGTGTCACCGAGGACATATATGAGTTTGTCTTTGCTTGCTATGTACATCTCCATTACTTGAGACCAAAGGACATAGTTTTTTCCATCAAGTTTGATACCCATATGGGTACTGAAGTTATCATGATTTGAAGCCAGTGGAGTAAGGGCCTAGGTCAATGGTTGTTGCATCTTCATTATCAGTTCGTCTAGAATAGCAGTAGAAGGTTTCTCTTCTATCATCATTGGGTATGTCAATTATACCATTGTTCTTGGTTTTAGAGCCTTAGGATCATCTACTTTGATACCATGTAAATAATAAGAATTTAATATTAGAATTGAGGGAATATTTTTTTCTTATTTCTTCCTTCACAATACAAACATATATAGTTTACTTACATTTATCTTTGATAGTATAATCACTAATATGTATCAATCATTCCTAATTTACATAAATCAATTTCTTGATTTTCTCCCTCAATCTTCTCACTTCCTAATTTTATAATTATTCTATTCACACTATTCAACAATACACACAAATCTCTTCTTTCCAAAATGAATTCATGCCCATTTGGCCATTAGAGACATGCATCCAGCCCCGAAGAGAAGTGAAAGATTGGCCCCTAATTGAATCCATACATTGGTTTGCATCCTTGAGCTCATGAAATCTGCTGCTAATATGTCAACAAGTGCCATGTAAATTAATATCCCAGCTGAGCCTGAGTTGAAGATCCCCTCAACAATTAGAGCGGTGGGACTACTCTCTTTGTAAGCACTTGATATTGCAATGCCAATCGCTATCCCTATTGGAGTCGTTAGTGAGAAAAATATTGCCATAATTGTCGCATATCTGGATTTGAATTTTGCCTAAAATGAAATGCAACCAAAAAATTAACCCATTTCGCACAAAAATATAAAATATGAAATAAAATGACAAATATAATCCTAATAACTTTCAAAAAATTTTGAAGTTTATAAATTTTAACTTGTTTTTTCAACTTTTTAAAAAAACCTAAACTTTACATATTTTAACAATTTTAATACATATTTTTAAAATTTATATAAAAATCACAAACTTCACAACTTCTAACAATTTTAATATATTTTTTAAAAATTTATCAACAAAAAAAATTCTATTTCAATATTAAAATATATTTGTTAACCAATATTTTAGTATTGATAAAATGTTATGTTGATATGATGTCAAATATCTTTTAATTTAAAAAAAAAGGAGAGAATTTAATGAGTTAGCAAAACTTTTCTCCTTAAAATATATTATTTTAAATTAAAAATATAATATTTTAATTTGTCATTAGTTTATAATTGTTTATATGAGGCAAAAATATCTTCTTTTACTTTAAAATTGTAAGCTTTACATTTTTTAATAATTTTAACATATTACTAATTAAAAAATTCATTTCATTGTCTTAGAAGTAATTTTAAATTTTAAAAAAATTGAAATACTATTTTTTATTTTAAAATGATATATTTAAAAATTTTTTTTACTAACATAATAAATTCTCTTTTCTAATTAAAAGAAATTTGGTATCATATTAGCATTAAATACTACAACATTTTATAAGATGTTCAAAAATTGATTGAACAAATATAATTTAATATTGAATTAATTATCTAAAAAAAATCTTAAATCTTACGAGTTTTAACAAATTTTTAATAAATTTTCTTAAAAAATATATGTTAAAATTGTTAAAACTTACAAAAAATTTTATTTTTATTTTTATAAATGTTAAAAGAACATATTAAAACTGTTAAAAGATTAATTGAAAAAATATAGTAAAATTGTTAAAATTTGTAAAATGTATAATTTTTTAAGTATTTAGCTCGATATAAAACACATTGCCACACAGAATTACAAAGGAAAATAAATTATTTTAAAACTGAATAATTAGTGTATTCAACTAATAATTATTATTATATGTGGTGTCCACTGATTGTATTCTTTATATAATTTTGACAGTGATGACAAAATTATAGTTTTTCATACAAAAATCCATAATATATTTCAATTTTCTTTGAAAAAGTCAACCACTAAATTAAAACTTGAATTAATTAGCTTCTCAAAGGATTTGAGTTAGCCTAAAAATTAAGTACACTTCATAATATTTTTATAGTCCCAGATTAAAGTGTGGGTCGTATTTCGAAAGCAATATATTTAACTAAATTTTGGTACTACTGTTACTATTCTAATAAAATTATCATTTTTTGTGTATAATTTTAATTTTATTTTTTATTTCACCAAATAATTGTGTCTCTTTGCAGTCAAGAAAAATTATAAATCGAAATGATTGATACCATGTTGATCTTGCTACAGCTATGTTTGTTTATTTATTTATTTTTTCTGGTTCTGTGTGTGTATCTGTGTATGCAAGGTTCTAAAGAATTAAGTTAAATTAGTTGTTTATTCAAATTGACTACATATATATATAATTTTAATAAAAATACAAATTAGTCTGATATTAAAATGAGAACTTAAAAAGTTATTGTAATAATTTTCTGTGATTATTTTTTTATATTCAAAGTACATATATATTTTATTATGCATACTGATAATAATAATTAAATAAATAAATAAATAAAGAAAACAAAAAAATAGTTAATAAGGTACAAATTTTTTACTTTTCATGTAAAATTGAAAAGAGTTGAATAAAGTAGAGCTATTTAATTAGAATAATGGATATTATTTTAAATAAAATACAAAAGTGATGTTTTAAATGTAATAGAATTATAAATAAAAAAAATTTGTAATTTTTTAAGTAAAATTATAAAAAACTCAATTGTTTTATATGTAGAACTTTTGAAATAAGTACTGAAAAATAAGGGACATTTATTAAATTTTAAACATTATGATTTTCAACTCAACAAGAACAAATTATAATATTATTTGTTTTCAAAACCTATTTTAAAATAATTAATTAAATAATTTTAACAAATTATAAATTATAAATTAATTAAATAATTTATAAAAGTGAGAAATTTTATTTGGCTACTTTTTAAGAGCACATATATTTTTAATATGTATTGTGATAATAATAATTGAAAAAATAAAATGAAATAAAAAAAATAAATAATGGTTAGAAGCTATAGACTTTTACTTTTTACGCTAATTGAAGAAAAAATATTTTTAGTTGAATGAAAATATATAGAGATATTTTAGGTACCATAGAAAATAAAATTCTTTATGAAATAGAAAAGGGTTAATGAACCAACAAGTTCTATAACATTTTAAATATTTTAATTTAATCTTAAAATCAGTATTTTTTCCTAAAATTGAGTTATGAAAGATTTTGAAGACTTTCTCGTTAATCCTTCTCTGTTAATTAAAACAGAATGTGAATACGTATGACGTGTCACTTTAATGCCACATGTTTGTGGCCAATTCACACCTACATTCCCATGTCATAAGCCACATCCACAAAGTGTGCCAACACACAACTTTCCACCACCCAAAATAAAGAGATTAGGGTTAGTTATTTTTTTTTCTCTTTTCTTCTATTTCTACTACAGGCATAATACATACACAATCCATTATACTTGTCACTTTTTGTTAGTTTGACACATTAATTTATAGTTTTACCATTTTAACACTTAAACTTAGCTAAAATGCACTATTTTGCACTAATACTATAACATAATGCATCTACCACCCCTGTTCTTATCACTTTTTGTCAATTTGACACCAATACTTGTAGCTTTTAGTTAATTAAACTCTTATGATGTGACACATACTGATTTGCTATTCTGTGTCACTTGTACTGACAGAGATTTCAAAATTACATTTTAGTCAAGTTCAAGTGTCAAAATGGCAAAACCATAAGTTGAGTCAAACTGACCAAAAGTGACAAGTACAAATGTCCATGTATATATTATGCCTTCTACTACATTTTCATGTCTTCCCTTTTCTTTCCTCCTCTATTTCTTCTCTTTTTTTTCTCTTCTCATCTTTTCCCTATTGCAATACCATATAGAACAAAATATTGAAGCATGATTTGCTTCAGCTTCTTTTTGTTTTCTTTAGTAACAATCAAGGTTAGTTAATTCCTTAGAATCAAGCTTGACCACAAAATAGAACTCAGGGCTACACTAGTAAAGATAAAGAACAAATCAATGCATAGGTTATCTATAGAACCATATGAACTTGGAATTTATGGTATAGATTTCCAGGTTGTTCATTTTGTGGGCAAATAAAGGGAAAATAGTTAAGCTAAAAATTGTGAATTTTTTTTTTAAGAACCAACCTTAGCAGCTTTTTGGTATCAAATATATGCCCTTGATTAATTGAACTATGATAATGATGATCAAGTCCAATTAGCAGGAGCAATGATCTTATCATTTATTGTTGTTTACAAATTTTTTATTTGTGATGTTTGAATTTAAATTTATTATTTTAGGACAAAATAGGAGAGACAAAACCTAAACGGAAAGATGGCGCCATAACCTTTTTGTTTTAGGTGTTCATGTCATTACGATTGTAATGAATCTTGAAGATGAGTTGTTGGTGGTGTTAGGTTTAGAGTTTAGGGGACAAATTGAGAAGGTATAGGAAAAGATAAATTGTGTTTTACAAGGATAAGCAGAGATGGAGAATGACAGGAAAGCCATGGGTGAAAGGAAAAAGAGATTAGTTGTTTTAAGATTGTAAATTTTTGCTTTTTCATGTGTTTGAATTCTTGATTATATGAAAATTTCTTTTTTTTTTTTTTTTCATTTTGATTTCTTGATTATATGAAAACTTGAAAGGATGATAAAGAGATTGAAGGTGATGGTAGTGGAAAGCTATGCTAGGAATTTTTAATGGAAAAGAAGGAAGAGAAGGTGGTTTTGAAAGAGGTGTTGGTGGAAGAAAAGAGGGAGGAAGATGTGGTTGATAAAATGAAAAGGCATAATGAGTTGGCTACACATTTTAGTTAATTAGATGGGGTATAATTGACATTTGATGGCATTTTATTTGAAATAATGGGGATGGACTCATGTGAAATTCTTTAAAAACTTTGAGGACACAATAAAATAAGAAAAGTGGTTTTAGGACTTGATTGAAATATTTAAAAAATTGTAGGGTTATTATCCCAATAGAAAACTATTATTTTAAATGTGATAGAATTATAGTGTTTTAGATTAAGTAAAAATTGCATATTTCAAAACAAGGAATTTTAATAATTTTTTAAAAAATAGAAAATTCAACAATTTTACATGTAAGGATTTAGAAATAAATACTAAAATATGAGAAGGGACACTTGTCAAAATTTGGATTTCATGATTTTGGAGCTCAACATTTAATATAAATTAGCTGTTAATCTGCATTTTATGCATACTATAAACAATATTTATGAATTGTAGAGGCCCAAAACTTAAGAAGTGTTCATCTTTATAATTCACTATTCACTACTAAAAGCTATGTATAAAACTATTAAAAATTTTAATTTTAAAAAAATTAAAAAATAAAATATTTATTGTAGTTATTTAGTATTATTTTTTAACTAAAACACTTATTTATATCGCAATACAACTCAAATCTAAATGTATTTATATAGTAAATATTTTTCTACTCAAATCAATTAAGCCTTTTTCCAAACTATTAAAAATCCTATTTTTAAAAAATTAAAAATAAAACTTACAGTAATTATTTATTATTATTTTTAACTAAAATATTATTGTACATATCTCAATAACATAAGGTACAAATTAGACCCTCAATTTTACTCTAAGATTTATATTTAACCTTAATTTTTTTTTAATCCCATTTGGACCTTAATCTTTGAAAGTTATATTATATTGGACTATTCTTCAAAAAATTGTTGCAATTAAGTTCTAAAAACTAAAGAAAAGTTTAACGTTAATTAATAAAAACTAAAGAAAAGTTTAACATTAATTAATAAAAATTAACTCGAAGAACAAAGCAAATTGATGAAATTACTTTCAAAATAAAAATTTATAAAGTTTGTAAAATTTTTTAAAGACATTTAAGTTTATGGAAATGTATTTTTATATTTTTTAAAAATTTAAAAAATTTTTAAAATTTTTTTTGTAGATCTAATTTTTTTTTTTAATTTAAAAATTTTAGAATCAAACAATATAAATTTAAGAAAAAGGAATTAAAAATTTTCTAACCTAATAATTTTTTAAAAAATTTTAAATTTTAAAAATTCTTAAAAAATTGTTGAATTTATTAGAAAATTTTAAATTGTTTCTGGTTTGATTGTAAAAATTTTAAAAACTTTTAGATCTATAAACTTATTTTTAACTTTTTTAATTTTCAAAAAATATTAAAAAGAATAGTTCTTAAAAATTTAAAAATTGCAAAAAAAAATCATAAATATATATTTTAAAATTAATTTCATCAATTGTTATTGTTATTCAAAGTAATATTTATTAATTAATGTTATAGTTAAATTTTTTTTATTTTTAAAATTCAATTGTAACAATTCTACAATATAATCCAATGTTCAAAAATTAAGGTGTAAATGGGGACAAAAAAAGTTAAGATCAAATATAAACTTTGGAATAAAATTGAAGGTCCAATTTATATCTTATCCCTATCTCAACACTAATCTTATTATTGTTAAAATTAGTTTTAATTTTTTTTTTAAATTGTTATTCTATTAACATTATTTATTTAAATATTTTATATTGCAATCTCACGCATTGTGTGTCGACATTTGCAAAGTCAATTCATATTGTAAGCACTATCCTAATTCACTTTTCTTTTTTTTTACATGATTGGCCATAAATAAATTAAGAAGTTCAATTTTTTTTTTTAAAAAAAAAAAAAAAAAAAAAAGACGTTCAACCTGAGATATGCAACCCCCAAGTCCCATCCCCTCGAAAAGTTGATGGAAAGATAGTGCTGCTAAGAGAGGCTTTACTGTTTCAGTGCTCTGCGAAGCACCCAGAGATATTCCAATGATCAACGAGTGCACTACGATCCCTAACTCCAACACCTATAACAAACGCATACATCTTTACTCTAAAATGAATTTTTTTTTTTAAATTAAAAAAAAAAGTATAATCTTACGTACTTGTGATATAATCCGCCGTCTAATTAGCTCAGATAAATCCAGCTCTTGAGCTGGGGAGGAAGGACCATGAGTAGCATGAATGTGAGCATGTACATGTCCTAAAACCTCATCATCATTATCCTTCTCTTCATCGACATTTACAGTTTGTTTATTCTTGTTGAGGTGACGCCTCATGTAAAACCCCGTTGCGCACGAGTCCACCATTAATGTCCCAATCACAGATATCATAGCAACAAAGCCTGTGAAAGGAAAATTCCGCCATGGATTTTGGTCAAGACATGGTGATGTTAAAGCATGAAATGCCTCAGGCAGTATGTGAACGAAACCGGTTGATAGAATAACACCAGCAGCAAATGCCTTGATCATGAAGAATATATCATTTTCAGGGCTTAGAGTCGGTATCTTCTTAGCCAATAATGGAAGACTAACACCAACAGCACCAGCAAAAAGAATTGAAGCTGTGGAAGCTAATTTATACTTGAGTGCCTCACTTGCATCTTGTTTTGTGACTTCAGCATCACATGTACACTCACTGGAAACTATGGCAGGGCAAAGAATGATCAGAAGAGTTGTTATTTTTAAGATGTTGAGTGAACAAACTTGGAGGTTGATCATGGTAGACACTAGGAAAAGAATAGCCTAAAGCAACTTTTGTATTTTGTGGGTATTATTTTTGTTTTATTGAGGGGATTTTAGGTATGTAAACAGATCAAGAATCTATGCAAGTTATTGCAATTAGCTGGATGCTTTGTAAATTATCAGCATCTTTCACAGTTAACGAGGTCAAGATCCTACGGAAATAAAGGCTACAGTTGAAGGAAAAACAATGGCCTAACTTCAAACTGAAATACTATATGATAGCTAAGCTACATGTACATATGGAAATGATTTTCCTGGCGGGCTACGAGGAAAGCGGGGAATAAAAAATTCCCCAACCCCTGAGGTTTTACAAAAAAAAAATCACTTGACAATGAAATTGCCTCCCGTGAATTTCAGAAGCAATTTCGTCCAAACATAAATAAAATAAAATAAAATAAAATAATGCGAGTCGCTATCATTGTTTATATATATATATATATATAGAGCAGGTGCGCTTCTTTATTGTTATTGTCCTGGAGGAAAACGGACTTTCCCATACTAAAGGACAATGCGTGTCTTTGCATGTTATTATTATTATTAGGATAAATCTAAAGGGATACAATCTATGCAATACATTTTGACTAGAGATATTAAATACTTTATAAATTGAATAATATAACCTTATATAAATATGAAGAAGTGAATTAATGGTAAAGTAAAATGGTTATTAATAGCATTGAGAACCCAAATTGGTTCATTTATTCAGTTTGGAATAGTATTGTTATTACTAGGATGAGCTAATTCGGCTCTCATAAATTATTCAGTTTCAATTTGAACCCATTTGGGTTCACAATGCTGTTAATTAATATTATAAATGATTTGGTTCGGTTAAAAAAAATTAAAAAATTGACTAAATTAACCAAATATTCATCTTTATTTACACATCATTATTTTTATATTATATGTCCTATATCCTTTAATTTTAACAAAAAAAAAATTATGTTAATATTTGCCTCATATATTATACGAGACATTTATTTTTTAAAAAAATAAAATTTGAATTCTCGGTATTTTATATTATCAAATATACATTAATAGTCGAATCATTTGTTGTACCACTAGATTTTAATATACATATGTATGCCATATATGATATGTATGGACCACTATATGTATGCTATATACCAGATTTTAATTTATCAAATATAACAAGATAGCATAATTTTATATCATGTGCATGGAAATTCTTTCTCTTTTAAAATGCGATACAAATATTCCAATATAACTATACCCACATAACATCCTTTTAGATGTAATTTATTCTTTCATTTATTTATATACCTTAAAAATATTTTATCTTTTGCTCAAAAAATATTGATCTAAAATCACTTTAAAATCAATTATTTATAAATATCCATATAAAATCAATTTAATAATTTATAAATAAATAAATAAATATTTTATATTTTTATTGAAGGCTAAGTAATATAGTGATATAGTTAAATTCAAAATATATATGTTTAGGTTATTTAAAATATAATTATTTTAATTCATATACAGTTAAAAATAACTTTATTATAAATAAAAATAAAAATAGCAATAGAAAACAGTCAAATTTTCCTATGCAAAGTAAAATAATAATTTATTCAGTTTTCAATTTTAGGGGTTGCACTTTATTGGACTAGTAAGATCCCTAACTTTTAGTATTATATTATATATATATATATATATATATATATATATATATATATAATCATAAGAAAATTTCAACGAATAAAGATAAATTTTCATATTTATGAATAGGGGTGTGCATCGAACAGGTTGAGTCGTATCACAACCTAAACTAGGGAGTCATGAACAGTGTTAGGGAACGAGAATTTTCACGAATCCGGAACCTGTAACAAGCCTTCAAAATAAAAACATATGCAAACATATCACATAAATACATCAGAATTAGAACTTTAATTAATATAAAAGAAATCCATATTATAATATAATAAAATATCTTCATACAAATCTTTAAATACAAAAACACTGACTAATAAAATAATAGGTGCTACAATAAGAAGCACTACTATTGCAGCGTTTACTAAAATACAAGAATAGTAATAGTTCAATATTTATATAAATCGGCCAGGAAAAAAAGAATCCAATAAATAGGTCTAATAGAGAGGTCTGAAGTAGAAAATCCTAAAAAAAATTATTGAAAAGGGGTCAAACCTCACTAAGTGAATTATTATTATATATATATATACGCAACCTAAATACATAGGTACTCAAGTATCAGTATAATAATAATAATAATAATAATAATAATAATAATATATTTCATACAAATGCTAAAAATTCACTTTTATTTTAATAATAAATGCAGAAGAATTTTAAGTGAAGGATCGGTGCAGAATTCCTAAATTTTCCACAACCTTAATCATTATATTTACTTAGCCAACTGGCTTTCATAACTCCAAATATTTCTTTATCCAGCTTTTTGATTGTGAACTAGCCTCAAGTACACAAAAAGTCAACCGAGGATTTTATATATATATATATATATATATATATATATATATATATATATATATATATCATACAAATGTTAAAAATCTACTTTTATTTTAATAATAAATGCAGAAAAATTTTAGGTGAAGGATCGGTGCAGAATCCTTAAATTTTCCACAACCTCAATCATTATATTTACTTAGCCAACTGGCTTCTGTAACTCCAAATATTTCTTTATCAAACTTTTTTGACTGTGAACTGACCTCAAGTACACAAAAAGTCAACCGAGGATTTGCATTTCTACTACCGGTGCTAACTAGCCCAAGTACCTTATATGTCAACCGAGGATCTGTAGTCACACCCCTTTATCCATCATTCACAACAATTATAATTTCCATATTCAGAATCAATCAAAATTTAAAGTCTAATATGTAGCGTACTATTGTGTAACAGTCTTAGTATGACCCGCTAGGTGGCACGTTTTACAATAATTTTCCAAAAATGTTTATTATAATAAAAAAAAATGAAAATTCATAATAAAATATAACAACATATATATAATTCAAAATAAATATTATCAATTATATATATGGAAACATATCTATAAATATTAATAATAATAAATATGATTTAATAAAATGAGTATAATTAAATTCATATTTATTAAAAATATATGTATGTTCACAATATTAATCTACATGCAATATATACATATAATAATAACTCACAGTTCGAGTGTGCTCCTTTACCCTGACCCGATTCAATAGGCCAAGCTCCTGGAGCAGCAAAGGAAAATAATAATATTATTATTATAAGATATAAGTCCCGAATTTTATACTTCTAGAATTTCTAGAAAACAACTTAATCTAGAACACAACTCAATAAAAATCAAAACTCAGGACTGATCCGATGTCATGTTTTACTAAAATTCTATCGAAAATTCGGTAGAGTCTCCTCTATAGAACAAACGTCACTCTACTAAAAATATAGCCGATTCTGCATGCAAACACACTTCAAATACATAGAATGCTCAACTTCTCGGGTTGGACCCCTAAATTATATTTATTGCCCAATCGATAATCAATATACTCAAAATCAATAAAATAATAGTAAATAATAGTAATTCACTAAAATTCATAAAAATCAATAAAATACCACAATTCAATTTATTTAAATAATAAAAGCATCAAATATATCTATTTTCAAAATAAATAATAAAATCCAAAATATAATTAAATAATATTAATAAAAACCCATTTTTCAAATATTTGAAATTAACTAGCATAAATTACAAATAATTATTTAAATTGCCCAAATATATAATAAAAATAGCTAAAAATTCATTTAATCATAAAAATAATAGATAAAATTATTATTCAAATATATTTCTAGAAATTATTATTAATTAGCTAAAATTAGTAAATAATTCATAAAAAATATTTTAATACTATTTATTACTCAAAAATTATTTAAAACATAGTAATTAATAATAATTTCAATTAAAATATAAAATTTACTAATTCTGAGCCAAGACATCCCTCGTGAACAGTAACTGAGCTCGGAATAGTGTTCAAAATTCAACTATCCCCAAAATCGAATTTAAATACATTTTTGGAAAGCTTACAACTTCAATATAACTAATCTAAAGTCAATTTAATATGAATAAAATCAATTAACACAAAATCAACAATTAAAATTAAGAACCTTAGAATGAATTATCTAAAATTGAAGCTGAATTAGAGTTTAATCACGAACTACCTTAGGGGAAATGAAGCCCATGTCGAGAGCTTCCAAACGAGACTAGTGCGAGCTCCAACCATCACTAGAATCATTATCGGTGGCCTCCGAAAGCTCTCAGCACCGAGAGGAAAAGAAGGAGGAAGAAAGAAATGAGCTCGTCGGAGCTAGGGGAAGGAGAGATCGACATCACTGTTACTGCTAGTGGTGGTGCACGCAGTGGTAAGGCGGTAGCAGGAGGAAGCTAGTTCGCAATTTTGAAATGCGCAGAAAAGAAGGAGAAAGGAAAGGGAGGGAAGGAAAGAGAAAGGGAGGGGGGGGAGGGAGGCGAAGGGAATTACATATATATATATATATATATATATATATATATATATAAAAGGAGGAAAGGACAAAATAATATAAAAAAAAAATTTTAATTTAAATATTTTCTTTTCTAATTAAACTCACCACAATATTAAAAGATATAAAATTACACTACAATAAATAATTCACAAATAATAATAATAATAATAATAATAATAATAATAATAATAATAATAATAATAATAATAAATTTGAGTTTTAAATTTCAATTTAATTTTAATACCATAATATAATAAAATAATTAATAGCACTAGAATTTACTTTAGTCTCACAAAATAACCATAATATAATAATTAAATAAAATATTTATTAACACTGCAAATCCCAAAAATTAATTTAATAATTTATAAAAATATTAGGTTATAACAATCTTCCCGCCTTACAAAAATTCAATCTCGAATTTCAAATAAATAGAATAGAATACAAGAATTCATCGAGGAAAAAGGTAAGGGTAAGCCACTCGCATCTTAGCCTCGGTCTCCCACGTGCGTTCCTCCATGTTGTTGCTCCTCCACAACACCTTGACCATCGGGATCTGCTTCAAATGCAACTGACAAACTTGATAATCCACAATCACAACTAGCTCTTCCTCATACATTAGGTCTTTATTCACTTCCACACTTTAGGGCTGCAACACGTGCGAAGGGTCTGAAATGTATTTCCTTAGCATTGAGACATGGAACAATGGATGCACTTGAGATAAATTCAGAGGCAAATCCAATTAATATGCAACTATGCCCACTCTCTTTAGAATCTCGAAAGGTCTAATGTATCTTGGTGCTAACTTCCCTTTCTTGCCAAATCTCATCACACCCTTCATCGGTGATACCTTCATAAATACATAGTCCCCAACTTGAAACTCCACATCTTTGCACTTTGAATGCGTATAGCTCTTTTATCTGCTAGTTATGGTTTCTAATATTCTTATAAACAAAACAACCTTCTCATCTGCATCCTAGATAATCTCAAGTCCAATCAACTTGCTTTCTCCAATCTCATCCTAATACAAAGAGGATCTACACTTCCTTTTATATAGAGCTTTATACGATGTCATTTCAATGCTACTATGGTAGCTGTTATTGTAAGCAAACTCTATTAATGGTAGATGATCATCCTAACTACCTCTAAGATTCATCACACACATTCTCAACATATCCTCAAGTGTCTAGATCATCCTCTCTGATTGACCATCTATATGAGGGTGAAAAGCAGTACTAAAATCAATCTTGGTACCCATTGCTTCTTGCAACTTCTGCCAAAATAAAGAGGTAAACACTAAACCTCTATCAGATATAATAGAAACATGCACTCTATGAAGGCACACAATATGCTTAACATATAGTTATTAAACTTGGCTGCAGAATAAGTAGCTTGAACTGATAAGAAGTGAGCTAATTTGGTTAACCTATCCATAATCACTAAGATGGAATTATATCCATCCTTTGAATAAGGTAACTCTATAACAAAATCCATAAAAATTCTCTCCCATTTCCACTCAGGAATCAGAAGAGGCTGAAGCTTCCCAAAAGGCTTCTGATGCTCAACTTTCACCTGCTGACAAGTCAAGCACTTAGTGGCATAATTAGCTATATCCTTCTTCAATCCATCCCATAAGTGCAAATCTTTAATGCTATGGTACATCTTAGTAACACCTGGATATACACTATAAGCTACAAAATGTGCTTCTTCTATGATCTCTTCTCTAAAATTATCCACATCTAGAACACATAATCTACCATTTATCCATAAAAAATCTTCATCATTAAGTGTAAAATTAGTGAACTTCCCTTCATGAACATTCTCCTCAAGCTTTACCAAAATAGGATCTCGACTCTGAGCTATCTTAATCCTATCCCTTAACACTGATATGACTCTGAACTGAGCTAGTAGTCCTCCTGATCTGCTTATCTTTATCATCAAACCTTGATTCACTAACTAGTGCAACTCTTGGATCAGAGGTATCCTCTCCATACTAATGTGAGCAAGACTAGTCGAGGACTTTCTACTTAAAGACTACTTGAGGACTTTCTACTCAAAGCATCTATTATCACATTAGCTTTGCCTGAATGGTATAGGATATCACAATCATAATCCTTTAGGAGTTCTAACCATCTTCTTTGCCTTAAGTTCAAATCTCTCTATTGGAAAATGTACTTTAAGCTCTTGTGATATGTGAAAATCTCACAACTCACTCCGTACAAATAATGTCTCCAAATCTTAAAAGCAAAGATCACTGCAACCATCTCTAGATCATGAGTATTATAATTTTATTCATGCTTCGTTAACTACCTATAAGCATAAGCTATCACCCTACCTTTCTACATCAACACAAAACCTAAGCCAACTCTAAAAGTACGTAATACACAGTGAACTTATCTTCTCCATTAGGCAAAGTTAGAATAGGAGTTGTGGTCAACTTCTCCTTCAGTAATTGAAAACTATTCTCATAAGCATTTGACCACTTAAACTTCACATTCTTTTGAGTTAGGCGAGTCGTAGGTACTATAATTCTCAAAAAATCATGCACAAATCTCATATAGTACCTAGCTAAACCCAAAAAACTTTGAATCTTAGTGAATGATGTCAGTTTGGACCATTCAAACACTGCTTCAATCTTTTATGGATCAACCTAAATACCACCTTTTGACACCATATGTCCAAGGAATACAACACTCTCCATCTAGAAATCACACTTTGAGAATTTAGCATAAAGATGATATTCTCTCAATGTCTACAATATTGTCCTCAAGTGATATACGTGCTCCTTTATACTCTTCGAATACACTAATATATCATCAATAAAGACCACTACAAATTTATCCACAAACGGTCTGAACACCCTATTCATTATATCCATAAAAGCAGTTAGTGCATTAGTTAACTATAAACTCATAGTGACCATATCTAATGCAGAATGTTATTTTGGAACATTGGCTTCACTGATCCACAATTGATGATAACCTGACCTCAAGTTAATCTTGGAAAAGAATTGTGCACCCTAAAGTTGATTAAAAAAATCATTTATCCTCAGAAGAGGATACTTATTTGTCACTTTCACCTTATTAAGCTTTTTATAATCAATGCACAGTCTTAGTGTCTCAGTGTGCCATCCTTTTTCTTCACAAACATGATTGGTGCACCCTAAGGAGAAACACTTAGTCTAATAAAACCCTTATCCAGCAAATCTTGTAACTGCTCCTTTAACTCCTTCAACTCGGCAGGAGCCATTCTATAGGGTGGTATTAAAATAGGAGCTATGTGTGGGACCATATCCATACAAAATTTGATCTCTTTATGATTTAGTAAACCTGGAAACTCATCAGGAAAGACATAAGGAAACTCATAAGCTATTGGAACATCTAAGATAGATGTCTTCTCCATTAAAGTATCCCTGATCAGTGCCAAGTATCCCTGACAACCTTTCCTCAGCATCTTCCTAACTGTGATGGCGAAGATAAGATTCTAAGGTGCAAAAATCTTGTCACCCACAAACTTAAACTCTTAATCATTCAAAAATCTAAAAATCACCTCTTTTCTTCAACAATCAACTATGGCATAGTGCTGAGATGGCCAATCCATACTAAGAATCACATCAAATTTGATCACATCCAACAACACTAATTCCATTGACAATTCTCTGCCTTTTACTAACACCGGACACCTAAAAAGAACAATGTTTGTGTCCAATGAATCACTTAAAGGAGTGGCAATAAATAAAGCAAATGCCATCCTTGAAGCTTGCCAACACGACTTCGAAGCAAAAATAAAGGACATAAAAGAATATATGGCACCTGGATTAATCAAGACTCTAGCATCCAAGTAATAAACTGGAAGTATACCTGTGACAATGACATTAGATGCCTGAGTGTCCTATTGAGTGAGGGTGAAAACTCTGGCCTAACCTCGGTCTCCCTGCTAGTTGGTGAAGCTTGACCAAAGCCTTTGGCATTACCTCTGCCATGCCCCTACTGGGCAATAAACTACGATGTACTTGGATACTGAGCTGGAGCCAACTGATAAAGAGCTGGAGCTGCACTGGCAAAAGACTGTTATGGAAACTGCTGCTGATAGCCAGAATAGGGACACGCTCTAGTAAAGTGCCCTATCTGTCCTCATCTAAAGCAAGTCAAAGGAGTCATGTAATAGGGTCCTTAATGGACTTTACCACACGTCTGATAAGCACGAGTTGTAGAGTGCTACCATATCTAGAACTCTATCCACTGCTGCTATTGGTAGTACCAGAACCAAATCTGATAGGCCTACGAACTCCTTCATAGGCATGTCTCCTACTTCGATGATATTTGTGCTGCTATCTCTGGTCCTACTGAATAGAGCCTCTCTACTGACTGCTAGGGCCTATCTGAAATGTCTAGAATGGTATGCTTTGAGATCCACCAGTTTGAACACCTCCTATATAATAATAGTTAGGAATGACTCCTTACCTTATCAGTCTGAGCTCTATCTCTTTGACCAACTCTATCATGGACTCAAGAGTAAGGCCTACAGTAGGCATCCCAGCAAATGCAGAATCCAATCTAGTAATGTACATAGTGACTGTAAAATAATGATCCCTTGATAAATCCTTCTCAAAACGGCCCAATATGAGAAATTCTCTAGTGTAGTCCTTCATTAACCTGTCACCTCTGCTAATATTGGTCAATCAGAGTCTGAAACTTATCAGCATAGTCTCTGGACAGAAATACCTCATGAATTTCTCTTGAAATTAAGCCCAGGTGAGAGTTGTTATATATGGCTGGATGACCTACACAAACCAATCCAAGGTTGGTCCCTCAACAGATAACTCAATGATTATAATCCTTTGGTACTTGGTGTGAGCAGTCTGAGTCCTCATTTTTATAGCATGCAAAAAATTCTAGAGGATCAATAGTCCCATAAAATGATATCCTACCAACTTTAACATAAAACAAGAATGCCATTAGGTCAAACATGCCCCACTAATACACAGGCTGCATCTACGGTAAGGGTAGAGGTATAACAACTTCCTCATATTCTTGCTCTACAGGTTCCTCATCTTGTAACTCTCTCTGCCTACAATAGCCTATCGCTCCTCGAGGTCTACCTCTACCTCTACCTCTACCTCTGCGCCTAACTGGTAACTTTAAGAGTAGAACCTCATCCTAAAAAGACTCATCATCCTCAGCCTTAACGACTAGTGGAATGACACACGCTTGCCTCCTCATTTTGAAAAGATAAAAATCAATGAAATTAAAAAAAAAACAATAAATAGACATCCTACCGGTGACGTAGAAAACTATAATAAAGAAAATTTATCGAAGACATAGTCAAACCTAATATGCTGCATAGGTCCACAACACTAAAACCTAGACTATGATATCAACTTTGTCACGACCAAAATTGGGGAGTCATGACTGGCGCTAGGGGATGGGAATTCTCACGAATCCAAAACCTGTAGCAAGCCTTAAAAATAAAAACCCATGCAAACATATCACAAAATATGTTAGAATCAAAACTTTAATTAATATAAAAGAAATCCATATTATAACATAATTAAATATCTTCATACAAATCTTTAAATATAGAAACGCTGACTAATACAATAATAGGTACTACAATAAGAAGCACTATTACTGCAACGTTTACTAAAATACAAGAAGAGTAATGGTTTAATATTTACATAAATCGACTGGGGAGGAATGAAATATCCTGAGTTTTTAGACATTTTTAAACTGCATCGGGATATGCAGTGTTAATATATATATATATATATATATTGATGATTATTTTCATGAGTTTGTTATTATTAAGTCATTTTAATTATTTTTAATTATTTTAAAATATTTACGTAAAATTTTCCCGAAAATTTTATTTTCGGGAAAATTAAAACGTAAATAATTTAATATTAATTATTTTAAATAATTTTACGAATTTGCATGAACCCATACATAATTTTAAAGTGCTAAATAAAATGTATATATGTACATTTATTTAAATTAGGGTTTAATTAATTACCTTAATTTTTATTATTTAGTTTTAACATTAATTAATTAATTATAAGTGTAAAAATTATTAAATATAATAAAATATTTGTGTGGTGAGAATTATTTGTGTGTAGGAATATATATATTATTATAATATAAGATTGGATATATATATATATATATATATATATATATATATATATATATATATATATATATATATATATATATATATAATTATATACATTATTATTTATCAAAAATCAGAAGTTTGCTTTATTTATAGTTTTGCCACTATCTTCATCTTCTTCCCTCCCGATCGGTTTCTCCAATTTTCGGCCAATTCAAGCTGGTTTTCTTGCCGTCGGTGTGCCTCTCCTCCTTCCTCCTCCCTTGCCAGCCATTCTCGACTCCTGAATCTCTCTATTTCGGTGTGTTTTGGCCAAAAAAGCAAGGAATAGCTGAAAATCAATCAAGCTCCGATCGACATGATTCCGGCCACCAAATTCGATGCCACCTGTCTTTATCTTCTCCTTGAGCTCTAGTGAGTGTGATTCCAAGCTTTTTTTCACTTAAAATGGTCTAGAGTTTCCTAGGTTTCAATTTCTTCATTTCGGCCATTTAGGGTTTTGAATTTTTTTGAGCTTCAATTTGATTGATTCATAAAAAATTCATTCACAAACTTTGATCCTGGAAGTTCAATCTACATGCTGTAATTTTTGTAGAATTTTTGGAATTTATTTTTATTTTTGGGTATTTTTGATTATTTTATTAATGTTTTCTAATTTTCAAAAATTAATTAATTAAATTATGAAATTATGTTTTATGGTAATTATAGGTGTTTAAATGAATTATAGAAATTTATTTGTAATTTTTATGAATTTTTATATATTTATTTGGAATTTATTAAGTTTATGTAATTTTGAAAAATAGGGTTAATTATGTGTTTAATTGAAATAAATTGGTTAATTAAGTATATTTATTGATATTATTGAAATATATGTTGAGAAAATTAATTTTTTGCAATTATATTATTTTTGGTGAATTTTTGAGTAATTTTAGTAAATTTATATATATAGGGGTATTTTGGTAATTTGACACTAAATTGGCTAAAAATATAATTAAATTGGTTTTAATAGTTATTTGAGGTATAAAAATGATTCCTACAAATTATTTAGTATTTTTAACTAATGAAAACTATTTTTTGTAAATTATTTTCAAATTATATATATAATATATACGATTTTTCTATATTAATGAGTTTGTGTCAGTTTTTAATAAGTTTTAGGGTTAATTATATAATTTAGAATTATAAAATGTATTTTTATTATAAAAGGGGATTTTCAGTATTTTGTAATTATTCTGTGAATTGTGAACCTCGGTCGGTGAATTGAAGTTTGGAGTCCGACCGAGGGATTATAGTTATGAATTGTGTTATTTCGAAGTGTATTTCTTTGCAGGACCAGCTCTACTCTTTGAGTAGAAAGACATCCGTTTTACAGGGGAGGTTCTGCCGGATTTTCGGTAGAATTCTAGTAAAATGTGATGTCCGGTCAAATCCCTATTCTAATTCTGTGTCTAAAATTCTAGATCGAGTCTTTAAAATTTTCGTTAAATTTATTCTGATTTCATATTGTCATTTGTTTTTTTAGTTTTGCCGAGACCGAGGCCTAATGGATCAGGCCCGTCGAGTTTGTCTCGTTGAGCGCTATCATGTGAGTTATTATACTGTATATATATGCATTGCATATAGGATGCATCACTTAGGGTTTTCCATTTTCATTTTATGTTTTTAAAGTAATTTAAATTATAATATTTTTGGCATATCTAGGGTTGTATTTTTATATATATGCATATTATATAGTTATGCATGTTAGTTTGATATATGCACATTAAACAATTAGGTTTAGGTTTAATACATTTGAGCAAAATACACATGTTTTAAAATGTACACTTAGTCACAATTATTCTATTAAATGATTAGTATACTTTAGGTATAGTTTCGGTATATTTTAGGTTTATTCTTAAATAATTACATGCTATATTATAAACCTACACTTAAATTGTTTTTAAGTTTATTTTTGGTATGTTTTTGATATATTTTCCCAAATAAATGTATGTTTTATTATTAATTAAAACCTAAAATATTAGTGGTATACTTAGGGTTTAATTGTGATATATGCATGCTAGAAAATTAGGTTATTTTGGTATATTGTGAATCTAGGTTAAACCTAAACACATATTTAAATGAACATTTATACATAAATGTTTTATTAAATGATTTGTGTACTTAGGGCATATCTTTTGTATATTTAGGTATATTTTTAAGAAAATGCATGTTATATTATTGTTACACATTTAAATTTTTTTTAACTATATTAATGATTTACCTTTAGTTTATTTCATATTTTATTTGACATATATATACCCGAAATATACTGGATATATTTTAGGTATATATATGGTTGATTTAATTATTATGAATATCGTTCCACATTAATTATTTTTAGAATGAATGATTTATTCTAAGTGAAGGATATTAATAGAATGTGCTTCCTAGTGGGCAACACTAGGGCCGTGTACATATCGGTGCGAAAGATAAGGGTTGAGTGAGAGTTAATTTTGGATGATTACAATTGATTAGATTGAGATTAATGGCATGATAGATAGTGTGATTGTGGGGCCAATCACACTGACAGTCAGACTGCTGGAGCTCAGTTGACTTAGTGTCTCGGGGCCAGTCTACTGTCCATAAGTGGATTGAATGATCTATTAGGTTGATTGAGATGTGAGGTGATAGATAGTGTGATTATTGGAGCTCGGTTGACCAAGTGTCTCGGGGCCAATCACATTGACAGCCAGACTGCTGGAGCTCGGTCGACTTAGTGTCTCGGGGCCAGTCTGCTGTCCAGTTTGGAATAAGTGTTCTATTTGGAATCAAGTGAGCCTGTATGGCTAGAGTGATAATAGGGTTGATTGAGGTTGTTATTATTAGGGTTCTATGGATCCTTCATGAATTAAAACAAACGTTTTCTGCATTTTGTATATTTATATGAGCAGAGTTTGGCATTCGTGTGAAATGTATGTATATATATACATATAAGAATGTCAGATTGTTATGGTTTAGATTGCATGTATATATAGTATAATAATTCACTCAGTAAGGTCTGACCCCCCTCAATTATTTTTTTTCAGGAGATTCTTTATCGTTAGACCTTAGTTGTAGAGTTCCTCATCGGTGTTCTTCAGTCCCGGCTATTTTATATAATGTATATTCTGAACTTTGATTTGTATTCTAGAAACTGTAGTAGTTGTGTTATTGAATCAGAATAGTATTATATTGTTTTAATATTATATACTCTAAAAATTTATATTTGAACACTGTATGATTATGTATTTATGTATGAAAGGATTTGGAGTATTTATTTTATATATTGATTCGAAAAATTTTAATTCTGTCGTATTTTTATTTATGTATTGCATGATTTTGTTTTTCGAAGGCTTTCTACGGGTTCCGGATTTGAAAGAATTCCCGTTCCCTAGTGCCGGTCATGACTCCTAGTTTGGGTCGTGATAAAGAAAAAGTCTATTGAATAGCTCTAATAAAGAGCTCTGAAGTAAAAGATCCTAAAAAAAAATATTGAGGGGGGTCAGACCTCACTAAGTCAATTGTTATTATATATATACACGCAACCTAAATACATAGGTACTCAAGCATAGATATATATATATACATGATTTCATACAGATACTAAAAATCCACTTTTATTTTAATAATAAATGTAGAAGAATTTTGGGTGGAGAATTAAAGAAGAATCCTTAAATTTTTCACAACCTTGATCATTGTATTTACTTAGCCAATAGGCTTCCATAACTCCAAATATTTTGTTATCTAACTTTTTGGTAGTGAACTAGCTCTAAGTACACAAAAGATCAACTGAGGATTTGCAGTTCCACTACCAGTGCTAATTGGCCCCGAGTACCCTATAGGTCAATTGAGGATCACACCCCTTTATCCATCATTCACAACAATCATAATTTCCATAGTTGGAATTAATCAAAATTCAAAGCCTAATATCTAGTGTACTGTTGTGTAATAGCCCTAGCGTGACCTGCTAGGTGGCACGTTCTACAACTATCCTCCAAAAATATTTATCATAATAAAAAAATAATGAAAATTCGCAATAAAATATGACAACATATATATAATTCAAAATAAATATTATTAATTATATATGTGGAATATATCTGTAAATATTAATAATAATAAATATGATTTAATGAAATGAGCATAATTAAATTCATATTTATTAAAAATATATGGATGTTCATAATATTAATCTATATGCAATATATACATATAATAATAACTCACAGTACGAGTGTGCTCCTCTATCCTCGCTCGGTTGGCCCGGTTCGATAGGCTTAGCTCATGGAGCAGCTAAGGAAAACAAATATTATTATAAGAAATAAGTCCCTAATTTTATACTTCTAGAATTTCTAAAGAACAACTTAATCTAGAACACAACTCGATAAAAGTCAAAACTCAGTACCGATTCGATGTCATGTTTTGCGAGAATTCTACCAAAAATTTGGTAGAGTCTCCTCTATAAAACGGACATCACTCTACTAAAAGTATAGCCGATCCTGCACACAAACACACTTCAAATACACAAAATGCTCAACTTCTCAGGTTAGGCCCCTGAACTATATTTATTGCCCAACCGATAATCAATATACTTAGAATCAATAAAATAATAGTAAATATTAATAATTCACTAAAATTCATAAAAATCAATAAAATACCACAATTCAATTTATTTAAATAATAAAATCTAAAATATAATTAAATAATATTAATAAAAATCCATTTTTCAAATATACGAAATTAACTAGCATAAATTACAAATAATTATTTAAATTGCCCAAGTCTATAATAAAAATAGCTAAAAATTCATTTAATCATAAAAATAATAGATAAAATTTTTATTCGAATATATTTCCATAAATTATTATTAATTAGCTAAAAATAGTAAATAATTCATAAAAATTTTATTTTAATACTATTTATTACTCGAAAATTATTCAAAATATAGTAATTAACGATAATTTCAATTAAAATATAAAATTTACTAATTTATACTAAATTTTTCAAAAATCAAATTTTTACATAAACATTCAAAAATTTATAATAAATAATCGGAACATAATTTCAATAAACTTTTTTAACAAAATATTCTTAAAATAATTAGTAGAATTTATTAAAAATAAAATGTATTTATAAGCCGGGATAGCCCTTGTGAACAAAAACCGAGCTCGGAATAGTGCTCAAAAATCAACTATCCCCAAAATCGAATTTAAATACATTTTTGGAAAGCTTACAACTTCAATTTAACTAATCTAAAGTCAATTTAACATAAATCAAACCAATTGGACACAAAATCAATAATTGAAATTAAGAACCCTAGAATGAATTATCTAAAATTGAAGCTAAATTCGAGTTTATTCAAACGAATTACCTTCGAAAAAAGGAAGTCCACATCAAGAGCTTCCAACCTTGACTGGTGCCAGCTTTAACCACCATCGAAATTATCATCAGAGGCCTCCGAAAGCTCTTGGCATCGAGAGGAAAAGAAGGAGAAAGAAAGAAATGAGCTCATTGAAATTGGGGGAAGGAGATATCGACGTTGCTGGTGATGGTGGTGGTGGCACATGCAGTGGTTAGGCGGCAACGGGAGGAAGCTAGTTCGTGATTTTGAAATGCGTAGAGAAGAAGAAGGAGAAATGAAAGGGAGGGAAATGCAAGGAAGGAAAGAGAAAGAGGAGGGAAAAGTGAATTTTGTATACACACACACACACACACATATATATATATATATATAATCAAAAAGGAGAAAAGGATAAAATAATATAAAAATAATATTTTTAATTTAAATATTTTCTTTTCTAATTAAACTCACCACAATATTAAAATATATAAAATTACACCACAATAAATAATTCATAAATAATAATAATAATAATAATAATAATAATAATAATAATAATAATAATAATATTATTATTATTATTATTATTATTATTATTATTATTATTATTATTATTATTATTATTATTATTATTATTATTATTATTATATAAAAATAAATTTGAGTTTTAAATTTCAATTTAATATTAATACCATGATATAATAAAATGATTAATAGCACTAGAATTTACTTTAATCTCACAAAATAACCATAATATAATAATTAAATAAAATATTTATTAACACTGCAAATCCATAAATTACTTTAATAATTTAGAAAAACATAAGGTATAATAGGTCGAATTCGGGGGCAAATAGTAAAATCCAATAGGATATCAAGTTAGTGGAAATGGTGACCGAACCAAAGCCAAAATGAGAAGAAAATGCATGAGGTTGGACACCCAAAATTGTCAGGTTAAGATTAGGTAAGTTGATTCGATTGGGCCACTAGGCTGTGGGCCTAACTTTGATGAGCCTAATGAAAAAAGAAAAGTAAATAAATTATAATTTTAAGGTCAAAGCCCAAAAGTTATAGAATCTATAAAATACGAGAGCCCAACTAATTGTTAATTTATTACCTATTTGGGCTCTAGAATGCTAAAATACTATGTTGTTTTTCTACATTCATTTCCAACATAATCAATAATTTCTATACTTCTAATATTCTATTTCAATTACATGAGTTAGCAAAAAAAAAACTATCATTTTCTCATGAATAATTCTCCACAGTATGTCCAAAAATAATTTGTATGTTTGAACCCAAGCAGCATAAAAAAACACATTCCAAGTTCTGCTGCTACAAAATATTTACCAAAAAAACAAAAAGATCTTTCCTGTAAGGAAACACAAAAATTAACTGAGGGTCTGATTTAAAAAGATTGGCCAATGCAGCAAGTTAAAAAAAAAATTACAATTGGTTATGACTTAGAATAAATGTTTTAATTAATCTAAGACACGACACCACATTATTGGTTACAACGAAATACCCCCTAAATAAATGCAATACAAGTGATATCAAATTTAAACAAATCATGAACAAGGTGGAAGATTCATCATCGCCACACCCGAGGATGCAGATACGGCAAAATAACTAGCATGGGGGATGAAGCATGCTAAAGAAGTAAAGATGCATGAATAAGTGTAAGATATAATGCATGAATAAGTGTAGGATATAATGCATGAATTAAGCAATTATAGCTGGCACATATTCAAGTCGAGCAAGCATATAATGAAGACAAGCAAGTACTCAAGGCAAGTAGGCAATAAATGCTATTGGAGTGCATGCAAATAATGGAGAACAGAGATAAAAAAAAAAGTAGACTCAGAAGTTAGAAATAATCAATCAAGTTAGGTTAAGAACGTAGCAATAATTTATTGGTTGCATTAATATGCCACCCAAGAGAATGCAACCAAGCAATTCTATGACTCATAGCATAGTGGAAGCTTCATGAAAGCCTAAACACATTAGAGTAGGCAGAAATAAGCACATCAATTGAATAAGACATGTAAATTAATAAAGGAAATAAGCAATAGAGTTTTAAGTTTTTTACTACAACTTCTTATTTGCCATTAGAATTATGTTGTGCCTGATGTTGGTTATGATGGATCAATACCCACAGGTGGAAGATCTATAAGCAAAGCAACCAAATCCAAATAAATTGTAAGTAAACAAAGAAAATAATAAAAAAGAATATTAAACAAAAATATATGGAGTCTAGACTTGCCCTTCTTAAAGCTGTCAAGTTCATTAATTTCTTCTTTAATAAAAAAGGAATCTTTGCTCAATCTCAATCTATCTTGTGTATAAATTAAAGCTTCCACAATCCTAGGAGTTAAAGAACTCCTAAATGCATCAAGCAACCTCCCTCCGGTGCTAAAAGCATATTCGGAAGCAATTATTGATATTGAAATGGCTAAAACATCATGAGCCATTCAAGAAAGTAGAAGGAGCCTTTTAGCATTTACTTTTCACCATCTCAAAATATCTAAATCCTCCTCTTCTTCTATAACAGACTCATAGAGATAAATGTCGAGGTTAAACCTCTTACTTCCACCAGAGCCATATTCCAATTTATGATGCTTAAATCGTGCTTTCAGCATATATAGAGGTTTGAAAGAAAGTATTGAAGCAGAAACAATATCAAATTGTCCCATAAGAGATGATTTAGCATCAGATTCAGGTTAACCATGTATAGCCATATAATCCTTAAATAATTCAAACAAATTATTATGCACAGATTGTAGGAAGCTTTCACCTAAATCAAGTCCAAACATTTGAGATAAAGAAAAAGATAAGTACTCAAGCTTGTATTTAGGATCTAACACAGATGCAACAAAAATTAAATTATTCATCTTCTTAGGATCCCCTCAGTATTTGTCAAATTTCTATTTCATATTAAGACCCATGGCTCTCACATTTAGGTCATCATACTGCTTCCACTCATTTAAAGTCTAATATAAATTAAAGATTTAAAAAAAAGTAGTATGTGAAGTCACATAAAGAGAACTAAAAATTCTCTTTGTCATTTCATAGAAGTGTTCAAGTAACTCCACCATTTTTTTAACAGATATCTAGTTAAAATAATTGGGCACATCTTTTTTCAAATCATATCTAAATGATGACTCAGATTCATGATAATTTTCAAAAGCCTTTTCATAAACACATGCAGTTTTCAACATCAAATAAGTTGAGTTCTACCTTATAAGAACATCAAGTGATAAACATGCTTTATAATTAATTCCAACTATATTAGCAAACTCTCTAAATTTCCTTAGTCTAGCTGGTGAGTTTCTTATGTATCTAACACATTCTCAAACCTTTTTTATAGATTCATTAACTTTTTTCAATCCATCTTGCACAATGAAGTTCAAAATGTGTACAGTGCACCTCACATGTAAGTACTTACATCTAACATAATTGACACCAAACATAATTTTTTTTAAAAATACCCCATGGTTAGTGTCATTTGAACTTGCATTATCTAGTGATAATGAAAATATTTCTAAGCCCCACTTAAGTAAATAATTTTTCAAAGCTTTGGAAATGTATTCACCTTTATGAGATGAAGCAAGCATAAAATATATATAATTTCCTTATGCAACTTCCACTGATCATCTATAAAGTGAGCTATGATGCACATGTAATTAATTCATCAAATAGATGTCCATGCATCAGTTGTAAAGCTCACCCTTTAATAATGATTATAAAATAAAATTTTTAAGGACTGCCTCTCAAGTAAGAACGCATCAAAATAATTCCTTGTTAAAGTCCATCTAGATGGCAATTTAAACCTAAGACAGGTAATACTTAAGAACTTAAAAAACCCCTCCCCTTGCATAAATTTAAAAGGTAGCTCATCAACAATTAGCATGTGTGCAATAGACTTCCTTATTGACTCTTTATCAAACTTCAAAGTGCCTAAGGTGCCTATTCCTACACATTCTTTGTTAGCTTCCACATTAATTGACGTAGGTTTCAATGTCAAATTTGATTGTCTAGTGTTTTTATCATGTGGATTTTCATATAGGAAAGCACATGACTATGAATAGAAGATGTATCGGGCTTCTTAGAGTGGCAATTAATTATTGCATTATAGTATATGCATGTCGCTTAATCCACTACTCCTACTGCGTTTTTTATTTACTCAAAGTGAACCCAAGTTTTTTATCTATGTTCAACCACTTTCTGTTTCTTTATTTTAAGCTACTCAGAGTTTTTTTTTATTAAATCTTCCACCTTTTATTGGCCTTGGCCTTGGGTACTTTCATTACCACCAACAATAGTATTACTAGTACCACTGTTGTTGGTAGTACCCACAATATTTTGCATTTACAAGCCAAAGAAAAAGGCACCAAATCATAATTAGATTTAAGTTATATCAAGTGACAACAACATATATTAACTTGAATGAACAAATTATACAAAGGCAAGCAGGCAACACAAAATCATTTGAAAGAAGAAATCAATAAATAGAAGTAGTGTAATAAAGGTAAATTTTTTAAAAGGAAAAGCATAAACACACAGAATCATTTGATTGAAAAATTTATTAAACATAATTAAATAATTTAAATAAAAACATTTTATAAATTCACTTATAATTAAACATAAAGGAAATTTCTTTTCAATTAAGATAAACAATATTTTAATATTTTTAAGAAAAACATATAAATTTACAAAGGTTTTTTATATTAAAAACATAAAAATCAAAAACAAAATTAAAGGTTTTTTATATTAAAAACATAAAAATCAAAAATAAAATAAAATCATTCTTATTCAAGAGATAAAATAATACAAAATAACAAAAATTATAAAACACTTTTACCAAAAAAAATTTTACATTGTTCTTTGTCATTAAAAATAATTTTTTGAAACTAAAATATGAAGATTGTTCGACATTATTCACCTTTAGTTTAGATCTTCAACTAACAGACCTCTAAGCCTCTACCATATGTTTAGAATATAGAGATTTAAAGGAGAATACAAATATTCTTTAAAGCTTCTACCTTTTATTAGATTTAAAAGATCTATTGTGTATTTAAAGGGCTTCCAGCACAAATATAGAAGAACAAAAGGAAAAACGATATTAATCAACATTATAATATGAGGTTTAAAAAAAATTATCATATCATTAGGTCTAAAAATTTCTAACAACACTTACATAAAGAAATTGAAATCAACTAAGAGATATGGATAAGACAGATAGATCAATAATCTATTGATCTCAGATGTCTCAACATAATCACAGAGATCTCAAATCATTATAGAAACAAAATATAGGCGAACAGATCATTAGGTGATAATCTTAGAACACATCGATCATTATTAAGAACAAGAAGTCATTTGCATACAATAAAAGTAATGGGTCAAGGGCAGCTAGGGTTCGGGATTGAGGGTTAAAAGTTGAAGAAATATGAGGGGCGCTAGGTTATAGAGAGAGAATACAGAGCATTAGGAACTTAGGGTTAGAAATTGAAAGAGGCAATGGTGAAAATAAGAGGTCTATTAGGGTTAGAAGAATGCAATGTATTTATAATTAGGGGTTAATTAACCCCTACTAATGGTCATCAAAAATTCAGGCGGGTTAGTTTCTTACCATTAAAACCAAACTACCATCCAAATTCGCTATTTTTGGCCCACCATCAATTGATCCACCTCTCATACTCTCTTCACCTAATCCGGTCTTTAATCTTCAGGGTAGTTCGGGTTTAGTAATTCAAGTGACTGGGTATTTGCACACCCCTATTCATGAATGGTTTATGTGTATATTTTTTTTCATATTATTAGGATTTATTACTACTTTAATATTATATTCTTATATACTATTATTTTCACACCTATGGTAGGGGTGGCCATTGTTCATTAAACCGTTGAATCTGATTTGATGATTCATGGTTCAAGCAAAGGTGGAACTATCCCCCACCCTAATTCAAGGCCAGTTTTGGTCCTTATTAGTAATTCGACAAATTGATATTTTTTTTATAAAATTTTCTAATTTTGAATTGGAACTGCTAGTTTAAAAATGGAATTGGTGGTTCTGATTCTATAGGAATGAATCGACTCTAAACTAGTCATTTCTGATTTTGCATCGGTTTGAGCCCGATTTCAAATTTGGCTGGTTTGAATTCGAATTTTAATCGAATTGATTTTGGTCTAGTTCTAAACATGAACCGGCCTATGGTCAGCCCTACCTAATGAGGTCATTAAAATCAAATGAAAATACTAAGTCATCCCTTAATCAATTTTATAAATATAAAAGCAACGAAGGACATAAGTAAATGAACATAAAATCTATAATTAAGAGAGAGAAAAGTTAGCATATTTAGGAACTTTATTATAAGCAATGCATTGAAATTCTAAATTCTCTATATTTAATGTAAATATTTAAATTTTAAATTTTAATATACTATTAAAGATATTTTAGCCAAAAGATTTAATGAAAATACTTTGATATCCTTATATTTTAATGAAAAATATTCTAAATGCCCTTTTCTATCCAAAATTTATGGATTGATTCTATCCCTTTAAGATCACTCTTATTAGGAAAACCCCATTTTCATTTGAGTAATGGTAGGTACAGTTGTACAACTATTTGAATAGTGGCATAGTTGGCTAAGTAAGCAATTATATAATTTCTTATATGACTTTTTTATTTAAGGCCTGTTGGTACAAAAAGTCACACAACCTTTTTGACTTTTTGTAAATTCATATCAAAATTTAAAATTTAGCAAAATTAGACCAATTGGACATATTATTTACAATTTTAACACAATTTAACATATTATTTATAATTTCAGCACAATTGTGATTTGATCATGAATTAATAAATAAAATACATACGTGACATTTAAGGTGAAGTAGCTAACATTTATTACGATAGTCTTATATTCATATGAAGACTTATTATAGATAAAAAAATATATATATGAATATAGTCTTTACAAATTATATAAATTTTTCATCCATTTTTATATTTTCTTAAATTACTGAGATTAAAGTCTAACTAACTATAATAATTAGTATTTAGATTATGTAGATGTGAAATTCATTAAAAACAAAACTATGTCACCTTAGATGCCATATATTGATCAAATTGCAATTGTGTTAAAATTGCAAATAATTTGTCAAATTAGGTTAGATTTACCAAATTTTAAATTTTAGTATAAATTTGCGAAAGGTTGAAAAGATTGTGATTTTTACCACCAATATGTCTTTATTTAATTGTATAACTTTGTAGTTTAAACAAAAATCTCAATTCTAACATAAGATTTTTAGCTCTACACATACTTTTATAAATATAATAAATCAATGTATACATTAAATTTTATTATAAATGAGATTTCTTATTATACACATACTAGTATAAATATAATAAATATATGTATAAAGTAACTTTGTAGTTTAAACAGAAATCTCAGTTCTAACATAAGATTTTTGGTTCTACATATATTTTTGTAAGTATAACAAATAAATGTATAAAGTTAATTTTTGTATTTAACCAAAAATCTAAATTTCAAAATGAGAATTCTAATTCTATGTGTACTTTTATAAATATAAACCATTAATTTTAAAGAATTAATGAAATTGAATTATTTGATTCAGTTTGGTTATTTGGTTTTGACGGACTTTTGCATACCTCTACTTACACACAATGTACATGTATATATCAATGAAAATATTAAACCACTAATTCATAAGTAGTTCTCATTAGTAAGAAAAGTTTTTTATTTGGCTTATTTATTCAACACTAACTATAGTATTAACTTAATTATATGGTTGTTTTCATCTAATACCTATATTTTCATTACCTTCGATTGTAAATGTATAATTTTATTACACTTCACACTATTGAATTTACCTACCTATTTTACTTAATAATTTTTATTTATTCACCTACTATTATTTACCTATTTTACTTAATAAATTTTATTTATTTAATATTAAATTACTATTTGTCTATATCCACTTAATATTCTACTTATTTAATAATTTATGTCATATTAGCTAAGAACTTAGGGTTCAACTTAACATTTTAAAAAATAACAATAATTAATTTTCACGACCCAAACCTAAGGGTCATAACCAACGCTAGAAAACATGAATTTACATGAATTCAAAACCCGCAGCAAGCCAAAAACACAACATTCATACCAATTTAATTACAAAATGACCCCAGAATTAAAAACTTAGAGAATCATCCATATATAATGTAATACCCTATGTTTTAACTAAATAAAGTAACTTTATATTTAAATCTTTAATAAATACTTTTAGGTTATATTATATAAAAGATTATTTTTTTTCCTATCTAATGGAGGTGTATACATATATATATATATATATATATATATATATATATATATATATATATATATATATATATATATATATATATATATATATATATTATATTATATTTAGGGTTAAATATTATTTTAGATGTGTATATTAAAATAATTTGTGTATGCATGTATGTATATGTAGTATATGTATATATATATATGTACCAATATTTATCTATACACATACATGCATAACTATATTAATATATATATATATATATATATGGTTTTTTGTGTAGAAAGTGGACCAAACGGAATTAAATAGACAAAAGAAGACAAAAATCAAAAGAAAAGAAAACAAAAAGAAAGCAAGGAAGAAAACAGCGAAGAAAAAAAAAGAAGAGAAAATAGAAACTTCCTGAGCCTATACCCTCTCCCTCATCATCTCTCACCCTCCTTCTCTTCTTCTTCCATGTGCTATTCATCCTGCCATCACCGGTGACACCATTGTCGACGCACCAAGCTGCCAAGGGAAGAGCTGCTGCTGCCGTTCCTCATTTCTTTCCTCTGTCAGCTTTGATCCAAGCTGATCCAGCACCACCCAAGCTTCCCCAACTTCCCTCATTGTCTTAGGTGTCCGTCCAAGCCAAGAGCCACCGCTGCAACTCACCTCCGACGCCGGAATTGAAGGTTGAAAGTGAGTTGCACATAGTTGTTCTTAAGTTGTTGACAGGTTGTTTTCTGGTTGCTGCTCGATTTTGAATGTTGATTTTAGGTTGTTTTTGAGTATATGTTGGATTATGCCAATAAATTGCTTCAATTTTGATTTTTAAATATTTTTCCTAATTTTTTCTTAATTTACAAAATTTTGCATAATTTTTATTTATTTATTTTAATTTTTTTTAGTTGATTTATTGGGTTTTATTTGGTTTAGTTAGTATAATTAAAGTGATTATAGATAATTGTTTTAGTATATTAATTTTATGTAAGATTTTAGAGTTTTGGTGTTAATTAGAGGGTTATGTAAATTTTAGGTATTGAATGGGTAATTATGCTAATTTCAAAAATTATGATTAAAAATTATAAAATTTTAATAATTGAGGTTATTATTAAATGTTATTAATTTTAGAACTCAAATTATAATTTTTGTGATTTTTATACTATTTTTATAAATATTTTTGAGTTTATGCCAAATTTGATTTTTAGGTTAAATAATGTTTTTGGGAAAAAAAAAATTGTTGGTTGATTAAATATTTTAATGATATTAGGGAGGTTTATTTTGAGAAAATGAATTTTTGGCATGATTAAATAATTTTAAGGAATTATTTTTGGTATTAAAAGCACATTATGTAAATTATGTATTTTAGGAGGTAAAAATGTAATTTTACGCTAAACATAGTTAAATATATATTTTAATTAGATTTATTAATATTTAAAGGGTTTAGACAATTTTTATAAATTAATTGATATTTTTACCTAAGTAGTGTAAATTTTAAATATCACATTCCCAATATATATATATATAATACATTACAATAGTTTTAATTTGGGTTATAATTATATTTTTGATGATGGAATACAAATTTAATTGTTTAATTTTGAATAATTGAGATTTTTTATAATTTTCATCTATTTTAGTATATGTGTATGTGAAATATGCATTTTAAGAAAATAAATATTATTAATTCTTGATATTTTATTGAGTTGTGATCTCGGTGGGGGCAAATTGTAGTTTTGGGAGCCCGACTCAAGTGTGAATGTTTGTGGATATTAGATGTGCATTTTCTATGCAGGTCTGGCTCTACCTTTGGTAGAGAGATGTCTATTTTACAAAGGAGACTCTGTCGAAATTTCGATAGATTTTCTCGTAAAACGTGATATCCGTAAAATTTCTAACGTTAGTTAGGTTATATCCTGTCTAGCGAGTCTTGCCCGATTTTCCTCGAGTCAGCCTGGAATTTCATTGTTTTGTTGATTGTTGGTTTCGATTCCATAGTATTGTTTTAAAAGTTGATTTATTTTTTTTTTAAAGCATTTTGGAGTAGAAGCTGTGAGACCGAGGCAGACGCGTGGTCGTCAGCCTTCACATTCATCTTGTAAGTTGATAGAATGATTTGTGCGTGTGTTTTAATTAACAAATGTGTTCGCTCGTATTTTTATTATATTGATTATATGATTTATTTAATTTAATGATGTTATTTTAGATTTAAATGCGTTTTTTTTATTTATTTAAAAATCGATTTTGAGAAATTTTGGTAGAACGGGCTACCTGGTGGGCTTCACCAGGACTATGTGCACATGGTAGAGATTGAGAGATGGATCCGATATATATATATGATTGGTGAATGCTAAACTGGGACGGGTGCCTCGGTGGAAGCTTTTGCTCTCGGGGACCGCTAGTGATTGTAAGGATGATAATGGACTGGGATGGGTGCCTCGGTCGATGCCTTTGCTCTCGGGGACCGCCAATGTCATATATTTAGAATAAGTGAATGACTACGACTTGGTGCCTCGGTTGATGCCTTTGGTCTCAGGGACCGGTAGTCTAGTTGGAATAAGTGGGCCCAGTTGACCATTTAGATTTTTGGGTTTAGGGTTCTACCGAGATTTTTCAAAAACTATACTTATACATTATAAATTATTTTCACTATAAACATATATAATTTTCAAAGGTTTTCAAACCGTACATCTCTTTTTATTGACTTACTCAGTCAGGTCTGATTCCCCTCAATTTATTTTTTTTCAGGAGCTTGGGAGTTCGACCTCATACTACCTCTACGCCGGGTTTCTTCTTTACCGACTATTTTATGTAGGTCATTGTAAGCTATACTGTGTGTTAATCTAGGCTGTTGCAGTAGTATATGTACTAAAGATTTGTATGGTTTAAATATAATTGTGTAATTTATTTGTGTAAACTATGCTTATGTATAAGATTTAAATTCAATTTAAAATATGAGATGTTGAAACACGTTTTTATTAAGCAGTTGAATTTGTGTATTTTGAGAAAAATCAGTTTGATAATATGTTCTGTTATTAATTAAAGTTTAAAATATGAATGGTTTTATTTTCTTTTCCTTTAGGCTTACTATGGGTTTCGGGGGCCTTATGCCTACCCATTCCCTAGTACCGGTCACGTGCCCTCGGGTTCGGGTCGTGACATATAACATCATGATAAAATATTTAAACATACATCCCAAGGATGTTACCTCACTGCTAAAGTTTATCATAGCATACTACTACGAGAACATGCTACTATTGCAGTAGCTAAGAAGTATAAAGAAAGGTTAGATTAAGGTTTACATAAGTTAGCTGGTGAAGAATGAGTCCAGCGAAGAGGACTACTATGGTAGGCTTGTAGAGAGAAGTCTTAAAAAAAATAATTGAGGGAAATCAAACCTCACTGAGTGAATTATCATTATGTATATGCATGCAACCTAAAGGTACAAGCACTCAAACATCATAATAATGTTTATCTTATATTTATATTTATTTAATTTGTATGCACATTCCATGCAAATGCTTAAGTACATTATCATACCAATATAATTGGACACAAATAGAGGATCAGAGTAGAACCCTAATATTTTTTCATAACCTCAAACATTATGCCTTACTGGCCAACATGTTTTCTTAAGTCCAAATAATATTTCTCTTTTCCAATTAGGCAAAGGGCTGACCCTAAGACCATGAAAAGTCAACCGAGCTACCGTAATCATGCTACCAGTATGATTGGCCCTGAGACCTTGAAAGGTCAACTGAGCTACTGCAGCCATACCCCTCTCTATCTAAAGAATTTCAATAAATTATATGATCTCATATCAAATCAAAATTCATATCCTACCCATCTAACATACTAGTGCACACATAGTCTTAGTGTAGCCCACTAGGTAACATATTCTACTACTATCCTTCATAATATATCACATCAAAATAACAAAATCATATCAATATATAAACAACATCTAAACCAAATATACAACATTCACATTTATATATATCACTTATATATATAGTAATAACATCACAATAATCATGAAACAATTAAAATTCTAATGCAACATAACATATTCGTTCATAATAACATCAAAATATGGATGTTGGGTAAGCATTTCTCTATGAAATGCATACACATAATAATAACTCACAGGTGGAACACGCTCCTTGATACTGACTCGACTCGTCCTGCCTTAAAGGCATAGCTCCTAGTGTGGCTATAGGGAAAGAAAAATATAAATATATAAAAGATAAATAGGGCTTAAAAATCCTAACCTTATAAATTCTAGATTTCTAAGGAAAAAAACTCAATCTAAAACACAATTCTAAAATAAACTCAATAATTAGCACATACTAATGTCATATTTCACGAGAAAACTATCAAAAATTTGACAGAATCTCCTTTGTAAAACAGACATCTCTCTACTAAAAGTAGAGTCATTCCTACATAAAACAACACTTCTATAATTCCACAACCCAATAACTTGAGTTGGGCTCCTAAACTATATTTTATGCCCAATTGAGAACCAATACAGTTACACACATATAAACAATATAATTTTATCAAATCTACTAACATATCACAGAATTTAATTAAGTTATTACAATTTAATTCATTTAAATAATTAGAACATAAAGAAAATCGATTTTCAGAGCACTAATAAAATTCTCATTTAATATAACGAAAATCAACAATTGAAAACAATTAAAGTTATAAAACTTCTTTTAAACTTTCATAATTAAAATTATTGTTTAATATAAATAAACTATTTAGATAATTTAATTATATAATAAAAATGTTAAAGGACCCATTTTAGCTTTTAAACTAATAAAGAAATTCATCATTGAAATTTACTTATAAAAATTAATTTCGTACTTTTATTATTTAAAATCAGTTTAAACATATTAAATAACTATAAATTTAATTAAAATTGGATAAACAATAAAATAGAAATTTTCCTCTAAAAGTATATTTAAACATAATTTCTTTCAAAAATTATATCTTAAATTCCACAAATAGTTTCATAAAACAAACTCCTTTTATAAAGTTTAATCTACACAATCTATAGTATTTATTAAAAATATAAAAAAAAAAAACCCGGACTTGAAACAGTGACCAAAATACCGAAAACCCAAAAATTCCAATAAATTCAGAAAATTATGAAAAATATATCAATGGAAAGCTCTTGGCTCCAATTTCATTTTTCATAACTATCAGAAAGTCTAATTCCTACTCAAATCAAATAAATTGGGCAAAACCCAAAAATCATTTTACCTCCAATTAAGGTGGCTACCAGTGTAGATTAGACGAATTGGTAGAGGGGAAACATTGCACAAAAGATGATGGACGTAATGATACTAGCAGCGATGGCTGGTGGCACCAAAGGCAGTGGCGACACCCCTTTTTGTACTCGGTTGGTCGAAAAAATGAAGGAGAGAGAGGAAGAAAGGCAGCCAAGCGGAAATAGGAGGCTGTTGGTGGCGTATAAAGCTACTAACGCTGGCGGTAGTGGCTAGTGCAGGCAGAGGTGGTGGCTGGCAGGAGGGAAGAAGAAAAGAAATAAATAAGAAATAAAATGAGGATTATATATATATATATATATATATATATATATATATATATATATATATATATATAATATTAAGAGTAAAAATTTTACCCACTAATTATACACATACACATAAATATATATAAATACATTCTCTCAAAAAAAAATTTGAAGTTTATTAAAATACTCATTTTACAATAATTTCATAAAATAATAAATTAATACTCCAAAATCCATATTTTAATTTAAAAAGTAAAATACGAGTTATTACATTAAGTCTAATAAAAACAATACACTATCACTATGAAACTATGCAGATTTAGGTTGGCTTTTTTATTAAACACTAACGATTGCAATAACTTAATTATATGGTTATTTTCATCTAAAACTTGTATTTACATTACCTTCAATTTTAAATATATACTTTTTTTTATTATATTTCATACCATTTATTTACCTACCTATTTTTCTTAATAATTTTTTATTTACCTATATTACTTAATAATTTTTATTTATTTAATATGAAATTATTATTTACCTATATCCACTTAATATTCTACTTATTTAATAATTTATATTATCTTAGCCAGAATCTTATGATTCAGCTCAATATTAAAAAAAAAAAAAAAAACAATAACTAAGTTTAACCAAATCTATGCACTATCACCTACTTTGTTTTAGGTAGACTATTTCTTCAACACTAACAACTATATTAACTTAATAATTCAATTATTTTCATTTAATGCTAACATTTATTTTAATTTAAATTATAGATATGCAATTTTTATTACACTTATTAATTTTTTTATTTAAATATAAATCACTATTATCTAATAAATACTTAATCATATCATTCATTTAATAATTTAGGTTATTTATCTATGAACTTACCTTAACCAAAAGTACATATATAGTATTATAATCACACTAAATATACATATACATATCTATATATCTATATATATATATATATATATATATATATATATATATATAATACATATTAACTTAATAAAACTATGTAATATATACTTAATTAAAATAAACCCTAAATTATTAAATATGTATATATATGCATGTATATGTATATATATTAATACGATAATTAAAATCATGCATGAACTCATGCAAATAGGTAAAACCGACTAACATAATTAAGAAATATTTATTTAGGTTTTAATTTTCCCAAAAATAAAATTTTCGGTAAAATTTTACGTAAGAAATTTAAAATAATTTAAAATAACTTTAATAAATAAAAAACTAATTAAATAATCAAATATATTTATCAAAATTATTAACACTGCATATCCCGATGCAGTTTAAAATTTTGGGATATTACATATATTTAATTACTAAATTTAAAATCCTATTTAAGAAATATTATATTCAAAGATATTAAAATTTTTAAATAATGTTATTGTCACTATTAATATTATTATTTGATCTCATTATTAGTTACATGAATGTCCATTATTTTATTTAATTTTCAATATTTTTATATAGCATTATTTTAAACTAGGGTTATTTTTGTTATTGTTGGGTATTGTATGTGTGTGTGTGTAAAAATTATAGTCAAAAGCCATTTTCTTCATATCAACTATTCTTTTCTTCTTTCTCCCATATATTTCTTTTCTCTCCTTCCCCCTGTCACCCTCCTTCTCCTCCCGCACGCGACAGACCACTCCTTCCCCGCCACTTCGCCTCCACTTGCATTGCCAACAACCTCCATCACCCTCCTCTTTCTTCTTCTCTTCCGCCATCTCCTCCTCCCTCTGTCAACGCCGGAGACGAGGCAGACACGACAACAAGCTTCTTCACGTCACCAACAACATCTTCAATGACGAGAGCTTCCGATCTTAGGCTCGTTTGACTTAGTGAGCTACGGGGGAGATGATTCCAAGGTTCGATCAAGCTTAATCCTCTTCGTTTATGAGTTTTATCTAGATTTTTTTTTATGCCTATTTGGGTTCTATTTTTTTTAGCTTGATTCTTTGAGTTCTAAGTTAATTGTTTTTAGAAATGTTGTTTATGGTAACTTAAGCTTCTCAATTATATTTTTGTTGACTTTTTTTGAATTTATTTTATTTCTGGGCAATCTTTGAATATTTTAATAATTAAAAATGAATTTTTGTTAATTATGTTAAATAATTATTTTGGTGGGAAATTTGAGTAAATTAGTGTTAGTATATTATTTTAGTAATTTTAGTAGTGATATTATAATTTTAGTAATTTTATATACTTTTTGAGGAATTATTTTAGTAGTATGTGAATTTTGAATTAATAGGTAAATTGTATGTTTTTGTTGATATTATTGTTAAATAATATGTTTTAATTAATTTTGAGATAAAATGTGGTATTAAAATAATTTTTACAAATTATTTACTATTTTAGTTAATTAATACTAATTTTTGGAAATTATATTCAAATAATAAATTATATACAATTTTTGTGATAAAATGGATTTTTTAATTATTTTTGTTATATATTTAGATTATTTGGATAATTATATGTGAATTTGACTATTTTATATTGAATAATTGTAAAATTGGATTTTATTAATATTATATAAATTATTGGGATTTTATTATCTAATTTGGAAAAATAATTAGTCTTAATGTTTTATTATTTAAATAAATTAAATTGTGGCATTTTGAGTATTTTATGGATTTTTAATGATTTTAAATATTTAATATTAAATTATTTATTTTTGGTGGATTGTGAACCTCAGTTGGAGATTTATATAGTTAGGGGTCCCAACCCGAGGTGTTAAGCTTGTGTGAAGTTTAGAAGTGTGTTTGCTTGCAGGATTGACTCTACTTCGGTAGAGGGATGTTCGTTTTACAGAGGATACTCTGCTGAATTTTTGATAGATTTCTCGTAAAACGTGACATTGGGTCATTCCTAAGTTTTGAATTCTGAGTTCAAGTTGAGTCTTCCTTAGAATTCTAAAAGTTGGGGTTTCTAATTTCTGATAGTCATTTTATTTTCTATTTTTTAGCCGCCCCTCCAGTCGCGTCCACTAGTAGAGGTTGGGCACAACGTATTAGAGGAGCGCCTTCATCTTGTAAGTTAATATTTGATTTGTAAGTCGAGTTTTTCAAATTAAAACATATTAAATTATGATGAATTTAAATTTACGAGATTCTAGTCGGTATTCTTTCAATAATGTTGCATGATTTAATTTATAGTTGATTTATTTTATTTTTATTTATTGTAATTTTTTTCTTGTTTTATTTTCATTTATTTTAAATAAACTATGGTATAACGAGCTACCTGATGGGTTTCATAAATACCCTGTGCGCACCAGTAAAATATTTGATTATATTGATTATATTACTGGGGCCGATGGTCTAGTGATGTTTTGCTCTCGGACACCACCACTAATATGATATATGATTATATTATTGATTAAAATACTGGGGTTAAAGGTCTGGTGATGTTTTGCTCTTGGACACCGCCAGTAAAGTTAGACTATATTTATTAAATCGCTAGGGGCTGATGGTCTGGTGATGCTCTTCTCTCGGACATCGTCAATGATATTGGATTAAGTGATGTGACTGTGGCTGTATATCCTGGGGATGCTTTGCTCTCGGAATCCGGCAGTCCTGAATTTAAGTGAGCTGTATAGCTGTTAAAATTGAGTCATAGGGTTCTACTTAGTTTTTATACTGAAATATTTTAATAGCATTTAAATATTTATTTCTTTCCTTTTAAAAAATGAATTTCTATATGTATATCAAATGAATTGAATAAATTATAAATATATTATATTTTCATAAAAATCTATTTTAAAGAAGATTTTTAAATTCCATTCATTTCTTTTATTAGCTTACTCAATGAGGTATAACTCCCCTCAACTTATTTTTTTAGGAGTTTGGGAGTCTTCTGTTAGGTTTTAAAGTGAAATATTCTGCGTTTTTCTTTTAAAGTTTACTGCGAGTTTCGGTAGCTTTATACTTTTCCATTCCCTAATGCTGGTCACATGCCCCTAAATTCGGGTCATGACATGTTAGTTCGCTATTTTAAATTGCTAATTAAATATATGTAGTTTACGCATCTTTTTAACATATGATATTTTTTAATTTTAGATTTTTATTAATTTAAATATAAAAATTTTAATAATTAAAAAATTATTCTAACAGAAAAAATTACTAACCAAATATTTTATAATTATCGCAATCCTAAAACTACAATAATTCATGTATATAATTAAGACATATATACTTCAATTCATTAATTTATGTATCAACTAGCAAAATTATGAAAATATTTATAACATTATTTAATATTCTTATAAGTTTTAACCAATTAAACTTTTAGTTTATAACTAAATGACTTAAAAATTAACATATATGATAAAATAATGAAGAAATATATAATAATTTAAATTCTTATTAATTTTATTTGAGTTGATTTATTAAAAAATTATTGAAATCACATATTCATTAATTAGGTATACACATGTAATATCTAATTCAAATGCTTTTGAGTTAAAAAAAAGTTATATATATATATATATATATATATATATATATATATATATATATATATATATATATATATATATATATATATATATATATATATATAAACAAACTGTAATAACCCGATGTTTTAAATATTTTTATACTGTATCAGGATATGCATTATTAATAATTTTACTATATATATTTGACTATCTAATTATTTTATTAATAATTAAAGTTATTTTTTCATTATTTTAATTTTTTTATGTAAAATTTTTCCGAAACCTGTATTTTTGGAAAAATAATACCTAAATAATAATTTATTTATTTACGTTAGTTCATTTTATTAAATTGCATGGTTTCATGTATGATTATATTTTGCATCTATATATATATATATTTATTTATTTGTGGTGTGTGTTTATTTTATATTATAATATTATTATATTATAATATTAAGTGTTAATGATATATATATATATATATATATATATAAACTTATAAAAATTACATTTTGTGCCATTGTCTTCAACCTCACGACCCCGATGCCCTCACCCCCTCTCCTCACTGTGCAATGCCATTCCTCTCCCTTTAGTGTGCCTCCCAGAGTGCTGCCGCCTTACCCAGCTGCTCCGCCACCGTCCACCCTCTCCGGCACTAGTGATCGCTGTAGAACCCGAAGAAGCCGAGAATCGAACCACCTCCGTTCAACCACTTTTCGATCACTATTTTTGATGATTCTGGTGTTTTTTTTCTCCTAGAACTCCATAGAAGCCAATTCCAAGCTTTCTTTAGCTTGAAAACTTGATTTGGTAAGCATTTAAGCTTGATTTCATTTTTGGCCATTTGAGTATCTTGATTTTTTTGAACTTCGATCTTAGTGATTCAAGTTAAATTCCTTCACAAAAGTTGTTTGTCCTAGCTCAATCTACATCCTGAAATTTTTGGAATTTATTTTGATTTTTGTGAATTTTTTATAATTTTATTAATATTTTCTAATATTCGTAAAGTAATTAAATAATTTGTGAAATTGTTATTTTTGGTGTTTATAGAGGTTGAAATTAATTTTAGAATTTAATTTATAATTTTTTTGATTTTTGTGTAATTAATATAATTTTATTTAGTTTAGGTGAATTTTGGAAATTTAGGTTAAATGTGTATTTTGTTAAAATTAATTGGTTAATTGAGTATAATTATTGATTTTATTGAATTATATGTTGAGAAAATAATTTTAGAGTAATTATATAATTTTTAGTGAATTTTTGAATAATTACAATATATTATGTGAATTTTTATATGTTAGGGGTATTTTGGTAAATTGGTAGTAATATTAGTTGAATATTAAATTTAATTGGTTTTAATAATTATTTGAGGTATAAAAATGATTTTTACAAATTATTTACTATTTTTAACTAATTAAAACCATTTTTCAAAATTTATTTTAAATTATATATAATATATTATTTTTGTAAATAAATGAGTTTATTATGATTTTTAGTATGTTTTTGGGCTAATTAAGTAATTTGGATTTATTAAATGAATTTATGTTAATATTTGTGAATTTATCGAGTTATTATTGATTTTTAACAATATTATATTAATATTAGGGTTTTTAATTAAAAATCGGTAAAATAATTATTTTTAGTGTTTAAATATCTAAATTGCTATATTTTGGTATATAAAGGGTATTGTTGGTATTTTTAAAATTTTTATGTATTCTGTGTATATCTCATGAATTGTGAACTTCGGTCGGTGAATTGTAATTTGGGAATCCAACCGAGTGATGTGGTTATCCTATATTTGAATGTGTTTTCTTGCAGAACCGACTCTACTTTCTGAGTAGAGAGATGTTCGTTTTACAGGGGAGGTTCTGCCGAATGTTCGATAGAATTCTCGTAAAATGTGACATTCGGTCAAATTCTTATTCCTTGTCTATGTCTAGAATTCTAGATCGAGTCTCTAGAAATTAAGTTAGATTTTTTCTAATTTTGTGTTAATATTTTATTTGTTAGTTGCGCCGAGACCGAGACTTAGTGGACCAGACCTGTTAGACCCATCTCGTAGAGCGCACAATTGTGAGTTGTTATTTTATATATACGTGTATTAGGATACATGTTTTTAGAAATGTATGTTTTAATTGTATGAATTATGCATGAATAATTTAATAAATGCTTAAGTATATTTTAGTGTATTTTTGATATATTTAAAATTAAATGCATGTATTATTCATGATTTATACCTAAAATGTTTTTAAGTATATATAAGGTTTATTTATTAATTGAACTGAATTTGTTTGACATATATATACTAGAAATATACTTAGTTTATTTTTGGTATATTTCTAGTATATATATGGTTTCTATTGCTACTTAAATTAATGTCATGCATCATTTATTTTACGAATGTATGAGTTTATTTTAAATGAAGGATATCAATAGAACGTGCTATCTAGTGGGTAGCACTAGGACCGAGTACGTACCGGTACAATGATAGAATTTAGGTTAAATTACTAACCTATTTGTGGATATTGATTGGATTGATTTGATTGATGTGAGATGTGATTTGAGAGTGTGATGGCTGGAGCTCGGTTGACCTAGTGTCTCGGGGCCAATCACACTGATAGTCAGACTGTTGGAGCTCGGTTGACTTAGTGTCTCAGGGCCAGTCTACTGTCCAAATGGAATAAGTGAATTTATTTGGAATAAGTGAGCCTGTATGGCTAGAGTGTTGTCTAACACTATTTGAGATTGTGATCATTTAGGGTTCTATTTGATCCTTCATAAGCAGATATTTTTCAGTGTTATATATATAAAATGATTTTACTGCATCTGTATGTATTTGCCTATATATATATTTATTATATATACTATTGAGTGTTTGCATTTGTCATTTAGTTATGCATGTATATATGTTATAACAATTCACTCAGTGAGGTTTGACTCCCCTCTGCTGATTTATTTTTCAGGAGAGTCTTCATCCTCAGACCTCATTAGCAGGCCTATACGTCATATTTCTTCTACCCCGGCCTTATTGTGTAAACTGCTTACCTGAGATTTATTTTATATTCTAGACACTGCAGTAGTTGTTTCAGTGAGTTGTATGTATTATATATATATGAGATTTAAATTTCAAAAGTTTGAACCGAGTATTTGTATTGAAGGATTTATATTATATGAGATAGATTTATATTATTAAATGAGTTGATGGATTATTATTTTACTTATGAGATTTAATTCCGTTGCATAATGTTTTATTTATTTTATTATTTTACATGCTTTTATTTTTAAAGGCTTGCTACGGGTTCTGGATTCAAAAGAATTTTTGTTCCCTAGCGCCAGTCATGGCCCCTGTTTTGGGTCATGACACAAACACACACATTTTAAATTTTTATTAATAACAATTTATTAGAAATTAATTATATATACTTTTAACTACATAAGAAAATAAGGAAAAAATATTTATTTTAGGATTTTAATAATTACGTTAAAAATTGAAAATTAGGATTTAATTGGTTGAAAACGAAAATTATAATGATTTAATTAGTATAATTAAAATATAGGGATTCTATATATTTTATAGGACTTAACTAAATATAGTATTAATATATAGGAACTGAAATTTTGTAAGAGAGATTCAATGTATATAAAAAATAAAAGTATAAGGATTTAATTTAAAAAAAAATAAAACTATAGGATTTGATATTGCACATTTGAAGGATATGGACTCAATTAAAAAAAGAAATTAATAGTCCATGGATGAAATATGGGGTTTTACCTCATCATCATCAGCATCATCATTATTATTAAAAATCACATTGAATATATATATCTGAAATTTTTATTTTTCTATTTAGATATTTGAATTTTTTGTTTAATTAAGTATCTAAACATGATGAAAAAAATTATAAAATAGTATCTCTAATAATTTATAATTTTAAATTAAAAATTAACATAAATGCCATATTTTTATATCATATTTTATTTTTATTCAAAAACATCATGTTTCCCTTTATTCGTTATATTAAATATTTGTAAATATATTAAATATTATTAAAATAATGTAAAATAAAATAAATTCAATAATTATAATTGAAAATAAAATAATATTTAAATTTTTTACAAAAATTTAATTGTTGAAGTGAAGTTAATAATTAATAATAGTATATGCATCAAATGGATATAAAAAAATTTCACGTTTTTTTTGGTAGGTTCTAATGAGATTCATTAAAATTTAGATTAATTTACATATTTAATTTTTGCCGAGTTCTATCAAAAAAGTCGCTGGAAGTATAAAGCTTTCGCTTCTGAGGAAGATTCCCATCACTCTATGTATGACATGGCCTGATTTCTGTAAATGTGTGTCTCCATGCTTATTCCCAAACATAAGAGCAAGATTAATTAATCAAAATTAAATAGACTTCCATTAGTTTTGTATGAGGTACTCTTATAATTATAAATCAAATCATTTCATTTCATTTTCATAAATCTTGTGAATTATTATGACACTACTATTTTGTTGTTTAGCTTAATGCTTTACGTATATAGTTAAGTAATTAAGCGTTGATGATGAACGAAAAGCAAAAAACACCCATGCAATCCACAAACAACTAATCTCCATTTGATTAACCTCTTCTAATTTTCACCATCTTGAAAGCAAAATAAATAAAAAAGCAAATAATAGAGTACGGTATATGCTTTTTTTTATTTTTGCTTTTCCTTTTTGTTTGCAAGTGAAGGATTGTACACTAGCTCTTGTTTTTTCATATAATTTTGCATATATCACTTTATACACGGCGGTTCAAAGTTCAAAGTAACAAAATAGAAAACTGTATGTGTTCATATATATATATATAGCTTCTGAATGTTCACATTCAATAATTTGTATATCTGTTGGAGGAAGCACAAGTATAGGCCTGGAATCGCACGACCAAACATCAACATGCTAACAAAGGATTTTCCTTCAGAATTAAAAGAAAGGAAGTGGCTGTTAAACCAAAAGAAAAGGGCCAAAAATGAAAAAATAAAACACAGGAAAATGCCCAAAAATTGAGATGAAAATAAGGAAACTTACTTTTGAAAGACAAAAAAAAGGCATGCTAGGCCAAAATGGGCCGGATTAGTGATATTATCTCAAAAAATTATTGAAATCACATATTTATTAATTAAGTATAGGCACAGTAATAGCTAATTAAAATACTTTTGAATATATATATATATATATATATATATATATATATACCTATTTGACTAGTCTTGTTTCTTTTATAGTCCAGCTCATTTTATTATTTTATATATATATTTTTGTGTTTGCAGTTCTGGTCGAGTATGTTTTTTATTTTCATTTGTCCTCTTCTTCTTTGAGCAGCGGTTTCCAACGATTATGTTTGCTTCATTTAACTTCCTTTTGTATGTATGTTCTCGTCATTTAATTTTCTAGGGATTTTGTGTCTGCTCTTTCTTCATATTGTCAATTTTTTCTTGATTTTCTTTTTTAACCAGTGTTTTCATGTTGATTTGAATTGTAAGTTAGTAGTAATGGTGAAAGATACATAGTATTGAAATTGTGTCTAGGAGAATTTATACTCATTTAAGCGGTGGTGTTGCACAATATTCTCCTCCATATGGAAAGAAGAAAGATATGGATTCTCCATCATCTATAATGAAGAAGAGTTAAATTTTTTCTAAAAAGAGGAAGAACGATGGTGAATCTAAGAAGATTGACATTGTTGCTAAAAAAAATAAGTTATCCTTTAGTGAAAGCTTTCCTTAAATATGAAACATGCTTTAAGATATGTTTGCTTTTCTTTTAATTTTTTTTTTCTGAATCTGTTATTTTTGTTACTTTTTGTTGCTTCTTGTTGTATGTTTTAGGTTTGTTGCTTTTTGTTGCTTTTTTTGAAATTTTAATGTAATTTTTATTATTTATTTTAGGAATGGGTGTATTTTGTTAAATCAGAGGAACATTTTAAGAGCATGGTTTCTAGTTGTATGAATGAGAATGTCATTTCAAAGCTAAAGGATAAAGTGACTGAAAGTCAATTGGATTTTATTAGAAAAACTTGTTTTGATTTTTTGGATATGAAGGATGTTAAACTGGAGCCTCAAGTTGTTCAGTGTTTTCTTTTGTGGGAAATAAGTCAATCTAAATCTGATGAAATTTGGTTTAATATTTATGGTTTAAAGTTTTTTGTTGGTGAATTTGCTCTTGTTATGGGGTTGAAATGTATTAATGTTTTTTAGAGAAATAAAATTGTGAAATCTGTGAAGAATAATTTGGTTGATAAGTATTTTTATGGTTCTTCAAAAGTGAAGAGCCATGATATTGAAGACTATTTTCTTTCTACAAAGTTCGATTGTGATGAGATGCTTTAAAATTGGATGTTATTTATTTTGTTAGTAAGTATTTCTTTTTTGTCCTAAGGAGAAGTTCGTTAATAAAGATTTTTTTTTTTATGTTGTTGATGCTAATTTGTATAATCAGTATCTTTAGAGAAAATGTGCTTTTAGTTTTACTTTGGATTATTTAAGAGGGCTGAGAAGAAAGAAAACCGTTATTATTTTTACCATCTTGTTGGCTTTTTATTGGCTTTACAAATTTGGTTTTATGAATGTTGTGTTTATTGTAAGGGTGTGTTTGTTGTTCATGATAGTTCTTTGATTCGTCGTCTGTTGAATTAGCATGATTCTTTTGTGCTGAATTTCAAGAAGTTGAATTCACATATTTTGAATTTACCTTCTTCTAAGGTAATTGCTTTTTTTTTTTCTCATTTTTTCAGGTTTCGTTGTTTCTTATTACTATTTATTTCTTTTTGTTGCTTATTTATTTATTTTTTTTGTAGTTGAAATTGAAAAATATTGTTCCTAATCATCCTGAAGAGGAGTCATTGGATTTAAATGGTTTTTTTGAGAAACCAAAAGTTGAAAAAGTCAATGCGTCCCTTGTTCACGTGAAAGTCTAAAAAAGTGAAGTTTGGTGGTCATAAAGAGCGTTCAAGCGTTCGTTATGCTGTTAGTGATAAGGACTCTATATTGATATAGAAAATTGATGATTTAGATAAGAGGCTTAATGAAGAAATTTCTTCTTTAAAAATTTTTGTTGAGGACAAATTTTCTATTTTAGAAGGGAAGTTAGACAAAATTATTCAACAAAAATTTTCTTTCCTTTCTTCTAATGTTGAAAAGAATGAAGAAAATGAGAAATGTGATGCAGTTGGTTCTGATAGTAAGAATGATAAGGATAGTGTGGATAAAAGAAATGATAATTTTGATGTTGTTTTAGATGCTATTTTTTTGGGTGAAGAAAAAAATGATTTTGATGAAGAGAAAAATAGTGTTGATGAAAAGAATATAAGAAATGAACAAGAAGAGAAGAGAAATGAAGAAGATGATAAGAAAAATGAAGAAGAAAAGGAAAATGAAGAAGAGGATAAAGAAAATGAAGAAGAGTTAAAGAAAAATGTTTGTAATATCCCGAGTTTTTAAATATTTTAATATTGCATCGGGATATGCAGTGTTAATAATTTTTGTGTATATTTATGATATTTCATGAGTTGTTATTTAATTAAAATTTATTTTTTAATTATTTTATGTTATTTTAAGTATTTTACGTAAAATTTTCCCAAGACTTGCATTTTCGGGAAAATTGATACGTAAATAATTTTACACATTTGCATGAACTCATATGTACTTTTAAAGTACTAAATAACGTATATATGTGTATTTATTCATTAAACTAGGGTTAATTAATTACCCTAATATTTTATTAATATTTATTAATAATTAATTAGTTTTATTGTTATTTAATTATTTTTATTTAGTATATAAATTATTAAAATATTAAATTATGTGTGTGGTGGATATTTATTGTCTATATCATATTATATATTAAAATAATATAAAGTATATATATATATATATATATATATATATATATATATATATATATATATATATATACATACCTATACATATATAATATTTATCAAATATCAAGATTTGGCAAATTACCAATCTGCCCCTCCCTTCTTCTTCTTCTCTCCCGATGCCCTACCCTCACTGCGCCTCCCGTTCTAACACGCCGGACCACCCTTCACCGCCATCAGCTGCCGCCAACCTCCTCCCCCTTCCTTCCTCTTCCTCTCCGACGTGATCAAGTCATCGGAAGCTCGCTGGAATGCCCGGAATTCGCGGTGGCAGCAAGTGAAGCTCTTCACCGTCGATCACGATTCCGGCCACCATTTCGTGCACCACCGGCCTTCATCGACTCCTTGAGCTCCGGTGGTCCCTATTCTAAGCTCCTTTTGGCCGGAAAACAAGTGGTTGATGAGGTTTGAGCTAAATCTTCAATTCGGCCATTTTAGCTTCTTCATTTTTTTGAACTTCAAATTGATTGATTCATGAAAAATTCCTTCACAAATGTTGTTACCCTTAGCTTAATCTACATATTTGAATTTTTTTGGAATTTTTGGGAATTATTTTGATTTTTGGGTATTTTTGAATATTTTATTATTATTTTCTAATTTCCGAAAATTAATTAATTAAATTATGAAATTGTGTTTTATGTTAAATATAGGTGTTGAAATGCATTATAGAAATTTATTTGTAATTTTTGTGAATTTATATGTATTTATTTTGAATTTGTTTAGGTTTATGTAATTTTGGAAAATTAGGTTAATTGTGTTTTTAATTGAAATTAATTAGTTAATTGAATTTAATTATTGATATTATTGATAAATATGTTGAGAAAATTAATTTTTTGCAATTATATTATCTTTGGTGAATTTTTGGAGTAATTTTAGTATATTTATATATATAGGGGTATTTTGGTAATTTTACCCTAAATTGACTAAAAATATAATTAAATTGGTTTTAATAGTTATTTAAGGTATAAAAATGATTTCTACAAATTATTTAGTATTTTTAATTAATTAAAACTATTTTTCGTGAATTATTTTCAATTATATATATATAATATACGATTTTCCTAAATAAAAATGAGTTTTATCGGTTTTTACTGTGTTTTAGGGTTAATTAAGTAATTTCTACTTATTAAATGTATTTATGTGATACAAGGGCATTTTTGATATTTTCTGCATTATTTTGTGAATTGTGGACCCCGGTCGGTAAACTGTAGTTTGGAGTCCGACCGAGGGGTTACGGATGTGTTTCTGTATCTATTTTTCGAAGTGTGTTTCTTTGCAGGGCCGGCTCTACTCTTTGAGTAGAGAGATGTCCGTTTTACAGGGGAGGTTTTATCGAATTTTCGATAGAATTCTCGTAAAACGTGATGTCCGGTCGAACCCTAATTATGATTCTGTGTCTAATATTCTAGATTGAGTTTCTAGGATTTTCTGTTAGGTTTATTCTGATGTCTGTTATTATTATTTGTTTAGTTGCGCCGAGACCGAGGCCTAGTGAACCAGGCCCGCCGGACCCATCTCGAGGAGCGCACTAAGTGTGAGTTACTATTCTATATATATATGCTTTAGGGTGCATGATTTAGAAATATATGTTTTATTTTGATTAATTATGCATAAATAATTCAATTATTACTTAAGCTTATTTTTAGTTTATTTTGGTTTATCTTTAGTATATTTTCGGTATATTTTAAATTATATGCATGTTTTGCTAATAAATTAGGTTTAAAATGTTTTTAAATATATTTCTAGTTTATTTCATAATCTATATGGATTTCTTTGGCGTATATATACTCGAAATATACATGGTTTACTTTTGGTATATTTCTAGTATATATATATGGTTTATGTTCTTATTTATATTTAAATTCATGCATCATTTTTTTTATGAATGTATGCTTTATATTTCGATGAAGGATACCAATAGAACGTGCTACCTAGTGGGTAGCACTAGGACCGAGTACGTACCGGTACGCTTATAGCATTTAGGCTATATCACTAACTAGTTTGAGAATATTAATTGAATATGATTATTTGATGTGTGATATGATTTGGGAGTGTGATTGTTGGAGCTCAGTTGACCAAGTGTCTCGGGGCCAATCACACTGACAGTCAGACTGCCGAAGCTCGGTTGACTTAGTGTCTCGGGGCCAGTCTACTGTCCAAATGGATCAAGTGAACATATTTGGAATAAGTGAGCTTGTATGGCTAGAGTGTTGTCTAACATTATTTTGAGGTTGCAATTTTCTAGGGTTCTATTTGATCCTTCATGAACTGTGATTTTCAATAAAAATATAAAATGATTTTATTGCACCTGTGTGTATTTGCTTGTATATATGCTTATTATATATATACTATTGACTGTGTGCATTGGCATTTAGTATGCATGTATATATATTATAGTAATTCACTCAGTGATGTCCGACTCCCCTCCGTTGACTATTTTTCAGGAGAGTCATCATCTTCAGACCTCAGTAGCAGGCCTGTACGCCGGATTTCTTCCGCCCCGGCTTCTTTATGTAAACTGCTAACTTGAGTTTTATTTTTATAATCTAGACACTGCAGTAGTTGTAAATATATTGAGGGATTTATGTATTATATTTGTGTGAGTTATGTATTTTAAGAATTTGAACCGAAACTTGTATTAAAAGATTTATTTATATATGAGATATGGATTTGATTTAAATCCCATGGTGGATTATTATTTTGATATTTATGATTTTAATTCCGTTGCATTAAGTGTTGTTATTATTATTATTGTATGTTTATTTTATTTTATTTTAGGCTTGCTACGGGTTTCGGATTCGAAAGAATTCCCATTCCCTAGCGTCAATCATGACCCTTGTTTTGGGTCATGACAATGTTGAAGAGTAAGGGCTGAAGAAAAATGTTTAAGAGTAAGGGCTGAAAGAAAAATGTTGAAGAGTAGAATAAAAATTATGTTTCATACTTTATTGATATTGTTAAGGAATGTGATTCTTCTTTTTCTGATACTAATTAAGATTTTTTTGACAAGGTATGTGCTATTATGAAGAGTTTCAAATAGAGAAGGGTAAATTTATTATTGTTGCTTTTTGTTTCTTATTTTTCTTTTTATTGCTTTTTTTTTTTGTTTCTTTTTGTATTTTTATGTTTTTAATTATGTTTTTTTTATAGGAAGCTACAGATGAACATGTTAATCCATATGTTGATTTATCTACTAATCCGTTAGAGCTATAGTTTTATATGTTCAACCTAGATATGCTTGACGTATATCAATGGTTGTTTGTCTTGAAAGTTTGAAACTTTTAAAGATAGTTGCTAAACCAAGTGTTCAAGTGAGGTCTCCATTTGGTAAGGAGTTTGATTCTGGAGCAAGCTCAAAGGATGTTTCCAAGTCTTGTTATGCTCTTTGGCCTTTTGATGGTTACTTAGATAACCATCCTGATTTAGAACAACTTTGTAGTTTTAACAATTGGATTAAGGAAGTAGATTATAAGCACAAAAAGTAATTATTTTTTTTATATTTGATTTTCATACATTATTTATTTTTGAATATCATTTTTTATTCTTGTTAGGTTAATGATCAAGTATTCTGAGAGATATGAGGTGTTAAATCTTGGATTTAATTTTAATGTTGGTACAATTTCTTCAAAAACATGGTTTCATACTTTTTTTTAAATCCTGGGGAGCTTATCACGTGCATTGTATGTTTGTTTTTTAATTTTTTTGTTCTTATTGTTGTTTTTTTTTTGCACCTTGATGTGTTTTTTTTTATTATTTTAAAAAGTTTGGGAAATCTTTTGGAAGTTACAATGTATCTTTTATAATAACATACACATTATTTAATAGAAGTTTGTAGAAAGCTTATGGTCATTTGTTGAATAATGCTTTTACGTTTTCTTTTCAACATACTATTGTTGAGTATATCATAGGAGATGTTATGTAGAAGTCAACACCATGGGTTGATGTTGAGAATGTTCTATTTCCTATTCATATCAATTCTCAGTAGCATTGGGTTCTTGCAAGGTTTAGCATGAATGATTGGTGCATTTATCTTTACAATTCTTTCAAAAGTGCTTGAGATAATGCTTATGTTGTTGAGGTGACAAAGTGTTACAACGTGATGCTGCCAATTTTTTTAAAAGAGATTAGGGTTTTTCCTAAACATATTGCCATTAATAAAAGACATTTGCACATTGAACTTGTTTCTGATTTTCCTCTTTAGACTATAATGTAAGGATTTCATTACTTTTGTTGTTTTTTTTTTCTTTATTAATTTCATATTTTTATTATTTTTTAGTGACTATGGTGCTTTTGTTTATACATATGCCGAATATTTTATTCATGGAAAGGAGATTCCTAAAAATTTTAATATTGAAGTTTATAGGTCAAGGCTTGCATTATCGCCATATTGATATAGTAAGGAAGGTTCGTGAGTGAAATGATAAGTGATTCAAAGCAAACTACAAAGATTAAAAGGAGAAGGAAGCTAAAGAAATGATTTTTGGGAGTTATTTGTTTGTTTAGTTTTTCTGTGTATTTCTTTTCTTTTGTACTATAGTTTATTTGTTAATACATTGAGTTTGAATTCATGTAATACACATTATAAGTTTTAAAGTTTTTATGTGAATTTTTTTGAGTGTTAATGTTGATTTTTTTTAATTATTGCTTGTTGTTGCCTTTTATTGTCTTTTGTATATTTTGATTGTTGCTTTTTTATTGCATGTTTTTCTTTCTATTTCCTACTATTGATATTTTGTTTTTTTTACTTTGTTTACTATTTTTTGTTGTTGCTTTGTGTTACTTTTTGTTTCCTTTTTTGTTGTTGTTTGTTGCTTTTTTCTTTTTAATTATCACTGTTATTGATATTAAAATGAACAAATAAAGAAAAAAATAATAAAAATAATTTGGAATTTTTAAAATTTGGTAGCAACAATAATATTAATGAAACATATGAATTCTTACAACAAGGATGATAAAAATTTTATTTTTCTAATAAAGAAATGGATTCTTTTTTAGTTTTTTGGATGGATTTCTACATGTCTTTCTATTATGCTCGAGCTTTCCACACTCCTCACATTTTTTTTATTTCCATTCTCCTATGATGCTTTTATTCTTCTTTTCTTTGGTCTTTCAGCTTTTATTCTGCTTTATGGTGGATCTACTTATATTTGTTGCTATTTATTTGGTGTTTTCCATGTTGCTTGATTTGGAATTGGATGTACTGTTTCTTTATATATTTCCAAGAGTGCCTACTTTATGTAGAAATGTGATCAATATTTGTATAAATCTTGATTCATTTTCTTCAATATTGTAAGTGCATGTGAACATGGCAGCTTATCAATTTGAAACCCATTGCATATGCATTTTCTTTCTTCCATTTTGATAATGAATGTTGTATTCAAGTCATAGAAAGTGAATATTTCTTTTGTTTAAGGTTTAACCTACATTAAGATAAAAAAATGTGGAAAATAGAAACAAAAACATAATAGCGTCACTTATTGCTTTTTGTTTCTCTTTGTTACTTTTTGTTTTCTATTTTGTAGCTTTGTTATTGCTATAATATGAAATGCAATATTAACAATTTCAAAAATAAATATCAAATGAAGAATAATTGTAGGATGAGAAACAACTACAACAACAATAAAAAATAACAACTTGTATAATATTAAGCAAAGAAGTAATAGTATGACTTGTAGCTTTAGGCTTTTCATGTAGTTGTCATTAATCATATCTTATGGTTTTTTTACAAAGCTGCTGAATGTTGATCTTGCAAGATTCCTATTTGTATAGGTCGATTCTTACACTAAAGCATGAGGTACTATAGCAATGCTGCTTATCGGTAGGTCTTTAGCTTTCTTAATCACTGCATTCAATTATTCAACTATATTTGAAGTCATTGTTGAGTATCTGTTGTTGATTGAGAAAGGTCTAACCCATTTATGATATCTGATGTTTTTCAGGTATGGGGTTATCTTTTAATCAATCTTTTTCAAGTCATTAATATGGTACTCAAACTCTTTAATGATGTATGCTTTTGTTACTTGAAAAAAGAATCATTGATGCTTTTTGAGTGCTTTTTGAAGTTATTTTTCAAGTTTTTTAAAAGATGGTATATACAAATATCATGGGCTGCTTCAAGGTATATTTCTTGTACTGCTTTTTCCATACTTTCATGTCTATTAGAAATTATAGAAAGTTCTTCTTTACACCCAAAAGCTTGTTTGATTTTTCTAAAAAACCATTTTAAAGATTCGTTATTTTTAGAGTTAACAATAGAAAAAGCAAGAGGAAAGATTTTACTATTACCATCTTGTGTTGTTACTGAAAGCAGTGTGCCATTATATGTTCTTGTTAGAAATGTGCCATCAATTACTATAATAGGTCTACAATATTTCTACCTTTTCATTGATGCATTAAGTGTCATTAACACATAGAGGAATGAGTGGTCTTCCTTTGTATCGAGGTCAACAATTGATCCTGGATTTGTTATCTTTAACATGTATAGGAAACTTAGTAAAAGTGCATAGGATTCATCTAATTTACCTTTTAGCATTTTAAGTGCCTTTTCTCTTGATCTCCACGCTTTTAGGTAGTTTTTATTGACGACATACTCTTCTTTCACGTCTCTCATTATATCTGTTGGCAAGTAAATGGTTTTAACAGTATGGTATTTTGATTTTATACAGTCAACCACCACAGTTGTTATTGCTTGTCTTTAGTCTGCTAATTTTATGTCAATGTTGCATGTGCGAATGTTGTTGAACTTTTTAACAATAAATTTGTTTATTTTTCCATTTTTTGAAGCTCTTATCACCTAAATGCATTTCTTATCCAAGCATTTAGTAAGAAAGTTGAGTGTCTGTCATGACAGTTATGTATTGGAAGTGATTCTTAACAACACTAAGTCTTAATGCCTTTTTGAATTCTTCTTTACTATTGTATATTACACCTTCTTTAGGTTCTGTTTTTGTTTTATTGCATATTCTAGTAAAAGCATATCTGTCATCGTTTTTACATAATCTAGAAGATTTGAATTTTGGTTATTTGCTTCTGTGTTTGTTAAGCTGCATTCAAAAAATAATACCATATCTATTTGACTTGTTGATTGTTGTTGCAGCATATTGTTGTTGAAGCTTATTTCTAGAATTTCATTTTATCAACAGTGATGTATAAAGGGAATTTGGTGAAATCAGGCTTTTTCTTCTTTAGTTGCAAATAGAAGAATAGAGTTGCATTGTCTTCTTTTTTTTTTTTTTAAAGGTGGATAATTTTCTCTAACTTTGTACTGTATGACTACTTGTCAAAAATCAATTTCAATTTGAAGATGCTCTGATATTATTTTTAGCATTTCATTAAAGTTGCATTTAGTTGTATTGTAATTTCTGTCACCATAAAATTAACGTAATCCATTGCTTTATTCCAATTCCCATTGTGATAAATGAAAATAGGTATGACTTCCATTGTACCTGTAATAAAAAAAACAAAGAAAGTCATTTATTAGTTTAAAACATTGTTGCTTCTTGTAACTTGTTTCTCATATTTTCTAGTTTTTGTTGTTTCTTGTTGCTTTTTTTGTTGTTGCTTTTTTCTCTCATGTTTAAGCTTTTTGTTGTTTCTTGTTGCTTCGTGTTGCTTTTTGTTTCCTTTTTTTTTTTTGTTTCTAAGAAACAGAAATGGAATATTATTTCTCTCGTGCTTAAGCTTTTGTTATTTCTTGTTGCTTCAGTGTTGCTTTTTGTTTCTTTTTTTTTTGTTTCTAAGAATCTGAAGTTGAATATTATTCTTGTTGTTTCTAACCATAGAAACAACATTTATATTGTTTAAATAAACTTTCAATGTTGATTCATTATTTAGTGTTTCTTTTTGAAAAAAAAAAGAAATACTAAAAAAAACCATATTTGATATGTTTATGAGCTACGTACCTAGTTTTTGAATGATTATTGCTTTTGATCTTCAATGTTGTTTTTTATTGTTATTTGAATGTTAATCTCTCTGATTTGTTTAACAAATTTGTTGCAGATTTGGCTTTTGTAGATCAAGAAACTGGAGTTGGAGATGATCGCGAAAATGAGAAGAATAAAGCAATAAAAAATAAAATGGAGAAATAAGATACAAGTTTGAGCTGATTGCGATTTTGATGGATTGAAGAAGAAAGTGAAATTGATTAGAAAAAAAGCTTGAGATGATAGATTGGAGAGGAATATTTGTTGAAAGCAATTTTTTTTAGGAATTAGTGGTTGTTTAAGAATGGTTTTTTCTCATTTTGGAATATTGATCTTTTAGCTGAAAAAGGTAAGCTTATATATGATATACTTTTGAAAAAAAAAAAAAAAAACCCTTCCTTAAAGCTATTTTGAAAATATTTTTGGTCAATGTGGGTTTTGATATTATTTTTGGTTTTTAGTCTATTTATGAAAAAAATCCCTTATATATGTACACATACATACATTTTTATTAATAAAAATTTATTAGAAATTAATTATCTATACTTTTAATTAGATAAGAAAATAAGGTAAGAATATTTATTTTGAGATTTTAATAATTAAGTTAAAAATTAAAAATTAGGATTTAATTGGCTGAAAATGATATATATATTTTAGGATTTAATTAGATATAGTATTAATATATAGAAACTAAAATTTCATAAGAGGGATTCAATGTATAAAAAAAATAAAAGTATAAGGATTCAACAAAAAAAACAATGGGAATTTGATAGAGCAAAAATTGAAGAATAGGGATTCAATAAAAAAATTTTTTGAATTGACCATAGACGAAATATGGATTTTGCTTATTACTATGAAAAATCACATTGAAAATATATATTTGAAATTTTTATTCTTCTATTTTGATATTTGATTTTTTTAAATTAAGTATCTAAACATGAAAAAAAATTTATAAAATAGTATCTCTAACAATTTTTATAGCTTATGATGTTATGTGCCTCATTTTAAATTGAAAATTAACAGAAATGCCATACTTTTATATCATATTTTATTTTTATTCAAAAACATTATATTTCCCTTTATTCATTATATTAAATATTTGTAAATATATTAAATGTTATTAAAATAACATAAAATAAAATAAAATAAATTCAATCATTGTAATTGAAAATAAAATAACATATTTTTTTTAAATTTAGTTGTTGAAGTATTAATTATAATATATGCATAAAAAAATTTAGCTGTTGAAGTGAAATTAATTATTAATTATAGTATATGCATTTAATAGATATAAAAAATTTCATTGTTTTAGTAAGTTGTAATGAGATTCATTGAAATTTAGATTAATTTATTTATTGAACACGAAAAAAATTTCGCTGTTTTAGAATTATATATATATATATATATATATATATATATATATATATATATATATATAATTAAATAATTAATTTCCGATAGACAAGAATATCACACTTATTTTTGCTGAGTTCTATCAATAAAGTCGCTTGAAGTATAGAGCTTTTGCTGTTGAGGAAGATTCCCATCACTCCATGACATGGCCTGATTTCTGTAAATGTTATTTGATGTGTCTCCATGCTTGTTCCCAAACATAAGAGCAAGATTAATTAATCAAAATTAAATGGACTTCCATTAGTTTTGTATGGGGTACTCTTCTAATTATAAATCAAATCATTTCATTTCACTTTCATAAATCTTGTGAATTATTTTGACACTATTAATTTGTTGTTTAGCTTAATGCTTTACGTATGTAGCTAAGTAATTAAGCGTTGATAATGAACAAAAGGAAAAATACACCCAAGCAATCCACAAACAACCAACCTTCATTTGATTAAACTCTTCTAATTTTCACCATCTCGAAAGCAAAAAATAATAAATAATAGAGTACGGTATATGCTTATTTATTTGCCTTTCTTTTTTGTTTGAAAGTGAAGGATCGTACACTAGCTATTGTTTTTTCACATAATGTTGTAGATGTCACTTTGAACACGGCGGCTCAAAGTTCAAAGAATTATCTTGGAGGACGTGATATATATGAGTTGAGTGAGATTTTTTTTTTTAAATTTAATTAGAGCTTTTAGCTTTAAATATTAGATATATAATTATTTTAAAATTTTTGAAATATAATTTTATCGGATGCATCATATGCTAAAAAAATATTGATAAAAGAATTTCACCATATTTAAGTAATAAAGTAAAAAAATAAAAATATGATTATTACAAATAAAAACTAAAATAAAATAAAACAAAACGTTTGGTTTTTTAATATTTTAGATCACTAAGTGTGTCATGACCTGAATCCTGGGGGTACATAATTGACATTAAGAAATGAGAAAACATAAAATTATCGAAACTTATAGTAAGTCTTAAAAGAAAAACGTGGAATATTTAAACTTTGAAACCTTATAATAAATAATTAAATCACAATACACATTATTAAACTGATTTTTCTCAATTTAAAAAAAAAAATTCATACTATCATCATATATAAAATAACATTATCTGTTATACAAAATAATATTTCATTGCATAGATTATAAATACATAATATTCAAAATAAAATATGCAGTTATACAACTTTTTCTACTACGGTACACGAATATAAATACAACACAACTAAGTAGACCTACATAAAATAGCCTCTGACAAAGCTACACGGCAAAGAGAAGCAGACTTAACAAGAAACTCCCAAACTCCTAAAAAAAATAAATCGAAGGGAGTCAGACCTCACTGAGTAAGCTAATAAATAAATGAATGTGGTTTAAAATCTTCTTTAAAATAAGTTTTTATAAAAATAATTTATTCATAATTTTATTCAAATCATTTAATATGCATATAAGAAATCCATATAAGAAATCCATTTTTCAAAGGAAAGAAATAAATATTTAAATGCTTTTAAAAACATTTCAGTATAAAAATTAGGTAAAATCTGATTTATCAATTTTTTAAAACAGTCATACAGCTCACTTAAATCCAATACCGTTGAATCCCAAAAGCAAAGCATCACCAGGATGCATAGCATCACTAGGATGCAGAGCCGTAGTCACATCACTTAATTCAATATCACTGGCGGTGTCCGAGAGCAAAGCATCACCAGACCGTCAACCTTAGTGATTTAATAATATTAATCCAACTATACTAGCGGTGTCCGAGAGCAAAGCATCACCAGACCTTCAGCCTTAGTGATTTAATAATATTAATCCAATTATACTGACGGTGTCCGAGAGCAAAGCATCACCAGACCTTCAACCCCAGCATTTATTAAATAAAAAAATATTATACTACTGGCAGTGTCTTAGAGCAAACATCATCAGACTATCGGCCCGAGTAATATAATTAATATAATCACATATTTTACCGATGCGCACACGGTCATGATGAAACCTATCAGATAACCTGTTATACCATAATTTATTTAAAATAAATGAAAATAAATAAAACAATGAAAATTTAAATAAATAAAAATAAAATAAATTAACTATAAATTAAATCATGAATAACATATGAAGAATGCCGACTAGAATCTCATAAAATTAAATTCATAAAAATTTAATATTTTTTTAATTTAATAACCTGACATACAATTCAAATATTAACTTACAAGATAAAGACGTTCTTCTGGTACGTCGTGTCCGACCTCGACTGGTAGATGTGACCGGAGGGGTGACTAAAAGACAGAAAAGGAAAACGACAATCAAAAAATAGAACTTAACTTCTAGAATTTTTAAGGAAAACTCGATTCGAACTCAGAATAACAAGTTTAGGATTGACCCAGTGTCACGTTTTATGAGAAATCTACTAAAAATTTGGTAGGGTTTTCTCTGTAAAACGGACATTTCTTTACCGAAGTAGAGTCAATCCTACAAATAAACACACTTCGAAATTCCACAGTAACTCAACATCTCGAGTTGGGACCCTGAACTACACAATTCCCAATCGAGGTTCACAAAAATACAAGTAAGCAAATATTAAATATTAATATAATAAAATCACCAAAAACTATAAAAATTCATAATAAATCATAATATAATTTATTCAATTTTTAAAACACTAAATACATTTATTTTTCACCATAATTTAATAAAATCCCAAATAATAATATAATATTAATAAAAGCCCAACTTTCCAAATATTCAATATAATATAGTCAAATTCAAACTTTAATTGTTCAAATAGTTTAAATATACTATAATATTAAGTAAAAACTCATTTAAATCACAAAACAATAAATAATTTAATATTGAATATAATTTTCAAAAATTAGAATTAATTAGTTAAAAATAGTAATTAATTTATAAAAATTATTCTAATACTCTATAAAATTCTAAAACCATTTAAAATATAATTTAACTATATTTTCAACCAAATTACATAATTACCCCCAAAATTTCAATATTCACATAAACATAATAATTCCTCAAAAATTAAATAAAATTATCAAAAATTATTTTATTCACACTAAAATTACTAACTTAATTTATTAACCCTAATTAACTCAAATATTCAAGCAAATATAATTAATTAATAACATTAACAAAATATACATAAAACTTAAACTATCCAAATAAATATAAAAAATTCCATAAAATCAAATAATTAATCTAAATCATTTTCTTATATACCCTTAACCAAAATCAACGCCAAATAATTTAGATCACCTAATATATGTATAGATCAACCCAAAAATTAACCAAATATTTAAAATAAAATTTTGGGTAATTTAAACAAATAATTTATAATTAACAAAATAAAAAATCAACCTAAAAACTAACTAAAATCAACTAACAAACAAGTACAACATTTCTAACTAACCTAAAACTCACCTAAACTAAACCAAGATCAAAAGGAGGCTTGGTGCTAGTCTTCGGTAAGAGGAGGAGAAGAAGGCTGCTACCTTCTATTGCCGTCGTTGATGCTATTCCTACTGTTGGCTTCGTGCGAAGGAGAAGGAGAAGGTTGTTGTGCAGGGACATCAAGGAAGGGAAGAAGAAGCCAATGGTGGTGATAACGTGAGGGCTTATGGTTCTGCTAGGAGGGATAGCACTGAGAGAAGGAGTGAGTAGGAAGAAGAAAATGGACAAAAATGGGAGAGGAAGCGAAGAAACACACAGGACAACAAGAAAGAAAGGGAAAAAAATGGACTGAAATGGGACATTTTACCACTATGTTTAATAATAATAATAATAATAATAATAATAATAATAATAATAATAATAATAATAATAATAATAATAATAATAATAATAATAATAATAACAATAATTTTGATTATTATGTTAAACTTATATATTTAAAGAATTATTGGATCTTGATATCTAACATACTATGCATGTTAGATTTCTACTAAGGTTATATTATTTATATGATTATTGATAATATTATTATTATTATGGAGGATAAATAAGAATATTGTTATTTTTATTTTTTAGTTATGGTATTCTTTAAATTTTTTTCATTTTATTTATACAAAGAGATTTTGGAAAATATTAGTAGAACGGGCTACTTGATGGGTGTCATTAGGACTGTATGTAGATTGGTATTAATCTTTAATTTTGGCCCTTGTTTGGAAAACTGTGAAAGGCTCAATTGATGCATAACTCTCTGGCATATTTTATGGTATTGAAAGGCTCGATTGATTTATAGCTCTTGAGCATATTATGATTAATTATTTACTGGGGCTAATAGCTCAATTGATGCTTATGCCTTAGTCTTTAAGGACTTAGTATAGAGCAAGTAGGGTGTCGAATACTCGGGATTTGATCAGAATTTATATTAACTGAATAAATACTTAGATGGATAGGTAGAATATTATAAATGAAGATATTTAATGGTTCTATTTAATTCTAAACTACTAAGGAAATACTAATTACTCTAACTATTCTAAAATATTAAAACAAAAAATATATATGTGTATGGGAAAATCATAAATCATAACCAAATAAGAACTTAAACATAGTTATCATAAAATAAGTTGATTGGAAATTAGCCTATAGTCTTTAAAAGCAACTATCGTTGTCGATTAAAGGTATTTTCTCCTAGAGTCTATAAGCACTCTCGTTGTATTACATAGATAAGAGAAAATCATAAAGCACATTATACTAATTATATCTCCCTTAAGAGGTATTCCCTTTATGGTACCCAGCAAAATTGCAGTCTTAAGTAAATTCAATTATCTTCCACCAAATTCCCTTTACGATACCTAGCAAAATTTGATTGACAAGTTACATATGATGATCAATCATACATAAACACAAGTAAGCATTAATTGAAATTAAATCATAAAAGATATAAGATAAAGATGTAGTTCTCATTTAATTCATCATTATAATTCTCATACAAAAAGACTTAGCCTAGATACATAATTAAGAAGCAACAAAAGAAGATCAAATTCAATAGAGAAAGAAAAGATAAAAAATTGAATAAGTAAGACTCCCTTTTATGACTTTTAAAGATTTTTGAGTACTTAGGATGATCTCCTCTTGCCCTTGGCTTTTTGTCTCCTTCAAGTGTTATACAATGACTATCACCAAAACTAAAAGATAATAGTACTTATAAAACACTCTATTGATTCATATGTTTTTCTTGTGTTCTTTCTCTCTATTTCAGTTCATTTCTTTCTTTAGACTAGAAATGATGTATATATAGAGCTTGGAAGCTGCTGGAAGTGTCTAGAATAAGATTGAACTTGGAAAGGCACCACTTGACATGAAAAGTCACCATCATGTGCAGATGCTGTAACTTTAAGGGTAATTTCATCCATCCAGATGACTTTATCTCTAAAAAGTTCCTTCATGAAAGTTATAGAAAATTATGTTATCTTTTCAGAGCAACTTGAATAACCTAATTTGGATGTCTGTAGACGGATTTATGGCCAAAATATGAAAATTGCTCAAACAAGAAAATTGCATCATTTTGACTAGGCACGAGTGTGACGACTCGTCAAGGAGTGACGACTCATCATAGAAGCTCTCGGTGATGACTCGTCACCCTTCCTTATTGATCCAAGCTTGATCCCTTTGACTTCTAGCTTGCTCCAATCAATTCCAAGTGTCTTCTAAAGCACATTTAAGCCCTAAATCATTCATATAACTTATATAATAAGTCATATTGATAATCAAGCAAAAATATCTATTCACTAATAAAAAAAACACATAAAACATGATGAAATAAAATGAAAATGGACCTTAACAAGACTAAATAACTATGCATATTTGTATTATATCAAACTCCCCCACACTTAGACCTTGCTTGCCCTCAAGCAAGAAAAGATCTAAGCATAGAAAAACACATAAAATTTTCATCTTTTCCAAAATAAATGTAGTCATCTTCACAAATCATTTCAATTCTGAAAGAGGTTAGAAAAGATAAATTAATAATTTGACTTCCAATGCTCAACATTGATAAAAACAAGCAAGCTTCATAGCATAAGCAACAAAAATTTCAATTTATCTTAATTTACTAAGAATAAAATCAAGAATACAAAGTCAAAGTTCTAAAAAAGCCACTTAACCAAAACAGTTATTCTCCAAACTTAAGATTTCCTAGAAACAAAAGCAACCTTCAAACAATGTTAAGCACACATATCAACTCACTTTCCTCATGGCATTTTTAGACATTTTAATCTTAAACATATTTACTAGATGTTCTCTTTCTGAATGAATGCAAATGAGGAGCAAACACAAATGCATACAACTTACTCGAGATTCATCTACTTATGACATTATACATCTTTTTCTGAATGAATGCAACGAAGGAGCATACTCAATTGCACACAACTTACTCAAGATGCATCATATGACAAACATTCTTTTACTTATTTATTTTTTCTTTCTTTCTTTTTTTTATGTCCTCATCCATTATTGAAAAGTGAGTTTCATGAGTATTATGGCTATAATTTCCCTAAGGTTACTTATAGTCCTAAGAAAACCTAGGCTTAAATCCTTACTACCTTAGCCTTAAGCATAGTTAGCAAATTGACTAAATATTCTTAAAATCTTAAAAATAATAAAAAGAAAAATTTAGAACCTATACTAGATGAAACTTAAAACTTTACCAATTGAGCATAAGAACTAGTTATCAATTTAGAAAACATAATCTAAAAAAAAAACGTAAAAGATTTGTAAGATAACTACTTATTAAAAGATAGGAAGAGAATGAATAATATGAATGCAAAATAGCACTAATAATACCCTAAATGCAAAATGCAAAACATGCAAACAATATACTACTAATATATCACCATATACCACTAATATACTAATAATATACTATTAATATCATACTAATATCCCTTCCCCCACACTTAAAAACATGCATTGACCTCAATGTAAGTAAAAATAAAGCAAAGGAAAGGATGGAAGTACTCCCTTAATCATCTATAGGGGTAGTAGGAGGAAACTTGATCGGGTAGTTGGAGTGAGCAAAAAATTGATTCAATTTGTACTACATCTTGCGTTGCCAATGAGCAAGTTGTTGATTTTAAAATTCTATCTCATTGATTTGACATTGTATAGCAATATGCGTCTCCAAAATCTGATCCCAAACGGGTGGATATGCACTTGAGGATCCATCGACTTCACCATGCATTAGATATGTGAGGAGAGGAACAACATCTAGTAGTTGATATAGAGGCAACTCTTCCTCTGGTTCACTTTCCTCTACCTCATCCTCTTGAGGAACATCAACCGGTGGTGGTCCTTCAATCCCTATCCAAAAATGGGATCGGGGAAGAATCAAATGAAAGGCCGCATCCACCACTTCTCCTCTTACAAAAGCTTGCTTAGTAAAATAAGAACACTCAACAAAATGAGTATAGTTAGCAAGATTAACATTCAAAGCTTTTGCAAAAATGGTAATCAAATGGCCATGAGTCAAAGGTGCATCCTTACGGGAAGCATAAACTAACAATTGATTAAATACCTAATAGGTCCAACATACTTGTTTCTTATTATGAATGCACCACATTAGAAACAACTCTTGTGCAGTGACTCTATTAAATTCTGTTTTATAAAATAGAACACATGCAAGCACTTTATGTAAAAACTAATATTTCAAGTCCTTAATAAACATTGCTTTGCCTTTCCTAGAGTCAAATGGTGTGTGCAAACTAGTCAAGAACATCCAAAATTCATTCAACTTAAAATATGATGGGGGATCACACAACCCATCTCTTTTGAAACCAAAAACATGATTGATGAAAGTGTAGGTAAGTTGATGTTTCTTGCCTTGCATGCAAAATTCTAGAATTTATGAATTCTTAGCATTAACATCCAAAGTTGTATAAAATTTGGTAGTTAATTCCACATTAGTATCTTCATGCATAGAAATAAATTTCTTAAGAACACATTGACTCAACAATTAACTAAAAGATTCAAGCATACCCACATCATTCAAAAGAGAGTTAGGAATGTACTTACAACCCAAGATTTCCCTAAACTTGATTGTTGTGAACTTTGCACCTTCCTCATGAGTAAGGATTAGAAACTTGGCTTTATAGGATTGAGATAGATCCTCCTCCTCTTAATGTGTTTCTTCAACATGTGGTCTCTTGGATGAGGAAGCTCTTGTCTTACCCATAATGATAGTCCTTGTTGAATGAAATAGAAAAGCAAAAAGAAAACAAAAATAATGAAAGGGGAGGGGAGTGATTCAATTTGGTTTAAAAAAGAATAAAGTATGTGAAATACCTAAGTATGGAGGTAAGAGAGAATGGGGAAGATGAAAGAAAAGAAACTAAAGAGACTAAGTGAGGAAATAAGGGAAAAAGGAAAGACTAGGTATGTATATATATAAGAAAAGAATAAAGAATGAGACTTAAACAAAAAAATGCTTAAAAAAAGGTATAGGATATGTGTGTTGGGACAATGTAGTCAAATGGTGTATTTATAGATGTAGTAGGTGTGTAAGATGTGTGTAATATGTAAGGGTGTAAAGTGAGTGAAAAGGTGTGTATAGGTTAGAAAAGGTGTGTGGATATGAAAGGACATGACTATTCTTGGAAAAGAAACAACTTTTCATATAAAAAATTGTGTTTAGTTTGGGAATAAAGAGAATAGGAAAAATATATGAATAAAATAAGGTCTATATCATATGCAAAAATAATAAAATTAAGCTATGATAAAGGTGTATATAGAAGAAAAACATATATATGCAAAGTTAGGGGGGGTGTACGAGTCATCAACATGGTGACGACTAGTCACCTTGACTCTCTGTGACGAGTTGTCAAGGCTTGATGACTCATAACCTAGGCTTTAGGAAAAATGTGTCTTCTTGACAAGTCATCAACTTGGTGATGACTCATCATCCTAACCTTCTGTGACGAGTCGTCAAGGCTTAACGACTCATCACCAACTCATGGCAGTGTGTGCACATTTTGTGCATAACTAGTCCTATGTGAAAATGCTATGAAAATGTATAAGACTAAGTAAAAATAGAATAAAAAACCAATCATAAACCAAATGTATACTAAAAATATGCATAATAAGCAAAGAAATATGGGTGAATTAGTGAAAGTAAGGAAAATGAAGTAGAAGAGAAATATGTGTCGTACCTTGCTAAATTGTGGGAAGTCTATAGCTTGACTTGACCATACTTCAACTAAGGTGTAGATAGAGAAATAGAGAGGCTCGATTCAATTGCATCACCGATCAAGTAGGGCTTGAGATGATGTCCATTTACCTTAAAAGTTTGCCCCTTTGCATTAACAAGATCAATTGCCCCATAAAGATAAACCTTGATAACTTTAAATGGACCCGTCCATCATGACTTCAACTTTCTAAAAAATAATATGAGTCTTGAATTAAAAAGGAGAACAAGCTCACCTTCATGAAACTCCTTCTTAGATAAGTGCTTATCATGCCATAACTTAGTACGATCTTTATGCTTAACTCATCCAATTCGTTAAACTGAAGTAACCTTTTCCTACCAGCCTTTTTTAAATCAAAATTCAAAGCCCTTGTTACCCAATATGCCTTATGCTCTAATTCAATAGGGAGATGACATGACTTCCCATAAATTAATTGATAAGGAGTAAGGCCAATTGTGGTTTTAAAGGCTGTCCTATATGCCCATAAAGCATCATTAAGCTTTAATGCCCAATCTTTCCTTGAAGAAGACATCATTTTCTCTAAAATCCACTTAATCTCTCTATTACTAATCTCAACCTGCCCATATGTTTGTGGGTGATATGGAGTAGCAACCTTATGTGTTACTCTATACTTTTTCAAGAGAGCCTCAATCACATGATTACAAAAATAAGAACCTCCATCACTAATCAATGCCCTAAGAGTACCAAACCTAGGAAAAATAATTTTCTTAAGCATCTTCTTAACCACTTTAGCATCATTAGTGATGCTTGGTAATGCTTCCACCCATTTGGAAACATAATCTACCATAATTAAAATATACTTGTAACCTAAAGAGCTAGGAAATGGATGTTAGTGGTATGCACTAGGTCAATCATTTGATTATGCATTGACTTTCTTATTTTATTAATAAAGAGGTATTTCATTATCATTTGATTTTATGATAATTATATGAATGGTTAATTCTTACTAAGGCCATCAAGTATGTGACTTGATAGTAAAACCCTTAGATTAAAATAAGAGTTCTATTCTAATTATCCCTAGCCATTTATTCATTATATAAATATTAAAGTATTAAGGCTAGTATGATGTTGACTGATGGTTATATTTTACTAATCATGAATATGAGATATTAAGTCAACTCATAGGTACATGATGAGAGATCATGTACTAGATTGACCCACTATGAGAATACCATATAGATTATTGTCATAAGTATTTCTCATTATAGTAATTTTATTTTGGTCCTTTGACCTTGAAATCATCATGGATTTCTACATAGCTATTTTATGTTTTGACACATTCTAACATTGTCTTTAACCGGACGATTAAATTGGAATGTTGTTGGATATGAAATTAGTTATGTGAGGAATGTGAGTGATTCAGAAGGAATTTATCCCTCATTAATATGAGAAAGATATCTATGGGCCCCTTAATGAGATAGACTGAAGAAAATTGCATGGCCATGCTGAAATGAATTGATAAAGAGTTATCATTTTCAGTCTACTTAGAATCAAGTCATAATATTGAACTATATAAGGATGACATTCTATGCCTTATGTTCAATTAAGATATCATGTGATAAAGGGACGATAAAATTCATTGTAATTAGGTTATGTCGAATTATTGACTTCACATGACTTGGGTAGTCATAATGTCTTGCTAGAGGCCACTTATGACTTGTAGGCCTAAATAGAGATTTAGGCCCACTACCAATGTTATGTGAACCTACAGGGTCACACACTTAGAACAAGCCCAAAATGAATATGGGTTTAATAATCCCAAAATAAACTCTGTGGAAATAAATAATTAAAGTGTTTTATTTATTTATTTAAGATAAATGTTATTTTAAATAAATAAATAAGATATTATTTCTGATTTGTTTTTTAAACAAAATCATAATATAATAAATAGAAATTACCAAAAGGTCATTGGTAGGTGAAACCCTAATTTGGAGTCTATAAATATGTTATATTCTCTAGGGTTTCATACACTTGTTTTTCAGCCTCAAAATTCGTTTTCTTTCTCCTTAGAAAAAAAGATAGAGTTTTTCTTTTGTTCTTGATTTGTGAGATAATCAAGGAGGTTGCTAGCACACACACTCCAATTCATTTTTTGAAGGGCTATTTGTGTGGATACCTATAGAGGACGCATCCTTTTGGAGACGTCTTGATCTGAACAACCAAGCCAAAAAGCTCGAGGTAAGGTGTCACCGGTGTGAACCTCCTCTCATCCTTCCAGAAAATCTTGCCTTTTCTACGTTTTGGTGAGATTTTTGAAATCCTAGATTTAATCAAGTAGTTGAATTACATGGATCTAGGCTTGGGTACGTGATAAAATTTTAATTTTTCCGCTGCGTTTGTATCACGAATCCCAACAATGGACCCATGAAATCTACTCCCCAAACATCGAAGAGTTCGATTTCAAGGATTCCTTATAAAGGCATCTCCTATTTCTTAGTTATATTACCCATTCTTTGACATCTATCACATGTAAAAACATACTTTCTAGCATCTTTAAATAAAATTGGCCGCCAAAAACTAGAATATAGTACCTTAGATGTCGTTTTCTCTGCACTAAAATGTCCTCTAACATCCAAGGCATGGAAATGTCTCAAAACATCTTGAGCTTCATTTTGAGGAATGCATCTCTGAATTAAACCATCAACACATTTCTTATAAAGTAAGGGCTCCTCCCAATAGTAAAATTTAATATCACGCAAAAATTTCTTCCTTTGTCGATAATCCATTCCATAAGGAAGAACACCACTCACAAGATAATTTGCAATGTCTGCAAACCATGGAAGTTCCTTCGATACAATCCTTAGTAGATGTTCATCATGAAATTTTTCATTAATTGGCACACCATCGTCATTCCTTGTCAATCCATCTTGATTAAGTCTTGATAGATGATCCGTAATAAGATTCTTACTTCCCTTCTTGTCTCTCACTTCCCAATTAAACTCTTGAAGCATCAAAATCCACTGTAGGATTCTAGGTTTTACATCATTCTTGCTTAGAAGATACTTAAGAGTAGCATGGTCTGAATAAACAATCACCTTTTGCCCTATAAGGTATGATCTAAACTTGTCAAATGCATAAACGATAGTAAGCAACTCCTTTTCCATAGTGGTATAGTTAATCTAAGCTTCATCAAGTAGTTTTTTAGCATAGTAAATCACATAAGGCTTGCCTTCCTTTCTTTGACCGAACACAGCCCCACAACAAATTTTATAGCATCAGATATTATTTTAAATGGCTACTCCCAATTAGGTGGTTGCAAGATGGGTGCGGAAATAAGAGCTCTTTTCAAAGTTTCAAATGCATCAAGGCATGCATCATCAAACTCAAAAACAGTATCCTTAGCAAGTAACTTACACATTGACGTTACTATCTTAGAGAAGTCTTTAATAAATCTTTGATAGAAACCTGCATGTCCAAGGAAGTTTCTTATGTCTTTAACACACTTTGGAGGTGGTAAGTTTTCAATCACTTATATCTTTGCCCTATCTACTTCAATGCCTCTCTTTGAGATTGAGTGATCAAGAACAATTAATTATTGTGTCATGAAGTGACATTTTTCCCAATTCAAGACCAACCCATGCTCATTACACCTGTCAAGAAGTTTGGATAGATTGTTTAAACAATTGGAAAAGTTAGTACCATAGAAACTAAAATCATCCATAAAAACTTCTACACAATCATCAAATAGGTCAAAAGTTGAAAACATAGACACTACATATTGAAAACATACACCTTTGAAAAGTTGTAGGTGTATTACATAAAGCAAAAGGCATATGCTTAAAAGCAAATGTACCATAAGGACAAGTAAATGTAGTCTTAGCTTGGTCCTTAAAATGAATAGGAATTTGATAAAATCCACTAAGTCCATCCAAATAACAAAAGTAAGAAAAGTTGGTTAGTCTCTTAAGAACTTAGTCAATAAAAGGCAATGGGAAATGGTCTTTCCTAGTTGCTTTATTTAGTTTTCTATAATCAATACACATACGCAATCCAATGATAGTTGTAGTAGGTATCAAATCATTAGATTCATTCCTAACAATGGTTAAGCCTCCCTTCTTTGGTACAACTTGAACGGGGCTCACCCAGTTACTATCACTAATGGAATATATGATTCCATTATCAAGCAACTTAGTTACCTCTTTTCTAACCACTTCTTTAAGAGTGGGATTTAGCTGTCTTTGACCTTCAATGGAAGGCTTGGCATGGTCCTTTAAAAGAATTCTATGCATACATATATTAGGACCAATTCCTTTCAAATCATTTATAGAATAACCAATGGCATTCTTATAACTATTCAACTCATCACATAAGGCATCAACATTATCATTAGACAAAGATGAATTAACAATAAAAGTAAATTTAGAGTTAGAGTCAAGAAATGCATATCTTAGATTTGAAAGAAAAGGCTTGAGCTCCAATTTAACTTCTTCACTTGATGTAGTATCTTTTAGATCATCCTTTGTCCTTAAAGGTTCAAATCTTGATGTCCTATGAGAAGGTTGATATGGAGTCACCTCCAAGATTTGCTCATTAGCTTCTTGTATAATGTATGGCTCCAAAGAATCATTCCTCAAACAATCATGAATTACTTCTTCAATGCATTCATCAATAACATCAACAGAATCGACTCTTCTTGCCACTTCTATAGGTGTTGACTTTATAATCTTTATCACATCAAATTTCATAGATTCATTATACACCTCTAAAATGATCTTTCCTCTTTTCATATCAATAATTGCTCCTGCTGTCATAAGAAATGGCCTTCCAAACAAGATTGGAATCTCAAGATCTTCCTCTATTTCCAACACAACAAAGTTAGTTGGTATTACAAACTTTCCCACTTTATTTGGCACATTTTCTAGAATGCCAAGTGGATATGTAATAGATTTATTCGCCATGGACAGACATATATTGGTAGGCTTAAGTTCTTCCAAGTCAAGCCTTTGGTAAATAGAGTAAGGCATAATGCTAACACTAGCACTAATATCACATAGAGCTTTATCAAAATGTGTACCTCCAATTACACAAGGAACCATAAATGAACTGGGATCCTTAAGCTTTAGCGGAGACTTGGAGTACATAGCCTTAGATTCTTCAACAAGAGAAACTAAGCCATAATCTTCAAGCTTGTTCTTATGGCCAATAATATCCTGCAAAAACTTACCCCAAGCTGGCATATCTCTAATAGCATCCACAAATGGTATGGTGATAATGATTTCCTTAAGATAATTAAGGAGTTTTCCAAACTACTTGTCTAGGTTACGCCTTATGAACCTTTGAGGGAAAGGAAGAGTTTTAATATCTACCTTTGGTTCATTATTCTTTGATATTCGGGTATCTCCTTTACTACCTTTCTTTACACACTCATTATCTTTTTTACTTATAACATCCACATTATCAATTCCATCATTAGCTTTAATCCCTACCACTTCATTATCAACATCAACTATAACCTTATTTTCACTAAGATCATTTTCAACGTCCTTACCACTCCTTAAGGTAATTGCTTAACAAGTCTCTTGTTGTACATACTCTGGTTGGCTAGGAAGCTTTCCCAAAGGTTTAGTATTAGAAGAAGAGGCTTATTGGGCAATTTAGGTTTCAAGGATGCAGTTATGAGTAGCAAGCTGCTCAAGTTTAGAGTCTAGCTACTTAAATTGCTCCTCATTTTATTTGTTTATGGACATTTATTGGTTAACAAATTGCTCCATAAGATTTTCAAGAGTAGGCTTGGGATGGGTAGGATTAAAGGTTTGTTGCTTCATGGAAAATCCAAGTGGGTTTTGAGGTTTGGTGTTTAGGTTATATAGAGGGTTTGATTGAGAGGATGGGTTTAACCATGAGAAACTAGGATGGCTCATCCATTGAGGGTTATAGGTGTTGGAATTCAGCCATATTCTTTGGCTAAAACCTCCTTGCACAAAGTTCACATCCTTAATTGTACTTAATTACATTGAGAATATGAATGAGATCCTCCATAAGACTCATAAACAATATTAGTACTATCTAAAGATTAATTTGATTTCTACTTACCAGATTAGTAAGAGCATCTACCTTTGCATTCAACATTTTAATTGTGTCAAGCTCCAAAACTCCTTTTGCTTTTGCCATTGTTATTTCATCACCCATATACCCTTGAGATGCAAGTTCTTCTAGTAAATTAATAGCTTCTCTAGCCGTTTTATCCATCCACTTTCCACCAGCTGCTACATTCATAATATTTTTGTGTTCATTTGTCAACCCATTGTAGAAGATTTAAGGAATCATCCATTTCGGCAAGCCATGATGTGGGCATTGCCTTTGAAGTTCCTTAAATCTCTCTCAAGCTAAATATATTGTGTCACTCCCATTTTGCTTAAAAGTAGTGATCTCATTGCAAAATTTGGCCATCTTATATGGAGGAAAATATTTGTACAGAAATGCTTGCTTCAATTGATCCCATATTGTGATTGATTCAATTAGAAAACTAGCAAGCCAAAGTTGTGCTTTATCCCTAACCAAAAATGGAAATAGTCTCAGCCTTATTGCATCATCCGTCACACCATTGATCTTGAAAGTTGCACACACATTAAGGAAAGTCAATATATGGGCATAAGGATCTTCTCCTTGTAAACCTCTAAACTAATTATTTTGCACCATTTGAATGATACTTGGCTTGATCTCAAAATTGTTATTGGTAAAAGGTTGAGCCACAATTCCTCCAAAACTACCAGAGATGTTGAGCATTGCAAAGTCGCCTAACGTTCTCCTTTCCAGTTAAGCCATAATATTCAAATTCGATTGATTCTCTCTTCTTTGCCTTTGTTCCCTACATAAATTATGGATAAGTAAATCAATTTCAGGATCAAAGTACAAATTATTATTACTAATACTTTTAGTAAGCATATAAAAATGTAAATTTACAATCAAAAAAATTAAATTTAATAAATAACAAGTATATAATATAAAAAAACAAAATAAAATAAAAATAAAGACAAGGCCTAAAATAACCTTTCTCTACACTAAATTAATAAAATTCACTAAATGAATCCCCGACAATAGTGCAAAAAATTTGAAGCTGGTCAAATTGTATACCCTAGTCTCTAAGGACTTAGTATAAAGTAAGTAGGATGTCGAACACTCGGGATTTGGTCAGAATTTATATTAACTAAATAAATACTTAGATGGATAGGCAGAAAATTATAAATGAAGATATTTAATGGTTCTATTTAATTCTAAACTACTAAGGAAATACTAATTACTCTAATGATTCTAAAATATTAAAAAAAACAATAAATATATGTGTATGGGAAAATCACAAATTAGAACTAAATAAGAACTTAAACATAATTATCATAAAATAAGTTGACTGGAAATTAGCCTATAGTCTTTAAAAGCAACTATTGTTGTTGATTAAAGGTATTTTCTCCTAGAGACTATAAGTACTCTCATTGTATTGTAGAGATAAGAGAAAACCATAAAGCATATTATACTAATTATATCTCTCTTAAGAGGAATTCCCTTTACGATACCCAGCAAAATTGCAGTCTTAAGTAAATTCAATTATCTTCCTCCAAATTCCCTTTACGATACCCATCAAAATTTGATTGATAATTTACATAAGGTGATCAAGCATACATAAACACAAGTAAGAACTAATTGAAATTAAATCATAAAAGATATAAGATAAAGATGTAGTTCATATTTAATTCATCATTATAATTCCCATACAAAAAGACTTAGCCTAGATACATAATTAAGAAGCAACAAAAGAAGATCAAATTCAATAGAGAAAGAAAAGATAAAGAATTGAATAAGTAAGACTCCCTTCTATGACTTCTAAAGATTTTTTGATACTTAGGATGATCTCCTCTTGCCCTTGGCTTTTTGTCTTCTTCAAGTGTTATATAATGACTATCACCAAAACTAAAAGATAATAGTACTTATAAAACACTTTATTAATTCATATGTTTTCCTTGTGTTCTTTCTCTCTATTTCAGTTCATTTCTTTCTTCAAACTAGAAATGATGTATATATAGAGCTTGGAAGCTATTGGAAGTTTCTATAATAAGATTGAACTTGGAAAGGCACCACTTGACATGAAAAGTCACCATCCTATGCAGATACTATAACTTCAAGGGTAATTTCGTCCATCCAGATGACTTTATCTTTAGAAACTTTTTTCATGAAAGTTGTAGAAAATTATATTATCTTTTCAGAGCAACTTGAATAACCTAATTTAGATTTCTGTAGACGGATTTATGACCAAAATACGAAAACTACTCAAATAAGAAAATTGCATCTTTTTGACTAGGCATGAGTGTGATGACTTGTCACAAAAGCTCTCGATGAAGATTCGTCACCCTTCCTTGTTGATCCAAGCTAGATCCCATTTACTTCTAGCTTGCTCCAATCAATTCCAAGTGTCTTCTAAAGCACATTTAAGCCCTAAATCATTCATAGAACTTACATAATAAGTCCTATTGATAATCAAGCAAAAACATCTATTCACTAATCAAACAAACACATAAAACATAATGAAATAAAATGAAAATAGACCTTAACAAGCCTAAATAACTATGAATATTTGCATTATATCAATGCTTAGTGGGTACAATAATGGGTACATATATTTGACAGAGCTGCTTGTTAATTTCTTTCTTTGGTTGAGTTTGATTAGTGACAAGTAACTACTGATTCCTAACAAAATGAAGAGTTTGACACATTGATTTTTCATGAAAAGGTGATGGCTAATATAAGTGTTGCTATTGTCCTATAATCTTCTGCAAATTCTAAAAAAATTCATGCACCCAAAAAATTAAAATGCAATGAATATATGAGTCAATCTGGTACTTAAAAAGTTTCAAGATAAAGCTGCTGCTAAAACTATCAATAATGTTTTTATGGTTTCTCATATTAATCAACATTTTGATGGAATTATTCATATAGAATTTGTTCCTATCTTCATTTCTTTGTTAAGAACATCTATCTTTGTTAACATTAACCTTCTATTTCTACAGATAAGATCCCAACATTCAATTACAAATTAATTTTACCCACAGTACTTAAATGTCTAAAATAATAATCATAATGGTAATGGTAATGGTAATGTTTCATTTAAGATTTTACAACAAAAATATATTTTATTATTTAATAATTTCATAAAAAAAGTTTTACTAATTAATTTATTTGTCTATATTAATTTTTTAAAAATTTTAAAAAGAAAACCATTGTCTAAAAATAATAATAAAAATTTATTTTTATTTTTTAAAAAATGATTTACTCCAAAATAGATTATATTTTGCCCTTGGACTGGAGAACAAATCTATGTTCGAATGGAAGATGTGAATACAAATTTTTAAATACATCTTAACGGTATAAGCGTGTTTTGTGACTGCACTAACAACAACTAATGGGATAAATCAACCACTTAAGTCGAGGGAATTGTTGGTTTAATAGGTAAATTAAAGTAGATTTGATGGTGTTAGTGAGTAAGTAGTTAAATAGTAACTCCTCTTCAAGGGCATCCTAAGGTATAGAGTTCAATTGTTGGGTAATCCATCAATACTAATGTCCTATGACCTCCTAATTTGCAAAAAAAAAAAAAAGTAGATTTGATTGTGTCAAAGAGAGTAAGTTAAGTGATAACTTCTCTTAAAAAATGGAATTGCCCCATGTTGTACAATCCATCAATGCTAAAGTCATATGACCTCCCAGTTTATGAAAAAAAAGTAGATTTGATTGTGTCAAAAATAGTAGTCAAGTGATAACATCTTTTAAAAGACATCTTAAGTCATTGATTTTAAAAGTGAAGGGAATGACTGCTCCTCTTATGTAGGTCATAGAAGCTCCTATTATCCAAAAAAGAAATAAATAAATTGACCACCGACATCAAGTTTAGGGGGAAAAATTGGCTTCTAAGCCATTTTTGAATAATAAACGGAAAACAAATGGATCCTATTTTGCATGCTTAATAAATTAAAGGACAATGATACATGTAGTTACTAGTGACATGAATATATTCTCAATGGAACTAAAAAATTTTTTTAAAGTTAAAAGTACATGTTGGTCCCAAATGTAAGGGGGTAATCAATTGGAAAATGATGACATAAAAGGAATTTCTCCCTTCTTTGACATTCTATTCATATAGTTACTAGTGACATAAATCATTATCCTAAATTAAATTATTTATTTTGGCCATTTTATTATTAATAAAGTTAATCATTTGATGTCAATCATATATACATAAATAGTTTTGTTAACAAGCAATAACTTGGAATCACACTCTACCACTTCACTGAATTTACTCTATAGAGAAGAACATGCGGCAGTGGTCTTTGCTTCTTAACAACCGGAATAAGGCGGTCCATAAGCTGCATTTTTCAAAACAAAGAGTTGGATCCAATCTAATGCTAAAAACAAACACCTTAACAATAGCACTAAATTTAGTTTGTTAATTATGGAATAATGATATCATGTTAAATACTAAGGAGACAACAAAGTACCAAAAATTATAATTGAATTGCAGATAGCTCTCGATAGCTCTCATATTTCTCTCATAACTCTCCAATATCTCTTGCCATGGTGAAAGCTAGGGTGATTCTATAGTTTTTCTTACTTTGTTATACTATGATAGTGGAAATTGAACAAAATAACAATCCTCACAACCAACTGTCTTCAGGTAATGGCCATACCACGTATCCCATCATTGAAAGGTATGCCCTTTGCTTTATCTGGATATTGAAGACCCACTAGGTTACTGCAGCCTCTTCTCCATCAGATTTTGACTCTCAAGTCCAAGGTTGGATAAGGATGAATGTTTGGTTTAATCTCAATGACCAACTTCCTAATTTCTATTAGCTTAGTGGTTTCCTTAGCCACAGCTCAAGAAATTATCCAATACTAATGTCAGAGGAAGCCTTACTGGAACATGCTGAAGTTTCAATTTCTATTTTTTTTTGTGCAGATCGTCTGCTGAGGTGCGCTAAGATGAAATCCAAAGTATTCTAATGGAAGTGAAGTCCAACTTCCAACTGATTTACTATTATCTCGATGCAAGCCATCAACTCAAGGTCATCATACCTAAAGATGAGCATCAACTTACTGTTCACCAAGGTGCAACTGCTTCTGCCTTTGGCTCTATAAGGTTATGCTATTATTACTATTCATATAATCTATTTTGGGCTACAAGTAATGAGTTTAGCTTAGATGGTGTTGGGCTTACACTAATTTTAGCCTTTTTCAATGTAAATGTTATCCAATGGGCTTGTCTTGCTTAAGTTCTTTTAAAATATGTATGAGTATTTTCTATTATAATAAACTTCACTTTAGTAAAAAAAAAAAGTACCAAAAATTGTGTAGCTCTAACACATCAAGCATATATGCAACGCAATAAAATGAACCAGTACAAAATCACAAGTATATGCATACTATTAATATTACATGTAATTAAACTAAAATAATGTAACGTTAATTTGTTAAGCAGACCAAAATAACAAACGAAGTTGTTAAATGCAAAATTTTTTTTATTTATATGATTACAGCCACTATTTTCGCCAATCGTTAGGTTCAAACATCATATAATATAAGTCCTAACATCCTCAACATTTAACTGATGTGGAACATTTTAACTCTTTAACACCCTCACTTCACAAGTGCTTAGTTTAGTATTAAGACATGGTATACAATCACATCAACTCAGATGAGACAGTAGATGATGACACATTTAATTGCACATGTGACATGTCATGTAACTATTCAAAGCCACACACAAAATTAGTCAACTCATATGCAATGGAATATGCGGGCACAGATCGTGTCTATCACCAGGCTCTATTAGCACTTGGCGAGTGGCATTCAAATATTTGGGTAATGGAGCTAGCAATATCTAAACTCTATCAATATTTTATCTTTCCCTACATATAAACCTTACATATTCCAAGACCTATAAAAGCTATAGTAAGAACAAAAGTCACATAAACTACAAGATCAAATATCCAAAACCAAATAACTAGAAACACAATATTGGGCCATTTATGTTTCAAAACATCTAAAAGTAACTACAACGATCTTTTGGGTTTTATTAGGGATAGTAAAAAATACAATAATTCAATAATTGGAACTATTTTATTTGCGTCATTAATTTCTTGATTGGTTATAGGCAATTTTAAGAAACAATGTAAAAAAAAAGGAGGAAAGAAAGTGCAAATTCCTCGTAAATTATGCATAAAGTACCACACATAGAATATGGAATTGCATGGGCTTGTGTTCCTACCCAAGTGGCCATTTTGAGCTTAATTAAATGTTAATTACTTTGTTGCACACCATTATCAATCAGGGGTTGCAATTGATATACACATAAACCTTTTGGGGTTAATCTTGTTTTTAGGCCTAAAACTTTGTGAAAAGTAATGAGACAAAAGCATGGATGCATAAAACATACCTCCTTCAATCTCTCGTTACTCCGCTCAACCTACAATGACACATAAAACATACCTCCTTAAACTACTTATGAGAATACAAAAATTATATATGAGAATTAATGGGATCAATAAGGAAACATCAACTATATATCTATTGATATAATGCATCTAAAGGCCAAAGAACAAGCACTGCAAAATGATGCTCTCTTGGGTTAATATGAGACTTTATTTATTTATTTTGCATGTGATTCCAAGTCCTATAGTTGCTATGATGCTTCATATTATAAATGCAAATTAGAGAAACTTTTGAAAACACTTAAGTTATGTCTCAATAATATTTTCCTTATTAAATTCATGTTCAAGATTATATTATAGTTACAGAGAACTCTCATCCACCTAAATACCACGATCTGATGCTCGAGTATCAAAACGTGGTACTTTTAAGTTCCAAATCTCTTTGATACTAGATCTGAATCTCTCAAAGTAGAGTACCAATTTTTTATGAAGAAATAAAATACGAATAAGTAATAAAGGCTATAAAAACTAAGATAATAAAAAAGAATAAGTCATTTCTTATTTCGAACTAATAACAATTACTCAAATATCAAAAAGTTAAAATACCAAATGTTAATAATAAGTCTTTTTCTCTTAACCAACTCTTCATATTCTTACTTTTTTTTTATCTACAATCCCTCTCTTTCTATTAAAAATATACATTTGATGTACCACATACCTAAAAAGCGAAATGGTTAAGCTTACCCTTACATTATTGTATATATTGACACTGGAGTTTCAAGTACCAATACCCGTACCACGAATTGAAATGTACCATCTACTTAGTAACTATAAGCTATATATATTGAAAGTAATGTTACAAATCCATTCTTTTTTGCTTTCAATTTATATTCCAAGCCCATCAAGGAAAAAGAAACAAGTAGTTGGTTAAGGAATCTAATTATGAGAAATGGGTAGATAACAAAATAGTTAAGAGAAAGTTGTTTGCAGCCAACAAGAACATAAAAAAAAATATGCAGTGGCACTAAATCAATACAAAGCATCGAACTTAAATTATAATGATGCTACTACTGCCTACAAGTGAATTATAAATAAATAATGATGTTGTTTTCAAAATATATTGAACACCGTATCAATTGCTATTCACTAAACACAATGATAACATCACAACTGGAAATCCCATAAGAATTCTAATGGTCCTTAAATCGCATTCAACACTGCATAGTGTCATGTATAGTCATGGTACACATGTAAGTATCCTAACTCTTTGCTTTGAAATTGTGTGCTTATTTGCTTTGCTGCAATTTGTTAAGCAAACAATGACAAAAGGGGGCAACTGTAAGCACCCAATTTCGGGATAGTTGAGTGTGGATGTGACAAAAGACCCAATGATGAAAATTGATTGCAAAATTGGATTTATTGAATCTAATTTATTAGTTTTGGATTAAACTGTAAATTATTTTTGGGACTCATTTTAAATTTTAGCTATTTTAGTTATCTTTTTAATCATTTTAAAAAAACACACAAAAATAAAGTTTCAAAAGAAAATTCAACAAAAGAAGAAATAAAATTTAAATAAAAAAAGTAAAAATCCAAAAAAAAGGGCTGAAGTTGGCCCAAATGACCAACTTCAGCCCAATATTTTTATTGGTCAGTAAGTGGCCAAAGTTGTACCAATGTGGTATTAAATGGCCATAAATTGGCCAAATGAATTATTTTCCAAACAAAAAATAATATTTCCAATCGAAAATATAGATTTCCGACCGGAAATCTATAGTTTCGATTGGAAATATAATCTTTCGATTAGTCCTGTAATTTATTTATTTATTTTTGGTATTTTTTCTAATTTTCATTGGTTTTTATTTTCGTTTTATGTGATAAATATGTTATTTTTGTTTTATGTGATAAAATGTTCTAACTTTTTATAAATAACAAATTTTCTTTCACAAGGGGGTTCCTTGGGGGGGGAGGGGGTTAATTCTTTTTCCTCTACTTTTTTGATTTTTAGCCGTGACCCAAAGCATACCCACTTTTCTTGATTTTTTTACGTACTTTTCTTTAGTTCTTTGCCATAAATCATATCAAAATAAAGACTAAAAATCATAGGCAACACAAAAAGCCATATGTTTCCATCAATGGTGATCACCTTTTGAGGGAATCTGTAAGCACCCAATTTCAGAATGATGGAGTATGGATGCAATAGAGGACTCTAATGATGAAAATACTATAAATAGATCTTCAATACTTGAAGTTTAAAACCTCAAAAGTATTTTCAAAAGGACTTAATTGGTTTTTAAGGACTTAATTGTAATATTTTCTATATGGACCAAATTTTTTTTGAAAATTTTAAATTTTTTGAAAGGTCTTTCTGTTATTAAAATTGAAAAAAAAATTAGAATTTTGTAATTCCAATTAGAATTACATAATTCCAATCAGAATTACATAAAACTAGTTGGGATTAAACATGTTTCGTTTGTATTTTTTATTTTTCAATAAATAAAAATTCTAGTTTTTTGAATTTTAATTGGTCAAAATAATATGATAAATTCCTTTTCTAGGATTTATCTAAATTTTTCAGGAAATCAAAAGTCCTTATTAAACCAAAATTTTATCACTGTGAATAGGAGAAGTCACAGTAGAATACGTGACTTTTGCTTAGGTTTTCTATATAACCCGAGCTCAACTTTCCTGGAAAGGGGAAAAAAGAAATATATTTTTGGATCTCTCATTCTTCTTATGTAGCTTTCCCATAAAATTTTCTTGTAAGGTACTATTCTTTGAAGAAAAGTAGTAGGCTTTTGAGAGGAGAAAATCAAGCAATGAAGACCTATTTTAAAAAAGAAACGATGATTTATACCAATCTGAGGAGTAAATCAATATTGCATCTATACAATCATCTCCTCTCCGACTCTCTTCTATTTTTTGTTTATTTATTTCGTTTCTATTTAATTTTAACTTTATGTAATTTTTATTGTTATTTTGTTTAATGACCAATCATTGTTTACTTTTGTGTTTATGATTATGGAGGGAGTTACAAAATGAATTCACTTAGAGAACAAAATTCATAAAGATCCATGGAATGCCATGGATTGACTTTTGTAGCTGAAAAAAGTTTCTAGGGTTTCTTTGTTTATATATTTATTATTATTTTGTTGGTTATTTTATTTTGTATTTTTATTTATTTAATTCTTTTGGGTTGTATTAATTTTTAATTTTATTTTCAGTAGATCATTGTAATAGCCCCAATAGTGGGAATAATGGAATCCTATGTGTGTGATTGTGTTTTTTATTTTATTAATTAATTAGTAAATTAGGTTTATTTGGTAAAATTTTAATTAAATTAATGGTGGTTGTAGTAAATTTAAGTTGCATATAATTTAATTAGGGTTAGATATCATTGAATGCATGATTAATGTAGTTTATTTATTATATAGTTTATTTTATTATGTTTTTTTATTCTTTTGATTTATGCATCTTGATTAATTTTTTGTTCAATTATCTTATTCTTATATTTGATTTGTTAATTTTATGATTTTTATATTATGTTTTCACTGTGTTTGCTTTAAACTCATGATTTTTTTAGGTTTCACCTTTTATTTAATAGGTTTACTAATTTAATTAGGATTAGGTTTAATTAATTAAACTTGATTTTAGGCCTATAATTAATTAAATTTTAGGTTAGAAATAACTTAGGCCCATTTAGTTAATTTAGACATAAGCCCACCTAAGATAATTAAAATTACTTAGACTTATCCCATTAAATTTAAGCCTTTTCCATAACTTGTATATTTAAGATCACCTTAGAATTAAAACATGTAGAACTAGGCCCACTAATTTAAATACTTCATAATTTGTAGATATAGTTCCATTTTTAGAATTAAAATAAATAGACTTAGGTTCATTTAATTAAAATTATATAGGAATTAGGTTTATTAGTCTTTAGGGTCACTTGTAAATTAAAACATGTAATTATGCACAATTGCAATGTAAGCCCCTTATATAATAATAAAGCATAAGACATACACTGAACTCACATAAAAGTACACTGATGGGGACTACATTTGTCTAAAGACACTATGTACGGTCTTAGCACTTTTAAAAACTTAACACCTCCCAAAGGAAGAAAAATAAGGAAGAGTCATCAAAAGGATACCCTGCTCGAAATCATCGAGATAACATCTGCAACACAATAAGTAATGACATCATCATTACTACATCATCACTGTAACATCATTATGTTATCACCACATCATTATCGACCAATAATGAAATAGAAGGACACATTACATCAATCACAATGAACACAATAATCTGCTTACTTGACATTAAAGGACGTTATAGTGGCATTATCTTTTTGCCTAACATCAAAAGAGGTTATAGTGGCATTACCTAACACTAGAGGTTATAGTGGCATTATCTTTTTACCTGACACCTAAAGAGGTTATAGTGGCATTGCTTGACACTAGAGTAGGTTATAGTGGAATTATCTTTACACCTGACACTAGAGGAGGTTATAATGGCATTGCCTGACATCAAAAGAGGTTATTGTGCCATTACTTCCTAAAATTCAAAAGGATGTTAGAACCCTTGACATGGCTAGATAATATTAAAGGTATTCATTGCATTTCATGTGCATGCTTGCATATTATATGCCTAATTGTATATCACTATCACACACTTGTCTCACTTAATTATATCCTTGCGTGAATCCCAAAATTACATCTTGCATGAATCTCAAATTGCATCCCTATGTGAATCCCAAAAATTACATATTGCGTGAATCCTAAAATTGCATCTTGTGTGAATCCTAAAATTGCATCTTGTGTGAATCCTAAAATTACATCTTGCATGAATCCTGAAATTGCATCTTGTATGAATCCTAAAATTGCATATTTACGTGAATCACAAAATTGCATCTTGCACGGATCCTAAAATTACATGTGTCCCAAACAACATCTTGCATGATGACCAAATCATAAAACAACAATAGCAATTAAATCATAACAACATAGCACTTAGGTAAGTGCCTCTCTCCTTAGAAAATGATGTTTGCATCTTTGCATTTTGCTTCGCATGTATTAATACTAGTGATAGGTGGCTATGCAACACACGCGATGCAGGGGGGCAATTATCAAACCTCAAATTTGACTATCCCTAAAATGGTCCAATGATGAAACAAACCCCAGAGATGACTAGAGTTTGCTCGTTTGTTACACCTTTGAAGTGTGCAACCTTAAAAACCTAATCAACCCCACTAGTGTGTGAAATCAGTCCCTAAGCCAATAAGTTATGCTTTGGCCTTATGAAATATGAATTATAGGAATAATGAGAAGCTTATTTTAAGAATTCTTTTGTTAGAATACTCAGCTTGTTGAACCGATACTCATTTTGTCAAATCGGGACCCAACTTCATGAAAAAATGGAAATCAATTTTGATAAAATGGACTTCAAAAACATATCAGGAAGGCTCTAATTCCTTCAAAAGTGGTCCTGGAGTGGTCCAACACAACCTGAGATCATCGCATGTCACTTAGAAGTGCACATAAAGCCATAAACACCCCTAAGTGTCACGTGCTAAAATCAAAGCCAAACCAAATAAAATAGACTTTGAAAACACATTTAGAAGGCTCCAAAACCTCTGGAAGTGGTCCCAAATTAGTCCAAAACATCCCAAGGATTAGCGCGTATTGCTCAAAAGTGTGCGTAAACACTCTTAGGTGTCACACGTTAAAATCAAGGTTACATTTGACAAAACAGACTTTGAAAATTCATCCAAAAGGCCTAAAACCCCTAGGAACCAACCTTAAAATAGTGCGCATAAGCCCCAAATGGAGAACAAAAAGAGAAAAAGTGCATGTAACCGCATGATTTTAGGCTTATAAAGAACAAAAGTGCACATAACCGTGCATGGCCACATGACAGCATGTGACCATATGCTAAGTGCATAGTCATGCACACTTCACTTGGCCTTGCACCCTGTCCTAGGGATGCACCCTTAACCACACCTATACCCCCCTCTTCCTCATATTTTTCACTATAAATAGGCAACTATACACCTTATTTTAGGGGGGAGCAAGTGGAAACACATACACACTCAAGAAATCTGTTCGGTTGAAGGCGCTAAAAACCCTTTTCTAGATAGTTTTGCTCTCCCACTATCTTTTTCTTAGGAAATTAGACCTCTTTCCATAAAACCAAGCCTCATCTTTGTTAAACAAGCTTTAAAGGTATATAAACTAGCATCATTTTGTTATCATTTTGAACCTTTTGATGAGGAAATCTTGATAATCCCTTAAAGCTAAAGCTTCAAAACCCACACAAGCTTAATCGAGTCTAAGGACCACATAATCATTTTAGCACATTTATTTTATTTTATTGCATTTTATTTTATTATCACCAACATTTGAGAATATTGTTGTACTTATATGATGAGACTGGTAATTTTGCATGCTATATGAATAATCTATGGTTTATTATGCTCATTTCATATCATCATTATGCACCCTCTAGTTCCGAACTATGAAATCACATCATAAATATCAATAATGTGAAAAGTTCATATCCCAGAATTGAGTCACCATGTTTTCGATCCAATGATGACATCATGCATCCTCTATATTATCATTATAGCATAAATAATCACTACAAGCATACATTATCATCTACATTTTGCTTACTCTCTCAAGTGATTGAGTGTCCATTACTTATCCTATTATTCATATGATCAAGCAAGCTGTGTGAATGGTCATATTTGCCTTGTAGATTCATCATATTTAAAATTAGATTTACTTTTATGCAATCTTTTTCCTTTTATATGTATTTTATTAGGAAAGCCATATAATAATAATATCTTCATATTTATTATCTTCCACTATCTGATGAATTGTATGAATGCTATACAAACTGTCATTACCAAAACTAAGGTATTGCGGTAGCTATACATCGAACATCGTATAATGAGAAATAGTCAAAAAGTATATGTGATCCCCCAAACCCAAAAATCTCTATTGGGGGCAATACTTGCTGAGTGACTCGATGTTGTCCCTTTCTTTTCTCGATTTTTTAAAAATCAGGTGCTGACTCCATAAAATCAAAAAGTGTCTTGTCCCTCCTGAGACCAATCATTTGTCCCTATTCAGTAAAGTTATTATGTCCCTCAGAAATGAAAAGACCCTTACAGAACTAATTCTTCTTGAAACTAAGAGATGCAAAATAATAAAAGTCATGTCTCTCACACCTGTCCACTATCACCCAAATAGAATCATATCCATCCTTTGAATGAGGTAACCTTGTCATAAAATCTATAGTGATTCTCTCTTATTTCAACTTAGGAATTGGAAGAGATTGAAGCTTCCTAGAAGGATTCTAATGCATTGCTTTCACTTATTGATAGGTTAAGCACTTAGAAATAAATTCACCTACATATTTCTTCAGTCCATCCCACTAGTAAACATCCTTAATATTATGGTACATCTTAGTGGAACTAGGATGTAGACTGTAGGCTGTAAAATGAGCTCTTTCCAATATCTCTTTTTTTTAAGTTATCTACATCAGGAACACACAATCTCCCATTGATCCATAGCACACCTTCATCATCAAGATTGAAATAAATGAACTTCCCTTCGTGAACTTTCTCCATAAGCTCAACCAAATGAGGATCTCAACTTTGAGTTGCTTTGATCATATCTCTTAATACTGATCTAACTCTGAACTAATCTAACAATCCTCTTAACCTAGTTATCTTTATCACCATCCCTTGATCCACCAATTTATGCATCTCTTGGATCAACGGTCTCCTCTCCATACTAATATGAGTAAGACTACCTAAGGACTTCCTACTCAAGGCATCTGTTACCAAATTAGTCTTGCCTAGATGGTATAAGATATCACAATCATAATCCTTCAGAAGTTCTAGTCATCTTCTCTATATGAGATCCAAATCTCTCTATTGAAAAATATACTTCAGACTCTTGTGGTTAGTGTAGATTTCTCATGTTACCGAGTGTAGATAATGCATCTAAATCTTAAGAGCAAAGATTATAGTGGCCATCTTTAGGTCATGAGTAGGATAATTATGCTCGTGTTTCTTTAACTACCTAAAAGCATAAGCCACTACCCTTCCATTCTGCATCAACATATAACCTAGGCCAACTCTAGAAGCATCATAGTACATAATAAACTTATATACTCCATTAGGTAAAGCCAATACTAGAGTTATAGTCAACTTCTCCTTTAATAGTTTGAAGTTGTTCTCACATGCATATGACCATATCAACTTCACATTCTTTGAGTCAGGTGGGTCATAGGTACTGCAATCCTTAAAAAATCCTAGACAAACATCCTATAATACCTTACCAAACCTAAGAAACTTTGAATCTCAATGACTGTTGTTAGTTTAGGCCATTTAGATACTGCATCAATCTTTTGTGGTTCAACCTATATGCCATCCTTAGACACTATATGCCTAAGGAATACTACACTTTCTAGCCAAAAATCACACTTTAAGAGCTTAGCATAAAGCTGTTGTTCTCTTAATGTCTACAACATTGTTCTCAAGTGATATACATGCTCTTCCATACTCTTTAAATACACCAGTATATCATCAATGAAAATAATCATGAACTAATCCAAGAATGGTCTGAACACCCTATTCATTATATCCATAAAGGCTACTGGTGCATTGGGTAATCTGAAGGACATCACCATAAACTCATAGTGGCCATATCTACTATAGAATGTTGTTTTAAGAACATCAGCTTCACTGATTCGTAACTGATGATAGCCCAACCTCAAGTCGATCTTAGAAAAGAATTGTGCACCCTAAAGCTGATCGAACAAACCATCTATCCTAGAAAGAGGATACTTGTTCTTAACAATCACCTTGTTCAATTCTCTATAGTCAATGCACAGTCTTAGAGTACCATCCTTCTTTTTTACAAATAGGATTGGTGCAACCCAAAAAGAAGTATTACGTCTTATAAAACCCTTGTCTAACAACTCTTGTAATTGCTCCTTTAACTATTTTAACTCTACAGGAGCCATCCTATAAGGTAATATAGAGATAGGAGTTGTGCCTGGAACCACATCAATGAAGAATTCAATCTCCCTATGAGGTGGTAAACCTGATAGTTCATCAGGGAAGACATTTAAAAACTCAGATGCTATAGGAACATCTGAGGTGAATGTTAGTTTTGCTATAGTATCCCTAACCAATGCCAAGTATCCTTGACACACTTTTCTCAGTATCTTCCTTGATGTAATAGTAGAAATAAGATTTTGATGTGCAAAACTCTTATTACCCACAAAATTACATTCCTCTTCACTAATTCTGAAAATCACCTCCTTGCTATGATAATCCATAATAACATGATGTTGAGACAACCAGTCCATACCCAGAATTACATTAAAGTCCATTACATTTAATAACACCAAGTCTACATGTAACTCTCTACCTTTTACTAATATAGGACACCCATAGAATCATATCGGTGTCTAATAAAAATTAATAATAATAATTTTGAGACTAGGGTAGAAGAGGCTTATGGCAAACATATTAGTGGGGCTTATGTAAGCCCCATATCACTAATTTTGATCCAATAATTTGGGATGCAATTGTGTACAATTGTGATGTATGCCCTTAAAATGTTAGCCCAAGAGGGAGAAATGAAAGCAGAACACGTAGTCTACTACTTAAGCAAGAAGATGCTGCCATATGATGAGAAGTATAGCCAAGTCAAACAGATATGTCTAGCAATAGTATGGGCAATAAAGAAACTTAGACATTGCTTTTAGTCCTATAGAATTCAAGTTATGTCTAAGATGGACCCAATGAACTACCTCTATGAAGCTCCCTCTCTAGTGGGAAAACTTGTCAAGTGGCTTGTGCTGCTAATAGAATTTGATGTGTAGTATCTAACTAAGAAGGCAGTAAAAGGAAGACTAGTGGCTAAATTTCTAGCTCTCAACCCCATCCCAGACTTAGAAGAAATCCAACTAGACTTCCTAGACGACCTCAATTCAGCCATCAAAATTGAAGAATGGTGCATGTACTTTGATAGAGTGGTCAATTAGTTCTGCGTAGGAGTCGATGTTATATTACAATCCTCAGAAGGTGTAGTAGTACCAATGGCCAAAGAGCTTGAATTCATAGTCATTCAGAATAAAAGCACTAATATCCATAGATGTTACAAAAGTTGAAATCTTTGAAGATTCCACAATAGTAATCAACCATGCCATAAAAGAGTGGGAATTTAAAGAGCAACACTTAAGGCTTTACCCAAATCACTTGAGGCTACTTACCATGTCCTTCCAAAAATGCATATTCATTCATCTCCTAGGAATCATAATCAGATGGTAGATGCACTTGCTTCCCTAGCATTAGTGTTGGAAAAACCATCCAAAATGCCTATAAAGCCTTTAATCGTACTCAGATTGGGACAACCTTGTCATAAGAATTGCAAAATAGCAAAGATAGAAATAGCTAAAAAACCCTAGTTCTACGACATCTAGAGATATCTAAAGGAATGAACCTATCTTAATAAAGTAGATGAAAGAGATAAAGCAATCATTTGATGATTAGCATCAAAATTCACATCGCACTAGGGTGTGTTATACAAAAGAACCTCAGACGGTTTACAACTCTGATGTCTCGATGAAACTAAGGCTGCAAGAGCAATAAAAGAAGTACATAAGGGTGTTTATGGTCCACACATGAATCTAGCAATCCTATTTAAGAAACTAATCAGACAAGGATTCTTCTAGATAACAATGATGGAAGACTATATCAAATTTGTAAAGAAATGCCACAGGTGTTATATCCATGGGAATGTCAGCCATCTTCCCCAAACAGAACTATAGTGCATCTCCTCTCCATGGCCCTTCTCAATATGGAGACTAGACATAATTGGGGAAATCCACCTGATAGCCTTGAATGAAGATAGGTTCATCTTAGTGGCAATAGATTATTCATAAAGTGGGTCAAAAAAGGATCATTTATAAGGATAGGAGCCAAGCAAGTGGCCAAATTCATCAAAAGAAATCTGTTTTGTCGATATGGGATCCCCAAACACATCATCTCTGACAATGATGTCTAAGTCCAAGGGAAAGTTCAAGAGCTGCTAAAGAGTTATAAGGTGGAACATCACAAATATTCTCCTTACCAACCACAAGCAAACGGGGCCGTTAAAGCTGCAAATAAGAACATTAAGAAGATTTTGTCAAAAATGACTCAGACTTGCCGATATTAGGTAGAAAAATTGCCATATGCCTTATGGGGGCACTAAACAATAGTCAAGACTTCAACTGGAGCAACTCCTTTCTCGCTAGTATATAGATCAGAGGTAGTGCTTTCGTTTGAAATAGAAATCAAGTCTCTTTGGGTAGCAATCCAATATGAACTACAAGAAATACAATGGGCTCAATAGAGGCATGATAATCTAACCCTCTTGGATAGTTTAAGGCTTAAAGCTTTATACCACACATAGTTGTATGGGGCTCGGCTAGCCAAAACCTTTAATAAGATAGTGAAACACAAGAGTGTAAAAGTAGGAGATTGGGTCTTAAAGCAAACGAGGCAGAACATTCTAGACCTGAGAAGGAAAATCAGACTGAACTAAAAAGGCCGATACTTGGTCAAACATGTCTTATTGAAAGGGGTAATCAAGATAATGGATTCTGAAGGCAACAAATTCTCTGAACCTGTCAATATAGAATGCTTGAAAAAGTACTACATCTAAGGCACACAAAAAATCCCATTGAGTTGAAAACCTAAAAATATTAGCTTAGGCAAAAGTTAGGGACTTCCTACTAATTTGAAAACCCTGCATGGGAAACTTAGGAAAAAGTTAGGGAAAAAGTGAAAATACTTAACTATAAAACCTAAGAAGGCTAGATAAGGATAGGGGTAACCTTGAGTTCAAAATTTGTATGAATGCACTTGTGCTTTTCTTAAATGACTTCAATAAAATGAGAATGATTACCGATTTATGCAAAATGTCTTTGAAAAATGTAATACATTTTATCATCATGAATTGAATCAAGCATGCTTTGCATTTCTTTCATTACATGACCATAGTTCTTAACTCTCTCTTCGAGATAAGCCATTATCGTCAAATCCTAAAAGAAAAGCCCAACTAAATGCAAAGAGCTCTAAGAGGAGACACCCTAGGCAAAAAAAGGAAGAAAAAGAAAACCTAGTTAAGTGCAAAAAGCTCTGAAAGGAGACGCCTTAAGCAAAAAAAGGGAAAAATAAAAGAGGCATGAAGAGTAATGATAAACATCATCTATGATACACAGCAAGAAGCATATACGGTCATCATCATATAAGTATCATACAATACATGCAGGACAAATGCCAGATACAACACCTAAAGTCCATAACCTTAGGAAGATGATACAACAAAGCAAACCACAAGCTAAAAGTCCTACACCTAGCTCTTAAAACAGCTACATCAGCCATGGATGCCATCAGAAGCAAACACCAATCCTGCTCAAGCATCTCCCTTATCTGATTTGGGCTCATCATCGTTCATCATAAAGGATGATAGCCATGATTCTAAGTCACCAATATGTTCATGATAAGTCATGTGCTCTTGCTCCTTTTCATGACTAGCATTATGGTATTTAGCCTACATGACATACTTCATATCATACATGCATATATAAAAAATATGCATAAAATAAATAGGTACAATAAAAAAGGAATACCTTTTGAGTGGTCGGAAACTCCAAAAAGCATTGCTGCATACTCCCTACAACCATATACTAGTACTGACCAGAGGAGATGGGAATCTACAAAAGTGAGCAAATAAGTCAATTACCACTCACCAAATAAATGAAACAAAGGCAAAATAAGTGAAATAAAAAATTAACATGGGTAGCACCAGGAGGAGTAACACTCGACTGAGGAAAGCCATGGCAAGGAAAATCAAAATGCACTACTTTACCAAAGATATTCATCCTAAACAAAGCTAGGGATGGCTAAACTGTTAAGTACCAAAAAATAGTACTAATAGAAGCCATATTGCTAGCATGGGCAGTTGCCTCAGTACGTAACATGCCCTCATTCTCCTCAAAATGAGACCTAGATATCTTCCGACGAGATCCTAACCACTGTAGATAAGCTCTCATAACTCGTGTCAATTACAGTTTATTACTAACAAAGTTTGTTATATACTTGCACAAAATAAGAATAAAAGCCTACGGAATCAAATGAAGCAACTCTCAATGATCCACGTGATGACTTAATCCTTGAATCTGAAGGATTAGACGCATCTGCCTAAGGAGGTGGAGGAAAAGTGCCATTAGCTACAGCATCAATCAGCTAAGGGATTAACACATCAGCATAAGGCAAGCTCACACTCTCTAAGAGACTCTTATAGGAGCATCCTATTGTGGCAGTAGTAAGCTTATCACCACTAAGCTCATGGCCTTAAAACATGTCACCAGGGGGAAGAACAAGGACTCTCCTCGCAAATGGACCATCCCACCAATGATAGAATTGCTCGCCCAAATACCACACTCTACCAATAAGGCTAGAGAGCAACACTTGTCTCTCTATCAGCTGCCATGCAGTCACCATCTCTACCATCCAATATGACCTCGCCACCCACCAGTGGAGGAAGATCACAAAGAATCCTTAAAAGAGAAATAACCAACACAATAGGAGTCAAACATACCTAATTATGGGATAGCTTGCATATGTAGTCTCGAGCCACTGTGCAATCCTCAATCAAATTAGTAGTCCTCCTGATCCAATAAGAATAACGAGGAAAGACGTCCTCCAAGAAATAATCAATAGTCGGATGAGGGAGAACCCCGAACTTGTAAGCCCAGATCTATCAAACCAGGAAGTCAGAAATAACAAACTAAAGATAAAAAGAAAAAAGAGCAAACATAAGAACTCCTACTCACATCCAACATGAACAAGCATCTGCAGATCCTCGAGCCACCTCTACATGCTGCATCAAGGCCCGAGTACATGTGAGTAAAAGTGGCAGTATCACAGCAATACCTTGAAAAGCCATTCAGATCCCTTAGAGTAAGCAATAATTATAGACTACCTTAACCCTTCAGGTATAGGAAGATGACAACACTTAATAAGTAGAACAAAAAGCAACGAGCCAACTGCTTTACTAAAACAAGACCATTATCATACTCATCCGCACTTATAAAACAAACTCAATGTAAAGAGTGAGGTACAAGCAACCATACTTTATAGGAGTGGCCACCCCAAGCAAGTCCATGGTAAGACGCAGAAGACCACTCCTCCTCGCTAAAGGGAATGGGCCCTCCAGAAAATCTCAAGCCCGTAATTATAGAAAGTCTAAAGGAGTGATGGTCATCTCCCCAATAGGTAGATGGAAAGTATGCTTCGTGTCCATCCATCACTCTATCAGTGCATACATAGAAATCTGACTTAACATATAGAAGTCATAAGATAATGCAACAACAAGCTCGTTAAAGCCCTTCCCGATGATCATCTGCTTCACGCATAATAGAAGACCCTGATAATACATGCTAACCCTATTGAAACTACCAGGTTGCACAATAACAAACCTATGAGGCTACAAATAACAAGTACACTATAAAAAATTCACATAATTAATAAATACTAACACATTTTTTTTCTATTATTTAATAAGAATAATAACAAAAGTCAAAAAGAAAAGCATTATGGCAAGCTCTAGCAGACAATCACAATAAGAAAATAAAGCAAGCGCTATTAACTATTAGCATTCATAATAAAGCTATGACTTAATAGATAGTTACAACAAGTACTACAAAGTTGCAGCTACAACAACCTCATACAATAAAATAAATAACAAGACATCTAATTAATAAGGGCAAAGAAGGACTTACCTAGCGATGATGACGAGCCCAAGCATGAGTCTCCAAACTATAAACCACAAGAATCGAGTCTCCTCAAGAAAGCCTAGACAATTGAGGACCATGAGTGCCAGATGGGCCATCAATACTAGTCCCCGCAGTGGAAGTCCCTGCTCTAGTGGCTTCTATGAAGTTACCCTCCTCATCCAAAAAGATATCCTCCAAACCCTCTGAAATGTTGCAGAACTCCATCTTATGCAGAGAAAAACAAAAATTTAGAAGCAAAAATACAAAGTAAAAAATACTCAAAACTTGAAAAGGGTCAAGAAAAGACCAAAAACACTCAGAGAAGGCCAGAAGAAGCTTCCCCAAACCTAAAAATTGCATGTCTTAAGTAGACAAGGGAGGGGAAGGCACATGACCACGCACTCCACACATGTAGCCATGTGCACTTCCACCCTCCATGTGCTCCCATACAATTGTATGCGCACTCCTAGACTTTGTACACTCATTTCTCTGGTCCTAAACTTCCATTTGAACATAAGACATGCATTAAACTCACACGAAAGTACACTAATAAGGACTACATCTGTCTACAGACACCGTGTGCAGACTTATCACTTTTAAAACCTTAGCACCTCCTAAAAAAAGAAAAAATAAGAAAGAATTATCAAAAGGATACCTTGCTCAAAATCATCAAAATGACATCATCATTACTACATCATCATTGCATCATCGCCAACCAAGACTAAAAGAGAATGACACATTACATCAATCATAATGATCATAACAATCTATTCACATGACACCAGAAAAGGTTATAGTGGCATGATTTTGTTCGCCTAACACCTGAAGAGGTTATAGTGGCATGATTCTATTCGCTTGACACCTAAAGAGGTTATAGTGCCATGATTCTGTTCGCCTGACACCTGAAGAGGTTATAGTGGCATGATTTTATTCGCTTGACACCTAAAGAGGTTATAGTGCCATGATTCTGTTCGCCTGACACCTGAAGAGGTTATAGTGCCTTGATTCTCTTTGCTTGACACTGGAGGAGGTTATAGTGGCATGATTTTTCTTATTGGACACCTGAAAAGGTTATAGTAACAACATATATCTATTTGCTTGACTCCTGAAGAGGTTATAGTAGCATGATTCTATTTACTGGACACCTAAAAAGGTTATAGTAGCATAGTTCTATTTCCTTGACACCTAAAGAGGTTATAGTGGGAGTACTTAACTTTTTGCTGGACACTTAAAGAGGTTATAGTGGTAGTATCTATTAGTTCATCTGACACTAGAGGAGGTTAAAGTGGCATGATTTTACTTGTCGAACACTTGAAAAGGTTATAGTGATAGCATTTGTCTATTCACCTAACACCTGAAGAGGTTATAGTGGTAGTACTTATCTTTTTGCTAGACACTTGAGGAGGTTATAGCAAAAATATCTATCTATTCACCTGACACCTAAAAAGGTTACAGTTGTAGTATCCCAACGATCAAATCATAATAACGCAGCACTCAGGTAAGTACCTCTCTCTTCAAAAAATGATTTTTTGCATTTGCTTCATGTGTATTGACACTAGTGCTAGTTAGCTATACAACACATGCAAAGTAAGGGGCAACTGTCATACCTCAAATTTGACCATCCCCAAAAAGATCCAATGATGAAATGAACCTTCGAGATGACTAGAGTGTGCTCATTTATAACACCTCTGAAGTGTGCAACCTTAGAAAACCTAACTGACCCCACCAACATGTAAAATCAATCACCAAGCCATTAAGTTATGCTCCAACCTTACAAAATATGAATTATTGGAATAATGAGAAGCTTATTCCAAGAATTCATTTCTCGAAAAACTCAGCTTATTAGATTGGTGTTCATTTTGTTAGACTGGGACCTAACTTCATGAAAAAATGAAAATCAATTTTGATAAAAAGGACTTCAAAAAACATATTCGAAGGGCTCTAAAACCTTCGAATGTGGTCCCAAAATGGTCCAACACAACCTGAGGATTAGCACATGTCGCTTAGAAGTGCGCATAAAGCCATAAACACCCATAGGTGTCACACGCTAAAATTGAAGCCAAACTAGACAAAACAAACTTCAGAAACATGTTTGGAAGGCTCCAAAACCTTTAGAAGTGGTCCCAGAATAGTCAAAAACAACCTAAGGATTAGCGTGTATCACTTAGAAGTGCGCATATACACCCCTAGGTGTCACGTGCTAAAATCGAGGTCGAATTAGACAAAACAGACAATAGAAATGCATTCGAAAGGCCCAAAAACCCAAGGAACCAACCTCAATAAAGCCCGCATAGGTCTCGGTTCGAGAGCACAACACACGAAAGAGCGCTTGAGCATGCGCATGCGCATGCATGTGTGGCCAAGCGCCAAGCGCATGACCACACGCTTAGTGTATGACCATGCACACTTCGCGTGGCCACACATGACCTAGGGATGCACACATATCTATACCCCCTTTTCCACACATTTTTCACTATAAATAGACACCTCAACACCCCATTTTGAGGGGGAGAGTAAGTGCTAACACACATGTACTAAAAAAATATGCCCAATCAAAGGTGCTAAAAACCCCTTTCTAAATAGTTTTTGCTCTCCCACTACATTTTTCTTAGGTGATTAGATATCTTTTCCACCAAATTAAGTCTCATCTTTGTTAAAGCACACTTCAAAGGTATACAAAATAGCATAATTTTATTGCCATTTTGAACCTCTTGACGAGGAAAGGTTGATAATCACTCGAGGCTAAAGCTTTAAAACCCACATAAGCTCAGTTAAATTTAAGGACCACACAATCATTTTAGCATGTTTATTTTATCTTATTGCATTTTATTTTATTATTGCTAGCATTTAGGAATATTATTGTGCTTGTGTGATGAGACTGGCAATTTTGCATGCTATATGAATAATCTATGCTTTATTATGCTCATTTCATATCATCATTCTGCATCCTCTACTTTCGAAACATGAAAGCACATCATAAATATCAATAATATGAAAAGTTCATATCCCATAATATAGTCATCATGTTTTTAGTCCAGTGATGACATCATGCATCCCTTATATTACCATTTTATATCATCGTAACATAAATAATCATTGCAAGCATGCATTATCATCTACATTTTGCTTACTCTTTCAAGTGATCGAGTGTCCATTGCTTATCCTATTATTCATGTGATCGAGCAAGCTATATGAATGGCCTCATTTGCCTTGGAGATTTATCATATCTAAATTAGATTTACTTTTCTACAATCTCTATTTCCTTTTATATGTATTTTATTAGGAAAGTGATGTAATAGTAATATCTTCAACTTTATTATCTTCCACTCTCTAATGAACTGTGTGAATGCTATATAAATTGTCATTACTGAAACTAGGGTGTTGTAGTAGTTATACATCAAACATCGTATAATGAGAAATAATCAAAAAGGTATATGCAATTCCCCGAACCTGGAAATCTCTACTAGGGGCAATACTCATTGAGTGACCCGAAGTTATCCTTTTTTTTCCTGATTTTCTAAAAATCGGGTGGCAACTCCATAGAATCAAAAAAGCATCTCATCCCTCCTGAGACCAATCATTTGTCCCTATTTGGTAAAATTGCCATGTCCCTCGAAAACAAAATGAAAATACCTTTACAAAACCAATTCACTTAGAAACCAAAAATAAGAAACACCGGTCACTCACACTCACACAGATGTGTAGTCCAAGCATGGGTCCCTAAAGTATGGATGATAGGAATCTCACCTCTCTTAGTGAGTTAACGACGACTCTAAGAACTAGACAGATGAGCAAAAGCTTCCCTAATAGTCCCCTCAGTAATCCCATAGGAATTTCACCAAACATAAGGTTTGAAGGGAGGCCCATAGCTTCCAAAATGCAAAAATTGTAATAAGATAGCAATAAAAAGAGAAAAACACTTCAGGACAATCCATAGAGGGTTAGATAAGAGGTAAGGACCTCTCCCACAAGCAGAAAACACACATTTGTAAGTGCAAGCATACATGTTGGTCCCTCAACCACGCATATTATACACAACCACGCCTGCTAGACTATGTGACCATGCACTCCCTAGCTCGTGGTCACATATTGTTTTACCTCATGCGCACTTTGAGGCCCTTGTACACACATTTCTAAAGTCTTATTGTCAAACCTCAAATTTGACTATCCCAAAAAGGTCCAATGATGAAATGAATCTTCAAAAAGACTAGAGTCTGCTTATTCATAACACCTTTGAAGTATCCAACCCTAAAACCCTAACTAATCCCACTAATGTGCAAAATCAATCATCAAGCCACTAAGTTTCACTCTAATCTTATGAAATATGAATTATTAGAATAATAAAAGGCTTATTTTGAGAATCTCCTCTCGAAACACGCAGCATGTTGAGCTAGTGTTCATTTCATCAAATAAGGACCCAACATTGTGAAAAAATTGATTTTAACAAAATAAACTTCGAAAACACATTCGAAAGGCTCTAAAACCTCTAAAATTGGTCCCAAAATAGTATAAAACAAATGGAGGATTAGAAAGCATCACTTAAAACTATATGTGCATCCAAGAACACCCCTAAGTGTTATGCTAAAATTGAAGTCGAATAAGATAAATTAGACTTTGGGTACACATCCAGAAGACTCTAAAACCTCTGGAAGTGGTCCTAAAATAGTTTAAAAAAACTTGAGAATTAGAGCATGTCACTTATAACTGTGCGTATACAACCCTAGGTGTCATGCACTAAAATTGAAGTCGAATTAGTCAAAATGGACTTTAGAAATGCATCCGAAAGGCCTAAAACCTTTACAACCAACCTCAGAATAGCCAAAAAAAGCCTCAAATTGAGGGTGTAATGCACACAATTACGCGTAACCATACTCCAAGTGCAAGTCATGCACACTTCACATGGACACATGCTTTATCCTAGGGATGCGCAGGTGACCATACCTATACCCCCCTCTTCCTCACATTTTTCACTATAAATAGGTGTCTCCACACCCCATTTTGGAAGGGGGAGTAAGAGAAAATACACACACACTCAAAAATTTATCCGCTCAAAGGCATTGGAAACCCGTTTCCAAATAGTTTTACCTCTCCCGCTGCATTTTTTGTAGGTTATTAGATATTCGTTCCACTAAACTTAGCCTCATAATTGTCAAAGCACGCTTCAAAGGTATACAAACTAGCATCATTCTACAAGTCATTTTGAACCTCTCGATGAGGAAAGCTTGATAATCCCTTAAAGCTAAGGCTTAAAAACTCCTACAAGCTTAGCTGAATCTGAGGACCACACAATCATTTTATAACGGTTATTTTATCGCACTACATTTTATTTTATTATCGCCAACATTTATGAATATTATTGTCCTTGCATGATGAGATTAGCAATTTGCATGCTATGTGCATAATTTAGACTCTATTTTTGTTTGTCTCATGTCATCATTTTGCATCCTCTAGTTTTAAAACATGAAATCATATCATAAATATAAACAATGTGTAAAGTTCATATTCCAAACTAAAGTCAACATGTTCCCAGTCCAATGATGTCATCACGCATCCCTTATATCATCATAACATAAATAATCAATGCAAATATGCATGATTATGTACATTTTGCTTACTCTTTCAAGTAATTGAGTGTCCATTGCTTATCTCATTATTCATGTGATCGAGCAAGCTACGTACATAGTCATGCTAACCTTGTAGGTTCATTATATCCAAGCTAGATTTACTTTTTTGCAATTCTTTTTTTTCTTTTATATGTATTTTATTAGGAAAGAAATGTAATAATGATGCTTCAGCTTTATTATCTTCTATTATCTTATGTATTGTGTGATTGCTATACAAACTGTCATTACTAAAACTAGGGTGTTACGGTAGCTATACATTGAATATCGTATAATAAGAAATAGTAAAAAAGTAGAAGCGATCCCCCAAACCCAAAAAATTCTATTGGGGGCTACACTTTTTGAGTGACCTAATGTTGTCCCTTTCTTTTCCTAATTTTTAGAAAATCGGGTGGCAACACCATAAAATAATAAAAAAAAGCATCTCATTCCTCCCAAGACCAATCATTTGTCTATACTCGGTAAAGTTTCCATGTCCCTCAAAAATAAAACATAAATATCCTCATGAAACTTTCCAGAGGGAGTAATCATTAAAAAATCTCTTTTGCCAATGAGAGAGTAAATGCACCCACACATTTAGAAACCTGGTCACTCATAATGGTGACTCCTTTAAGGACTTTCTAAGTAAGAGAGATCAACTTCAAAATGACTATTTCTTATTATGCAAGACTCAATTGTATAGAGCCCCCTCACTACTACATTTGCACTACACATCACACATGCACCACTGGTCCCTAGAACCTCTATAATAATGAATGACATTGCCACCATGATTCCAGTCGAGTCATGGGGAGACAAAGATAGGTATTATCACCTTTGGTCTTTACTTGTGCAATTGCCATACTCATCTGACTAGAGTCTGTAACCCAATTCCTAAAGGGGCGCAACCGAGTTATCAAAAGAATGCTAGACTCACTAACTGAAGTTCATAACCCTAGTCATATGGGGGCATTTTCACTAAAGGAACCCTTGGCCTTTCACCCTGACTCAGCTTGTATAGATAAGCTATTAGTAACATCCATTAGGATTTCATCAAGTTGTGCATGCTATCCTTGTCCTAACGCTATCTATTTGACTTGATATCCATAAATGACATGATTCTCCTAGTTTCTATCATTGAATGATGTCATAATGTAAGTTCTCATAGAATGTTTATACTTAAATCCATGTGATTCTTATCTACTTCATACAAGCTCAAAGCATGAGGAATGATAAGAATCATGTACCTCAACTTGATTAGTGTATGCAAACTAACAAATAATGACATCCCTCGATGATAAAACCTATGAGGTGTCATCCATTTATTCTTATTAAATCAAATGAATGGGTTAGGAATCCAACTAGATTATGGGCCTTTATGTTGATAAAATCAAACCGTAACCTATCAAACGATACTTTCATGACTCCCGATAAACATATTAAATATCAATATGGGGGCAAGAACTCTAGCTCTTTTCACTTGACCTTGGCCTTATGTATACAGGCTCTAGACATCATTTAAAGCCCAATAATTAACCCCTACATTGACATCAAGTGATTAACTTAAGTATATTTTGGCATTGTTCCTTAGTTTACCTTTTGGTTTTAATCAACATAAATCAAAATAGCCTAGTTTTGAGAGTGGAACCATAGTACCCCAATGACTATATGTTCAAAACCCACCTAGGAAAGAAACTGAACAACCCTGTGAAGAAATAAGGTTGGAAGCAAAAGCTTGCTTATGATTGGTTTATTCACTATGTAGGAAATACTAACCAACTTTCTAAGATTAATCATGCATACATAACATACAAATAGATAGCATGAACTAACCATTATTTCTTACAACAATGATCATCTTTCATTATAGGGTTTTGCATCCACTCCATGCATACATGCTCACTCTTTTCTTTTACAAGCACACATCATGCATCATTTATTTAGCTAACCTTGATAAATGTACAAGAATACAATGTTCAAACATGAGTGACTAAGAAAATACCTCATGTCAGCAATTTGAAGAGAGACTAAAAGAGGGGATCCAAACATTGCTCACTGATGGTACCATAGCTGAAATTCTCTAAACTTAAATCAAGGCTAAAAATGTCTAAGATGGGAATAATACACCACTAAATAAAGCTTCCATATATGTTCACCCCAAGGTAGATAAAGTAAAAGGAATTCCTTGCACTTTAGTTCAAGCTGATGATGACAATGACTACTATAAAGATTTCAAAAATGCACCAAAAGCTGTAAAAATTGTTGACATAACCAAGCATAAATTGGTAGGGGAAGCTAAATTATTGGCTAATAGAATGGCTCAGTTGGAATTTGCCTTTAAAGATAAAGGAACCCATGGCTCCAAAAGCTTCACTGACTTGGCATTGTTCAAAGATGAAGCACTCCTCGATGATTTTAAACTACCAAGCTTTGCTCAGTTTGATAGAACAGGGGACCCAAGGGTCTATCTAAGGCATCTAAGGCAATATGCTACCTTCATGGCTACTATGAAGCTTATAAAATCACAGATTATTTGATTGTTCTTCACATCACTAAAGGAAAGACCAAGAGAATGGTTCTTTGACCTTAAAGATGAAATTAAAAATGATTGGCTACTACTAAGAAGTTCATCAAGTAGTATAAATACAACACTTAGCACATCACTCATAGAGATCTCAAAACCATAAGACAGAAGCCTAGTGAACCTTTCTCTAATTATTTCATAAGATGGTGGGGAAAGGCAATCAAAATGAGAAACTGTCCTCCTAAAGATGAACAGATAAAGCTGATAATCAGAAGGGCATTACCACATTTTAGAACTAGATGATCTTTGCTCATTATCCTGACTTTAGAACTCTTCATCAAGCTAGAATTAGAATTAAAGATAAGGAGTCTCAGTAATCTAGAAACACCTCCTGCCGCAATACCCAAAAAAACATCTAAAACACCTTTACTTAAGCCACATATATAAACCTAATCTAACCCAACATTCATAATCCACCATCTATTAATGCCATCAGACCACCAAGAAAATTCTTAAGCTTCAACCTCCCACTTTCCAAAGTATTCTAAAGACTATAATAAAAGAACTTCTTATAGCCTCAAGAGCCTAAATCTCTTCTAAACCCATTACCCCCTTATATTGACCAAAACCTATTCTGCCACTTTCACCAAATGCTCAGTCACACCACTGATGCATGTATAACCCTCAAGAATGTAATCCAAGACCTCATTGACTTTTGAAAGATTGGTGACCCAAAAAAATGACCCAACATCAAGACCAATCTTCTCCCAAACTATTGAAACATGCCTCTACCAACCATCAACATGATTTCCTCCAATCTACCAAAGGACCTTGTTGAACAATCAATATAAGCCATCCAAGAAACCTAAGATAAGTTCTTAGAAGGCAAACTCTTGAGCTTTATTCTTGAACCTCATGACTCTAGTGAAGATAAACAATGTCCTTCTACCTTTGAATACATTTTAATGCCTTAAAAATTCCTCCCCCACTTAATGATGCAAAAAAGAACCAGGCATACAGCTCTCCCTATAAATAGTGAACTGATTGATTGCCCTTACTCATAAGAAGCAAACACAAGTAGTGGCCATGGAGTATGGGATTTACTAAGCCAACCATCTAGGAATTTCAACTATAAAGTCAAGTACATGGCATCCCCTACTACTCAAACTCACTTAGAAGACATAGTACCCTCAGGATGGAGAGGAGAATTTGACACTGAAGATGGGGTGGATAATACTATTTAGCTTTAGAACTTGTAAGTCATGGGGATCAATGTATGGTATAACTTCAATGATCCTAAAATCATTGTATGGGACTAGAACAATAGCAAAAAAGTAGATAACCAAGCAGCTAAAAAGCCCTTACTAGTAGTCAACCATATGACTGTCAGTGGGTGAGTATATCAACCCCTTAAGAAAGAGAAAGATCCCCCTAAAGGAAAAAAGGTGACGAATGATCAAGCTCCAGTCAAAGAGGAAGACACAGTCCTCAAATAGCTTAAGAAGACTCAAACATAAGTTGGTATCTGGGACTTACTCATGGTCTCCAAAAAGCACAGGGATGCCCTAGTCAAGGCACTAGATGAGGCAAAGATTGCCATTAATGCCTCACCCTATGAGATGATAGCCTCTGTAATGAAAGCTCTCTCAAATGCAATAACCTTTTTAGATGAAGATTTACCCCTCGAGGGAAGGGTGCACAGCCGTCTTCTCTTAATGCAAGCAATTGTCAAGTCTAAAAATACTCCATGCGTTATGGTGCATGGCAGATCTACTAGGTTGCTATATAAGTTTGGGATGAATACTGAAAACCTAGAAGAATCCAACGTGGTCATACAAGCCTATAATGATTAAAAAAAGCCAGTCATTGGGAATTTCAAAGTAGTAGTTACTGTGGGTTATATCAAATCAGTAGTAGAATTTACCATCTTGGACATCCCTCTAACTTTTGCCCTGCTACTAGGGGGACCATAGTTGCACCCACTAGGGGGAATACCCTTCATTGTGCATTAGAAGATTAAGTTCCCTCTAAATGGAAAGGTCATTACCATCCCTACTAAAATAAACAACATTAATGCCTGTTTAAACATGGTCACACTATGATTTTAGGTTTCTATAATCAGTGACGGTCATGTCAATCCCAAAGTTGCTACTGTGATGAAGAAGATGCAATATCTACCTAGAACAGGATTAGAAGGAACAAACATTGGGGTCACAGAATTCCCTAACTTTTGAGGACAGACTAACATATGCGATCTAGGGTACAACCCTAAAAAAGAGACTGGGGCAAAAAAGTCTATTTATTTTATGGCTAAAAGCTCAACCTGAGTCTACTAAGGATAAGCTAAAAAATGGGTAAGCAACGGGTTCAAGAAGCCAGGGTTCAAGATCTTCAATGACATCCTCATAGGAAAGCACCTATTGGATATATTCACTAAAACTGACATCAAGGAGTTGATGAAAAATTTAGAGCTAGATCTGAGAGTGAGACTGTCAATTATGCTCAAGCTGTTGCTATCCTTGAGTCAAGTGTTGATGACATCCTTTTTGAAGACATTGTTGATGATGATCTCTACACTTTTTCTTTGTTTAAAACTATTGATGTAATGAATTCTAAAGTTAATGCAATGAAATCATATTTTGCTTACTTGTTTGATGTCTTTCCTGATGGTAGTGTGCATTGCATTAATAAAAACATTAGCAAATTTGACATTCACACCATATACACTGAATCATTTAACATTGGCATAGAATCTGAACCACACATTCTATATATTTCTAAGGATGTTACCCCTGAAGAGAGAAGAGAAATTGAAAAAATATTAATAAAGTATTCAAAATTATTTTTTTGGCCATACGACGATATGTCTGGTATTGATAGAGACATTGCTTAACACTTTATCCCTACCAAAGATAGGTGCAAACTAGTAAAGCAAAAACTGAGAAGGCTCAAACTATAATAGGCCTAACTAGTAAAAAAAAGACATTGAGAAGTAGATCAAGGAAAAAAATTTAGAAGTAGTAGACTATCCGAAATGATTAGCAAATATGATGGCAATATCAAAGAAAGACGGAAGGGTTAGAATCTCCGTCAAATATAGAGATCTTTATAGGGCCTGCCTGAAAGATGATTCACCACTACCTCACATAGACATACTGGTTGACAGTGTCGCCACATGTATAATGTACTTCTTTATGGATGGATTCTCTAGGTACAATCAAATCCTAATGGCCATCATAAAAAAAGCAAATATAGCTTTCATAATAGAATTTGGCATAATGCCCTTTAGTTTAAAGAATGCAAGAGCAACTTACCAGAGAATGGAAACTACAATGTTCCATGACATGATACACAAAAAAGTGGAAGTGTACATTGATGATATGATGGTCAAATCAAAAACTAGGGAAGAACACCCATCCAATCTTGAAAAGTTCCTCAAAAGAGTCAAGAAGTACAGTCTCAAGCTTAATCCAAAGAAATGCGTATTTGGGGTCACTTCAGGAAAGATGTTGGGCTATGTTGTTAGTCAAAACAAGATTGAAATGGATATAGATAAAGAAAAAGTAGTTATAGAGATGCTAGTGCCAAAAATAGAAAAAGAAATCAAAGGGTTTCTAGGGAAACTACAAATCATCAGCAGATTCATCACCAAGTTAATAGTCGTGTATGAACCAATCTTCAAGTTACTTAAAAAGGATCAACCAGTTGAGTGGAACGAGTAGTGTTAGTTAGCATTTGACAAGATTAGAAACTACCTAGCTAACCCACTCATTTTGAAACCACTTAAACCAAGGATACCTTTAACTTTGTATCTGGCCATTGAAGGAAATATAATTAGTGTAATGTTAGCCCAAGAAGGAGAAACAAAAGTAAGACACACAGTCTACTACTTAAGTAAAAAGATATTGTCGAATGAGGAAAAGTATAGCCAAGTCAAACATATATGCCTAACAATGGTATGGGCAATGAAGAAACTTAGACATTACTTTTAGTCCTACAAAATTCAAGCTGTGTCTAAAATGGATCCAATGAAGTACCTTTACGAAGCACCCTCCCTAGTGGGAAAACTTGCCAAATGGCTTGTGTTATTGATGTAATTTGAAGTGCAATATCTAACTAAGAAGGCAATAAAAGGAAGAGTAGTGGCTGAATTTCTAGCTCTTAACCCCATTCCAAACTCAAAAGAAATCCAACTAGACTTCCCGAACAACTTCAGTTCAACCATTGAAATTCAAGGATGGCATATGTATTTTGACATATTAGTTAATCAGTTCGATGTAAGAGTCAGTGTCATATTACAATCTCTAGAAGGCAAAATGGTACCAATTACCAAAAACTCAAGTTTAAAGTTATAAATAACGAAGTAGAATATGAGGCATGTGCACTCGGAATAGAAGCACTAATAGCCCTAGATGTTATAGAAGTTAAAATTTTCAGAGATTCCATGCTAGCAATCAATCATGCCATAAAGGAGTGGGAATTTAAAGAGCAGCACTTAAAACCTTACCTAGATCACTTGAAGTTGCTCACCATGTCCTTCCAAAAAGGCAGATTCATTCATCTCCCTAGGAACCACAATCAGATGGTAGATGCACTTACTTCCCTAGCATTAGTGTGGCAAGGACCATCCAAATGCCCATAAAGCCTTTAATCCTACTCAGATTGGGACAACTCTATCATAAGAACTGTAGAATAACAAAGATAGAAATAGCAGAAAAATCTTGGTTCTATGACATCCGGAGTTATCTAAAGGAATGAGCCTATCCCAATCAATCAAGTCAAAAAGATATGGCAGTCATCCAATGATTAGCATCAAAATTCACATCACACTAGGGTGTGTTATACAGAAGAACTTCATATGGGTTAAAACTCTAATGTCTAGATGAAATTAAGGTTGCAAAAGCAATAAAAAAGGTACACAAAGGTGTTTGTGGTCCACACATGAATGGAGTAATCCTAGCTAAGAAGCTAATTAGAAAAGGATTATTTTGGATGACAATGATGGAAGATTGTATCAAATTTGTAAGGGAATGCCATAAGTGTCAAATCCATGGAAATCTTAGCCACCTTCCCCCCTATAGAATTACACTACATCTCCTCTCCATGGCCCTTCTCAGTATGGGGACTAGACATAATTAGGGAAATCCACCCGACAGCCTCGAATGGACACAGGTTCATCTTAATAATAGTAGATTACTTCACAAAGTGGGTTGAAGCAGAATTATTCATAAAGATAGGAGCCAAGAAATGGTTAAGTTCATCAAAATAAATATGTTCTATCGATATGGGATCCCTATCACATCATCTCTAATAATGGTGTTCAATTCCAAAGGGAAGTTAGAGAACTACTAAGGAGTTATAAGGTGGAACATCACAAATCTTCTACTGACCACAAGAAAATAAGGCCATCAAAGCTAAAAAATAAGAACATTAAGAAGATTTTGTCAAAGATGACTCAAACTTACTGAGACTAGGTAGACAGATTACCATATGCCTTTCTAGGGGTATCAAACAATAGTTAGAACTTCAATCAGAGCAACTCCTTTCCCACTAGTATATGAGTCAAAAGTAGTACTTCCAGTTAAAACAGAAATCAAGTCTCTTTGGGCAGCAATTGAATCTAAATTGCTAGAAGTACAATGGGCCTAGTAGAGGTATGATAATCTCACTCTCTTAGACAATCGAAGGCTCAAGGCTTTATACCACATATAGTTGTATCCAGCTCAGCTAGCTAAAACCTTCAACAAAAAGGTGAAACATAGGAGTGTAAAAGTATAAGACTAGGTGCGAAAGAAAGTAAGGTAGAACATTCTAGACCCTATAGGGAAATTTAAACCAAACTGGGAAAGCCCATACTTAGTTAAACATGTCCTATCGAAAGGAGCAATCAAGTTGATCGATTCTGAAGGCAATGAATTCTCAGAAGTTGTCAATACAGACTGCCCAAAAAAGTACTAAGTCTAAGGCAAAAAAAAATCGATTGAGTTGAAAACCTAAAAATGGTTGCTCATGCAAAAAGTAAGGACTTCCCGCTAAACCCTATATGGGCAACCTAGGAAAAAATTAGGGAAAGAGAGAAAATACTTAACTAGAAAATCTAAGTCTAGTTAGGAATAGGGGTAACCTCAAATTCAAATTTTTTATGAATGTACCTGTGCTTTTCTTAAATGATTTTAGTGAATTGAAAATGATTACCAATTTATGCGAAATGTCTTTAAAAAAGTGCAATGTATTTTATCATCTTGAATTGCATCAAACATGTTTTGCATTTTTTTCATTACATGACCATAGTTCTTGCTATCTTCTTTGAACTTTATCCACAAGATCAGCCACTATTGTCAAAGCCTCTATAAAAAAAAGCTCTGGTAGGTGTGAAGAGCTCCAAAAGGAGACACCCTAAGCAAAAGAGGGAAGAAAAAAAAACCCAACTAAGTGCGAAAAGCTCCAAAAGGAGACACCTTAGGAAAAAGAGGGAAAAATAAGAGAGCAGACAATAGCAATGGAAAAAATCACCAGGCATAGCAATGGCAAGAAGCATATACACTACAGTCATCATCACACATATATTGTACAACACATGTTGGAAAAATGCCCAGATACAACACCCAAAGTCCATGAGCTTGGGAAAATGATACAACAAAGCAACAATAAGCCAAAAGTCCTACACCTAGCTCCTAAAACAACTACATCAGTTGTGGCTACCATTATAAGGAAGCATCCCCATCATCTAATCTAGGCTCCTCGTTAATCATTGTGAAGGATGCTAGTCATGGCTCCAACTCATCAATATGATCATAATAACTTGTACGCTCCCACTTTTGGTTAGCATGGAGATGTTCAACCTACATTACATGAAAATTTCATATCATGCGTGCATATATAAAACATGTGAATAAATAAATAGGTACAATAAAGAAGGCATACCCTTTGATTTATCATAAACTCTATAAAGTGCTACTGTGCACTCCCTGTAACAGTATACCAATATTGGCAAGAGGAAATAGGGATCTACAAAAAAAAAAAGTAAATAAGTCAAGCACTAGTTGACAAATAGGCAAAAAAAAGGAAAAATAAATGAAATAAAGCATGAACATGGGAAGCATCACGAGGAATAATATCTGACTAAGGAAAGCTAGGACGAGGCAAATCAAGACACACTCCTCCACTAAAGATGTCCATTTCAAGTAAAACTAAGGATGACTTAACCATCGAGTCCCTAAGAATAGCACCACTAGAAGCCATATCTCTAACATGGGCAATTGCCTCAATACGAAAAGTGCCCTCAACCTCTTTGAAATGGGATCATAATCTCTTATGATGAGATCCCTGTTACTGCATGTAAGTCCCCATAACCGTGTTAGTTACAGCTTATTATTAATCAAGTTTGTTACATGCTTGTACAAAATAGGAATAAAGGCTTACTGGATCATAAGAAGCAACTCTTGATGATTTATGAGATGGCCCAATCATTGAATCTGAAGGACGAGCCCCATCCACCTAAGGAGGTGGAGGTGGAGGAAAGGTGCCACCAGCCATAACATTAATTAGCTGTAAGATCAACACATTGGCATAAAGAGATCTTGCACCCTCTAGGAGACTCTTGGAAGGATATCCTATTATAGCAGTAGCAAGCTCATCAGCACTAAGCTTATTACTTCGCATATTGCCAAAGGGAGGAATAGGGACTCTCCTTGCAAACGGACCATCCCACCAATGATAGACTTGCTCACCTAGATACCATACCTTGCTAGTAAGGCCAAGGAACAACACTCATCTCTCCGTCAGCTGCCATGTTGTCACCATCTCTACTAACCAACTTGACCTCACTACCCACCAATGAAGGATAATCTAGTTAAAAGGCAAAAGTGAATAAAGAATCTCTGAAAAATGAAATAACCTATGGAATAAGAATTAAGCATACCATCCTAGGTGATAGCCTACCCATATAGTCTCGGGCCTCTATGCAATTCTTAATCAAATTAGTGATCTTCCTAATCTAGCTAGCATAATGAGGAAAACTATCCTATAAGAGATGCTCGATGGTTGGATGAGGAAGAACCTCGAACTCATAAGCCCAGATTTATTAAAATAAGAACTCAAAAAGTCAAAAAAATAAGCAAAAGTCAAAAAGAGCAAAAGGACAAATACAAGAACTCTTACTCACAACCAGTATAAATAAGCATCTACAAATCTTGGAGCCACCTTGGCATACTGCATCCAAACGTGAGTACATGTAGATGAAAGCAACAGTACCCCAGCAGTACCTCAACAAGTTGTCTAGGTCCCTCAGGATAGGCAATAATCGCAGACTACTTGTACCCAAAGGATTCAGGAAGATAACAACACTTAACAAATAGAATAAGAAGCAACAAGCTAGCTGCTCCGCTGAAATAAGATTAGCATCAGACATCATCTGCACGGCGTAGATGAACATGGTATAACGAGTGAGGTATGGACAACCAGACTTCATAAAGGTAAGTGCCCCAAGCAACTCTATGGTAAGGTTCCTCCTCACCACCATAGAAGAACACTCCTTAGTAAAAGGAATAGGCTCCCAAAAAAGCTCTAGCCCATGATAGCAGCAAAGTCTAAAGGAGTGATTGTCATCTTTCTAACGAGCAAGTAAAAAGTATGTGTCGTGTCCATCCATCGATCAATCAATGTATACATAGCAATTTAACTTGACATATACGAGTCATAAGAAAGTGCAATAATAATTCTATCAAAATGCTTCCCTGTAACCATCTACTTCACACACAACATAAGACCTTGATAGTTTATGCTAACCCTACTAAAATTTCCAGGCAACATAATAACAAACCTACGAGGCTACAAATAATATGTACACTATCAAGAATCTACACAATTACTAAAAATACTAACATATCTTTCTCTCTGTTGTTTAACAGGATCATAATGAAAACAAAAGCCAAAAAGAGAAGCATCACAACAAGTGCTAGCAAATAATCACTATAAAAGCTAAAAATAAAGCAAGAGCTATCAGGTCATTAGCACTCATAATAAAACTGCAGATTAATAGTCACATCAAAAGCTATAAAACTACAACTACAACAACCTCAATTGAAAAACATAACAAATACAACAAGGGCTGACAAACAACAAAATAGCACAAATAGCTAAATAACTTTAGAAAAGATAGAGGACAAAGGAGAACCTACCTAGTGACGATGACAAGCCTAAGTGTGAGTCTCCAAACTATGATCCACAGGGATTAGATCTCCTCGAAAAAGCCTAGATGGCTGAGGATCATAAGTATTAGACAGACCATCAGTACTAGTCCCCATAGTGGAAGTCCTAGATGCAGTGGCCTCTGTAAAGTCACCCTAAACATCAAAAAGGATATCCTCTAGACCCTCATGAATGTTGAAGAACTCCATCTTATCCAAAGAAAAATAAAATTTAGATGCAAAAGCATAGTAGAAACACCCAAACTCGAAAAGGGTTAAGAAAAGATGAAAAACACTTAGAAAATATCGGAAGAAGCTTCCCTAAAACTTAAAAAATGGCGTCTTAAATAGACAAAGAGAGGGGAAGGCACGTGACCATGCACACTTCCCCCCTCTACGTGCTCTCATATAGTTATACATGCACTCAAAGACTTTGGACATTCATTTCTCTAGTCCTAAACCTCCATTTGAGCATAAGACATGCACCGAACTCACATAAAAGTACACTGATGTGGACTACATCTATCCAAAGATACCACGCATGGCCTCACCATTTTTAAAAAACTCAGCACCTCCCGGAAGAAGAAAAATAAGGAAGAATCACCGAAAGGATATCCTGCTCAAAGTCATCAAATTAACATCTCCATCATGACAAATGATGACATCATCATTATTACAACATCACTGCATCATCACCGACTAAGATTAAATAAGAAGGACATATTACATCAATCATAATTATCATAATCTATTTATTTGCCTAACACATGAAAAGGTTATAATGGCAGCATTTATCCATTCACCTAACACCGAAAGTGGTTATAGTGGTAGTATATATTTGCCTGACACCTGAAGAGGTTATAGTGGAAGTATCTATCCATTCGCTTAACACTATAAGAGGTTATAATGGTAGATTTATCCATTCGCTGACACTCAAAGAGGTTATAGTGGTAGTATTTATTCACCTAGTACCCAAAGAGGTTTAGTGGTAGTATCTATCCATTCACCTAACACCCAAAGAGGTTATAGTGGCAGTATCTATCTGTTCACTAACACCCAAAAAGGTTATAATGTAGTATCTATCCATTCACTGACACCCAAAGAGGTTATAGTCATAGTATTTATTTGCCTATAGTGGCAATATCTTTTCCCCTATAGTGGCAGTATCTTTTCACCTATAATGGCAATATCTTTTCACCTATGGTGGCAGTATCTCTTTGCCTATAGTGGTAATATCTTTTCACCTATAGTGGCAGTATCTTTTCACTTATAGTGGTAGTATCTATTCATCTGACAACTAAAATAGGTTATAATGGTAGTATCTATTCGCCTATCACTGGAAGAGGTTATAGTGGTAGTATCCTAATAATCAAATCACAACAACGCAGTGCTCAGGTAAGTGCCTCTCTCCTCATAAAATAATTTTTTGCATCCTTGCATTTGCTTCATGTGTATTAACACTAATATTAGGTGACTATACAACACATGTGAAGCAAGGGACAACCATTATACATCAAATTTGATTATCCCTAAAAAGGTCTAATGATGAAATGAATCTTTTAAAAGACTAGAGTATACTCGTTTGTAACAGCTATAAAGTGTGCAACCCTAAAACTCTAACCAATCCCACAAGTGTGCAAAATGGATCACTGAGCCATTAAGTTCCACTTTGATTTTATGAAATATGAATTATCAGAACAATAAAAGGCATATTTCAAGAATCTCCTTTCAGAACACGTAGCTTGTTGAGCCGGTGTTCATTTCATCAAATCGGGAACCAACTTTGTGAAAAAATGGAAATCAATTTTGACAAAACAAACTTTAGAAACACATTTGGAAGGCTCTAAAACCTCCAAAAGTGGTCCCAAAATAGTCCAAAATAACCCAAGGATTAGCAAGCATTACCTGGAAGTACACGTGCAGGTACACACACCCTTAGTTGTCATGCACTAAAATCAAAGCCAAATTAGACAAAATAGACTTTTGGAACATCTCCAAAAGACTCCAAAACCTCTAGAATTGGTCCCAGAATAGTCCAAAACAACCCTAGAATCAGTACGTGTCACTTATAAGTGTGCGTATAAACCCCTAGCTATTATGAGCTAAAATTGAAGCCAAAATAAAATAGATGTTAGAAACATGACCAAAAGGCTCAAAACCTTAGGCACTAATCTTGGAATAGCCTAAAAAAGCCCTAAATTGAGTGTATAACATGTGACAATGCGTGTACCATGTGTGATCACATGTGGCCACAAGCTCCGTCCTAAGGACATGGATTACCACACCTATAACCCCCTCTTCCTCACATTTTGAACTATAAATAGGTGTCTCCACACCCCATTTTAGAGGGGGGAGCAAGAGAGAACACACACACACTAAAAAATATGTCCACTCAAAGACACTAGAAACCTACTTCCAAATAGTATTAGCTCTCCCACTACATTTTTCTTAGGTTATTAGATCTCCCTTCCATAAAACCTAGCCTCATCTTTGTCAAAGCATGCTTCAAAAGTATACAAACTAGAATCATTCTACACATCCTTTTGAACCTTTCAATGAGGAAAGCTTGATAATCCCTTGAAGCTTAGGCTTTAAAACTCACACAAGCTCAACCAAATCTAAAGACCATACAATCATTTTAGCATGTTTATTTTATCACATTGCATTTTATTTTATTATCGCCAGCATTTGTGAATATTATTATGCTTGCATGATCAGACTAGCAATTTGCATGCTATGTGAATAATTTAGACTCTATTTTTGCTCATCTCATGTCATCATTTTGCATCCTCTAGTTTTAAAACATGAAATCACGCCATAAATATCAATAATGTGAAGCTAAAGTCATCATGTTCTTGGTCTAATGATTTCATCATCCATTTCTTATATCATCATCATATATCATCATAGCATAAATAATCATTACAAACCTGCATGATTATATACATTTTGCTTACTCTTTCAAGTGATTGAATGTCCATTGCTTATCTCATTATTCATGTGATTTAGCAAGCTGTATGCATAGTCGTGCTAACCTTGCAAGTTCATTATATCTAAGCTAGATTTATTTTTTCGCAATCCTTTTTTTTCTTTTATATGTATTTTATTAGGAAAGCGATGTAATAATGATGTTTCAGCTTTGTTATCTTCCACTATCTGATGTATTATGTGAATGATGTACAAACTTTTATTACCAAAACTAAGGTGTTATGATAGCTATACATTAAATATTATATAATAAGAAATAGTCAAAAGTATATGCAAGCTCCTAAACCCAAAAAACTCTGCTAAGGGCAATAGTCATTGAGTGACCTGATGTTGTCCCTTTCTTCTCCTAATTTTCTAAAAATCTAGTGGCGACTCCATAAAATTAAAAAAAGGCATCTTGTTCCTCCTGAGAGTAATCATTTTTCCCTACTCAGTAAAGTTTCCATGTCCCTCAAAAATAAAACATAAATATCCTCATGAAACTTTCCAAAGGAAGTAATTATAAAAAAAAGCTCTTTCACCAATAAGAGATCAAATGCACCCACACATTCAGAAACCCAATCGCTCACACCCTTACATGCATCCTAATGAAAAGAACATAAAAAACACACACACACAAAAAATGCATGAACACAAGCATTACATGTTATAGGACACTGCATTTGACAAAACTGTCTCAAAAAATTGCATCATCATTCAAAAAAAAAGAGCAAAAAATAAAATGACATAAACATGTCATGCCTATTATTGTTGCATCATTAGATCACCAAAATCACATCCACAATATGACAAATGATGACATCATTACTACATCATCATTGTATAGTATCATTTGCATCTAACACACACACAAGCATGTTGCATACCTACTTCAAGACACATGAGACACATACACACTTTAAGATATGTACATGTATGCACTTCATGACATGTGCACACACTTTAAGAAATATATACACACACATGTATACACTTTGAAAACATGTACACACACATGCATGTAAACACATAACAGGTGCAACATCTATAGCGAGAGCCACAGTCAGTGTAGTAAGAGCTACAAACAATACAGTAAGGGCTACAATAAGAAATAAAGACACTATAACAAGTGTCAGACCACCAAAAAGGAAGAGCAACTACACTAATAAGCAAGAGCAAGGAGCATCAAATAGATAGAAGCAAAGCAATGAAAGGGAAGTCAGAATTTTCCTTGACTCAAAATCACAACTTAAAGACATAATCACTACTAATACAACTCTTTTGTTTTATTTTATAGGCTTTTGCAATTATGCAAGTTAAAATTAAATCCAAGAATGTAAAGGTGAAATTTGCTCATAAAGTAATACAATAAAGAGTTACACAATATAGTTAGGGTAACAACCATAAGAATACAATAAGGGCTATAGTTTCCAAAGCATACAATATGCAGCAATAGCAACATCAATAGTCAATAGGAATGACAACAACAAGGAAAGAACAAAAGACATCAAACCTACAAATCAACAAGTGCTACCTCTATCACTACCTCTATATAGGAAGTGTCCTTTTCCTTTTCTCTCTAATACATGCATCTACATTTGCATTCATACATTGAAAAGAAAATAAAATAATAATGATTCTTTTCTTACACTCTTACAAATTTTATCTCTTCCATCAATTGCATATATCATAGCCGAGTGAGTTGATTTCAATTATTATAATCTTCCTTTAATGCTCATTTCACAATTTATCAAGCACAATTGACAGCTCTAAGTTAGGAATTTCTAAGCTTTAATCAACCTAATGCTTGCCTACTACTTGGATGGACAAAGAACTTACAAGACAAAACTTATAAAAGACATCGATGAACAAAACAAATTACAATTATCAAGAAATCTTTCAAGCAAGCTTATGATTTTCATACCATACTCACCTACTCCAATGCTAAAAAGTGAGTAAGAGTATCAAAAGAGACCCTATTGTGGTATTCGCACTAAATAATATGGGAAAGGTAGGGAATACTAAAAAGGGAGAACAAAAAAATATAGGAAAAGTAAAGCAAAAAAATAAGAAGCTTTGCATACTCCATGAGTATCCTAAAAGTCTTTTCAGCGGTATCCATACTAAATAATATGGGAAAGATAGGGGATACTAAATAAAGGAAATCCCTATAGTAAAAATAAATGATGTATGGTTGACCATCACCTCATTGCTAAAAAACCTCTTGATAATTGAAATTTAGTCTATTTATCTACATTCTTTATAAGTTTCATCTCACTAAATTCTTTAAAAATTCACTTGGGAAGCCAGTTCTTCACTTAGTATTACAAACAGCCTTAACCAAGAGTTGTGGATCATGTTTTCAAATTGATGAGACTAGCATTAACTCAATATTATCATAATTCATATAACTTAAATGCTCCAATACATATGACTCTTAGCATAGATGAATCAATTGCAAGAATTCAAGAATAGAGGCACTCAGCTAACCACAACTAATTCAATGCATAAATTCTTTAAAAATACTTTAAAAATAAAGTTGAAATGCATGCTCTTCTCATGTTCATATGTGCCTTCTCAGGACTTTAAGCTATAATCAGCCAACAAAAAATTAACAAAATTCAACATCACTAACCAAGATCGAGAAACATCAATAAGAAAAAGACTTCAAGCTACGTCTAGCAAATAAAAATCCAAATTCATCATTGCCGATCAAGATCAATGAGGACCTATAAGAAGCATCTACAAAAAAAGACTTCAAGCTAAAATCAGCCAATAAAAAACTATAGTCTTCAGCAATGATTGAGATTAAGAAGCATCTCCATTAAAGCTGAAAAGGTAAAAAATAGACACATTGTATCAATCACACTGATCACAAACACGACAACACTATGCATCAAGCACAACATCAATCACACATGAATCATAGTCATACACAAACCACAGTCTCAAAACATGATAGCACTATGTATTAGTCACCATCACAATCATATACTAAATACAGCACACATAAATATGTCACTTAGCCTTATTTAGGCATTCCTCTTACCTTATTTAGGCTAAGCCTTATTTGGGCACTCATTTTTCCTTATTTAGGTAAAGCCTTATTAGGCACTCCTTTTAGCCTTATTTGGGCTAAACTCTCCTTTTAGCCTTTTTTAGGGCTAAGCATTATTTAGGCTCACTTTCTACTCAAAACCCCACTTAGACCTTAAAGAGATGAGAGTAGCCTAGTTAGTAAACCCTTAACATGACTATAGAGTGTTAAGTACGATACCCAAAGGGGTAATCATTGCATTTGCACATGTATGGTTGCATATTATATGCCTAATTGCATATCACTATCACATGCTAAGCACATTCACTTAAAAAATCTTATTTGCATCCCAAATTGCATTCTTACATCCATCCCAAACTGCATTGTTGCATGCATCCCAAGTTGCATATTGCGTGTCAGTCAAACCACAAGAATAAGAATCGAATCATAAAGACAACAGCCAAATCTTAAAATAATGATAGAAACTGAATCACTAGACAATAATAAAACAAGACATCCAAAGACAGCATAACACTCCACCATGTAAGTACCTTTGAATTGTTTTGAATGTATTGACTGTCACACATTAAGGGGGCAACTATCATACATTAAGTTGTGACTGTCCTAAAAAAGGTTTGATAACTAAAACATCTTCTCAAATATGACACATGTATATTCATTCGTACCGCCTCTAAAGAGTGCTAATGTCTGAAAAACCCAAATTGAGCCTTTAAAGTGCAAAACCAATCACCAAGTCACTAAGTCGTACTCTGATTTTATGAATTATGAATAATTAGAATGATAAATCCCTTATTTCAAGCAATCATTACTCAAAATATGCAACTCGTTATATCGGTGTTTACCTTGTAAGATAGGAGTTCAACTTCGTGAGAAAAATGGAAGTTGATTTTGAAAAAATGAACATCAAAAACAAAATTTACTTTCATTTCTACATAAAAAAAAATCATTTTTGCATCAAGTTTGCATTTTTACTTTCAAAAAAATAAAATTTATCATTTTCATGTAATTTCTGCACTTTCTGCATATTTAACACATTTTTAATAAAAAAATCACATTTCTGCACTGCAATCAACATTTTGATATAGTTTATATAACTTTATATGAAAATTCATCATTTTTCACATAAAGCATGTATATTGCATCCAGTAAATATTAATATCATCGTCATCATATTTCTAGCATAAATTTCTCACTTTCAACATAAAATCATACTTTTGCATTAAAACTACATTTTTTCATTAGAATTGCATCATTTTCACTCTTCAACATGAAAATAAGTATTTTCTCCATTTTGCATCAAAATGCATTTAATAATGTTAAAGTTCACATTCTCGAGCTAAAGCCTCCATTTCATGGTTCACTGATGCAATCATGCATCTCTTTTTATTTTTCTCATCATTTAGATATATTCTGTCATTATAGCAGTCATTTCATTTTAATTTCAATAATCCTACAAGTGCACTCAATTACAAGCATCTATTTACTTATTTGTTGTCCTAGTGGATGAATGGATGGAATTGCATATAGTTGTGCTAACCTCTATTTTCCACCTTTTTTCTCTTTCAAATGTATTTTCAGGGAAAGCCTTATACATAAGTGTACTTAATTCTCTTTACTTTTCGTTATTATTAAGTGCTTGTGTGAATGTGCATATATTAACTATCATTACCGAAACTAGGGTGTTGCAGTAGCCATATATTGAGTATTGTCTAATGAAAAATAGCCAAAAAGTAAATGCAATCTCTCGAACCTAGAATCTTTAACAGGGATGATACTTGTTAAGTGACATGATGTAATCCCTTTCATTTTTCCTAATTTTTTAAAAATCAGGTGGTGACTCTACAAACACAAAGCATCTCACATCCCCTTGAGACCAATCATCAGTCCCTATCTTGTAAATAGAACAGGTGTCCCTATCGGTAAAGTTGCCTTTTCAAAAAAATATAGAATTCGATCTCTCATAGGTGTGCATTGATGTAAAATAGGAGAGTAGTTGCTTGTGCTTCATGTCAGCTAAAGAAGCACAAGCAAAACTACCCTACTCATGATTTGTAAATGGTAGCAATGGTGTTTATACTTCAGATTTTGAGGCATTACTTGAATGGTGTAACTTGTGAAATATGCACTAACCACAAGAGCTTGAAGTATATTTTCCAATAGAGAAATTTGAACTTGAGGCAGAGGAGATGGATGGAACTCTTGAAAGATTATGATTGCTAAATCCTATACTATTTGAGCAAAGCCAATGTGGTGGCTAATCCTTTGAGCAAGAAGTCAGCAGGGAACCTTGCTCATATTAACTTGGAGAGGAAACTAATCATTAAAGAATTGCATGAACTTATTGATTAAGGGTTACAATTGAAGGTAACCAAGAAATGTTTATTGGCTTAATTCAGAGTATGATTAATATACTTAGATAGAGTTAAGGTAGCTCGAAGAATGGACCCATAATTGCAGAAGATAATGTCAAAGGTATAGCAGGGTCAATCTAGATATTTTATAATTGACAATGAGGGCATATTACATTTGGGCACTAGGTTATGTGTGTTAAATGTAAATGAGCTGAGAAAATAGATTAAACAAGAAACTCATTTTTCTGCTTATAGTGTTCATCTAGGTTATACCAAGATGTATCATAATTTGAAAGATATGTATTAGTGGAATAGGATAAAAAGAGACATTACTAAGTTTATATCCAAGTGTCTCACTTGTCAGTAGGTGAAATTATAACATTAAAGACTTTGAGATTGTTATAACAATTGTCCATCCCTGAGTGGAAGTGGGATATGATTGCTATGGATTTCGTGACTGGATTACCTCAAACAACTAGAGGTTATAATGCTAATTAGGTTATAATTGATAGGCTAACCAGGTCAACTCACTTTTTACTAATTAAAAAGACATACACTAGTAACAGGTTAGCAAGGTCATACATTAATCAAATTTTTTGCCTCCATGGGGTACCAAAAAGTATAGTGTTTGATAGCAAAGCTACTTTTACTTTGATCTTTTAGCAAGAGTTGCATAAGGCTCTAGGCACAAGACTTCATTACAGCCTTAAATGGATTGTCAGTTAGAAAGTACCATTCAAACATTAGAGGATATATTGAGAATGTGTGTAATGGACTTTAAGGGTCAATGGGATTTACACTTACTATTTATTGAATTTATATATAACAATAGCTATCATGCAAGTATTGGAATGGCTCCACAAGATGTATTATATAGAAGGAAGTGGAAATCACTTATGTGTTAGGAATTTTAAGAGAGATAGATAACAATGCCAAAGTTAGTAAAAATGACTTCAGAGAAGGTTCCTCTCATTCAACAAAGATCGAGGATAGCTTCTAGCTCATAGAAAAGATATGCCAATCCTAAAAGAAAGGATGTGTTATTTTCTATTGGAGATATGGTGTTCTTGAAGGTGTCATAAATGAACAGAGTAATAAGATTCAGTCAAAAGGGTAAGCTAGCTCTAAGATACCTCAGATCATTTGAAATTCATTTAATAGTATGTGATATGGCTTACAAACTAGTGTTATTGCTAAAGTTACATGGATTTATCTGGTATTTCATATTTCTATGTTAAGGAAGTACACCTCTGATCTTTCATATGTTCTTCAATCACAAATGGTAGAACTCATTAAAGATTTGACATATGAAAGATTCCAGTTGCAATTATGAATTAACAAGTTTACCAACTTCACACTAAAGCGATTCCTATAGTGAAAGTGTTATGGAGCAGCTATACAGTGATGGATTGTACTTGGGAAATGGAGGTTAATATGCAGAGTTAATACCCCTCTTTGTTTCAGTATTGATGTAAAATTTGAGGATGAATTTTCTTAAGGGGGAAAGAATGTAATAACCTAAATTTTTTATTGCTGTTGTTGTTGTTGTTCTTATTATTAAAAATAATGAAAAGCTAAAAGTAGAAGAGACAAAACATGTGAACAGTGGTGTGTGTGTGTTTAAAAAGGGAAGTTAAGGCTAACGTGGAAGAAAAGCTATGATTTTAGCAAAAACATTAATTTATTCCCTGTATTTTTCTTCTTCTCTGTTAACCACCCAAACAACCTCTGATTGACATAAAATTTTAACCGTAGCTACTTCTTGATGTCCTCTATGCGTTAGTGGCTTTCATTGGAGCAGAAATGGTGTAGACATTTTAGATTTGCCCCTAAATATTCTATCCATTTTGTGATCATCGGATCACTGCCATCATTGTCATTTTACTCCAACCATCACTGGAAACTTGTTGACCATCTTCATAAGAGTCCATAGCCACCAACCTTGCATATTAACTCGATTGTTTGAATTTTCTATAAAGTTTTTGATAATTTCCCTTGTATTTTTTTATCTCTTTGTTCAGAGACTTCAGATGTGTTCTATAAATTATGGGGAACATTTTGGTATAATTTGTTTGGTCGGGTGTTATTTTTTTATGACAATATGGTGGGTCCTACCTAAATTCAAGTGATAAATAGTAACTAGTCTGGAAAATTATAAGTTTATTTTTAATAAATAATATAAATTGTATTGATCAATTTCCATAACTAGACCAAAGTCTAATATTTTATGGATTTTAAGATAAAATTTCTAGAATGATTATGGCAAAAAATTATTTATTTTCACATAAATTAGTTTAATTCCATAGAAGTACTCTTTGAGCTTCAAAATTAATTATTTTAGTGTTTTAAGGTTATTTTGATCATTTCTTGGTTTTTATAATTTTTCTAGGATTTTAAGAATTTATTTAAAGCTATTTATTAAATAAATATTTTATTATTTAGAGAGCTCGAAAGCTGGAGGTGCCTAGCATTAGTAGCTAAGGACGCATCAGCCAACATGCTCCACCTGTGAGTTAATTTTATAAAATATTTGTTGAAGATATGGTAATATAAAATTGAATATTTAATTTATTTTGATAAATGAGGTATTTGATATTTCATCAAAATTTATTGGCTTACCTTTATATATATATGTATATCATATGAGCTATTATTTCTTTTTTCATTATTGATAAGAATTTTGGAAAGATGTTTTTAGCTTTGTTGTATTTTATTTAAATAGTTAATTATGTTTTTGGAGGACTGGTGGAATGTGTTACCTGGTGGGTGTCACTAAGACCACATGCGCACAAGTATAAATCTAAGTAAGATATATGTTAGGGTGTGGCTGAGTTGAGCATATTCTCTTAGGCAATAATGCAAATTAAGCTCAATGGAGCTTAATCTCTTAGGTCGAATTGAGATGTAACTCAATTGAGCTTGTTCTCTCAGGACATCAATTTGGATTAAAAGATTCGACTGTGGCTGTAACTCGATTGAGCTTAATCTCTCAGGACTGCAGTCATTTGGAAAAAAGTAGTCTACAAGGCTAGTAGAATTGAGGTTTAAGGTTCAACCATAAACTCCTACCAAAGTTTTATTTCATTAATAAATATTATGTTTACACGATTTATTTTTATATTTAAGAGAGTTATACATTTTAGGAAGAATATATTTTTAATAAAATAATTTTATCAAATAAAGGATTTTTGAATATTTTTTACCTAGTAAATGAATTTTTGGTTTTAATTAAGTATTTTTAAACCCAACATGCACTTTATAACATTAATTCACTCAGTGAGGTATGACTCTCGTAAACTATTTTTCTAAGATCTTAGGAGTCTACAAATAGTTATACTAGTTTGCATTGTAGCCATTCTTCACCAACTGCTTTATATAGGTTATTTTAATGTTATTGATATTCATGTGGACTATTTGTAGTTAATATAGACACCATAGTAGTATGGAAGACTTGTATTCATAGTAATTGCATTATAATAGGTTTAAATTATATTTTGAGACCTCATGGATAATTATGTTCTATAAGATATTTATGTTAGGTTGATGATGACTTTGGTATTGAGTTTTGGAGTAGTGGTGATCATATATATGTATCTGGGAGTGTATTTTCATTTTTACAAGTTTTTGTTTTTCTTGATATAAGGAAAACTCTATTGAATTTTCTTTAGAATTTTAAAGTTAATTCATTATTTTATATGAAAATTTTCTTAGGCTTACTATGAATTTCGAAAGCTTTATGGTTTCCCATTCCCTAGTGTCAGTCATATGTCATGGGGTTTGGGTCATGACATAAATCATAAAAATGAAAGAAAAATAACTAAAAAGTAAGAAGATATTGGGTTTCCTCCCAATTAGCGCTAATTTAAGGTTATTAGCTTAAATGTTCTATCATGAGCTTATGTTGGGTTAAGGAGTGTGCAAGAGACTCTATTTAAGCTATCTTACTTTGAGTAGTAAGGCATGGCCATTGACTTTGAATGTTTCATTTTCCTTGTTTAAAAGTTCAATAGCTCCATGAGGGAAAATTTGCTTAATCTTGAATGGTCTAGACCATATTGACTTGAGTTTTCTAGGAAAGAGCTTTAATTTGGAGTTGAAAAGAAGCACTAAGTCTCCTTCTTAAGGCTCCTTTTTCTACAAATGCTTATCATGCCACTTTTTAGTTTTTTCTTTATAGATTTGGCATTCTTATAAGCATCCATCCTAAACTCCTCGAGTTCATTCAATTAAAGAAGTCTCTTTACACCTGCTAGATCAAAGTTGAGAAACCTTGTAGCCCAAAATGCCTTGTGTTATAGCTCAATCGAAAGGTGACATGACTTCCCAAAGACTAAATGAAAAGGTGAAGTCCCTATAGGAGTTTTAAAAGCTACTTTATAGGCCCAAAGTACATCATCCAATCAGGTATACCAATCTTTACATAAAGCATTGATTGTCTTTCATAATATATTCTTTAATTCCTTATTCAAAATCTCCACTTGTCCACTTGTTTGAGGATGGTATGGTGTAGCCACTTTATGCTTGACTCCATACTTTGCTACAAAAGTGAGAATCTCTATCACTTATGATAGCTCTAGGAGTGTCAAAGTGAGTGAAAATGTTTCTTTTTAGGAATTGAGTGACTACCTTAGCATCATTGGTTAGTGAGGCAATTGCTTTAACCCACTTAGACATATAATCTACTCCAACAAAGATGTATTTATTTCCATAAGAGGTCAAAAAAGGACCCATTAAGTCAATCCCCCATACATCAAATAACTCAATTCCATGATGTTTGTGAAGGGTATCTCATTATGTTTACCAATTTTCCTTATCCTCTGATAATAATCACACTTAAGCATAAAATCTCTACTATTTTTAAAGAGAGAGAAAGCCAATAAAATCCACTTTGAAGCACATTTTTTGCCATCTTACTTGAACTTGAATGTCCCCTACACTCAAGTGAATGACAATGAGTGAGAACATCTAATATGTCTTCATCTAGCACACACTTTCTTATCAATGCATTTCCACATCTCTTATATAGATAAGGTTCATCCTATAAATACTACTTTACATCCTAAAAGAATTTCTTCTTTTGATGGTAATCCAAGTCAAGGGGAAGAATGCCATATGCTAGGTAATTTACTAGATTAGCATACTAAGGAACAATTGCTTGTGCTTTCATGAGTTCCTCACCTGAAAGGTCATCAAAGATAGGTAGAGACTCTAAATTATATAGTTACTCAAGGTGAGAAATGTGATTCGCTACTAAATTTTCTATCCCTTTGTGATCTCTAGTCTTTAAATCAAAATTTTACAACAAGAGAATCCAGTAAATAAATCTTATCTTAGCATCCTTCTTCATGAGTAGGTACTTTAAAACTGAGTGATCTGTGTAAACAATCACCTTGCTTCCAACTAGATAAGATTAATACTTGTCCATTGCATGCACCACTACTAGAAGTTCTTTTTTAGTTATTATATAATTGATTTGAGCCTTATCAAAAGTGTGACTTATGTATTAAATAGCATAATCTTGCTTGTCTTTGTGTTTCCCCAACACAGCTCCTGTGATATAGTCACTTCTATCGTATATAATCTCAAATGGGAGGCCCTAATCCTGTGGTTGTAGTACTGGTGTTGTGATCAAGGCTTCCTTTAAGCTGTGAAAAGCACTCAAACACCCATCAATAAACACAAAAGGGACATCCTTAGTAAGCAAATTAATTAAGGGTTTCGCGATCTTAGAAAGTCCTCGATAAAGTGACAGTAAAACCCTGCATGATCAAGGAAACTCCTCATTCCTTTGATAGAAGTAGGTAGTGGAAGAATCTCTATCACTTCAATTTTTGCCTTATCAACTTCAATACTATTTTCAAACATAATGTGTCCGAGCACCATTCCTTTTGTCACCATGAAGTGACACTTCTCCTAATTAAGCACAAGAATTATTTCCTCATAACACTATAACACTTTAGAAAGGTTATCGAGACATGCATCAAATGAAGAACCATACACAGAGAAATCATCCATAAAAACTGCCATTATATCCTTAACAAAATAAAAAAGTATATAGACATCATGCATCTTTAAAAAGTAGCAGGTGCATTATATAACTCGAAAGGTATTGTCCTATATGTATATGTTGCATAGGGACATGTAAATGTGGTTTTTTCTTGGCCATCGGGGTGAATAGAAATCTAAAAGAAACCTGAATAACCATATAAATAAAAAATGAATGATTTGCTAACTCTCTAAAAGTTTATCAATAAAAGGTAAAGGGTAGTGATCTTCCTTAGTTGCCTTATTCAATTTCCTATAATCAACGCACATGTGCCAACCCATGATAGTCCTAATTGGAATTAACTCATTGTTCTCATTCTTAACCATTATCATTCCACCCTTCTTAGGGACTACATGGATTGGGCTAACCTAATCACTATATGAAATAGGATAAATAATCCATGCATCAAGCAATTTCATTATTTCCTTTTTGACTACTTCCTTTATGTTAAGATTTAATCTTCCTTGATTTTCAATTAAAGGTTTAGCACCTTTAATCTATATGAATCCTATGCATGCAAATAGAAGGGCTAATTCCCTTAAAGTCATTAATGGTATAGCCTATGATTTTCCTATGTGGTATAACTCTCCTAAGTAACTTATCTACTTGTTCATCATTCAATTCAGCATTCATAATAATAGGATAAATATTATTTGGACTAAGAAAAGCATATCTCAAAGAAGAAGGAATAGTTTTTAATTCCACGTTAGGTGCATTCTCTCCCCTTAACGTAATCACACAACTTATAATGGAAGTTAAAGGTTTATACTTGATTGCTTACTTTTTATTTAGAGTATGATTAGCATTGAGATAATGATTAGACATTATTACCTCATGATTGATGTCATCTTCCTTTACATCATGTGCCAAAAATGCTTTAAATGGATATTGGGTGACTTTTTTTTCAAAAACTCCTTGTACACATCTCTCTATCGCATCCACTATAAAGCATGACCCTATTATTGCAATTTTCTTTGCCATCTTAAAAATGTCAAACTCCACTTTGTTGTCTCTAGTTTCAAGCAAGATAATTCATCATTTAATGTCTATAATTGCACCGGCTATTACTAGGAAATGACATCCTAACATTATTGGAATTTGACACTCCTCTTCCATCTCTAAGATAATGAAATCTCCCGATATATATTAGTCTCTAACTTTAATGGGCACATCTTCTAGGATTGCATCGAAATAGATGATGGACCTATCTACAAGTTGTAGTTACACCATTATTGGTTGTGGCTCACCAATTTTTAGGTGCTTGCAAAGAGAAAAAGGCATTATGCTCACACCTAAATCACATAAATATTTACCTATAAATTCATTCCTAATAGTGCAAGGAATATTAATACTACTTAGATCTTTAAGCTTTTATTAAGCTTTTTTTGAATGACTACGCTGCACTTTTCATTAACAGGAATGGTTTTAAAGTCCTCCTACTTTTTCTTATGTGAAATTATGTCTTTAAGAAACTTTGCATAGGCGAGCATCATGTTGATCACATCCAAAATTGGTATATTGAGCTTGATTTGTTGGAATGTCTTTATAAACTTCTTAAATTGCTTATCCAATTTTAATTTTTATTATCTTTGAGGGAATGATAGAGATGGAGTCTTAATAGGCACTTCTTTTTTTATCTTTTGCTTCTTTTCTTCAATTACCTCAATCTATTTTTCGTCCCCTTATGTGTCTGTGATAGCCTCTTCATCTTCCTTTTTAATTTCCACCTAATGTAATTGCTTCCCACTCCTCGGTGTAATTACCTTCACATGCTCTTTAGGATTTTGAGATTGATTAGGCCACATTCCACTTTGTCTTAAGCTAGATGTTTGGGCTACAATTTGATTCTTTAACATTTTATTATGAGCATAAAGTTGTCTCATTTAAGAAGTTAGATTCTTAATGGCTTCCTTTTGTCCATCATGCTTTCAAAATTAGGCTTATTCTCTTATTGCTGATGGAAAGTGTTCTTTTATTGGAAACCAAGTGGTGGCTGCTTAGACCTTTGGTTAGCATTTTGTACTCTACTTTGATTTGACCATGAGACGTTAGGGTGATTTCTCTATCCCAGGTTGTATGTGTTAGAGTAAGGATTCCCTTGACCTCATTGATAATTGTTTAAAGCATTAAATTAGTCAATTGAAGGATCTTGAGAAGAGAAACATGCTTGACACTTTATAGTTGAATGTCCTCCTCCATAATACTCACATAAATAAATAGACATTAGATTTGGTAGCTTAGTTGTATATTCTAATTTCTTAGTAAGCATATCAATCTTTGCATTTAGAAGGTTCTAACCATCCACTTCATGCATTCCTATAACTTTCTTTGCTGTGCTTCTATCCCCTTGCCATTGATAATTATTAAATGCCATAATCTTAAGTAGATTGTATGCATCATCTGGTGTCTTGCTCATAAATGAGCCTTGAGTTGTAACATCTATGGTAATCCGCATTGGCTCGATGAGTCTTTGGTAGAATGTTTAAATGAGCAATTATTTTGGAATACTATGGTGTTGGAATTGATATTATAAGTCCTTAAACTGCTATCATGCTTCATACAAAGATTCACCATTGTGCTAAGTGAAGCTAGTAATCTTTTATCTGATTTTTGTTATCCTTCCCAGTGAAAAGTATTTGGCTAAAAATACCTTTGAGAATAAATCCCAAGAAGTAATAAATTGTAGTGCTAGAGAGTATAACCACAACTTAGCCTTATCCCCCGAAGAGAAAGGAAATAGCTTTAGCTTCACTGCATTTGAACTAACCCCATTCATCTTGAATGTATCACATATCTCTAAAAATTGATTGAAATGGGTATTAGGACCTTCACTTAGGAGACCCCCAAACTAAAATTAAGAAACTATTTAAATGAACGCTGGTTTGATCTTAAAGTTGTTAGCTTCAATGTTGGCCTCACAATACTACTTTGGTTGTTCCTTAGATTAGGCATCGTGTACTCTTGAAGAGCTCTATTCCTTACTTACTATGCCGCTTGATTTTTAGCCATTGTTTGCTTGTCCTTTATGCGCTTTTCCTTTTGATTCTTTTTGTATAATTTCTCAATTTTGGGATTAATCTTCTCTAAATGTATTTCTTAATATTGAGTGTTCATAAACTATCAAAATGCCTGAAAAATCAATAAACAAAGTAAATAACAACTAAAATAAAAAATACTAGTCAAAGAAAAGTAAAAATTGAATTAATATCAATATTGTCAATCCCTGGCAATGGCACCAAAAACTTATCATAATCAAAACCCATAAGTGCATAGATCATGAATTGTAGTACAGAAGACATCATTCCCATGAGGATTGAATATTGAATACTAACTTTTCTACCTATGATCTTAGCTAGCAAATCAAATATAGTAATTTAGCAAATAAAATATAAATCTAAATAAACTAAACTAAGAGAAAATCAAATAGTTAAAAAATAGAGCTTAGGTTTAATTTCACTATTGCAATCAAATCATGAACACTTAATTATTAAACACTTTGATTTCAGCTAAGGATAATTGTTCTAAAATACCTAAAGACTCTCTTGAACTCAATTAAGCATGTTAATATTAAAGTTTAATATACTCTCATTATTAAGAAGTTAATCAAAACTTATTAAGTTTTTTAATAATTATTTTATCCCTGAAGAGCTTGCCTACTCTCACGGTCGAGTGGTCTAAGTCTTATGAGTTTTAAGCTAATAAATTTCCCTAACTCTTATTGGTTAATTTACCTATAAACATGCAATCAAATAGGCCTAGAATGATAACAAGACATTAAACTCAATGCATAGAATTAACTAAAAATCAAATTAATAAAACTTGTGTTCAATCACATCATAGAATAGCTACCCCTAAAATAAACCCTCAAGAGAGTTTAGCCATGCATAATTGTGGTGACAATCACAAACATAATTAAGAGAGTAAAAGATGAAGAAAAAGAAAGTATGAATAAATCTCTTGAATCTTATGACTCCTCTTTAATCTTCGACTCCAAGGATTGCTCCTAAGAATCTCCTTTTATAAGGTGGGTTTGATAGGAAACCTGAATACCCTTGAATTCCTTTTCCTTTTTGAGTAGGAAAAACACTTTTTTACAGACATGATCTTGTCAAATTACTCCTTTCTAACATAGTTGTAGCATGGTCGTGCTCTCCCTCGAATCAAACTTCCAATAGGTTGTATGGTTTGGCATATGGCCATGCGTTCGTTTTGTTTTATCTCTTTAACTTCTTCAATTTAGATAGAAAGATGCATGAATTGTAACATGCCTATGTTGTCGCCCATGTGGCATGATACTCATAACCTAGTAGAGGACATGGCCTTAGCATGATCATGCTACAAACCATGCTACCATCAACTTCTTTTCCAATACATGGCATGGGCACACGCATGCCCATGTTGTAGCTATGTTGCCCAATTTCTTGACTTTTTAAGAATTCTCTTATAAACTTACCTACAAAAAAGGAGAACTAATCAATATCAAATAAAAAATCCTAATTTAAAATTAAACTAAAAATAATAAAATCCTATTTAGAATAGCAAAACTAAAATATCTCCTCATTAGACCTAAATTCTACCCAAATTAAACTTATTAATGATTCAAAATTCATTAAAAATCAACTTAAACATATGTGAAAATTACACACATCATGTTTTTTTTTTATCATTTTTGTGCATTTTATTTTGTGTTTCTTGCTTTGTTTTCACATTAAAGGCAATGTGAAGATTAAGTGTTAGGGGGAGGGGGGTACATTTGCATGTATTTTACATTTAAGTTTTTTTCTTTATGTTCAATTTTAATTTTAGAGTTATATTTGTTTGCATGTTAGCATTTACATACTTAAAATTTTTACAACTTATCCTTATGATAAGTATAGCACATTGAATATGATTTTATTGTACATGTTTCATAATCTTTTATTAATGCATAATTTGTGATTTTTAAGTTAGGTTGATAATTTGCAGTTAAATACTTTTGAAAATTTAATGAACTTAATGCTTACTTGCTTTTGAGTAACCAAATTTTGTGAGTTAATACTTAAGAAAAATGAGTGTAAGTGATAATCAATTTTTTATTCTTAGTTGAACCTTGAGTCTAGCATATGAATGACAACATAAAACATATATATATATATATATATATATATATATATATATATATATATATATATATTAAGTAGGAGCAAATATTTAAATTTCAATCCTTATATACTCTAAATCTACTCTAGTGCTCTAAATAGAGTAAGAGTATTCAAATGACTCACTTGACGATATCCACACTTAGTAGTGCGAGAACGAAAGAGGATTGCTAAGATATATATATATATATATATATATATATATATATATATATATATATATATATATATATATTTTAAATAGGAGCAAATATTTAAATTTCAATCCTTATATGCTCTAAATCTACTCTAGTGCTCTTAATAGAGTAAGAGTATTCAAATGACTCACTTGACGGTATCCACACTTAGTAGTGCGAGAACGAAAGAGGATTGCTAAGAGTATGAAGGTTGGTTAGAGAGAATTTAAAAAAAAAAAAAAAGCAAGATGGAGCGTAAAATGCACTCGCTAAAAACAATGGTGTCGCTATCTTTTTATGTGTTAGAATTTAAGGGTTGCTAAGGGATAAGTGAGTATTATCACTTGCTTTTTTTTGAAATTTCAACAGTTAAGTTTGCTTTTCACTTGGTAAAACTTACTTCTTTGACCTTGAATTATCAATTTAATTTTGATTTATAAGTTTTGTATTAACTAAAGATTATGGATGATAAAGAAGTTAAAGTCTATCAATGTGCTAAATTTGTTATGATGATAGGTGTTCTCATGTGTTTTGCTTGAGGACAAGCAATGTTTAAGTGTGGGGGAGTTTGTTAGTGTCAATTATTGCATAGTTTTCTATTTAATTTCCATAGGAGTCATTAGTATTTCTTTATATTTTATTATTTATAATTAGTGTTTTATTAGGATTTTAATTTATTAGCTTAGTTTTATTTCCTTTTTAGTTCCCTAGTTAATTTATGCATTTTTTTGGTATGTTTTATAGGAATTTTGTTTTCCTAAAGAGTCCAAGATTCAAGCAAATAATTAAGGAGCTATTTTATGGAGTTATTTTCCTCATTTAAAGAGGTTTTGAAGGTGGAAATTATTGTTTTGGTCCTTGGACGAATTTATGGTATTTTTCTCTATAAATAGAGATTTCTAGCTCTAGGTTAAGAGAGCCATTGGGGATTAGACACCAAAGTTACAAACAAGAACTCTATAAGATTGAAGGAGCCAAGAAATTGAAGAATTCAAGATTGAAGATTAATTATAATTATTTAATTCTTCTTCTTTTTCTTATACTTTTATTATGGGTTTTTCTTATAATTTCTTAAAGATTATTGATAATATGTTAGGCTAAATATTTCTTTGTTAGGAATTGATGATCCAAACATAATCTAGACTTCCAATTAATAAACTCATTAGTTGTTAGATATTGTGTTTATTAATCTTAATGCTTGTTGTTTGGCCACCAATTGATTTCAATTGGGATTATGCATTGAAAAATGGTAATTCTAATAGATCTATAAATAAAAGTTTACTTTAACTTAAAATTAGAGATAAATTGAGTTAATTAAATTCCCATTTGATTGTACTTCATAATTCATGATTTTGATATCTAGATGTTTGGATTACAATTAGAATTAGGTCTTTATTGTCTTGATTGATAATCGCAAATTTAAATTAATTTATACTTGAAAAAGATTGATTGATAATTTAGAAAAACTCGAGATATGCATAGCTAATTAAGTAATAAATTATGGTAGCTTAGTGATTATAAAGTAATTTAATTCCTAACAAGTTTTGATTATTAATTGTTTATTCTTTAGATTTAAAAATTGTTTTTATTTTATAAATTATTTTAATTGTTATTTAAATTTCATTACAAAAATTCCTTATTCACAAGCCTTAGATAATAGATGATTAGATTATTAGATGGTTAGAATAAGTTTTTGTGGAACAATAATTTTTTAACTATTTAATGATACCGTGTACTTGCAGTTTTATAACAACCTCAATGGTACTCTTAGACAATGTAGTTGTTCCGGCCATGAGAAAGAGGCGCCACAATAACCTATTGACATTGTGTAAATTCAATTAAAATTGTTTAAAATAAAATGCCGTTCACCGCCTCCCAGCAAACGTGTATTTATTAATTGACCCAAACATCCACTAAAATAAACTAAACCTATGTATAAATTTTATTATTAGCAAAATAAAAAAAAAAATGAAAATTTTTTCAATGTTACGTTGGAATCCAATAATGGTGCTAATATTAAATTCTTTTAAATAATTATTTTAGTTAAATAACATTTTAGGTGAAAAGTAGGTAATTTTTAGAAACTAATAGCTAAGTAATGATTTTAAATCTACAAGTTTGAAAAGTGATTTTTGCTACCTGCCACAAGTATTCTAGAGCTGACCATGCATGCATGAGTTCAAGTATTTTTTAACCGTTCCAAACAGGGTTTGATGTTAAGGGTTCCAGACCAAATAAGTGAAATGTAACCGAAACGTTAATAAAATTATCGTTACAAATAGAAGTTTTTTAATTAAAATAAATATGGAATTTATTAAACATTTTAGTACATATGTTTTTTTTAGAACAACTATAGAGGTGTAAGGGAAGGAGGATTTGAACCCTCACCTCAAAGAAACGTCAATTCTATAACGGAAACAGTTTAACTCTAAACAAGTTGGCATCAACCTTTTTTCACTTAGAGAAATAGTGTCTATAGGCCTTGAACCCCTTCTCTTGCCATCCCAACTAGGCAAGAGAAGGTTAGTACACATGTTTGAACATATTAAATTTTCGCCATCGGGGAGATGTGTAAGCCAACAGAGTATAGCTAAACTATATGGTATGAACAAGTAATTTGAACAATATATGTATATAATAGGTGAGAAGATAAGCACATGTACATATAAACTAAACATACTATTGTTGCGGTTATGCATGCAGGGAAAAACAAATTAGATAACTTACAGATGGCAATGCAGGAATGGATGTCAAAGTGTAGGTAAAGAAAAAAATCAAACCTCTTAAATTATAAAAATATAAATATTTAATTTGAAAAAAATAGGATTCAAACATCTCATATTTCCTCTCTTTCCATTATATTATTAATAATTAACCATTTGTCTTGATTGAAAAAAAAAAAAATCGAATGTCTGTTCCTTATTTTAATTTATCGTATTCAATGGTTATTTAATGTGCATAATCCAAAGGGCAAAAGATTATGTGATGACATAGCTGTCACTTGTAACGTGCACACGTAAGAAACTCTTGTGACAGTGGCGATGCATGACTAATTACGCTAAAAGTAAAAATTTCAAGGGTCTATATTTTAAGAACGAAACTAAGACAGAAAATTAGGTATTAAAATGAATTTTTCACAAGACATATGAAATCAGGCAATGTGCCAGCCTCCCCGACCCTATTGGTTAAGGACCTGGCACCTGTGCAACGGGTAGGTTCGAATCTCCTTCCGCCTTTTTTGGCGGTTTACAAAAATAAAAGTTAAAAAAATGTTAGGATAACGTGGTCCTTTCTTCACCATATAAAATGTTTAACATTTAAATATTAAAATGTGAGCAAAGATGTTACATGTCTAAAAATTAGAGAAATAAATTTATAACATGTACTCGTGTTTAAGGAATAATAGTCTCAAGGATTTTATTTTTAACAAAATTATATTCCAAGGTTAAATTGAAACCCCTGGTTTAAGTTGTTTCAATTTATCATATCAACATGTAAAATTGTTTTAATTATATCCAATCTTCTAATAAGGATGTAAATGTAATTGAAAATATTACATTTAAGAACCTTTTCAAATTCACTTACCCACATTTTTTGCAGTTTGTTATTTAAAATTACCCGATAAAAAGACCCAATTGATGAGTTTTTTGAAAAACTGAAATAATTGTAAAAATTAGTAAATGAGTGTAAGTGGCATAAAAAAATTTACGACAACTACAATAAACATTATTTACAAAAGTACAATTAACGTGTTGCCTTGCAAAGTATAAATTATTAAATTGATATAATTACTTATAATTAAATGAATTTTAATAAAATATTTTAAATTCACAAATTACTTCAATTTCATCATACCTATATTTGTCATACGAATTTTTATTTTGCTTGAAATGCTTTTATTCATTTATTGTATTGCTACATCATCATGTAACATGTCAATAAATTGATTTGTTTTAAATAAAATATTATTTTCAGTTTTAATTGTAGTTAAATATAATATGATATTATCAAACAATAAAGTTGAAATGAATTTTATAAAATATCCATTTATATCAATTATAAAACACTAATTGAAAATTACTTTTATTCACAATTCATTTGGAAGTGCAATAATTTTGTTGATGAAAGTAAAATACATCAACTAAATATAGCTAAATTTGCTAATTAGTTATATTATAGTTTATGCAAAGTTAAAAACGACTTAAGTGAACAATATTTATGAAAAGGATCTTATTGTCAATGTTTAAAATTACATTTACAGCGTCATTAGAAAATTTTATTTTTAATGAAACAAAAGGAAAAAATCATATGATAATGTGATAAAATGTAAAATCTAGGATTTAATGGAAAATTGGATAATTGTTGAGGATCACATTTATGTTATCCCAATAGTTAAAAGTAACTAACCACATAATTGGAGACCACAAATTTTGTTATAATCGTCATAGTAAACAACTATTAAAAATAAATGTGACGTTAAAAGAGTTATTGTGTGTCTGCGTAAAACTAGCAATTCAAACATATAGGAGTGAATATAGGGAAAAAAAGAATTTGTAAATGTTATGTGCATTTAGGTCATGTTTACATGTGATTTGAATAGGAAATAAAAGGAGAATGTAAAAGCAAAATGTATAAATAAAACGCAAGCGAGGCTCAGTTGCAAGCAGTGAATTGTGGGAGATGTCTGGATTAAATCGTAATGGTTATGCATATGTAGGCGTTCCATATACAAGTGAAAGTACTTTAATAACAGAATAAAACCACTGAAAAAATAACCAGCAAATACAGTAGGGATATAAGGTTTAATTATAATTATATTTGTGCGATAAAAGTAGAACAGCAGCGTTACATGCATAAGAGTAGGACAGCAAAAGATGCGTAGCCTGGTCTAAGGGAGCACAATATGGACACGTTTAGGCGGCTGCAGAAAGGGGAAACAGCCGAACTATAAACCCAATTAAAACATAACTAAAAAATAGTTTCAAATTATTCAAGGTGCCCATAAAAAATGATAGGTGTATAACAAATACTGTGCAACATAAGATTGTTAGTGATATGCACTGAATTAACGATGTATAACCATGTTTTAACTTTATCGTTTTATTAATAAAAGACATTTTCATTATCATTTTTTATTGTGATAATTATTTAAATAGTCATTTCTTTCTAAGGTCATTAAATATATGACTTGATAGTAAAACTTTTAGATTAAATATAAGTTCTATTCAAATTATTTTTAATTATTATAATGTATAAAGACTAATATAGTGTTGACTGATTATTATATTTTATTAATCATGAATATGAAATCTTAAGTCAATTCATAGGTATTTATTTGAAAAATAATATACTGAATTAACGCATCATGAGAATACTATATAAATAATTATCATAAGTAATTCTTATCATAATAATATTAATTTAGTCTTTTAACCTTGAAATTATCATGGATTTCTACATAAATAATTTGTATTTTGATATAATCTAATATTATCTTTAATTGGATGATAAAATATATTGCTGTTGGATATGAAATAGTTATGTGAGAAATATAAGTGATTAAGAGGTAATTCTAAAAAATATATATGTTGACTCCTTGATAAAATAGACTGAGAAAATTATATGATCATGGTAAAACGAATTGATAAAAAGTGCAGGTAGCATGGATTACTACGGGAGGAACACAGAAAATGTGGACAAGGCGGCTGATAAATTACTCAATGTCACTCAAGTGTGTTTCCTTATCACTTTTCGTCGCGAGGAATGCCTTCTGGTAGCCAGGGGACCCTTGGTTGAGGCGCAGGAAATCATCGGCAAGTGCAAGGGCTGCAGGAGTCATGACTGGAAAAGAGCATTAAAAACAAAGTTATATATTGTTCATAGGCACAATGTCAAATAAAAATAAAATACACCATAAAGATAAAGGGAAAAACATCATCAGGAGATCAATTGGGATGAACATAAAACGTGTATGTTCATTGCAAGCAAAACAACCTGGGTACTCCATAATTTGGCAATAAGGAAAAGTAAATGCAGTGGAAATGGCATGTGGAAGCGAAGGTGAATCGGGTGTGTTGGGGTTTTGTGTTTATAAAATGACAATTCATGGTGGGGGAATGTGAAAAATATAACAGATAAAAAGGATTGCTGGGTAAAAGCGTGCATCCAGCAGGAGTGAGTGAGCAAAGTGGCGGTGGACATCAAACGATTAAACACTCATAACTCGTAAATGAGAGAATATAAATCCTAAAATGAATGAAAACTATGAACTCGTTATGTTATTATTTAAACACTCATTCAGTTTTTTAAAAAATATAATATTATTTAAAACATTAAATAAAATGATGGAATTTTAAATAAAAAATGAGTTGAGTGAACCCGTCATACTATAATGTAAACACCTCTAACATGTCAAAATTTTTTTGTTAATACGATTTATTTTTTAAATGTAATAAATTAAAAATACAACAAAAAAGAGAGCCAATATGGTAAACGTCACTACCTGCGACAACAATACTAGCAAGACAAATAATATAATACGTATTATAAAAGACACTGTCCATATGGTTCACCACGCATTGAAGAGATCACCGAATCAAAATTCTCTGAAACTACATATTGTAACTCATTATATATATACATGGATATTAACTGGGAATAATAACCATATGTCAAATATAATGAGTTATTAATGTTTATAGGTAAAACAAAAACACAATAGTATGAATGTTACATGTATGTTGTTATAATAAATATATTAATTTATAAAAAACAAGCATTGTAATTTGAGTTTCATAAGATTGTTATTTTATGGCTTTGATAAACTAAATAAATTAACTGGGTCACTTTGTCCTAATAACAATTCACATGACAATAATTAAAATCATTATAATAAATAATACAGACTATTCCCTTGAAACGCAAATATACAACGAGTTTTTAAATTAGACAAAAGTAGTAAAATTCTATTATAAATGTTTGGATTGAGTAGGTACGATATAATAGCTTGGATTGAGTAGGTACAATATAATAGTTTAATTTAAAGACATTAAAAAGAATGATTAAATATCAACAACTATCGATGATCAACTCAAACATGAATATATTATTATAAGCATGTACAAATGAAATGTGATTTTTTAAAATGTTGAATAAATAATATTCAAATATTAACTCCTACTAATCCTGAAAAATCCAACATCTAAGAACTATAGGTGATGTTGGCAATAGTCCTTTCAATAACAAACAGCTTTTATAACATGTAACGCATTAATAAATTAAGGATTTTTATCTCACATTGATACTTAATTAAAGTATTATTATAACTTGAAAATGCCTTAAACAGGGTGAATAAAGTTAATGGGTAATAAATTAAAATAATTCTTTATAAGAATTAAAAGAATGTTGATAAAAAAAATTATGAACACAAGAATTTAAAAAGTTCATATTTTTAATAATTATACGTCTCTACTTAACTTATTCTCAAGTTAGTATTTTCAGTTCACACAATCTTATTCACAAGATTGAGATTATACAAGAGTTTGAGACTCGTTCTTTCAACCTTACAACTTGAGTTTTATAAGGCTCACTCAAAAACCAAATTTCAAGTGTTTCAATGGATAAACACTTAAATCAATTCCACTACAATAGAATCTTACTTCACATTTTCTCAATCTTAGAAAATAGAAGAATAAGAATGTCTATTCTAACACTTACGAACTCTCATAAAAATTATACAAATGTAAAAATGAATTAAAAAGAGTTTTAAGAGCTTAATTGAATGCTTAAAAGAGTATAATGAATAAACATGTTTCTTAAACCTTCAATTGAACTCTATGGAGCATTTATATAGATAAACACTTAAAAATATGGTTATTGGATGTATAAAACATGTCTCCAATGTCTCTTATTGATTTTTTAATCATCTTGGAGTTATTTATGTTAGAACACCGCTTATAATCGTAAGGAGCAAACCTTGGCTCATGAGCGTCAGTTTAAGAACCGTTGCATTCAAAAATGTCCATTAAATGTTGTTATGACTACCCTCACGAGCTAAAGCCTACTCCTCACGATCGTGAGGACAACTCATGAGCAGTACTGAGTGTTTTGGCAAAAATGAGCTCCTAAGGCACTGTACAAGGTCGGCTCATTAAGGGTTTGTGAGGTACTCGTGAGTAGACCACTGTAAGTTCAAATTTGTATATTTTTGGTATAGAATTGTTTCTCAAAGATTGGGGACTTGTATCTAAATTGTTTGTTAAAGTCCAAAATTAGGAGTTTGATCATGCAAATTGTCAATAATCTCCCCCTTTTTGGCTTTGACAACCAATTTGATAAAATAATAAATAAAGTGTGTGAGTGTCAAAAATAAATGACATGAATAAGTATGTATTATGAAAAATAGCTCCCCCTTTCAAATAAAATAGATGCAATATGTAAAAAATTTTGCTCCCTCTTAATATATACATAAATTCATGTATCGGGGCATAAAATAAATTGAATTATCATAGCATACATAAAGAATATCAAATAATCGTAAAAGAGATTATTAAAATTATTTTAAAAATTTTCTCCTTTATAAATATGTTTCTTTATTTCTCCTCCTCTTTGAACATGATAAGAAATATAAATTTAATATTTTATCCCTTTTTTAAAAAAATTAAAAACAACATAAAATTTAATGTGAGGAATAAAAAGAAATATGATCTAACATAACAAATGTATTAAAAAAAATAAAAAACATGATAACATGATCATTAAAAAAATATTAGTCAATATGAATGAAATAATTTTAAACATATATACATGCAGTGTTACTAAAATGCATCACAAAAATAATAGATATAGCACTTGACAAGTTTAACTATCACATGATCATATAGAGCTTAGCTAGCTAACATTCATGATCATATAGCACTTAGGATATCACAAACATGCATAGCTTCTTCTCCTTCTTTATCAAACACAAAAAGAAAAAAGAGAGATATAAAGGGAAATGAAACTAAAGGAAACAAAAAATCTAACGGGAATAAAAGATCACGAACCAAAACAATGAAAACAAAGATACACCAAATCTTTATTTTCTCCCCCTATTTCAAACTAAGACAAATATGTCTTTGAAAATAATATTTCTTTGAAAAGAAATATACATGCAAACTTAATTATTTTTCCTACTTTGACAAAATGCAAAAGGAAATTGTAACAAATAAAAATTGCATTAAAAAAAAGGATAAAGTTACAATGATATTGGGATATTAATTGTAAATTAAAACACAAACAACAAAAACACAAGACATAAGCTAGCATCTCAAGGCTTAAAAAAACTAAAAAAAACGGTAAATAAACCAAACATAAACTAATAAAAAAAAATCTAGTCTTGTGGAGGAGGAGGAGGATTCCAAGTGCATTGTATGTTATGATGAGCATACAATTTATGAATATCATACTCCATGTGATCCATCCTATTCTCAAAATGATAAAGTCTTGTGTCCACTTGATCAAACCTATTATTGAAGTTAAATTCAATAATAGAGAGACGATCAAAAAATCCTCAAACCCAAATGGGTTCTTCATCAATACTTTGAGAAGTGGAAGGTCCTCTTGCTCTTTTTCTTTGAGATTGAGGAAGAGAATGCTCTTGAGGGATTTCTTCTTCAATTTGGACACCTTTAAGTCCAAGAGTGCCTATGTGCTCAATATCTTCTAAATCTTTTACTAGCTCCTCATCAACGTCTTCATCTCCTACTTCGTCTTTCCAAACCTGAGTATTTCTAACAAGCTTGAATTGCCTAATGTTTCTCAAAAGGTCATCATTAAGGAAATAACGTGGAATGAAAAGAATGTTATTCAAATTTATCCTAAAGTGATGAGCAATTTTAGTGATGAAGCCTCCCACATATAAGGCACTACTAACACTATCACTAGCTAACCAAAACCTCCATTGGAGCCATATTTCTAGTTCAACATTTATGTCTTCAACAAGACATCTAATAAGGAAAAGATTATCAAAGGAAATAGCTTCATTACTAAAACCCCTAGCATAAATAGAATAGGTAATAAACCTATGTATATACTAAAGAAATTTTAAAGCAAAGTTATATGTTTTTGTGTGTCCCGCTTCAAAAGGATTTACATTAGGTTTAGCAAGTTGAGTCCAAAAGGGATTAAGAAGCCAAGAAGACATAAGAGAAGCTAAAACCCCTTGTCTAAAATTAAAGATAACATCAAATTCTTGAGAGGTAAGAAATCTATCTCTCCCACCTAATTTAAATCTCATGCTATTCATAGGGTTATGCTCATTAAAGTGATGGTTTCTCAAGTAATAGGAAGCAAGAAATTCATGGACCAAATAGGGATAGGGAGGAAAAGCATTGAATGCAAAATCATACAAAACTACATTCTCAAGTAAATTTCTAACCTCATTGAAACAACTCATCTTCTCCAACGTAGCTTGAGACATGTATTTAAAGGAGATAATTTTCCTTTCCTTAAATTAAGCAAGCCATTCCCTAAATTGAGTTAAAGTGTATGAAGAGTGTATGAAGAGGAGGTTACTTTTTAGGTTGAACTTTAATAGGTCTGCTAAAAAAGGAAAAGGCATCTAGAGTTTTCTTTTTGGAAGCCATGGTTGATGAGATGGAAGAGCTAAGAGTAAAGACTTTTAGAGAAGAAATATTTTGATTTGAAAAGGAGTTTGAATGCAAAGATAATGATGTAAGGAAAAAAAAGAATAGTTTAAGGGGCTTAAATAGGCAAGAATTAGGGATAAAAAAATCACAAATATGCTAAAAAGTCATGCATAAATGCAGGTTACCTTTTTAAAAAGGAATCCATACAAGAAAGAGACAAAATCCTTGTAAAATAAAGATTTTGGACTATCAGACCACTGCTCACAAGCGATAAATGAGCAGTCTGCTCATGAGTGTCACTTATGAGAGACTCTAGATAGACCAAGGTCCAACTATCACGAGCTCAATGGCTTATGACAAAAAATGCTAAAGGGCCCTTAAACTTTCAAATATTTTACAATTACATCCTAAAAGCGTTTCAAATTAGTCCTTGATCATCTAATTAACATTAAATCATATCAAATAGCAATTAAATCAAATGTTATTTCAATAAATATCATAAATTAACAGAAATGAAACATATCAAATTGAAAGATAAAATTTTTAAATAATTATTTCTAACATTATTATACTTAAAAATAAATCATGCAAATGGGAAATCAATAAATCATGTTTTTGCATATGAAATAAATTTTCTTGATTTAAATAGTTAATAGATTGAATAAAATTCAATAATTAAATATTTAATAGAAAAATTTATTAAAAACAAAATTTATGCATTACAAAAATTAAATTTTCTTAATAAATAATTATGTGTTAGATAACAAAAATAAATTGAAACCATACAAATCATGATTAAGCATGAATTTATTAAATGGTACCAAATACAAAAAATAAACATAAAGCATATATAAGTAACTACATGATCACTTTCAAATCCAATCATCAACTTTGCAATTTATCAAGTTGTCAAAACAAACTTGAACCATCAATCATACTAAGCTCATGTTTAATAAAATTCAATCTTTCTTCACAAAGAGGCTTGGTAAAGATGTTTGCTAATTTATTATTTATATCAATAAATTTAAGAAAATATCACCATTTTACACATGATCATGCAAGAAATGATGTCTAATATCAATATGCTTAGTTCTAGAGTGCTAAATGGAATTTTTGCAAAGGTTTATAGCATTTGTATTGTCATATTTTATAGGAATGTGATCATGTTCAATGCCATAGTCCTTAAGTTATTATTTTTTCCACAATACTTGAGAGAAACAATAACTAGCTGCCACATATTCTGCTTCAGCTGTAGACAAGGCAACTAAAACTTATTTCCTACTGAGACAAGAAACTAAGCAATTACTAAATACTTGACAAGTTTTGGAAGTGCCCTTCTTATCTAGTAAGCTACTGAAAAAGTCCGTATTAGAATAATTAATCAAGTCAAAGGAAGAACTCCTAGGATACTAAAGTCCTAAATGCATTGTACCACAAAGATATTCAAAAATTCATTTGATAGCATTCAAATGGGACTCTCCAAGACTTAATTGAAATCCAACACATAAGCAAGTAGCATACATAATATTGAGTCTACTAGTAATTAGATAAAGAAGGGATTCGATCATACCTGTAAATCGCTTTTCATCAACAGGTTTGCCATTCTCATCCTTATTGAGTTTGGTTATAGTGATCATAAGTGTCTTGCTTGATTTAGCTCCATCCATACAAAACTTCTTGAGAATGTCCCTAGCGTATTTAGTTTGATTGATGAAAGTCCCATCTTTGCATTGCTTGATTTGTAGTCCAAAGAAGAATTTAAGTTCTCCTATTATAGTTATCTCAAATTCTCCTTGCATTCACTTAGAGAATTCCTCATATAAGCAATTATTAGTAGCACCAAAAATAATTTCATCAATATCAATTTAAACAATTAATAAATCATGTTTGGATTTCTTTATGAAAAGAGTTACACCAACTTTTCCTTTAGAAAAACCTTTTTCTAAAAGAAAGTTAATCAATCTTTCATACCAAGATCTTAGAGTTTGTTTTAATCCATATAATGCTTTTGAATGTTTAAATATGAATACAAAAATTAAAACTATCAAAACCCGAAGGTTGTTTAACTTACACCTCCTCTTAAATGAAACCATTTAAAAATGCACCTTTAACATTCATTTGATAAAGTTTAAAATCCAAGAATGATGTAAAAGTAAGTAGCATTCTAATAGCTTCTAACCTTGCAACAAGGTCAACGGTTTCATCATAATCAATGCCTTCCTTTTGATTATAACCTTTAACTACTAATCTAGCTTTGTTCCTAGTTATAACACCTTGTTCATTTATCTTATTTCTAAATACCGATTTGGTGCCTATAATAGGATGATGTTTAGGTCTACAAACTAAGGTCCAAACCTTGTTTCTCTCAAATTGATTTAACTCTTCTTGCATAGCAAGGACCCAAAATTCATCACTCAATGCATCATCAACATTTTTGGGCTAAATTTGAGAAATGAAGAATTTATAATAGACTTGAGTTTGGATCTAATAGTTACCCCTTTTGTAGTGTCACCTATGATGAGATATTGAGGATGAACTTTTTGAATTGCCAATCCTTTAAAAGTTCATCCTCCAAGGTAGGTTGAGTTATCTCCTTATTGTCCCCCTTGCTTAGACCTTTAAGTTCTAAAGGCTTACTAATATTTTCTTTTTGAGTATCCACAATCTTATTGTTCCCTATAAGATCATCAACACTACACACATCCTTTCTAGGATTAAGTGAGTTTCATTCATCAAAGACCATATGCATAGACTCTTCAACTACTAGAATTTTCTTATTAAACACTCTATAAGCTTTGCTAGAAATGGGATAGCCTAGGAAAATTCCTTTATCGGCTTTTGAATCAAATTTTCCAAGAGCATCCTTTGTATTCAATATAAAGCACTTACATATAAATACTTTAAAATATGAGATTTTAGGTTTTCTATTGTTCCAAAGCTCATAAAAAGTTTTATTTAAAATTAGTCTTTTGAAAACTCTATTTGAAATATAACAAGATGTGTTAATGGCTTCCGCCTAAAAGTATAGAGGTAAATTATACTCATGAAGCGTTGTTCTAGCCATTTCCACTAGAGTTCTATTTTTCCTTTCAACTACTGTAGTTTGTTAAGGAGTTCTCAGAGATGAAAATGTATGTTAAATACCTTTTTCATTACAAAAATTTTTGAAGAATTCATTTTAAAATTTAGTTCCATGATCACTTCTAATGGATGAAATAAAAAAATCCTTTTTTCTTTTTGAAATCTTATGAAAAATTTTTAAAAACTTTAAATGCATCATTCTTATGAGAAAAAAATGTACCCAAATAAATCTACAGTAATCATCAACAAATACATATGCATAGTGCATTTCACTGAGACTAGCAATTCTAGTTAGTTCAAATAAATTCATATGTATAAATTCAAGTGGTCTAGAAGTGGATACTACCTTTTTTAGCTTAAATGAGGCCTTGGATTTTTTTACCTTTTGACAAGCATCACAAGGTTTATCCTTAGTGAATTTAAGCTTAGGTAAACTAATCATAAGTTCATGTTTATAAAGATTATTTAAAAGCTCAAAATTTGCATGTCTTAACCTTTTATACCATATCCATGTGTCATGGGAAATAGACATTAAACATTTGATGTCTTTGTTATCAATCTTGTTCAAATTAGTAATATAAACATTGTCTACTCTTTTACCACTAAAAATTACTTTGTCTTCATCAAGACTACTGACAAAGTAATTTTTAGGATAAAAAGTCACCTTATTTCCCACATCACTTAATTGACTTATACTTAGCAAATTATGTTTAAGAACATCAACAAGCAATACATGATGTATAGATAAGGATTGAGGATTACCAATTTCTCACGTGCCTATAATTTTCCCTTTGGCATTATCTCCAAATGTGACATGTCCTCTATCCTTAGCACCAATCTTGTTGAATTACTCCTTATCTCCCATCATGTGCCTTGAACATCCACTATTAAGATACCATTTACTTTTTCCTCTTATGGATTTCAAACACACTTACACGAAACAATTTAAGTGTTCTTTTAAACCCAAACCTTTCTTTGTCTAGGTTGGTTTGTTTTAAGATAATATAAAGGAAGTAAATTCATATGTAGTCTTCTATAGAAACATACATTATTAGTATGCCCCTTGATCATGCAATATGAACATTCAACATTTGCAAACATATTTCTTCTAGGTGCATATGATTGCTTAGAAAATGAGTCATGAGGTGGTATGTGTCTCCTATTATTTTGAGTCACAGTATGAGACATGCATTGATAATGGCAATGTGTATTTTGATAGGTTTGTGCAACATGTTTTGGTGCTTTGTGTTATTCAACATGCTTATAAGTGTTGTGTATAATGTACATATAAGCATATTTAGGTTGTACTTTTCTAGCATGAGACTTAACTTTTTGTCATATAGGATTGAGTATTTTGAGACTTTCTTTTAATATTTGACACACGAGACTTATTAGCTTTGAAAGTTTAAGTCTCAATCAGTTTAGAGGTATAATAAATGGAATTACATGATGCTTTACGTCACGATCCAAACCCAGGGGCATGTGACCGGCACTGGGGAATGGGAAAGTATAAAGCTACTGAATCCATAGTAAGCCTTAAAAGAAAAACACGGAATATTTAAACTTTGAAACCTTATAATAAATAATTAAATCATAATGCACATTATCAAACTGATTTTTTTCTCAAAATAATTTAAACTATAATAGCAGTGCATAAAATAAATAAACATCTATTATACAATTAATGTCTCAGTACATAAATTATAAATACATGAATTCCCAAATAAAGTATGCAGTTATACAATTTTCTTTATTGCGGTACACGAATATAAATACAACATAACTAAGTAGACCTACGTAGAATAGCCGGTGACGAAGCTACATGGAGAAGAGAAGAAGGCCTCATAGAAAAATCTCAAACTCTTGAAAAAAATAAATTGAGGGGAGTCAGACCTCACTAAGTAAGTTAATAAAGAAATGAATGCGTTTTGAAAATCTCATTAAAAATAAATTTTTATAGAAATATAATATAATATTATTTTATTCAAACCATTTGATATACATATAATAAATCCATTTTTAAAAGGGAAGAAATAATAATTTAAATGCCTTTTTAAAACGTTTCAATATAAAAATTTGGTAGAACTTGATTTATAAATTTTATAACAGTCATACGACCCACTTATATCCAAGACTGCCGGATCCCGAGAGGAAAAAATCACCAAGTTATATAGCCGCAATCACATCACTTAATCCAATATCACTGGTGGTGTCCGAGAGTAAAGCATCACCAAACCATCGGTCCCAATGATTTAATAATATAATCCAACTATATTGACGATGTCCGAGAGCAAAGCATCACCAAACCTTCGGCACCAGTAATATAATTAATATAATCACATTTTACCAGTGCACACACGGTCCTGATGAAACTCATCAGGTAGTCCATTTTACCGTAATTTATTTGAAATAATTGCAAATAAATAAAATAGGAAAAATTATAATAAATGACAATAAATTAAATCATGAAAAATCAATAAATTAAATTATGCAAAATCAAATGAGGAAATGTCGACTAGACTCTTATAAAATTAAATTCATAAGAATTTAATATCATTTAAATTAAAAATCCAACACTCAAATCAAATATTAACTTACAGGATTAAGGCACTCCTCTGGCATGTCGTGTCCGATCTCAATTAGTAGACGCGACTGGAGGAGCGGCTAAAAGACAAAAAAGGAAAATGACAATCAGAAAATAGAAATCTAACTTCTAGAGTTTCTAAGGAAGACTCTAATCGAACTCAGAATAACAATTTTAGGATTGACCCGATGTCACATTTTATGTGAAATCTATCGAAAATTCAGCCGAGTTTTCTCTATAAGATGGACATCCCTCTAATGAAGTAGAGTCAATCCTACAAATAAACACACTTCAAAATTTCACAGTGGCACAACACTTCGGGTTAGGACCCCAAACTACACAATTCCCAACCGAGGTTCACCAAAAATACAATTAAGCAAATATCAAATATTAATATAGTAAATCACCAAAAACTATAAAAATTAATAATAAATCATAATATAATTTATTAAATTTTTAAAACACTCAATAAATTTATTTTCCACCATAATTTAATAAAAATTCAATTAATAATATAATATTAATAAAAACTCAACTTTCCAAATATTCAACATAATATAGTCATATTCAAACTATAATTGCCCAAATAGTTTAAATATACTATAATATTAATTAAAAACTCATTTAAACGACAAAACAATAAATAATTTAATTTTGAATAAATTTTCAAAAATAGTTAGTATTAATAAATTAAAAATAATAAATTATTTATAAAAATTATTTTAATACCACATTTTATCTCGAAATTAACTAAAACATAGTATTTAATTATAATATCAACAAAACATACCATTTACCTATTATTTCAAAATTCACATAATAATAATAATTTCTAAAAAAAATTTAAATAAGTTATCAAAAATTATTTTATCACTTCTAAAATTGCTAACATAATATACTAACACTAATTGACTCAAATATTCAACCAAAAATAATTAATTAATCACATTAACGAAATATACATAAAACTTAAAATACCTAAATAAATATACAAAAATTTCATAAAAACCAATTTAATTAATCTAAATTAATTTTGATATCCTCTTAACCAAAATTAACCCCAATTAATTTAGATCCATTAATATAACTATAGATCAACCCAAAAATTAACTACATAATTAAAGTAAAATTCTGTGTAATTAGTAAATATAATAAAAATCAACAAAAATATTAAATAAACACTAAATCAACTAACAACAACTAAAAATCATCCTGAAAACTAACTAAGATCAACCTAACAACTAACTGAAATCAACAAGAAATCAACTACAATAATTCTAACTAACAAACCTAAAACTCACTTACAACAAAAATTCAAATGCAAAAAATAGCTGCTGGAGGAACCAGAGCTGCTGATCTGCTGCTGCCTCATACTGCCAGACCTGCTGCTGCTTCTTCACGCTGCATTATAGAGATGACAAGAAAGGAAGGAGAAGCAGATGGAGAAGGAACGGGGTGGTTATGGCTGCATTCGGCAGGTTGGGAGGCTACTACTGGCGGAAGAAAAAGAGGTAGCAGCAGGGGAAGAAAAGAAAAAAAACAACAATGAAGGGGAAAAAATTTCTGACCCGTTGGAGGTTTTTTTTTACCAACTCTTTTTGGTCTATATATATATATATATATATATATATATATATATATATATATATATATATATATATATATATATATATATATATATATATATATATATATATATATATATATACAAAAACAATAATAATACTAGCACTAGTTAAAATAATTCTACAAATAATAATAATAAACAATAATAATGCCATGAATAAAATATTAGAACAATTAAAATAACAAAGTACGTGCATAAATTAAAATGATGTAAAAATAATAATATCATTAGTTCTAGAATAAAATTTTAAATTTAGTACTTAAATATAATAATTTTAATCTCACAATTATAACAATATAAAATAAAGATAATTAATATCATTGAAACCTCAATATTTATATATAAAAAATATATAGTTTAAAAATATTCAGGTTGTTACACTTTAACAAATTTAATATATGATGATGATGAAGATGAGGCCATTTCATTAGCATATCCAATTCCATAAGTATTTCCATGAAATTTTTGAGAGTTAAGTAAATTATCTAAACTCTCTTTTCCTTTTTAGAATTTTGGTATGGAATTTTTCAGCTCAACTACCTCATTAAAAAGTTTATGATTTTCATTACTTGTGTTCTTGAGTTGCTCTTCCAAGGAATTTGAAGATTTTAAATCACAAGTAAGTTTCTCATTTGACTTAACAAGCTTAGAAAAATCAATCTTTAAATTTTTGAATTCTTGGTTAAGCTAGTTAACTTATATTTATAATGTTTCTTTCTAGAAAGTAGGCTTTTGCATTTAAGCAAGAGTTTGCTCACAATAGAGCTCTCAACATCATCATCATTATCATATTTATTAAAACTACAATATTCATCACAAGAAGAGTTGAAAGTATATGGTACCTCTTTTTCATCTTTAAAAGCTATGAAGCAAAGATTGGTCGCTTCTTGTTGTTCCTCTTCCTTTTCAGATTCTAAGGAGTCATCATCCCAAGTAACTTTAAAGGCCTTCTTTTTATCTTTTGCTCCTTTGTTTTTGAATTTGAGTTTGGGGCACTCAATTCTAATGTGTCCCAGTTTCTTGCATTCATAGCAAGTGACTTCTTTAGTTTTCTTTTTGCTTTATCCTTCATACTTCTTATTGGAGTCTTTAGTTCTTGAGAAATTTTTCTTTCTCAAGAATTTTTTGAAACTTCTAATAAGCATGGCAACATCACCATCTTTATTACTAAAGTCTTTAAAACTTTCATCTTCACTTTCATTTTATGAAGCTCTCAGTGTAATGCTTTTCTTTTTGTCATTTTCTTCTTATTTTTCTCCTCTTTACTTAATTGTAAGCTCATGTGTTAAGAGCTTTCCAATAAGCACATCGGTGGAAAGAGTAGAAAGTTCTTAAGCCTCCTCAATTGAAGTAACCCGAGATTCCCAATCCCTTTTTAGGATTCATAGAATTTTATTTTTTACCTCTTTCTTACTAAAATATTTACCAAGTTTCTTAATGGTTATGAGAAGAGCATTAAGTTGATTTGTAATCTCCTTGATTGACTCTTGAGGCTTCATCTTAAAGAGTTCATATTCATACATATAAAGTTAAACGTTCTTACTTCTAACTTGCACGTTGCCTCCATAATGATTTTTTAAGGTCTCTCATATTTCCTTGGCCAATATGAAATATTGAAGTTTGCCTCCTTCTTCTGTTGTCATGGAAGAGACTAGAGTGATAATAGCTTTTTTATTTTTATGCTTTTCCTCCTTTTGTTCATTATTTCATTAGCTTCTTGTAATAGTAGTTACCAAACCATCAACGGTAGTTGTAGGTAGTTCCCAACTTTTTAGGACAATATCCCAAAGTTTAATGGAATTACAATCAAAGTATATCTCCATTTTGAACTTTCAATGAGGATAGTCACTACCATCGAAGAATGGCCTAAGTGAAGAAATATTTTATGATTTACTCCTCATGATCTTGTATTCTAGCAATAAAGTTCCTAGAATTCAAGCTCTGATACCAACTGAAAATGCCTTTAGAGGGGGGGTGAATAAGGCTAATGAGTAGTAAACTAAAATTAAAAGAATTTTTTACAAGAATTGAAAGAATGTTGAGAAAGAAGAATGATGAACACAAGAATTTAAGGATTTTGGATTCTCAACAATTCTACGTCTCCACCTAACTTATCCCCAAGTTAGGATTTTCAATTCCCATAATCTTATTCATAAGATTGAGATTACACAAGAGTTTAAGGCTCAATATTTTAACCTTATAACTTGAGTTTTATAAGGCTCACTGTAAGCACCTAATTTCGCAATGCAATTATGCATAGTGTAACAAAAGCCCCGATGATGAAAAATTAATCAAGAAATTGATCTCTAGTGTTGAAATTTGAGATTTCAATGACTAAATTGTAATATTTTTTAGATCAAATTGCAAAATCTTGATTTTAGAAGTTTTTTTTTAAATTACTTTTAAATTTTTTGTGACTATTAAGCAAAATGCCAATTGACATTTAGCTAATGCCGACCGACATTTGCCTAATGTCGATCGACAATAGCCAAATGTCAATCAGCATTACAAGACTTTCTGTATTTTTCAGTGTTTTTTCTATTTTATTATTTATCCAAAATTAATAAAGAAATTAATTTTAATATGTTCTGTGTACAATACATGCCCATTACATTTATCTTTTTTGAAATCCTTTTATCCTGATTTTGATTTAAAAAAAAACAAAGCACTTCTATGGTCACGCAAAAGGTTAACAATGCCATGATCATAGGAGTTGTTAGTGCAAGATAAAAAGGAAACAAAGGAACAAAGAGAGAAGGCACTAGAGAGCCTAGGGTTTTAAAAAACATTGAGAGAAAAAAGAAAAAATTAATGCAAAAAGAAAAAAAACCTTCTATTGCAGGATTTCAAAAGAACTTTTCCTTTTTAAAAGAAAATAGATGTTTTTAAAGTCTAGTAAATCAAGAAGAAAAGCAATAAAGTCAATTTTAAATGATGAAAATCACAGTTTGAGGGGTCATCTAACTGCATCTGTACAGCATCTTCTACTCTTTTCTTTTCTTTTCCTTTATTTTAATTTTATTTTTATTGATTCATTACTGATTAATTTTTTTTATTTTGATTGATGTCATGTGATGCTCTAGAGGGGAGGTTGGTGATATGTGATTTTTTGGCAGTAACTATTGAAGAATCCATGGAATGCCATGGACTAAAGTCTGTAAAATTCCCATAGGATTTAGGATTTTTTTATTTCTCTGTGTTATTTGTTCATTTATGTAATTAATGTTCTTTTAATTCTCTATACTATAGGTTGTAATAGCCCTAATAGTGGGGAAAATAGTGGAATTATAATTCTCTACACTAAAATTGATTAGTAATTAGGGTTTCACTAGGTAAAAATAAATTAAAATCAATGATGGCAGTAGTAAATTAGGTTTTACATGTAAATTTATTTAGGTTTTTAGAAAATCACATAAATCTTGTATTTGATCTAATTTTGTTATGATTTTTGTTTAGGTTTTTTTATAGATCTTTTAGTTCTTTGGGCTCCAAGCTCATGATAGGTTCAAATCCACTAAATAAAATGGGTTTAAAATGATTTATGTTAATTAATTAAAATCAATTTAGGCCCATTAGGTTAATTTAGACTTAGGCCCATTTTTAAATTAACTAAAATTAATTTGGACTTAGCTCAGCCCATCTAATTTCATTTCTTTTTAAAAAATAAATAAACTTAGGCCCACTTCCCATTTTAAAACAAATAGACTTAGGCTCACTTATAAAATCTAATTTCTTTAAATTTTGTAGATTTAGGCCTATTTGTAGATAATTTAAATCAATAAACTTAAGCTCACTAACTAATAACAATGTAGGCCCACCTTTAGTCCATTTTCATTTTTCAATAAAAATTGTAAATCTAGCTAACTTTCAATAAAATTAACATAGTTTAGACTTAGGGATGATGCGCTTGAATGCATTTTTATATGTAATTTTATTGACTAGATGCCTTAGGGTTAGATGGATGTTCAAGTAAGGTTTAATAAAATTGCATGTAATTAGAGAATGAACTAATAATTTATAAAGTAATTCTAAATGAACATGAGACTAAGAGAAGTTAATATTTCGTTCCCAGAATCTCTTGGTTGTGGTGCTAATTTTTTTTAGAGAATCAAGTACTACCAATCAAATTTTCCTAGTTATTATCCTAGGTGGTGACTCTTCATCTCGACACTATGACTTTGTGGCATAGTAGTGTGTTCTCTAAGGCCCTGAGCCTAAACAATGTCACGGTTACTAAAATCTTGAACGTGTGCTAAACCTTGCTATCTATACTCACTTAAAACTAAATCCTAAGTGTTTTAATGGATAAACACTTAAACCAATTCCACTAAAATAGAATCTCACTTCCCATTTTCTTAATCTCAGAAAATAGAAGAATAAGAATGTCCACTTTAACACTCACCAACTCTCACAAGAGTTATGCAAATGTAAAAATGAATTAAAGAGAGTTTTGAGAGCTTAATTGAATGGTTAAGAGAGTTAATGAATAAACAAGTTTCTTAAACCTTCAACTGAACTCTATGGAGTGTTTATATAGATAAAAATTCAAAAATATGGTTGTTGGATGTATCAAACATGTCTTTAATGACTCGTATTGATTTTTGAATCATCTTGGACTTATTTCTATCAGAATGCTGCTCATGATCGTGAGGAGCAAACCTTGGCTCATGAGTGTCAGTTTAAGGACCATTGCATTCAAAAATGTCCATTAAATGCTGTCAAGACTGCCCTCATAAGTTAAAGCTTGCTCCTCACAATCATAAGAGCAACTCGTGAGCGGCACTAAGGGTTTTGGCAAAAATGAGCTCCTAAGGTATTGTATAAGGTTGGCTCGTGAGGTGCTCATGAGCAAACCACTGTAAGTCCAAATTTGTATATTTTTGGTATATAATTGTTTCTCAAAGATTAAGGACTTGTATAAATTGAGATACTTCATCAAAATGCATATTTATACTCTTTCAAGGAGTGTTTTATTGTCTCTAATCATTAAATAATTATTTTTGATAATTAATCAACAAGGAGTGTTTTATTGTCTCTAATCATTAAATAATTATTTTTGATAATTAATCAACTTCCTACACACTTAAAGAAAATCATTAGAATCTAAATTATTTGTCAAATTTGAAAATTAGAAGTTTCATCACGAAAATAGTCAACATAATTTTGTTTCCATTTCCAAAGTGGACTACATGAATTCTATACATTTATGACTAAAAAACTTGATATAAATGAGTATAGGCATCATAGCATATCTATTGATATTCAACTTTAAATTTTATATATATATATATATATATATATATATATATATATATATATTTATAATTTTTAATGGTATTTGAAGTACACATGATCTCGTGGATCAAACCAAGCAATTAAAGCAGTCAAAAACGGGCAATACCATTATTTTTTATTGAGACCATGGATACGCATTTATACTTTTTTAATAGCAATAGAATAATTTGAATAAAGTGCTAGTTTCTATTCAATTGTTGAAAGCTAATTTTTTTTTTTATATAGTTAATTATTGTAACTAATGTAATATATCATATTATTAATTGTTGTGATAAGATATGTGGAAAATAAAAAATATGCCTTTGATAATCATTTATATTTCATTTATATAGTTTGTGTCCAACGAAGGTAGTTTGCAAAGTTACTTTAATTTGTATTCCTTATTTTTTTATACAACACGAACATTTATATATGTACCTATATGCACACATGGCGCAATCAGTTTTTATTTTAGATATATTCATTTATAGGTAATCTATAAGATAAGATAAGACAAAAATATATATAAATATATAAATTACTTTTTTTTACATATATATAATATAATATTAATATTTAACCTGGTCACAATTTGTATGGTGATTACATGAAGGGTGATGATAGGAACGATTTAATTGTAATGGTTTATAAGATAAGGTATCATTAGGACACCATAAAAGGTCCAATCCCATAGAACTACAATAATATATAATATGTTAATAAATATGTTTAGCATATATTATTAGAAGATTTCTAAATGCATAAGCCATATGTAAGCTTAGAATAACAAAAGACGAAATGTGCCATCCGAAGAAAAGCAAAATGATGAGAACATGAAACTTCCAAAAACGCTATACAGAAAATTGTGCAATGTGTGGGACAACGATCTGCGGAGGAGTTCATCAAGTTCAAACTGGTGTAAGCGCAGCTCAATAGTATGTTATTATATGTTATTATGGTTTTTTATTTTAATGTTTACTTAATTGTGCTTATGGTAAGTTCATCCAAAAGCTTAAAGTTTACATATCCTAATCTTTTATGTTATGTCCATGTGTCATGGGAAATAGATATTAAGTATTTAATGTCTTTATTATCAATTTTGTTTAAGGCAATGACATAGATATTGTCAACCCTTTCACCACTGAAAATTACTTTGTCTTCATCTAATCTATAACAAAACAGTTTTTATGATAGAAAATGACATTATTTCTCATATCATATAATTAAATAATGCGAAGTAAATTATGTTTAAAACCGTCAACAAGCAATAAATGATGCATTGATAAGGATTGAAGGTTAACAATTTTTCCAATTAATACTATCTTTCCTTTGGTATTGTCTCCAAGTGTGACATAACCTTTATCCTTAGCATCAAAGTTTGTAAGGTTTGACAATATCTATATCGTGTCCACATGTCATAGGAAATAAATATTAAGCATTTAATGTCTTTGTTATCTACCTTGTTCAAGTCAATGATATATACATTGTTAACCCTTTCACCACTGAAAATTACTTTGTCTTCATCTAAGCTACTAACAAAGCAATTATTATGATAGAAAGTGACATTATTTCTCATATCACATAATTGACTAATACTAAGTAAATTATGCTTAAGACTATCAACAAGCAATACATGATGCATTGATAAGGATTGAGGGTTACTAATTTCCCCAATGTCTACTGTCTTTCCTTTGACATTGTCTCCAAATGTGACATGACCTTCATCCTTACCATCAAAGTTTCTTGAATTACTCATTGTCTCCCATCATGTGCCTCGAACATTCACTGTTAAGATACCTCTTCCTTTTAGATTTTGTGCACTTCAAGCACACCTACAAATAACATATTTAAACAATCTTTTGAACTCAAACCTTTATTGGTCTAGATTGGTTAGTCTCAAAGTAGTCCAAAGGAAATAATTGCAAGTGTAATTTTCTATAAAAACATACATTACTAGTGTGACTTTTGGTCATGCAATAAAAGCATTCAACATTGGCAAATCTACTTCTTCTAATTGGATGATTATGCCTTCTATTTGTAAAATGTGATTGTCTCCTAAATTGAGCATAAAATGAAAGAGTTCTAAAGGGGGGGGGGGGTGAATAGTACTATCAAACAAAAATAGGAAATTAAAAAGTGTAAACAAGAATTAAAAGAACTGTTGAGAATGAAGAATGAAGAACACAATGATTTAAGGAGTTCGGATTCAACAACAATCTTATGTCTCTAACTAACTTATCCCTAAGTTAGGATTTTTAATCACTCACAATCTTATTCACAAGATTGATATTACACAAGCATTTTGTGGCTCACTTTTATAACCTTATAACTTAAGTTTTCAAGGCTTACTTAAAAACCAAATTATAAGTGTTTTCAAGGCTCACACTAAAATCGAATTCCCAAGTGTTTTAATGGCTAAACACTTAAACCAATTCCTTTATAATAGAGTCTCACTTCCCGTTTTCTAATCCCAGAAAATAGAAAAAAAATATCTATTCTAACACTCACCAACTCTCAAAAGAGTATACAACAATAAAATGAATTTAGAAAGCATTTAAAGAGCTTAATTGAATGCTTGAAAGTATAGAATGAATAAATAATTTTCTTAACATTAAAATAATCTTCAGAAATCATATTTATACTTAAGCAATCCAATTGTAGTCGTTGGAAACAATAATTTCATTTCCAACAAAAACAAAGTCCATTTGAATGAAATTTGAACTTATGACCTGCATTTTGTTAGGTCCCAGTTGGGATATCATCAATCCCAGTTGAGAATAGCACCAAATAGTCGTTACGAGCCATTGCATTTGAAAGAATGCCCTAATCCCGATCGAGACTACCCTATCTCAAGCAATGTCCTGATCAGGACATGGGATCGGGATGGGTACTGCCCTTTTGATGAATTTTAGTCCCGCTTGGGACTTATTTAGTCTCAATCACGACTGTGACATAAATTGTAACTTTTTGTGCAATTTAGTTCTTGTGATGAGTTCGATTAAGATAGTACTTGCAATGGCTTTCCGGGATCATTTTTCTTCGATACTTCATTATTATTTTGACTTCTAAATTGTTCCTAACTTATACACACTTGAAGCAAACACATTAGTTGCTCAAAATTAAGTTTGTTAATATCAAAATCAAGATTGCTAACTTGCTAAAGTCAACAATCTCCCCTTTTTTTATTTTGACAAACTTATTATGAGTTTGATAAAAAAAAAGATAATGTTAAGTGTGCAATTGAAACAATTTGTAATAATAATGAATATATAAGATGAGAACAAATATATTTATTTACTTCTCCCCCTATGAATATGGATATAATAAGAAATATAAATTTGTATTCTAAATAACAAAAAAAAAATATCATGACAAAATAAAAATGGTCCTCCAAGGCATAAAAGGAAAGTTTGATAATATGAAGGAAATAATTTCAAACATACATAATGCATCACAAAATAGTACAAACATGATCATATAGAGCTTAGCTAGTTAATTGATCATATGGCACTTAGCATATTACAATCATGAACATTAACCACAAATATCACATTGCTTTTTCTCTCCCTTTTGTTAAACAATAGATGAAACAAAAGACCATAAACCAAAACAAGGAAAAAGCAAAGATAAATAAAATCTTTATGAAATTAAAATTTCATTTAAAGAATTTTCTCCCCTAAATCAATAAGAAAAAAATTGATATTAAGGACATACTATCACATAGTTATGTCACTTACATAAACACATCTTTAAAAGAAAAATGCTTTTTAAAGAAATTAACTAAGTATACATGCAAACTCAACTATTATTTCCTTTTAAAGATTAAAAGAATTCCTAAGAAGCATTTTTCTTTACATAAATGAGTTTTGCATGTATAACAAAAATAACTATTAAAAGTATAAAGTATAATAATATAAGTCAATCATATTATTAAACACATTATTCAAACTCAAATATTTCTCCCCCTTTGCCAAAAATCAAAAAGAATAAACTCAAATAAATATTTTTAATTATAAAGAAAATTTTCATTAATAATAAAAAGATGCAATACAAAGATAAGATACTAAAAATAAACAAAAAATAAACTAAATATAAAGAAGGATTGAATGAGCCTAAAAATAAATTAACAACTAGAGGCTCATATACGAAAAATAAACCAAACATAAACCAAAAATAAAACAAAAGAAAAATACAAATAAAATATATTGTTGAGTACAGAAAGTAGGAGGAGGATAGGTGCATGTGTAGCCTTGTTGCTCATAAATGTGATGAACATCATGTTGAAAATGAGCAATGTTGGCATTAATTTGATTGAAACACACATTAAAATTGGATTCAACTTTATTAAAGCGTGAATTAAAGTTGGATTTCATTAGGGGACATGCACTAAAAAATTTGGCCAACCCACAATGGTTCATCCTCTTGAACTTGAGCACCTTAACTTAATATACCTTCACTTCGTGTTCTTTTCCGTGGAGGGGTAACTTGAGGTTGAGGTTCTTGTTCTTCTTCCCCTTAACCTTCTTATTCTTCTAATTCTTGAAACATAGCTTCAATGTTTTCATTAGCCCCAAGGTCATGTTTCCAAACCCAAACTCAACTAATAAAGGTGAATTTTTTAGAGTTTTAAATAAAGGAAGCATAAAGAAACAAAGGTTTGGTAGAGGAAAGAGAATCAAGATTAATATTGTAGAATTTTATTAATTTTATGACAATTCCATCAATACAAATTGCACTGGTGTGACTATCACTAATTAGCCAAATTCTCGCAATATTCTCATTGCGATGAAGACAACAAAGAATAAAAAGGTCATCAAGAGAAAGTACTTGATTAGAAAGAGCTCTACCATTAATGGATTAAGTGATAAAATGATAAACATACTAAAGTGCTTTGGATTTGATAAAGGAAGCTTTAGTGTGTCTGACAAAGAATTGAGGTGCATTAAGAGCCTTTATATGATCCCAATAAGTGGAAGCAATCCAATAAGGGTTAACTTGAATATGTCCCTCTTGAGAGAATCCAAAAAGAGTATTAAACTCTTGATCGGTCATGAAGTGATCTCTCCCTCCCACTTTAAATCTCATGGGGAAATAAGGATTTTCCTCATCAAATTTAGTGAAGTGAAGAGTAAAAGATGAAAGAAACTCAATGATGAGGGAAGGGTAAAAAGGAAAAGGTGAGAAAGCAAAATCATAAATCCCACCTTTGAGTAAAAGATCTTGGACTTCATCATAACATCCTATAGCCTTGAGAGTTAGTTCATGCATGAACCTTGAGGGAATGAAAGCCCCTTTTTGGAATAAAGACATCCTTTTCTTAATTTCTTAAGAAGAATAAGAAAAAAGAGAATGAGTTCTCTGAGGTTTATCCTTTTTAGAAAGAGGAGGAGCTTGAGAAGATGAAAGAGCCTTGCTTGGTTTCTTAGGATCCACTAAGAGAGAATAGATAAAGAAATTATAAGAAGGAAAAGATTTGATTTGAGATGAAAAAATCAATTGGGAATAAAGTGGTATTTATAGGCATGAGATTAGGGTTGGAAATAGTGTAAATTTTGAATTTGAACTAAATAAGAACCTAAAAAATCATTCCTAATTTTGATTGGAGAATCAAAAATTTAAAATTTTTTAAAAAACTAATGCTTTCAAAAGCAATGTCCTAGTCAGGACATGCTCCCATCCCAATCAAGACATGACATCTTGAGAGATGTCTTAATCAAGACATCCGTTCAGGAAGAGTTCTGTGTAAAAACACAAAATTCAAAGATCATGTCCCGATCAGGACATGATCCAATCCCGAGCGAGACCAAGGTCCTATCCATAAAGTTTGAGAAAAATGTTCATTTTTATCTAAATTATCTTACAAATAAGTCCTTACGAAATTAATTTGTATAAATTTTGAAAGAAATAAATAAGTAAATGAAATAGGCTCATTTATGAAAGGATAAATTTTTCTAAATAATTAATTTAATGAAGATTTCATAAATTAATTATTAATTTTGCAAAATAGGAATAAATTAAAAAGTCAAAAGAACATGTATCATATACTAAAAATAAACAAAGAAGAAACTTATGGTTTTATCAAAATCAAGTAGACTAGAACCATCGATCATGCTATGTTCATATTAAATGAAGTTCAATCTCTCTTTAATGAGAGGTTTGGTGAGGATATCAGCAAGTTGATTATTTGTATCATCAAAATCAAGTGAGATATCACCAAATTGAACATGATCACGCAAAAAATGATGTCGAATGTATATATGGTTAGTTCAAGAATGTTGAATGGGATTCTTGCTAAGGTTGATAGCACTTGTATTGTCACATTTGATAGGAATGTAATCAAGTTTTAAACCATAGTGCATCAATTGTTGTTTTTGTCATAAGACTTATGAACAATAAGGACTTGTTACAATGTATTTAGCTTTAGTAATGGACAAGGCAATCGAAACTTATTTCTTGTTAAACTAAGAAACTAAATATTATCTTAAAAATTGACAAGTTTCAAAAGTGTTCTTTCTATCTAGTAAACTACCGGTAAATTCTGCATTAGAATAACTAATTAATTTAAAGGATGAACTCCTAGGATACCAAAGTCCTAAATGCATTATATCATAAAGATATTTGAAAATTCTTTTAATAGCACTCAAATGAGACTCTCTAGGACTAGATTGAAATCTAGCACATAAGCAAGTAGCAAACATAATATCGAGTCCACTAGTAGTTAAATAAATAAGAGATCTGATCATACCTCTAAATCGCTTTTCATTAACCAGTTTGCTATTCTTATCTTTTTTAAGTTTGTTTGTGGTGCTTATTAGAGTTTTGCTTGTCTTAATTCCATCCATTCCAAACTTCTTGAGAATGTCTCTTGCATACTTTGTTTGATTAATGAAAATCCCATCTTTTCATTGCTTAATTTGTAATTCGAGAAAGAATTTGAGTTCTCCCATCATACTTATCTCAAATTATCCTTGCATTAATTTAGAGAATTCCTCACACAAGCAATGTTTAGTAGCACCAAAAATAATATCATTAACATATATTTGCACAATTAATAAATCATTATTGGATTTCTTTATAAAAAGTGTTACGTCAACATTTCCTTTAAAGAAACCTTTCTCTAGTAAAAAGTTACTCAGTCTTTCATACCAAGCTCTTGGAGCTTTTTTCAATCTATATAGTGCTTTTAAAAGTTTAAATACATGATTTGGAAAATTGAAACTTTCAAAACTCGGAGGTTGCTCAACATACAACTACTCTTCAATAAAACCATTTAGAAATGTACTTTTAACATCCCTTTGATAAAGTTTGAAATCCATGAAAGATACAAATGCAAGTAGCATTCTAATAGCTTTTAACCTTGCTACAGAGGCAAAGGTTTCATCATAATCAATGCCTTCCTCTTAATTATAACCTTTAGCTACTAGTCTAGTTTTATTCCTAGTTATAACACCTTATTCATTCATCTTATTTCTAAACACCCATTTGGTGCTTATAATAGGATGATGTTTTAGTCTAGGAACCAAGGTTCAAACCTTGTTTCTCTCAAATTAATTCAATTCTTCTTGTACATCAAGGACCCAAAATTCATCACTCAATGCATCATCAATATTTTTTTTGCTTAATTTGAGAAATGAAAGCTAGATTGATAATAGACTTAAGTTTAGATCTAGTAGTTACCCCTTTTGTAGTGTCACCTATGATGAGATCTTGAGGATGTCCTTCCTTGAATTGTCAATCCATTAGAAGTTCATCCTTCAAGGTAGGTTGAGATGTCTTTTCATTATCCTCCTTACTTGGTCCTTCAAGTTCCAACGGCTTACTAGCATTTTCCTCTTGTGTATCCAAAATCTCATTTTCACCTACAAGATCATCAACACTAGATATATCCTTTTTAGGATCAAGTGAGTTTGATTCATTAAATACAACATGCATTGACTCTTCAACTACTAGAGCTCTCTTATTAAAGACTCTATATGCTTTACTAGAAATAGAATAGCCTATGAAAATTCCTTCATTGGCTTTGGAATCAAACTTTCCAAGATTATCCTTGGTGTTTAATGTAAAGCACTTGCATCAAAATACTCTTAGATATAAGATTTTGGGTTTTCTATTGTTCCATAACTCTTAAGAAGTTTTATTTAAAATTGGTCTTTTAAAAACTCTATTTGAAATATAACAAGACAAGTTAACAACTTCTGCCAAAAAGTATATAGGTAAATTATACTCATGAAGCATTGTTCTAGTCATTTCCACAAGAGCTCTATTTTTCCTTTTGACTACTCCATTTTATTGAGGAGTTCTAGGAGAATAAAATGTAAGTGAAATATCATTTTCATTACAATAATTTTTGGAAAATTCATTTTCAAATTCAGTTCTATGATCACTTCTAATATAAGAAATGCAAAAACCTTTTTCTTTTTTAACTCTTTTAGCAAAATTTTCAAAAGCTTTAAATGTATCATTCTTATGAGTGAGAAAATATACCCAAGTAAATCTAGATTAATCATCAACTAATACATAAGCATAGTGCATTTCACTAAGACTAGCAATTCTAGTTGGTCTAAATAAATCCATATATATAAGTTCAAGTGGTCTAGAAGTGGACACTACATTTTTTATCTTAAATGAGTACTTGGATTGTTTTTCCTTTTGACAAGCATCACAAGGTTTATCCTTAGTGAATTCAATCTTAGGTAAACCAATAACAAGTTCATGTTTACAAAGATCATTCAAAAGCTCAAAATTTGTATGTCCAAGACCTCTATAACATGTCCATATGTCATGGGAAATAGACATTAACTATTTGATGTCTTTGTTATCAATTTTGTTCAAATCAATAACATAAACATTATCCACTCTTTCACCACTAAAAATAACTTTGTTTTCATCAAGTCTATTAACAAAGCAATTTATAGGATAAAAAGTTACTTTATTTCTCATGTCACATAATTGACTTATACTAAGCAAATTATGTTTAAGGCCATCAATAAATAACACATGATGTATAGATAAGGATTGTGGATTACCTATTTCTCCAATGCCAATAATTTTTCCTTTTGCATTGTCTTTAAATGTAGCATGTCATCCACCTTAGCATCAAGCTTGTTGAATTGCTCCTTGTCTCCCATCATGTCCCTTGAACATCCACTATCAAGATACCATTGGCCTTTTGTTCTTATAGATTTCAAGCACACCTACATAAGATAATTCAAGTGTTCTTTTAGACCCAAACCTTTTTTGGTCTAGGTTAGTTAGTTTCAAGATAATCTAAAGGAAGTAAATTCATATATAGTCTTTTATAGGAACACACATTGTTAGTATGTCCTTTGATCATGCAATATGAACATAAAAAATTTTCAAATTTGTTTCTCCTAGAATGATATGCTTTCCTACTATTTAAAATATGCCTTTTGTGTTGTGGTGATGTGTATTTCTTATTATTTTGAGTCATAGTGCGAGACATACATTGACAATGACAATTTTTATTTTGGATAGGTTTGTGCAACATGTTTATATGCATTGTGTTGTGTAGAATGCATAATATGATTATTTCTAATGTACATATAAGCATGCTTGGATTGAGATGCTCTAGTTTGAGCCTTACCTTTTTATGTCATATAGGATTGAGTCTTATGAGACTTCTGAAAAAATTCCTAAAAAGGGCTGAATAGGACTATCAAATAAAAATGAGAAATTAAAAGGATTCTTTTCAAGAATGGAAATTGAGAAGGAAGAATGAAAAACACAAAAATTTAAGGAGTTTAGATTCAACAACAATTCTACATCTCCACCTAACTTATCTCCAAGTTGGTATTTTCAATCACCCATAATCTTATTCATAAGATTAAGATTACACAAGAGTTTTATGGCTCACCCTTACAACCTTACAATGTGAGTTGTCAAAGCTCACTCAAAAATCAAATCCCTAGTGTTTTAATGGACAATACTTAAACTAATTCCTTTAGAAATAAATCTCATTTCCCATCTAATCTATCCCAAGATTTAAGATGAAGATAATTTCTATTTCTAACACACAACCAACTCTCATAAGAGTTATACAAACAAATAATTTTTTTAAGAGAATTTGAGAGCTTAATTGAATGCTTAAGAAAGAATGAATGATAAACAAGTTTCTTAACTACCATTCAGCTCTATAGGTATTTATATAGATAAAAACTAAAAAATATAGCTATTAGAGGTACAAATAATGTGTCCAATGTCTATATTTTAAATCCAATGTTTATAATTTTGAATTATTGAAAGTGATGTGGTCAGACAACTATGCATGGATTGAAACCATGATTGGCTACTGAAGACTTTCGAATTTTCCCACACTTTCTTCATAAAAGTTATAGATATTTGACTTAGATTTCCATATCATTTTGAATCACCTCAATTAGACTTATGTATCTAAAGAAATGTCCAAAATACTAAGAGTTATGCAATCTAAAGTGTAGACTACTGTCAAACAGTTATGCACAAGTTGAAGCCATGATTTTCTATTAGAGACGTTTGAATTTACCCATAATGTCTTCATGAAAGTTATATCTATTTGAAATATATTTTCATATCATTTTAAATGACTTTAATTTGACTTCTTTAGCTCAATATATGTCCAAAATACTAAGAGTTATACAATCTAAAATGCAAACTACTATCAAACAACTATGGACAAGTTGAAGCCTGATTTTCTATTGGAGATATTTAAATTTTCCCACTCTTTTTTTCATTAAAGTTTTAGATATTTGACTTAGCTTTCCATATCATTTTGAATCACCTAAATTGGACTTCTATAGCTCAAAATATGTCTAAAATACTAAGATTTGTGCAATCTAAAATGATAGCTACATACATTGATTTTGACTTAATATTTGCATACCCAAATGAACTTGAATTTTGACAACCAAGCCCAATTAAGAAAGCTCAAAATTTCTATTTCAAATGTGAAGAAGATAACTTCTCATTATAAAGCTCTAAGAATGTAAAAAGCCTCATTAAATCTCAAAGGTCAAATCAGCCCAAGATAATCATACTTCATTATAACTTCCAATGGAGTCCTAACTTATACACACTTAAAAAGAATTAAATGCTCAAAATTAAGTTTTTTAAGATCAAAATTAAGATTGATTATTGTTATGGTCAACAACTTCCCTTTAATATTTGACAAATGAGACTTATTTAAAAAAATATTAAATGCTCAAAATTAAGTTTGTTAAGATCAAAATTAAGAATGATTATTGCTAAGGTCAATAAATTCGCTTTAATATTTGACACATGAGACTTATTAGCTTCGAAAACTTAAGTCTCAATCAGTTTTAAAGTAAAGGGAATGGAAGCATGTGAGGCTTTTATGAAATTAATATGTGATTATGACGACAAAGGTATTTCATTTCTATATCCAATTCTATGAGTATGTCCAAGAAATTTTTAAAAGTTAAGAAGACTTCTAAAGTTTCTTTTCATCTCTTGAATTTAGCAATAGAATTTTTATAATTCTAAGACCTTATTAGAAAGCTTATGATTTTCATCACTTGCTTTCTTGAGTTGATCTTCTAAGGAATTAGAAGATTTAGCATTACTAACAAGTTTTTCATTTGATTTAATAAGTCTAGTAAAATCAATTTTTAAGCTATCAAATTTTTTAGTTAAGCTGGATAGGTCATGCTCGTAAAACTTTTTCTTAGAAAGTAAATTTTTTCATTTAACTAATAATTTGCTCACAATATAGCTCTCATCATTATCTCAATAATCATCACAATCATCAAAAGAAGAATAAGAAGTAAATGATAACTCATTTTTGTTTTCAAGAACCATAAAGCAAAGATTAGTCACTTCTTTTTGTTCTTCTTCCAATTTGAATTTAGAGGAATCATCTCAAGTAGCTTTGAATGCCTTCTTCTTATCTTTTGCTCCCTTATTCTTGAATTTGAGTTTAGGGCACTCACTTCTAATGTGTCTTAGTTTCTTACATTCATAGCAAGTAACCTTTTTAATTTTCTTCTTTCCTTCTCCTTTAAACTTCTTGTTAAAATCCCTTATTCTTGAGAAATTTTTATTTCTCAAAAACTTCTTACAGTTTCTAATGAGAATGGAAACATCACTATCTTCTTCATTAGAATCTTTAATGCTTTCCCTCTTCACTATCTTCTTAAAAAGCTTTAAATGTTGTGCTCTTTTTCTTTTCTTCTTTCTCTTTTTGCTATTCACCTCTTTGCTTAATTATGAGCTCATGTATCAAGAGCTTACTAATGAGCACATTGGTTGAAAGGGTAGAGAGGTCTTAAACTTCTTCAATTGAAGTGACCCGAGATTCTCAATCCTTATTAGGTAGGATTCTTATAATCTTGTTATTTATTTCTTCCTTAGTGAAATGTTTACTAAGTTTCTTGAGGATTATGAGAAAAGCATTAAGTTGATTTGTCATCTTCATTATTAACTCTTGAGGCTTCATCTTGAAGAGTTCATACTCATTCATATGAAGTTGAACCTTCTTACTTTTAACTTGTATGTTTCCTTCATAATGATTTTCCAAGGTCTCCCACATTTCCTTGGCTGACATATAATGTTGGAGCTTGCCTTCTTTTTCTCTCGTCATGGAAAATACTAAAGTAATCATAGCCTTTTTATATTTATGATTTTCGTCTTTTTTATCAATGCTTCATTGGATTTTTGCAAAAGTAGTTACCACACCATCAATGATAGTTGTAGGTGGTTCCTAACCTTTTAGGACAATGTCCTAAAGTTTGATGAAATAACAATCAAAGTATAGCCCCATTTTGAACTTCCAATGAGGATAGTTACAACCATCAAAGAATGGTCTAAATGAAGAAATTTTTTGTGATTCACTCTCCATGATCTTGAATTCTAATAATAAAGTTGTAATATCCCAAGTTTTTAAAGATTTTTAAACTGCATCAGGATATGCAGTGTTAATAATTTTGTATATATTTATGATATTTTTATGAGTTTGTTATCTGTTTAAAACTAATTTTAATTTTTTTATATTATTTTAAGTTTTTTATTTAAAATTTCCCGGGAATTGTATTTTCGAGGAAATTGACACGTAAATAATTTAATACTAATTATTTTGACTAGTTTTACGAACTTGTATGAACTCATATATAATTTTTAAAGTGCTAAAATAAATTGTATATATGTGTATTTGTTTAAAATTAATTAGGGTTTAATTAATTTCCTTAATTTTATTATTTAGTTTTAATATTAATTAATTAATTATAAGTGTATAAATTATTATAATAAATTAAAATATTTGTGTGGTGAGTATTATTTGTGTGTGGGAATATATATATTATTATAATATATAGTGTGGATATATATATATATACATATATACATTATTATTTATCAAAATCAAAAAGGTAGCATTATTTACAGTTTTGCCACTCGGTCACCCTCTTCCCTACCGATGCCATTTTCTTCCATTTTCGGCCATTCCAAGCTGGTTTTCTTACCATCGGTGTGCCTCTAATCCTTCCTCCTCCACCTCCAGCCTTTCCCAACGCTTAAGCACCCATTTCCGGCGTGTTTTGGTCGAATTTTTCAAGAATTGCCGAAACTCGATCAAGCTCCGATCGACATGATTCCGACCACCAAACTTGACGCCACCAGTCTCTATCTTCTCCTTAAGCTCCGGTGAGTTTGATTCCAAGCTTTGTTTCACTTAAAATGGTCTAGATTTTCCTCGGTTTCAATTTCTTCATTTCGGCCATTTAGGGTTTCAAATTTTTTTAGTTTCAATTTGATTGATTCAGGAAAACTTCCTTCACAAACTTTGATCCTGGTAGCTCAATCTACATGCTGTAATTTTTTTAAAATTTTTGGAATTTATTTTGATTTTTGTGAATTTTTTATTATTTTATTAATATTTACTAATTTTCGAAAATTAATTAATTAAATTATAAAATTGTCTTTTATGGTAATTATAGGTGTTAAAATGAATTATAGAAATTTATTTGTAATTTTTATGAATTTTTATATATTTATTTGGAATTTATTAAGCTTATGTAATTTTGAAAAATAGGATTAATTATGTGTTTAATTGAAATTAATTGGTTAATTGATTATATTTACTGATATTATTGAATTATATGTTGAAAAAATTAATTTTAAGTAATTATACTATTTTTGGTGAATTTTTGGATTAATTTTAGTAAATTTATATATATAGGGGTATTTTGGTAATTTGACACTAAATTGGCTAAAAATGTAATTAAATTGGTTTTAATAGTTATTTAGGGTATAAAAATGATTTCTACAAATTATTTAGTATTTTTAACTAATTAAAACTATTTTTCGTAAATTATTTTCAAATTATATATATAATGTACGATTTTTCTAAATAAATGAGTTTTTATCAGTTTTTAATGTGTTTTAGGGTTAATTACGTAATTTGGATTTATAAAATTTATTTTTATTATTAAAGGGAATTTTTGGTATTTTGTAAATATTCTGAGAATTGTGGACCTCGGTCAGTGAATTGTTGTTTGGAGTCCGACCGAGAAATTATGATTGTGAATTTTGTGTATTCTTGAAGTGTATTTCTTTGCAAGACTGGCTCTACTCTTTGAGTAGAGAGATGTCCATTTTACAGGGGAGGTTCTGCCGGATTTTTGGTAGAATTCTCGTAAAACGTGATGACCGGTCAAATTATGATTCTAATTTTGTATCTAGTATTCTAGATCGAGTCTTTAAAACTTCTATTAGATTTATTCTGATTTATGTTGTCATTTGTTTGTTTAGTTGCATCGAGACCGAGGCCTAGTGGACCAGGCCCGTCGGACCCATCTCGAGGAGCGCAATAAATAGTGAGTTGTTATTTTATATATATATGTTTTAGGGTCCATAATTTAGAAATGTATGATTTATTTTGATAAATATGCATAAATGATTTAAGTATTACTTAGGTTTACTTTTGGTATATTTTAGTATATTTTCAAACTATATGCATGTTTTATTAATAAATTATTCTTAAAATATTTTTAGGTTTATTTATGGTTTATTTCTAGTTTATTTTGTAATTAAATTAAATTTATTTGACATATATATATTCAAAATATACCTGGTTTACTTTTTGTATATTTCTAGTATATATATGGTTTATGTTGTTGTTTATTTCAAATTCATGCATCATTTATTTTTATGAATGTATATTTTCTATTTAAAATGAAGGATATCAATAGAACGTGCTACCTAGTGGGCAGCACTAGGACCAAGTACGTACCGGTACGCTGATAGCATTTAGGCTATATCACTAACCTATTTGTGGATATTGATTGGATTTGATTAATTAATGTGTGAAATATGATTTGGGCGTCTGATTGCTGGAGCTTGGTTGACTAAGTGTCTCGAGGCCAATCACACTGACAGTCAGATTGCTGGAGCTCGGTTGACTTAGTGTCTCGGGGCCAGTCTACTGTCAAAATGGAATAAGTGAATATACTTGGAATAAGTGAGCTTGTATGGCTAAAGTGTTGTCTAACACTGTTTTGAGGTTACAATTTTCTAAGGTTCTATTTGATCCTTCATAAGCAGTGATTTTCAATAAAAATATATAAAAATGATTTTGTTGCATCTATGTGTATTTACTTGTATATATATGCTATTGACTGTGTGCATTGTCATGTAGTATGCATGTATATATATTATAGCAATTCACTCAGTGAGGTTTGACTCCCCTCCGTTGACTATTTTTCAGGAGAGTCATCGTCTTCAGACCTCAGTAGCAAACCCGTACACCGAATTTCTTCCACCCCGGCTTCACTATGTAATCTGCTTATCTGAGTTTTATTTTATAATCCAGACACTGCAGTAGTTGTAAATTGTTAAAGGGGTTTTGTACTATATTGTATGAGTTGTACATTTTAAGGATTTGAACTGGATTGTATTAAAAGTTTATTTATATATATAAGATGAGTTGTTGATTTAAATTTCGTGGTGGATTATTATTTAATTATTTATGATTTTATTTCCGCTACAGAATATATATTATTTATGTTATTATTATTGCATGTTTTATTTTATTTTAATGCTTGCTATGGGTTCCAAATCCGAAAGAATTCTCATTCCCTAGCGCCGGTCATGGCCCCTGTTTTGGGTCGTGACAAAAGTTCCTAGAATTTGAGTTTTGATATCAATTAAAAAAGTCTTAGAGGGGGTAAATAGGACTATCGAACAAAAATAGGAAATTAAAAGGTGTGAACAAGAATTAAAAGAATTGTTGAGAAGGAAGAATGAAGAACATAATGATTTAAGGAGTTCGGATTCAACAACAATCCTACATCTATACATAACTTATCCCCAAGTTAATATTTTTAATCACCCACAATCTTATTCATAAGATTGATATTACACAAGAGTTTTATAGCTCACTCTTACAACCTTACAACTTGAGTTTTCAAGGCTTACTCAAAAACTAAATTATAAGTGTTTTCAAAGCTCACACTAAAATCGAAGTGTTTTAATGGCTAAAAAATTAAACCAATTCCTTTAGAACAAAGTCTCACTTCCTATTTTCTAATCCCATAAAATATAAGAATAAGAATATTTATTCTAACACTCACTAACTCTCACAAGAGCAGATAATAATAAAATGAATTTAGAAAGAGTTTAGAGAGCTTAATTGAATGTTCAAAAGTATAGAATGAATAAACAAGTTTCTTAACATCAAAATAATCTTTAAAGATCATATTTATACTTAAGCAATCCAATTGTAGCTATTAGAAGCAATAATTTCGTTCCCAACAAAAACAAAGTCCATTTGAATAAAATTTGGACTTATGAGCTACATTTTGTCAGGTCCCTATCAGGATATCATTAGTCTCGATCAGGACTACCCTGTCCCGAGCAATGTCCCGATTAGGACATAAGATCGAGATGGGTACTGCCCTTTTGATGAATTTTGCTCTTCTTTGGTCCCGCTTAGGACTGCTTTGGTCTCGATCGCGACTATGACATAAATTGTAACTTTTTATGCAATTTAGTCCTTGTGATGAGTCTGATTGAGATAGTACTTGCAATGGCTTTCCAAAATCATTTTTCTTTGATATTTCATTATCATTTTGACTTCCAAATAGTTTCTAACTTATAAACACTTGAAGAAAATACATTAGTTGCTCAAAATTAAGTTTGTTAAGATCAAAATCAAGATTGCTAACTTGCTAAGGTCAACATAAGAGTTTTGTGTGTGGATTTTTTAGGTTCTAGGATGCATATGAGACATACATTTATAATGATGAAGAACATAAGGTTTAGATGTATGCTTTGTAGAATTTCTTCTAATGTATATGAAAGCATGTCTAGGTTGGGGTCTTTTAGCTTATGCTTTAGACCTTTGTGTCAAGGGAAGTTGAGTCTTAGAAGGCTTAGCCTTGACATTAGGTGCATGACAATTTAGCATTGAGGCCTTAAGTCCTAAAGGGTCTAGAAGTAGGAAAAACTCACATAAAGCTTTAACAAATTTGATATGTAATGATAAAGGGGAAGACATTCCATTTGTGTATCCAAGTCCATGAGTATTCCTATAGAGTTTTTGGCTATCTAAAGTCTCTTTTCTCTTTTGAATTTAGAAATGGAATTGTCAACTCCAACACTTCTCTAGAGAGCTTGTAAACCCTTTTTAAAACAAAATTGAAGTTAGGTTATAAAAAAAAAAAAAACTAACCCCATACTTTCACCCTAAACTTTACCTATTTGGTATAATTCACTCCTTAATTTTCATTTTAACTTGTAATGCATATAAACTTCTATTTTAACTTGAAGTATGTTATTACATCACTTTTGTTTTACACAACCGTTGCTTGTTGATTCTAGAAGTTGTTTATTTAGCAAATAGATTATAATTTTAAAAAAGATAAATTTAATTATTAAGGAACTTAGTTGAAATAGGAGGATTAGAATGATTAAATATCAAACTTAATTTAATGAAAGAAAAATTTTATTGCATGGTATGGACACTATCAGTTTGATTGGCCCACAACGAAAGCCCGATGATGAGAAAGTTTGAGTTTTGAATGCAAGGGGAGCCCGAGACTTCTCTAAAACCGAATATGAAAGCCCAAACATTAATCCAAGCCCACAAAAAATCATGTCAAGCCCAAACCTGGCCCAGGTGAAGAGGCAATTGCCTCAACGAAGAGGCATTGCCTTTTCACCCAGGCATTGGTGAGTTAGGAGCCCACCTGCTGAGGATTTGGTCATTTTTAGATGTAAAGAGAAAGGAAAAAAGGTAGGAAAGAGCCTAAGGAAGGAAAAAAGGCAATAGGAGAGGGTGAGAATGGGTTTTTGGAAAATTGAAAAAGGAAAAAAGGTGAGAGGCTTTAAAAGGGAATGTAGGGGCATGAGAGAGGGGTTGGCTGGGGTTATTAAGAAAAAAGGCAATTAGAAAAACATTTGGAAGAAAAAAAGAGAGAAAATATAGAGAGAAAAAAAGGAAGGAAGGAGGAAGAAAAAAGGGAAAGGACTTGGAAGCCTAAGGGACTTGATTATTGAGAAGAAGAGGTAATATACTTGTATTCAAAGTCATTCCTCTATCAACCAAACTCAAAAGGCTCAGTTAGGAGCATCAACTCATCCAAGACAGTAAGTCCCCTCATTTCTAAGTTTGAACTCTTTATCTTCATTATAAGTATTGATTTTTAATTCTTTTGCATGTTTTCTTAATTTATATTACTCATTTGAAGTTATAGACGAGCATGATCGCATGAGACTTTGAATATTGATTGTTAATATTTGAATATTTATGTTTGTCTCTTGTTTATTTGCATGATTTTCGCGTTTCTTAGGATCTAAGAAATGTAGAGTGTTCCTACCTCTGTTGCAGAGGTGACATCTCTTTATAGAGGCGTTGCCCCTTCATTATGAGGTGACAAAGGCATCGCCTCCTAGTAACAAAGTCCTATCTAACTATGCTTTGATTCTCCATCCGTATTTTGCATGTTTGACATGTTTTTCTTGTTTAATTTGTTATATTTCTTGCGGTTATATATGATTCTTATGTTGATCACTATTATTTCAATGTTATTTTCCATCTTTTGTTACTTAGTGGATCATTTTATGAGTTTATATTCATTTATTTTTGTGAATATTATTTGTTGATGATTTGTAAATATTATTGTTATTATTGTATGGAATTAACTTGTATGTGTTGCATGAACTATTTGGTGATTTTTTATCACTAGATGTTTTCTTTGTTTATCATTTTTAGAGTTTTAATTTGTATAATTAATTAGTTTATTTTTTAGTTTATTGTTGGTTTATATATATTTTATTTTTAGTATTTTTATTTATTTGCACCAAAAGTTATAATCCTTAATCCCACTCCCCTTTTTATTTAGAATGAATGGTTGTAAGTTATTTTTATTTGTTTTATTTATTTATTTGTGATTGAATGCTAGGGATATAAGCCTGAAATAGGACTAATGTGTAAACTTAGAATAAAATATAAAATTAAAAACCAATCGCGATTTGCATGTCAATAAGAAAATAAATTAATAATCAAATGTAATAAAATAAAAAACACACATAGAGGCCAACCACAAGGTTGGGTGGGCATTCCAAAAGCCCATACCCAATTTCTGAATCCGATCTCTGATGACGGCTTCTGGGAACCTCTATGGAATCCAGTTGCTATATAGTGTGTCTCGACTTTCATCCAAGTGGCGACTCCATCTCCACTTTAGGCCCCAAGCCCACTATATATTTCCTAATAAGCCTCAAGCTCACATAGTGCCATGGTTGCCAAAACTTGGGAGTGCGACTAAACCCCGCTGCCTACAGTGGCGACTCCACTAGGGATAGAGAAACTAATTCCAAGTGTTTTGTAATTTATCATCTTTTATTATGTCTTTATTTCCTTTGTGAATTTTGCATTCATTATATGTTTTCACACGATGCACTCTAAGTCCCGAATAAATTGACAATAATCTTTACTTTACTACCTGTGTTTCATTCAAACCTAGTAATGAGGTATTTGATTATTGTCAATCATAGGACATACCTATCAACGTCGTACAGACCCTTGAGTGGGGAGACATAATGGATGTATATAGTTGTAGGAGCTGAAGTGTATTACCCGAATGACCTAGCAATTTCCATTAGGATTTTTTCCAAATGCATGTGTTTTATGCCATATGGTAATCCTTTAAATAAGCCCCAAGCCCATTACAAAATAAGCCTTAATAAGATGAGCTTTTCATGCCTATTATTAGCCCGTTTCAAAGAAATCTTGATAAGGTAGGCCTTTGATATTATTCTTGGCCCATTTAAAATGGACTTTGGAATTATTTGGAGGAAGTGCCACTTGTTTGCATCATCTTGAGAGTTATCTTGCATCAGTCAATTTTATTATCCCCTGTTGATAATCAAAACCCTAAGACAAGGAACTCGCCATTGAACATATGTGTGGGAGAAATAAGGGTGGAGATATCGTTAGAGAGCTTTTTGTTTTGTCCTCTGATACGTGTATATATGTTTCGTTTTCTTTTCCTTCTTACCATTAGGCTTGCATTTCATGCATACACGCCATGCATTTTTTTGACCCTCAATGATTGTAAATATAGATCGATAGCAATCTACTAGTTAGAAGTGATCTGACACAGGCTGTCTTGTTAAAATCTATAGAGGGATCAAGATGGCAGAATTTGATGTTGAAACCTTTAAGGAACAGTTGAAAGCTGAAATGGCTGAACAAACCAAGGCAATCATGAGAGAAATTATAGGGGAAATGATGGGTCTAGCTAGAGGAGAACTGCCAGCACCACAGCCGATAGTGCCCCAACCACCAACACCTCAACCTTGACCTTTTGATCTGGATGCCAAGGTTCCTAAAAGGCAAGAGGTAGAAGATGATCAGTAGATAGGATTGGCAGGACTTATTATTTGTTAAAAAGAAGATGCCCAGGGAAATATGGAGAAGCTTGATTAGGCTAAAGACCTTGTCAAGTCTATGGCTCAAATGCAGCTGATGATGAAGGAAAAAGGGATCAATGCCCCAATGAGCTATTCTGAGCTGAGCTTGGATAAGGATGATGATCCCCTACCATGAAAGTCAATTTTCCTGACATAAAGAAGTTCATTGGCACAGAGGAGCCCCACATTCATTTAAATTAATATGATATTAAGATGACTAAACTGACTAAAGTACAGATTGTGAAGCAATTCCCTCTATCCCTAGAAGGAGCACCCATCAGATGGTATTATGCACTAGAATCCCATGTTCAAGTTGATTAGGAGGAACTATGTACTGCATTCATCAAGCAGTATAGTCTTAATATTTAGATGGAGGCTTCCTTGAGAGACTTGCAGAACCTGAAGCATAAATTCAATGAATCTTTTGTGAACTATTTGATCAGGTGGAGAGCCAAATTAGCACAAATGAAGCAATAACCCATCAGAATCTAATAAGCTAGCTATAGCCAGGGAAGGATGTGTACTCCTTCTCTCTATAAAACTAAAGGATTTAGGGATTTGGAACTTTAAAGAGTTATAGAGGTTTGGAATACATAAACAATCAGACCTTGCACAAGAAAAGAAGTTTTTCAATGGAAGATCTACAAATAGAGAGGGTTTGGGTCTAGCGGTGGAGTCGGGCCAATTAGTAATATGCAGATCAACGTAGTCAGGAAATCCTAAAGGTTTTCTAATTTAGGAAGACCCCTCTTCAAAGTCCTGGAAAAGCTAATTGAGAATAACCTTTTAAAACCCTTGCCTAAATGACCTCCTTTCCCAAATGTCGACCCAAAGTTATACTGTAAGTACCACCAGAACATGGGGCATGATACAGAAAGCTGCACTCACCTAAAATATGAAATTTAAGATTTGATCGATTCAGGTAAAATAACTAACCCAGAAACCAGAAAACCAAATGCCCAAAATAACCATTTACCCAACTATCAAATGTACCACCACCAAATCTCCGTATCTTGATGATCAACATGGGCTTAATAGAGGAACAAGTTATTAATTCTTTTATTGATGTCACACCCACCCCACCAAAACCACAACCAAAGAACTTGAATTGGAGGTAGCAGGACATTGAATCTCATGTAAATGTACTGGATATTTGGAGTTATGATGATGAAGAGGGAGAAGCAATTAATCTATGGAAGAACAATGAGAGGAGAACAACACAATCTACTGAGAAGTCAAAGGAGGGGGAGGAAGGAGTGAAGAAGGCTGAAGCGAAAGAGGGGAGTAGTTCAAAAGAGGGATTGAAGAAAGGTGAGAAATTTGAGGTGATTATTGAGGCTAAAAAAGATGAGAAAACCCTTAACAATATTTAGGAGTTGCTTATGAACTCTTGGGCCCATCGAGAAGCACTAGTTTTAGCTCTCGATCATAAGAAGATACCTTCAACACACACTCTAGAGCAAATGGTGAGCTCATTGACTGAAAGTCCTTAAGGGGAAATTGTGTTCACAGATGATGACCTACCCTTAGAAGGAAGGGATCACAATAAAGCCCTGTTCACTAAAGTCAAAGTGAAAGGAAAATTAACATGTTGTGTCATGGTCAATAATGGGTCCACCATTAATATATGTCCTTTGAAGATCCTACCAAAGTTGGGCTTGATGGTAGATGATTGAAAACCCTTTGATGTAGTCATAAAGGCTTATGATGATACAAAAAGGCCAATTGAAGGAACTTTTTGGGCTTTAGTCAAGACTGGACCTATTGAAGTTTATGTTAACCTTCATGTAATAGACATCCCAGTCACCTTTGCTATTCTTCTAGGAAGGCCATGGTTCCATCCTTTGGGGGGAGTTTTGTCCACCATTCATCAAAAAATCAAATTTCCACATAAGGGGAGGGTTACTATAATGGCTGAAATAGAGGCTGTAATTGTTGCATTGAAACTAGCTCCTACTGAGATCCCGAACAGCCTGAGTTTTGAAGTCTGCATGATTTATGAAGATGAGCTGAATCCAAAGATTGTTAGTATGATAAAGAGCATGCAGTTTGTGCCTAGGATGGGACTCAAAAAGAATCAGCATGGCCTATCGGGATTTGTTAAAACTAAGGTACCGATTCTGAAGCACGGGTTAGGATATTCAAGGGAAGATGAGTTTGATGAAAGGGAAGAAACTAAGGGCAAGTCTAGGAAAGGCAAAATTATGGTTGAATTAAAGAAGAAGATGCTCTGGAAAACATTTATGGAAAAAGGTACCAATTACCCCTACCAAAGAGCCCCTGATGATCGTTGAGAAACTAGTCCCTAGATTTGAAATCTTAGCTGAATATGTGGACGGGAACCAAAAGCCTGTTGTTGAAGAGCCCATGGTAAAAGAGCTAGTATTGACTTCAGAATCAGAGGGGGACATTCCTACAATGGAGCTGAAGGATGCTGCTGTAATATCCTGAGTTTTTAGTTATTTTTAAACTGTATCGGGATATGCAGTATTAATAATTTTGTATATATTTATGAAATTTTTATGAATTTTTTATATGTTTAAATCTAATTTTAATTGTTTTATATTATTTTAAGTACTTTATGTAAAATTTTCCCGGGAATTGTATTTTCGGGGAAATTGACACGTAAATAATTTAATACTAATTATTTTGACTAGTTTTACGAATTTTCATGAACTCATACATAATTTTTAAAGTGCTAAATAAAATGAATATATGTGTATTTATTTAAATTAAATTAGGGTTTAATTAATTAACTTAATTTTTATTATTTAGTTTTAATATTAATTAATTAATTATAAGTGTATAAATTATTAAAATATATTAAAATTTGTGTGTGGTGTATATTTAATGTGTGTGAGATTTTATATTATTATTATTATAATATATAGTGTGAATATATATATATATATACATATATACATAATTTTTAATAAAAATCAAAAAGTTTGCATTATTTACGAAATTGCCACTCGATCACCCCCTTCCCTCTCGATCGCCATTCCTCCATTTCTGGCCATTCCAAGCTGGTTTTCTTTCCGTCGGTGTGCCTCTCATCCTTCCTCCTCCACCTCCATCCTTTCCCGACATCTGAAGCTCCCTATTCCGACGTGATTTGGCCGGAAAACCAAGAAGAAGCCGAAACTCGATCAAGCTCCAATCGACGTGATTCCGGCCGCCAAACTCAATGCCACCGGTCTCTATCTTCTCCTTGAGCTCTAATGAGTGTGATTCCAAGCTTTGTTTCACTTAAAACGGTTTAGATTTTCCTAGGTTTCAATTTCTTCATTTCGGTCTATTAGGGTTTTTGAATTTTTTTAACTCCAATTTGATTGATTCGTGAAAAATCCCTTCACAAACTTTGATCCTTGTAGCTTAATATACATGTTGTAATTTTTGGAATTTATTTTGATTTTTGGGTATTTTTGATTATTTTATTAATATTTTCTAATTTTTGAAAATTAATTAACTAAATTATGAAATTGTGTTTTATGGTAATTATAGGTGTTAAAATGAATTATAGAAATTTATTTGTAATTTTTGTGAATTTTTATGTATTTATTTGGAATTTATTAAGTTTATGTAATTTTGAAAAATTAGGTTAATTATGTGTTTAATGGAAATTAATTGGTTAATTAAGTGTATTTGTTGATATTATTGAATAATATGTTGAGAAAATTAATTGAGTAATTATACTATTTTTGATGAATTTTTTATTAATTCTAGTGAATTTATATATATAGGGGTATTTTGGTAATTTGACACTAAATTGTCTAAAAATGTAATTAAATTGGTTTTAATGGTTATTTAGGGTATAAAAATGATTTCTACAAATTATTTAGTATTTTTAACTAATTAAAACTATTTTTCATAAATTATTTTCAAATTATATATATAATATACGATTTTTCTAAATCAATGAGTTTTTATCAGTTTTTAATGTGTTTTAGGTTTAATTACATAATTTGGATTTATAAAATGTATTTTTATTGTTAAAGGGTATTTTTGGTATTTTGTAAATATTCTGTGAATTGTGAACCTCGGTCGATGAATTTTAGTTTGGAGTCTGACCGAGGGATTGTGGTTGTGAATTCTATGTCTATTTTCGAAGTGTGTTTCTTTGCAGGACCGGCTCTACTCTTTGAGTAGAGAGATGTCCATTTTACAAGGGAAGTTCTGCCAGATTTTTGGTAGAATTCTCGTAAAACGTGATATCCGATCGAATTCTGATTCTAATTCTGTATCTAGTATTCTAGATCAACCTCTAGAACTTCTGTTAGATTTTTTTCTAATGTCATGCTATCATTTGTTTGTTTAGTTGCGCCGAGACCAAGGCTTAGTGGACCAGGCCCGTCGGACCCATCTCGTGCAGCGTAATAACAGTGAGTTGTTATTTTATATATATGTGTTTTAGGGTGCATGTTTTAGAAATGTATGATTTATTTTGATAAATATGCATAAATGATTTAAGTATTATTTAGGTTTACTTTTGGTATATTTTTGGTATATTTTGGTATATTTTTAAACTATATGCATTTTTTATTAATAAATTATTCTTAAAATGTTTTTAAGTATATTTCTAGTTTATTTTGCAATTATATTGGATTTGTTTGATGTATATATACTCGAAATATACATGGTTTACTTTTGGTATATTTCTAGTATATATATGGTTTATGTTGCTATTTATTTCAAATTCATGCATCATTTATTTTTACGAATGTATGTTTTATATTTAAAATGAAGGATATCAATAGAACGTGCTACCTAGTGGGCAGCACTAGGACCGAGTACGTACCGGTACGCTGATAGCATTTAGGCTATATCACTAACCTATTTGTGGATATTGATTGGATTTGATTAATTAATGTGTGAAATATGATTTGGGCATGTGATTGCTGGAGCTTGGTTGACTAAGTGTCTCGAGGCCAATCACACTGACAGTCAGACTGCTGGAGCTCGGTTGACTTAGTGTCTCAGGGCCAGTCTACTGTTCAAATGGAACAAGTGAATATATTTGGAATAAGTGAGCATGTATGGCTAGAGTGTTGTCTAATACTGTTTTGAGGTTGCAATTTTCTAGGGTTCTATTTGATCCTTCATAAACAATGATTTTCAATAAAAATATATAAAACGATTTTATTGCATCTGTGTGTATTTGCTTGTATATATACGTATTATATGTACTTTTGACTGTGTGCATTGTCATTTAGTATGCATGTATATATATTATAACAATTCACTCAATGAGGTCTGACTCTCCTCCATTGACTATTTTTCAGGAGAGTCATCGTCTTCAAACCTCAATAGCAGACCCGTACACCGGATTTCTTCTACCCTGGCTTCATTATGTAAACTGCTTACCTGAGTTTTATTTTATGATCTAGACACTGCAGTAGTTGTAAAATTGTAAAGGGGTTTTGTATTATGTTTGTGTGAGTTATGTACTTCAAATATTTGAACTAGATTTGTATTAAAAGTTTATTTATATATGAGATGAGGATGTTCGATTTAATATCATTAGTGGATTATTATTTTTAATATTTATGATTTATTTCCACTACATAATATTTTATTTATGTTATTATTATTATTGCATGTTTTATTTATTTTAAGGCTTGCTACAGGTTCCGGATTCAGAAGAATTCCAATTCCCTAACGCCAGTCATGGCCCCTGTTTTGGGTCGAGACAGTTGCTGACCAGGAAGGGGAATTTAACTTTGAAGCCTTTGTCCTTAATTCTATTATGGATGTTCTTTATGATGACATTGACCTTTCTATTTCTAATTTGTTTGAGACTGATGACATTTTTCTTTCTAAAGTTAATGTGATGAAGTCTGATTATACTTACTTGTGTGATGTGTTTCCTAATGGTTATGCTCTATATGATGATCATTCCATACATATGTTTAACATTAATTTAGTGCAAACTAAATCATTTAATCTAGGCACAAGTGATAACCCTAAAAATATACTTATTATTTCTGACTTAACTCCTGATGAAAGAGAAAAAATGAAAGAAACTCCTAAAAGAAGACAGAAAGTATTTGCTTGGGGCTATGAGGATATGCTTGGGATCGATAGAGAGATTGTAGAATATAAGATTCCCATGTATTCTCACATCACATAGATAAAATAGAAAAAGAGAAAGCTAAAGCCAGAATGGGCTCTCCTAGTAAAAGAAAAAATAGAAAAGTAGTTGAAAGCGAAGTTCCTAGAAGTGGTATATGACACCCATTGGTTGGCTAACATAGTCCCAGTTCCTAAGAAAGATGGTAAGGTCAGGATATGTGTGGACTATAAGGACTTGAATAAGGCTTGTCCTAAGAATGATTTTCCCTTACCGCATATTGACACCTTGGTTGACAGTGCAGCTTCTAGCACCATGTACTCCTTTATAGACGGCTTCTCATGATACAATCAGATCATGATGGTAATGATTGACAAGTTAAAGACTTCTTTCATTACTAAGTGGGGTGTTTACTGTTACACAATAATGCCATTCAAATTGAAAAATGCAGGGGCTACATACCAAAGAATGGCTACTACACTATTACATGACCTAATCAACAAAGAGATAGAAGTGTATGTAGATGACATGATGGTGAAGTCTTTGACCAAAGAAGGGCATTTTAAAGCCTTAGACAAGTTCCTGGCAAGAGTTGAAAAGTACAACCTTAGATTAAATCCAAAAAAATTTGTTTTCAGGGTGACAATTGTGAAACTATTGGGACACATTGTCAATCAAAAAGCCATAGAGGTGGATTCATACAAGGTTAGAGTGATTAGAGAGATGCATGCACCAAAGAATAAGAAAAAAGTTAAAGGGTTTATAGGAAGGCTCCATACATCTGCAAGTTCATAGCCAAACTAACTACCATTTATGAGTTGATCTTCAAGTTTTTAAAGAAGAATTAGCCAATCATTTGGGATGACAAATGTCAATATAGCTTTGAAACTATTAAGCAATATTTGATGAATTTTTTAGTTTTGTAGCTGCTAAGGTCGGGGAAGCCTCTAATTCTTTACTTGACTATTGAGAAGGATGTGATCGATGTAATGCTAGCTCAAGAAGCAGAGGGGAGAGTTGAGCATGACGTATATTATTTGAGTAAGAAGCTTCTGCCCTATGAAACCAATTATAGTCTAGTAAAAAGAACCTATTTGGCGGTGATTTGGGCAATAAAAAAGCTACGGCATTACTTCCAGTCCTACAGGATTCAAGTAGTTTCTAAGCATAATCCTCTTAGACATCTCCAGCAGACTCCGTCACTGATAGGGAAATTAGCTAGATGGTTAGTCCTGCTCACTGAATTTGACATAGATTATGTTACTGAAAAGGTGATAAAGGGAAGGGCTATGGCAAACTTTTTGGGCCAAAATTTGATGGATGATGAACATGAATGGGAGTTAGAATTTTTGAATGAACACCTGAGGACAATAGAAATCCAGACCTAGAAAATATATTTTGATGGAGCAGTGAACTATAGAGGGGCAGGCATTGGCATGATGTTGGTTCTCACCAGAAGGAGAAGTAATCCCAATGGCAAAGAGGCTGGAATTTGAGGCCACAACAACCAAGCTGAATATGAAGCCTGCATTTTTTGTCTATAAGCACTTAAGAATATGGGGGCAGAAGAGGTGATAGTGTATGGTGATTCGATGCTAGTAGTAAAGCAGATCGCCAAGGAATGGGAAGTGAGGGAAGATAAGCTAAATTCATATTAGGAGTATTCAGCCACAATCTTATTGTCCTTAGTGCAATATAGATTTATACACTTGCCCCGAGAGGAGAATCAGATAGCATATGCATTGGCTACCCTAGCTTCGACATGGGAAGGAGGCACACGAGCATAAATAAAGCCTCTTATCTTAGTACAAACCTGAATTCCTTGTTATAAGGAGATCAAAATAATGTCGATTGATCCAATGGAGAAGCCTTGGTTTTATAATCTACAATGATGTCTTGAGATAGGGCAATTCCTTGAGGAAACAGATAGAAAAGAAACGATGTCATTGAGGATGTTATCACGACAGTTCATTAGCCACAATGGGATGTTATATAAGAGGATGCCAACTGGAGTACACCTACGATGCATCGATAAGGGTAAGGCACACAAAAGATCATGGAAGCAGTTCATGGGGGTGTATGTGGGCCCCATATGAATAAAACAGTACTCACTAAAAAGATAACTCATCAAAGGTACTTCTGGTTAACCATGGAGGCAAATTTCATGAAGTATGTAAAGAAATGCCATAACTGCCAAGTATATGGCGACATGAGCCACCTGCCTTCTATGGAACTTCAGGGATTAACCTCTCCTTGGCCATTTACAGTCTGGGAAATTGACATTATTGGAGAGATAAGGCTGAAAGCATCCAACGGTCATCATTGCATCATTATGGTAATCGACTATTTCTTTAAATGGGTAAAAGCAGAATCATTCACCACTGTAGGAGCAAAACAGATGGCTAGGTTCATAGAGAAGAACATAATTTGCTAGTATGTGTTTCCTCATCAGGTCATCATTGATAATGGTGTTCAGTTTAAGGCAAAAATGACCACTCTGTTGGAAGAATACAAGATTAAGCATCATAGATCATCCCCTTACAAACCATAGGCTAACAAAGCCATAGAAGTAGCAAACAAGAATGTGAAGAGAATCTTGGCCAAGATACTGGAAAATTATAAATATTGGGCAAGTTATCTACAGTTTGCATTATGGGGATATAGAACCACTACTAGAACATCAATAGGAGCCACTTCGTATTCTCTTGTATATGGATGTGAAGTTGTATTGCTAGTTGAGGTCAAAATTTAGTCACTAAGGGTTCTCCTAGAGTTTAAAATCCCTGAATATCATTGGGTAAAAAGTCGGTTGGCCCAGCTAACCTTGTTGGATGAAAAGAGATTAAAGGCTATATATCACTCTCAGTTATACTAAAAAAGGATAGCCTAGGCTTATAATAAGAAGATTAAGCCAGGCAAGATCAAATAGGGTGACTTAGTCTTAAAGCTCACTAGGCCAATCATGACTGATCCGCAAGAGAAGTTCAAGCCAAACTGGGAAGGTCCCTACCAAGTGAAGAAGTTGTTTTTGAAAGGGACCGCTTTTTTGTCTGACTTAAAGGGAACGAATTCAGAGAGCCCACCAATATGGACAAGCTCAAGAAATACTTTCTGTAAAGTCTCACTAGGGAGAAAACCTCAAAAGAGGCTACCTAGGCAAAAGTTAGAGACAAAAAAATTGGGGAAAAAGTAAAAAGTCCTGCTGGATTGAAAACCTAAAAAGGCGGTCTAGGCAAAAGTAAGGGACATGTAAAAGGAGAGAGAGAGAGAAAAGAGAAAATAGTCAGTTGGAAAACTTACAAGGGCAAGCCAATTAACGATAAGAGATATGTAAGAAACAAAATGTATAATCATATTATGCTTAAATTAAATGGAATGGATTGCCTTTATTATTGCAAACATTGCATTGAATGCTTATTACATATATGTCTAACTCAAAAGGAAATCTCATTCGACAAAGAAAGTACAAAAAAAGACTAAATTTCATAAACTGATCTAATATTGTTTGCTTCTCTTATGACTTCCTTAGGTGCTCAATGCCTATAATGCCATTATCCTTCTATTTCTTATAAATTCATCGTTTTCTACTTATTGTAGTTAAACCCACACCTTGTACTGGTAATTGGTAAATTAATCACCATTGTAGTCAATGAACCTCTGAATGATTCTCCGAGGCTAAGTAGCAACTAGGTTATCCATAAATGTTGAGAAAGAGGCCCTAGTTCAAACTCATGCATTAGCTCCACAATCCGTTGTTTCTATCCATATTGCCTGCAAAGCTAAAGCTGGATTATAGAAGGTAATAAAATAAAGGCCGGCTAAGGGAACACAGTAGGTATAGGACCGGAGGGTCATGTGCTGCAATCTCCACCATGGGCACATCCACTAAATTAGAGTATCAGGAAATGTAGATAACCAGCTGTGGATATCCTCTGGAACATGATGGAGTCTCCTAGTGCGACAGTGTTTGGCCTTGTAGTGAGCAATGTCCCTGGGTGTTTCAATCAACCTCAGCTTTTCTTGTAACCAAACCTGCAAGAGTGAAGAATGGATAAGAATTAAGGAAAGCAGAAAATGGTAAGAGAAAGAAGAGATTCACATTCGATAGAAATGGACTCCTAGAGAATCTCTTGGTCTTGAAAAAGTTATCAAGTTCAATAATGGTCTTAGCCAGAATAAGAGGGAAAGGGTTCAATCCACTCTCCACTTGGTCCAAAACATGCAGGATCTTCGAGTCATAGTTACCAGAAGGGGACACCAACAAGAACTGAGCATATAAGTAGAATGCCATCATCCGAGGCTAGGGAACCTCGCTATTGTCTACAGTCGCTACTTTCTCTACAAAAGGGCTAAGAAAGATTTCATTATCGAAAATGTGATGAAGAGAGGATTGAGGGGACATATTGAACAATCTTGCCATTTGGTATTGGATGGTGTGCAAATTTAGGGTCACAATTGATGGGATGACAATCTATTGAGCAAAATCTATGTAAGAGCCTAGGATAGCTTCAAATTCCTCTAGCAGGGGGTAAATCTCTAATATGTTGAAAAGGAAAACATGTTTTTGGGGATCGCAAAACTGAGCAAGAACATAAACAAGTGAGAAGTTGATCTTCCTAGCATGCAAAGATCAGAAGGTGGATAGGTGAAATGGCTCTATTCTAACCCATGACCCACCATTTAGACTTTTTAGAATTGGTTATAGTTGTTTCAAGCTTCTCTCAGTCATGATTGGGAGTCGAAATGCTATTTAGGAAAGAAAAATAAGGAAAGCAGCGAGATGAAGAGATTAGGGATTTTGAAGAAGATTTGAGATTTTTTATAACTACAGGGCAGGCATGTAGAGGCGTTAGCCTTTATGTTCAGGTGATGCCTCTATGTGAAGAGGCAAATGATCTATCGCCTCTTCACATAGAGGTGATGCCCCTTTAAAGAGGTGACGCCTCTATGACAGGTAAGGTAGATCTTCGCATTCCTGGGAATTTTCTAGATTGAATATAAAGAGTCAGAGCAGGGTGTTTCATAGATAAAAAGGCCTTCATTCATTCAAAATTCCTCCAAAAAATTCTCAGTGCAAAATATAAAGGCATAACAAAAATTCAATTAAATAAAAACCAATTTAGACAGATAAAGGGCAATAATGTAAAGCCTTTAATGTTTCTAGACAAAGACGCCCCTATTCTAATAAAAAATTGATAGAGGGTCCTCTCTACTCATCACTGTCAGACTCATCAACCTCCTCATCAGTTGGCTCATCCACAAGCTCATCAATTGGCTCGTCCGCAGAAGCATCAAAGAGATCGGTCCCATTACCCTCACTACTATCCTTAAACTCCTCTTTGGCTACCTCCTCCTCCTCATCGCCTTTGACCTAAAGAGCAGTGAGCTGACACTCCAAGGTAGTGATCCTAGCCTAGCTAGCCTTATCTCGATCCTAATGAAGCACAATAAAAGGTAAGAAATCATAAAAGCATGCATACATATAGAAATAGAGTATATTTTATGTGTGCCTTCCATTGCTACATCACCTGCATTAGGAAGTCCCTATGGGCCTCAACCACCAGATACATGTACTCTCCTTAATCTTGAGGTATCTATTTTGCTAATGATGTTAGAATTAGCCATGTGTTGTAAAGCTTAAGAATGCAATTTATAAAGCAAGAAACTTACATGGGTAGTAGCCTCTAGAAAGAATATTGGCTCTAGGGTTATATCTAGCATCAGAAATTGATGAGAGAGCTTACCATGAGGCATCCAGCAACAAGTCAGCAAATCGAGAGTGGCAGTGAGTCTGTCGGCCATTACTTAGAACTGAGAGCTAGAGGGGTTTGTCGAGGATGGCATCCTAGAAGAGGAATCCTTACCACTAGGAATGATACATAGGCACTGAGGAGGCCTCTCATGTGCAGAAGGCCTAGGGCGAGGAGCAAGTGCCCTAATAGCTGCCTAAAAAATGAAAAATAAGTCAAAAAACAGCATCTGTAAGTAAATATAAAATAATAAATAAAATAAAATATTGCATGCTTACTTGAAGTGCAAGCTCAAGAAGGGACACTCACTGCAAAAGATGAGCTCGTGTAAAGTCCACATAGCGAGACTTCCTCCTCTTGCAATAGTCTGCGGCATCCTCTCTCTGCAAGGCATGATCAAGCTCGTCTCCTTCTAACTCATGCACCTAGAAGATATGTCGGGGAGGAGCAAGAGGTGGACGCCTCACTCACGCACCTAACCACTACTAATGTATCCTCTCCCCGAGGAACCAAACTCTACAAGTAGAACCCTCTTCCTAGACAGAGGAATGGAGAAAACCATGGCATGCGTCCACCCAGCCTGAGGGCCCCATAAGTTTGGGCATAGCTACAAGAATAAATAAGTGAATTCAATTATTAAGTTTATTACTAATTTTAGTTACATTTATAAGTGCATACCTCATCATAAGTGAGCATGTTCAGCCACTCACGGTGGATGTGAATGTGAGCTATAGGCCTCCTCTAAGCCTGGCTAGGACCCTACCTCACCATCGCAGGGAAAGGAGTGTCAATAACCCTGGTGATCCCCACTATTAGCTACAACTCTAAAGCCCAATCCTGCAAAAGAAATAAAGGGGTGTTAGTAAGATTGAACAATAACATTTAGAATGGAATATGAAGAGAGAAAAGAGAAAATAAAATTCTAGTATGGCGTGCCAAAAAATGCAAAGTCATCTAGCTCCGCGCACCAACTCATCCATACTCTTACAAAGATAAGCTAAGGCATAACTGCCCTAATCATAGGTCACCACCAAGTCTAGGTCCCTCCGTGGCATCATTAAGCTCAAGTCCACAAAGTTGGCTATATCTACAAAGAGAGTAGTGCCTAGCAAATAAACAAGGAAAATATGCACTAGCTGATCAATCTGTAGGGGTGTAGTGGCCACCTTAACTCTAGCATGGGTGTAAAAGCTCCTGATTGACTCGAGCTTCACTATGGGGGTCCCCTTTATGTCTAGGACCATCCCAAGCAGATGCTCGATAAAGACGAGATGGTCGAGAGATAACTAATAAAGGCTAGCATCGAAAGGAACAAAATCTCCAACACAGGCAATGCTAATAACTACAACAAAGGTCATTGGATCCAAAGTGAACTCCCTGAAAAGAAGATGAAAGGTGTGGGTGGTGTCAAACCACCTCTCCATCAAGGCATGTAAGGGATGGTAATCTATATGCCCCTGTTGTGCTAGGAGTGCCTGGATAAAATTGGAGAACTCAGTGTCATGAATTCGAGTCTATATGGCCTTATGAAGCTTATCATACCATATCTATGCACCACTAAAGTTCCTAGCACCCTTGAGGGTGTGGGCATCAAGCTAAAGGAGTAAAATATGGAGTAAATTTATCATTTTAAGTAATAAAAATTCAAAATTTTTTATTGCATCCTGTCGCTGAAGCGACGCCTCTATTGAAGAAGTGACCACCTCAGTGATGAGGCGACACCTCTATCAAAAAGGCGACCGCCTAGTGAAGAAGCGACCACCTCAAGGATGAGGCGATGCCTCTATCAAAAAGGTGATCACCTCAATGATGAGGTGACGCCTTATCGAAGAGGCAATCACCTCAATGATGAGGCAACGCCTCTTTACATAGAGGCGATTCGCCTCTTTAAGAGCAAGCTTGACTCGAAGAGGTGAACGCCTCTTCACGAAGAAGCAATCGCCTCATCTTGAAGAAGAGATCGCCTCATCATGAAGAAGCAAACACCTCATCAAAGAGGTGATGCCTCTTCGTGTCAGTAATCTAATAGGATGATATGAGATTTTAATTTTCGATCAAGAAAATTCAATTTCTTTTAGTTAAATTCATAAATATATGTATATGAACAATAACCCAATACTATTTAATAATATTTACATGAAAAAAATAATGAAATTAGTACTAACCTCTCTAGTGGCCAAGCCACAGATGTGGGATCACAAATCTACAAACAGGGGGATCTCGTCTCTGATACTGAGCCTGAAACTCCGAGAAGGGTGGACTAGAGGTGTTAGTAGGTCCCACATGGGAAAATCTAGGGTTCGTTCGGTGTCCATGTCAAAGAATATAAAGAATAAGAGAGAAATAAAAAAAAGGAAGGAAAAGAGACAAAAGACAAGATTGAAAAGGTGAAAGTGACCCTTAGTGAAGAAAAGTGAGAATTTATATGGTTAGGGTGAGGTAGGAAATTAAGAGAAAGGAAGATGAAGAGAAGAGGATGAGGCCCACTTGATGAAATAAAACATTGAATGGCCCAGGGCCCATAAAAAATAAGAATTTTTGCATCACTGCTCAAGTGTACCCCAAAATCAACCTTTGAACAAGAATGATTTAATTGAAGCATCATAAAGAACAAGTGTTTGGTTGGGTTTGAATCCCCGAAGTGCGTCAAAGAACAAGCGTCTAGTTGGGTTTAAATTCCTGAAGTGTGCAAAAGAACAAGCGTCTGGTCAAGTTTGAATCCCTAAAGTACATGGAAGAATAAGCATCTGGTCGATTTTGAATCCCCAAAGTGCATGTTTCAAGAGGTGTCTGGTTAGGTTTGAATCCCTAAAGTGCATTCTTCTTTTACTAAGTAATTCTCAGGCCAGGAAAACCCAGGTTTTATGCCAAATTTACTAATGAGTAACTGATCAGGCCAGGAAAACCCGAGGAACACGGTTATGTTTCATCTCTTTTTACTAAATGAAGACTGGGTCATGCTCAAGATTCACATTAAACTATAATGAGTAATTGATCGGGCCAAGAAAACCCGAGGAACATGGTTATGCTTCATCTTTTCTGCTAAGTGATTCCTTGAGCCAGGAAAACTTGGGAATCATGCTAAATTTATAATAAGTAGTTGATCGAGTTAGTTTAACCCGAGGATCATAGCTACGTTTCCCTTCTGTCTCTACTGAGTGAAGATTGAGCCATGCTTGAGATTCGCGACAAATTTTACTAATAGGTGACTAATCGTGCCAGGAAACTAAGGAACACGGTCATATTTTAGAGAAGAAGCTCGACCTTTTGGGTTTTAATTCCTAAACTGACGGCTCGAGTAAAACTCACAGTTCAGGTATGTCATTCTTACTCTTTTTATTTACTATGCATGTTGCTTTTTTGAAAAATTATTTTAAAAAATTTAATTTTTTGAAAAACCAAGGGGGCAAACTGTGGACACTTTCAGTTTGATCAGCTCGCAATGAAAGCCCGATGATGAGAAAGTTTGAGTTTTAAATGCAAGGGGGGCCTGAGACTTCTCTAAAATTGACTATAAAAGCCCAAATACTAAGCCAAGCCCACAAAAAACTATGTACAAGCCCAAACACTAAGCTAAGCCCAAGCCTATTGCCTTCTGACCCACGGGCCTTGACCTAGACCCAGGCATCAATGAGGCAACGCCTCATCAAAGAGGTGCCTCCTAATCACACCCACTCTCTGCAGCATTAAATGCCATTAATGGCAGTGGTTGAAAGCCCAACTGGTGAGGATTTTATCATTTTTAAACATAAAAGAAAGGAAAAAAGGCAAGAAAGAGCTTAAGGAAGGAAAAAAGGTAATGGGAGAGGGTGAGAATGGATTTTTAGGAAATTAAAAAAGGAAAAAAAAGTGAGAGGCTTTAAAAAGGAATGTGGGGGGCATAAGAGAGGGGTTGCTTGGGGTTATTGAGAAAAAAGGCAATTAAAAAAACGTCTGGAAGAAAAAAAAGAGAAAAGATAGAGAGAAAAAAAGGAAGGAAGGAGGAAGAAGAAAGGGAAGGGACTTGGAAGCCTAAGGGACTTGATTCTTGAGAAGAAGAGGGAATCCACTTGTATTCAAAGTCATTTCTCCATCAACCAAGCTCAGAGGGCTCAGTTAGGAGCATCAACTCGTCCAATACAGTGAGTACCCTCATTTCTAAGTGTTTTCTTGAATTATATTACTCATTTAAAGTTATGGAGGAGCATGACCGCATAAGACATTGAATATTGATTATTAATATTTGTATATTTATTTTTGTTTCTTGTTTATTTGCATGTTTGTCACGTTTCTTAAGATCTAAGAAATGTAGAGTGTTCCTGCCTCTGTTGAAGAGGCGACGTCTCTTCATAGAGGCGTTGCCCCTTCATGATGAGGCGACATCTCTTCATAGAGGCGTTACCCCTTCATGATGAGGCGACGAAGGCATCACCTCCTAGTTAAGAAAGAGGCGTCACCTTTTTTACAGAGTCCTGTCTGATTATGCCTTGATTCTCCATCCGTATTTTGCATGTTTGACATGTTTTTCTTATTTAATTTGTTATATTTCTCGCGATTATATATGATTCTTATGTTGATCAATATTATTTCTATGTTATTTTCCTTCTTTTGTTACTTAGTGGATCATTTTATAAGTTTATGTTCATATATTTTTATGAATATTATATGTTGATGATTTGTAAATATTATTATTGTTATTATATGTAATTAACTTGTATGTGTTGCAGGAACTATTTGGTGACTTTTTATCACTAGATATTTACTTTGTTTATCATTTTTAGAGTTTTAATTTGTATAATTAATTAGTTTATTTTTGGGTTTATTGTTGGTTTATGTTTAGTATTTTTATATTTATTTGCACCAAAATTTGTAATCCTTAATCTCTCTCCCCTTTTATTTGAAATGAATTATTGTAAATTATTTTTATTTGTTTTATTTATTTATTTGTGATTAAATGCTGGGGATATAAGTCTGAAATGGGACTAATGTGCAAACTTGGGATAAAATATAAAATTAGAAATCAATCACGATTTGCATGTCAATAAGGAAATGAATTAATAATCAAAAGTAATAAAATACAAAACACACACGAAGGCTAATCGTAAGGTTGGGTAAGCATTCCAAAAACCCATACCCAGTTTCCAAAATCAATCTCTGATAATGGTTTCTAAGAACCTCTGTGGAATCTAGTTATTGTACAGTGTGTTTTGACTTTCATTCAAGTGATGACTTCATCTCCATTTTGAACTCCACTCCCACTATGTATTTCCTTGTGAGCTCCAAGCTCATACATTGTCTTGGTCATCAACACTTAAGCACACAACCAAACCACACCAATTACACATGGTTATAATTTAGTTAATTGAAATTTAATAACCACTAAACAAAATTTATAAATTTATTTAGTATTTTGCAACATTTTGCATATTTTTTAATATATTATATTATTTTTATATTATACAAATTTAATCAAGTAAAAACTCTTTTAAAGTAACACATCAATTTTAACAAAAATAAATATTGCTCGACTTTATTTAAAAAAAAAAAAAAAAAGAAGCTAATCATGTATTATTTATTGATATATTAGGAAATTATTAATTTACATATCAAATGTGCTTTAAAGAATTTTTATATAATTTTGCATTTTCTTAGATACTGAGTGAATTATTAATTTAGTACAGTGGTTGCAAGTTGAGACTAGCCAAAAATATTATTTAAAAGAGATTACTAATTCATCGAGTATTACTTTATTAGGATTTTACTACTACTAATTAATGTACAGAATCCAAGTGGAAATGATGATCTTTTTACACTACAGCGTGATTCAAATGCTTGCAAATTTTCACTAAGTTTTTAGTGTCGTTGGCAAAATTACTAACCGATATATGTTCTGTTAGTACATGCTCCTGCACCTGCACATCAATGGAATAATTGAACATACAAGGTGCACATCATACTACTAAATTAGAGCATCAATAACATGTCAGAATGTAGAAGTAAATGAGGAATACTTAAAAAGACACAAAACACCCTGGCATTAATTAGATACTCCTGAACTTGAAATGAGGAATACTTGAAAAGACACAAAACACCCTGGCATTAATTAGATACTCCTGAACTTTCAATTTACGTGTTAAAAAGCATATTAAGAACTGGTGAAATAACAATTAAGCAAAAACTTATTACAAAGAAATGCACAACGTAACCTGCAAAGAGATTAATTTAGGAAGATCTATATCCATTTTTTTCCTTCCAGCCAGATCTAAGATAACACTCGACAGCAGAAGCTCAGGAACTTCAGTTTTCAACAAGTATCTTGGGATAACCTGAAGCAGCAAGTCCCCAGAAAATGAACTTAACTAGACAGATAGGACATACCAACATATTAAACATGTGAATATAGTACCTCAGAATGATATATTGTTGCTGTAATTGATCAGAGGGCACACCAAGATAAATCCACATACCAAATGTTTTATCAATTCTCCCAGACTCCTCCAGCGGAGTTGCTTCAGCTAACATTGATTTAGAAACTTCATTCTATATTCATGGGCTAATGATACATTGTGTGTGTGTAACGTATGCAGGGGCGGGTCACCATCATAACTCAGGCATCAATATGTACATGCCAAAATTTTTAAATGGACCATTAGCAGCAGTTTACCTCTAAACTTCCTTCCCAATCTGAGGCACTTCTCCACCAGCGTGACCTTTGGAGTGAATCCACAAATAGCTATAAACTCTCTTGCTTAACAAGATGTCATTTCTAAATCAATAAAATATCCATATCTTCTTCCTATTAGAAGATGTTGATATATATATATATATATATGTCCACATTGAGATATAAACTGCCCATATAACTAATCAAAATATGAATCAGAAGTTAATAAATAAACAATGAATTGTTAAAAATTTATTAAATAAAATTGTAAAAGTTCAACTCTTTTTTTGTTATGGCAACAACTTTTCTTAGCACTAGTCCTTTCAACAATTCTATTTTTATTAAAGGAATGAAAGAGTTAAATAATAATTCATTTATGTACATACACCAAATTTATAATTGAAGAGTTAACGAAAAACAAAATTGATGGATGGTGCCATGTAACAAGAAATGAAAATTTAAAAATTTTCTTCCATCCCTCTCAATACAACACCTAAGAAAAAAATAAGAAATAACTAAAGGAATAGTGAAAAGGGACTAGCTTAGTGCACATGAGAATGGAGCACCAAGCTACAAAAATAGAAAGAGATATGATTGTAGTGTAATCCCAGTTGAACATCTATGTTAGGGTAACTTACGTTTAAAAAAAGGTCTTATTATTAAGTCAGTGACATGAACCACAACATTAACATAACTACAGTATTATAAAAATTTAAAGCTGCTTGTAAGCAGAAGCACAAATAAAGTTGGCCTTAGCCCATTTCAGGAAGACATGAGCCTTGCAGGAACAGTTAAAAGGAAGCAGAGTAGTAAAATATCCTTATCTCCGAGGAAAATGTAATTTAAAATGTTCAACTTTGCATAACAGTAAAGTTAACAAAGAAAGTGAGAACACACCTGGAAAATTTATAACAAGTAACAAAATAAATGCAAATACAAGTTGATCACCGTCGAAAAGCATTTCCATCACTTGCTTCAGACCTTCCTTGTGAATAATGTGCTCGACGGCGAACACTCTCCTCAATGGTTGAGCTTCCTCCCTTCTCAGTACCATAAACCATTCTTTGAGTAACATCTACAAAATTCCTACCGCTGGATATAACACTACGGGCAGCTTCCCGAGCATCATCTTCCTCAGCCTTCCTCAAACGCTTCCACCTTTGCTCTTCATGCAACTCTGCATCCTCCTGCATCTCTTGTAGCTTTGCAGCTCGTTCTTCTTCTGAAAGTTTAGGGGCAACATTATGTCGCTTACGGTGTGAATCATGATGACCTACAGCAGATGAATAATAAGATCTCGTTTCACTAAGACATCTGGTTTCCCTTTCATTTTTAATTCTGTTGGCAGAACTTCTAAATTCCCTTTCCATCCTCTCACCATCTGGATCTGTCTGATCTTTCACAGAATGCCTCTCATTGTTGAACTTATCACGTTTCTTCTTGACAGCACTATGTCCATCATTTTTTGCAGAATTGAAGTCTGAAAAGCTATCAGGAGACAGATCCCTATAGTTGGAACCACTGTAGCCATGTTTCTTTTTTTGACTTTCCCTTGATTTGTTATCCAAAACCCCTTGTGCTTTATAGTAATCATCATCATATTTAGACCTCTTGTGAGAGCTTGTATTTCTAGTCTTTTCCATTCCATCATGAACATCTTTTGAATCTGATTGTTCAACGAATGATAAATGCTTGTTATGCTTGTTATGCTTTGTATCTCCATGACTGTGCTTTTTTCGATTTTCCTTCTTATTTTGAGCCTTCTCCTTTTTATTTGCTTCAACCTACAAAAAGAATAAATATCAGTACGATGAGGAAACTGATTGTTGATACTGAACTTTTTTTCACTATTGCATAGCATTACTTCAACAAAATTCATGTGATTATTGTCTATTCACTTCTCATCTATATTTTCTTCCATAATATCAATTAATGATTTTTTTTTCCATCTAAATAGAGTTGTGTAGATGGTGACAAAAGAAAATCCTTTGATTAGGCAATAGTATGATTCGTGTTAGTCAAAGCTTTGGGATCAACCTGATATAACAGGAGTCTAAAGGATAAAACTCCAAATTTTCAATTGGTATTAAATACAGAAGAAAAAGCCATTAGAGGATAGAGTTAAGGGCACAAAGTTTACAATTGTGGATGTAACAATCCATCAACAAACAGAAATGCTTTCGTCTTTGACCTCACATTGAAATTCTAATTCAATTGAACCTATTTCGAAAAATAACTTCATAGTTGCTACAATCAAATAAACGGGCAAGGTATTTTTAACAAATGATTTCCATAAATGAAATGATTTTGCAAGAGATCAATTCAAGTGATAGGGCATCTGAGAATTAGTGTTTTTTTTTTTTTTAAGTCAAAATCAAAGTTGTAAGAATTTGTTTTTAAAGCCAAAAGCAAACTTGTAAAATAAAAAAATTAAAAAAAAAAAAAAAAAAAAAAAGAAAGAAGCAATGCTGCAACACAGGACAGATAACCAAGTTGTAAGAATTTGTTTTCAAAGCCACAAGCAAACTTGTAAATAAAAATTTAAAAAAATGCTGCAACACAGGGCAGGTAACCAATGTAAAACAGATTACCAGTAATTAAAAAAAGAAGAGAAGATTACTGATTTGCGAATGAGGGACATTTGGACAGGGTTGTTCTTTATGCGGGCAAGGGCTTCCTGCTCCCGCTGGCGAATCATTAGCAAAGGATCAGAATGGAGTTTCCTCCACGCGTCATTGGCTGAATGAGGCTTGTCCTCGAATAAGGCTCCTGGAACAGAGGGCTGCTTGGCAGCGGAAGACGAGGAGGCCTCGGCGGTCTTGTTAGTGGTTGGAACAGTTTCTTCAAAGGCCTTGAACGCTACTCCCGACCCCCCAGCAGAAGTAGAACTGCCCTTTCCTACAGCTAATCCGGAATCGTAAAGAAATTCCAATCTCTCCTGTCTCCTGCCCAGAGGAAGAAGAAATTCAATGAACCCTAATCAGAAATTTATATCAACAAAAAAGAACGAAAAAAATTTTAAAAATTGAGAAGAGCAACCCTTACGGAACGAGACCGGCTTCTTCTTGGAGAAGGCGAAACTCAGAACGCTCACGTTCGTCCTGAATCTGCTTGCGGAGCTCTTCCAATTTCTTCTGCTCAGCCTCATGCTTCTGCTCCGCCTTCCACACGTTCTCAATATTCCTCAGGCTCCCTGTGTGCCATCCCTTCTTGTTCAGAAACTTCAACGCCATATCTTCACACCTCCAGATCGATCTGCGGTCACTTACCCAAATACCCTCCCAAGAGGCGGCCTGCCCAAATTATAGTTTAAGCGTCAACAACTCTGAAGCACCAAAGCTTCCTTATCACAACCAGCAATCCACTCCTCAGATTCACTTTCAAAATGCACAAATAACACCAGATCATCCACCATAAAATTACAGTTCAACAGTTTATAAAATCTCATCCATAATAATTGGTTCGAAAAAAAAAATCTCACTAATAATAATAATATTATTATTATTTTAATTTATTAATAGCCAAATTCCCTAATTATATTTTGAAGTCAGCATCTGACTTTAATTTTTTTTTATCTTAACAGAAATTTTTTTATTTTAAAATTAGATGATATCATATTTTATTTTAAAATATTTTTAATTAAACCCTATAAGTAGTTAAATAAAAAAATTATTTAAATTAATAAATAAATTGATAAATTTTTTAATTATATATCACTCCATTATAGAGTTTTAAAAATTTTCAAACTTATATACTTATTTTTTATTTTTTAAAATTTTTTTAAATTTACTTAAATTTTTTATAAATCTAAACATTTTTTATAACTCTACAATTAAATTATATGTATTTCAAAAATTTCATCAATTTTAATGGTTAATTTAAATATTTTTTAATTAGTTAATCGTTAAAATTGATTGATAAATAAAATTTTATTATTAAACTATTAAAATTAAATTTATGATTAAAATTGATGAATTTTTATATGAATATCACTTTATTTAAAAGTTTTCAAAATTTTTGAGTGTAAAAAATTTTTAAAAAATTTTAAATAAAAGCTAAAAGAATTTTAAATTTTTTCTAAAAATTATTATGTAGGTTTAAAACATTTAAATTTATAATTATATAGTATATATGTTTTCAAAAATTATCAACTTTATTTATTAATTTAAATAATTTTTCATTAGTTAAACATTAATATTAATTGATTTATAGAAATTAATTGTAAATATTTTTTTTAAGATAATGCCTAATATAATCTAACTTTGAAAAAAAAAATCCTATTAGAATTAAAAAATATATTAAAATTAAATATTGACTTAAAAATGTAATTGAGAGTCCAATATAACCCTTCAACCTACTCTAATTTATCCTTATTTTGTTCTCTTTTATGTTTATGTTACATAATAATTTAATTATTTCACAATAAAAGTAATTAAAATAATTTTTTAAACAGGTAACTAAAAATGAGAGGACACGTATATGGAAATAAATCTTTTTTACTTTTTGTCCAATTTCGTAAACTCTTATTTTTCATAAAATTAAAAGTTTTATTTTATTATTTAATTGTTTTAAAGTACTTTCATTGTAGAGTGTCCGTTAGATTACACGGTTAAAACGTTTCTACAAAATTATCATGATTTTATAAAGTGTGTTATATCTCTGAAAGAGCGTATGTGTTGTGTGTATTTTATATAATTTAAAAGAATATATTTATAGTGTTTGCAATGTAGTGTCCCTCATTCTTCGGAGTGAGGGAGTGGATTGATAGATCCTATATTAGTTATGAAGTGTGTGTATATTTGGATTATATGGGTTATCACGTTTTTATAAAAATTGTCATGGTTTTATGAACAAGTATGTTTTGTCCTGAATCCAATGGGTGTTTTATAAAATTCAAAAAATATATATATTGACACGACCCGAATTCAGGACACGTGATCGATACTAAGGAATGAGAAAGCATAAAACTACCGAATTCTGTAAAAAATCTTAAAAGAAAAAAAAACGCAGAATATTTAAACTTTGAAACCTTAAAATAAATAATTAAATTACAATGCACATTATCAAACTGATTTTTCTCAATATAATTTAAATCATAATATCATAGTGCATAAAATAATTAAACTTCAGTTATACAATAATGTCTCAATATACAATATTATCAAAACATGATGTCTCAAAATAAAATGTGCAATTATACAGTTTACTCTACTGCAATACACGAAAATAAAATACAATTCATCTAAGTAGACCTACGTAGAATAGCCAGTGATGAGATTACATGGTGAAGAGAAGTAGGCCTAACAGAAAGTCTCAAACTCCTGAAAAAAAATAAATTGAAGGGAGTCAGACCTCACTGAGTAAGTTAATAAGAGAGCTCTATGATTTGAAAACCTTTTTGAAAACCGTATAGACGTAGCAAAAATAATTTATAATATATATACATATATAGCTTTTGAAAAATTTCAGTAGAACTCTAAACTCAATTATAAATTGCCAATTGGGCCCACTTAATCCAAATGGACTGTTGGTCCCCAATAGTAAAGACATCAACCGAGGCAGCAATCCGCAGTCATCCACTTAATCCAAACACATGACATTGGCGGTTCCCGAGAGCTAAGACATCCACCGAGACAACTATCTCAGTCCATTCTTAACTTTTCACATCACTGGCGATCCCCGAGAGCAAAGGCTTCCACCAAATGACCCGTCCCAATTTATAAACACAACTCATACATATATTGGATCCATCTCTCAATCTCCACCATGTGCACATAGTCCTGATAAAACCCACCAGGTAGCCCATTCTATCAAAATTTCTCAAAACTAGTTTTTTAAATAAATAAATAAAATTCTCGATAGCAGCATTTACTTCCAATCGATAATGTAAATAATACTAAAAATATGAGCGCATGCAATTTAAAGAAAACACATGCATAGATTAATTTATTAACTTCAGGATGAGCGAGACGGCTAACGACCATACGTCTGCCTCAATCAGAAGCTTCCGCTCCGGTACTCTTTAAAAAATAACATATTTATTTTTAAAATCATACTTATGGAATAAGAAAGGAAATTAATAAAATTACGAGACTCTAGAATGATTCAGGAAAAACTGAATAAGACTCGATATATTGGAATACCCTAATTTATGCTAAAAAATTATGGAAGATGTCACATTTTAAGAGAAAATCTATCGAAATTTTGGCAGAATCTATCCTGTAAAATGGACATCTCTCTACCGTAGGTAGAGTCATTCCTGCACAGAAAAACGCACTTAACCATACTCGGATCGGCTCTCCAATACTGCATTTAGCCCGACCGTATTCACAACCCAACCAAACAACACAACTTAATTCTAATTAATAAAATTCACATTTAATTACTTAAATAGTTTAATTATATAATAAATTAGTTTAAAACCCATTTTATTACCAAAATAATATATAATATATTATTTGAAAAAAAAATTCGAAAGTAAGTATTTATTAGTTAAAAATAGTAAATAATCTTAAAAATCATTTTAATTCCTCAAATAATATTAAAACCAATTAAAATATAGTATTTAGCCATAATTAGTACAAAATTACATTTTACCCCTATAATACAAAAATATACATAATATCCTATTATTACTCAAAAATTCCCTAAAAATTATATAAATGCATTAAAATTATTTTTTCAACATATATATTATTAATATTAATTAAAACACAAATTTAAACCATTTTTCCATCAAAAATCCAACTCTAACCTAATTATTCAATTTTGACATAAACTATAAAAATTCATAAAAATTATATAATATTCTCAAAAATTAATTTCTCAACACTAAAATTAATAACAATATATAATATCACTAAATCAACCAATTTTATAATTTAATAAATTAATTTACGAAAATTAATAAAATAATAATAAAATATTCTAAAATTCACAAAAATCAAAATAAATTCCAAAAATCATACAAAAATTTATAGAGGTAGATTAAGTTACTAGGAATCATATTTGTAAAAGAAGTTTGCAAGATTCAAGCTAGATCAAGCTAAAAAAATTTGAAACCCTAGAACTCCATAAACAAAAATCAATAAAAACTCAATCAAATGGAGATTAAAACTTAAACTAAGCTTGAATTAGTGCTCACTGGTGCAAGAGGAAGAGAAAGACACCAGAATCAAAGAAAATGGTGACTGGAAGTGATGGAGGCATAGTGAAAGGGAAAAATTGGACGGTGCAGGGAGGATGAGCTATGTGTGTTTTTAAGTTGGTTTCTTGCTTCTTCTCATTTTTTGGTCCATCACGTTTTCTTCTTTTTTTTTTTATGTTATATTGTGTGTGTGATGTTTTAGTATATGGGTATGCATGCATGTATGTGTTCATTATTGCATGCATGTGTGTGTGTGTATATATGTATATTTTTATGTGGTGGAGATTTGTTTACATAAAATATTGTTATTATAATATAAAGTTTTATATATATATATATATTCACACATATAATAATAGACACACAGATATGCAAATTAAACTCACATAAAATAACACTTAATCATAATGATAATTCTAATAAAATAAATAATAGAATTTGATAAAACAATAATAAAATTAACAATGCTCTAAATTAAATATTATTAAAATAGTTTTATCCAAAATAATAATTGTAAATAATGCAAATTAAATGTCCAAAATAATAAGTTTCAAAATAGAATATCTACATAGAAAAATATAATTAAACATAAAATAATAAATATTAACCACAAAATAATTAAATATAACTTTTAAATTTATTAATATTGCATATCTCACTTTAAAATAAATTAATTTAAAAACTAGGATTATTACATATATATTTATGTGAACTAAGCCTGATGCCACTTAAAGTATGTTATGTTATGCTCTGATATTACTTGAAGTAGTGAGCTATTATGGATAACTTCATTAGTATACAACTAAGCCTTACAAATAAATAAGCAAGTTTGAAAACAAAAACTTAAACATAATCGAGAAATTTTTTTTATTTGTCTTATGTTGAAATATGGAAATATTTTCCATAGTAGCTTGCTTTGAAGTGGGCCACTTAAAATAATAGGGGGGGGGGGGGGGGGGACGGGGGTATTACTAAAAAGCCAACAAAAAAAAATTGCCCCCCATGTAAGCAGGGGGGGCAATTTTGTTAAAAAAATAATAAAAAAAAAGTGAGCCACTCTGTAGCGGCCCGCTATATCTATCAACGCCCATTGAAATAAATTAATGTAGTTTGAAGTATAAAGTATAGAAATATAAGAAAAATGTTTATATCACTTTGTTTTCATGAAAAACTAATGTAAAAATAAGTTGGAAAACAACATAGGCTAGTACATAAATCGTGTTGAGTATATTGATGTATATAGTGTCTAACATTGTTGGAAACACGAACATGTTATAAATTGAGTAAGCATTTCGTCCAAAAGTTACATGAGAGTGTTACAAGCAATGTTCAGTGGATTTCAAATTTCCAAAGATATACATGGGCAAGAACTTGGGCGTGTTAGAGGATGTTAATAGACATAGTCGTGTATTCAAGTGTGTTATGGAAAATATATGCAAAGCTTGTTTTAAGTTGTAACCATTCAATGAATGGTTATGACCTTTCATTGAATGACTATATTTTAAATTAAAAAAAAAAACAAATAATCCTATAAATACACATCTCATGCACATTTAAAGAGTGATGATTAACTTATTTGTTCTTTCTCTTCCATTTATTCTATATATTTTTAAAAGGTTCTTGAGAAAACTTAAAAGTTTTTGCTATTTTAAGTTTTTATGCTTTTTTGTATCCTAAAAGTGTTTTGCCATCCAGAGCAAACGTATAGTGGAAATGATAAACAATTAAAAGAAAGTGATTGTATCATGCCTCAAAGCCATAAATACATCCACTTCCTTAACAATTTCAAGTGTTTATTTTCATTTGGTCACAATGAATATAAAGTTTGATTCTGCTTTCAAGATTATAAATCAAGAATTTATGAAGGTAGATAGATTTGATGGGACTAACTTTACCCACTAGAGAGACAAAATATTATTCTTCCGTACCGCTCTAAAAATTGTCTATGTGTTAGATAAGAATTTATCTCCACTTCCTTCACCTCAACCTAATGATGATGAAGAAACAAAACAAGTAAGGAGGAAGTGTGAAGATGATGAATTTCTACGTAGAGGTCACATTCTCAATTCCTTAATGGATTGTCTTTATGATTTTTTTTTTTCATGAACTCCCCACAAAAAATTTAGACTACAATAAAGACAAAGTACAACATAAAAAAATAAGGTGTTGATAAGTTTCTTATCTCTAAATTCTTTGATTTTGCTATTTTTTATAATCATTCAATTCTAGATCATGTACATGAACTTTAAATTCTAGTTTTAAAACTTAAGAATTCGAAGGTTGATGTTTCTAAATCATTACAAATTGGTGCTATAATTGCAAAACTTCCTCATAGTTAGAATGAATATAGGAAGAAGTTGTTGCATACTATTAAAAATTTTACTTTAGATCAACTCAAAAAACATTTAAGCATTGAAGAATAATCACATGTATATGAAAAGAAATTTGTTTCTAAGTCTAGTCATAAAGTGAATACATTGATAAAAAGAATAAGAACCAAAAGAATAAAAGAAAAATTCTTAAGGTTGGTTCTTCTAAGATTTCCAAGAAAGGGAAGACTTATTATAATTATGGAAAGAAAGAGCACTTTAAAAATGATTGCAAATTAAAGAAGAAATAGAAATTAAACAATTCTATAACTATAACTAATAGTGTTATTGCTATTGAACAAGATATTATAGAAATTCTTGCTATGATTTCTAAATTGCATATTGAAATAATGACAAAAGTGCATTTAACAACAATAAACAAGTCAAATGATTGGTAGTTTGATTTCAGTACTACCATCCATATTTGCCATAATAAATCTTTATTCAAAAACTATAAAGAGGTGGAGGATGGACGTGAAGTTAATGGAAAACCACAATACTACAAAGGTTCTTGGAAAAGAAAGCATTAAATTAGTTTTTACTTTAGGAAAGAAAATCTTACTTGTTAATGTGTTGCATGTTCCGGAAATTAGAAAGAATTTGATTTCTGCAACGTTACTTTGTAAGAAAGGAGTTAAGGTTGTGTTAGATTTAGATAATTTAATTTTAACTAAAAATGGGATTTTTGTTAGGAAGGGTTATTCATATGATGGTATGTTTAAGCTAAGTGTTGTTCATGTTAATTATAAAAGTAATAATAATACACATGCTTCTGTTTATATTGTTATTTTTATCATTATGGCATGTTCTTTTAGCTCATATAAGTTTTAGAACATTAAAATATATGGCAAAACATGTTTGATATCTTATGTTCATGAGCTAAGCCAACATGTAAAGTTTGCATTCAAGCAAAAATGACTAGGAAACCATTTCATAACATTGAAAGAATATATAATTTATTAGAAATAGTACATTTTGATATATGTGAATTAAATGGTTTGTTAACTAAAGGTGGTAATGGATACTTCATAGCATTTATTGATGATTTTTCAAAATTCACATATGTGTACTTGATAAAAACTAAGGATCAAGCTTTTGATATGTTTAAGCTTTATAAATCTGAAGTTGGAAATCAAAAGGATATGAAAATAAAGATCCTAAGTAACCTTGGCCATTGTTTCAGAACCATTAGTTCCAGTTTCATGGTTCACGAAATCAAGCCTTAGCTGATTCCGAACCAAATTTTGGTTTTGGTTCTAAACTTTTTTATTATTTTTTAATTTTATAATTATATTGTAATAATTTAATATATTGTAATAATTTTTAAAATAATTTAAATTAAGCTAAAAACACTAATGTAATTAAAATTTGAAGTGAATAAATTTTAAATAAAAAATTAATTAAAATTAATAATGAAAATAATAAAAAATTAAAGGGCTGGAACTTAATTTTTTTACCAAAATTTAATTTTCCTACATATCCTCTTGGGGCTTAGAGGAATCAAAGCTAACATAGTTCTCTTACCTTTGAAAAAGAATTTGATACCATTTTACCTTATTAATTTAGTTGCTACCAATACCGAAAGTGTCACGACCCAAAACAGGGGCCATGACCGGTGCTAGGGAACGGGAATTCTTTCGAATTTGGAACCCGTAGCAAGCCTAAAATAAATAAAAACATACAATAATAATAATAATATAATTTGCAACGGAAATAAAATCATAAATGATTAAATAATAATCTACCACGGGATTTAGATCAACAACTCATTATATATAAATAAACTTTTAATACAAATCCAGTTCAAATATTTAAAGTATATAACTCATACAATATAATATGAAACCCCTTTAATAATTTTACAACTACTGCAGTGTCTAGATTAATAAAATAAAACTCAAGTGAACAGTTTACATAATGAAGCCGGGGCAGAAGAAATCCGGCGTACAGGTCTGCTACTGAGGTCTGATGAAGATGACTCTCTTGAAAAATAGTCAACGGAGGGGAGTCAGACCTCACTGAGTGAATTACTATAATATATATACATGCATACTAAATGTCAATGCACACAGTCAAAAGTATATATAATATATATGTATACAAGCAAATACACTCAGATGCAATAAAATCATTTTATATATTTTTATTGAAAATCACTGTTTATGAAGGATCAAATAGAACCCTAGAAAATCGCAACCTCAAACAGTGTTAGACAACACTCTAGCCATACAGGCTCACTTATTCCAAATTTAATCACTTATTCCATTTGGATAGTAGACTGGCCCCGAGACACTAAGTCAACCGAGCTCCAGCAATCTAACTGTCAGTGTGATTGGCCCCGAGACACTTGGTCAACTGAGCTCCAGCAATCACACTTTCAAATCATACCTCAGACATTAATTAATCATATCCAATCAATATCCTCAAACAGGTTAGTAATATAGCCTAAATACTATCGGTGTACCGATACGTACTTGGTCCTAGTGCTGCCCACTAGGTAGCACGTTCTATTGATATCCTTCATTGAAATATAAAACATACATTCATAAAAATAAATGATGCATGAATTTAAATATAATAGCAACAATAACCATATATATACTATAAATATACCAAAAGTAAACCATGTATATTTCGAGTATATATACGTCAAATAAATCCAATTAAATTACAAAATAAACTAGAAATATATTTGAAAACATTTTAAACATAATTCATTAATAAAACATGCATATAGTTTAAAAATATACCAAAGATAAACCAAAAGTAAACCAAAAATAAACTAAAATAAACTCAAGAACTAATTAATACCATTATGCATTTTTAGTCAAAATAAAACATAAATTTCTAAAATCATGCATCCTAGAGCATATATACATAGAATAGTAACTCACTATTTATTGCGCTCCTCGAGATGGATCCGACGGGCCTGGTCCACTAGGCCTCGATCTCGATGCAACTAAATAAATATATAATGACAGGAATCAGAATAAATCTAACAGAAGTTCTAAAGACTCGATCTAGATTACTAGACACAAAATTAAATCGGAATTCGACCGGACATCACGTTTTATGAGAATTCTACCGAAAATTCAGCAGAACCTCCCTTATACAACGGATATCTCTCTACTCAAAGAGTAGAGCCGGCCCTGCAAAGAAACGCACTTTGAAAATAAACACAAAACACATCCACAATCCCTCAGTCGGACTCCAAACTACAAATCACCGACCGAGGTCCACAATTCACAGAGTATATACAAAATACTGAAAATAGCCTTATATAATAAAAATACATTTTATAAGTAGAAATTACGTAATTAACCCTAAAACACAGTAAAAACCGATAAAAACTCATTTTATTAGAAAAAAATCGTATATTATATATATAATTGAAAATAATTTACGAAAAATAGTTTTAATTAGTTAAAATACTAAATAATTTATAGAAATCATTTTTATACTTAAATAACTATTAAAACCAATTTAATTACATTTTTAGCCAATTTAGGATAAAATTACCAAAATACCCCTATATATATAAATATACTAAAATTAATTCAAAAACTCACCAAAAAATAATATAATTACACAAAATTTATTTTCTCAACATATATTTCAATAATATCACTAAATAAACTCAATTAACTAATTAATTTCAATTAAACACATAATTAACCCTATTTTATCAAAATTGCATAAACTTAATAAATTCAAAATAAATACATAAAAATTCACAAAAATTAAAAATAAATTTCTATAATTCATTTCAACACCTATATTTATCCTAAAACACAATTTCATAATTTAATTAATTAATTTTCAAAAATTAGAAAATAATAATAAAATAATAAAAAATACCCAAAAATCAAAATAAATTCCAAAAATTCTACAAAAATTCACACATGAAGATTAAGCTAAGGGGAGCAATATTTGTTAAGGAATTTTTCATGAATCAATCAAATTGAAGCTCAAAAAAATCAAGAACCCTAATAGGCCGAAATTGCAAAATCGAAACCTAGACAAATCTAGACCATTTTAAGTGAAACAAAGCTTGGAATCACACTCACCAGAGCTCAAGGAGAAGATAGTGACCGGCAGTGTCGAAAACGGTGGCCGAAAACACTGTGAATGACGGTGAGAAGAGTTTCGGGTTTCCGATGGTTTCGAGCTCCTTCGACGCCGGAAACGGCTGCAGCTGGTGGCGGGGAAGGTTGAGGAAGAAGGTGGCACGCCGGGAGGCACACCGACGGCAAGAAAATGGCATGACAGGCGATGGGTTGGCGAGGAGGGCGACCGAAGATGGTGAAGAGGAGTCGAGGGCATGAAGTGTAATTTTGGCAAACTATATATATATATATATATATATATATATATATATATATATATATATTAATAACTTTATTAATTTATATTAAAATATATTAATATTATACTTAGAAAAATTACACACCACATGTATAAAATAAACAATATATATATACATATACACATGTTAAATAATTAATCAAAATTAATTTATATAATATATATATATATAAATATACATAATTAAAATAATTACTAAACCCTAATTTAATTTAAATACGTATACTTGCATGTATATGTATATATTTTAATACGACCCTTAAAAATCATGCATGAACTCATGCAATTTCGTAAATCTATTTAAAATAATTAATATTAAATAATTTACGTGTCAATTTTTCCGAAAATAAAATTCTTGAGAAAATTTTACGTAAGGTACTTAAAATAATATAAAATAATTAAAAATTAGTTTTAATTAAATAACAACTCATAAAATATCATAAATATATACAAAAATTATTAACACTGTATATCCCGATGCAGTATAAAAATATTTAAAAACTCGGGATATTATAGAAAGTTCCTTCGGTTCCAATTGTTGCCATCTCTACAAATTCATCACCATCATTATCCCTCTTAATTTCTTAATCTCGTATAGCTACTCTTGTCTAGTCATCAACACATGTTTGAACTTTAAGTGATTCAGGAGTCATGGTTGAGCATGTATCATCCAAAATACTCCCTCTTGCTTTAAAAGCTTACTCAACAACAATTGTTCAGACTAGACTTGCTAAAATTTGTTTAGAAATTTTAGCTAATATTGGATATGTATTTTGATGTCGGTTCCACCATTTAAGAACTGGAAAATTCTTTACCTATTGTGTTGTCACCAAACTCAAAAGAAGTCATTAGATAGATGTCAAGTTCAGGTGCTCCTGTTAATCCTCTGGTTTTTTTCCAGTCATTGAAGTAATACATGATCACCCATACTTGAACTTGACATGTAGGTTGAGAAGAAGATGAAACATCACCATATTGCATTTTAAATTCATTAAATAATTATTCTAAAACTGTTCTAACATCATGAATAATATTATCAATATTAATTTCAAATTTATCAATATTTAAACATCCATAATACGTACTTAAATAATTAGCTAAACCATCCAATTTAATTTTTGGATCAAACACACATGCAACAAGATTAATTAATGGAATCATTTTAAAGTAATTTAACCATTTATTTTTCATTAATAATATTGATTCTTTTAAAACTAAGTGAGTCTCATACTCTTGCAAAGCACCGACAATATTAATACATTAAATTAATAATAAATGAGATGTTGGGTAATATACTCCAATTAATGTGTATGTTGTATCTTTAAAAACTTTTAAAAGATGTAAAATTTTTTGACAAACTTCCCAATTTTGTGGAAATAAATTAAGTTGTAAAACCTTGTTATTGATAAATATACACAATAATTTTTTATATGAAAAAGACTCATCTGATAATTCATTTATTGAATTCCAATGAATCAGAAAATCTCTTAGAAATCTTTATGGTTTTTTTTCCATTTTCTCGACAAAATTTTGCCCACATTTTTATTACTTGTTTATGTTTCCATAAAAAATGCAATTGCTTTTTCTATTGGTTGTAAACATACATCCAATGACCTTAAACCATCTTATACACATAAATTTAAAACATGTAAAACACATCGAATATGAAAAACTTTTCCTCCAATATTTGTTTGAAAAATATTTTGGAGGTCAATTATAAATGCAATATTCCCAATGGCATTATTAAAAGATATATAATTTTTTTTTACCAAACTATATTCTTGTAAAATATTTTGAATAATTCTAAAATTATTTTCAGAGGAATGCCGATAATTAAAAACACAAAATGCAATAATTTTCTTTTGTATTTGCCATTCATTGTCAATCCAATGACAAGTTATTCCCATATATGAGTGTTTTTATCAATGATCACTCCATATATCATAACAAATTGATACATGTCCATTTAAATTTAAAAGTATTTTATGCAATTCTTATTTTTAATATAATTTATAAAAAGAACGTTTTAAAGTATTTCTAGGTATACAATTTGCATATGAATTAAATGCATTTTGACAATACTTAATAAATCTGACTTTCTCACCAAAATTAATGAATAAATGTTCCACAAAAATCATTTGAGCTGATTCAAATTTATTAGTGTCATCCGAATATTTAAATGATTGAGATAGAGTAGAAGAAGAAACTGTGTACCTGAAAATTTGCATTTATTGTTTTTCACTCCAATTTGATTGGGATGCTTGTTGGATAAATGTCGTCGAAATTTTTCGTATCTACCTCCAACTTTATATGTGTAATTTTTTTAACAATAGTTACAAATTACATAATATGAGCCATCCGAAATTTATTTTTTCTTGAAATGCACTTGAAAAATATCAGATCCTTCTCGAACTCTACCTCTCATTTGTTGAAATGATTGTGATGGTTGCACTTGTTCTTGTGAATTAAAATTGGTGATTATTTCTTCCACCAAATTTTCTTTAGTGTCTGCAAATTCTTCTTATAAATTATCCATCATATTGTCTAAATCAACAATAGATGGTTGTGATTGATCCTCAAATTGACATCTTCTTCTTCTACTTGAACTTGCTATTTGATTTAATGAAAATAATAGATTTATGGAGAAAACAAAAATTGAAAAACATTGAGGAAATAATAAGAATAAAATGAGTAGAAGTAGTAGTAGTAATAATAATAATAATTATTATTATTAAAGAGTAATAATAGTAATTAGAGAGAGTAGTGTAGTGAGTAGAGATTAATAAGATTATAAAAGAATATTGAGAATGAAAATTGAGAGAGAATGAATGAGAGTATGTATATATATGTATTGTGTAGTGTATATGAATAATTGTGAAAACAATTTAGAGTGGGGGAAGGTATTTATAGAAAAAAATTTATCTTAAAATGACCATATTATCTTAAAAATATAAATGTTATTAGAGGTAATTTAGACATTTAGTAATTATTATATTATATATAATTTAATTAAAAAAGTGATTGTTGCATCCCTGCAACGATCACATTACATTTCACATGTTAAATTGAAATGTTGTAATGGCCTACACATGTTACATTTCAAAAGGGCCTTTTTCTGTTTATTTGTTTTTCTTCGGTTTATAATTGTGAACTGACGATTTGAAACCAGAACTACCGGTTCACTATTCAAATTTTTTTTAACGGGCCTTCCCTTGGTTCAGGCCTAATTATAGGTTTAACTGGTTTAAGCCCGACTTTGTGTTTGACCAGTTCCGAGCTTGAATTGGTTAGGGCTAATCCTAAGGAGTAATAGAGGTTGTGAGCACTTTCTCATTGAATTTTCTTCTTTTTTTTTTAAGAACATGGAATGGTACATCAAACAAGTGCTCCATATACTCCATAACAAAATGGTATTATTAAAAGGAAAAATAGGGTGTAGTTGGACTTGGTTAATGTCATGTTAATGAATGTAGAGTTACCAACAAAGCTATAGGGAGAAGCTTTACTTACTACTTGTCATTTACATAATAGAATACTCTTAAGAAAATATAAAGTTTCAGAATATGAGTTATAGAAAAAGAGAAAACCAAACTACTTGAGTTATCTTAGAGTTTGGGAATGTTTGGCTAGGGCTGGCAATTCATGTTAGCGAATCATAAATGGGTCATGTCGAGACAATAAAAAAACACAAATGTGGCTAACCTGAGCATGACCCATTTAACTAATCCTGCCAAACCTGTAAACCCAAACATGGATACGTTTAATTAACAGGTTACATGACATGACCCATTTAACATATATAGGTCTAAATGTGTTAAGACATGTTTAACACATATACACTTTGACACATTTAACATAGTTACGTTTTGACACGTTTAACACAGATACATTTTGACACATTTAATGCAGATACGTTTTAACACTTTAACACATTTAATACCAAATTACAAAATAAATAAAAAAACTAATTAAACATACAAATCCTAAATAATAATTTGAGTTTAAACATCCATAAAAATTCTAAATACCATTACAATATTTTAAATTTCATATAAAACGTTAAATTATTCAACAACATATAAAATAACAATGATATTTTTTTTTTCAATTTCATAATTCCCATTTTCTTCAAGATCTTGATCCTTCCACCTAGTATATACATAAATGTGTTAATTTGCACATTGTTTTCAAGTAAAATAATATAATACAACTACGATACATTGATATCATCAAGTAAAGAAACCAACATTTATGCATAACAACAATAATTTAAAACCATCTTAATATTACCAAATATAAAGTGAAAAAATATAAAAATAATCACACTTTCAGAGTTAAAGCCTTGAATAGAAACACTTGAATCCTTACTAACATTCAATGACATAATGTCTTTTGTGAGGTCACACCAATCTCTTCCCTAAAGGAAACAGAAATATTAATAAGATAGTAATTATGTATATACACTTATAACTTTAAGTAATTAAATAAGCTTTTTTTTTTAAAAAAAAATCAAACATAACATTTAAGAAAAATATGGAACAATAGGAAATTCTCCATGATAATATTTTAAAGTTGCATAGGAAATCAACAACAAAATCTAGCAACTTGAGAGGGATAAGATTCCAACAGTAAGGAAACCTAAGATAATAGCATGATGATTAAATCACAATAATCATTAATCACAAAAAGAAGATAACTCTATTGTAGTCTAACCTCCCAAAATATGATGCCCAGTGAAGTGCTATTTTTCCTTGTGCATCCCTAAAATTAGGGTTGTAAGTGTTAGTGATATGCACTAAGTCAATCATGTATGACCATGTTTTGACTTTATCATTTTATTTAATAAAGAGGCATTTTTCATGATCATTTTGTGTTATGATAATTACTTGAATAGTCAATTCTTACTAAGGTCATCAAGTATGTGACTTGATAGTAAAACCTTTAGATTAAATATAAGTTCTATTCAAATTATCCCTAGTCATAACAATGTATTATGACTAGTATGGTATTGATTGATGATTATGTTTTACTAATAATAAATATAAAATATTAAGTCAACTTATAGGTACTTATTTGAAAAATAAAGTGCGGGATTGACCCATAATGAGAATACCACATAGATAATTGTCATAAGTAATTCTCATCATAATAATATTGGCTTAGTTCTCTAACATTAAAATCATCATGCATTTCTACATAACTATTTTGTATTTTGATGCAATCTTACATTATCTTTAACCGCATGATAAAATAGGTTGTTGTTGGGTATAAAATGAGTTATATGAGGAATGTGAGTGATTGAGAAGGAATTTTTTCCTCATTTAATATAAGTAAGATATCTATGGGGCCCCTTGATAAGATAGATTGAGGAAAATGTATGGCCATGCTAAAGTAAATTGATAAAGAGTTATCATTCTCAATCTTCTTGGAATCAAGAAATTATATGATTAAATTCTGTAAGGATGACATAATATATGCCTTATATTTAATCAAGATATCATATGACAAAGGGACTAGAATATTCACTGTATATTAGGTTATGTTGGATTATTGACTTTACAAGACTTGGGTAGTCATAATGTCTTGCTAGAGGCCACTTATGACTTATAGGCCTAAATAGAGATTTAAGGCCCACTGCCAACGTCATGTGAACCTATAGGGTCACACACTTTGAACAAGCCCAAAATGAATAATGGTTTAACAAGCCCAAAATAAGCTCTGTGGAAATAAATAAATAAAATATTTATTTATTTATTTAAGATAAAGGTTATCTTAAATAAATAAAATATTATTTATGATTTAATTTTGAATAAAATCAAAATAAGAATAAGTGAGAAATTATCAAAAGGTTGTTTGGTAAGTGAAACCCTAATTTAAATGTCTATAAATTTGTTATATTCTCTAAGGTTTTACACACTCTCATTATTCTGCCACTAAAATTGTTTTCTCTCCTTTTATAAAACAAAACACAAAGTTCTTTTTATTCTTGATTTGTGAGAAATCAAGAGAAGGTGCTAGCACATAAATATTCATTTTTTAAATCAAAGGTTGTTTATGTGGATACTTGTGGAGGATGGATTCTTTTGGAGACTTCTCAAATCCAAACTGCTAAATTAAAAGCTCGAGGTAGGGTGTCACTGAAGTGAACCTCCTCTCTTCCTTCCAGATTTCTTGCCCCTTCTACATTTGTGGTAAGAAAATGAAACCCCTATATTTAATCAATTAATTGAATTACTTAGATCCGGGTTCGGGTTTGTAATTTAAGTTTTATTTTTTTGCAGCATATGGAATCTCGAAACCCAACAGTAAGAGTGAGTCATAAAACTCTTGTGATTACTCAATCTTGTGAATAAGATTGTGGGTGATTGAAAATCCTAACTTGGGGATAAGTTAGGTGGAGATGTCGGATTATTATTGAATCTGAACTCTTTAAATCTTTTTGTTTTTCATTCTACCTTCTTAACATTCTTTCAATTCTTACAAAGAATTCTTTTAATTTCTAATTATTATTTGATAGTCCTATTCACCCCTGCTCTAGGCCTCTTTTAATTGGTATCAAAGCTTAAATTCTAGGAACTTTATTACTAAAATACTATATCCATGGGGAGTTCTCAAATCATTTTTTCACTTACACCATTCTTTAATGGTAGTGACTGTCCTCTCTGGAAATTAAAGATGGAGCTATACCTTGATTGTGACTCTATTAAACTTTAGGACATTGTCCTAAAAGGTTGGGAACCACCTACAACCATCATTGACAGTATGGTAACTATTCTTGCAAGAAGATAATGGAGTATTGAACAAAAAGAAGAAAATCACAAAAATAAAAAGGTTATGATTACTCTAGTCTCTTCATAACAAGAGAAGAGGGAGGCAAGCTTCAACATTATATGTCAGCTAAGGAAGTGAGGGAGACTTTAGAAAATCACTATGAGGGAAACATACAAGTGAGAAGTAAGAAAGTTTAACTTCACATGTATGAATATGAACTTTTCAAAATGAAGCCTCAAGAGTCAATCACATAGATGACTAACCAACTTAATGCTCTTCTTACAACCCTCAAGAAACTTGGTAAACATTTCACTAAAGAAGAGGTAAACAATAAGATTCTAAGAATCCTACCTAAGAAGGATTAGGAATCATGAGTTACTTTAATTGAGGAAGCTCAAGACCTCTCTACTCTATCAACTAATGTGCTCATTGGTAAGCTCTTGACACATGAGCTCACCATTAAGCAAAGAAGTGAAGAATAAGAAGAGAAAGAAGAAAAGAAAAAGATCATAGCTCTAAAAGCTCTTCAAAAAGATAGTGAGGAGGAAAGTATCAAAGATTCTAGTGATGAAGATGTTGACATTGCCTTGATCACTAGGAACTTCAAGAAGTTTTTAAGAAAGAAAAACTTCTAAAGAATAAGAGACTTCAATAAGAAGTTCGAAGGAGAAAATAAAAGAGGTTACTTGCTATGAATGCAAGAAACCTGGACACATTAGAAGTGAGTGCCCAAACTCAAATTCAAGAACAAGAGAGCAAAAGATAAGAAGAAGGCATTCAAAGCTACTTAGGATGATTCCTCCAAATCTAAAGAGAAAAAGGAACAACAAGAAGTGGCTAATCTTTGCTTCGTGGCTCTTGAAAATGACAATAAGGTACTATCCACTTCTTATTCTTCCTTTGATGATTATAATGATTATTGTGATAATGATGATGATGATGATAATGAGAGCTTTATTGTGAGCAAATTATTAGTTAAATGCAAAATTTTATTATCTAAGAAGAAACATTATAAGCATGAGTTAGAAACTTAAATAAAGAATTAGAAAGTTTAAAAAATGATTTTGCTAAACTTACTGAATCAAATAAAAAAATTATTAATAATGCAAGATCTTCTAATTCTTTAAAAGATTAACTTAAGAAAGCAAATAATGAAAATTATAAGCTTTTTAAAGAGGTCTTGGAATTAAAGAATTCCATTGTTAAATTTAAAAAAGGAAAAGAAGCTTTAAATAGTCTTTTTGACTCTTAAAAATTTCATGGAGATACTAATGGAATTAGATATAGAAATGAAATGCATTTATTATAATCACACATTAATTTCATAAATACCTCACATGATTTCACTCCTTCTACATCCAAAACAAATAAGATTCAAGGTTTTAAAATTAAAAGATCTCATGTGTTGAATAACAAGAAAAAGTCTCATAAGACTTATCCTTCAAAAACACAAAGAGCACCTTAACCCAAGCATGCTTATATGTACACTAGACACAATCATAATAGGCATGCTACACAACACAATGTACATAAACATTTTGCATAAAATTACCAAAATATTCATTGTTATTATAAATGTATGACTCACACACTAGGAGAGTATTTTATCCTAGGAGTAATAAATTTGAAAATATTGTATGTTCATATTTTATGATTAAAGGACATACCAACAATGTATGTTTCTATAGAAAATTTCATATGAATTTACTTCGAATTATCTTGAAATTAATCAACCTAGACCAACAAAGGTTTGGGTCTGAAAGAACACTTAAATTATTTTGTGTAGGTGTGCTTGAAATCCATAAGAACAAAAAGCAAGTGGTATCTCGATAGTGGATATTCAAGGCACATGATGGGAGACAAGGAACAATTCAACAAACTTGATGCTAAAGATGGATGACATGTTACAATTGGAGGCATTGCAAAAGGAAACATTATTAGCATTAGAGAAATAAGTAATCCTCAATCCTTATCCATACATCATGTGTTGTTTGTTGATGGTCTTAAACATAATTTGCTTAGTATAAGTCAATTATGTGACATGGGAGATAAGATAACTTTCTATCCTAAAAATTGCTTTGTTAGTAGTCTTGATGAAAACAAAGTTATTTTTAAAGGTGAAAGAGTAAATAATGTCTATGTCACTAATTTGAATAAAATTGATAACAAAAACATCAAATACTTAATGTCTACTTCCCATGATACATGGACATGGTATAGAACGTCAAGACATGCAAACTTTGAGCTTTTGAATTATTTTTGTAAACATGAACTTATGATTGGTTTACCTAAGCTTGAATTCATTAAGGATAAACCTTATAATGCTTGTTAAAAAGGAAAACAATCCAAGTCATCATTTAAGCTAAAAAAAATGCAGTGTCCACTTCTAAACCACTTGAACTTATACATATGGATATGTTTAGACTAACTAGAGTTGCTAGTCTCAGTGGAATGCACTATATATATGTATTAGTTAATGATTCCTTTATACTTACTTTTGTATGTTTTCTTGCCTATAAAAATGATGCTTTTAAAGCTTTTGACAATTTTGCTAAAAGAGTTGAAAAAGAAAAAGGTTTTTATATCTCTTTCATTAGAAGTGATCATAGAATCAAATTTGAAAATGAATTTTTCAAGAACAATTGTAATGAAAATGGTATTTCTCATACATTTTCATCTCCTATAACTCCTCAACAAAATGGGCAGTTGAAAGGAAAAATAGAACTCTTATAGAAATGGCTAGAACAATGCTTCATAAGTATAATTTACCTTTATACTTTTGGGCGAAAGTTGTTAACACATCTTGTTATATTTCAAATCGAGTTTTCAAAACACCAATTTTAAATAAAACATCTTATGAGCTATAGAACAATAGAAAATACAAAATCTCATATCTAAAAGTATTTGGATGTAAGTGCTTTATATTGAACACCAAGGATAATCTTGGAAAATTTGATTCCAAAGCTGATGAAGGAATTTTTCTAGGCTATTCTAATTCTAGTAAATAATATAAAGTCTTTACTAAGAGAACTCTAGTAGTTGAAGAGTCAATGCATATTGTATTTGATGAATCAAACTCACTTGATCCTAGAAAGGATGTTTGTAGTGTTGATGATTTTTTAGGTGAAAATGAGATTGTGGAAACTCAAGAAGAAAATGCTAGTAAGCCTTTGGAACTTAGAGGTCCAAGCAAGGAGGATATTGAGGAGACATCTCAACCTACCTTGAAGGATAAACTTCCAAAGGATTGGCAATTCAAGAAAGATGATCCTCAAGATCTCATCATAGACGACACTATAAAAGGGATAACTACTAGATCTAAACTCAAATCTATTATTAATCTAGCCTTTATTTCTCAAATTGAACTAAAAAAATGTTGATGATGCTTTAAGTGATGAATTTTGGGTCCTTGCTATACAATAAGAGTTAAATCAATTTGAGAGAAATAAGGTTTGGACCTTAGTTCTTAGACCTAAACATCATCCTATTATATGCACCAAATGGGTGTTTAGAAATAAAATGAATGAACAAGGTGTCATAACTATGAACAAAGCTAGAATAGTAACTAAAGGTTATAATCAAGAGGAAGACATTGATTATGATGAAACCTTTGCCCTTGTTGCAAGGTTATAAGCTATTAAAATGCTACTTGTATTTGCATCATACATGAATTTTAAACTTTATCAAATGGATGTCAAAATTGCTTTTTTAAATGGTTTTTTTAAAGAGGAGGTATATGTTGAACAACCTCTGGGTTTTGAAAATTTTGATTCTCTAAATCATGTGTTTAAACTTTTAAGGCATTATATGGATTGAAACAAGCTCCAAGAGCTTAGTATGAAAGATTGAGTAACTTTTTACTAAAGAAAGGTTTCTCTAAAGGAAAAGTTGACACAACTCTTTTTATAAAAAAATCTAAAAATGATTTTTTAATTATCCAAATATATGTTGATGGTATTATTTTTTATGCTACTAACTATTGCTTGTGTGAGGAATTCTCCAAATGAATGCAAGGAGAATTTAAAATGAGTATGATGGGAGAACTTCAATTCTTTCTCGGATTACAAATCAAGCATTGCAAAGATGAGATTTTCATCAATCAAACAAAATATGTAAGAGACATTCTTAAGAAGTTTGGAATGGATAAAACTAAAATAAGCAAAACTCCAATGAGCATCACAACAAAACTAAACAAAGATGAGAATCACAAAGTAGTTGATGAAAAGCAATTTAGAGGCATGATCCTATCCCTTCTTTATTTAACTACTAGTAGACCCGATATTATGTTTGCTAGATTTCAGTCAAGTCCTAGAGAGTCTCATTTAAATGCCATTAAAAGAATTTTTAAATATCTTTGTGGAACAATGCATTTAGAACATTAGTATCCTAGGAGTTCTTCCTTTGACTTGATTAGTTATTTAGATGCAAAATTTTTTGGTAGTTTACTATATAGAAAAAGCACTTTCGGAACTCATCAATTTTTAGGATAATGCTTAGTTTCTTTGTTTAGCAAGAAATAAGTTTTGGTTGCCTTGTCCACTGTAGAAGCTGAATATATTACAGTAAGTTTTTGTTGTTCATAAATGTTATGGCAAAAACAACAATTGATGGACTATGGTATAAAACCTTATTACATTCCCATCAAATGTGACAATACAAGTCCTATTAATCTTAGCAAGAATCCCATTCAACACTCTAGAACTAAGCATATTGACATTAAACATCATTTTTTATGTGAACATGTTCAAGTTGGTGATATCACACTTGATTTTGTTAATACAAATAATCAACTTGCTGATATCTTTACAAAACCTCTCAATGAAGAGAGATTAAACTTCATTAAACATGAACTCGACATGATTAATGGTTTTATTGTGTCTTGATTTTGATAGAACCTTAAGTATATTTGTTGTTTATTTTTGGTATATGATACATGTTTATTTGATTTTCTTTTTATTCCTTTTATGTACAAAATTAATAATTAATTTATGAAATTTTTCATCAAATTAATTATTTTAATTTTTAGCAAAATATATCCATCCTATAATGAGTCTTTTTCATTTCATCATTTATATCCATCACAAATCATCATTTTTGTCCAATTTATGAAAGTTTATATTATAAGGACTTAATTATAAATCATTTAAGACGTAATTGAAACATTCCCAAAGCTTTTTAAAAAGGGACCCTGGTCCCGCCCAGGGCTAAATCATGTCTTGATCAGGACATGATTCTTCAATTCTATGTTTTTACACATAACTAATCCCGAATGGATGTCCCAATCAGGACATTGCTTGGGACTGCATGTCCTGATCGAGATGAGAGCATGTCCTGATCGGGATGAGAGCATGCCCTGATCGGGATGAGAGCATGTCCCGACCAAGACATTGCTCCTAACAGGATTAGGACTTCAAATTTTTCTACCTTTTTTACTATCCAATCAAAATCAAGAATGAAATTTTAGGTTCCTATTCAATTCAAATTCAAATTCTACACTATTTTCAACCCTAATCTCATGCCTATATATACCATCCTATTCCTCATTGATTTTTCATCTCAAATAAAATCTCGTCTCTCTACTTATTCAACTTCTATTATCTCCTTATGGCTCCAAAGAAACCTAGCAAAACCCCTTTCATCTTCTCAAGCCCCTTCTCCTTTAAAGAAGGACAAACCCAAGAGAACTCACTCTTCTTTTTCATATTCCTCTCAAGAAATTAAGAAGAGAAGTTCTCTTTTTCAAAAAAGGGCCTTCATCCCCTCACATTATATGCATGAAGACACTCTTAAGGCCATTGGTTGCTTTAATGAAGTTAAAGAACTTCTCCTTAAATGTGGGATTTTTTTATTTTTCTTTTTCTTCTTTTCCTTCTTATCCTACCCTCATTATTGAATTTCTCTCATACTTTACTCTTTGCTCTGCAAAAGTTGATGATGATAACCCCTATTTCTCTATTAGATTTAAATTAGGAGTGAGAGATTGATTTATGACTCATCAAGAGTTTGACACTCTTTTAGGATTCTCTGAAGAGGGACACATTCAAGATGACCCTCATTAGATTACCCCTTCCTATTAGGATCATATCAAGGCTCCCAATGCACCTCAATTCTTTGTCAGACACACCAAAGCCTCTTTCATTAAATCCAAAGCAGTTTGGTATGTCCATCATTTTCTCACTTATTATATTAATGGTAGAGCTTTGTATAATGAAGCAATCTCTCTTAATGACCTCTTTATTCTCTATTTTCTTCATAATAATAAGACTATTGCTTTAGGAAGATTTTTACAATGGAGAATTTGGCTAATTAGTGATAGTCAAGCCGGTGCTATTTGTATTGGTGGGTTGTTACAAAATTAGCTCAATTCTTCAATATTAATCTTGATTCTTTACCCTCTATAAAACCTTTGCTCCTTAATACCACCTTCATTTGAAACTTTAAATAATTCACTTCTATCAATGGCGTTTAGGTTTGGAAACATATTCTTGGAGCTAGTGAGAACATTGAAGCTATGTTTCAAGATTTAGAAGATTAAAAGGGTTAATAAGAAGAAGAATAAGCTCCTCAACCTTAAGTTGCTCCTCTAAGAAAGAGAACAAGGAGTGAAGGAACCTCGAGTGCTCAAGCTTAAGAGGATGAACCATCATAGGTTGGTCAAATTTTTTAGTGCATGTCCTTTATGGAAACCAACTTCAATGCACGTTTTGATGAAGTTGAGACTAACTTTAATATGCACTTCAATCAAGTTGATGTAAACATTGCTCATCTTCATTATAATGTTCATCACATCTATAAGCAACAAGGATACACATGTACCTATCTTCCTCCTCCTTTCCATCCTCAAGAATATACCAGTTCTGTACTTTTTTGTTTGTTTTACTTTTAGTTTATGTTTGGTTTATTTTTGTTATATGAGCCTATAGCTATTCGTTTTCTTTTTAGGCTCATTCTATCTTAGTTTATGTTTAGGTTATTTTTGGTAATTTATCTTTGCACTGCATTTCCTTTAAAGACATTTTTTTAAAAAAATTAGATGTGTTTATTTGAGTTTATTCTTTTTGATTTTGACAAAGGGAGAGAAATATCTAAATATTTGAGTTATTCAAATTAAATATTTTAATATTAAAATTTTCAATTGGTATGTTAAAAATTTTCAATATACATGCAAAATACATTTATGAAATAAATTCCTAATGTAAACATCTATTTTTTTGGGAATTGTTTTGATCTTTAATTAAGTTTACATGTATACTTAGAAATAAATTCCTAATGTAAATATTTATTTTCTTAGGAATTATTTTAATCTTTAATTAAGTTTGCATGTATACTTAGTTAATTTCTTTTAAATTAACCTTGTTTAAAAGATGCGTTTGTATAAATGATATATGATAGTCTACCCTTAATATTAAATTTTTTTAATGATACATTTATTTCATAAAGATATTATGTATCTTTGCTATTTCATTGTTTTGGTTTATGGCCTTCTATTTCCTTTATTATTTAACAAAGGGGAAGACAAAACATTGTGATATTTATGCTTAATGCTTATGATTGTAATATGCTAAGTGCCACGTGATATATTAACTAGCTAAGCTCTATATGATCATTCATGTTTGTACTATTTTTTGATGCATTATATATGTTTGAAATTATTTCCTTTTATGCCTTGAAGGACTATAATCTTTATCATGATATATTATATGTCATTTAGAATAATAAATTATATTTCTTATCATATCCATATACATAGGGGGAGAAATAAATAAATATATTTGTCTTATCTCACATATTCATTATTATCACAAATTGTTCACACACTATATATTATATTTTTTATCAACTCAAAAAAGTTGGTCAAAATAAAAAAGGAGGAGATTGTTGACCTTAGCAAGTTCATCAATTTTGATTTTGATATTAATAAACTTAATTTTGAGCAACTAATGTGTTTACTTCAACTGTGTATAAGTTAAGGATGATTTGAAAGTCAAAATAATAATGAAATATTAAATAAAAATGATTCCAAAAAGTCATTGCAAGTACTAGCTCAACCAGACTCATCATAGGGACTAAATTGCATAAAAAGTTACAATTTTGGGTAAAGTCCCAATCCGAACCAAAGTAGTCCTGAGTGGGACCAAAAGGAGCATAATTTCTCAAAATGGCAGTACCTATCACGAGTGCATGTCCAAATTGGGACATTGCTCGTGATAGGGTTGCCCCAATCAGGACATGACTATCCTTATCGGGATCAAGGTAGGATTTCAAATGTAACAGCTCAAAATGGCTATTTGAGACTAGTCCCGACCGGGGCCTGACAAAATGCAGTTCAAAAGTCCAAATATTCATTCAAATGAACTTGGACAATAATGGGAATGAAATCATTGCTTTCAATAGCTATAATTGGATTGCTCAAGTATAAATAAGACCTCTGAAGATTTTTTTGAGGTTAAGAAACTTGCATATTCATTTTATACAAACAAGCATTCAGTTAAAGCTCTCTAAACTCTTCTCAAATACATTTTTGTTGTTATATACTCTTGAGAGAGTTGGTTGTATGTTAGAAATAAAATTTCTCTTCATCTTAAATCTTGGGATAGATTAGAAAGGAAATGAGATTAGAAAGGAATTGGTTTAAGTGTTGTCCATTGAAACACTTGGGATTTAGTTTTTAAGTAAGCCTGGAAAACTCAAGCTGTAAGGTTGTAAGAGTGAGCCATAAAAGTCTTGTGTAATCTCAATCTAATGAATAAGATTGTGGGTGATTGAAAATCCTATCTTGGGGATAAGTTAGGTGGAGACGTAGGATTGTTGTTGAATATAAACTCCTTAAATCTTTGTATTCTTCATTCTTCCTTCTCAACAATCTTTCAATTCTTGCAAAAAATTCACTGGTGACTGTGAAGGGTGACGACTATGGATCTGCAATGAGAACACACTAGATGTGGTGAGAGAGAACGAATTGAGGCAGAGATGGAGATGGCAAAAGAAGAAACAAAATCAAATTGAAATGGCAAATGAGAACAGAAACAAAATCAAATTGAAATGGCAAATGAGAACAGATGAAATCGAATTAAAATGGCAGATAAGAATAGATGAAATTAAAATGAGGGGAGGTTACATGAGATCACAATAGGAATCAACGGGGAGGGAAGGGCGAATCGAGGGAAGGTAGGGGGCGAGGGTAGCAGCAGCAGTGACAGTGATGTGTGGACTATGGTTTTTAGGGGAAATGATGATGAATATGAAATGTGTCTTAGGGTTTTTACTAGTTTAGTTTCATGGTTGTTTTGTTTTGATTTAAAACTACATCATTTTAATATAAAACAATGCATTTTTTTAATCAAAACTATGTTGTTTTATGTTAAAACTACGAAGCTTTTGACCATATTTAATATTTTAAATTATATCTACTTAATATTAAATAAATTTATAAATTAGAACTAAAAATTATTTTTATAATACTTTATAATTTAAATTCTATTTATTTCTCAAACTAAATTAGTATTATATGATCAACTAAATTATATTTATTTAACATTAAATTAGTATTATAAGATAATTTAAATTGTATTTACTTAACATTAAATTAGTGTTATATGATTAGGATTATCTAGAGTAAGTATTTACTTAATTTAATACTAAGCATTTTACGTATAACTTATACCCAATAATTATTACTCTAATTTTATAGTTAGTAACTTTTTACTAATCTTATAATTAGTAATTTTAATAGTTAGTTGATAAGATACATTTAGTAATCCTATAGTTAATAAGTTCATAAGTTCAATTTATTTCTACTTAATAAAAATATTATATACTAAAACTATATACATAGTTAAAATCTAACTTAATAATAAATTAGTATTATATAGTATTTCTTTGAGCCTAATACTTGTTATAGATCTAATTGATGAATACTTAATGTAAATATAATTATTTAGATTAAAATTATCTACTTAAATTATCAAATAATAACTCACACTAAATTTATGGAATTTTCTATTATTAATATTAGTTGATACTAAATCATATAACTTTAATATTTTTATTATATATGTAATTTTCAATATTTATTTACTTAACATTAAACTAAATATTATTTATCAAAATTGTAATAATATTAAGACTATATTTATATATATGTCAAAACTATATAATTTTATCATGAATATACAATGCAATTTGCAATGCTAGCAATAGCATAAACATTTATAGATAATAATAATAATATATCTCCAATGTCCAATAGCATAAATGTTTACAAATAATAATAATTCACCAAAAATATATATATAAATTTATATAAACACAATTACAATACTGTCACAACCCAAACCCAGGAGGCACGTGACTGGCATTAGTGAATGGGAAAATTTAAAGCTACCAAAACTCATAGTAAGCCTTAAAAAAACGTGGAACATTTCACATTTAAAACTTTACAATGCAATAATTAAATCATGATTCATATTATCAAACTGATTATTTTTCAATTTAAATAAACCATACCATCATCATGCATAATATAGTAATAATCAGCTATACAAAATGATATCTCAGTGCATAAATCTCAAATACATAATATCCAAATTAAAGTATGTAGTTATACAATTTCTCTACTACAGTACATGGATACTATTACAAACACAAACTATGTAGACTTACACAAAATAGCTGGTGAGGAAGCTACTCAGCGTAGGGAAGTAGGTTTAATAGAAGACTCCTAAATTCCTGAAAAAAAAATAAGTTGAGGGGAGTCATACCTCATTGAATGAGCTAATAAAAGAAATGAATGCGGTTTGAAAATCTTTTTTAAAATATATTTTTATGAAAATATAATATATTTATCATTTTATTCAAATCATTTAATATACATTTAAGAAATTCATTTTTCAAAAGGAGGAAATAATTTTTTTTTAATACTTTTAAAACATTAGTATAAAAAATAGGTATAACCCTAGTCTTCAATTCTAACAGCCATTCGGTTCACTTATATTTAAAACTGCTGGATCTCGAGAGTAAAGCATCATCAGGATGCATAGACACAGTTACGTCACTTAATCTAATATCACTGGCAGTGTTTGAGAGCAAAGCATCACCAGACATTCAGCCCCAGTACTACAATCAATGTATCCCAATATTTTGCCAGTGCAAACACGGCCCTGATGAAACCCATTAGGTAGCCTATTCTACCGTAGTTTATTTAAAATAAATTAAGATAAATAAAATAAGAAAAATTACAATAAATAGAAATAAAATAAACCAACTATAAATTAAGTCATGCAACATCATTTAAAGAATACCGACTTGAATCTCATGAAATTTAAATTCATCAAAATTTTGTGTATATAATTTGAAAACCCAATATGCAAATCAGATATTAACTTACAAGATGGATGTGCTCATCTGTTACGTCGTGTCCGACCTCGACTAGTAGACATAACCAAAGGGGCGGTTAAAATATAAAAAATAAAAATGACTATAAAAAATATAGAAACCATAACTTCTAGAATTTTCTAAGGAAGACTCAACTCAAAATTAGAATTCAAAACTTAGGATCGACTCGATGTCATGTTTTACGAGAAATCTATTAAAAATTTGGCAAATTCAATTTAATAAAATGGACATCTCTCTACTATTAGTAGAACCGATCCTACAAGAAAAACACACTTTTAAACTTCACAATAGCTCAACATCTTGGGTTGGGACCTCGAACTACTCAATTCCCAACCGAGGTTCATAATACCTGATAAAAATAAATATTAAATAAAAATATATTAAAATCCTTAAAAATCCACAAAAATAATTAAAATGCCACAATATAATTTATTTAAACCTCAAAACACTAAATATAAATATTTTTCACAATAGTTAATAAAAATCTCAAATAATTTATATAATTTTATAAAAATTCAATATAAATAGTCAAATTCACATTTAAATATTCAATTAGTTTAAATATATTATAAAATTAGTTAAAAACCCACTTAATCACAAACATAGTAAATAATTTATTATTTGAATATAATTTTTGAAAATTAGTATTAATTAGTTAAAAATAGTAAATAATTTATAAAAATTATTTTAACACCCTTTAAAATTCTAAAATCATTTAAAACATATTATTTAACTATATTGTCAACAAAATTACACAATTAACCTATAATTCCAAAAATCACATAATACTAATAATTTCTCAAAAATTATATAGATTCACTAAAAATTATTTTATTAATACTAAAATTACTAACTTAAAGTACTAACATTAACTAATTCAAATTTTCATCCAATTAACATAATTAACAAAAATTCAATTTATATTTTTAAAATATTCAAGAATACCCATTATTCAAATTAAATAAAAAAAATATATACAAAAATTATTTTTGAGAAGCTTGAGCTTTCTAAACAATATTATAAAAGAGGAAAACCATGGATCAAAGCCAAAAATAAAATATAAAATATAAAACCTTAAATGGACTTAAATAAAACTTTACCAAAACTCAAAACTAAGGGAGATTGAGCTGCAATGGAGCTTGGAAATGGACTCACCGTAGCTCAAGGAGTCCGGCAAGCCCAGGGACATGAGCTGGATCCACCGGAGTCGACACTGATGAGGTGAGCTTCTTCTCAATTGCTGCTGCTTCACACGAGTTCCGACGGCTTCAGGTGAGGTCAGCGGTGGCGGTCGATGTCGAGGGGAAGGAGGAAGATGCTAGTGGTGAGTGGTGGCAGAGTGAGGTGGTATTGGTAATACAGAAGCAGGGGAAAGAAAAATGGCATGGGGAGAAGAAAAAGAAAGAAGAAGGGAAGGGAGAGTAGGGGTTGACCGGGTTTTTTATACTTTTGACCCCCCCCCCTTTTATATATATATATATACTTTAATAACTTAAACTAACATATATATACGTAACACACACAAGTACATATAATATAATATAATATAATATAATATAATACTAATAACATACAATAATACTATAATAACCCTAGTTAAAATAAGAACATTAATAAAAATAGAAATAATAAAATAATAATAAAATAATAATAATAATAATAATAACAACAATGACAATAATTTTATTAATAACTTTAATATTTTTAAATAATAAAACTCCCAAATAAATTATTTTACGTAAATAAAGAATTTAAAATAAAATAAATGAAAATATACACAATTAATAATCATATATAAATAAAATTTAAAATTTTATTAACATTACATATCCCAAAATATATTTATATTATTTAAAATATCGGTCATTACAATCTTCCCTCCTTATAAGAATTCATCCTCGAATTCAAAGAAAAGCAAGGAAAAAAAAAGGTTTATTGACGAAAAAGATAAGGATAAGCGGCTTGCATCTCGAATTCTATCTCCCATGTACAGTCTTCAACTGTGTGGTTACACTATAGTACCTTTACCATCAGAAGTCCCCTGGAGTGAAGCTGACAAACCTGGCGATCCACAATTGCCAATGGATACTCCTCGTAAGATAGATCTTTTTTTAGCTCTACTGTTTGAGGCTGAAGTACATGTGAAGGATCATGAATATATTTTCTTAGCATAGACATATGGAACACTGGGTGGATTTGAGATAATTCAGGTGGTAACACCAGTCTATAGTCCACTTCTCCAACTCGTGACCGTATCTTGAAAGGTCCAATGTATCTCGGAGCCAACTTACCCTTCTTACCGAACCTCATAACTCCTTTCATTGAAGATACCTTCAGAAACACCATATCTCCAACTATAAAGGAAACATCTTTCCTTCTAGGATCAATATAACTCTTTTACTTGGTGAAAGCTATCCTCAACCTCTGCTGAATGATAAGGACCTTCTCAAAAGTAATTTGTACCAACTCTAGACCTGCTAGCTATCTCTCATCAATTTCCCAACACAAAGGTAATATGCACTTTCTACCATTCAACGCTTCATACGGAGCCATTTCAACACTAGCATGATAACTATTGTTACATGCAAATTCAATAAGTGGCAAGTGGTTATCCCATTGACCTCCAAAATCCATCACACACATTCTGAGCATATCCTCTAAAGTCTAAATGGTCCTTTCTGATTGACTATCAGTTTAAGGATGGAATATTGTACTAAAGTCTAACCTTGTACCCAAGGCTTTATGTAACTCTTGCCAGAAAACTAATGTAAAAGTGGCTCCTTTATCATATATTATGCTTATTAGAACTCTATGAAAATAAATAATTATATTGACATACAACCGTGCCAACCTGTTAGTGGAGTATGTCTTCTTCATTGACAGAAAGTGAGTTGACTTGGTTAACCTGTCAACTATCACCCAAATTGCATTAAGTCCACCTATCGTCCAAGGAAAACCAATCACAAAATCCATGGCAATCATATCCCAATTCCACTCTAGGATAAGCATGGGCTATAATAATTCTAAGGGCCTTTGATGCTCTAGCTTCACCTGCTAACAAGTGAGACACCTGGATACAAATTCTATAATATCTTTCTTCATTCCATTCCACTAGTATGTACCCTTTAAATTATGATACATCTTGGTGGAACCTGGATGAATACTGTAAGCAGAAAAATGTGCCTCTTCTAAGATCTCATTCCTCAGATCATCAATGTCTAGCACACATAACTGAGTACCCAAGCATATAACACCTTTACTATCAATCATAAACTCTTTGGATTGACCCTGTTGTACCTCAAACATGATTCTCTATAGCTGTGGGTCCCTTATTTAGTTGTTTTAACTCTATCCAAGTACACTGATTGTATCCTGAATTGAGCTAAAAGACATTTCTTAGTCACTTTCCACTGCAAACCCTGATCAATCAGCTCATGCATCTCCTGAATAATTAGGCTCCTTTCAGTACCGATATGGGCAAGACTGCCTACTAATTTTCTACTCAACGCATCTGCTACTACGTTTGCCTTGCTTGGATGATAAAGAATCAAACAATCATAGTCCTTAAGAAGTTCCATCCATCTTCTCTGCTTTAGGTTTAATCCCTCTACTGTAAGATATACTTCAAGCTCTTGTAGTCAGTGTATATTTCATAAGTGACACCGTACAAGTAATGCCTCTAAATCTTCAATGCAAATACAACTGCTGCCATCTCCAGATCATGAGTAGGATAATTCTGGTCATGCTTCTTTAACTACCTTAAAGCATAAGCAACCACTCTGCCATTATGCATTAGCATATAGCCCAATCCTACTTAGGAAGCATCATAATACATCGTGCATCCATCTCCTTCAGAAGGCAATGTCAGCAGCATCATAATACATCGTGCATCCATCTCCTTCAGAAGGTAATGTCAGCACTGGAGCTAAAGTCAATAAATCCTTAAGCAACTAAAAATGCTCCTCATATCTATCTGTCCACATAAACTTAATATTATTCTAGTTCAGTTTGGTCAATGGTGAGGCAATTTTAGAGAAATCCTTTATAAATCTCCTATAATAACCCATTCAACCTAGAAAAATTCTCACTTTTATAATCGTTGTGGGTTTTGGCCACCCAGTGATCACCTCTATCTTTTTGGGATCCACCTGAATGCCATCTTTGGATACCACATAGCCTAAGAATGCCACTTGGTCTAACCAGAATTCACATTTTGAAAACTTAGCATACAGTTAGTGCTCTCTCAAAGTCTGTAGCACAAATCTCAAATGCATCGTATGCTCTGCTTATTCTTGGAATAGACCAAAATGTCATCAATAAACATAATTATAAATTGGTCCAAAAATGGCCTAAACACCCTATTCATCAAGTCCATAAAGGCTGTTGGGGCATTAGTCAACCCAAAAGACATCCCTAGGAATTCATAGTGGCCATACCTAGTCCGAAATGCTAACTTAGGTACATCCTCACTTTTAATCCTCAGCTGATGATACCTGGATCTTAAGTTGATCTTGGAGAAATACCGAGCTCCTTGCAACTGATAAAAAAATATCAATCCTGGGGAGTGGATACTTATTCTTGATGGTAACCTTATTCAATTGTCTATAGTCAATACAGAGTTAAAGACTACCATCCTTCTTCTTCACAACAAGAATCGAAGCACCTTAAGGAGATGTGCTAGGCTGAATAAACCCTTTATCCAACAATTCCTATAATTGCTCCTTTAGCTCTTTCAGCTCTACAGGTGCCATCCTATAAGGTGGCATAGAGATAGAATCTGTACTAGGCACAACATCAATACAAAATTCTATCTCTCTATCCGGTAGCAATCCAAGTAACTCCTCTAGAAAAACATCTGAGAATTCACGTACCACTGGTACCTTTTCTACTGATCCTATTTTTGCTTGAACATGTCTTACTACAGCTAGATAGCCTTGACACCTCTACTAAGCATCTTCCTAGCTGTAATAGTAAAAATAAGGTTATGAGGTATGGGACTCTCATTACCTCTAAATCTGAACTCCTTTTCACTTAGAATTTTAAAAATTACTTCTTTCACTCTACAGTCCATAAAAGCATAATACTAGGACAACCAATTCATTCCCAGAATCACATCGAACTCATTCACATCCAGAAGGACCAAGTCTGCCAACAACTCTCAACCTTCTACCAACACAAGACAAGATGGAAAGAAGATGTCCATCTCCAACTCATCATTAAGCAGAGTCAAAACAAATAAAGGAAACCTCATCTTAAAAGGTAGACAATATACTTTTGAAGCAAATAAAGGGGACACAAAAGAATATATAGCAATCGAATTAAATAAAACTCTAGCCTCAAAACAACAGATTGGAATAATACCTGCTACCAGTGCATTGGATGTTTGTGCATCCTGAGGAGTCAAAGTAAAGACTCTAGCTTGTCCACATCCTGATTGCTGCAAGGTGAATGACTGCGTATGTCCTCTACCTCGACCCTGTTGACTCGTAAACTAAATCTATCGCTACTAAGGGTATATAGGTGCCTAATACTGCTGAGGCACCTGCTGTAAAGGCTAGATAATAGAAAGTGAAGATCCCTAAGCAAAGAACAGCTGGAATCCATAATTCAGACAGGCTCTAGCAAAGTGTCCAAATTAACCACATCTAAAACACACTCCTAAAATTAAGTGACAAGGACCCTGATGCACTCGCCCACACGTGGCACACGCACTAGCTCCAGGCCCAGAACTGCTATGTTCGGAGCTCTGTCCACTGCTGCTACTGGCACTACCACCAAATTTAGCAGCCCTACTACTCCTATGATCCAATGCAAAATGGTGCCTATTAGTCCGATGTGCTCTAAACTATCTTCTCTATTGAGAAAAACCTACTAACTGAGTACTCATGCTGCCTATCTGAAACACTGGCTACTACACCCTCTGAACAAGTCTGACAATGCCACCATCATAAGGATCAAGTATGGTGCCATGTTGGATATGTCTCCGCTCTAGCTATCCCGCCTCCTCCACAACACTCTCTAAACTATGACCCTCTAGTCGAATGCCAATATAAGTTAGGCCTAACCCAGCCACATATAGCTCAACTGCTCTGGCAACATCCTGCCTTACATCCTCAGCATGTCTCATCAATATGTAGAACTCCCGAGTATAGTCCTTAATTGATCAATCTCTCCTATCAATATTAAGCAGTTACCATCTATAGTTCTCTCTTATAGAGGAAGGATAGAAAAACCTCATAAACTGCTCCTTAAAACTCAACCAAGTTATCATGGTCATGAAGGGCTGGATGGACAATCTTGAGCTGCCGTTGAGACATATAACTCCACAATCATGATCCATTGATAATCAGAATACCCTGATCTAGTCTTGGACTCAATGGTGTTAATAACATCTAGTGTATCTCCAGTTCATCAAAATGAACTCATCCAACCTTAGAGTATAACAATGCAGCATCTACATTAGAATCTCTTGATTCTGTTGCTGAAGCATCTGCTGCACTATAGGCATCACCTGATTAAGAGCTGCCAAGCCTTGATTAATGTCTGCCATGCCAGCTGCAAAAGCTACAGGAAATGGGAAAGCTTAAAGCACTCGAAACCCATAGTAAGCCTTTAAAAAAACATGGAACATTTCACCTTTAAAACTTTACAATGCAATAATTAAATCATTATTCACATTATCAAACTAATTTTTCTCAATTTAAATAAACCATACCATCATCATGCGTAATATAGTAATAATCAGTTATACAAAATGATATCTCAGTGCATAAATCTCAACTACATAATATCCAAATTAAAGTATGTAGTTATACAATTTCTCTACTGCGATACACGGATACTATTTCTACAAATACAAACTATGTAGACCTACATAAAATAGTCAGTAAGGAAGCTACTCGACATAGGGAAGTATCTAATAGAAAACTCCCAAACTCTTAAAAAAATAAGTTGAGGGGAGTCAAACCTCGCTAAGTAAGCTAATAAAAGAAATGAATGCAATTTGAAAATTGTCTTTAAAATAGGTTTTTATGAAAATATAATATATTTATAATTTTATTCAAATTATTTGATATACATATAAAAAAATCATTTTTCAAAAAGAGGAAATAATTTTTTTTAATACTTTTAAAACATTAGTATAAAAACTAGGTAGAACCCTATTACTCAATTCTAATATCCAAGACTGCCGAATCCCAAAAGTAAAGTATCACCAGGATGCACAGTCACAATCATGTCACTTATTCTAATATCACTAGCAGTGTCCGAGAGCAAAGCATCAACAGACCATCGGCCTCAGTGATTTATTAAATATAATCAAATATTATATTACTGGCGGCGTCCGAAAGCAAAGCATTACCAAACCTTCGGCCCCAAAACTACAATCAATGTAACCTAATATTTTACCGGTGTGCACATGGTCCTGATGAAATCCATCAGGTAGCCTGTTCTATCATAGTTTATTTAAAATAAATGAAGATAAATAAAAAAAGAAAAATTACAATAAATAAAAATAAAATAAACCAACTATAAATTAAGTCATGCAACATCATTTAAAGAATACCGACTTGAATCTCATGAAATTTAAATTCATCAGAATTTTGTGTATATAATTTAAAAACCCAACATGCAAATTTTATATTAACTTACAAGATGGATGCGCTCCTTTGCTACGTCGTGTCTGACCTCGATTGGTAGACGCAACTGGAGGGGTAGCTAAAAGACATAAAATAAAAATGACTATAAAAAATATAGAAACCCTAACTTCTATAACTTTCTAAGGAAGACTCGACTCAAACTCAGAATTCAAAACTTAGGATTGACTCGATGTCACGTTTTATGAGAAATCTATCAAAAATTTGGCATTGTCTCTTCAATAAAATGGACATCTCTCTACTAACAGTAGAGCCGATCTTGTAAGAAAAACACACTTCTCAACTTCACAGTAGCTCAATACTTCAGGTTGGGACCCTGAACTACTCAATTCCCAACTGAGGTTCACAATACTCGATAAAAATTAATATTAAATAAAAATACATTAAAATTCTTTAAAATCCATAAAAATAATTAAAATGCCACAATATAATTTATATAAACCTCAAAACACTAAATATAAATATTTTTCACAATAGTTAATAAAAATCTCAAATAATTTATATAATTTTATAAAAATCCATTTTTTCAAATATTCAATATAAATGGTCAAATTCACATTTAAATATTCAATTAGTTTAAATATATTATAAAATTAGTTAAAACCCCATTTAATCACAAAAATAGTAAATAATTTATTATTTGAATATAATTTTCAAAATTTAGTACTAATTAGTTAAAAATAGTAAATTCTTTTAATACCCCATAAAATTCTAAAATCATTTAAAAATATTATTTCACTATATTTTCAACAAAATTACACAATTAACCTATAATTCTAAAAATCACATAATACTAATAATTTCTCAAAAATTATATAAATTCACTAAAAATTATTTTATTAATACTAAAATTACTAACTTAAATTACAAACACTAACTAACTCAAATTTTCATCCAAAATAATTAATTAACATAATTAACAAAAATTCAATTTATATTATTAAAATATTCAAGAATACCCATTATTCAAATTAAATCAAAAAAATATACAAAAATTATTTTTGAGAAGTTTGAGCTATTCTAAACAACACTACTAAAGAGAAAACCCATGGATCAAAGCCAAAAATAAAATAAAAATATAAAAACCCTAAATGGACATAAATAAAAACTTGACTAAAACTCAAAACTAAGGAAGACTGAGCTTCAATGGAGCTTGGAAATAGACTCATCATAGCTCAAGGACAATGGCAAGCCCAAGGACATGAGCTAGATCCACCGGAGTCGACACCAACAAGGTGAGCTTCTTCTCGACTGTTGTTGCTTCAGGCAAGTTCTGGCAACTTCAGGCGAGGTCAGTAGAGATAGTCAACAGCCAAAGGAAGGAGGAAGATGCTGATGGTGAGTGGTGGTAGTCTGGTGGCAAAGTAAGGTGGTACTGGTAACATAAAAGTAGGGGAAAGAAAAATGGCGTGAGGAGAAGAAAAAGAAAAAGAAGGGAAGGGAGAGTGTAAGCACCCAATTTTGAGATGCAATTGTGCATAATTACGACGTAAGCCTCTATGATGAAATTCATTCAAAAATTGAACTTAGTTATCAATTTTTTAGACTTTAAGGACTAAATTGCAATATTTTTTTAGGATTTGATTGCAAATAAGTTATTTTTTCAGGGGTCTTTTAGTAATTAAAAGTAAATAATAATAATAATAATAATAATAATAATAATAATAATAATAATAATAATAATAATAATAATAATTTTTTAGGATCGGCATTGGTGTAATGCCGAACGGCATTGTGTAATGCCAATAGGCATTATACAAAGCCGGTCGACATTACACAACGTGCAATAAGTCCCTTTTTTATTTTTTATGTATTTTTTCTTATTTTTTATCGATTTTTTCAATGTTTTGATTGGTTAAAAATTCAAAATTTATCTGATAAGGTTTTTTTAAATGTAGAAGATTTTTGAAATAAAAAAAATAAACGCTATTTGATCATCAATCTGTTCCTCCTTTGGAGGAAGTTCAGTACACTCAGACTCTGCATTTTAAAGCAGAGTCTGCATGCATGCGTGCGTGGGGAGGATTTTTTTGGGGGGGTTTTTTTCTTCTTGGATGCAAAAACTTGACTACGCAGAAACCCTAAAAAACTAAGACATCACTGAGAACATTGGGGCACCATAAAAACTTCAATTTTGTCAAAGCTATTTTCTATACAATTCTTTCAACTAGAATGGTCTAGCAATATTTTTTTAGCCTGAGTTTAGAATCGGCAACACTTTCAACTGTGAAAATCCTAGTCTAAGGGGCCAAAGTATATGCACAACATTTTTTCTTTCTTCTCTTCTCTTCTTGTAAACCTTTTTTATTTTTTTATTTCATTATTGTTTTCTTATTTCATTACTAATCTAATTTTTTGTGTGTTTTTGTTTGATGCTCGATTGTGGATTGAGGAGGAAACAGTCTAAAATCCAAGAATTGAACTAAAGATCCATGGAATGCCATGGATGAACCTGTATTATTTTTTCAATAGTTCTTAGGATTTTTTATTTTTCCATTTTTGGTGTTCTATGTAGTTAATTTAATTTCTGGGTGTATAATCATTTAATTTTAATTTTGTATGTAGTTTGTAATAGCCCCAGTAGTGGGAATGGTGAAAATTTTAATTTTCTGTATTTTAAAATTGATTAGTAATTAGGTTCAATTGGGTAAAAAATATCAATTAAAATCAATGGTGGCAGTAGCTTAAATTAGGGTTTGGATGTAATTAATTTAGGGTTTTTTAAAAAATCACTGTAATATTTATTTGATCTATTTTTTGTGTTTTATTTATTTTGGGATTGTTTTTTTTTTATGTTTTTGGGCCCCAAGCCCACGTTTAAGTCTAACCCACTTAATAAATAGTCTTAAAAAATGGTTTAGGTTTTTAAATAATTAAAATCAAGTTAGGCCCATTAGGTTAATTAGATTTTAGGCCCACTTAATTAATTAAAACTTGTCTAGACTTAGCTTAGCCCACGTAATTTCATTTCTTTTAAAAATAAATAGACCTAGGCCCACACTTAACTTAAAATAAAATCAAGTTAGACTTAGGCTCATTAATTTGATTTTCCTTTAAAATTGAATAGACTTAAACCCATTCCTTAGACAAATTAAAATAAGCAGATCTAGGCTCACTAATTAATAAAAATGTAGGCCCACCTATAGTCCATTTCTCATTTGTAAATAATATGTAGACTTAGCTAACTTATAAAATAAAATTAATATAGTTTAAATATAGGGACATTGCCTTTTTATGCATTTTTACTTGTAATTTTATTGACTTGTTGCCTTTTGGGTTAGATAGATGTTAATTAGAGTTTAATAAAATTGCATGTAATTAGAGGATGAAATAATCATTTATAAAATTATTCTAAAAGAACACAAGACTAAGAGAAATTAGTATTTCGTATCCAGAATTTCCTAGTTGTGGTTCTAGCTTTCTTTTAGAGAATCAAGTACCACCTTTTCGATTTGTCCTAGTTATTACCCTAGGTGGCGACTCCTCATCTCCATGCCATGTCTTTATGACAGTAGTTAGTGTGTTCTCTAAGGCCCTAAGCCTAAATAGTGTCGTGGTTGCTAAAATCTTGAATGCGCGCTAAACCCCACCGTCAACAGAGAATAGGGGGTTGACTGGGTTTTTAATACTTTTGACCCCCTTTCTATATATATATATATATATATATATATATATATATATATATATATATATATATATATATATATATATATATATATATATATATATATATATATATATATATATATATATATATATATATATATATATATATATGTATGTATGTATACCTTAATAACTTAATCTAACATATATACACATATATATACATAACACACACAAGTACACATAATATAATATAATACTAATAACATACAATAATATTAGAATAACCCTAGTTAAAATAATAACATTAATAACAATAGAAATAATAATAAAAATTAATAATAATGATAATGATAATAATAATAATAATAACAATAATAATAATAATAATGACAATAGTATTATTAATAACTTTAATATTTTTAAATAATAAAACCCCAAATAAATTATTTTATGTAAATAAAGTTTTTAAAATAAAATAAATGAAAATATACACAATTAATAATAATAAATAAATAAAATTTTAAATTTTATTAACATTGTATATCCCAAAATATATTTATATTATTTAAAATATCGATCATTACAAATACTATCTTACATTAAATATATAAATCTATTATATATAACTGTCATGACCCGAATCTAGGAGCACGTGACTGGGACTAGGGAATAGGAAAGTATAAAGCTACCGAAACACATAGTAAGCCTTAAAAGAAAAATGCGGAATATGTAAACTTTAAAACCTTATAGTAAAATAGTTAAATCATAATGCACATTATCAAATTGATTTTTCTCTATATAATTAACTATAATATCATAGTGAATAAAATTAATAAACATCAGTTATACAATTAGTATCTCAATACATAAATCTTAATACATAATATCCAAATTTAAAATATGCAGTTATACAGTTTTCTACTGCGGTACACGAATACTAATATCAATACAACTATATAGACCTACATAAGATAGCCGGTGAAGAAACTACACAGCGTAGAGAAGTAGGCCTAACAAAAGACTCCCAAACTCCTGAAAAAATAAGTTGAGGGGATTCAGACCTCACTGAGTAAGCTAATAAAAGAAATGAATGCGGTTTGAAAATCTCCTTTAAAATAATTTTTTTATAAAAATAATATATTCATAATTTTATTCAAATAATTTGATATACATATAAGAAATCCATTTTTCAAAAGGAAAGAAATAAATATTTAAATGCTTTTTAAAACATTTCAGTATAAAAATTAGGTAGAACCCAATTTATCAATTTTTATAACAGTCATACGACTCACTTATATCCAAGACTGTCGGATCCCAAGAGCAAAGCATCACCAGGATGCACAACCGCGGTCACATTACTTAATCTAATATCACTAGTGGTGTTCGAGAGCAAAGCATCACTAGACCATTAGCCCCAATGATTTAATAAATATTAATCGAATTATACCGGTGGTGTCTGAGAGCAAAGTATCACCAGACCTTCGGCCCCAGTATTTATTAAATAATTAAATATTATATTACTGGCAGTATTTGAGAGCAAAACATCACCAAACTTTCGACCCCAGTAATATAATCACATATTTTACCGGTGAGCACACAGTCCTGATAAAACCCATCAGGTAGTCCATTCTACTGTAGTTTATTTAAAATAAATAAAATAATGAAAACTAAAATAAATCAATTATAAATTAAATCATGCAATATCATATGAAGAATGTCGACTAGAACCTCATAAAATTAAATTTATTAGAATTTAATATGTTTTTTAATTTAAAAAAAAAACCTGACATACAATTCAAATATTAACTTACAAGATGAAGGTGATCCTCTAATATGTCGTGTCCGACTTCGACTGGTAAACGCAACCGGAAGGATGGCTAAAAGACAGAAAATGAAAACGACAAATCAGAAAATAGAAACCTTAATTTCTAGAATTTTTAAGGAAGACTCGACTCAGAATAACAAGTTTAGGATTGACCCAGTGTCACGTTTTACAAAAAAAATCTACCAAAAATTCGGTAGAGTCTCTTCTATAAAATGAACATCCCTCTACCGAAATAGAGTTAATCTTGTAAGTAAACACACTTTTAAATTCCATTAAAGCTCAACACCTCAGGTTGGAATCCTGAACTACATAAATTCTCAACCGAGATTCACAAAACACAATAAAGCAAATATTAATAATATATTAAAATTGCCAAAAACCATAAAAATTAATAATAAATCATAACATAATTTATTTGATTTTCAAAACACTAAATAAAATTATTTTCCACCATAATTTAATAAAATTTCAAACAATAATATAATATTAATAAAAACCAATTTTACAATTATTCATCACAAAATAGTCAAATTCACATTTAATTATCTACAGAGCTTAAATATACTATAAAACTAATTAAAAACCCATTTAATCACAAAATACTAAATAATTTTATATATATACTAATCACTAATTACTCAAATTCCAACAAAAAATAATTAATTAACATAATTAACAAAAATTACAATTTATATTATTAAAATATTCAAAAATACCCATAGTTAAAATTAACTAAAATAATTTCAAATCAACTAAGTACGTATAGATCAACTCAAAAATCAACCAAATATTAAAAAATAAGTTAATAAAAAATTACATTAATTAACTAAAAATTAAAATAAACATAAAACTAATAAACAACTAATAGTCTACTAATAAACAACTAACAGTCTACTAACAAACAACCAACAGTTAACTAGAAAACAACAACGAAACAACCCAGAATTGAACCTCATAACTCAACTAAACTAACCTAAAACTCACCTAAAATAGAAATCTAGGACAAGGAGGGTTGTTGTTATCGTTGATGTTGTTGTCCCTACTGTTGTTGATGTTGTTCTTGTTACTGCTGTTGTTGTGGTTGTTGTTGTTGATGCTTCTTGTTGCTATTGTTGTTGATGTTGACTCAGTAAGAAGAAGAAGGAAGTAAGTTGTGGTGAGTTGCTAGAAATGAAGGAAGAAGACAACAAGAGAGGGCAAAATGGGACAACATGAATAAGAGAAGAAAAAAAAGAAAGGAATGGTGTGAAGGGATGAAGAAAAAGAAAAGTGGGGTGGGTTGATCTATTATATATATATATATACACTACTTTAATATAAGCCACACAATATATATCTATATGTAATAATAATAATAATAATAATAATAATAATAATAATAATAATAATAATAATAATAATAATAATAATAATAATAATAATAGTAATAATAATAATAATAATAATAATAGTAATAATAATAATAATAATAATAATAATAATAATAACTATAGTAAAAAAAATAATGCTATGAAAATAATAATAATAATAAATAACAATAATGCTATGTAAATAAAATCAAATAGAAATAATAAATATATTAATAGTTTCCAAATATAATTTTAAATTTAGTAATTAAATATAAAAATTTAATGTAATAATAACAACATAAGATCAAAATTATTAATAATGTTGCAAACCTCAAAATTTAATTATACAAAAAAAAATTTAAAAAAATTTGGGTTATTACAATAGGCGTGTTACAGGGTGTTGATAGACACAGCCGTGTATTCGAGTGTGTTCTAGAAAATAAACGAAAATCTTGTTTTCAGTTGCAACCATCCAATGAGTGGTTATGACCTTTTCATTGAATGATTGTATCTTAAATTAAAAGCTATAGATAACCTATAAATACACATCTCTAGCACATTTAAAGAGTGCTGATTAACTTTTTTGTTCTTTCTCTTGTATTTATTCTATATATACTTGAAAGGTTCTTGGGAAAACTTACAAGTTTTTGCTATTTAAGTTTTCAGACTTTGTTATGTCCTGAAAGTGTTTTGCCATTAAAAAACCCAAAGAAAACATATAGTGGGGGCAATAAACACTTAAAGAAAGTGATTATATCACACCTCAAAGCCATAAATACACCCACTTCCATAAACATCTTATTAGTTGGATCCATTATGAGAAAACAAACCACCTATTTATAGGGTAGAACAACCCATTAACTTTAAACAAGTATGAAATCAAATCCTAACTAAAGTAAAAATAAAAATAAAAATAGAATAAAATCCTAACTAAATATAAATTTTTTCTCAATTCCGGGTATCAGCAGCTGCAGATTCCACGATTCCCATAGCAATCGATTGCTAGTGCTGCACCCGTTCCATTTCAATTACCCCCAGCCCAGCATTAGAGTTCCACTCAGCTTGTTCCACAGCAGGGTCATGGTAGAGGTACTAGAGGAGGTGCCAGAGGTGTTGGCCAGGCTTCTACCAGCTAGCAGGGAGGTCAAGGATAGGCCAGAGTCTTCAATCTTACTCAGTAGGATGCTTAGGCATCCAATGCAGTCGTGGCAGGTATTATTTCTGTCTGTTACCTGGATGCATGGGTTCTGTTTGATCCGGGTGCCACGCATTCATTCGTTTCTCCCGTTTTTGCTTCCAAGTCTTGTTGGCAAGCTTCAAGGATGGCTTTTCCTTTGTCCGTTGCCACTCCTCTGAGCGGTTCCTTAGACACCGATATTGTTCTTTCTGGTTGTCCAGTTCTCATGGGAGATAGAGAATTACCCGCTGATTTGATTCTGTTGGATGTGATGGAGTTTGATGTTATTCTGGGAATGGATTGGTTATCTCAGCACTATACTGTGGTAGATTGTAGGAATAAAGAGGTGACTTTCAGAATTCCTGATGAAAAAGATTTTAAGTTTGTGGGTGATAGGAGTTCAGCACCTCAGAATCTTATTTATGCTATTACGGCTAGGAAGTTATTGAGGAAAGGATGTCAGGGATATTTGGCATTAGTCAAGGATACTTCAGTGGAGAAGTTGTCACTCACAGATGTTCCTGTTGCCTGTGAGTTTCCTAATGTTTTTCCCGAGGAGTTGCTAGGTTTACCACCTCATAGAGAGATTGAGTTTTGTATAGATGTGGTTCCAGGTACTACTCCTATATCTATGCCACCCTACAGAATGGCTCTTACAGAGTTGAAAGAGTTGAAGGAGCAGTTGTAAGAGTTATTGGATAAAGGTTTCATCAGACCTAGTGTTTCTCTTTGGGGTGCACCAGTCCTGTTTGTGAAGAAGAAGGATGGTACCTTGAGACTGTGCATTGACTATAGAGAGCTGAACAAGGTGACAGTGAAGAACAAGTATCCTCTTCCGAGGATAGATGACTTGTTTGATCAGCTACAGGGTGCACAGTTCTTTTCCAAGATTGATCTGAGGTTGGGTTATCATCAGCTGCGGATTAGTGAAGTTAATATTCCTAAAACAGCATTTCGCACTCGATATGGCCATTATGAGTTTCTAGTGATGTCTTTTGGTTTGACTAATGCACCAGCAGCTTTTATGGACCTGATGAACAGGGTATTCAGACCGTATGTGGATCAGTTTTGTAATATCCCATGTTTTTAAAATATTTTTACACAGTACCGGGATATGCAGTGTTAATGATTTCTGTATTTTATATGATATTTTTACGAGTTGATATGTATTTTAAACCTATTTTAATTACTGTATATTATTTTCAGTGTTTTACGTAAAATTTTCCCGGGACTTGCATTTTCGGGGAAATTTTCACGTAAACAATGTATTATTAATTATTTTAAATGTATTTACGGACTTGCATGAACTCATACATATTTTTAAATTATTAAATAAAGCCTGTGTGTGTATATTTATTTAATTAGGGTTTATTATTTCCCTAATACTTTATTAAGTATTTAATTGTTTTATTGTTATTTAATTAATTTTATTTAGTATAAATTATTAAAATATTAATATTTTTATGTGTGTGGTGTATATTTGATGTGTGTAATTTAATATTATTTTAATATATAGTATAAAGTATATATATATACATATATTTGTCAAAAATCAAAAAGTTTAGAAAATTACACATTTGCCCCCGACTTATTCTTCTTCCTCCCGATTCTCCCTTCTCCATTTCCAGTCGTTGCCGTGTCGTTCCTTCACCATGGGTGTGCCGTCCGGTGTGCCACCGTCTTCCCCGACCAATTTCGCCGCCTGAGGAGGCCGTTTCCAGCGTCTGGAGATCGATTTTGGCCGGAGAAGCCGAAAATCGATCCACCGTCGATCACGTCGATTTCGGCCACCGTTTTCAACACCGCCGGTCTCTTTCTTCTCCTTGAGCTCCGGTGAGTGTGATTCTAGCTTTGGTTTGAGCTGAATTGGTCTAGATTTGCTTAGGTTTTGATTTTTCTATTTCGGCCTATTAGGGTTTTTGATTTTTTTGATCTTTGAATTGATTGATTCATGGAAACTCCCTTCACAAATGTTGATCCTAGTAGCTTAATCTACATGTATGAATTTTTGTAGAATTTTTGGAGATTGTTTGGATTTTTGGGTATTTTTGAATATTTTAATATTATTTTCTAATTTTCGGAAATTAATTATTTAAATTATGAAATTGGAGTTTATGGTTAAATTGGGTGATGAAATGAATTATAGGAATTTATTTGGAATTTTTATGAATTTCTAAGTATTTATATAGGAATTTATTTGGAATTTTTATGAATTTCTAAGTATTTATTTTTAATTATTGAAGTTTATGTGATTTTGAGAAATTAGGGTTAATTGTGTTTTTAATTGAAATTAATTGGTTAATTGAGTTTAATTATTAATATTATTGATAAATATGTTGAGAAAATTAATTTTGGATAATTGTATAATTTTTGGTGAATTTTTGAAGTAATTTAGGTATATTTATATATATAGGGGTATTTTGGTAATTTTATCCTAAATTGTCTAAAAATGTAATTTAATTGGTTTTAATAATTATTTAAGGTATAAAAATGATTTCTACAAAATATTTGGTATTTTTAACTAAATAAAACTATTTTTCGTGAATTATTTTCAATTATATATATAATATACGGTTTTTCAAATAAAATGAATTTTTATCGGTTTTTACAGTGTTTTAAGGTTAATTATGTAATTTCTACCTATGAAATGTATTTCTATGCTATAAGGATATTTTTGGTATATCTGAATTATTCTGTGTTTGTGGATCCCGGTCGGTAGACTGTAGTTTGGAGTCCGACCGAGGGATTGTGGTTTTGTGTTGAGCCTATTTTTCGAAGTATATTTCTTTGCAGGGTCGGCTCTACTCTTTTGAGTAGAGAGATGTCCGTTTTACAGGGGAGGTTCTGCCGGATTTTCGGTAGAATTCTCGTAAAACGTGATATCCAGTCGAACCTTAATTTTCGATTCTGTGTTTAATACTCTAGATCGAATTCTAGGATTTCTATTAGGGTTACTCTGATATCGGTTATTTATTTCTTGTTTAGTTACGTCGAGACCGAGGGCTAGTGGACCAGGCCCGTCGGACCTGTCTCGTGGAGCGCACTAGGTGAGTTACTATACTATATATATATGCTTAGGATGCATGATTTAGAAATGCATGTTTTATGTTGATTAAATATGCATAAATAATTTGATTATTTCTTAAGTTTATATTAAGTATTTTTTTGGTTTATTTTTGGTATATAATAAATTATATACATGTCTTATTAATAAAATATATTTAAAATATTTTTAAATATATTTTTAGTTTAATTTATGATTTGATTGAATTCATTTGACATATATATACTTGAAATATACCTGGTTTACTTTTGGTATATTTCCGGTATATATATGGTTTATATTGTTGTTTTATTTAAATTCATGCATCATTTATTTTTATGAATGAATGTTTTATATTTATTAATGAAGGATATCAATAGAACGTGCTACCTAGTGGGCAGCACTAGGACCGAGTACGTACCGGTACACCTATAGCTTTAGGCTATATTACTAAATTATTTGTGGATATTGATTTGATTATGATTATTGATATGTGAGATGTGGTTTGTGGGTGTGATTGCTGGAGCTCGGTTGACTTAGTGTCTCGGGGCCAATCACACTGGCAGTCAGACTGCTGGAGCTCGATTGACTTAGTGTCTCGGGGCCAGTCTACTGTCTAAATGGATTAAGTGGATATATTTGGAATAAGTGAGCCTGTATGGCCAGAGTGTTGTTTAACACTATTTTTGAGGTTGCGATATTCTAGGGTTCTATGTGATCCTTCATAAACTGTGATTTTCAGATAAAGTATATAAAAATGATTTTACTGCATCTGTGTGAATTTGCCTGTATATGTATACATATTAGATATGTATTATTGACTGTATGCATTATCACTTAGTGTGTATGTATATATATTATAGTAATTCACTCAGTGAGGTCTGACTCCCCTCCGTTGACTATTTTTCAGGAGAGTCAACTTCTTCAGACCTCAGTAGCAGGTCGATACGCCGGATTTCTTCCGCCCCGGCTTCTTTATGTAAACTGTCTACTTGAGTCTTATTTATTTTATCTAGACACTGCAGTAGTTGTGAATTAAAGTATTCAATTTCGTGTATTTTATTTTAAAGGAGATGTATTATGTTAAAACTAGATTAGTACTAAAAAGATTTTGTATCTATGAGATGAGATTTTTATTTAAATCCAGTGATGAAAATGAGATTGTGATATTTAAGATTTTTATTTTCCGCTGCATATTGTATGATTATTGTTATTATGGCATGTTTTATTTTATTTTTAGGCTTGCTACGGGTTCCGGATTCGAAAGAATTCCCGTTCCCTAGCGCCGATCATGGCCCCTGTTTTGGGTCGTGACAAAGTTGGTATCAGAGCGGAGTTCTGTGTCAGGGCTTAGTTGTGTGAGTTGTGGCCCTAGTTTTAAAGTTGTGTTTTCTGTTGGACTACTGCAGTGTATTAGGTTCGAGTATGTCTTGATAAGTATTCCTTGCTGTAGTTTTCAGTGTTATTCCTCCGTTGTCTGTTTTGTCTTAATTTTTCTGTTTGTCTTTTCAGTATGAGGAGGCGAGCGCGTGTCGCTCCACCGGTCGTTGAGGCCAAGGATGATGAGTCTTTTCAGGACGAGGTTTTACCTCATGAGCCGCCAGTTAGGCATAGAGGTCGTGGCAAGGGTAGACCTCGAGGAGCGGCAGGTCGCCGTAGGCAGAGAGAGTTACAGGACGAGGAGCCTGTTGAGCCTGAATTTGATGTTCCTGTTCCTCCAGTTGTTCAGCCTGTTCAGCCTGCCTATCAGCAGGGTATGTCTGACCCTGAGGCAGCTTTGTTCTATGCCCGAGTTGGCAGGATTGCTTTTGATGGTACTTCTGATCCTTTAGATTTTCTGCATGCGATTGAGACTAGGACTTGGACTGCTCATACCGAGTACCAGCGGATTTTGATCGTTGAGTTGTCTGTTGAGGGACCAGCCTTGGATTGGTTTATTCAGATCCAGCCCTTTATGATGACGATGACATGGGCTCAGTTTCGAGAGCGATTCATGAGGAGATTTTATCCAGAGCCTCTTCGTTTGAGTTATCATCTCCGTTTGACCAGTATTTCTCGTGGAGATCGATCTGTAGAGGAGTATACCCGAGAGTTTCTTCGTCTGGGTAGATATGCCGAGGATCTGATGCGAGATCAGTATTTCGCTGTTACTACGTACGTTACTGGTTTGGGTTCAGCTTTTGCTGGTATGCCTACAGCAGGTCTTACTCTGGAGTCTGTGATTGAGCTAGCTAAGGAGATTGAGCTGAGGTTAGTTAGGCAGGGAGCGATGCCTGATTATTACCAGTTGGGAGTTCAGTCGAGTGGATCGCAAGCTACTCCGTATTCGAGTTTTCATGTTGGATCGAGTAGTCAGCAGCGAGGTCCGACTCAGCAGAGTCAGAGACAGCAGCAACGAGTGCATCAGAGCAGTAGACATGGCCATGGAGGTCAGCGTAGATCATTCAGATTCGGGTCAGGTGCTTCGAGCAGCAGCAGTGGTCGTAGTTCTGGATCAGCTGCCAACGTTTGCCAGACTTGTGGTAGAGTCCATCAGGGACCGTGTTATCTGACACCACTGACATGCTTCAGATGCGGGCAGACAGGACATTTTGCCAGATCGTGTCCTTATTCCGGGTATCAGCAGCAGCAGATTCCGCGATTCCCACAGCAGTCGATTGCTAGTGCAGCACCCGTGCCATTTCAGTTACCACCAGCCCAGCATCAGAGTTCTACTCAGTTTGTTCCACAGCAGAGTCGTGGTAGAGGTACTAGAGGAGGTGCCAGAGGTGTTGGCCAGGCTTCTACCAGTCAGCAGGGAGGTCGAGGCTAGGCGCGAGTCTTCCATCTGACTCAACAGGATGCTTAGGCATCTAATGCAGTCGTGGCAGGTATTGTTTCTGTTTGTTACCTGGATGCATGGGTTTTGTTTGATCCGGGTGCCACGCATTCCTTTGTTTCTCCCATTTTTGCTTCTAAATCTTGTTGGCAAGCTTCGAGGATGGCTTTTCCTTTGTCTGTTGCCACTCCTCTGAGCGATTCCTTAGACACCGATATTGTTCTTTCTAGTTGTCCAGTTCTCGTGGGAGATAGAGAATTACCCGCTGATTTGATTTTGTTGGATGTGATGGAGTTCGATGTTATTTTGGGAATGGATTGGTTATCTCAGCACTTCGCAGTGGTAGATTGCAAGAATAAGGAGGTGACTTTTAGAATTCCTAGTGAAGAAGATTTTAAGTTTGTGGGTGATAGGAGTTCAGCACCTCAGAATCTTATTTCTGTTATTACGGCTAGGAAGTTGTTGAAGAAAGGTTGTCAGGGGTTTTTGGCATTGGTCAGGGATACGTCAGTGGAGAAGTTGTCACTCACAGATGTTCCTGTAGCTTGTGAGTTTCCTGATGTTTTTCCCGAGGAGTTACCAGGTTTACCACCTCATAGAGAGATTGAGTTCTGTATTGATGTGGTTCCAGGTACTACTCCTATATCTATGCCACCCTATCGTATGGCTCCTGCAGAGTTGAGAGAGTTGAAGGAGCAGTTGCAAGAGTTGTTGGATAAGGGTTTTATTAGACCTAGTGTTTCCCCTTGGGGTGCACCAGTCCTGTTTGTGAAGAAGAAGGATGGTACCCTGAGACTGTGCATTGATTATAGAGAGCTGAATAAAGTGACAGTGAAGAACAAGTATCCTCTCCCGAGGATAGATGATTTGTTTGATCAGCTCCACGGTGCACAATTCTTTTCTAAGGTTGACTTGAGGTCGGGTTATCATCAGCTGCGGATTAGTGAAGCCGATATTCCTAAGACAGCATTCCGCACTAGATATGGCCATTATAAGTTTCTGGTGATGTCTTTTGGTTTGACTAATGCACCAGCAGCTTTTATGGATCTGATGAATAGGGTATTCAGACCGTATGTGGATCAGTTTGTAGTAGTCTTCATTGATGATATACTAGTATATTCAAGGAGTATGGAAGAGCATGTATATCACTTGAGGATTGTACTACAGACACTGAGAGATCATCAGCTTTATGCTAAATTCTCTAAGTGTGATTTCTGGATGGAGAGTGTTTTTTTTCTTGGACACGTAGTGTCTAAAGAAGGTATTCAGGTTGATCCACAGAAGGTTGAGGCAGTGTCTGAGTGGCCTAGACCTACTTCGGTTACAGAGATTTGGAGTTTTCTGGGTTTAGCCGGGTATTATAGGCGGTTTGTGCAGGATTTTTCCAGGATTGCAGCCCCTATGACTCGCTTGACTCAGAAGAATGTTAGATTCGAGTGGTCAGAAGCTTGTGAGAACAGTTTTCAGTTGTTGAAGGAGAAGTTGACCACAGCGCCAGTGTTAACTTTGCCTAATAGTGTGGATAAGTTCACAGTTTACTGTGATGCCTCTAGAATTGGTCTTGGTTGTGTGTTGATGCAGAATGGAAGGGTGATAGCCTATGCTTCGAGGCAGTTGAAGAAGCATGAGCAGAACTATCCTACACATGACCTAGAGATGGCTGCAGTAATCTTTGCTTTGAAGATTTGGAGACATTATCTGTACGGGGTGACTTGTGAGATATTTACTGATCACAAGAGCCTTAAGTACATTTTTCAGCAGAGAGATTTGAATCTGAGGCAGAGAAGATGGTTGGAATTGTTGAAGGACTATGATTGCGAGATTCTTTACCATCCGGGTAAAGCTAATGTGGTAGCAGATGCCTTGAGTAGGAAGTCCTCAGGTAGTCTTGCTCACATTGGTGTTGAGAGGAGACCATTGATCCAAGAGTTGCATCTGATGGTGGATCAAGGTCTGATGATGAAGATTAGTAGATCAGGTGGACTGTTAGCTCAGTTTAAAGTACGATCTGTACTGAGGGATAGGATTGAAGCAGCTCAGAGCCGAGATCCTATTCTGGGAGAGCTTGCAGAGAATGTCAGAGCAGGGAAGTTCACTGATTTCACACTTGATGATGATGGTATGTTGTGGATCAGTGGTAGATTGTGTGTTCCTGATGTGGATGATTTAAGAGAAGAGATCCTAGAGGAAGCACATTCTACAGCCTACAGCATTCATCCAGGTGTTACTAAGATGTACCACAGTATCAGAGATCTATACTGGTGGGATGGATTGAAGAAGGATGTGGCTGATTATGTTGCTAAGTGTTTGACGTGTCAGCAAGTGAAAGCCAAACATCAGAAGCCTTCTGGGAAGCTTCAGCCTCTTCCTATTCCCGAGTGGAAGTGGGAAAGGATAGCTATGGATTTTGTGGTCGGTTTACCTCGTTCGAAGGATGGATACGATTCCATCTGGGTGATTGTAGACAGGTTGACGAAGTCTGCACATTTCTTGCCTGTGAAAGCTACATATTCAGTTGCTAGAGTGGCGAAGTTGTATGTGAAGCATATTGTGTGCCTTCATGGAGTACCTGTGTCCATTGTGTCAGATAGAGGTTCGGTGTTTACTTCTCGTTTTTGGCAGAAGTTGCAGGAAGCGATGGGCACTAGGTTAGATTTTAGTACTGCTTTTCATCCTCAGACAGATGGCCAGTCTGAGAGGACGATCCAGACACTGGAAGATATGTTGAGGATATGTGTCTTGGATTTGGGAGGTAGCTGGGATGATCATTTGTCGCTTGTTGAGTTTGCATATAATAACAGCTACCATAGCAGCATTGGTATGGCACCATATGAGGCGTTGTATGGAAGGAAGTGTAGATCCCCGTTGAGTTGGGATGAGATTGGTGAGAGAGCTTTGACTGGACCAGAGATGGTTCAGGATGCTGCAGAGAAAGTCACCGTGATTAAGCGAAGATTAGAGACCGCAGTAAGCAGACAAAAGAGTTATGCGGATCCTAGGCGCAGAGATGTGGAGTTTCAGGTTAGAGATTATGTTTTTCTGAAAGTATCTCCGATGAAGGGTGTGATGAGATTTGGCAGGAAGGGTAAGTTAGCACCGAGATACATTGGACCGTTTGAGATTCTGGAGAGAATTGGCACTGTTGCATATCGGTTGGATTTGCCTCCGAGTATGTCACAAGTGCATCCAGTATTTCATATCTCGATGTTGAGGAAGTATATCTCAGATCCTTCGCACGTGTTGCAACCTGACAGTGTGGAAGTGAGCGAAGATTTGACGTTTGTGGAAGAACCTGTGGCGATCGTTGATTATCAAGTTCGACAGTTGCGATCGAAGCAGATTCCGATGGTCAAGGTTCTGTGGCGCAGCGATAGAGTTGAAGAGCATATGTGGGAGACTGAAGCTGAGATGCGAGCTTCTTACCCGTATCTCTTCCCTTCTTGATCTTGTTTTCTGGAATTCGGGGACGAATTCTTGTAAGGGGGGGAGACTGTAATATCCCGTGTTTTTAAAATATTTTTACACAGTACCGGGATATGCAGTGTTAATGATTTCTATATTTTATATGATATTTTTATGAGTTGATATGTATTTTAAACCTATTTTAATTACTGTATATTATTTTCAGTGTTTTACGTAAAATTTTCCCGGGACTTGCATTTTCGGGGAAATTTTCACGTAAACAATGTATTATTAATTATTTTAAATGTATTTACGGACTTGCATGAACTCATACATATTTTTAAATTATTAAATAAAGCCTGTGTGTGTATATTTATTTAATTAGGGTTTATTATTTCCCTAATACTTTATTAAGTATTTAATTGTTTTATTGTTATTTAATTAATTTTATTTAGTATAAATTATTAAAATATTAATATTTTTATGTGTGTGGTGTATATTTGATGTGTGTAATTTAATATTATTTTAATATATAGTATAAAGTATATATATATACATATATTTGTCAAAAATCAAAAAGTTTGGAAAATTACACATTTGCCCCCGACTTATTCTTCTTCCTCCCGATTCTCCCTTCTCCATTTCCAATCGTTGCCGTGTCGTTCCTTCACCGTGGGTGTGCCGTCCGGTGTGCCACCGTCTTCCCCGACCAATTTCGCCGCCTGAGGAGGCCGTTTCCGGCGTCTGGAGATCGATTTTGGCCGGAGAAGCCAAAAATCGATCCACCGTCGATCACGTCGATTTCGGCCACCGTTTTCGACACCGCCAGTCTCTTTCTTCTCCTTGAGCTCCGGTGAGTGTGATTCTAGCTTTGGTTTGAGCTGAATTGGTCTAGATTTGCTTAGGTTTTGATTTTTCTATTTCGGCCTATTAGGGTTTTTGATTTTTTAGATCTTCGAATTGATTGATTCATGGAAACTCCCTTCACAAATGTTGATCCTAGTAGCTTAATCTACATGTATGAATTTTTGTAGAATTTTTGGAGATTGTTTGGATTTTTGGGTATTTTTGAATATTTTAATATTATTTTCTAATTTTCGGAAATTAATTATTTAAATTATGAAATTGGAGTTTACGGTTAAATTGGGTGATGAAATGAATTATAGGAATTTATTTGGAATTTTTATGAATTTCTAAGTATTTATTTTTAATTATTGAAGTTTATGTGATTTTGAGAAATTAGGGTTAATTGTGTTTTTAATTGAAATTAATTGGTTAATTGAGTTTAATTATTAATATTATTGATAAATATGTTGAGAAAATTAATTTTGGATAATTGTATAATTTTTGGTGAATTTTTGAAGTAATTTAGGTATATTTATATATATAGGGGTATTTTGGTAATTTTACCCTAAATTGTCTAAAAATGTAATTTAATTGGTTTTAATAATTATTTAAGGTGTAAAAATGATTTCTACAAAATATTTGGTATTTTTAACTAAATAAAACTATTTTTCGTGAATTATTTTCAATTATATATATAATATACGGTTTTTCAAATAAAATGAATTTTTATCGGTTTTTACAGTGTTTTAAGGTTAATTATGTAATTTCTACCTATGAAATGTATTTCTATGCTATAAGGATATTTTTGGTATATCTGAATTATTCTGTGTTTGTGGATCCCGGTCGGTAGACTGTAGTTTGGAGTCCGACCGAGGGATTGTGGTTTTGTGTTGAGCCTATTTTTCGAAGTGTATTTCTTTGCAGGGTCGGCTCTACTCTTTTGAGTAGAGAGATGTCCGTTTTACAGGGGAGGTTCTGCCGGATTTTTGGTAGAATTCTCGTAAAACGTGATATCCAGTCGAACCCTAATTTTCGATTCTGTGTTTAATACTCTAGATCGAATTCTAGGATTTCTATTAGGGTTACTCTGATATCGATTATTTATTTCTTGTTTAGTTGCACCGAGACCGAGGGCTAGTGGACCAGGCCCGTCGGACCTGTCTCGTGGAGCGCACTAGGTGAGTTACTATACTATATATATATGCTTAGGATGCATGATTTAGAAATGCATGTTTTATGTTGATTAAATATGCATAAATAATTTGATTATTTCTTAAGTTTATATTAAGTATTTTTTTGGTTTATTTTTGGTATATAATAAATTATATACATGTCTTATTAATAAAATATATTTAAAATGTTTTTAAATATATTTTTAGTTTAATTTATGATTTGATTGAATTCATTTGACATATATATACTTGAAATATACCTGGTTTACTTTTGGTATATTTCCGGTATATATATGGTTTATATTGTTGTTTTATTTAAATTCATGCATCATTTATTTTTGTGAATGAATGTTTTATATTTATTAATGAAGGATATCAATAGAACGTGCTACCTAGTGGGCAGCACTAGGACCGAGTACGTACCGGTACGCCTATAGCTTTAGGCTATATTACTAAATTATTTGTGGATATTGATATATGAGATGTGGTTTGTGGGTGTGATTGCTGGAGCTCGGTTGACTTAGTGTCTCGGGGCCAATCACACTGGCAGTCAGATTGCTGGAGCTCGGTTGACTTAGTGTCTCGGGGCCAGTCTACTGTCTAAATGGATTAAGTGGATATATTTGGAATAAGTGAGCCTGTATGGCCAGAGTGTTGTTTAACACTATTTTTGAGGTTGCGATATTCTAGGGTTCTATGTGATCCTTCATAAACTGTGATTTTCAGATATAGTATATAAAAATGATTGTACTGCATCTGTGTGAATTTGCCTGTATATGTATACATATTAGATATGTATTATTGACTGTATGCATTATCACTTAGTGTGTATGTATATATATTATAGTAATTCACTCAGTGAGGTCTGACTCCCCTCCGTTGACTATTTTTCAGGAGAGTCAACTTCTTCAGACCTCAGTAGCAGGTCGATACGCCGGATTTCTTCCGCCCCGGCTTCTTTATGTAAACTGTCTACTTGAGTCTTATTTATTTTATCTAGACACTGCAGTAGTTGTGAATTAAAGTATTGAATTTCGTGTATTTTATTTTAAAGGAGATGTATTATGTTAAAACTGGATTTGTACTAAAAAGATTTTGTATCTATGAGATGAGATTTTTATTTAAATCCAGTGATGAAAATGAGATTGTGATATTTAAGATTTTTATTTTCCGCTGCATATTGTATGATTATTGTTATTATGGCATGTTTTATTTTATTTTTAGGCTTGCTACGGGTTCCGGATTCGAAAGAATTCCCGTTCCCTAGCGCCGGTCATGGCCCCTGTTTTGGGTCGTGACAAGTTTATGGTAGTCTTCATCGATGATATACTGGTTTATTCGAGGAGTATGGAGAAGCATATATGTGATTTGAGGATTGTACTACAGACACTGAGAGATCATCAGCTTTATGCTAAATTCTCGAAGTGTGATTTCTAGATGGAGAGTGTTTCTTTTCTTGGACACGTGGTGTATAAAGAAGGTATCCAGGTTGATCCATAAAAGATTAAAGCAGTGTCTGAGTGGCCTAGACCGACTTTCGTCACTGAGATTCAGAGTTTTCTGGGTTTAGCCGAGTATTATAGGCAGTTTGTGTAGGATTTTTCCAGAATTGCAGCCCCTATGACTCGCTTGACTTAGAAGAATGTTAGATTCAAGTGGTCAGAAGCTTGTGAGAATAGTTTCCAGTTGTTGAAGGAGAAGTTGACCACAACGCCAGTGTTAGCTTTGCCTAATAGTGTGGACAAGTTCACAGTTTATTGTGATGCCTCAAGAGTTGGCCTTGGTTGTGTGTTGATGCAGAATGGAAGGGTGATAACCTATGCTTTGAGGCAGTTAAAGAAGCATGAGCAGAACTATCCCACACTTGACCTTGAAATGGCTGCAGTGATCTTTGCTCTGAAGATTTGGAGACATTATCTGTACAGGGTGACTTGTGAGATATTTACTGATCAAAAGAGCCTTAAGTACATTTTCTAGCAGAGAGATATGAATCTGAGGCAGAGGAGATGGTTGGAATTATTAAAAGATTATGACTGTGAGACCTTATATCATCCAGGCAAGGCTAACGTGGTAGCAGATGCCTTGAGTAGGAAGTCCTCAGGCAGTCTTGCTCACATCAGTGTCGAGAGGAGACCATTGATCCATGAGTTGCATTTGTTGATGGATCAAGGTCTAATGATGAAGATCAGTAGGTCAGGTGGACTGCTAGCTCAGTTTAAAGTGCGATCTGTACTGAGGGATAGGATTAAAGCAGCTCAGAGCCGAGATCCTATTCTAGAAGAGCTTGCAGAGCATGTCAGAGCAGGGAAGTTCACTGATTTCACACTTGATGATGACAGTGTGTTATGGATCAGTGGTAGATTGTGTGTTCTTGATGTGGATGACTTGAGAGAAGAGATCCTAGAGGAAGCACATTCTACAACCTATAGCGTACATCCGGGTGTTACTAAGATGTACCACAGTATCAGAGACTTATACTGGTGGGATGGATTGAAGAAGGATGTCATTGATTATGTTGCTAAGTGCTTGACGTGTCAACAAGTGAAAGCTGAACATCAGAAGCCTTTTGGGAAGCTTCCGCCTCTTCCTATTCCCGAGTGGAAGTGGGAAAGGATAGCTATGGATTTTATGATCGGTTTACCTCGTTCTAAGGATGCATATGATTCCATCTGGGTGATTGTAGACAGGTTGATGAAGTCTGCACATTTCCTACCTGTGAAAGCCACTTATTCTGTAACTAGATTGGCGAAGCTATATGTGAAGCATATTGTGTGCCTTCATGGAGTACCTGTGTCCATTGTGTCAGATAGAGGTTCAGTGTTTACCTCTCATTTTTGGCAGAAGTTACAGGAAGCGATGGGCACTAGGTTGGACTTCAGTACTGCTTTTCATCCTCAGATAGATTGTCAGTCTAAGAGAACGATCCAGACATTGGAAGATATATTGAGGATGTGTGTCCTGGATTTGGGAGGTAGCTGGGATGATCATTTGCCACTCGTTGAGTTTGCATATAATAACAGCTACCATAGCAGTATTGGCATGGTACCATATGAGGCGTTGTACGGAAGGAAGTGTAAATCCCCTTTGAGTTGGGATGAGATTGGTGAGAGAGCTTTGACTGGACCTGAGATGGTTCAGGATGCTGTAAAGAAAGTCACCATGATTAAGCGCAGATTAGAGACCGTAGTTAGCAGACAAAAGAGTTATGCGGATCCTAGGCACAGAGATGTGGAATTTCAGGTCGGGGATTTTATTTTTCTGAAGGTATCTCCGATGAAGGGTGTGATGAGATTTGGTAGGAAGGGTAAGTTAGCATCGAGATATATCGGACCGTTTGAGATTCTGGAGAGAGTTGGCATCGTTGCATATCGGTTGGATTTGCCTCCGAGTATGTCACAGGTGCATTCGGTATTTCATATCTCAATGCTGAGGAAGTATATCTCAGAACCTTCACACATATTGCAGCCCGACAGTGTAGAAGTGAGTGAAGATCTGACGTTTGTGGAAGAACCTGTGGCGATCGTTGACTATCAAGTTCGACAGTTGCGGTCGAAGCAGATTCCGATGGTCAAGGTTCTGTGGCGTAGCAATAGAGTTGAGAAGCATACGTGGGAGACTGAAGCTGAGATGCAAGCTTCTTACCCATATCTCTTCCTTTCCTGAGCTTGTGATCATTTTCTTTTTGGAATTCGGGAACAAATTCTTGTAAGGGGGGAGACTGTAATATCCCATGTTTTTTTTAAAAATATTTTAATACTGCATCGGGATAGGCAATGTTAATAATTTTTGTATATATTTATGATATTTCATGAGTTGCTATTTAATTAAAATTGATTTTTAATTATTTTATATTATTTTAAGCACTTTACGTAAAATTTTCCCAAGACTTGCGTTTTCGGGAAAATTGACACGTAAATTATTTATTATTAATTATTTTAAAAAATTTTACGGACTTGCATGAACTCATATATATTTTTAAAGTACTAAATAACGTATATATGTACATTTATTTATTTAACTAGGGTTTAATTAATTACCCTAATATTTTATTATTTATTAATTATTAATTAGTTTTATTGTTATTGTTATTTAATTATTTTTATTTAGTATATAAATTATTAAAATATTAATTTATATGTGTGTGGAGTATAATTAATGTGTGTGGAATTTATAATATTATAATATATAGTGTAATATTACATATACATATATATATACATGATATAAGTTAGAATCAAAATTTTTTGGCAAATTACCAATCTGCCCCCAACTCCTCTTCACCATCTCCGATCACCCTCCTCGCCAAACCACCGTCTGTCACACCGTTTTCTTGCCGTTGGTGTGCCTCCCGGTGTGCCACCTCCTTCCTCCAACTGTTCCGCCACCAGCAGAGTCCATTTCCGACGTCGAGAAGCTCGTTTTGGCCGGAGAAGCCGAAACTTTGGCCACCGTCGTTCACGATATTTTCGGCCACAATTTTCGACACCACCAGTCTCTTTCTTCTCCTTGAGCTTCGGTGAGTGTGATTCCAAGCTTTGTTTCACTTAAAATGGTCTACATTTGCTTAGGTTTTGATTTTTGTAATTTGGCCATTTTAGGGTTCTTGATTTTTTTTGAACTTCAATTTGATTGATTCATGAAAAATTCCTTCACAAATGTTATTCCCCTTATCTTAATCTACATGTTTGAATTTTTGTGGAATTTTTGGAATTTATTTTGATTTTTGGGTATTTTTGAATATTTTATTATTATTTTCTAATTTTCGAAAATTAATTAATTAAATTATGAAATTGTGTTTTATGATAAATATAGGTGTTGAAATGAATTATAAAAATTTATTTGGAATTTTTATGAATTTCTATGTATTTATTTTGAATTTATTTAGGTTTATGTAATTTTGGAAAATTAGGTTAATTGTGTTTTTAATTGAAATTAATTATTGAATTGAGTTTAATTATTGATATTATTGATAAATATGTGGAGAAAATTAATTTTGGATAATTATACTATTTTTGGTGAATTTTTGGATTAATTTTAGTATATTTATATATATAGGGGTATTTTGGTAATTTTATCTTAAATTGACTAAAAATGTAATTAAATTACTTTTAATAGTTATTTAAGGTATAAAAATGAATTCTACAAATTATTTAGTATTTTTAACTAATTAAAACTATTTTTCATAAATTATTTTCAATTATATATATAATATACGATTTTTCTAATAAAATGAGTTTTATCGGTTTTTAATGTGTTTTAGGGTTAATTACGTAATTTCTACTTATAAAGTGTATTTCTGTGATATAAGGGTATTTTTGATATTTTTGTAAATATTTTATAAATTGTGGACCCCAATCGATAAACTGTAGTTTGGAGTCCGACCGAGGGGTTGTGGATGTGTTTCTGTGTCTATTTTTTGAAGTGCATTTCTTTGCAGGGCTGGCTCTACTTTTTGAGTAGAGAGATGTCCATTTTACAGGGGAGGTTCTGCCGGATTTTCGATAAAATTCTCATAAAACGTAATGTCCGGTCAAATCCTTATTTTTAATTCTGTGTCCAATATTCTAGGTCGAGTTTCTAGGATTTTCTATTAGGTTTATTATGATGTCTGTTATTATTGTTTGTTAGTTACGCCGAGACCGAGGCCTAGTGGACCAGGCCCGTCGGACCCATCTCGAGGAGTGCACTAAGTGTGAGTTGCTATTTTATATATATGTGCTCTAGGGTGCATGATTTTAGAAATATACATTCTATTTTGATTAAATATGCATAAATGGTTTAATTATTACTTAAGTTTATTTTTAGTTTATTTTTGGTTTATTTTCTGTATATTTTAAACTATATGCATGTTTTATTAATGAATTATGTTTAAAATGTTTTTGAATATATTTCTAGCTTATTTTGTAATTTAATTGGATTTATTTGACGTATATATACTTGAAGTATACCTGGTTTACTTTTGGTATATTTCTAGTATATATATGGTTTATGTTGCTATTATTTCAAATTCATGCATCATTTATTTTTATGAATGTATGATTTATATTTAAAATGAAGGATATCAATAGAACGTGCTACCTAGTGGGCAGCACTAGGACCGAGTACGTACCGGTACGCTTATAGCATGTAGGCTATATTACTAACCAGTTTGAGAATATTGATTGGATTTGATTTGTCTGATGTGTGATATGATTTGGGAGTGTGATTGCTGGAGCTCGGTTGACCAAGTGTCTCGGGGCTAGTCTACTGTCCAAATGGAACAAGTGAATATATTGGAATAAGTGAGCCTGTATGGCTAGAGTGTTGTCTAACACTGTTTGAGGTTGCAATATTCTAGGGTTCTATTTGATCTTTCATAAACGATGATTTTCAATAAAATATATAAAACGATTTTATTGCATTTGTGTGTACTTACTTGTATATATACATATTAGATATATGTACTGTTGGCTGTATGCATTGTCATTTAGTATGCATGTATATATATTATAGTAATTCACTCAGTGAGGTCTGACTCCCCTCCGTTGACTATTTTTCAGGAGAGTCATCTTCCTCAGACCTCAGTAGCAGGCCTGTACACCGGACTTCTTCTGCCCTGGCTTTTTTATGTAAACTGCTTATCTAAGTCTTGAGTTTTATTTTATGATCTAAACACTGCAATAGTTATGGTCAATTGGGAGATTGGTGTATTGTATTTATATGGGATATGTACTTTAAATATTTGAACTGAAACTTGTATTAAAGGATTTACTTATATATGAGATATGGATTTGATATTTATGATTTTATTTCCACTGCATTAAATACTGTTATTATTATTACTATTGCATGTTTTATTTTTATTTTAGGCTTGCTACGGGTTTCGAATTCGAAAGAATTCTCGTTCCCTAGCGCCGGTCATGGCCCCTGTTTTGGGTTGTGACATATAATAACCATTTTTTTAGAATTAAAAATAGGCATGACTTTTAGTATATATATATTAGTTTAAAATACATGAATTGAATCGGATAATCGAACTGAAAATCTTTGAAACTGGATTGGACCGTTGACTTTTTAACTTTATTCAGACTGAATTGTACCGATAAAATTTTTTTGCTACAGTTCTGGATATTTATAAATATCCAGGTCGAGAAATAGACTAATTTAACTGAACTGTACTAAACTGCATTGGACTGAAATAATCAAAATTTATTTATTTATATATTTATAATATATAAGTTATACAAATAAATTTAATATATAAATATTATAAATATTATTTAACTACTTTTAAGTAAATAATGCTGATATTATAATTAAAATACAAATTATTTTATTAAAAAATAATAAAATAAAAGAATTAACTAATATTTGTCCAAAGAAAAAGAATTAATTAGTATTCTTTTACAAATATTATTTAACTAATATTAATCACATTTAATCAAAGAATTTTATAAATATTATTTAACTAATATTAACATTGTTACAGGTATATTTAATGAAATTCCAAGTTTCATGAAAGTTTAAATTTTTTAGAAAATAGTGTATATTATATAATTCTTTGAATCTTCATTTTGTATTAAATTGAAATATCCGCTTTCTGAATTGTATTGTTTCAAAATTTAGAAACAATATAAGATAGAGATTTTTAGTTTTAGTTGTAGTACCAATTCTCAATATTTTCAAATCTCCAATTTTCAATCTAATCGTAGAGATTTCCAAAACCCCATATTGGACTGGACTATGCTCAACCCTATATATATATAGACATTAGAGATGAGAGAAATAATGAATGAAATAAAACTTATTGAGAACAAATGGTTTATTATCTCTTTAAAGAGTTTATATAATAAATATTATAAGAGTAAATACTTTTCATTGTAAATAAATTATATTGTTGTGGTAAAATTTTAGTCAATTTAACTATTTGGTTGTGCTTAATCCTTTTACTTCTAGCAAAATCTTATATTATAAAAGATAATAAAATTTATACAATATAATAGTTGAATATTTTATAAAGTATTTTGCTATTAAACAAATTAATACTAGATACATGTTCATATTTATAAAAATAAATCACCATGTGTTACTCGTTGATAATAAATTTAAAATTACTATAATGATATTAGTTAATATTTAATTCTGAAATATAACACAATTTAAATTAAACTTAGTTTTCAAAAATAATAATTTTTAATTTAATTTAATATCATAAAAGGAAAAATTACAAATTCTTAATAAATATTAAAAATAGAATTTAGTAATTAAAAATATTAAATTTAAATTATAATAGTAAAATTAAATGGAATCACTGAATGGGGGTGTGCAGTGGACGAGTTTGAATGGATCGAGTTGTAAGGGATAAAAACCGATAAGATAATTCTTCATATAAAATGCAACCGAACCATGGCAAAATGTTAGTGGAACCGACAATTCAAAGTTTCAAAAAATTCGAGTTAATACCAAACAAAAGAACAAATATGGGCCTTTTTTTAATGGACCTTATCCAAAGAAAAATTAAAATTCACTAACTTTTTAAACTATATTGGCTGAACCCAATTTTTACACAAACTATTAGCCAAAAATAAGGCCTAAAGAACTAAGTCTAATGTAACATTTACAAAAATATTAACTATTAATTTCATTTAATATTAAATACTAATTACATTTGATTTACTTCCATAGTATTAAGAATCATAGGTAAGCTTCCATAATTTCAAAATCAAAATAAATTGATGTGTCAATGAAAATCCAAACTCAACAACAAAAAGAATCACTGGAATTAGTAAGGAGTAATCCTAAAATGCAGAAATAGTTGAAGTCAGGAAAAGAAACACATGATATAAATAAACATAAATAATAAGAATAAACAAAGACAAGTTTGAATTTAAGGCTTAGGACGTAAATTCAACACATGAATACAATGCCACATTTCTGGTACCAAATTAGTGGTTATGATACCAAAGAAACTTAAGCAATTTGCATTTATTATAGTTTGATTTTGATAGAGAACTGAAGAGGTGGAAGCTTTTCAACATCATCATTGCCTCAAATTCGTTTGAAAAAAATTAGTAACAGAAAATGCTAACTCATAAAAAATAATAGGTATATTAAAGTTCATAATCCTCCTCATTGCATTTACATCAATGGTCACTACCTGATTCTGTGTTGTTTGTCATATCATAAAGATGCAAAGCAAAAAATGGCCTGCATTGTATAATAAGCATGCTAGACAAATAACATTCACGAGCACAGGCATAATAATTAAAGATAAGCAAGAAATTATATAAAGTTAGAGTTAATTTACTGAAATTGTTAGCTTATGATGCAGTTGTTGATGATTGTAAAGGGCCAACACCCATTTGAGGTAGGCTTGCCAAAAGATAGAAAGGCATAAATAAGAAAGTACAAAGTAATATCAACATTCAAAAATAAATAATAAAAAAAGAATAAATAAAAATTTCAGACCTTCTTAAAAGTTTTCAAGCTGATCAGATGACTCCTCAATTGAGATTGGATTGTTAAACAATCTTAGCCAATCATGATTACAAAGGAGGGCTTCCACTAGTATAAGATTAAAGAACTTCTAAACACATCAAACACTCTTCCCACAGTGCTAAAATCTTATTCAAAAGCAATAATAAAGATTAAGATTGCAAGGACATCCCTAGCCATTCGAGAGAGGATTAGGAACCTTTGGGAATTTAGTTTCCACCACTTTAGTACATTAAAAGAGCCATCTTCCTTAATTATAGCTTCACTTAAATACATATCAATCTCAGACTGCTTACTTCTACCTAGCCCACTCTCTAACATGTGCTTCTTAAATTTAGCTTTTAATATAGAAATACCCTTTTTAGAAGTAGGAATATAAAGAACAAAAGCAAATTAACTGCTTTCAATAGCAATAAGTGACTGACTATCATAGCCATCATCAGCAAATGCATACATTGCATTATAGTCCTTAATGAACTAAAAAAAGAGATGATTTAACAACATAAAATAAGTTGCCACCAAAATTTGAGCCATACATCTAGCTTAAAAAGAATTCCAAGTATTCAAGTTTGTTTATTGGATCCAAAATATTAGCAAAGAAAATCAAGAAAGTGATCTTCTATGGATCCTCCTAATATATTATCAAACTTGCTTTTCATATTCAAGCCCACAGTAATTTGGCTATTATCATTTGATTGCTTCCACTCATTCAGTAAACAATGAAGGTTAGAGATTTTATTAAAAAATGAGTTTGATGTCGCATAAGAAGAACTAAATATTCTAAGAGTCATGTCATTAAATTATTGCAAAAACTCAACCATTTTAGAAATATAGTGCCAAAAAAAAACATTAGGCTCCTCCTTACCTAAATATGTTCTAAAGGCTTATTCATTATCCTTATATTTTTCAAAAACCTTTTTATATATATAAGAAGTTTTAAGTATTAGGTATGTCAAATTCCACCTAGTTGGCACATCAAAAGGCAAAGCAAATTTTGACTCAACACTAACCAACTCAGCAAATTCCCTAAACTTTCTCAGTCTTACAAGTGAATTTCTAATATATCTAACTATTTCCCTAACCTATAAATATTGCAACATCTTTTAATCCATCCTATACAATTAGATTCAAAATATATGCAAAAGATTTGATATGTACATATTTAGCCCTAATAGGACTAGTATCCTAAGACAATAATTTTTTTAAATATGACAAAGTAATGTCATTACTAGAAGTATTATACATTGTGACAGTGAACACATTCTTAATTCCCCACTCCAATAAACAGTTTTCTTATGCCTTTGTAATGTACTCACCTTTATATGAGCTAACAGGCACAAAAGAAATTATCTTTTTATGGAGGTTCCACTAATCATCAATAAAATGTGCAGTTATGCACATATAATTTAGTTTTTGAATTAAAGTCCAAGAGTCAATTATCAAACTGACTCTTTGACAATGTTGTTTGAAAAAAATTTTAGCTTTAGCATCTCTTCTACATACGTACTAAAATAGTCTCTGCTTATAGTCCATCTAGAAGGGATTTTAAATCTAAAGCAACACATAAACATAAACTTTTTGAAACCTTCCCTTTCAACAAACTTAAAAGGCAATTCATTAATAATGACCATTTCAAAAGTTTGTTTCTAATTAAATCCTCATCAAATTTCCATGTTCCTGACACCTCAACAGTTTTAGAAACATAAGAATTAAAAACAACCATTTTAAGTTCCAAAAAAGCTTCCCTAATGTCTTTACTATAAGGAAATTTATTGCCAGACAACATTTGGTTTCTTAAGGAAGAGGTGTCATGCCTTTTTGGATGTGCATCAAATAATTTAGCATAGTATAAACATGTACTTTGTTATGTCATCCCTTTCTCATCTTTCACCCTCTCAAAATGCTCCCACACTATGCTTCTAAAATTGATCTCTTTCCTTTTCTAAGAGGCATGCTGAGCTTCCACCTCTTTAGCATTAGTATTAGTTTGGCAAGTTGGTGTATCTGAAGCCCCACCAGCACTAGCATAAGCTATTCTATAATAATATAATGAAAAAAACACATTAGCCACATACAGATTCATAGAATATGTATACAATTAGTCATAAAAAATTTAACATTAATAAAGTAGAATCTAGACATACCTTTTATATTTCAGGCCTTTTTAATCACTTATAAGTAAAAAGCTTCAACCTTTTAACAATTAATTTAAAACCAAAAGTGACAGAAATAAGCTCTCTTTAACTACTTCCACTATTTAAGTTTAGTTGATTTTATAATCAGAACTATTAAATTTATGAACTTAAGGACCTAGACACAAAGAAAAAAATAATAATAAGTTCAGTAGCAAAACAATAAAACAAAATTTTGTTTCTAAACACAGAAAAGCAAAGCAAAAATATCACATATTCAAAATCAGTCACAGATCAAAAAAATATTATGTTTTTCAACACTTGCATAAAAATTGAGAAATTATAAATAAATAAACAATATTACCACTAGATATTAAAACAACTCAATTTTTTTATATATAAAATTATTACATGCAACAAAATAATTAAAATAAAAAAAAGTTAATAATTTTTCAAATAATAAAACAACAATATGCAAAATAGTTTCAGAAATTATTCAAATACATATTTTTTAAGTTAGGACTTGGGATCTCATAAAGTCACAAATCTATAAAGAATATAGTGTTATTATAAAAAATAATACACAGAAATCATCAACCCATTTTAACAATCATAGAGAGTCACATATCAACATGCATATTCAAAGATCACAAGTATATTTGCATAAACAATTGAAATTTTTGAAGATTCATTTTATTGAAAGTCAGGATCTCATAGATCTAAATAAAAATTTATTTTTTAAAATAATGAACAATGAAAATGAACACAAACATCTTTGTATACTCATAGGTAACATACAAGTCATAAAAAATGAATAAAAACAAAAAAATTGAAATTCCTTTACCAAATCTATAAGAGAAATTATAAAAGGATTTCTGTCACTATTAGTTTTAAACTTTAAAGAAAAAAAGGCTTGAACTAATAAAGATCAATTTCATAACATAGATTTGGAGATGGGAGAGGGTTAGAGACTATCAGAGAGACACAAATAATGAAATGGGTTTGTGAAAGGTTAGGACATATATGTATGTACGCATATATATATATATATATATATATATATATATATATATATATATATATATATATATATATATATATATATATATATATATATATTTATAAACACACCATTTCATTTCTCAAAAATCGGAAGTGAAGTTCAGGCGGTTTGGGTGGCACTGCATGCCAACTGAACCACAACCCGCTCAATCTGTGTCCACCCAATATTGTCGAATCGCCTTTATACTTGACATGAGCCGATTCGGTCCATTTCTTTAGTTCAGTTTAGACTAGAAATTTTAGACCGGATAGTTTTTGCTCACTCCTGCTATTAAACTATCAACCCATTTATTGAACCATTGACTCAACTTTCTAATCAAGTCAAATTCTTAATAGGGATTGATAGTTAAGTTGAATGTATCATTTTTACCTATAAGCATTAATTGATCTTTGATTCTCTTTAATTTTTACTATTTTCATTAATTTTTTATGTTGAATTTATTTTTTTCTTAAATTCTTTTCATTTCTATGAACTCATATAATATCAAAATATATAAATTTCTTAATTTTAAATAATTTTAAACACATAAAATGTTAAAAATTAGCTTCAAACTAATAAAAATAAAATTGATAATCAATATAAGAAAGAAAAAATTTTCAATTATATTATCTCTTTTAGTTAAATATTAGTTTAATTTATATAATTTTTGTGTCCACATAACATAAGCATTAATTCATAAATGTGTTGATATCATTTATGGCCAAATGAACATTTAACTCTTGAACTTTACTCAATTAACTTTTAGCACTCCTTAACTTCTATTATATTGTATTCAATTTTTAAACTTTTATTTTAAATATATCTAACCCCCTGTAATACATAAAATCAAAGTATTTTTTAAATCAATGTTGATATCAATACAAGAGCAACTTATATAAAATAAAATAATGTTTATGAAAAAGAGAATATAATTAAAAATAAAAATTTTCTAGCTTTTTTATATTAGTTTTTAATTATATTTATATTATTTTGAAGTTAACTTTGGCATTTTATGTGTTTAAAATAATTTGAAATTAAAAAATTATTCATTTTGATATTGCATGAGTTAAATAGAAAAGAAAAATACAAAATGAAAGGTGAAAAAGATTTAAAATAAAACTTTAAAAGTTGAATAGAAAACAATAAAAGTTGAGGAGTATTAGAGGTTAATCGTGTAAATTTTAGAGGTGAAACTATGCATTCAACCATTTCATTTATTGTAGAAGTTAAATAGTTGCAAAATAAAAATTTAAAAATTGAATGGAAAATAATTAAGGTTGAAAGCTAACAAAAATTAATTCTATAAAGTTTAGGGGGTGGAACTATGCAGTTGGCCTTACAACTATGCTCCCTAACCTACTTAGAAGGATGATAAAACATTCTTTTATAGAGTCATTTTTAGTAGAAATGTTTATATAAATAAAAATTAAATTTAAAACCATTGGATTAATATTCATTTAATGATAGCCATTGATATTCAAAACTTGTCACCAGTTGAAGCATTCATTTGTTTTAAATTTATTAACCTATAACTTGTAGTTCTCGTATAGTATAGTTTTTATGTGATTTTCCCTAAATTTCCTTCATTTGCTTGGTACCTAAAGAATTATAAAGTAGAAATGTCAATCTTGTGGTTTCCTCATTTTTCTTTATAAGTACTTGTTTCTTTTTTATTAATAAATTTCACTAAAGTGCCAGAGGTTGCTCTATTACTTTGTTCCAAAAGATGATTTATGGAGGTTCTCAAATTCTTACTTTTTGGTTTTAACCCTTATGCATGTTAATGTGGTTTTAACCCTTATGTGTGTTAATCTTGTAGTGGAGATCAGTTTCCATTCTTCTAAATAAGATGCTAATCATCTGTGTGAATGTTGCCTTTGACGTTGCTTGATTTGTAGGGCTCTTGCTACACATCCAAACTACAAATCATGAGTGCTACTCCAAAACCTAAGCTGATATCATATTATTTTTTTAATAACTACATCATATGAATTAATATCATTTTCTATTTACAAAACTACATTATAAGAACTTATGCAAGATATTGTAGCAAATCTTGATTGCTTCCATCAAAGGCTCCTCATATACTGCATTCAACACATGTTTCTTAGCAACATAGAATTATAGTTATTATACTTTTTGAACAATATGAAAGAGTTCTTGGTTCTACCCATTAAATTGGTTGAAGACAAGACTTTATATATATTCTTTGAGTTGGAAGTAAAAACTAAGTTGTTGATATTTAGTTAGTGAAGCTTTGTAGTTAGCTTGATTTAGGAATTTTATTTATGTTTTAGTCATAGATTGTTGTGATTGTTTAGGAAATGTGTAATGTCATAATTTGTTCATTGGACCATAATTGATACAGCTGCATTAAAATTTGAATGATTATGTAGTTGGAAATTATATGTTCATTAAAAAAATTATTGTTATTTATAGGTTGTAAAAGTGTTGTTAGCTTCATTTTTAATAGAATTGATGGTATTGGACTCTCGACACCACAAGTAGGAATTAGTGTTCAACTTATGGTGTTTAATCCAGTTGGTGAGCATGGTGAAAGAGAGGATGCCTATCTTTTCTTGGAATTTATGTTGATATTCCAGTATTAATGCCATTAATATTTTTCTTTAAGTGTTTCTTTTCAAGTTTCTCCATTAGAACTTGGAAGTAGCAATTGCTTATCAGAAAATGGCCAATTAGCATATTTTTTCTTATTTCAATCGCTACTTAAACCTCATTAAAACTATGCATGGATTGAGGGATATATAAAAGGAAGGGAAGGGAATATAAGGGGAATTAATTTTGTGTTATTTGGCTATTAAAAGGTAATAAAGGGGGAAGAGAATTAAAGGGAAATTATTCCCTCTCATTCCTCTTGCAAAAAATGAAATTGTTGACACTCCAAATTGGGATGTTAAATATTTCAACTCCAAAATACATTATAAATTAAATTTTTATTTCCTTTTTAAACTTTTCCTCTTCTTTTCCCTTTATTAATAAATTTTAAGTTACCAAACACAACAAAATCTATAATTTTTATTCTCTTCCTTCTCCTTCATTCCATTCTCTTTAAAAAAAAACCTTTCCTTTCCTTCTCTTTATGGTTGCCATGCCTAGTGTAAATAAATTTTTTTTATTCCTTAAATTAGTTTATGTAGCTATATTTTGCTTAATGTACACACTACTAAATGCAATTTAATACTCAAATTATCATGCACATGGTTTAGTATGATCACCAATTCTATTTAAAAGAGTGCCTACCATTTTATGCTTGTAAATACCAAAATTGGTGAAAGTTGATGCAAGAGACATTAATAGTGTAAGGTTTAATGTCACCCTGCCAGGTATTTTTTTGCACATGTTTTCCAGTGTGAATATGATCATGATCATTTAGAGGTTATTTCTTTGCTACAACTCTTATTTAGGATGAAATAACAAATATAAAGATTAGTGACCTTACAAGTTTTACAAGTTGCATTCTCTGATCTTTTTTATTTGTATTTTGCTAATAATTGGTTTATGTTGAAAGAGTTGTGACTACACTAACAAGCATTTATTATAGATTTATTCTACATTCAATTTTCATAGAGCACACTATAGTTACCTGATTAGGCTATTTTTACCTGATTAGGCTATTTTTACCAACAGGTATCATCTTTTTAAAGATGGAAATAGCCTCTGAAAAGAACCCATTTTTCGTACATCCAACAATAATGACATTCCAAGAAGGAACATTTCTATCAACCATTTTATCAAATAGGGAAATAGAATTACCAACCTCGCAAACTCTTGTATACCTAGAAATCATAGTAGTCCAAGAATTATAGTAGTCTAAGAAACAACATTTCTCTTATACATTTCACCAAACACTTGTCTTGCACTAACCATATCAAATGAAAACCTCGAATATCAATCGACAAGAGTAATTTGAACAACTGGGTACTAACCAAAACCCAATTTAGCTATCTGCACAACAGAAACGACGATGTCCATATTGAGAGGGTGACTAGAATTAATAATAGAAATGGTGTGGAAGTAATTGAAGGAGGAGTGGGTGAAGAAAAAGAGCTGAAAAATGAGAGATAATAAATTTTTTATAACATTATAATGTAATCGGTCTATAGTGCCTACTATAGACAGTTACTAAGCTTAGGTAAAATGTCTATTTGTATAGGTATAAATATTTGTATTCTAGCAAGAGTCTCTTTTATGGAATTAAAATATTTAGTATTTGAATAGAGTTGTAACTTTAACCCTTCCTATTTTAAATAAAAAGTTTGCTCAATTAGGCTAAGCTTAAAAAAAAAAAAAAACACTAAGGCTTGTTCTTAAGAAAGGAAAAAAAAAAAAAAGAACAGGATGCGAAAGGGTATAAACGTAAAAGACGCTAGAATTTTGAAACAAATAGCAGAGACAGAAGAGGCGGGCAGCGCAACGCAACGCACACAAGAAAAAGTGGAAAGTTACAGTTTCAGTAATCGATTCGAGAGCACTCAAACTCTTGGAAAATTGCGTTAGCAAAGGTATCATCTTCCAACCCGAAACCTAAATTCTACCAATTTGTTCTTCCTCTTAGGTCTTTATTCGGTACCATTTCGATTTCTGAATCCCCTTTTTAAGTATGCATGTGATATTTTAAATCCCTAAATCTATTCTTTATAGAAACATAAGTCAGGTTTGATATGCATGTATTATCAACGCCATTTTGTTCCAGAGATCGAGCGGGACCAACAATTAGCTCTTTTAGGGGGTACAGATTAAGAGTTTTTGCATGGTAAATTTAAAAAAGAATTTGGTTATTTCTGGTCTTATATTTAATAAACTTGGCTGTAGAGAAACTAAACATGTGAATTTATTTTAAGTTCATATACCACATTGTATCTATTTGGTGGTTTTCATGGCGTCTACTAATTTGTGAAGTTTTGTCTTTCTTTAATTATAGTTATCAAAGGAAGAAATTATTGCACTCTATTTTTGGTAATGCAATCACCTGCAAAGTAATACCATAGATTGACGAAGAGATCAAAATGGTTTCTGCCAAGGTACATAAAAAGACCCACAAACTGTGTAAATATCTCCCATTCTTTTTTTTTTTTTCAGTCGATTATTTTCTTTCTTCTTTTGTTCGTTAAACTTGCATTCTCTTCTTAATTTGTAGGGAAAAGTTCAATCGGGCATCAATTCAGTCAATGAAGATGCCCAGTGTCACAAGACTGAGAAAGGTTTCACCGGCATCTGTTCGGTTAGTTTAATATTTTCTTGAGTTGTTCTCTATACCTAACTTCTTTTCTTATAATTCTTTTGACACAGTTGTTAGGAATTTTAAGGTTCACCCAGACAATAGAAAGATTAAGCTTGATGTCAGTAGTCTGTAAGTGTAACTTTAGTTGTTTCTTATTTCATTATTGACTGATAATAACTAAAGATAACGATTTCATCTTTTTCTTTGGTAGGTCTATTCGAGAAAGCATTGTTCCTGTGAGGTATGTAATACGTAAGGCTCTACAAATTACTTGAATAATCTAATACATTTGTTAAATAAAGGTAATGGAAACAATTGAAATATAGGTCCATGAGATTATAGGAATTGCGAATTCACCTTCTTTAAACCAATTAACTTGTTAACTTCCAACTTAAAAGTCTCTTTTGCTCATCTATTGTTTAAAAATTGAAGGCCGAATTGTTTTGCTCCTGAGGTATTTAGTACAGTAGGAATCTATTAAATTCTGTATCTCAGGATTTTTATATGGTTTTGAACATAGAAAGCAGTATCACTTAATAAATGTTGTGCAACTATTTGTTTGTATTGATTTCATATTCTGATGTGAGATAGAAATTTCAATTTTATCTTCATCTTCTATCCCTCCTTTTTTTTTGTTCATTGAACTAGTAGAGAACTATATAAAAGTATATGTACATTTTTTTTCTTCCTTTGGGTATCTTATATTTTACTAATGTTATTTTTGATTAAAATTTCATAGGAATATATCTGCACCACTTAAAAAGGGAGCTCTTCTGCCTACTGCAAATGATTTGAAGGTAGCTACACCTTCACTCTTCTATTGATTCCTCCTAACTTTTTGGTTGTTATATGGGTGAGAATGCAAAAATTGTCTTCAAACTTGCAACAAATTTTTGGTGCTTATTCTTATTATTTTCTATAAAACTTATAATGTGAAGGGGGGTTCAAAAGTCACAGTGAAGTTCAAAGGAAAGTCTGTTAGTTCTGGTATGGATTTGGTTTAACCTAGAATTTTTGGTGAAAATTATTGAGTGGTATGTCCTTTAAACCCTTGATGCAAAATAAAATGGACCTTTTCAGCAAATCAAGATGCCAAAGTCAAAAGAAAAGCACTGGCTGATGTAAGTAATGTCCAAACCAGATTCTTGAAGAATGTTATGTGCGATGGCTCCAAAATGAAGTGAGTTTTCCTTTTTCAAAGCAGTATGTTTATTATTATTTTTTGGAAGAGTATTTGTGCACTGTTTGGATGTGCAATGTTTGCATGCATGTGATAGTGATTTTCCAAGAGTTCTCTTAACATTTAAATGTTGGTGAAGCACCATTAGTTTATAATAGTTGATGAATATTTTTAAACTTGCTGTCAAAGGTTAGTTTGTGAATTTTAATCTACTCCATTGAGAGTTGCATTTTTTCTGGTAAAACCCTCTTTGTTTTCTCACAATTTCAAGGAAATGTAAAAAAGAAATATAGGAAAAGAAGTTATTTTTGTTGTCTTATTGACCAGATATGAAAACTGGCAAACTGTATGTAAAGTGGACAGAAACATTATATTTTCTCTCTTTTTTACTCCCTTGTGATATCACAATCTTGTTCGTTTTGAAAACACAATTTTTTATGAGCATTCCATTTTTAGCAACACTTCCATCTTCCAGGAGACCAGAATAAGAATTATGTATGACAACCAAGGTTAAAAATTGCTGTCTATGTTGTTTCTCTTTCAGTAACTTATTTATTGAATCTCATGCTGGTTTATGTTTGTTGGTTCTTTGTTTATTTTCCATCCTTGTAGGATTTTGACAGATACAAGTTCTAGGACTGTGAACATCTCATCAAGAAAATGTTCATTGGTATGGAATATTAAACACTTGGATTGTTTTCTTCCTTTTCACTGTTTACACTGCTTTTGCATTTCTGTTATAAAGCCAAACCTGGCAATGATGACATAGTCTTGTTGGATTATCCTGTCCAACATATTGTTAAACTAGTGAAATTAACAAAATGATTTAGCTTTATATTCCATAGCCATATTGCTTTTCTCAAGCTTCAAGTCAACTTGACTTCGATAAGCCTTTTCTTTTCCTTCTCTTCTCCTTTTTCAGTTTGCTACTTTATGTCTTACATTTGTATATGGGGAGGGAAAGGGGGTGGAGTTGTGTATTTTGGAGAGGTGTTGGTTTGACCACAATATCTGCATCTTTTCCCTCTTTTGTTGTTTTTCAATTGAGCATTGTTGTTAAAAATGTGGGTTGACTTGTAAACTTGTACAAATTAGAAAACTGCAAATAAGTCAAAGCAATACAAACTTTAGATCAAGTTAAATTATCTTGAAATCATGTGTCCAAACAGCAAACTCTATTTGAATATACAAGGATTTTTTTTATTTGGATTTCGTAATTATAATATTACATTTTTATGTATGAAAGTCATGACCGGTTATTTACAGTGGAATTATTTTAGATTTTGAAGTCTCAGTTATTGAATTCCTTAATTACTAATTATTATTTATGAGTTGTTATAATGGTTATATGAAGATGAAAATTGATGTTATTATTTTAATATTAAAAATTATGGATATGAACAAGTTTTTTTAATATTTTAGTGATATCAGTGTTCTAGTTCTCATTGATATTAAACTATTACTATGTTAGTCTTAAGGGGAGGGAGAGAGAGAGAGAAAGAGAGAGAGAGAGGAAAGAGAGGGGGCGGGGGGTATCAAATTGTGGTTAGTAAGATTTTTTGTTTTGTTCTCACACATGTTCTATTTCATTGCTAATCGTATATTCATCAAAGTTTTCAATCAAATCACCAGTGTAAGAATTTGTCAAAATTCAGTTTGGATTAGAAGTTAGCTAGTAGATTGACAACAACAAATCTACAACGAGACTAAGATGATCAATTGATGGAGTCATGTAAGTGGAGTGCTTTTGCAAAATTAGCTCTGTGTGAAATAGATAAATTCATACAGTTTTGCAAGCCTAAAAGCAGCATCAGCGTAAAATACTATTGATTAAAAGAAGGATTTGTGTATCCATCGAGATCTTGATTTTCTATGCAAGTATGTATGCTGTTATCTTCAATTTAATTGGTCAACCACATACATGCATTGTTTTAGTTAAAATGAAGGGCTGCATTTAGGAATAAATAAGAAGAAACAGTCATTAAAAAACAAATAATAGAACTATGGGTTTTAGTTTTTAAAAATAAAAAACAAAAAAGCACAACAGCAGTGAATGGATCCTTAGCTTTTTAATTTAACTTTGTGCTTTCAAATTTGAATTTAAACAAATTGACTCATCAGAATATCATGCAAATGGTCCAAACATAATTTGAGTGGTAGAATTAATTAAGTGATTTAGATATATTCACTTCAGATTTTGAAAGGCTTGACTATGATGTATGCATTTGCTTTTTTCTTTTTAATTTATATATGTTTAGTTTTCATGAAACCTTCTCTTGTTTCTTCTAGTCAATTTCGACGCATAACTATAGCTGGATGATTAAAGATTGCTGTCATGGCTAGTAAATATAGTCATGGTCTCATTTTCTATAATTTTGTGCCTATATTTTTGTGTTGATAGTTTTTATTTTTTCCTTTTCTACAAACTAGGGAAGAACAAATATAAGTCAAAGACTAGGTTACTCTCATGCTACAAAGAAAGGTAACATGCTGTAGGCATATGTTCATGATTTTAAGATTAAGCATTGGAGCAACTAACTGCTTCTGGAAATAGGTGTTAAAGATCTAAGTGCCTGTTCAGATAAGGAGAGTACCAATGCCAAGAATTCTGGGCAGGAAAGTGCTGTCTATAATCTCAGGTATTTGTAATTTTTGTTTTCATTTTCTTATACCAATCATAATATTGGCACTTTGGGGTAGGAGCTAATTCCTACTGGTAATAATGATTACTTTTTGCAACTCTTATATTGCCAAATGTTTGCTGAAATTTTCATTCATAAAGAAGTTTCTAAATTTATGTTCTTTTGTCAGGAGGACTGCAAGGAATTCACTTGGATCAGTGAGGTTTGTGACTTTGCACATCATTAACTTTCAGTGACAATTACGATGTATTTATGTTAATGCAAATTTTTGATGTTTCTGTCAACCTGAAGGAATTCTCTACCGGTGTTAATGACAGCAAAGAAGGCAGATTCTTGTTCTACAAAGGTTTTTTTCATTATATATGTCAGCTGTTTTTTAAACAACTAGAAAAATAAATAGAAAAAATTGAAATTTCCATGTAACTGTAGAACTGTCAATATCCCTTCTTTTTATCATTATGCATGTTCCTGATCATTTGTTCTTTTTGTTCTCATTATGATCTCTCTCTGTCTGTCTCTTGGTCTCACCATGTAGAACAAGGATGAAGGCTCAGAGCTAGCAAATAAAAATAGGAGTTTTTCTGGTAAGGCTCACTTATCTACGTTTGTGTAGTACAGAGGTGGCATTACTCTGATCAAGATGTGGGTGTTTTCTTTCCTTTTTTAACCTTTGGGCTTCAGGTAAGGCTAAAATGAGTAAGAATGTAATACCACAAGTGAGCACTTGTAGGAGTTATCTACAAAGGAATAGAGGGAGTGATGGCTTCTTAAACTTGTAAGTAGCAATGATCTGCAATCTGTTAAATGCAATTTATGTCCTTGCAGATATTCTTACATATTCTTTAACTTTCATTTAGACAAAAAACTTGCTGTATTCTTTCTTGATTTTAATTAATAAATGATCTTGTATTTTCATAAACTGAATCTAACTTCTTACAATCACAGCATAACTTCACAAAACAAATCACATAAATTACCTCTAATTTGCATGTTATCATTGATTAAATCCATGGTTGTTAGGGTGCAAGTTGCACCAGGCACAAGCCCTAGTGCCTTAAACACTGAAAGGCAGGCGATGTTAGTGAGGTGTGCACCTCTATGATGTTTTGGTTTACAACTGTTTTACCAATTTGTTTCTTCATTTACAAATCTCTAGCGTTGATTTGTTTATGTAAGTGACCATAGAAACATCTTATTTATGCCAAATTGAAATAGATTTTATAATTCTTTTATTTCCTTCTCTTTTGTGCCTCATGTTGCTCAGGCTTGTGCTTGCATCATGTGCCTAGGCTTCAAGGTAGTTAAAAGCGTTAGGCGCACTCGAGGCAATGAGTCTTCTCATTGCCTAAAGCGCAAAAATAACGCATAATTCTAAAAGAAGATAATTATAAAATAATAGGATAAAGTATAGGTATTATAACTAATACAAATATACCTGAATAAAATGCAATGTTCTAAATGATGAGATGAAACTCTGAAACTAATGAAAAACCAATTCTAAAGGTGTTAAAAAAAAAAACAGCAATTGAAATTCCTTGAGCAAAAAACAAAAACTAAAGTTCTAGTCTACTCTAGCATTGTCTTCATCATTTCCATTGCCATGGTCAGATTGAAAACCACTTATATCTTCGTCGTATGTATCGTCTAGATCAGCCTCAAGGCCTCCAACATCTAGCAAATATACTTGTGAAGATGAAGCCCTTGAAAGTATTCTAATTAAATAATAATTTTTAGTACCTGATTTGTCTTTTAGTTGATGAAGACAACCTGCAAAACCCTAGGCTCCACTAAGAAAAGAAAAGAAATTTGAATAGAATATAAGTCTTTTGGCTGTAAAAAAAACAGACATAATATATTTCTAATTTTACCCTTTAACCTAAAAAAATTAGACCTAAATTAAGTAAGAAGACAAAAATATCCTCCAAGATAATGAAAAGACTGAAATTTTAATAAAGCGTGTGCTTTTATTGCTTTGCGCTTCTAATAGAGAGCCGGCTTAAGCGCAAATGGTGCCCACCTGACTAAACGCGCCTGGCTTTACTGAGGTTGCAGCGCTCTTTTTAATGGGGCTGGGCTTTTGCACCTAGGCGAGTGCTTTTTGCACTTTTGATAACACTGCTAGGCTTCAAGATCCCTTTTGTGCCCTGATGTGCCTTGTATCTTTAATAACTATGGATAAATTTTATTTTATTGTCTTTGTAACACTCTAAGGCTAACATCCTAACATCACATGTCATACCGTGATATCATAAGGACAATTTCATAAATGTTACTTTCAACTGTACATTTTTTAAACCGTGAGCGCTATCGGTATTACCTGGACAAACCATGACAGATATTTTGTTGGTTTCCTTGAGTTGTTGATTTTACAACTTTGTGAATAAATAATTTGCATATTTCTATATAGGGCTGCCAGGAATCAAAGTAATGTGAATGCTCCTCATTTTTCAAAAAAATTTATCAAGGTACGTGGGATTTCTAATATTTTTTCTCTGTTATTTTTTTCCTTTCTTTTTCTTTTTTTCTTTTTTTAAAAGCTAAGCTACTATGTTGTCTCCCCCTTTCAACCAGACTTTGTTCATTCTTGTTTTTGCTTCACTTGCATAGTTGCATTGTTTGTTAAATTTGGTAAAGCACCTTTATTTTTAGATTGATTATCATTGGTTTTACAGACAAGCAAATTAATTGCATAGATCAATGTGAATGTATATAACTCCTTATAGTGTATAAAGAAAAGTTCTCATGAGCAGGGATACTGCAACAATTTTGTATATATATATATATATATGGTATTCTATAACCCCATTAATACACTGTAATGCAATATTTAAAATAATTTTTTTTCATATTATTTAACTTACTTTCATGCCTTACCAGTTAGTTGGAGAACACATTCTTATTAGCAAGCCTCATGAGATGCAAAATGCTTGGCAAAGCAAAAAGGAATATATTTGTGTAATTGGTTTTAAATTATAAAGGAAACACACAGCATATTACAATACATATGATAGTAGATAATGGGAGGGTTAATGACCAAAAGGATGCAAACATTTAGCAAATTTTTAGTTATGGTCAGCCCTTTCAATTTTGTCAAGCCTAGACACTATATTTTGTGTCAATTATAGACAAAGTTCATATAAATGGGAAGATTGAATATTTATTATTTTATTCTTTCTTTTCTGATTTCTAAGCATTAAGTACTTTTAAGTAGTTTTTAATTATGATGAATAATGTTCTTGAGGTTATGCATAAATTGTTCTGGTTATAATCTATGCCAGTTTAATGATTTGATAAGTTTGCATATGCCCTTCAAATTTTCGTTTTTCAACTTACCTTGAGACAACCCTTTTGGCCAAATATATGACCTTGTTTTATCTGCTTCAATTTATGTACTATATCTTAATATCTTATTTGAGGAATGATTTCCATGTTCTTTGGAAATTATAGTACAACTGATATTGAGTTAGATTGCTACAACTGATTATATTGAGGCACAAGGATTATATGGCCAAAAGCAGTAGTTAAAGCAATGCACAGGTAATAATGTTTCATTCTGTCCAAGAAAAGTCATTAACAACAACTTAATCATAAATATTGTTTTTAGCTACCCCTGAAAGATGTGAACTGCTGTAATAGTTGTTTTATATATCTCTAACCTTTCCTTTATCATTTATGTTATTTTTTCACAAATTCCTCAGCTAAGTTTCCATGATATCATTTTTTAGTTACTAGATGACATCATGTGCTTAAAATTGTTATCAACTTTTACTCTTTTGCTGTAATCTACTATCCAGCCCTCTGTAAAGACTGCAACCAGCATGTCCAATGCTAATACGACTTCAAGATCCAAGGGCACAACAATTACCAGAAAATCCATCTCTATTGCTACGATCTCTTCAAAGAAAAAGAAGGAACCTATGAAACCTTCTCTTGTGAAACTTATTCCTGTAGTGGTTTCCTGTGAAACCACTCAAGAACCTCCATCTGACAGCAACAGCAAATTAACTAATGAGAAATTGGATGCCATTGTCTGGAAAAAATCTGATCGTAGGAGATCTTATACATCTTCATTAATGGCAAGATCAAAGGTCTGGTTTTCCTTTAATATAATATTCTCCAACACATTTCTGGTGAATTTATTTGACCACTGCCATTTATTTTGCAGTTATTAGTGGAATGTGGTGAAATCATTAAGCATGAAAAAGTTCCATGCATAGATGATGACTGTAATCATCTTGAAGTTGCTGAATACGTTGATGAGATCTATCAGTTTTATTGGGTTTCAGAGGTAATCGTTTATTTTACTGTTGTTTTTGGCTCTATACTTCTTTTAAATTATGCTTTACGGTGTTACCTTACTGGCTAGGTTAGGCTTAAATATCAATATGTATCTTTTTATGTACTTATTAATTAGCATCCTTTTTTCATTGCCATCAGAATCAATATAGCAAGTCTCAAGCAAGAGAAAACTGTAAAGAAGCTTCTTCTCTTTGATTGCAATCTAATGTGTCATTTGGGCAGAGAGTAGATGTTTATGGCCATGAACACAATTGAGAAAAAAAAACATGCATTTGCATTCATGTGTTCCTCCATAAACAAATGCACCTATCAGCTCATAGTTACAATGTAGCCTTCAGTCTGTCCCAAACATTTGAACTAAGTTTCTTTTGCACTCACCTGTGCTCATATGCATGTAAATTAGGGTAGGTTGAAATGTCCCATAATAAGTTAGTACCCTTCAAAACTAAGTCATGACTATAAGGGTCTTATCCAAAACATAATCTGATATCTTGCCATTGATTCTAGGAAATGTTTTGAGAAGTATATTGCATACTGAACTCATGAATTAGATTTGGATTTGTCCATGACCTGCTTCTGCAGTAGAAGGGCACTAAGGAGATCTTGCTATTGTTAGGCTCAGTGAACTGAAAAGAACTGTGAATAGCACTTGGATAAGACCCTTATAGTCATGACTTAGTTTTGAAAAGAACTGTGAAAATTTCACTAGCAATTGACTAGCTTACAGTGTTAAGTATATTGGCAATGATAGAGAACATCTGAAACTTAATATTCTCCATTTTGACAATTGGGTTAGTTTTCAAAATGATTCCAGGTCTTCAATAGCTATATATATATATTTTTTGTATTGTCACACATTTTCATTCTACTGATGTATACATGTATATCAATGATTATGTGTTCTCTGAATTAAATTTTTTGAGGTCTTTCCCTCTTTCATTTATTTGTTTGTTTGTTATTATACTTGGTAATGATGGCATCTGACATGCTAAAGTTAGTGCAAAGCATCTGCTATTCTTCTTTAGATTTTGGTTAGGTGCTGCCAATGATCTCTGGAAGTTATTGAAGAAAGTGCAAATTTACTTTTTTTCTTTGTTGATTATCTAGCTCTTAATTCAACTCAATTTTGATGAATTTTTTTGCAATCATTAATGTGGTTTGTAATTGCAGACACAGAACTTATCTCCAGCAAATTGCATGTCGATTCAGACAGAAATTACACCTCAAATGCGGGGAATATTGATCAACTGGCTCATTGAAGTATAGATCTATCTTTTTTATTTTATTCATCTATACTTTCATTTCTTGTATTTGAGTTTGCCTTTAATATTTACCCACATTTCAGCTGTTAAGTTGTTATGGACTGTGGCTACAGGTACACTTCAAATTTGAATTAATGCAAGAAACACTCTATCTCATGGTCATATTGTTAGATCAATATCTGTGTCAAGTTAAAATTAAGAAGAATGAAATGCAGTTGGTTGGTCTTACATCACTGTTGCTGGCATCAAAATATGAAGACTTCTGGCATCCTAGGGTAAAATTTGCAATGCAAAATTTTTATGGTTTCAAGTGTGTGTGTATATATATATAATTTATTTATGCTTGCCTATCTTTTTCTGCATGCTCAATGCAGATCAAAGATTTGCTTAGCATCTCAGCGGAGTCATATACGAGAGATCAAATGCTTGTCATGGTATTTGCTTTTTAATTTCGAAATCTTCTGTATAATGGAGTTTTTTTTCTTCTTCCTGTATGTTTTCTCCTGGTCAGCGTTAGTGCCCCCACCCAATTTTTATTTTAGGTGGGTTGGTTGTTGGGGGAGAAGAGGGGCGGCAAAGGTAGGCCTGGGGATTTGTTGAAATTTCTCTGCATTTTCCTGGTGTACCACATTATCTCTACTATGTGGTTACTTCTACAAAGACTGATTGTTGAATAAACTTCTGTCCTGTTCCTGAAAGTCATTCCAAATTCAGAGTTTACCACTGTTGGTCTTAGCTTTGCATGTTGGCTTGCTTTCCAGGAGAAGCTTATTCTTAAGAAACTGAAGTTTCGTCTAAATGCACCAACTCCATATGTCTTCATGATAAGGTTCCTCAAGGCTGCTCAGTCTGACCTGAAGGTATGTGGTAAAAGGTTTTAACAACTAAATTTTGGCTGTTCGATGTACTCTTGTTGATTAGAGCCCTTCAAAATGCACCTTTATAAATCCTTGAATTCATACTGAATACCTATATTTGGTGTGTCATGAAGGAACTATCAGTTTCTGATTTGATATTCAGTAACTACGTAGTCAATAGTCTTTAGAGATAAGGTTATGTGCATTTGGATTGCATCCAATATATATTGATTGTTGCTTTTTTAAAAATTTCATTGCCAGCTTGAACATTTGGCATTTTACCTCATTGAGCTGTGCTTGGTTGAATATGAAGCATTGAAATTCAAGCCTTCGATGCTATGTGCATCAGCCATTTATGTTGCTCGATCTACCTTGCAAATGACTCCAGCTTGGACTCCTCTGCTTGCAAAACATGCACGCTATGAAGTCTCCCAACTCAGGTACTGTATGTGAAGTTTCATTTCCCTTATCAGTTTTTGTTAATATTTTCCTTAAGAAGATTGCAATGAATTATGCATCAAATAGAAAAAAAAAAAAAAGGTTCAGCAATAGAGTGTATTGTTGGAATAAGTCATGAATCCAATCTGTTGAGGGCAGTCTCTGATCAAACTAGCATATGCCAAAGTGAGGGTCTCCTTGGCCATTCCATGGGCTGCCCATTGTTAATTTCTGGAAAGAAAGTTAAAGAGATGGAAACATGAAAATAGGAGATAACTTCTGATATGATCTTTCTGGAATAACCTTGAAAGGATAATTCGGCAAAATCCTGATTATAGGCATTGAATGAGCATACTGTCCCTAGTAATTACGTCCTCCATGATTGAAGTATCTGCAAGGAGCATACCCTGTTAAACTGAATTATGACTAAAAGTCCAATATATGCCAATTCCCAGACTGATTGCTTAATCAAGATTGATTTTGAGGAATTTTGATATGACAGCTGCCAACATGACAAGTTTGTTTATAAGCACCAATAGAAACTTCTTGTGGTTTGTATCTTGCAGAAAAACTGCAAATTCTCACCTTTAGGGCAAAGAACCTGTGCATGAAACCTTTCAAAGCATTGAAGCAAGCTAGTTCTGAATTTAATGTATCGAATCCTCTTGGACATTTAGTAAATAGTGATCAAGCTGTAATTACCAGTTACTGTCATTTGGAACATCATTGGCTTCAAGGCATCAACTCTAGGTGACATGGGTTTTCAGTGGCAAGCCCATACCTTGTTCATAACAGTTCTAAGGTTGGTTTAGTTGATTTGGTTGTGATCACTGTATGTGTCCCTTATCATATGGGATTCTTCATTGTTCTTTGCCATAGAATTAGAAAAATTAGAATTCACAATAAGAAAGGAGAGAAAATGAGGAAGTATTTAAACAAAGAAGGGAGAAAAAACAGTTTGGCTGAGAGTAGAGTTAAAAATTTTATTCCACTCCATATCTCGTTGAGATCTTTTTGTGAGTAATGTTTACATTGTTTCTGATGATGAATATAAATAATATTAATTGTAGGGACTGTGCAGAGATGATATTAAGATTTCAAACTGCTGCAAGGGCTTCACATTTGAATGTAACATATGAGAAGTACAAAACATCTGAATTCAGTAGTGTTGCTGCATTGAAGCCCTTGGACAATCTGCCTCCTTAATTTTGGGTCATGGATATATTTGTCAATTATGTAAGGATTACGGTAGATGAAACAGGTAAATCTTTTGTTTGTTACAAAAATAATTTTAGGCTTGAATTTTTTTTAATAAAGGTTTCTTTTGTGTCAGACTAAGTGTTTCTCGGTTGTTCACGTTTTACAGGAACTCAACTAACTGGTACCAGCTACGCTGTGGTCATAATCGTTGATTTTACATAATGGATATGAGCAACTATGTAATTAGAACGGTTAGATTTTCTGTGCTGTTTATGTATTGATTGAAATTACTAGAAAGCAATTGAGTGGAGTGAATTTCAGTTTGTGGGATAGAAACGTTGTGTAATTGCTTGCCTTTGGTACGTCCATATCTCTATGTATAATAACACTTTGTTGAATTGAAATCTGAGAGAATTCTAAATTCAATTGTAAGTATTTGTTGAAATTTTTAACACTATTTTATTTTCATGAAATTTATTATAAGTTGATTACATTTTCAAACCTTTATTTTTTAAAATTATGAATTAGGATAGTAAATTTTAACATCACTAATGATCATGTTAATTTTATAATGACACTAACTATGAAGCACTCGAAACTGCAGAAGGGATTGATTGCCGTATTCAGTATTTCTTGTACTTGACTGAAGTGATACTTAATGACAGTAGAAAGTGATAGAAGGACATGAGAAGAATAAGAAAGCAAAAAAGAAAAAAGAAGATTGGAGACAGGAAGAATTCTATTATGGAGAGAGAAAAAGTAAACTGTATGAATTACCGAATGAATTTGTTATATCTATGATGTTATGTTATATGCAATCATTCTTTTTAGGCAAAATGCATTATGAAGCTCTGAACTGTACTGGTTTATTATGCTGAGCTTCTATTATTTTATTATATTCTATTGAACCTTTATGCTTTTATTTAAGTAGCTATTGATGATTTTTTTAATAATTTTAAATAGACGGTGTAAAATATTATATAAAAAAATAAAGCAAAATCTATTATGAAACCCCTAAATTTGTTGAGTTTATTCTGTTGAGCCTTTATAATTTTTTATTGTATTCTATTGAATTCTTATGCCTTTATTTAAATTCTTGATGATATTATTTTTATATGCAATAATGAACATCGTTAGTGGATTTATTAAATTGGTAATGAATAACTGTATAAATAGAAATATATGAGCTCAATAGAATGCAATAAAACGATACGGATTCCCCATTACACGCCATTCCTCTTAACCTTCCTCCAAAACCCTTAAATCACCTATATGTATATATTGCTGAGTTTTCCCTTTAACCAAAACGCAGAGGCCCTTTGTCGGCTTTTCTCTAAACATTGCTTAGCTGTTGAGGTTTTCATCCCTCGAAAAGTTCTTCGTACTAAAATTGTTATGTCACTTGTAGGTTTCAGAGATTGCCAATCTTTCCTATGCTATGTCAACATTGTATTTAGGGCTATGCACATGTCCTAAAGAACTCGAACTGTCCCCAAAAACTGATTTGAAAATACATAGAACCAAAAATATCCATTGACTGAACCAAATAGTCCTGAAAATATTTATTGGAGTGGGTTCGGAGAACATTAGTTCTCCAAATTAAGAATCGAACCATCTTGACTTGCAATGAATCGAGATATATATATATATATAAAGTTGGTAATTAATACTTTATAATATTAGAAATCTCTAATATGTGTTACAAGTAAAATTTAGTACCATTTTAATAATTAAGTATATTTGAATAATTTATTGGGGAACTTACATAAAAAAAACCCCACCTTTGGGGGTATTTTCAAATAAAACCCAATTCAAAATTTCTTTTAAAATCAAATCACAACCTTTCAAACGTTATCAAAAAAAGCCCTCATTGGATGACTATACTAATAACAGGGGGTGAAACTATTTTTTTAATCTATGGGCCCACTTGGATGACTGTATTGGTAATAGAAGATGAAACCAATGTATTTGCCCTTAAATTGATATTTTCTCCCCTCCAATTGAGTGTTTTATTTTGGATCAATAGGCTGTTTAGACAGATAAAAATATCAATTTGGGGGCAAAAGCATCGGTTTCATCTCCTATTACCAAAACAGTTATCTAAGTGGGTCCCATGGATTAGAAAAAACAGTTTCATCTCTTGTTATTAGTATAGTCATCCAAAGAGGGGTTTTTTTTAATAATATTTTAAAGGTTATGGTTTGATTTAAAAGGAAAAATTAGATTTGGTTTTATTTGAAAATATCCCCAAAGGTTGGGGTTTTTTGTTTATGTAATATCCCCTAATTTATTTTAGACAATCTATTATTAAAACTTAACATATAATATTTGATATTTTAAATACTAATTAATTAATTATTTAAAATAAAATAAATACATTCAACAAATAAATCTTTTTATAGTTAATTTTCAACATGTGTATAAAGCATAAAATAAGTTTTTATAGTGAAATTTATAATCATCTTATCTTATATGTTAAAATTATAAAATTATTAAAATATAAAATATTAAAATAAAATTGAATCATTTTAAAATATTTGTTTGCTCTGAATATCTACTCCGAATTTTTGGATCAAGTTCGAAAAATTTATTTTTGAATTCTCCGACTTTTGGGTTGGGTTGGGTCCGGAGAATATGTATTCTCCAAAATGCTTTGACTCGTGCGCAACCTTAATTTTATCAAACAAACTATAAGTATGGGCATTTGGTTGGTTCAGTCGGTTTTGGAGCTTTTTTTGACTAAACTGAATTAACCGAACTGAACTAACCCAAAATCAAACTAAACCGACTCAGAAATTTGAACTGAACAAAAAATAACCAAATTTTTTAACATGAAAACCAAGCCCACCGAACAAACCAAAATTTTATAAATATAAATTATTTTTTATTTTATTATTATAATATAAAAAATTAAACAATAAATTAAATTCAGTTAATTCGGTTAACTGATTTTTGACTCAAAAATTGAATCGAACGAAATTTTTAGTTCGGTTCAGTTCAAAAAATTGAAAATTTTAACTAACTAAACCGAACCAAATTGGTTGGTTCGGTTTTTGATTCGATTGGCTCGGAAGGATTGCACACCCCTAACTATAAGGAGAGTTATCCTTTTATAGTTAACCTTTCTCATCCAACCATTTTGATCAAACTAGCAAATATTCAAAACTACAGCCCCATCAATCAAAACCTAAAGTTCCATTCAAGTCCAAAGATGATTGCTCATATGTAAAAGTAGGAGTGTTAAAAAACTGACCAACCTGATGTTTGGTCCCAGTTTGAATCCTAGTAGCCACCTCCTTTTGTTGTTTTTTTATTTGAAAAAACTGACTAAAAGTGGGACTTGACCTGCGTCTGGAAGAAGAAAGGGATGCACGAAGACCATTTGGCCACTTAAATGCTTTGTTTTTTTCTTTTCTTTTATATATTATTTCATTGGTTACCCGAAATTCGACCCGCATAAAATTGTCGGGTTGGTCTTTAATTTTGAAAAATTCTCAAACTTGACCCTAATCTGCACCGCTCGATGAACACCCATATGTAGAAGTTGTGAACTAGGTAGCATGGACATGAAAATGGAGACACGTGAAATGGGGATATGAATACGGGGAAATGATTTTTTTTTTTAAAATATAGGATACGGACACCGTGGTCAATTTACAAATATTAAAAATATAAAGGTTAATTTATAAATTTTAAAAATATAAGTGTTAATTTATACATATAAAAAATTGTAAAGTTCATTTATATAAATTATAAATTAGATTCAATTTAAAAATATACTTTTCATGGTTAGTAATATTTTTTAACACTAAAAATAATTCTAAAAAAAAAAACACACACAAAAACATGTAATTATGTTATCTTATAACATAAATAAAACAATAACACCTCAATTATACAAAATTTTTCAATAACAAATAAACAAATTTCCATCTAATTTTACTTAAAAATTAACAATAAAATCATAATATTCATAAGCAACATTAATATGTTAGTGCGTCATTCATAATATTCAGTTTATAGAATCTTTTATAGAATCTTCTAGTTAATTAATATTTTCACTCTCAATGTTCTCATTAACATCTTCATTGAAAAATGCCATCTCTAATTCCAGGTCATCCAATGAGAGATTAGTAAACTCAAGAAATCCAACATCTTCCATATTCCCAAAATCATCTCCAACGACATCCCACATCTTGATCTTCTCAAAATCATATTTAAAGTTAATTCTTGACAAAGGGTGGAGATTATTGTGAACAAATACCAAATCCTCAGCACATTTTGGAACTAGTTTATTCCTTTTTAATGAATGAATAAATGAATAAGTATTGCAATTTCTTTCATAACAACAGGAGGATGAAGGTTACCCAAGAACTTTAAAAGCCAAAATTTGAAGCAAAGGTGCACTTGAACCATAACATGTCCACTAATTTCTAAGATCCATATCAAACCTACTAGCAATGGAATCCGAATCTTCAAATGGCCCACTCTTAAAAGAAAAGTTTGCAAACTTACTACTAACTCTAGCACGATCTTGATTGAAGAATAGTCTTCTAAAACACTTAATTCATTTATTGGATACTTCAGGATTCATATGAGGATGCATTCTACCTTTTTATTCTTTAAGCCATTTGTTATAATGCAAAATAGCATAGTTCTTTAGGGTAGTTATGATATATTTTTCTTTAGTTTTTATTTGAGTTTGGTTGATTATGTATTGTTATTTTTATTTCTTTTGTTTATATTGTCTTTATATTAATTTTATGTTTTGTAGGTTTTCTTATATTTAATCCATGCATGGAAGTGCATTTGGACACTTTATAATGAAGAAAGGTGCAAGGAAAGTAAAAAGAAGCAACAAGAGGAGTGTGCAGACTCGTCACTAAGGTGATGACTGGGGATAACAGACAATAGTGCCGACTCAGCATGAGTGTGCTGAGTCGTCATAAACTATATATTAAAGGTAGAAGAATGTATCGACTTGGCATAGTGGTGCCAAGTCATGATAGAAAACAAGTGTGTCAAGTCAAGCTTAACTCAGCATGGTGGTGCCGACTCATCCTTCACACCCCTTCAAGGCACCTTTTTCCTATTTACATCTATTCGAAAGGGGCATGAACTAGGATGATGAAAAGCATATAAATATATAAATTTGGTTTTATTTTAGGGAGGAAACAAAAACTTAGTTTAAGCATTAGAAATATTAGTATCTTTATTAGTTTTATTATTGAAAAAAAGAAGTTGAAGTGCTTAGTGTTCAAAGTCATATCAAAGGATTGAAGGAGAATATTAAGAGGACCTACTACAAATCAAGTAACTTCTTGGAGAGCATTGAACAGTTTATCAACACTATCACTTTCTCTTGTCTCTATTTTTGTTACTTAATGTTTAAAATACTTCCTTGTTGTTCTTTGATTTTGAATACTATTTATTTTGGCTAAGTCTTTGCTTATAGAGTTACAATGATGAATTAATCTATGAACTACCTTTTTATCTTTTATAATTCATGGTTGATTTAATTTCAATTGAGTTTTGGAATGTGTTATGTATGCTTGATCACCATATATAATTTGTTAATTAAATATTCACAATGAGAGTTGGGGCATTTTGGTGGAAATGTAATTGAATTTATTTAAAGGTTAGGAAAGTACTTAGAGATAACAAAATCCACTTTAAAGGGTTTAAGAAATAGCATAGTAATTAATGGTTTTTTTGTTTATCTTTGTAATTTCATGAGAATGCTTATAGAATCTAAATGAAAATACCTTTAATTGACAATGAGAATTGCTTGTAAGGATTATTGGCTAAATTCTCCAATCATTTCATGCATTTATGTGTTTGTTAATGAATATAGTTCTAGATTGATTCTCAATTGTATTCTAATATACATCGCTTTAATTTGTTCTAGTATTCCTAGTTTAATTAGAGTAATTCAAAATTTTTAGTAATTTTAGGATAGTTAGAATATTTTAACATAGTACTTTTATATCAATTGCCTATCCATCTGAGTATTTATCTAGCTAATATAAAATTTGGTCTAAATTCCCTAGTGTTTGAAACCCTACTTGCTCTTTACGTAGTCTTAAAGTCTAGGGTTTAATTTGATCCACATCAAATTTTAGCACCATTGTTGGGGAATTTTTTTAGTAATTTTTGTTAATTTAGGGTATAGAAATGTTGTTTTAGGCCTTAGTTTTATATTTATTTTTATAAATTATTATTTATTGATTTGTAATTGTTAATTTTGATTTTATTCTTGATGACACTTACTATAAGTGTTATCGATAATAATCTTTACTTTGATCTTGAAATTGAATTAACTTTACATGCTTTATGTAGGGAATAAAGACATAGAAGAGTGAATCAACAAGAATTGAATAATATGGCTGAACTTAAAAGAAGAATGTTAGGAAATTTTGCCATGCCCGACATAATGGGTAGTTTTGGAGGGATTGTGGCTCCAACCATTGCTAATAATAACTTTAAAATTAAGCCAAGCATTATTCAAATGGTCCAGAATAATCAGTTTAGAGGTTTACAAGGAGAGGATCCCAATGCTTACATTTTGAATTTCCTTAATGTGTGTGCAACTTTTAAGATAAATAATATGATGGATGATGCAATAAAGCTTAGACTTTTCCCATTTTTGGTCAAGGATAAAGCACAAATTTGGCTTGCTATTTTTCCAAGTGAATCAATCACAACATGGGACCAATTGAAGCAAGCATTTCTTTATAAATATTTTCCATCACATAAAATAGCCAAGTTTCGCAATGAGATCACAACTCTCAAGCGAAATGCAAGTGAGATGATTTATGTAGCTTGGGAGAGATTTAAGGAACTTCAAAGGCAATGCCTATATCATGGTTTGCCAGATTATGATTCCTTAAATTTTTAATAATGGACTAACCGATGAGAATAAGAACATTGTTAATGTAGCTTATAGTGGGAAATGGATGGATAAAATGGCTAAAGAAGTTGTTACTTTGCTTGAATAACTTTCTTGTTAAGGGTACATAGGTAGTGAAACAACAATCACAAAAGCAAAAGGAGTTTTGGAACTTGACACCATTCATCTATTGAATGCAAAGGTAGATGCTCTCACCAAGTTGGTAAGTAAATCTTAAATTAATCCTGTAGAAAGTGCTAATGTTATTTATAAGTTATGTGGAGGATCTCATTTGTATTCTCAATGTAATATGAGTTCTAATGAGGATGTGAGCTATATGCAAAGAGTTTTTAATTAGAGAATAAGGCTAAACTCTCAATGGAGAAAATGCCCTGGACTTTTATAGTTAAAAACCCCCTATTTAACCTAAAAACTAAATCATAAAACCCTCTAGGATTTCCCATGAAATAACCAGCCTTCAATCCTACCGAACCTAAGTCCAACCTTAAAACTCTTATGGAGCAATTTTTCAACCAATAAATGACCATCAATAAATAAAATAAGGAGCAGTTTAGGCAGCTTAGGTCTAAACTTGAACAATTTGCTACTCATAACCGCATCCTTGAAACTTGAATTGCCCAACCATCCTTTTCCTCCAACACAAAACCTTTGGAGAAGCCTCCTAGCTAGCCGGAGTTTTCACTAAAAAAAACTTGCCATGCAATTACTTTGAGGATTGGTAAGGAGATTGAAAAGGTTGCTAATAAGAATAAAAGAGTGGTTGTTAATTATGATGAGGTAGAAATTTAAGCTAATAAGGGAAGTGAAGATGTGGATATTAGTAGTAAAGATGATGTTGAGGGTGTAAAGAAGGGTAAAAAGGGAGATGCCATATCACCCAAGGATGATGAACCTAAGGTGGATTTTAAAACACTACCTTTTCCTTAAAGGTTTATAAGGCATAACTTAGATAAACAATTTGACAAATTCCTTAATTATCTTAAGGAAATCACCATTACCATACCATTTATAGATGCCATTAAAGACATGCCAGTATGGGGTAAATTTTTAAAGGATAATATTAACCATAAGAGCAAGCTTGAAGACTATGGCTTAGTTTCTCTTGTTGAAGCATCAAAAGCTATGTATTCTAAATCCCACCAAAGCTTAAGGATCTCGATTGCTTTATGATTCTTTGTGTAATTAGAGGTACTCATTTTGATAAAGCTTTGTGTGATATTGGTGCTAGTGTTAGCCTTATGCCTTACTTTATTTATAAAAGGCTTGATTTGGAAGAACTTAAACCTGCAAATATGTGTCCTTCCATGGCAAACAAATCTATCACTTATCCATTTGGCATTCTTGAAAATGTGCTAACTAAAGTGGGGAAATTTGTAATACTAGTTGATTTTATTGTATTGGACATGGAGGAAGATCTTGAAATCCCAATCTTGTTTGTGAGACTATTTTTTATGACAGCGAGAGCAATCATTGACATTAAAAAAAGGGAAGATTACATTGGAAGTGGACAATGAGCATATTTAATTTGATGTGTTCAAGATGATGAAATCTACATCAATGGAAGTGACAAGTAGAATTGATTCTTTTGATGTTATTGATGAATGCATCGAGGAAGTGATACATGAATGTCTAAGGCAAGACCTTATTGAGCCATACATGATGTAAGAAGTTGATGTAAAATTCTTGGAAGCAACTCCATGTTTTCCTCCTTTTAGGACTTCAAGGTTTGAACCTTTACTAAGGGATGATGATCTGAAGTCTACTTTACCAAGTGAAGAAGTCAAACTAGAGCTTAAGCCTTTACCATCAAATCTAAGATATGCATTTCTTGACTCTAACTTTAAATTTCATTTTATTGCGAATTCATCTTTAACTGGTATTAATGTTGTCACTTTATATAATGTATTACTTAGTAATAAAAGTTCTACTGATTATTCTATAAATGATTTGAAGGGTATTGGCCCCATTGTGTCTATGCATATAATCTTCCTAGAGGATAATGCCAAGCCTTCTATTGAAGGGCAAAGGCGGCTAAATCCCATTCTTAAGGAGGTGGTGAGATAGGAGGTAACTAAGTTGCTTGACAATGGAATCATATACTCGATTAGTGATAGTAAATGGGTGAGCCCCATTCAAGTTGTTCCAAAGAAAGGAGGCTTACCCATTGTTAAAAATGAGTCTAATAATTTAATACCCATTAGAACTATCATAAGATGGTGTATGTGTATCTACTATAGGAAGTTAAATAAAGCAACTAGAAAGGATCATTTTCCATTGCCTTTTATTGACTAAGTTCTTAAGAGACTAGCCAATTTTTCTTATTTTTGTTACCCAAATGGACTCAACAATTTTTATCAAATTCCTATCATCATGAGGACCAAGCTAAGACTACCTTTACATGCTCATATGGTACTTTTTCTTTTAGGCATATGCCTTTTGGTTTATGTAATGCTCGTACAATTTTTTGAAGATGCATGTTTTGAATATTCAGCGATTTACTTGATGATTATGTAAAGGTTTTTATGGATGATTTTAGTGTATATGGTACTGATTTTTCTCATTGTCTAGACAATCTCTTAAAGGTTGTTGATAGGTGTATCAAGCATGGATTAGTCTTGAATTGGGAAAAATGCCATTTCATGGCATAAGAAGGAATCATTCTTGGACACTCAGTCTCAAGAAGAGGTATTGAAGTTAATAGAGCAAAGATAGAAGTGATCGCTAATTTGCCACCCCTAAAGTGTGTTAAAGATATAAGAAGCTTCCTTAGTCATACAGGTTTTTATAGAAGATTCGTCAAGGACTTTTCCAAAATAACAAAGCCATTATGTAAATTACTTGCAAAGGATGCTAATTTTGAATTTCATAAAGATTGTGTTGATGTATTTGAAACTTTAAAGATAGCTTTTATTTCAGCACCTATTTTGCAACCACCTAATTGGGAGCAACCATTTGAAATTATGTGTAATGCAAGTAACTTTGCGGTGGGGGGGTTATTTTGGGTCAAAGGAAGGAAGGCAAGCCATATATGATATATTATGCTAGCAAACTACTTGATGATGCATAAATCAACTATACCATTATGGATAAGGAGTTGCTTGCTATTGTTTAGGCATTCAACAAGTTTAGAGTATATCTTATGGGGCAGAAGGTGATTGTGTATTCAGACCATGATGCTGTTAAGTGTCTTCTAAGTAAGAAGGATGTAAATTCTAGGCTCCTTAGGTGGATTTTAATGCTTTAAGAGTTTGATTGGGAAGTGAGAGATAAGAAAGGAAGTGAGAACCTTGTTGCAAATCATTTATCAAGGCTGGATCAAGAGGGTTAAAGAGACATGATGATGGTGTACTAAATAATAAGACATTCCATAGTGAACATCTATTTAGTTTGGCATCCAAGGAACTTCCATGGTTCATAGATATTGCTAATTATCTTGTGAGTGGTGTTCAATAAAGGAATGTCTATGGGATGGATTATCAATAAAGGAAGAAATTCTTGTATGATAGGAAATTCTACTATTAGGAGGAGCCATTACTTTACAAGAGATGTGCAGATGGTTTGATTAGGTAGTGCATTCCTTAAGATGAAGTTCAAGATGTTTTGAGATTTTATGTCACGACCCGAACCCAGGGGCACGTGACCGGCACTAGGGAATGGGAAAGCATAAAGCTACCGAAACCCATAGTAAGCCTTAAAAGAAAAATCACGGAATATTTAACTTTGAAACCTTACAATAAATAATAAAATCACAATGCACATTATCAAACTGATTTTTCTCAATATAATTTAAACCACAATATCAATGCATAAAATAAATAAACTTCAGTTATACAAATAGTATCTTAGTACATAAATTATAAATACATTAAATCCCAAATAAACTATGCAGTTGTACAATTTTCTCTACTGCGGTACGTGAAAGTAAATACAACACAACTAAATAGACCTACGTAGAATAGTCGGTGATGAAGCTACACGACGAAGAGAAGTAGGCCTAACAGAAAACTTCCAAACTCCAGAAAAAATTAAATTGAGGGGAGTCAGATCTCACTGAGTAAATTAATAAAGAAATGCATACGGTTTGAAAACCTCATTGAAATAAATTTTATAGAAATATAATATAATAAAATTTTATTCAACCATAAGATATACATATAATAAATCCATTTTTAAAAGAGAAGAAATAGATATTTAAATGTCTTTTTAAAACGTTTCAGTATAAAAATTTGGTAGAACCCGATTTATAAATTTTAACAGTCATATGACTCACTTATATCCAAGACTGCTAAATCCCGAAAGCAAGGCATTACCAGGATACACAACCGCAGTCATATCTCTTAATCCAATATCACTGACAGTGTCCAAGAGCAAAGCATCACTAGACCATTGGCCCTAGTGATTTAATTATATTAATCCAAATTATACTGGCAGTGTCTGAGAGCAAAACATCACTAGACCTTCGGCCCTAATATTTATTAAATAAATAAATATTATACTACTGGCAGTGTCTGAGAGCAAAGCATAACTAGACCATCGGCCCCAGTAATATAATTAAATAATCACATATTTTACTGGTGCACATACGGTCCTGATGAAACCCATCAGGTAGCCCATTCTACTGTGGTTTATTTAAAAATAAAAGAAAATAAATAAAATAATGAAAATTATAATAAATAATAATAAATAAATAATAAAATAAAATAAAATAAATCAACTATAAATTAAATCATGCAAAATCCTATGAATAATGCTGACTAAAATCTCATAAAATTAAATTCATAAGAATTTAATATGATTTAAATTAAAAATCCGATATTAACTTACAGGATAAAGGTGCTCCTCTGGCACGTCGTGTCCGACCTCGACTGGTAGATGCGACTGGAGGGGCAACTAAAAGACAGAAAAAGGAAATGACAATCAGAAAATACAAACCTAACTTATAGAGTTTCTAAGGAAGACTTGATTCGAACTCAGAATAAAAACTTTAGGATTGACCCGGTGTCATGTTTTACGAGAAATCTATCGAAAATTTGGCAGAGTTTTCTCTATAAAACGGATATCCCTCTACTGAAGTAGAGTCAATCTTGCAAATAAACACACTTCAAAATTCACAGTGGCACAACACCTCGGATTGGAACCCCAAACTACACAATTCCCAACCGAGGTTCACCAAAAAAATACAATAAGCAAATACTAAATATTAATTTAGTAAATCACCAAAAATAATAAAAATAATAATAAATCATACTATAATTTCTTTAATTTTTAAAACACTAAATAAAATTATTTTCCACCATAATTTAATAAAATTTCAAATAATAATATAATATTAATGACAATCCAACTTTACAAATATTCAATATAATATAGTCAAATTCAAATTATAATTGCCCAAATAGTTTAAATATACTATAATATTAATTAAAAACTCATTCAAACCACAAAACAATAAATAATTTAATTTTGCATAAATTTTCAAAAATAGTTAGTATTAATTAACTAAAAATAATAAATAATTTATAAAAAAATTATTTTAATACCACATTTTATCTCAAAATTATCTAAAACATAGTATTTAATTGTAATATCAACAAAGACACACCATTTATCTATTATTTCAAAATTTACATAATAATCATAATTTCTAAAAAAATTAGATAAATTATCAAAAATTATTTTATCACTACTAAAATTACTAACATAATATACTAACACTAATTAATTCAAATATTCAACCAAAAATAATTAATTAATCACATTAACAAAATATACATAAAACTTAAAATACCTAAATAAATATACAAAAATTTCTATAATCTCAAATAAAATTAATATACCCAAAATAATTAACAATAACTACTCTAATTACTAATTAAACCCAAATTAACTATCAATTAAAATCAAACAAAAATAAAATAAAATTCTGTAAAAATTGAGAAAAATGAAAATAATATACAAAATTAGATTTAAGCCTCTAAATTTGCAGAATTCATCATCTAACTTAGAAGAATTGAAGATTAACACATAAACTAGCTCAGACAACCAGAAAACAACCAGAAATCAACTAAAAAATAACTTTGCGTAACTCACCTTCAACCTCACTTTTTGGCGCCTGAAATGGGTGGCAGAGGCAAGGCTGGACGTCGACTGACACCTGATAAGGTGAGGAAGGTTGAGGGAGCAATGACAGCATCGATCTAACTCCGGCAAAGACGAGGAGGCTTTAAAACTTGAGGAAGAAGGAGAAATCAGAGAAAGAAAAGAGAAGAGAGAGGCTGCTGGTGGTGCTGGCTGCTTCGGGAAGGGCTGGGACACACCAGAGGAGAAAGATGACAGTGATGGTGATGGTGATGGTGATGGTGGAAGGGGAAGGCAGTAGCTTGGTAAGTTCTTGGGGGTGGGTGGTCGGGTTTCTTTTTCTTCTTTCTTTATATATATATATATATATATATATATATATATATATATATAATAATAATAATAATAATAATAATAATAATAATAATAATAATAATAATAATAATAATAATAATAATAATAATAATAATAATAATCTTACTTTATATAAAAAAAACATTATATTATAATATTATACATTAATTCTCCACCACAAACACATGCACGTAGTACATATATATATACACACACACACACACACACACACACACTAATAATTTAATACACACATATAAAAAATCCATGCAAACAATGTAGTTTAATAATAATAATAATAATAATAATAATAATAATAATAATGATGATGATGATGATGATGATGATGATAAAAATAAACAATTTCATTTTAAATAATAAAATAATACAAATTCGAAAATTACTTTTATTAAAGTAAAATATAGGGTATTACACATTGTCACTCATTGGATGTTGGTGGACACTTTGGTGCATCATAAAAAACATCTAAGGTACTTCAATTTGGTTTTTAGTAGCCTACTTTATTTAAGGATGCTAGAGAATTTGTGCTTACATGTGATAGATGTCAAAGAATGGGTAATATTTCTAAGAAACATGAGATGCCTTTAAAAGGAATTCTTGAAGTTGAGCTTTTTTATGTTTGGGGTATAGATTTCATAGGTCCATTTCCTAGTTCTTTAGGCTACAAGTATATTTTCGTTATGGTTGAATATGTCTTAAAATGGGTGGAAGCAATACCAACCATTACTAATGATGCAAAGGTTATTACGAAGATGCTTAAGAAAATAAATTTTCTAAGGTTTGGTACTCCTAGAGCATTGATTAGTGATAGAGGTTCACACTTTTGTAATTAAGTAATAAAGGCTTTTTTGAAGAAGTATGGGATTACACACAAGGTTCCCACCTAATATCACCTATAAACAAGTGGGCAGGTTGAGGTGAGTAATAGAGAGATCAAGTGAATTCTTAAAAAAATGATGTCTTCTTCAAGGAAGGATTGGGCATTGAAGCTAGATGATGCTTTATGGGCATATAGGGCAGCCTTTAAAACCCCAATTAGTCTTACTACTTACCAATTAATGTATGGAAAGTATTGTCACTTGTTGTTTAAACTTGAGCAGAACTTAGGCATAATGCATATTAGGCAACAAAGGCTTTGAATTTTGATTTGAAGAAGGCATGTTAGAAGAGGCTACTTCAACTTAATGAATTCGATGAATTAAGAATGAATGCTTATAAAAATGAAAAATTGTATAAGGATCGTATAAAGTTGTGGCATGATAAGCATTTATCTAAGAAGGAATTTCATGAGGGAGAGCTTGTTTTACTTTATAATTCAAGATTAAAATTATTTCTAGAAAAGTTAATGTCAAGATGGTCTGGTCCTTTTAAGGTTATTAAGGTTCATCCTTATGGAGCAATTGAAATTGCTAATAATAAGGGGGAAGTTTTTAAAGTTAATGGCCATTGTCTGAAAACCTATTTGATTGGTGAAGTAATTGATTGTGCAAGGTAGATTTCTCTTTTAACACCCTAATTGGCAAAGGTAAGGTCCAACTATAGACCCTTAAATGTAGCATGGTAATATTTACACATTTCATTTATTTTAGTATTTTACGTCATTTTATTATCTTTGCATTTATTTGAACCACATTTTCATATTAGTAGTGTTTATAGTATTACTAATAATTCTTTTATTATACTTATTTAAATTTAGGTTAATCTTTTCTTGTATTTAAATTTAGGTTAATCTTTTCTTGTATTTATCTTTTATAAAATATGATTATCCTTGATGTTTTTGTAGTTTATATGCATAGAGTTTTCCTTACAAAGCACATATACATACCTACATACCATTTTTTTAAGTTTATTTTATTTATACTAAATTTCTTTTTTTCTCTTTCTTTATTTTATTAAGTATATATATAAATGTGGTTTGCTGAGTTATAGAGCTACAATATTATGAGTCGTCCCTTGGTGACGACTTGTTTCAATGAACCAAAGTGTGCCTAGTCATCCCTTGGTGATGACTAGTTCCAGTAAACCACAGTTCTAGGTAAACTATAGTGCCAAGTCAGCACAATGGTGCCAACTCATGCCATTCTCATCCCTTTATATATATATGGAAATTGGATTCCAAATGAGACTTGCGACACACTGTATGGAAATTGGATTCCACGGAGGTTCCCGAAGCCGTCATCAGAGAACAGGTTCAGAAACTGGGTATCATCTTTTGGAATACCCACCCAAGGATGGAACCAAGGCCTTCCTAGTAAAATAGAAAAAGTAACTGGGATGTCAATCATAGACAAGTTTACCCAAGTCTCAATAGGGCCAGTCTTTACTAAAGCATAGAACGTTCCCTCCACAGGTCGCTTCATATCAACATATGCCTTGATAATCACATTAAACGGCTTAAGGTCATCGACAATCAATCCCAGCTTGAACAAAATCTTAAGAGGGCATACATTTATACTATGACCATTGTCCACCATCACACCGTAGGTCAGTTTTCCTTTTACTTTAGCTTTAATAAATAAAGTTTTGTAATGATCCCTTCCTTCTAATGACAAATCATCATCAGTAAACATAATAGCACCCTCAGTCCAAGGCTTGAACTAAAGCTTCCTAATGTGTTATGAAGTTCATTAGTAGCTCCCACACACTGGCTATAAGTTTTTCTTCTTTCTTTGATTCTTCCGTTGATCCTTCTTCTTTTACCTTATCATTCCCAATTTCCTTTCCAGCTTCAGACAATGGACGAGCTTTATCCTTCCCTTTCCCTTTTTTAGCAATCTTTTTAACCACTTAAATTTCTCTTTCTTCATCACTATCCCATATGTCTACTTGTACTGGTTCCCCTTCATCATCAAAGCTCTAGATATTCAAAACCCTAACTGATAGTTCAACAGGTTTAACAAGTTATAGGTCAAGTTCAAGTGTGTTTTGTGCATTGAGCTTAAGTTATGATGGGTTTGGTTTAAGACTATATTTTGGTGGGCTAGGTTCGACATCCATAAAAGAGTTCATCACTTGCTCTTTTGTGAAGTTGGTATTAACCATGAAAAGGGGTGCATTTGGTGGTGGAACATTTTTATAATTAGGCAAAGGGTTGTTTTGGGTGTTTGGTTTTCTAGTCTTAGGGTTAGTGATTTTACCCGAATCAATCAAGTATTGAATTTCATTTTTCAATCAGGAATAATTATCAATATCATGACCAATGGCTTGATAAATTTGCAATAGAATTTAGGGTTGATATTTGATAAAGGTTGTTTAGGGGGCAAGGTTTGTAGGAGGTTCTTCTCTATTAGTTTCTCTAGGACTTTTGAAAGTGGTATACCAAGATTGGAGAATGTTCTTGGTTGTTTGATAGCATTGATATGGACATTACTACTTGATCCACTCTCTTCTTTGCCCCCATACTGATACGAACCCTACCTATAAAAGAGATAGAACGCGCATCCAACTTTGAATATTAGCCCAAGGATCATCAATGATAGTTGTGTTGATGGAGCTAAACCCCTTGCTTATTAAATTGAAGCAAGATACTTAGCTATTATAAGATGAACAATCACACAATTCTAAGCTTAATCTAACCTAGCAATTTTAATGAAAGGTAGAAGTGAAACAATTCAAGTAAACTTACAAAGTTTCAAAAGAACAAAGTTTAAGGAAAAACCTTACTTTTAATAATTCAATCTTCTTTTTTTCCAAAATTCGTTTTACATGTTTGTAGCCCTTATATAGGCATGTAAACAACCTATTCCTTGAAGGAAAAGGTTTTATTCCTTATTCCCAAAGATACCTATATAGGAAAATCCTTAATTAAGGAGATTTCCTTTAAAATAAGACAACTAATGACAACTAATGACAACTCATCTTTGAAAAGTCAAAATTGATAACTCATTACAATTCATGACAACTAAGCAAAATGACAACTCATGACAACTAAGCATTAAAGCATGCCATGTCACATGCCATGTCATATGTTTACCATTGACTTTGACTTATTGACTATTTAACTTTGACTTTGACTTGTTGACTTTGACTTGGAATATTCTTGAATCTTCTCACATCTTCTAGAATCTTCTTGAATCTTCCTTATTGACTCCAAAATAAGAAAATAAATCAAAATTCATCCAATCAAGCTAATTAATTTCAGAATAGGAAATTAAGCTAATTAGCTTGAATTCTTCATATTCAGGCACTTTTGATCCCTTTTAGGGTTCTATTACACACTATCAACTAAACAAGACAAACACTTTCTGAACCCCAAATCTGTATAATTCTTTAAAATTCTAAATTCTAAAATCTTTCAATTTCTTTAATAGTAAAGGAATAAAACCTTTGATTGCTATCATTAGTTGATCATATTTAGCAGGGTGATGCCTCATATGTGGAAACTTTCCCCTCCACCTAGTCAGGTAGTCAGTGAAGGACTCATTAAATCTCTATTTGGTGTTTTGCAAATCTCTTAAAGATACTTCTATTTGAGCCTTCAAACTATAATTCTTCATAAATGCGGTACATAACTCTTTCCAATCAATTTGCATATATGGTTCCAAGGCATAATACCAGTGAATAGGGGCTCCCTCCAAACATATAGGGAATTGCATGACTATTTGAGCTTTAGTGAGTCCTGTTGTCTTCATATGAGTCATATAATGCTTTAGGTGCAAGTGCAGATTATTAGTCCTGAAATACTTCTTTATATTAGGGAACTTGCATTTTCAAGGTAAAGGATCATCATCTTCATCTAAATCAAGATTAGTGTAGTCCATTGGGGCATTAATCCCCTTTTCCTTCATCATCATCTGCATTTGGGCCATGGCTTTGGACATGTTACTGGCCTAATCAGACTTTTCCATAGTTTTAGAAATGTTAACATTTTATCAAGCTGTTGGCTTTGGAAATAAAGTTTCTTGATCATTTTTTATTTGTTTCCTTGTAAAGGTTTTAGTGTTAAGATCAAAAGGTGGTGGCTAGACTTCTAGTTGTTTCTATATGGCTGGCCCCATTATCTATGTCATTTCTCTCATGATTGTGTAGGTTTTCTAAGCCATTTCTCTCTTCAACTCTTCCTTGAAAGCTTCAAAATCAAATCCTACCATTATTGCTTCTTTAGGAGTTCTAACCAAACATCCTAAGTCAGACCATTTCCAAGTAGAAGAGGAGAGTGAATCTATATTTATAACCATCATTGGATAGAACTATGCATGACATGTATGCATGAAATGTAGGTATACTATATTTATCTACAATACAAAAAATAAAGATTTATTTCACACATGTTAAAGAACAAAGACAAAAGCTTTTGAAACGGTATCTCTGCCCTTATTTCTCCTACACACATGTTCAATGGTGAGTCTCTTATCCTAGGATTTCTAGTTTGGGTCTTAATCATCAACAAAAGATAATAAGATTGATGTACATATGAATACTCCCAAGATGGTTTAAACAAGTAGTGAATTCTTTACATAAATCCAAAGTCCATTATTAATGGACCAAAATCTAGCATTAAAAGCCCACCTTGTCAAGATCCATTTGAAATGAACTAAAAATAGGCATGAAAGGCCCATTTTGACAAGGTCCGTTTATAATAGGCTTGGGATTTATCTTGAGAATCCACTATATGGCATAAAACACACGTATTTGGGTAAAAACTTAAGGGAAATTGCTAGGTCATTACATGAGCTTGAGACTCGGGTAATAGGCTATGGGTCCCATAACAATATACCTCCATTTACATCTCCCCACTCAAGGGACTATGTGACACGGATAGGTACATGCTATGAGTGACAATAATTAAATACTCTACCACTAGGTTTGAGTGAAACGTAGGTAGCAAAGCAATGACTATTGTTGAGTTATTTAGGATTGAGTGCTTATTGTGTGAGAATGTGTAGTGAATGCAAACGAAATGCAAAGGAAATAAAAGAATATTTAAAAATGATAAAATATGAAATATGTGGAATTAACTTCTCTACCCCTAATGGAGTCGCCATTGTAGGTAGTGAGGTTTAGTGCATGCCTAAGTGTTTGGCGACCACAACACTATGTGCACTTAAGGCCTATTAGGAAATACAAAATAGGCTTGAGGCCTAAATAGGAGATGGGAGTTGCCACCTGGATGAGATATGGGACATATTGTACGGTAATTGGATTCCATGGAGGTTCTTATAAGCCGTCATTATTGAACAGGTTCGAAAACTAGGTGTAGGTTTTTGGAATGCCCACCCAACCTTGTGGTTGGCCTCCGTTTGTATTTCAATTATTTCCCTATTGACATGCAAATTATAATTTTTTACAATTAACTTCCAATTTTATGCTTAAGTCTAAGTTTGCACATTAATCCAAATTCATGCATTTAAATATAGTTCACTACAAACGATACAAGATGTTCAAAAGTAAAGATAAATAAATAAGTATACATGCAAAGAAATGGGGGGGAGGAGAATATATTACAACCCCTTTGACATGCAAATAAGATTAAAATAAACCAAAAATAAATAAAAATTAAATTAAGTATAAAGGAAGGATAAACGAAAAAAGGGTTATTGATTAAATTTTGGATTATTAGAATCATCTCAAGTTTCATGAAATGAGCAAAGTGTTAATCTCCGTAAATGTATAAATCCTACAAAATGATGTTATGAAGTTAACCCCTTGATAAACATAAATAAAAACAAAGTGCACATGCATGTTCTAACTAAAGGAGATAGGAAAATGATTGTATAAAAAAATGAATAAATTAAAGGAACATGAAAATATATACAAATATAAACTATATGAAATGAATAAAGAAATCATAAATGAGCTACATGAAGCTCTATTGAAGTGGCAATCACCTTATTAATGAGGCGATTGCCTCATCTCAAAGAGTTGATGCCTCTGATTGACAGGCAACAATACTTAAGAGAATTTCTTCTCATTTAAGAAAGCAATATCTAATGTAAATAATTAAAAGCTTACAATTATATTTGATATCTCAGAAGATCATATTATAAGCATGGCATAAAATAAGAAATAGATCAAAGAAATAAATAAACAAGTAAATAAAATCTTATGTAAATATATAATTTTAATATTGAAAAGTAATGAAGATTATTACTATTATATGAACTCTTTTCCAAAGTAATTGGCCCTTAGAGATCGGTTTGATCTCAAGCTCCACCTAAATGTAAGAGTTCTCCTTTTTCTCTTTTAGGAAATGGACTTTTAAGCTAAGTTTCCCCTCCATCCTTCTCAAGAATGTCTCTTTCTTCTTCCTAGAGCTCTCCTCTCTTTCTTCTTTTTTGAAACCTCTAAAAAAGTGTTTAGAAAATGCTAAAAATCCCCCCTTTTTTCTCTCACCCCCTTCCTCTTTTTACCCAATGCTTGACAAGACTTTTGCTTTTTCATTCTTCATTATTACACATCTCTTAGCCTCACTTTTTACCCTTAAACTTCTTATTTTCATGCAATAGGTTCAGGTTTGTAAGGTGTAGGGTTTACCTCACTTGTCCACCATTGCACCTCTACATTTAATACTAGTGCAAGTGGCTGTTATAGAGGTGGCGCCTCTTCAATGAGGCATCACATTATCAAAATCGTACCATTGAGGCAATGCCTCAAACTTCAGCCTTAACCTTGAGTTAGGCCTTGAGGCCAAAGTAGGCTTGGGCTAGAATTTGTAGGTTTAAGCTTTAGGTTTAAATAGGTTTGGGCTTAAAATGAGTTTAGGTTTTGGGCTTAGGCTTATTTCCATTTTCAAGAAGATTTTACACTTTCTCTTGCATTCAAGTTTCACACGTTCTCATGACTAGGCTTTATTGTAGGCCGAGCAAACCGAGCACCTAAAGTTTTCCCTTTATCATGTGGCTATCAAACCAGGTGTCTACTCCTATCCTTTATGTTTTATTGCTTGCACCTATATTTGAGCCTTATTGTTTATGCTTAGTGTGTATATATATTTTGTCACGACCCGAACCTAGGGGCATGTGACCGGCACTAGGGAATGGGAAAGTATAAAGCTACCGAAACCCATAGTAAGCCTTAAAAGAAAAATCGCGGAATATTTAACTTTGAAACCTTACAATAAATAATAAAATAACAATGCATATTATAAAACTGATTTTTCTCAATATAATTTAAACCATAATATTAATACATAGAATAAAATAAATAAACATTGGTTATACAGTACATAAATGGCAAATACATGAAATTCCAAATAAAGTATGTAGTTATACCATTTTTTCTACTGCGGTACACGAAAGTAAATACAACACAACTAAATAGACCTATGTAGAATAGCCGGTGACGAAGCTACACAGCGAAGAGAAGTAGGCCTAATAGTAAACTCCCAAACTCCTGAAAAAATAAATTGAGGAGAGTCAGACCTCACTGAGTAAGTTAATAAAGAAATGAATGTGATTTGAAAACCTTATTAAAATAAATTTTATGGAAATATAATATAATATAATTCTATTTCAACCATTTGGTATACATATAATAAATCCATTTTTAAAAGAGAAGAAATAAATATTTAAATGTCTTTTTAAATCATTTATGTATAAAAATTTGGTAGAATCCGGTTTATAAATTTTTAACAGTCATATGACTCACATATATCCAAGACTGCCGGATCCCGAGAGCAAGGCATCACCAGGATACACAGCCATAGTCATATCTCTTAATCCAATATCACTGACGGTGTCCAAGAGCAAAGCATCACCAGACCATCAGCCCCAATGATTTAATAAATATAAACTAAAATTTATATTGGTGGTGTCCGAGAGCAAAGCATCACCAGACCTTCGACCCTAGTATTTATTAAATAAGCAAATATTATACTACTAGCAGTGTCCGAGAGCAAAGCATCACCAGACCTTTGACCCCAGTAATATAATTAAATAATCACATATTTTACTGGTGTGCACACGGTCCTGATGAAATCAATCAGGTAGCTCGTTCTACCGTGGTTTATTTAAAAATAAAAGAAAATAAATAAAATAATAAAAATTACAATAGACAAATAAATAAAATAAAATAAAATAACTATAAATTAAATCATGCAAGATCATATGAATAATGCTGACTAGAATCTCATAATATTAAATTCATAAGAATTTAATATAATTTGAATGAAAAATCTGACACTTAAATCAAATATTAACTTACAAGATAAAGGTACTCCTCTAGCACGTCGTGTCCAACCTCGACTGGTAGACGCGACTGGAGGGGTAGCTAAAAGACAAAAAAAGGAAATGACAATCAGAAATTAGAAACCTAACTTCTAGAGTTTCTAGGGAAGACTCGATTCGAACTCAGAAAAAAATTTTAGGATTGACCCGGTGTCACGTTTCATAAGAAATCTACCGAAAATTCAGCAGAGTTTTCTCTATAAAACGGACATCCCTCTACTGAAGTAGAGTCAATCCTACAAATAAACACACTTCAGAATTCACAGTGGCATAACAACTCGGGTTGGGACCCCAAACTACACAATTCCCAATTGAGGTTCACCAAAAATACAAATAAGCAAATACTAAATATTAATCTAGTAAATCACCAAAAATAATAATAAATCATAATATAATTTTTTAATTAATTTGTTTAAAAAAACACTAAATAAAATTATTTTCCACCATAATTTAATAAAATTTCAAATAATAATATAATATTAATAACAATCCAACTTTCCAAATATTCAACATAATATAGTCAAATTCAACTATAATTACCCATCTAGATTAAATACACTATAATATCAATTAAAAACTCATTCAAACCACAAAACAATAAATAATTTAATTTTGAATAAATTTTCAAAAATAGTTAGTATTAATTAACTAAAAATAATAAATAATTTATGAAAATTATTTTAATACCACATTTTATCTCAAAATTAACTAAAACATAGAATTTAATTATAATATCAACAAAACACACCATTTACCTATTATTTCAAAATTTACATAATATAATAATTTCTAAAAAATTAGATAAATTATCAAAAATTATTTTATCACTACTAAAATTACTAACATAATATACTAACACTAATCAACTCAAATATTCAACCAAAAAATAATTAATTAATCACATTAACAAAATATACATAAAACTTAAAATACCTAAAGAAATATGCAAACATTTATGTAATCTCAAATAAAATTAATATACCCAAAATAATTAACAGTAACTATTGTAATTACTAATTAAACCTAAATTAAATATCAATTAAAATCAAACAAAAATAAAATAAAATTCTATAAAAATTGGGAAAAATCAAAATAATATAAAAAATTAAATTTAAGCCTTTAACTTTGTAGAATTCATCATCTAACTTAGAAGAATTGAAGATTAACACATAAACTAGCTCAGACAACCAGAAAACAACCAGAAATCAACCAGAAAACAACAATGTGCAACTGTCATGACCCAAAACAGGGGCCATGACCGGCGCTAAGGAACGAGAATTCTTTTGAATCCGGAACCCGTAGCAAGCCTAAAATAAAATAAAACATACAATAGTAATAATAACAACACTTAATGCAGCGGAAAATAAAATCATAAATATCAAAATAATAATTCATATCTCATATATAGATAAATCCTTTGATACAAGTTTCAGTTCAAATTCTTAAAATACATATCTCTCACAGATATAATACATAAAACCCATAATTTATTTACAACTACTGCAGTGTCTAGATTATAAAAATAAAACTCAAGACTCAGATAAGCAGTTTACATAAAGAAGCCGGGGCGGAAGAAATCCGGCGTACAGGCCTACTACTGAGGTCTGAAGACGATGACTCTCTTGAAAAATAGTCAACGGAGGGGAGTCAGACCTCACTGAGTGAATTACTATAATATATATACATGTATACTAAATGCCGATGCACACAGTCAACAATATATATATAATAAGCATATATATAAGCAAATACACACAAATGCAATAAAATCATTTATATATTTTTATTGAAAATCATAGTTCATGAAGGATCAAATAGAACCCTAGAATATCACAACCTCAAAACAGTGTTAGATAACACTCTAGCCATACAGGCTCACTTATTCCAATATATAATCACTTGATCCATTTGGACAGTAGACTGACCCCGAGACACTAAGTCAACCGAGCTCCAGTAGTCTGATTGCTAGTGTGATTGGCCCCGAGACACTTGGTCAACCGAGCTCCAGCAATCACACTCCCAAATCACATCACATATCAAATAAATCAAATCCAATTAATATCCTCAAACTGGTTAGTAATATAGCCTAAATGCTATAAGCGTACCGGTACGTACTCGGTCCTAGTGCTGCCCACTAGGTAGCACGTTCTATTGATATCTTTCATTAAAATATAAAGCATACATTCATAAAAGTAAATGATGCATGAATTGAATAAAATAGCAACATCAATCATATATATACTAGAAATATACCAAAAGTAAACCAGGTATATTTCAAATATATATACGTCAAATAAATCCAATATAATTACAAAATAAGCTAGAAATATATTCAAAAACATTTTAAACCTAATTTATTAGCAAAACAAGCATATGATTTAAAATATATCGAAAATATACTAAAGATAAACCAAAATAAACTAAAAATAAACTTAAGTAATAATTGAAATATTTATGCATAATTAATCAAAATAAAACATATATTTCTAAATCATGCACCCTAAATATATATATATATAATAGTAACTCACACTTAGTGCGCTCCTCGAGATGGGTCCGACGGGCCTAGTCCACTAGGCCTCGGTCTTGACGCAACTAAACAAACAAAAATATCATATATCAGAATAAACCTAACAGAAAATCCTAGAAACTTGATCTAGAATATTAGACACAGAATCAGAATTAGGGTTCGATCAGACATCACGTTTTACGAGAATTCTATCAAAAATCTGGCAGAACCTCCCCTGTAAAACGGACATCTCTCTACTCAAAGAGTAGAGCCGGCCCTGCAAAGAAACGCACTTCAAAAAATAGACACAGAATTACATTTACAACCCCTTGGTTGGACTCCAAACTACAGCCTACCGACTAGGGTTCACAATTCACAGAATAATTATGGAAATACCAAAAATGCCCTTATATCACAGAAATATATTTAATAAGTATAAATTACATAATTAACCTTAAAACATAGTAAAAACTGATAAAAACTCATTTTATTTAGAAAAATCGTATATTATATATATAATTTGAAAATAATTCACGAAAAATAGTTTTAATTAATTAAAAATACTAAATAATTTGTAGAAATCATTTTTATACCTTAAATTACTATTAAAACCAATTTAATTACATTTTTAGTCAATTTAGGGTAAAATTACCAAAATACCCCTATATATATAAATATACTAAAATTACTCCAAAAATTCACCAAAAATAATATAATTGCACAAAATTAATTTTCTCAACATATTTATCAATAATATCAATAATTAAACTCAATTATCTAATTAATTTCAATTAAAAACACAATTAACCTAATTTTTCCAAAATTACATAAACCTAAATAAATACATAAAAATTCATAAAAATTCCAAATAAATTTCTATAATTCATTTCAACACCTATATTTATCATAAAACACAATTTCATAATTTAATTAATTAATTTTCGAAAATTAGAAAATAATAATAAAATATTCAAAAATACCCAAAAGTCAAAATAATCTCCAAAAATTCTACAAAAATTAACAGATGAAGATTAAGCTACTAAGATCAACATTTGTTAAGGGAATTTTCATGAATCAATCAATTCGAAGTTCAAAAAAATCAAGAACCCTAAAATGGCTTAATTTGAAAAATTGAAACCTAAGCAAATCAAGACCATTTTAAGTGAAAAAAAAGCTTGGAATCACCGGAGCTCAAGGAGAAGAAAGAGACAGGCGGTGTCAAAAACGATGGCCGAAATCGCGAGGGAAGAAGAAAATGCAAACTCTTGGCTTTCCAGCGATGACAGAGGCAAACGACGCCGGAGAAGAGAAGGAAAGGTGGCAGAATGGCTAGAGGAAGGAGGTGGCACTCTGGGAGGCACACCGACGGCAAGGGAATGGCATGACAGACGGCGGTGATGGCGAGGGAGACGCGTGCGGGTTGAAGATGAAGACGATGACAATTTTTGTAAATAAACCAAACTTTATTTTTTGTTAAAATATTAAATGTATATGTATATATATATACTTTACACTATATATTAAAATAATATAAAATCACATACATTAAATATATACCACACACATATAATTTAATATTTTTAATAATTTCTATACTACATAAAAATAATTAAATAACAATAAACCAATCAATAAATAATAAAATATTAGGGTAATTATTTAAACCTAATTAAATAAATAATTACACATATATACGTTATTTAGTACTTTAAAAATATATATGAGTTCATGCAAGTCTGGAAATCTATTTAATATAATTAATAATAAATAATTTATGTGAAAATTTCCCCGAAAATAGAATTCTCGGGAAAATTTTACGTAAAGCACTTAAAATAATATACATTAATTAAAATAAATTTTAAATACATATCAACTCGTAAAAATATCATAATTATATATAAAATTATTAACATTGCATATCCTGATGCAGTATAAAAATATTTAAAAAAACGGGATATTACAGCAACTCACCTTCAACCTCACTTTCCAGCGCCGGAAATGGGTGGCAGAGACAACGCTGGACATCAACCAACACCTATAGAGGTGAGGAAGGTTGAGGGAGCAATGGCAGCATCGATCTAGCTCCGGCAAAGGCGAGGAGACTTCAAAACGTGAGGAATAAGGAGAAACTAGAGGAAGAAAAGAGAAGGGAGAGGTTGCTGCTGGTGTTGGCTGCTCCAGGAAGGGATGAGACATGCCGGAGAAGAAGGATGATAGTGATGGTGGTGGTTGGAGAGGGAAGGCAACAGCTGATGGGTGAGTTTTGGGGCTGTCGGGTTGTTTCCTTCTCCTTTGGTAAGTTGCTATTTTTTTTCTTTCTTTTTACACACACACACACACACACACACACATATATATAATCTTACTTTATATTAAAAAATAACATTATATTATAATATTTTATTTTAATTCTCCACCGCACACATACACACTATACATATACATATACATATATATATATACACACACACACACACACACACACACACACACACACTAATACTACATACATATATACATGTATATACACAAAAATAAATTAATACACACACATAAAAATTATTAAACTTTAATTATATATGAGTATATATATATATATATATATATATATATATATATATATATATATATAACACATAAAATATCCATGCAAATAATGTAGTTTAATAAAAATAATAAAAATAATGATAAAAATAAACAATGTCATTTTAAATAATAAAATAATACAAATTCGGAAATTACTTTTATTAAAATAAAATATAAGGTATTACATATTTTTTTCTTGATTTACACTCATTAGCCTAACTAACTATATAACCTACATTAATTTAGCTTACCCTTATGAAAAGTATTAATAGTTATAATTACATTAGTAGTTAAATGTTTTGATAATTATGAGAAAATGCAAATTCAAAAAGAAAGGAGCATATATGCAATGAAATGGAACATTCAAGGCATAAAGGCCTAAAAAACAATAAAAATTTAAAGTTTAAAGAAAAACAATAATGAGACTTTTAGAAAAATCCTTTTAAAATAAGGAGAGATGAAAAATTAGCTCTAAGTGTAATGAAAACTCAAAAGCATCTTGTAAAGTCTAGAATTGTCTTAATCAATAGTTGCTAAGTAATTATAACATTAATCTTTTCACACTTATAAGCTATAATATATCCTTTTTCTTTGGTTTTAAGCCATACTTAACACTTAAAACCACATTACAAGCCTAAAAGATATATTAATTCTTCACTTAGTAAGAATTCCCTTCATTAGTGGAGAAAGATGGTGTTTTCAAGCTTATGGGTTTTGTACTTTAATTTTTAAATCTTTAGAATTTTTGGATCTATAACTTTTATCAAGAATCTAAAAAAATATTTGAAAAAGAGTAGCTTTGTTCTTAAATGAAAAAATGTCTCTTATGTGCTAATATTGATTTATGATTATTATAACTTTTGACTTAAGTATTTTTAACATCAATCACATGTATGTTCATTATGAGGTATTGCATGTTTTCTTGGGGACAAATAAATGCTAATTTAATGAGGGTCTAACTTAACTATATTTTATCCCTAATTTCTTAAGTACTTGCATCAATTTGCAAGAATTTGAATGAGAATTGCCTATAATTTATATTCTTTAGAGAGATATAGGTGTATTTTGATGATTTAAAGATGTTCTAAGAGTTTTTCGTGAAGAATGAAGCTTATATGGACCAAAAAAGTATGTTTAGAGCTTAAAGGATTACTTTTAAGCAAAAGTATCCAAACACATTTGTGATAGTGTTCCTTGCATGTGAAGCTGGAAGATATACACGGGTGCTTACACACCTATGTTTAAAAGATGTGTTCCCTTTGAAATAAAAATGTGAAGTTATAACATAAGATCCTATATGACCATGTTTACAATCGTGTAACCTTTAAGAGGATTTTGTCCACTTTTGAACATGGTCATATCTTGGAACATGTAAGGTGGCAAATATGAATGTGGGATGATACATGCTCATGTGTCAAGCTATGTTTGCCTCTAAAAGAAATGATTTCGTGTGTTAATACATATCTAGATTGAGTAATCGACATTTAACATGCTTAGATACATGAAGGCATGGTTGTGTATTAAAGAATTTTTCATTTAAAAAGCTTCCTTAATTAAAATTTTTAGAGGATTCTAATTGGTGGACTTATTGGGATTATAAATAGGAGATAAGAGGCAACCTAGAATGAAGATACAAAGTAGTAAGAGAAAACCCTATGAACATAAGAATTCGTAAACTCAATCTCTCAACCTCATAGAGTGATTCATCTATGAGTTTTCCTTATTTTTTCTCTTTAGTTCATGTTTTATTGAGGTCATATTTAGTTATTTGCTTATTTTCATTATGTTTCTATAAGGATAAACTTAAGTATAAAAAGCTTCTTCATTACAATTTTTAGAGGATTCTAATTGGTGGACTTATTGGGATTATAAATAGGAGATAAGAGGCAACATGGAATGAAGAGACGAAATAGTAAGAGAAAACCCTAGAAACATAAGAATTCATAAACTCAATCTCTTAACCTCTTAGCGAGATTCATTTATGAGTTTTTTTTTCTCTTAAGTTAATGTTTTATTGACATCATGTTTAGTTATTTGCTTATTTCATTATGTTTATAGAAGGATAAACTCATTCGTAGTTTTTTTTCCAAAAAAAAAAAAGATTAGTATTTTTCATTCTATTGAAGAGTTTGTTTCAAGGAAACATTAATTGTGTTACTAATGCATAAAGATTTGTTATCAGCTTCTTTGTGATTGTAATTGATAGGCATGGCTTGAGTTAGCATGCATGTTAATAGAATTGACAATCAATATAAGGAATTGAGTGAAAGTTAGATATATTCTTACACAATTCTTCTGATAATAGATTCATCAATCTGTTAGTGAATTTCATAAAATTTAATGCATTATTTGAATTCAATTAGTGATGATAGAGATATCCATTAGTTATTCAATTAACTAATTCAATTATAGCATGAGGAAGTATAATTCAATAACTTAAGAAATTCTACTAGTCCATGATATTGCTTAATCATATGTTAAATTAATTGATTTATACAACAAAAGTTAAGGTGAAATCAATCTAAGTATAAATTAATTCATATTGGTTTTAATATTATTAATTTATTGATTTAAGTTTATTTGAATCATTAGTGTAAATTTTAATAAAATTAGGTTTATATTTCATTCGATTAAATTATAATCTTTGTTTGATTAATAAGTAGTAATAGAATTAGATTTGAAGATTATAATAAATTATTATGGGAACAATACTCTTACTTATTCATCATATTAGTTATTCAATCTATACAGTTGCAGATTTTACATAACTAGAATGGAGATCAAAATCTTCTCCACTTCAAGCTAATCTAGAAAATCTTTTTCAATCAACCTTTTTTGATGGACAACATCCATCAATTTATTGATATCCTTTAAGAGTTTCATTTCTTTCATTCTCATCACTTCAAACTCTCGAGAAAGAGTGAAAATTTTTACTTTCTTCACTCTTAACCACCTTCATACTCTTCATTCGACTTATCCTACTCTTGCTTTGATTTTTTGTATCTATGATCTTTGTAAAGATGTGATCATCAAGGTCTGCATGGATATGAGTGATTGCTTCATCTTTCTTCAATTCATATTCCTTCGTTTGAGTAATGGTTGGATTTGCTCTCAATGGCAGAGAATCTCAACCTATCATCACCACTTCCTATAAGCCTTGAGATCTTAGGTGAAGTCCCACCTTTATAACCCAAACATCATAAAATTCTACTTTGAACATAGGAACAAGAAGAGTTAATGTATTAGAAGAAGATATTTGAGTATCCACTAATCTCTCACTCATTTAAATTCAGGTGTTTACACTCAACTCTTAAGTGTTTAAGTCAAGGAAAATTCCATATAAAAGAACCTCATAGTCCCAAAGGAATACAACTCCAATAGCACTATTAAATCATGTGCTACTAAGGTTTAAAATATTTTAAACAATAATAGAGAATTATGCTTCTATGTTATTTTAAAAGAATTTTTAAATTGAAAGTGTTTTCTGAAAATGGAAGTCTCTATATTCCTCTTTCTTTCATTAAAATATATAAAACATTACAATTCTAACTTAAAATAGTAGTCGATTAATCACAACTTAGATTTTCGTTTCTAACACAAAAATATCTTAAAACTAGTTATTACATTTACTTTTCATACAAAATTTAAAGAGTTTGTTCCCTCTATCTATAATCTTTCCTCCAAATGCTATTCACCATGCTAGATCCTTGAAAAATGTGGTTGATTTGTCGATTTACAATCTTAGGCTCCAATAGTTATAAGCAAATCTCAGACGGCACATTTCTTGTTAAAAGGGAAGTACTTAACAACTAATTGATGATTCTTGCAAGAATGGTAATGCCTTTTGATTATATTAAATGGCATTATTATTTTGGGTTATGCATGAGATGAAATTTGGTCAAAAGCGGCTAGGATGGATGAAAGAAATGTCTCTCTTGTATGAAGTTTGGCCAAGAAAAATCGGAGCAGAGTTATCAATTAGAATATTTATGACTTGTTTTGATTTGGTAGCAATCATGCAAAGAAACTACGTCAAATAAATGGAGTTCTATAACTATACCAAAAAAGTTAATGTTCTTGATATCACAATGCACAAGAAGTTAATCATAGAGTTGTTTGAATTGTATGAAGGCAATTCCATATACATTACTTCCTGATATCAGGCTACATCTTGCCTTACTATGCAGTTTCACTTTGCTATTCCAGCAGTGGACAGGTTTGAATGTTAGTCACTTCCAGTCTCGCTTCTGGTTGGCTTTATCCTTTCATCACAACACTGCTTCAAATGAATCGCACATTTTGCCTGCAGCAGCCACAAGCATAACTACAAAATTCCTGTCTGGCCAATGAAAGCCCCATAAATCTTCCTTATTCATATCCAACTCTCAAGTCTCTGAAGCTCCATAAATCTACTGCTCATGTTGTCACCATTCATTCAATTCAAGCATCAACATTTACCCACATGAATTACATAAGAAGTAGAGTTTTGAGTACAGACTTTTCTAATAAACAATAATTACTAAAAGATCCAGCTTGAAGAAGTAAAATTGAGAAAATTGCTTTTGATTCAGAAACAATTTGTTTTCTTTTTTCAAATGTAGATTGGTACCTTGAGATGAAATGGTATACTATCTCCCTAAATTGGACATAATCACTCTAATCCAGCATATGAAGCATTGTTCAGACTTGGAATAAATTTTACAAGACGTTCATAACAACATCGATAATAACTGAGCAGTAAAACCATATCACAATTATTATATCATACCTAGTAAACTAGGCTGATGAATTAAATCTCCTTTTGATGAGAAAAAGAAAGTTCAATAAGCTAGCTATTTCTCCTAGGATCTAGTTTGTATTCCAAATAAATACATAAAAGTGTCACAGCAGAATAATTGCCTTCGATGCAGAATTGATGCTATAATCTGAGACAATAATAATAGTCTAGCACCAGCAGAGAGGTGGCTCAACTGATAAAGAACATACATTATACCAGCTATAAGCATAAGCATGCTTGAAATACAGCTGTAATAATATTACCAGCATCATAGTTATTGAAGACAAAGGGCACATTAAGGCGCTAAGAGATTCTAAAGCCTGGGCATGAAGCGCTGGCTGTAGGCAATCTTGCTGAAACTGAAGAAAATCACATACTTGTGTATATAGTCCAAAATTACACATTCATCACAATTTATGACTAAACAAGATGCATAAAATTAGTTCTAAGAGACAATGTGATGTTAATTCAAAATTGCGATCTTAACAATAACATGATGGAAAAATTTATGTGTTTTTACGTAAAGGTGTAAGGCATCTTAAAAAAATGGGAAAAGTGGACCACAGTTACACATTCATCGTGATTTATTACTAAAACCAAATAATTAAGACTTAGTTCTAAATGACAAAGTGATGTTAATTCAAAATGGAAATCTTATCAAATCTAACACGGCAAAAAGTTTGTGTTTTTATTATAGAAGTGTGAGGTATTTAAAAAAAAAAACATGAGGGAATAAAAGTGGAGGACCAAGAAGTAGCAGGGGTAAAACATACAAGAGTCCTGGGCAATGGTGTCTTGGACTGAATGAAGTATAACAAAATAGAGAGTGAGACATGGAGAGAGCGGGGATGGAAACAAGACAAAAGGAAGATTGAAGTGAAGAAGAATAGAAGAGCATGATGGCTGCAAAAAAGCTCTCATAGCAATGATTTCTCTCATAAGGTAATATGCGATTTTTTCTTTCTTATTGCGGCTTTAATTCAGTGCATTCATAAGATCATGGTGAGGTCGCTAACATGGTTGGAACAAATTTCGAGATTCAAGTATGATATAGCACATAAGTGTATGAAATAACACAAACAAAAACGAGGAAAAAGTAGCTGCTTAAAACTATTACAAAGGCACATTTAGGTCAGCACCTCACACATTACCTGAGGTGCACGAGTAATTAATGCTGCACCCCTTGGAGTTATTGCAGCACTAGGGCTTGTACCTCTTGAGCCATGACCTTAAGGCATATATCTTTAATTACTATAGCTAGCACATGTATTACAAATATGGTTATAATTCGGAGATGAAACATGTCATCCTACCTATGCCTCCTTCCATCTTCATCCATGCTATGCAATATGGGGATTAGTACAAAAAGTTCAGCTGAGTAATAAAAGAACAATTCATGCAAATTTCTGACATTGGTATGCTTAGAGATTTCAATAGAAGATAATTTTCCAAGATTTCAGCATTACAACGTCAAAATAGTATGAGCCGACCATGTTAGAGAGATAAAAGATACAAGAGTACAGGGAAAGGAGAGAGGGGGAGGGTGGAGGTTCATGCTTAGGAGCTAGGAAAGGCACACATAAAATGGAATTAACATTCCACTTCCACAATGAAATAACAAAAATCTAATTTATAATAGATTTTTTGGGATTTTTTTGGCCAAAAAAGGAAATCTCTATTATTAAACTAATAACGGAAGACTTAGTATACATACATATGTGTGTGAGTTTCTCAAGCCCCACTAACACAAAAGGTGCATTAGAGTCTTTAGCACCTTTGTCTATCTATGTACACATAGCTTATAACTTATATCTTTCAGTAAAAGCAATATTTGAAGTCTACCAGTATAAATTGCATAAATCACTACTAAAACATAAATCATATATGGAAAATCAAAATTCTTCATATACATCATGTTTTAAGTACCTCAGTAACTAGGAGCAAGTAACCAAACCATGTGATTGGTAGCCTTCTTGATCCAAAGTCTCTCTAACTGCATGATAAAATTCCACCCATGACGATGAATAGACATCCGCAGGACCCCACAAAAATGTAGGATTAGGACTGGCTGGGCAAGCAGCCACTAAATCCAATACAGAAGCTGCTGGTTTGAGTGGTTGAGGGAAATTAAAGGCCAGATTATCGACTTTATGTTCATAAATTTTGCCATTTCTATCCAATTTATACCTCGAAGTGCCCTGAAATTGTCCCTTGGCTTCCCATGGGACTCTAGGGACACCCTTTAAATTCCACCTAATCAAAATTACATTCTCTGAAGGCTGCCAAATCCTATAAACCTCAAGTGAAATCTCTCTAAACAGCATCTTGCCATGAAACCTCAATGCCCAAAATATCAATTTGTATCTTTCAATACCGGTAAATGTATTCAAGGGGTCAGAAAAAGTGATATCGTCCCTGAAAACGAGCAAAGGACCATCCAAATCAATTAAAGAGGAAAAGCAAGCAGAAATTACAAGAAGATAGGAGATACCCACATCAGAAAGTCACCTGTAAATGTCATAATTGAGGTCTTTGGTGAACAGCAAAGGCAAATCCTCGCGGAGGGTGCGTACAGCAAGGCCAAGATTAACAAAGAACTCATCTTTTTGGTGGGTATCCTGGGCCTGGACGGCCTGTGATGAAGTAGGAGTAGAAGTGGGAGGGGAGAGGGAGGTAGTGGTAGAAGTAAGGGAGGGTTTTGTTTTAGTTGTTGATTGATAATTATAACCACAATCACAAGAGGAAGAAGAAGAAGAAAGAGTTGGGATATGGGCTTGGTTATGGAAAATAATTGGTTTCTCTCTTTCTTTGGAGGATTTGGAGCCGAGAAGAAGCGAAGGAGAAAGGTTTGGCAGAAGAAAAGCCATTCCTGAATCTTACGGATTTTGTTTTAGCTGTTCATGGATGGCAAGAAACAGGAATGATAGAAGAGTGCGATTTCTTTGATTTTGGAACGCAACACAACACGAAAGACTTGAATTTGAGTGGTATTGAACGTGGCCATGAAAGTGTGAATATTTTTGAGATTGAAAATGCGTTAACTTTTATTTCTTTTCCAGTATAAACCCTACATTTTCACATAAATACTCCCAAACCATACTCTTTTTAATTTTTATAAATTCACACCTTATACTTTTATTTTTCTAAAAGATACCAACATTGTTAATCCTATAAATTATATCATTTTAAGAAAAGTTTTTTACAATTAAGTTTTATAAGTTTTAAAAAAAATTTCTTAATCCTACCTCTTAGTCAAAACAAGTTTCCTTTAGTTAAACCTTAAAATCAATTTTTTTTATATTTTAATCCTAAAACCATATATAAAAAAAATTATTATTTTGGTATTTTAAATAATTTTTTTTATCTTTATTGATAACTTCTTCTATTACTTAACTTTCATGATAACTACATAACTCATTAAAATAATTTTAAAAAATAAAAATTACATTTTTCTTAAATTATTAATTATGTTGAGAATGATAAATAAAACTAATTAAACTCAATTAAATTTGAGTTAGTCAAATTTTTTAAAAATTATTTCTTTCGATTAGACTATTTTAAAATAAATATTTGAATAGTGAAATAAGTTAACATATTCTTATTATGATTTTAATTGTTATGATAAAAATAATTAATTTAAGATAAATATAACAAAATTTTCTATTTTACCTTAAATTAATTATATTTTATAATAATAAATAAAACTATTTATAAAAATATGTTATTCTTCAATTTTTTTTGTACAATAGTCTAATTTAAAGAATTTTTTTTAAAAAAATTGTCTAATAAAGATAAAATCAAATTTAAATTTTATTTAAAATATAATATAAATTATAATAATGACAAAAATAATTGAATATATTTTTGTATAAAAATATTTATTCATTTAAAATATTTTAATTAAAATTTGTATTTTTAAAATAATATTAATTAATTTAATTTATCATTGTTAATAAAATAATAATTTAAGAAAATTATTTTTTAATTTTAAATTTTCTTAAAATTATTTTAGTGAGTTATATAATTATTATAAAAATTAAACAATATAATAAGTCATAAATAAATTGTCACGACCCAAACCTGGGGGCGCATGACCGACACTAGGGAATGAGAAAGTTTAAAGCTACCAAAACCAGTAGTAAGCCTTAAAAGAAAAACATGAAACATTTCACCTTTAAAATGTTACAATGCAATAATTAAATCATGATGCACATTATCAAATTGATTTTTCTCAATTTAAATAAATCATACCATCATCATTCATAACATAGTAATCATCAGTTATACAAAATAATATCTTAGTGCATAAATCTCAAATGTAAAATATCCAAATTAAACTATGCAGTTATACAATTTCTCTACTGCGGTACACAAATACTATTACAAACGCGAACTATGTAGACTTACATAAAATAGTCAGTGAGGAAGCTACTCGGCATAGGGAAGTAGGCTTAACGGAAAACTCTCAAACTCTTGAAAAAAAAAAGTTGAGGAGAGTCAGACTTTACTGAGTAAGCTAATAAAAGAAATGTATGCGGCTTGAAAATTTCCTTTAAAAATATAGGTTTTTATGAAAAATAATATATTTATAATTTTATTCAAATCTTTTAATATATATATATATACATATATATGTATATATATATATAAAAGAAATCCATCTTCAAAAGGAGGAAGGAGGAAGAATTCTTAAATACTTTTAAAACATTATAGTATAAAAACTAGGTAAAACCATAATTCTCAATTCTAATAGCTAGTCGGCTCACTTATATCTAAGATTGCCGAATTGCGAGAGAAAAGTATCACCAGGATGCATAGCCGCAGTCACGTCACTTAATCCAATATCACTAGCGATATCCGAGAGCAAAACATCATCAGACCATCAGCCCTAGTGATTTAATAAATATAAATCTAATTTTACTGGCGGTGTCTAAGAGCAAAGCATCACTAGACCTTCAGCCCCAATATTTAATCAATATAATCAAACATCATATTACTGGCGGTGTTTGAGAGCAAAACATCAATAGACCTTCGACCCCAATAATATAATCAATGTAATCCAATATATTTTACCAGTGTGCACATGATCCTGATGAAACCTATTAGGTAACCCGTTCTACCGTAGTTTATTTAAAATAAATGAAGATAAATAAAATAAGAAAAATTACAATAAATAAAAATAAAATAAAGTAAATCAACTATAAATTAACTCATGCAATATCATATAAAGAATATCAACTTGAATCTCATAAATTTAAAATTCATAAAAAAATTTATGTATTTAATTTGAAAACCCAACATGCAAATCGAATATTAACTTACAAGATTAAGGCGCTCCTCTATTACGTCGTGTCCAACCTTGACTCGTAGACGCGACCGGAGGGGTGGCTAAAAGAAAAAAAATAAAATGACTATCAGAAAGTAGAAACCCTAACTTCTAGAATTTCTAACAAAGACTCGACTCAGAATTCAAAACTTAGGATTGACCTGATGTCACGTTTTATGAAAAATCTACTGAAAATTTGACAAAGTCTCATCTGTAAAATGGACATCCCTCTATAAAAGTAGAGTCAATCCTACAAATAAACACACTTCTAAACTTTACAATAGCTCAACACCTCGGGTTGAGACACCGAACTACACGATTCCCAACTAAGGTTCACAATTTGAGAAAAAAATATATTAAATGATAATATTTTAAAATCACTAAAAATCCATAAATTCAATAATAAATTACAATATAATTTATTTAAACATCAAACACTAAATATAAATATTTTTCACAACAAATAATAAAAATTTCAAATAATTTATATAAATATATAAAAATCCAAAATTTCAATTATTCAACATAAAATAGTCAAATTCAAATTTAAATATTCAAATAGTTTAAATATTTTATAAAATTAGTTAAAAATCCATTTAATCACAAAAATAGTAAATAATTTATAAAAATTATTTTATTACCCTATACAATTCTAAAATCATTTAAAACATAATACTTAACTATAATTTCAATAAAATTACACAATTAACCCAAAATTCCAATATTTACATAATAATAACAGTTCTCAAAAATTATATAAATTTACTAAAAATTATTTTTATCAATACTAAAATTACTAACTTAAATTACTGACTCTAATTAACTCAAAATTCCAACCAAAATAATTAATTAACATAATTAACAAAATATACATAATACTTAAAGTACCTAAAAATAATTATTCAAAACTTCATAAATACTAAATTAATTAACATAAATCATTTTTATACCCCTATAATTAAAATCAATTAAAATAATTTAAAATCAACTTATATATATATATATATATATAAATTAACCAAACATTAAAATAAATACTGGATAATTAAACAAATATTATATTAATTTACCAAAAATTAAAAATAACTCAAATAATATAAATCACTCAATAACTAACAAAAATCAACTAATAAACAACCTAAATCAACTAAGAACCAACCCAAAAACTAAATAACCACTAACCTATATCCTTCACCAAAGCTGAGATTCAAGGATAGGGGAAGGGGATACCGAAGGAGTTGCTGTCACCGGAGCTGAAACTGCTGTTGTTTCCGGTGGTTGCAGGTGGCAAAGGAGTTGGGCGTCACATGACAGGGCTGGAAGGCTACTGTTGTCCTTGCATGAAGATGGAGAAGGAGACTGGATCGATGGCTTCAGTGCAGGGATAATAAGGAAGAGAGCAAGCGGGAGACGGTGAAGATGGCATAAGGTAATGGGGGTGTTGCTGGATCATACGCAGAGATAGGGAGAGAAGGAGAAAATGGCGTGAGAAAAGAAAGAAAGGAAGAGGAAAGTGGTCTGAAAATGGGACAATAACACAACTTAATAGTAATAATACACACACTCAATTATATAGTCAACTAACCCATAATATATGTCTATATATCACACATGTATACACACACACGCACACACACACACACACACACACACACAACACCTAACAATAATAATAATAATAATAATAATAATAATAATAATAATAATAATAATAATAATAATAATAATAATAATAATAATAATAATAATAATAATAATATCTTTGAATATAATAGTTCCCAAATAAAATTTTTAAATTAAATAATTAGATATAATAATTCAACGTAATAATAACAACATAAGAATAAAATAATTAATATCGCTGAAAAACTCGATATTTATATATAAAATAATTTTAAAAAATATTCAGGTTATTACATAAATAAATAAAAATCGTATTTATTTAAAATAAAAAAATGACATGTTTTTTTTATATAGTTTTAGGATTAAAATGTAAAAAAAAAAGTGCTTTTGAGGGTTAACAAATAGAAAAATTTTGACTAATGGATAGGACTAATGAAAAGCTTTTTTAAAGCTTATAGAATTTGATCGTAACAGAAATTTCTTATAGGACTTAATTGAAAAAACAATATAATTTATAGAACTAACAATGTCTTTATCACTTTTTTCTAATACGTGATTTACTGTATTTTTATTTTCCTACACATTGACTCACTCCTTACCAATAAGTAAAATATCTTATTTAGTTGCTATAATGTTTACAATTTTTAATAAATTTGTATATTTAAAATTTTTAACAAATTAATTCTTAATATTTTAAATGATTTTTTAATGTTTTAAATTTCAATAAATATTTTAGTTGATTATCAATAGTTACATTTTTAGTTAATAATTTATAACTTAACTAGTTTAAACTTCTAATTGAATGCTTTATTATTAACATAAACATTTTAAAATTGTTTATCTTCTTATTAACTATAATATAATACTAATTAATATCATACTCATTTACACATTTTACCATTAATTTAATTTTAAATTATAAATTATTACAAGATACAACTATTTTCACTCTAAAACTTTTATATACACTCAAACTTTATTTTTTAAAATAATAACTTGGAAAAATTTTCTTAAAAATTATATCAATATAATTTTTTATTTCTTAAAGATTTATTGCCAACTAGTTTTTAAGGTATAAAAATATTCTATTTCTTCAAATTTTGTACATATACAATTTTTTCATCATTTATTTTTACTTAAAATTATTTAAAATAAAATCTATTGAAAGTTTTTCTTGAATTATTTTATAAAAATCAAATAACAATTTTAAAGACTAAATTACTATTATATTATTTAGATTTAATTTTTATAAGAGCAATGATCATTTATTACTAATTTTCTATTTAAAAATAAGTATAAATAATTAAATTATATATATAGTTGATAAAATTTTACAAGTTCATATTGATCAGGGACATAATGTATACAAAAGTAAAAGTATAAGGACTTAATGTTTATAAAAATAGAAGTATAGGGGAGTTAAGTTTTTTTTAAAAAAATATATATTTATCCGTCAGATTAATCTCACTTTTATTTAATGGTGAGTGAGATTCACATTCTAACTCGTGGTTACAAAATGAATTAATGAATAGAAAAATAAAAATATAGGGTTTCAATTTATCTAAAATAAAGTGTAGGGGTAAATGAAGAACAAAATAAAACTGCAGGGTCAAATAAGGGTTAACCCTTTTTCTTTGTTAAGAACATTTGGTTTGAGAAAAAATATTGTCTCAAAAAAAAATATTTTATATTTTTCAATATTTGATATAGTTAAAAAAATTAGCAAACAAAAATATTTTTAATTTACAAAAGATTAAGCCACTTTCATAGTTTGAAACTTATGCTATGCAAAGTTATAAGAAATATAAAATTTAAGTAAAAATTTATAAATAAATACCCACTAATATAAAGAAAAAAAAAATAATTAAACAATCAACTACCACAATATCTGATTATTAAATAACTACTGTTTTCTAGCTCTAGTTACTGAAAAATCTTAGATTAATTTTTAAAGTAATTTTATGTCATGCTAGCACATTAATTTAAAATATAATATTTAAATCAGTTATAAATATTTATATTTGTTGAAAATTAATAAAATTTTCAACTACACACATCAGATTTCATATTCAAAAAAATTCTGTCCATGTTTTTTGCATTTTTTTTTTAATATTTGGTGCACTTAGAAAACTTTATCAAAAGAAAAATTTTGTTGGTCAGTAAAAAAATTAAGTTATTATTCAAGAAAATGACTTTTTTTTTTCAGAAGAACTATGCACATTTATAAAAAAAAAAATTATTAAAAAATTATAAATAAATATAATCTACTGTAAAATAAATTATTAGACAAATTTGAACACTGTTAACCACCACTGACCAATGTAGGTGGCTCAACCAATAATAGAAAATTTTCATATTTATTTATTTTATATGTGTTGATAAATAAATTTAAAATATAGTACTTAAATAAACTAAATATTTGAAAACTTATTTTATTAAAAACTAAAATAAACTAATTTTTGAAAAGTATATTCTAAAGAAATATTTCTAAAATGAAAATTATATATTTTTTAGAAGCAAATAGAATATAGAATATAGATATATCTACTTTTCTCAAATCATTTTAAAAAGAAATAACAATATTATTAGTTTTATAAATTATATCTTTTTTTTTTAATTAAGTCATTGTAGACATCTGATTCGGTTAGCTCATGCTAGTGGACGAATTAGGGATGCTTGGTTTGATTGGTCCATTGTCAAGCCCAATGATGAGAATGTGAAACTTAAACATAAGAACAAAACCTAAATCTCCAATTGGAAATAGACTTAAAAGCCTAAAAGCCTCAAATGCCCAAGACTTAGCCCATTGGGCCCAACATAGGCATGGGCCAAAGGGGCATCGCCTTAGTGCAATGAGACGATCGCCTCTTTGGCAATTGCCATAGAGGCGATTGCCTCATTATAGAGGCGCTGCCTTTGTGACAGACCACTTGCAGCTGCATTAAATGCAGTGCAATCATGGTGGCCAAGTGGTGTGGGCCCCATACCCCCATACCTGATTTTACGTGAAGAAGAGATTTTTAGGGGGGAGAGAAAGGCAACGAGGGTTCATGAGAGAGCCTAAGGGCATGGGCAAGGTAGGAGATAAAAAAAAAGGAAAGAGAAAAAAAAGGGAGACCCATTTGAAAAAAAAAAAAGAGAAAGGAAGAGCTCTGAAAAAATACAAAGAGAGACATTCTTGAGGGAAGAGGTAGAATCCAAGTAAAAGCAAGTTCACAATCCTTAGGAGAGAAAGGGGAAAAACTTGTGCCAAAGTAAGGCTCATACCCAAGTGGAGATCACACTCAAAAGCACATCTCTGAGGGTCCATTACTTTGGTAAAACTTTGCATCCAAATATACTTTTTTTATAACTTCATCATTTGTGTGTTTAGTTTGCATGTGACTAAGTTGTTAGTATACTTTAGGTATATCTCAAATTTTTTTCATTTGTTACGCTACCTCATTGATATGATCTCTTAAACTATTGCATGTAGTTATAATTTGGCACCTGTTGGATGCATGTGTGCATGTATTGCTTACTTAGGGTATTATTTTGAGAGTTGAGCTAGCCTGTTGATCAGGCGATGCCTCTTTATAGAGGCATCGCCCCTTGTTAATGATGTGATCGCCTTTGTGACATTGACAGGTCGACCAGCTGTTTGGTTCTTCTCCCTTTATGAAATTTTGTATAATGTTCACTTTGTATGCTCTTTCCACCTTTATACATAATTATTTCATTGTATGATGATAATTATTTTGGTTATTTGAGGGTTTCTTTAGTTAGTGACATGATAACCCTTTTTAGAACATTATTTGTAAATATTGTTATGTATAATGTCGTGTTTTACAAGAGGAACTAACTGTATGTTATTGCAGGAATTTCTTAATGATCCACATCATTAAGTAGTCACTGTTGTTAGCTAATTCCTTAGACCATTGTGCTTGTGTAAATAGTTTATTACTAGTTTACTTTTGGTATATGTGTGGTTTATTTTCTATATATTATTCTTTTATTTTGTCTAAAAGCGTTGTAATCCCTAATCCCTCTCCCCGTTTGATTCAAATGTGTGGTTGTAAATTATTACTTGTTTTATTTTTTATTGAATGTTGGGACTTAAAAGCATGAAATTAGATTAATATGAAAACTTGGACTTAATTATAAAATTTGGCAATTATCTGAAGGCAATTACAATACGTGTGGTAATAAAGAAATAATTGAATAACTAAAGGTAATAATACACAAAACATAAACGGAGGTCAATCATAAGGTTGGGTGAGCATTTAAATGCTTATACCCAGTTTCTAAACCTGTTATCTAATGATGGCTTCTGGAATCCAGTTGCTATACAGTGTGTCTCGGCTTTTATCCGGGTGGTGACTCCATCTCCAAATAGGCCTAAGACCTATATCATTTTTCCAAACTAGCCTTGAGCCCACACAGTGCTGTGGTTGCCAAACACTTGGGCACATTCTAAACCTCGCCGCTTATAGTGGCAACTCCACTGGGGATAGAGAAACTAATTCCAGTGTTTTGTGTTTTATCATCTTTAATTATTTTGTTATTTCTTCCTACATTTATGCATTCACTATAAATTTTGCACACAATGAGCACTTTAGTCCCAAAAAAAACCCGGTAATAGTCAATATTTCACTACTTACGTTTCACTTAAACCTGGTGGTGGAATATTTGATTATCGTCACTTATAACACGTGTTAATCCTCGTTATTTGAGCCTTGAGTGGGGGAGACGTATATGGATGTATATTATTGTAGGAACTGAAGCCTTTTTACCCAAGACTCAAGCCCATATAATGACCTAGCAACTATCCTTAGGAATTTTCCCCCACATGCATGTGTGTTATGCCATATAATGGACCCTTAAAATAAATCTTGAGCCCATCAATAAGCAATCCAAAGTAAAATGGGCCCTCGTGTCCAACCAAAGCCTGTTATAAATAAACTAAGTCAATGAGGACCTCTCATGCCTATTCATAATCCATTTCAAGTGGGTCTTAACAAGTGAGTTTATGTTGCTAAGGACCTTGGTCCATAGGAAATGGACTTGGGCTTTATTTAAAGGACCCGTTACTTGTTTGAATCATTTTGAGAGTTATCTTGTATACATTGGTTTTGTTATCCCCTGTTGATAATTAAAACCCAGATAAAAAAAATCCTAGGACAAGAAACTCACCATGGAATACACGTGTGGGAGAAATAAGGGCAGAAGTTTGCATGTTTAAGCTTTGCATTTTGGTTTTATGTATCTTCTTTTTATTTATTTATTTATTAGCTTCCTTTAAAATAAAATGGACTTTCATATCATGCATTATTCTAACATATGATTTTGTAGCACTATAGATCCTTCGAGCTCATCAAGGTGGGTCCGAATTAGTTCAGGTCATTTGGTCAGAAGTTCAGAAGTGGGAATGGCAGGTAGTTTTGATCTAGAGGCATTTAAGGCATATTTAAAAGATGAAGTGATTGAAGAAACCTGATATATGATAATGGAGATGATGAGGGAATTTACTAAGCTCATTAGGGATAATCAGCCGGTACAGCCGTCTAATGTGCCACCAATAAACCTGATAGATCTCGATGAGGGGATCCCAATTCAGGGAAGGGAAGAAGATGATGAAAGGGTACTGGCCAACCCATCAAACTGGAGAAATGTGAACCCAACCGAAGATGTGGGGCAAACAGAGTGGGCCAAGAGCTTGACCAAGGCTATGAACTAAATGCAGATGATGATGAAGGAGAAGGGCATTGTAGCCCCCTTAGATTATGTCGATTTGAATCTAAGAAGGGAAGATGAACCGCTACCCTATAAATTCAAATTCCCTGATATAAAGAAATACTCTGGCACCGAGGATCCCCATTTGCATATGAAGTAGTATGTGACTTATATAAAGGCCAATGAGTTTATTGAGAGCCAAATCATCAAACAGTTCCTTATGTCACTAGAGGGAGCACCGATCTACTGGTACTACACTTTGGAAACACATGTTCAGTCAAATTGGAAGGAGTTATGTGCCGCTTTTATAAAGAAATATGGCCTTAATGTTCAGTTGGAAGTATCCCTAAGAGATCTGCAGAACACCAAGAAAAGCTTTAATGAGTCCTTTGCTGATTACCTGACTCGTTGGAGGGGAAAGCTATGTTTGATGAGGCATAGGCTTGCTGAGTCAGATCAATTAGTCCTGGCAATAGAGGGGTGTGCCTCAACATTGTCTATAAAGCTAAGAGATTTAGGGATCAAAAAATTTGAAGAATTGTATATGTTTAGGGTCCAAAAAGAGTCAGATCTGGCTCAAAAAAAGAAATTCTTAAAAGAGAGGTCTGGGGGTAAGGAAGGAGCTGGTTCGAGAGGTAATATCCAGATCAATGCTATCTGACCACTAAGCAATAGCATGCAGGTTAATACAGTTAGACAGTCTCAGAGATTTTTGAATTTGGGACGCCCCCTATCCAAGGTCCTTAACAAGGTTATTGAGAAAAACTTATTGTAACCTTTACCTTCGCAATAACCCTTACCCAGTGCCAACCCAAAGCTTTTCTGTAAGTTTCACCAGACCATCAAACATGACACTGATAGTTGTGCCCGATTAAAGCATGAAATCCAAGACCTAATTAACTCAGGCAATATTACTGACCCAAAAACTAGAAAGCCAAATACACAAACCAACCCCTTACCCAACTACTGAAACATGCCACCACCAAAAGCACCCATCTTGATAATCAATATTGGCCTAATAGAGGAGCAAGTCCTAAACTCCTTCGTGGATGTCGCTCATAACTCCCTAAAATATGAGCTTGAGAACCTAAGACCAAGTAAACAACCCACAGAATTACATGTGCACGTCTTGGACATATAGAGTTCCGATGATGAAAGCGAGGGATAGGTTGACCTATGGGACAACGAAAGAAGTAGATCAGGCCAATATGTGGGGAAGGTTGAAGAAAACAGGGAAGAACTCGAGACTGTTAAGTCTGAGCCTAAAAAGATAAAAAGTTTTTAAAAAAGGAAATAAGTAAAGCAAAGTGAGTGGACTGTTGCTAGTGTCTAGGAGTTATACATTCCAGGGATCATAGGGAGGCCCTAGTTTTAGCACTGGATTGGGAAAATATCTCCACTAGTTGTAACCTATAATAGATGGTAAGATCACTAATGGAAACTCCTCAAAGGATAATAACATTTTCTAATGATGACCCACCTCTAGAGGGGAGGGACCACTACAAGGCTCTATTTATCAAGGCTGAGGTGAAGGGAAAAATGACTTGTTGTGTGATGGTCGATAATGGTTCTGCCATCAATGTGTGTCCATTGAAGATTTTTTCAAAGTTAGGGTTGACGGTGGTTGACTTAAAGCCTTATGAAGTAGTTATCAAAGCCTATGATGACACTAAGAGGTTTGTGGAAGGAACATTCAGGGCGTTGGTCAAAATGGGAGCTATAGAAGTTTGGGTTAACTTGCAAGTGATTGATATCCCAATGACATTTGCCATCTTACTGGGAAGGCCATGGTTTCACCCATTGGGCGGCGTCCCATCCACTGTTCACTAGAAAATTAAGTTCCCTCATGAAGGAAGGGTTGTCACCATCTCTGTTGAAATTAAAGTCGCTATGCCTACATTAAAGTTAACCCCTAATGAGATCTCCATAAGTTGTAATTTTGAGGTTTGTGTAATTTATGAGGATGAGATGGATGAAAAGGTTTTGAAGATGATGAGCAACATAAGGTTTATGCCTAACATGGGGTTAGGAAGAGATCAAAGCAGACCTTCAGAATTTATAAAAAATAAGATGCTTGTTTTGAAGCACGGGCTAAGATTCAAAGGGGTTGACAATACTAAGGGAAAGATAGATATCTGGGGCTAGTTTGAAGAAAAGAGAGAGGAAACTGTGGCTAAAAAGAAAACTTTATAGGAGATCTTTGTAAAGGAAGGCATTGGGTACCCCTACAATGGAACTCCTGAACCTCTCTTGATGGATGGGGAAGTTATTCCAGGTTTTAAAATCTTTGTTGAATTTATGGATAGAGCCAAGTGTGTTGTTGTTAAAGAAGTCCCTATTGAGGAGTTGGTGTTGGCTGAAGAAGAATTTAAAGGGAATGAAGCTACCTTAGAGTTGAAAGGCATTGATGATTAAAGCAAAGAATTTGATTTTGAAGCCTACATCCTCAACTCTATTATAGATGTCTTTTATAATGACTATGATATTTCTTGTACTTCTCTATTTGAAACTGATGATCTTTTCTTTTTGAAAGTGAATGTAATGAAGTCTGAATTTGCTTATTTGTGTGATGTGTTCCCTAATGGTTGTTCTGTTTGTGATGATCATTTCATGCATATATTTGACATTAATTCCATGCAAATTAAATCATTTAATTTAGGCATAAATGATAATCCTAAAAATATATTGCTTGCTTTTGGTCTAACTCATGAAGACATGCCTGGAATCGACAGGGAGATCTCAAAACATAGGATCCCCATATACCCTCACATAGCACCAATAAAGCAAAAGAAAATGAGGTTAAAGTTGGAATAGGCTCTCTTGGTCAAAGAAGAAGTCGAGAAATAGTTGAAGGTAAAGTTTCTAGAAGTGGTAGAGGACACCCAATGGTTAGCAAACATAGTTCCAGTTCCTAAGAAAGATGGGAGGGTCATAGTATGTATGGACTACCAAGATTTAAACAAAGCTTTCCCTAAAGATGACTTTCTGTTACCACACATTGATAAGCTAATTGATAGTGTGACTTCCAACATGATGTACTCTTTCATGGATGGATTTTCAGGGTACAATCAGATCATGATTGCGATAATGGACAAGTTAAAGACATCCTTCACTACCGAGTGGGGCATATTCTATTACCAAGTAATGTCTTTTGGATTAAAAAATGTAGGGGCCACTTATCAAAGGATGGCGATCGCTTTACTGCATGACATGATCCATAAGGAGGTATAAGCATACGTGGATGATATGATGGTGAAATCTACAGCCAAGGGAGGACATCTTGAGGCTCTAGATAAGTTTTTGGTGAGGGTAGAAAAGTACAATCTCAAACTAAATTTGAAGAATTATGTTTTTGGGGTTACATATGGGAAACTATTGGGACACATTGTCAGTCAGAAAGGAATAAAGGTGGATCCGAATAAAATTAAGGCAATCGGGGATATGCCCATGCCAAGGAACGAAAAAGAGGTATGAGGTTCCTGGGGCGCTTACAATATATCAGTAGATCTATTGCCAAATTTATGATTCTCTACAATCCTATCTTTAAGCTCCTAAAGAAAGATCAACCCGTGATATGGGATAAAAGGTGTCAGCAAGCCTTTGAAGCTATCAAGGATTATATGATGAATCCTTCTGTTTTGCAACTGTTAAGGTCAGGTAAAGCCTTAATCCTATATCTGGCAATTGAAAAAAATGCAATAGTGGCAATGTTGGCATAGGAAGGTAAAGAGAAGATAGAGCACGCTATGTATTACTTGAGTAAGAAGCTTTTTCCTTACGAAACTAGTTATAGCCTTGTGGAGAAGATGTGCCTAGTAGTGATTTGGACAATGAAGAAACTCTGACACCGTCGTACAAAGTGTAGGCAGTTTCCAAACATGATCCCCTTAGGTATCTCGAGCAAACCCCCTCTCTTATAGGAAAGTTGGCTAGATGGCTCATTTTGCTCATAAAATTCGACATAGAATATACAACCAAGAAAATGGTGAAAGGGAGAGTGGTAGCCAACTTCTTGGCATAGTGTCCAGTAGATGATGACCAAGAATGGAAGTTGGAGTTTCTTGACGAACACCTGGAGGCAATAGAGGTAAAAGGTTAGGAAATGTACTTTAATAGAGCCGTTAACAACAAAGGGGCTGGAATAGGTATGATTTTGGTCACACCAAAGGGAGAGATGATCCCAATGGCAAAAAGACTCAGGTTTGAGGCAACCAATAACCTAGCAGAATATGAGGCTTGCACTTTTATTCTAGAGGCATTATACAATGCAGGAACAGAGAATGTTACTGTGTACGGGGACTCCATGTTAGTTATAAAACAAGTTGCCAAAGATTGGGGGATAAAGGAGGACAGATTGCATCTGTACTAGGAATATCTCACTACCATCTTGTGCTCATTTACTTAGTGTAAGTATGTTCATCTATCGAGAGAAGGAAACTAGATGGCTGATGCCTTAGCCACAATGGCCTTTATATAGGAAAATGGAAAATAGTCAGAGGCCAGGCCCTTAATTCTGACAGAATCTTGAGGCCCTTGTTACAAGGAGATAAGGGTGACACCAGTCGACACTATTGAGAAGCCTTGGTTTTATGACTTATAAAGATATTTAGAGATTGGGCAATTTTCAGATGGCATTGATAGGAAAGAGAAGATATCCCTGCAAATGTTATCTCGATAGTTCATAAGTCATAATGGGATGTTGTATAAAAGAATGTCGACTGGGGTACACCTCAGATGTGTTGATAACGATGAATCCCAAAAGCTTATAGAGGTGATTAATGAAGGAGTATGTGGGCCATACATGAATAAGATGGTCTTGGCAAAGAAAATAGCTTGTCAAGGTTGCTTTTGGCTCACCATGGAAGTAGATTACATTAGATTTTTGAAGAAATGTCACAACTGCCAAATTTATAGTGACGTTAACCACTTACCATCTATGGAACTTTAGGGAATGACTTCTCCTTGGCCGTTTGTTATATGGGGGATTGACATCATAGGAGAGGTGAGGCCAAAAGCATCTAATAGTCATCCGTATATCATTATGGCTATCGATTACTTCTCCAAATGGGTTAAGGATGAATCTTATGCTATTGTGGATTTAAAGCAAATGTTAAGGTTCATCAAGAAAAACATAATCTGTAGATATAGTTTGCTACACCATATTGTTATAGATAATGGGGTTTCAATTTTGAGCAGAAACAACTACACTGCTAAAAGACTACAAGATTGAGCACCATTGATCATCTTCGTATAGGCCACAGGAAAATGGGGTGGTGGAAGTAGCCAATAAGAATGTGAAAAAGATCTTGGCCAAGATGTTAGAAAATTACTAAGATTAGGCAGAATACTTTCAATTTGCATTGTGGGGGTATCGAACCATTGCCAGAACCTTGACAGGGGTTACTCTGTACTCCTTGATTTATGTATGTGAGGCCATTTTACTGCTGGAGGTTAAGATAAGGTCATTGTGAGTCCTGCTAGAGTCTAAGCTCCCCGAGTATTAGTGGGTGGAGAGTCGAATAGCTCAGTTGACATTGTTGGATGAAAAGAGGATGAAAGCTATGTATCATTCTTAGCTGTATAAAAAAAGAATAGGTTGGGCTTATAATAAAAAGATCAAGCTAGGAAAGATCTAAGAAGGGGATTTGGTGTTAAAGCTTACAAAGTCAATCATGACTAAACCTCGAGGGAAATTCAAGCCAAATTTAGAAGGACCGTACTTGGTAAAGAAGTTGTTTTTGAAAGGTGCCACCATTCTGTCTAATATGGAGGGAAATGAGTTTAAGGAGCCTGTCAACTTAGACAAACTCAAGAAATAATTCCTATAAAAAGTCTCGCTAGGGAGAAAACCTCAAAAAGAGGCTGCCTAAGCAAAAATTAGAGACAAAAAAAAAGAGTCCTACTGGATTAAAAATCTCAAAAAGAGGCAGTCCAGACAAAAGTTAAGGATGTGTAAAAGGAGGGAGAGAGATGCAAAATGGTTAGTTGGAAAACTTGCAAGGGCAAGCCAACGAACAACATTAGATGCATCAAAAGCGAAATGTATATACATATTGTGCTTAAATTGAATGAAATAGATTGCTTCAATTACTATTAAGCAGTGTATAAAGTGTCTATTACAAGCTTTTTAACTAAAAAAAGGGAAACTACATCTAACAGAAAAACGAAAATGACGACTTAATTTCATGAGCTAATTTGTCTTCTCTTCTTTTATTGGTCACCCCAAAAGCTCAATACTTGTAACTCTCTTATTCTCTTATTTCTAATAAATTCATCTCTTTCCATCTGTTGCAAATAGACCTATGCTTTGTAATGATCATCAGTAGTCTGATCTTCATTATAGTCTAAGTTTCCCTCGATGGTTCTTTGAGGCCAAGTTGCCATTTAGTGGTCCAGGAAGTTTTTGAGAAAGGGGCCCTGGTTTGAACTCATGAACTAATTCTACGATCAGTTTTTTATGACTGTATTAATGATAGAGGCGAGCTAGATTGTAAAAGGTGGCAAAGTGAAGACTGACAATCAGAACGCAATATGTATAGGATCAAATAGTCATATGCTACAATTTCCACCAAGGGCACATCTAATGGATCAGAGTGTTAGGAAATGTTGATAGCCAGCTATGAACATTTGCTGGAATGAGGTGTAGCTTCCTTGTTCAGTAATGTTTGGCATTATAGTGCCTAATGTCTTGAGAGGGTTTAGGCATATTCAATTTTTCATAGAGCCACATCTGCAAATTGATAAATGATTAAGTGAAAATAATAAGACAATTGAAAGTCAAGAATTGACACAGGAGAGCTTACCTCAAATAAAAAAGGACTTTCGGAGAATCATCGTGTTTCTATGAATTTGTCCAATCCAATAATGGTTTTTGCTAAAATGGGAGGGAAGGGATTAAACCCTGATTCCACCTAATCAAGAATGGAAAGGACCTTTGAATTATAGTGTCTAGAGGAAGAAACCAGCAGAAATTGGGTGTACAAGCAAAGAGCTATCATGCAGGGCCAGTAAGTTTCTTCTTTGTCCATACCCATGGTGATCTCAAGGAAGGATTCTAGTATGATTTCTGAGCCGAGAATGCAATAAGAAGAGGACCGTGGTGCAAGGTTGAACATATGTGCTAACTAGTATTGAAAGGAGTGAGGGTTTAGGTTCTCAAGGTTAGGAATTGTAAGTCGGCAAGTGGAATCTATGTGATGACTGAGAATTACTTCGAATTCCTCTAGTAGGGGATATATTTCCACTATGTTGAACTGGAAAACATGCTTTTAGGGGTCCTAGAGCTAAGCCATGGCATGAAGGAAAGGGAAATTGATCCTCCTAACATGTAGTGATTTGAAGACCGAAAAGTGGAACGACTCTAACCTAGCCAAGACTTGTTGTCTAAACTTTTCAAGATCTGTTATAGCAATTTGAGACTCCATTCAGTCATGGTTCAAGCTTTCAGAGGTGCTTAGAGAGAGACATTGGAGGTTAGGGATGAAGGTGTCTTAAGAACAAGGCTGGCAAGGGTTTTAAGCTTTTAAAGGGGCAGCATCACCTGATGATGAGGTGATTACCTCATCAAAGAGGCATCACCTCAGCACCAATAGGTGATTGCCTCTTCATCAGGAAGCCATGAGGCAATCACCTGTTCAGCAGTATTAGTTGTTAAGCTTCATCAAATTGTACGACCTCAGCAAGTGTAAATCAGAATGTAGCGGGGCAGACGCACACACATGTAATCTTTGAAATCAATTCACATGTAAAAGAATAAATTTAATTGAGATAAAAGTTGAATTTTATAAACAATTCATCCAAAAAAGAGAGAACGAAAAAGTGTATATGTTCATTGTCCAAGCTAGATGAATCAGCCAAAAGAGAGAAACAACAATTCCTTGGCCCTGATACATCAAGCATCTGATCCAGCACCCTCAGGGTCATCCCCTCCTTCAGCACCACTACCACTCTTATCCTTATCCTCATCATCTTCGTCGATATGGAACACATCAATTTGGCACTCGAGAGTGGCAATCCAAGCCCTACTAGCCTCATCATGGTCATATTTAAACAAATCATAGGTTAGTGAATCATGCAAGCATGCATACATATAGAGAATAGAAAGATTTTTACCCTCTACTACTGAGTGACCTTTAGCATGTATTCTCTTTGAGCCTCTATCATACAGTACATGTATAAGCCCTGCTCTAGAGATATCTATATTGTTGAATAAATGTTAGAACTAATAGATGAGTTGAGACTAATAATGAAAGTAGGTCAGGAGTGAACTTATATGAGTGACACTGCTAGGGGTGCATGCAGGTGTTAGGTCCTCATTTAGAGTCAAAAAATGATGAGATAACTCACTAGAGGGGACCCAACATCGAGTTGAGGGGTCAGGGACATGGATGAAGCTGCCTGAAGCAAATTGAGAACTAGGGGCGGTAGGTGGCCTTGCCTACTCAGTAGCTGTCTAGGTCTCCTCCTTGCCTGGGTCGAAACGGCACCTCAGGGGCTCTCTCTCCTGCACTCGAGACCTAGGCTAAGGCATAGGCCTAGCAGGTGTAGCCTAAAGACAAGAAAGAGGAAATATATAAGGATGCAATTAATTCTTAAAGTTTGAAAAAAAAGGCGATAGGGATATACCTGGGAGATAAAAGCGACACGGAAGGGGATTGTCACCAGAAGGTGAGCTCAAACAAACTCCACATATCGTCTCTTCACATGGATTATATGATCCATAGCCGGTGAACCTGCGATAGCCTGAGCGAGGTCCTCACCCTTTAGCTCATGTGCCTAAAGTATACTATCAGGAGGAGACTTGGGAACCTGTCTCGCTCTAGTACCTCCCCCTTAGTTCAGGGCCCGCTCACTAAGGTATCAAGCTCAATATCTAGGACTACAAAGGAGTACCCTCTTCTGGGCTAAGGGTCAGGAACGAGTCATCTCGATGGTCCAACTATCCTCAAGCCGCCATAAGTCGTTCTGGATCTGTAAAGGGTGGAAATGTTAATAAATAAATAGATTAAATTTGTATAAATTGCTAATGAAAAAGGTTGTGTTTTGCAGGTATCGTATCCTGCATCAGGGAGTTCAGGTGCTACTTATGAATATGCATTCGGGCGAGATGCCTCGTCAGGACATGGCTCGCACCCCATCTGTTGATAGTTGGAAGGTGATCCCCTACTCACTGAACACCTATGAGCAGCTCCAACTCTAAAGCCTAGACCTATTAAGAAAGTTGATTAGCCAATATAAGCAAGTGGAGACTAGAAAAAGTCAAGAGAGGGGAGGGTCATGACTTACCAAAATAGCGTGCCAAAAGCCGTAAAATCTCTTAAGCCCCTCGGACCACCTCATCCATGCTCTGGTATATATATGCAAGAGCACGGCTACCCTAATCAAATGTGGACACCTAATCAAGATCTTAGAGAGCTGGTAGGAACATTAGGTCAATCGAGCTGGTAGTGTCGATAAAGAAGGTGGTGTTAAGCAAGTAGAGCAAGAAAGCCCTTACCACTTGATCAACCTCGCGAGGAGTGATCATAGCTGCAGCTCGCTCTTGAGTATAAAAGCTCCTAATTGAGTCCAACTTGAGGGTATGAGTCCCCTTCATACTGGGAGTCATGCCCAAAAGCCACTCGATGTATGTGGCCTTGTCCGAAGATAGCTGGTGTAAGCTCAAATTAAGGGGGACGGGGTCCTTAGCACAAGCAATCCCTGTAATAGCGACAAATGACATCGGATCCAAGGTGAGCTCACTAAATAGGAGGTGGAAGGTATGAGTCATGTCAAACCACCTCTCCATCAGTGCGTGTAATGGTTGGTAATCTATACATCCCTACTCAGAAGGAAGTGAGAGTACGAAGTCCTCGAATCTAGTCTTTTGAATCCAATCCTTTTGATCATCAGTTAGCTCGCCATAAAAGACTCAGGCCCTGTGAAAGTTCTTGTCACCCTTAAATGTCTACGCATTATGTTGCAAGTGGAAAAATAGGGAAGTTGAATTCTTGCATTTTATGGTTGTAGAAAATTCAAAGTAAATAAGCATATAATTGACAAGGATCGCCCTGTCAATGAGAGGCGATCGCCTCATCGAAGAGGCGACAAACTTTCAATCCAAAGGAATGACCATCGTCTCTTTAGAAGAGGCCTATCATCTCATCCTTAAGGCGATCACCTCATTGATGAGATGAATGCCTCATCAAAGAGGCAATCGACTCTGTAAGGCGCATATAACAATGATTCCTAATTTTTAATGGTTAAAAGGATAAAATTCATAGTTGTTTAACCTAATTATGCTCTAAAATGATAGATACACAATAATAATGATTGACCTAATAAAATTTTATAGGAAAATTCAGGTACTAACCTCTCTAGATGCAGACGAATAGATGTGGGACCTTAGATCTGCTAAGAGAGGGATCGAGTCTCCCTAAGTCAATCCTAGACTTTGAGAAGCACTGGCAGAAGGTGGGATGTGATCCCACTCAGGTACAGGAGGTGTCCTCTCATTTTCTATTATTTAGAAAAGGGAGAGAAGTACAAAAAGTATAAAGAAGAAAGAGAGAATAGAAGAGACAAGAAAAGAAAAAAAAAGGAAAATGATAAAAAGTGGAAAAGAGAAGAAGAGAAGAAAAGTTATCTTTTATAGTAGGTGGAAGTTTATGGTTTAAAAAAAAATGGTCACTATTTATGTGTGATGGGAAATCGAAGTTCAAGAATAAAAGTTATCTAAGCAAAGTTTTAGCAAGAACCAGTCCAGGAAAACTCGGGATTTGCACTTTTTAGTTTAACAAAGATCGGGCCAGGGAAACCCGAGCTTCATGTTTTCAATTGAATGATGTGTGGGCTAGGAAAACCCAAGTGTTACACTACGACAAGACAGAGGGCTGTTTGTGTTCGAATTCCTGAAGCTCAAAGATAGGGTTGTTCAAGTTTGAATCCTTGAATCTCAAAGACATGGCTGTTTGGGTTTGAATCCCCAAAGCTCAACGATAGGGCTATTCGGGTTTGAATCCTCAAAGCTCAAAGACAGGGCTATTTGGGTTTGAATCCCCGAAGCTCAACGATAAGGCTATTCAGGTTTGAATCCCCGAAGCTCAAATACTGAGATGACTGTTCGGGTAGTATCCCTGAAGTCGAAAGTAAATGATAGTGGGCTAGGAAAACTCGAAAGTTTGTATCCCCATAGAAGTAATGATCAGACCAGGAAAACCTGAGAATCACATTCGTAATGGTAATCGAGCCAGGAAAACTCGAGAACCGAAGTCGGTACAGTGATGATCGGACTAGGAAAACCCAAGAATCAAGTTTTGATGTAATGATGATTGAGGTAGGAAAACTCAAAAATCACGCCCCCATTAGGTTGTTTAGGTGACAATTGGATCAAGAAAATTTGAAGGTCAAGTCCCTAGTGGAATTGTAATTGGGCTAGGAAAACCCAAGGTTAATCGTCTTCGAATAACTTATCAAATATTAATGAGTGGCTGATCGGGCCAGGAAAACCCGAGGATCATGGTCACATTTCAAAAAATTAAAAAATTCATTTGTTGAGTAAACTCGAGGGCCAAGTATTTTACTGACCTTATTTATTAATTTATTATTGTGCATGTGATTTTTTGAAGAATGGTCATTGCATGCTTTTGATTTTTTAAAAAATTAGGGGGCAAACTGTAGACACCCAATTTGGTCGGCCCATGTTAGGGGACGAATTAGGGATGCTTGGTTTGATTGGCCTGTTGTAAAGCCTAATGATGAGAATGTGAAACTTGGACACAAGGACAAAACCTGAATCTGTAATTAGAAATGGACTTGAAAGCCTAAAAGCCTCAAAAGCCCAAGACTTAGCCCAATTTTCCAAAAATAACTCAAGCCTGTTGGGCCCAACATAAGCCTGGGCCAGAGGGGCGTCACCTCAGTGCAATTAGGCCATTGCCTTTTTGGCAGTTGCCATAGAGGTGATCACCTCATTATAGAAGCACTGCCTCTATAACAGACCACTTGTAGTTGCATTAAATGCAACTATAGCCATGGTGGCCAAGTGGTTTGGGCCCCACATCCCTAGGCTTGATTTTGTGTAAAGAAGAGATTTTTAGGGAGGTAGGAGAGACAGGTGATGAGGGTTCATGATGGGCTAAAGAGCCTAAGGGTATGGGCAAGGTAAGGGATAAAAAGAAAAAGGGAAGAGAAAAAAATGGGAGACCCCCTTGAAATAAAAAAAAAGAGAAAGGAAGAGCTCTGAAAAAATACAAATAGAGACATTCTTGAGGGAAGTGGTAGAATCCAAGCAAAAGCAATTTCATAATCCTTAGGAGAGAAAGGGGAAAAACTTGTGTTAAAGTGAGATTCATACACAAGTGGAGATCACACTCAAAAGCACATCTCTGAGGGTCCATCACTTTGGTAAAACTTTACATCCAAATATACTTTTTTTTTATAACTTCATCATTTGCGTGTTTAGTTTGCATGTGACTAAGTTGTTAGTATACTTTAGGTATATCTCAGGTTTATTTCATTTGTTACGCTGCCTCATTAATCTGATCTCTTAAACTATTTCATGTAGTTATAATTTGGCAACTGTTGGATGCATGTGTGCATGTATTTCTTGCTTAGGGTAGAAGTTTGATTGTTTTGAGAGTCGAGCTAGCCTGTTGATCAGCCCCTTATCATTGAGGCAATCGCCTCTTCATAGAGGCGATCGCCACATTAACAGGTCGACCAAGTATTTGGTTCTTCTCCCTTTATGAAATTCCACATAATGTTCACTTCACATGCTCTTTCCACCTTTATACATAATTATTTCATTGTATGATGATAATTATTTTGGTTATTTAAGGGTTTTTTTAGTTAGTGACATGAAAACCCTTTTTAGAACATTATTTGTAATTATTGTTATGTTTAATGTCTTGTTTTGCAAGAGGAAACTAACCGTATGTTATTATAGGAATTACTTGATGATCTACATCATTGAGTAGTCACTATCATTAGATAATTCCTTAGACCATTGCGCTTATGTAAATAGTTTATTACTAGTTTACTTTTGGTATATGTATGGCTTATTTTATATATATTATTCTTTTATTTTGTCTAAAAGCATTGTAATCCCTATTCCCTCTCCCCGTTTGATTCGAATGCGTGGTTGTAAATTATTACTTGTTTTATTTTTTGTTGAATGTTGGGACTTAAAATTATAAAATTGGATTAATGTGCAAAATTGGACTTAATTATAAAATTTGGCAATTATCCGAAGACAATTACAATACATGTGGTAATAAAGAAATAATTGAATAACTAAAGGTAATAATACGCAAAACACAAATGGAGGTTAACCGTAAGGTTGGGTGAGCATTCAAACGCTCATACCCAGTTTCTAAACCCGTTCTTTGAAGACAGCTTTTGGGAACCTTCGTAGAATCTAGTTACTGTATAGTGTGTCCCGACTTTTATTCAAGTGGCAGCTCCATCTCCAAATAGGCCCAAGACTTATATCATATTTCCAAATGGGCCTCGAGCCCACATAGTGCCGTGGTTGCCAAACACTTGGGTGCGTGCTAAATCCCGCCGCCTACAGTCATATAAAATTTTTTTTTTACAATAAAATTTTATAAGTTTTAAAAATGTTTTCCGTTAGTTTTAACGTTAGTCAAAATAATTTTATATTAGTCAACCCTTAAATCAAATATTTTTTTTTTCATTTTAGTCCTAAAATTATAAAAAAAATAATATTTTTTAATTTCTTAAATAAATAAAATTTTTATTTTTATTGGTGACTTCTATTACTTAACTTTTATAATAACTCTATAACTCATTAAAATAATTTTAAAAAATAAAAATAAAAATAATATTTTTCTTAAATTATTAGTTATATTGAGAATGATAAATAAAACTAATTAAACACAACCGAATTTGAATTAGTCAAAATTTTTAAAAATATTTCTTTAAATTAGGCTATTTTAAAATAAATATTTCAACAATTTAACATATTCTTATTATGATTTTAATTGTTATAATAAAAATAATTAATTTAAGATGAAATATAACAAAATATTCTATTTTACCTTAAATTAATTATATTTTATAATAATAAATAAAAATATGTTATTCTTCAATTTTTTTTTTGTAAAATAGTCTAATTTAAATAAATACTTTTTAAAATTTTCTAATTAAGATAAATAAAATTTAAATTTTATTTAAAATATAACATAAATTAAAATATTGAAAAAAATAATTGAATATATTCAAGTATAAAAATATTTATTTATTTAAGATATATTAATTAAAATTTGAATTTTTAAAATAGTAAAAATACTTAATTAATTTTATTTATCATTGTTAATAAAATAATAATTTAAGAAAAATATTTTTTTAATTTTAATTTTAATTTTTTTGAAATTATTTTAGTGAGTTATATAGTTATTATAAAAGTTAAACAATAGAATAAGTTATAAATAAATAAATATATTATTTATTTAAAATATAAAAAATAATATATATTTTTTTATAATTTTAAAACTAAAATATAAAATAAAAGTTTAATTTTGAGAGTTGATTAAAAAAAGATTATTTTAACTAATGGATAAAATTAATAAAAAATTTATAAAAATTGATTGTAAATTTTTTTTTTATAAGATTTACTTGAATAAATGATATAATTTATAGAATTAATAATATTGTTATCCCTTTAAAAAAGAACCAATTATACTACAGAATTGTGTAATTTCCGTTTGGTGGCTGCTCGTTTTAAGTATGGATTCAACACGAAGACAATAAAAGGTAGAGTAAAGTAGGCTATTTGGATAAGACTACAAAATTGGATTATTATAGAGCATTTTGAAGGGATATTTTAGAGAACGATAACAATGTAATAGAACATTCTATACATGATTCTTGTATTACACTAGCATGATTTTATTCGCAAATTAGAATTTTTAAATTCCAAAACTTACTCTTTAAATGTAAAAGAGAAAATATATGAATTGTGTTATAACCTCAAAAAATAAAATCAAGAAGAATAATTTTTTTCTTTACAAATTCATATTTTTTATTTTTCATTTCACACATTTTACAAACAAAGAACTATATTATTTATATTGTTCTCTTTACTAAAATTTCAATGGTTATAATTTATTATTGATATAAACCATTGTTTATATAGTAAATGTTATTTAAAGAAAAGTACTAAAAATATATTCCAGTTTGTTATTCCAACATGCCCCCTCAAACTTAAACCATCTTCATTCCAACTTCGCTCTTAGCTTAGTGTATGTAGTAACTTGTAACGGCTTAGTTAAAATATCAACAACTTTCTCCGTTGTATTCCAATACTTTAAGGTGATTGTTCCTTGTTTCACATGATCTTTGAGAAAATGATATCTTGTATCAATATGCTTGCTTCTCCAATGTTGAATTGGATTCTTAGCAAGTTTTAATGTTGACATGTTATCTACAAAAATTGTTGTTGCACCATCTTGTAAATAGCCCAATTCCTTCAAGAGATTTCTCAACCAAATTGCTTCACAAACAACTGATGAAGTTGCTATATATTCTACTTGACATGTTGAAAATACAATCATTGCTTTTTTTTAGGTCCATGTAATTACTGTTGAACCAAGATGGAAAACATATCCTGTTGTATTTTTTCTTTCATCTTAGTCACCTCCCTAGTCACTATTCAAGTAACTAATCAATCTTGCATTATCGCCATAAGCATAAAATATTCCATAATCTAATGTACCTTTAATATACCTTAAAATTCTCTTAGCAGCATCCTAATGAGACATTCTTGGTGTTTCCATGTGTCTGCTTACAAGCTCGACTCTGTAGACAATATCTGGCCTCATGATAGCTAGACATCTTAATCTGCTAACAAGACTTTTATACAACATTGAATCAACTATCTTATCATCTCCAATTTGTGTTAGCTTAATTCCTATTGCTACATGAGTACTTACTGGACTACATGACTTCATTTTGAAATTTTCAAGAATTTCCTTTGCATACTTCTTTTAAGACACATAAACCTCATCACAATGTTGCTTAACTTCTAAACTAAAAAAGTATGTCATGACTCTGTAGTCTGTCATCTCAAACTCTCTGAATGTAGTAGTCTTGAATTCTTCAAACATTCTTTGACTGTTTCCAGTAAAGAATAGATCATCAACATATAAACTAATTATGAGAATGTTTCTTTAGATAGATTTCTTTATGTAAATTGCATGCTCATAAGGACATTTAATGAAACCATTATCAATTAAGTATCCATCAATCTATGAATTCCATGCTTGTGGTGCTTGCTTTAATCTATAAAGTGCTTTTCTTAAACTATAAACATTGTTTTCATGCCCTTCTATCACAAAGCCTTCTAGTTGTTTAACATATAATTTTTCTTCAAGAACACCATTAAGAAATGTAGACTTTTCATTGAGTTGATAGATCTTCCAATTATGATGTGTTGCTAGTGATATCAATATTCTCACTACATCAATATGAGCTACTTATGCAAAAAATTCTTCATAGTCAACTCTATACTTTTGTTTGTAACCTTTTGCTATAAGTCTAGCCTTATACCTTTCCACTTCACCATTAGCTCCTCATTAAATTTTATACACCCATTTAACTCCAATTGCCTGTTGACCCTTTGGTAATATTGTCAGCTCCTAGGTGTTATTTTTCTTAATTGCATATATTTCTTCCTTCATTATAGAGACCTCTATACTTGTTCTTTTATAGCCTTTTGCATATAAATAAAAGAGGTTTACATCATCGACCTCTTTAGTCACTTCATAAATTTCATGTAGACTTCTCATCTTGATAGGTTTTTATAGTGATGTAGTTGATTTGTTTAATGGTGAACTACTACTTATATGTGGTGAAGCAAGTGAGGTTTGACTTTTTAATGAGCTTGAGGGCATTGCCGGTAGCTTATCTGTCGACATTGTTTATGGAACCTTAGATTGAGTGTTGGCTTCCTTAAACAAAATGTTTCCTTCATTCTCATTTTTATCATCATCTTTTTTCCAAGACTCACCTTTACTAAAGATTACATCTCTACTTTCCAATATTTTTTTAGTAGGATTATATAGCTTATAAGCTTTAAAATGTGTACTATATCCAATAAAGATACATTTCTCACCTCGATCATTTAACTTCTTCCTTCTCCCCTTTGGTACTTAGGAATGTGTGATGCACCCAAATACTCATAGATGCTTTACATTTGGTTTCTCACCACTCCATGCTTTATGCAGTGTCTTATTCTTTACACTTTTAGTTAGGCATCGATTGAGAATGTATGTTTTCCATGCTATAGCTTTTATCCAACATTTCTTTGGCAATCCTTGCTCCTTTAGTATGCTCCTCGTCATGTCTAAGATTGTGTGGTTCTTTCTTTCTACAATGCCATTTTGCTGTCGAGTGTAAGCAGTTGTGAATTAATGTCGAACACCTTTTTTACTGAAGAAGTTCTTAAATATGTTTGAGGTGTATTCTCCACCTTGGTCAGATTTAAGTATCTACAGATGACTCCACATTTCACCTCTACTTGTGCTTTAAAATGTGTAAAGGTAACAAAAGCAGAAGATTTCTCCTTCAAGAGATATACCCATAGTTTTCTATAATAATCATCAATGAAGGTAATAAAGTAACTACTGCCTCTAAGACATTGGTTTTAATGGTCCACATATGTCGGTGTGCACTAACTTTAATGGTGCTTTTGCTCTTCATGCAAAACGTTTAGGAAATAGAACTCTGTGCTGCTTACTAAGTGTGCATACTTCACAAACATTTTATGAAACTCTGATTATAAGTAATCCATGCACTATATTTTCTTGGGATAAGAGCTTTATGCCATTAAAATTAAGATGCCTAAAGCGTAAATGCCACTTCTATGACTAATCTTTTGTAAGCCTATAAAAACAATGCTTATGTACATCTGTATTAAGATGTAATGGGAATATGCAATTATTTACCATTTTTGCATGTGCAATGAGGTCTCTATTTTTGTTTTTAAGATAAAAACTATCATCTTCCTAGTGTACAATGTGCACTTTCTCCAAAAGCTGTTTGATACTAAGTATATTACTTTTCATGCTAGGTAAATAATAAATATTTGAGACAAATTCTGGCTTTCCATCCCTCAGAAGAATTTTAATTTTTCCTTTTCTTGCCACTTAAAGCTTCCTAACACTCCTTTGAATATTTTCATAAAGATCTACAAATAAATATTTTCTCCTGCATACGTGATTGCTTGCCCTAGAATCAAGAAACCACATTTTTGTTGATTAATGACTTCTTCATGTGTCAAAAGTAATGTAGGTTCATCTTCCTCTACTCTCGATGCTTCAACATAATTCACTTTATACCTTTGTTGTATAGATTTCTTCTAGCATTCTGATGTGTAATGCCTATACTTATAACAATTGTAACATTGAATTTCTTTTGGTGTTCGACGATCATTAAGAGATTTAATTCCTATTACAACTCCTTTTTCATGGCAAAAATTCTGCATATAATTTTAGCCATGACTTTGATAATTTCCACGACCTCTACCATGTCCATGGTTGCTACTTCCATGACTATTGCCTCTTCGTTGTTCACCTTTTATGTTCATAAAGTGTTAATTTGGACTGAAGTGCTTGTTATATCATAGTAGAGCTAACATTCTTCTGAATGCATTATTCATGCACTTAAAGTGATTTAAAAAACTCTTCAGTTGTAAGATTCTCTAAATCTTCAGATTCTTTAATGGTTGTGATAACATGATCAAACTTTGGAACAAGAGATTGAAATAGTTTTTCAATGGCTCAAACATCCTTGATCTTCTCTCCATTTTGCTTATGTTGATTCACATTTATAAGAAATCATGTAAAATAGTCAGAGATTAACTCATCATATAAATTGCCTTAAATTTAGCTCGTAAAGATTGCAAGCATATTCTCTTTACACGATCAACTCCTTTAAATATGGTTGCAAGTGTATCTCAAGTTAGCTTGCTTGAAGTTGTTTTTGGAATTTTAACAAATGTTTGTTCATCTAGTGCTTGGTAGAGAAAAAATAATGCATTCTTGTCCTTCTTTCACATCTCCTTTAACTCATTCATCTATTTTGTTGTATATGCACCAATTCGTGCCTCAACGGGTTCTTTAAAATTATCTTACACAATTTCCCACAATTCTTGGGATCCAAGTAATGCTTTCATTTGAATACACCAATTTCATAGTTTTCTTTTGTCAATTTAAGAATTTGTGTTTGTAAAAAATTTGAGGCCATTTTGAATATAGAACCAAGTTTAGGTAAGGAATTTTTGGCTTTGATACCAAATATTGGCAAGTTAGAATTTTCAAATTCTAAAACTTACTCTTTAAATGTAAAAGACAAAATATACGACTTGGGTTACAACCCAGAAAAATGAAACTAAGAATAAAATTTTTCTTCTTTACGAATTAATATTTTTTGTTTTTCATTTCACACATTTTACAAAACAAAGAACTAGATTATTTATACCATTCCCTTTACTAAAATTTCAATGGTTATAATTTATTATTAATATAAACCATTTTTTATATAGTAAATGTTATTTAAAGAAACATACTAAAAATATATTCAAGTTTGTTATTCCAACAGATTCTTATATTACACTTAAAATTGACATAGGAAGGAGAAAATATGAATAAAATTAAAATATTAAAATTGTATTAAATCAAATAATTTCTATTTTTAAATTGAATCGAGCTAAATTATATGATGAATTTAGTACATTATTGAATCTTCACAAAAAAAAAACCCAAAAACTACACGAAACCATATCAAACTGAAAAATTGAATATAATATTAAATATTAATTTAATAAATAATATAAAGAAATTAATAAAATATTAATGAATTTAACTACATACTTTTTATTATATTAATGTGGAATATTTATTGGTTTTAAAAAAATTTTATTGCCATTTTAGCTCAGTTTTTTAAATTTAGCAAAAATGTCCAATTTTGATAAATTAGTAGCAATTATGGTTCAAAATTAATTTTGGTCAAAATTTAGTGTGGAAGTGTTGATGTGGCAATTAAGTCGAACTATTAATATGGGCCTACTGCCACATCAACTAAATATCTACATAAAAAGACAATATTTTCAATTTGTAGTAATTTTGTCCCAAATTTAGAATGTTGGCATAATATCTTAATTTTTCTAAATATATTATATTTTATTATTAAATATGTAACATCTAGTAGTTAACTATAATACTTATATTATCAATTATTTTTATAATTTATAAAAATATAAATTATACACCATACATTAAGTATGAAATTTCATTAATCGAATTACTAAATTTTTAATTACTGACTTATTTCAAAATAAAATAATATTTACATAATTAATAACTAATGCTTAATCTAATTAATAAAATATTTACATTATTTCATATTTAAATTATTTATTATTATATAATATTTAAATACAAATTTAAATGTGTGTTATTTATTTAATGCTAAAATACATTAATGTATTAATAAGTTATTTAAAAACTAAAATATTTCACATGATTAATAACCATAAATATTATTAAATTAAATATACGTACATACATGAATAAAAGTTAAAAAGTATTAATATATGTATTAAATTTAAATTTATGTATTTAAAATTTAATAGATAATATAATACCAATAAAATTTTGAACTCGTCTATTAATATGTTTTTAATTTTAATAATACTTTTAGTGATTAATTATGCAAATATTATTTTATTTTGAAAAAATTCAATAATTAAAAATTTAGTAATTAGATTAATGTCTTTTAGTGTTCAATGTATGATGTATATTTTAAAATTTTTATAAACAAAAAAATTGATAATTTAAGTATTATTATTGTCTACTAAATGTTATATATTTAAATAAAATGTAATGTATTTAGAAAATGTTTGAAGTTTTTAGACTAATAGGCCAATGTTATATCACAATTTAGACTTATATATGAAAAATAAGAAAATTAACATGATATGGTAACAAATACAAACATGGAATGTCCATTATATTTGAGAAGTTCATATCCATTGTATTTGATAAGTTTATATTTTTAATATATTTTGAGTTATTCTTTAATTAGTTTTACTTGTTATTGTGTGATTAGTAGGTAAATATTACTCAAAGTATGTGTAATTAAAATTATACTCAGTAATTATGCATTCATATAGGGTTGGGATTTAGTTTATAGTATTTGAGTAGGTTTAGAGTGTATAATCCATATAGAATTAGGAATGTGTTATTCATTTAGATGATTAAGGCTTAATTTAACCTTATTTTTATTTTAACAACACAAATTTGAAGTGCTAATTATGTTTACTTAATTGTTTATTAGTTAGATATAAAAAAGGACTAAAAAAAAGTTAAATGTAAAGAGCAACTGGGTCACGGTCCATATCATGATTAGGACCTAATCGTGATTTAAAAGAGCCTTAAAGTTCCTTAAACAAATCTTTATCTAGTGGTGCTCATTGCCCAAGTCGCAACTATGATCACACCCATAACTAGGCCTCACAATCTAGCAATACGACCATGACTAAGAGCTCATCAATTTACAAATAGTCTAATGGTGCTCATGGTTTAAGTCATGATTATGACCTGATTGTGGCCGCCATCATGAGAGCAAGTCACGACCACGAGCTAAGCACACTTTAAGAGACAAAGGTGTAGTGGTCCTCACGAGTATAATCATGATCGTGATTACACTAGTGATTGACCTCATGGCTTAGTATTATGAGCACAAGTTTTAATAAAAATCAAGTTCTAAAGGAGACAGAGGTGCTCATGGTCTCAATCACAACCATGGCCAAGCAATCATAGTCTAGCTAGCAGATGCACAATAATCACTTGGCTTTCTTAATGGTAGTGTAGTGAAGGGTTATAACAATGACAAGCCTCATCATGAATGTGATAGGAAAATTTCTTGTAAAAAGCTACTGGAACATTGAATGAAGTTAACGAAGCACAAGCACGACACAAGGACGAATTTAATGACCTCCAATAGCTAGAATTCAAGTAACAACTATAAATTTGAGTCTGAAAACTTCATTTAAGAAGTTAGACACTTTGACAAGAGCATTCAATTCAATTCTTAATGTTGAACATTTGCATGATCAAAATCCTAATTTTGGACTTTGACAAACAATTTTGATTCTAATGATTTCAACTAAGTGTGTAGGAATTATGTACCACAAATATACATTTTTGGATATATAGTGTTTATTAGGATAATTTGATCTTTGAGATTCAAGGAGCCAGTTTGACATCCTTAGAGCTCTATAATAAGAAAGTGATCTTCATCACTTTTGAAGTAGACATCTTAAGCTTTTGAATTGAGTTTGTCAAAATCTGAGCTCATTTAGGTATGCAAATCTTGAGTTAAAGTTAGCATATACAACTTTCATTTTAGATTAGCAATATCTTGAGCTACAGAGGTTTAATTGAGATGATTCGACATGATATGGAAAGCTAAGATAATTATCTATAACTTTTATAAAGAAAATTAAGGCTGATTCAATCGTCTTCAGTATAAAAAAGACATTATAAAGCACCATCTCGAACGGACTCAACATAGTGACTAAATTGCACAAAAAGTGCAATCTTGTCATGGTTATGATTGAGGCATTGAATATCCCAATCGAGACATTGGATATCATGACCGAGACTATGATAGATCAATTTTTGCTAAACTTTATTTTTTGGTAGAACTGATCTCGATATAATGTCCTAACTGGGACATTGCTCGGGACAATGATATCCTACCTAGGACTAGTGCAAAAATTCAAATACAATGGCTCATAATGGCTATTCAATACTCATCCTAACCAGGACTAATGATATCCTGAGTGGGACTCGATAAAATAGTTCAAAAGTCCAAATTTCATTCAAATGAACTTTGTTTTATTTCCAATAACTATAATTGGATTGCTCAAGTATAAATATGAACTTTGAAGATTTTCTTAAGGTTAAGAAACTTTTTTATCATTCATTCTCTATTAAGCATTCAATTAAGCTCTGAAAATCTCTTTTAAATAATTCTTGTATTTTTGTAACTCTTGTGAGAGTTGGTTGTGTGTTAGAAATAGAATTTCTCTTCATCATAAATCTTGGGATAGATTAGAAGGGAAGTGATATTTAATTCTAAAGGAATTAGTTTAAGTGTTTTCCATTGAAACACTTGGGATTTGATTTTTGAGTGAGCCTTGAAAACTCAAGTTGTAAGCTTGTAAGAGCGAGCCATAAAACTCTTGTGTAATCTTAATCTTATGAATAATATTATGGGTGATTGAAAATCCTAACTTGGGGATAAGTTAGGTAGAGACATAGGATTGTTATTGAATCCGAACTCCTTAAATGATTGTGTTATTCATTCTTCCTTCTTAATATTCATTCAATTTTTATTTAAATTCTTAAAATCATTTTTATTTTACTAAAACCCTCATTAGCCTTATTCACCCCTCCTCTAAGGCTCTTTTAATTAGTATCAGAGCTTGGATTCTAGGAACTTAATTGCTAGAATACAAGATCATGGGGAGTGAACTTTAAATTTTTTTTTCACTTAGACCATTCTTTGATGGTAATGACTATCCTCATTGGAAGTTCAAATTGGAGCTATATCTAGATTGTGATTCCATTAGACTTTCGGATGTTGTTCTTAAAAGTTGGTAACCACCAAAAACTACCATTGATGGTGTACAAACTACTCTTTCAAGAAGGGATTGAAGCAATGATCATAAGGAAGAAAACTATAAAAACAAGAAAGCTATGATCACTCTACTCTCTTTCATGACAAGAGAAGAAGAAGGCAAGCTTCAGCATTGCATTTTGGCCAAGGAAATGTGGGAGACCTTGGAAAACTATTATAAAGGCAATGTACAAGAAAAAAAGTAAAAGGTTCAACTTTATATGTATGAATATGAACTCTTCAAAATAAAGCCTTAAGAATCAATCACAGAGACAAAAAATTGTCTTAATGCTCTCCTCACAACCCTTAAGAAACTTGGAAAACATTTCTCCAAAAAAAAGGTGAACAATAAGATTCTAAGAATCCTACGTAAGAAGGATTGGGAATCTCGAGTCACTTCAATTAAGGAAGCTCAAGACCTCTATACCCTTTCGACTGATGTACTTATTGGAAAGCTCGTAACATATGAGCTTACAATTAAGCAAAGAGGTGAAGAGTAAGAAGAAAGGCAAGAAAAGAAAAAGAGCAGAGCTTTAAAAGCTCTTCAAGAAGATAGTGAAGAGAAAAGCATCAAAGATTCTAGTGATGAAGATGGTGACATTGCCATGCTCATTAGGAGCTTCAAAAAGTTTTTGAGAAAGAAAAACTTCTTAAGAACAAGGGACTTCAACAAGAAGTTCAAAGGAGATGGGAAGAAGAAAACCAAAGAGGTTACTTGCTATAAATGCAAGAAACTGAGACACATTATAAGTGAGTGCCCCAAACTCAAATTCAAGAACAAGGGAGCAAAAGATAAGAAGAAGGCATTTAAAGCTACTTGGGATTATTCCTCCAAATCCGAAGAGGAAGAGGAACAACAAGAAGTGGCCAATCTTTGCTTCATGGCTCTTGAAAAAAAAAAAGAGGTAACATCCTCTTCTTATTCTTCCTTTGATGATTATGATGATTATTGTGATGATGATGATGAGAGCTCTATTATAAGAAAATTATTAGTTAAATGCAAAAGTTTATTATTTAAGAAGAAATAATATAAGCATGAGTTAGTTAGCTTAACCAAAGAATTTGAGATTTTAGAAAATGATTTTGCTAAACTTGTTGCATCAAATGAAAAAATTATTAGTAATGCTAAATCTTCAAATTCTTTGAAAGATCAACTTAAGAAAGCAAATGATGAAAATCATATGCTTTCTAAGGAGGTCATAGAATTAAATAATTCTATAGCTAAATTCAAAACAGGAAAAGAAACTTTAGATAGTCTTCTTGACTCTCAAAAATTTCATGGAGATACCCATGGAATTGGATATAAATATGGAATGCCTTAATCATCACCATCACACATTAATTTTATTAAAGCCTCACATGACTCCACTCCTTCAACTTCTAAATCAAATGAAACTCAAGCTTTCAAAGATAAAAGATTTCATGTGTTAAATAATAAGGGAAAGTCTCATAAGACCTATCCTTCATTAACACAAAGAGGTAAGGCTAAAAATAGAGCACCTCAACCTAAGCATGCTTACATGTACATTAGAAATAATGCTCATAGGCATGCTAAACAACATGATGCATATAAACATATTAAATATACATATCAAAATACATATTGCCATTGCCAATGCATGTCTTACTCCATGATACAAAATTATAGGAGATGCACACTACCACAACACAAAAGTCATGTTTCACATACTAAGAAAGCATTTAATCCTATGAGAAATAAATTTGAAAATGTCATATATTTATATTGCATGATTAAAGGAAATACCAACAATGTATGTTTCTATAGAAGACTACACATGAATTTACTTCCTTTATATTATCTTAAAACTAATCAACCTAGACCATGAAAGGTTTGGGTCCGAAATAACACTTAAAATGTTTTGTGTAAGTGTGCTTGCAATCATAAGAACAAAAAGTAAGTGGTATCTCAATAGTGGATGTTTAAGGCATATGACGGGAGACAAGGAGCAATTCAATAAACTTGATGCTAAGGATGAAGGATATGTTACTTTTGGAGATAATACAAAAGGAAAAATTATTGGCATTGGAGAAATAGGTAATCCTCAATCCTTATCTATACATCATGTGTTGTTTACTTATGGTCTTAAACATAATTTGCTTAGTATAAGTCAATTATGTGACATGGGAAAGAAGGTAACTTTCTATCCTAAAAATTGCTTTATTAGTAGTCTTGATGAAAACAAAGTTATTTTTAGTGGTGAAAGAGTAGACAATGTCTATGTCATTGATTTGAATAAAATTGATAACAAAGACATCAAATGCCTAATGTCTATTTTCCATGACACATGGACATGGCATAGAAGGTTAGAACATGCAAACTTTGAGCTTTTGAATGATCTTTGTAAACATGAACTTATGATTGGATTACCTAAGCTTGAATTCACTAAGGATAAACATTGTGATGCTTATTAAAAAGTAAAACAATCTAAGTCCTCATTTAAGCTAAAAAAATGCAGTGTCCACTTCTGGACCACTTGAACTTATATATATGGATTTGTTTGGACCAACTAGAGTTGCCAGTCTCGGTGGTATGCACTATGCATATGCATTAGTAGATGACTACTCTAGATTTACTTAGGTGTGTTTTCTTGCTTATAACAATGATGCTTTTAAAGCTTTTGAAAATTTTGCTAAAAAAGTTCAAAAAGAAAAAGTTTTCGTATTTCATCCATTAGAAGTAATCATGGAACAGGATTTGAAAATGAGTTTTCCAAAAACTATTATAATGAAAATGGTATTTCTCATACATTTTCATCTCCTTAAACTCCTCAACAAAATGGAGTAGTTGAAAGGAAAAATAGAACTCTTGCAGAAATGGCTAGAACAATGCTTCATGAGTTTAGGTGAAAGCCATTAACACATCTTGTTATATTTCAAATAGAGTTTTTAAAAGACCAAATTTAAATAAAACATCTTATGATCTATGGAACAATAGAAAACCAAAAATCTCATATCTAAGAGTATTTGGATGCAAGAACTTTATATTGAATACTAAGAACAATCTTGCAAAATTTGACTCTAAATTCAATGAAGGAATTTTCCTAGGCTATTCCATTTCTAGTAAAGCATATAGAGTCTTTAATAAGAGAACTCTAGTAGTTGAAGAGTCAATGCATGTTGTATTTAATGAATCAAACTCACTTGATCCTAGAAAGGATGTTTGTAGTGTTGACGATCTTATAGATGAAAATAAGATTGTGGATACATAAGAAGAAATTGCAAGTAAACCTTTGGAACTTGAAGGACTAAACAAGGAAGATAATGAAGAGACATCTCAACCTACCTTAAAGGATGAACTTCCAAAGGATTGACAATTAAAAAAAGATCATCCATAAGAACTTATCATAGGTGACAGTACAAAAGGGGAAACTACTAGATCTAAACTTAAGTCTATTATTAATCTAGCTTTCATTTCTTAAATTGAACAAAAAAATGTTGATGATGCTTTGTGTGATGAATTTTAGGTCCTTGTTATACAAGAAGAATTAAATCAATTTGAGTGAAATAAGGTTTAGACCTTGTTTCCTAGACTTAAATATCATCCTATTATGGACACCAAATGGGTGTTTAAAAATAAGATGAATGAACAAGGTGTCATAACTAGGAATAAAGCTAGACTAGTAGCTAAAGGTTATAATTAAGAAGAAGACATTGATTATGATGAAATGTTTGCCCTCGTTGCAAGGTTAGAAGCTATTAGAATGCTACTTGCATTTGCATTATTCATGGATTTTAAACTCTATCAAATGGATGTTAAAAGTTCATTTTTAAATGGTCTTATTAAAGAGGAGGTATATGTTGAGCAACCTCTGGGTTTTGAAAAATTTGACTCTCCAAATAATGTTTTTTAAACTTTTAAAGGATTTATATGGATTGAAACAAGCTCTTGAGCTTGGTATGAAAGACTGAGTAACTTTTTACTAGAGAAAGGTTTCTTTAAAGAAAAGGTTGACACAACTCTTTTTATAAAGAAATCTAAAAATGATATGTTAATTTTGCAAATATATGTTGATGATATCATTTTTGGTGCTACTAACCATTGTTTATATGAGCAATTCTCCAAATTAATGCAAGGAGAATTTGAAATGAGTATGATGGGAGAACTTAAATTCTTTCTCGAATTACAAATAAAGCAATGCAAGGATGGGATTTTCATCAATCAAAGAAAATATGCAAAAGACATTCTTAAGAATTTTGGGATGGATGGAACTAAAACAAGCAAAACTCCAATGAGCACCACAACTAAACTAAAAAAAGATTAGAATAGCAAACTAGTTGATAAAAAGCGATGTAGAGGTATGATTAGATCCTTTCTTTATTTAACTACTAGTAGACCCGATATTATGTTTGCTACTTGCTTATGTGCTAGATTTCAATCAAGTCCTAGAGATTCTTATTTGAATGCTATTAAAAGAATTTTCAAATATCTTTATGGTACAATGTATTTAGGACTTTGGTATCCTAAGAGTTCTTCCTTTGACTTGATTAGTTACTCAGATGCAAACTTTGCTGGTAGCTTACTAAATAGAAAAAACACTTTCGAAACTTGTCGATTTTTAGGATAATGTTTAGTTTCTTAGTTTTGCAAAAGACAAGTTTCAATTGCCTTATTCATTACAAAAACTGAATGTATTACAACAAGTCTTTGTTGTTCACAAGTTTTGTGGCAAAAACAAATATTGTTGGACTATGGTATAAAATTTGATCACATTCCAACCAAATATGACAATACGAGTGCTATTAACTTTAGCAAGAATCCCATTCAACATTCTAGAACTAAGCGTATAGACATTAGACATCATTTCTTGCTTGATCATGTTTAAATCAGTGATATCTCACTTGAATTTATTGATATAAATAATTAACTTGCAGATATCTTCACTAAACCTCTTAATAAAGAGAGATTGAATTTCATTAAGCATGACCCTGACATGATTGATGGTTTAGTTTATCTTGAATTTTATGCTTAATTGATGGTTGGACTGTTTTCATGTGAAATCATGTTGTGTTTATTGATTACTTTGATTGTTAAATGTTTTAATCTTAACAATTTTATATATTTTTTTAAATTGTCATGCATTTATATATTTTTTAATTCCTCCTACTCCTCATAAAAAATAGTTTCTTTTTAGATGTTTTTATTAATTTTGTCGTTAGTTTTTGTTAGGTTTGTTTTTAGTATTTTTTCATACCTAAGCATTGAGCTATTTGTTTATTTTTATAGTTATTTTATGATAGTTTACATTCAATTTATTTTCTGGATTTTTTTGATATAAGCCATGAGCTGTTAATTTTATATCTTATCTATAATTAATATCTTAATATCATTGTAACTTTATCTTTTTTATTGCAATTTATTTTTATGATATATTTTTGCATTTTGACGAGGGGGAGAAATATTTGAGTTTGTTAAATTTTTTATTTATTGTGTTTATGCATGATTTTTTTAATTGTGTTTATACATGCATAATTAATGTTTAAATTTATTCATGTATAAATTATTCTTAGGAATTGTTTTGATCTTTGATAAGACATGGATATTTTTTTAAAGATTTGGTTTATCTTTACTTTTATCAAAGGAGGAAAAAATAATTGATTTTGCATGTGTACTTCCTTTTAGGGATGAATTATTTTCAAAGATGTGTTTATATTAGTGTTATAACTCTTTGAAATAGGGGGAGAAATTTTTTTTTTTACATAATCTTGTTTATGCATGCAAAGTATGGTATAGATTTTATAAAGATTTTAAGTATCTTTGTTTTCATTATTTTGGTTCTTGATCTTTTATTGTCTCTAAATTTTTTCATTTCTCTTTATATATCTCTTTTCTTTTTGTCTTTGACAAAAAGGGAGAAGAAGCTATGCGTTTGTAATTTTTTTTGTGACGCATTCGAGCTACATGATTATTAACTAGCTAAACTCTATATGATCATGTGATAATGAGTGTTATATGTACTATTTTGTGATGCATTCTAGTAGCACTATATGCATATATGTTTGAAATTATTTCCTTTAAATTTCCTAACCATTTATTTTAATGATTTTGTTATCATTGTATTATAATGTTTTAAACACATTTGTTGTGTTAGGCCATGTTCTTGATAACATGATTATGTTATCTTTATTTTGGACAAAAAGGGGAATAAAATAAAATAAATTTATATTTCTTATCATATCTTTAAAAGGGGAGTAATAAAGAAATATATAAGAAATATTTGCTATCCCTTATATATGCCATGTTAATTCAATGCCAGATACATGATATATTCTATTGAATTTTATGCATATATTAAGGGGGAAAAATTGTTCACATAATGCATCAATTTAATTTGAGAGGGGCAGCTATTTTGTACAATGCATAGTTATTCATGTCTTTTATTTTTGATACTTACACACTTTATTTATTATCTTAACAAATTGTTTGTCAAAGCCAAAAAGGGGAAGATTGTTGACCATTTTCATGATCAAACTCTTAATATTGGACTTTGATAAACAATTTTGATTCTAATGATTTCAATTAAGTGTGTAGGAATTATATACCAAAAATATACATTTTTGGATATACAGTGGTCTTTTGGGATAGTTTGATCTCTAAGATTTAAAGAGCCTTTTTGACATCCTTAAAGCCCTATAATGAGAAAATAATCTATATCAATTTTAAAGTAGACATCTTAAGTTTTTTAATGTAAGCTTACTTGTCAAAATTTGAACTCATTAGGGTATGCAAATCTTGAGTAAAAGTTAGCATATGCAACTTTCATTTTAGATTGTGCATCACTTAGTCTTTTAGAAATATCTTAAGCTATAGAGGTTCAATTGAGGTGATTAAAAGTGATATGAAAAGCTAAGACAATTATCTACAACTTTTATAAAGAAAGTTAAGCTGATTTGATTGTCTTTAGTCTAAAAAGACATCACAAATCATTATCTTGAATAGACTCAACACATTGACTAAGTTGCACAAAAAGTGCAAATCCTGTCATGGTCATGATCGAGACATTGAATATCTCGATCGAGACATTGAATATCCCGATCGAGAAATTGAATATCATAACTGGGACTATAGGAGATTAATTTTTGCTAAACTTCACCTTTTACCAAAACTAATCCCCATCTAATGTCCCAATCAGGACATTGCCCTGGATTATGATATCCTGACTGGGACTAGTGCAAAAATTCAAATACAACATTCGTAATGGTTATTCAATACTCGTCCTAACTAGGACTGATGATATCCTAATTGGGACCTAACAAAATGCAGCTCAAAAGTCCAAATTTCATTCAAATGGACTTTATTTTTATTGGGAACGAAATTATTGTTTCCAATAGCTATAATTGGATTGTTTAAGTATAAATATGACCTCTAAAGATTTTTTTAAGGTTAGGAAATTTGTTTGTCATTCATTCAATGTTAAGCATTCAATTAAGCTCTCAAAATTTCTTTTAAATAATTCTTGTATTTGTGTAACTCTTGTGAGAGTTGGTTGTGTGTTAGAAATAGAATTTATTTTCATTTTAAATCTTGGGATATATTAGAAGGGAAGTAAGATTTATTTTTAAAGGAATTAGTTTAAGTGTTATCCATTAAAACACTTGGGATTTGGTTTTTAAGTGAGCCTTGAAAACTCAAGTTGTAAGGTTCTAAGAGTGAGCCATAAAAATCTTGTATAATCTCAATCTTATGAATAAGATTGTGGGTGATTGAAAATCCTAACTTAGGGATAAGTTAGGTGGAGATGTAGGATTATTATTGAATCCAAACTCCTTAAATCATTGTGTTCTTCATTCTTCCTTCTCAACATTCATTCAATTCTTATTTAAATTCTTAAAATCATTTTTATTTTACTAAAACCCTCATTAGCCTTATTCAACCCCCCTCTAAGGCTCTTTCACTTAACTACTCAAAAAGCTCTAAATTTATTGTTTATTGTAATTATTGTAAGTGTTGGTTATGTGATAGAATTAGGTATTTTCTTTATCTATTTTTTGGATTAGAAATAGGTTGATTCTATTGGTGGGTTTAAGTGTTTTTGAATTGAAAACACTTGAAATTAGTTTGAGTTGAACCAAGAAAAACTCTTATTTGTAAGGTTGGATGTTAGCCAAAGTAAAATACTTTGTAATTAATCTTATTAATAGATTGATTGATAGTTAAAGATCCCAACTTGGAAAGTTAGGTGGAGACATATGATTGATTTGATTTGAACTCCTTAAATTCTTATGTCTTTACTTCTCTTCTTTTTCTAAATATTTTAATTATTTGTCAATCTTCCTTAAAATTTTTAATTACCCTATTCACCCCCCTCTAGGGCCTCTATAATTGGTATTAGAGCTAAACTTCTTAGTACTTAATTGCAAGAAGGTTAGATCATAGGTAGATAAGGTTTAAATTTCTCTTCCTTAAGACCTTTCTTTGATGGGAGTTATTATCCTCATTAGAAGTTCAAAATGGAACTATACCTTGATAGTGATCTAATTAGGTTATGGGAAGTAGTTCTTGATAGTTGGGATCATCCTAAAGCCACATTTGACAATGTGGAAATTCCTATAGATAGAATTAATGGACTTAAGATCAAAAGGAAGCAAATTATAAAAATAAAAAGGCAATGACTATCTTGCTTGCTTTCATGTCTAGAGAGGGAGGAGGCAAGGTTCAACATTGCCAATCCAATAAGGAAATTTTGGGGGACACTTGAGAACCACTATAAAGGCAATATTCAAGTTAGAAGCAAAAGGTTCAAATTCATGTATATGAGTATAAACTCTTCAAGATGAAGCCTGAAGAATCCATCACTAAGTTGATAAATATGCTCAATGCACTTCTCACTACCTTGAAGAAACATAGAAAGTATTATTCAAAGGAAGAAATTCACACAAAGATTCTAAGAATCCTCTATAAGAAGGATTAGGAATCTAAAGTTACTTCTATTAAAGAAGCTCATGATTTTTCAAAGCTTTCAACTAGAAACATTATTGGCAAGTTGTTGATGTATAAGTTCACTTTAAAGTAAATAGAGGATGATAAAGAAGAAAATGAAGAAAAGCATTACCTTAAAGGCCTTGTAAGAAGATAGTGAATAAGAGAGTCTTGAAGACTCTAGTGATAAAGATAGAGATATAACCATGCTCACTAGAAATTTTAAGAAATTTTTGAGAAGAAAAAAATCCTTAAGAACAAGAGAATACAATAATTGAATGGAAAGAAGAACAAGGAGGTGACTTGCTATTAGTGGAAGAAACACAAACATATTAGAAATGAGTGCCCAAAGTTAAAGTTTAAGAGGAAAAGAGCAAAGGACAGGAAAAATGCATTCAAAACTTCATGGGATGACTACTCTAAATTAGTAAAGGAAGAGGAGCAATAACAAATAGCCAACCTTTGTTTAATGGCTTTAAAGGACAATAATAAGGTACCATCTACTTCTCATTCTTTTTATGATGATAATAATGGTGATAAGGATGATGATGAATGCTCCATTGTGAGCAAAATCATGCTTAAGTATAAGAGCTTAATTTTTAAGAAAAGGCTTTATAAGCATAAGCTCTTAAATTTATCTAAAGAATTTGAGAACTAAGAAAATGATTTTTCAAAGATTGATTTATCAAATGAAAAAAATTATAATTCTTTAAATGAGGAACTTAAGAAGGCTAATGATGAAAATCAAAAGCTTTCTAGAGAATTATTGGAGTTAGAAAAATTTCATTTCTACATTCAAAAAGGGAACCTTATCCTCATCATTATCACATATGGAACCTTATCCTCATCATCATCACATATAAAATTTGTTAAAGCTACAAGTGATTCCTCCACTTTTACTTCTAAACCTATTGAGACTCAAGCTCTCAAAGCTAAAAAGTCTTAAACAACTAGAGTCAATGTTAAGTCTCATAAGAATCAATAATTCTTGACTTAAAGGTGTAAGGCACAAGCCAAAAGATCCCAATCGAAGCATGCTTACATTACACTAAAAGAAATTTTCATAAGAAATTTCCATATGCTAAAGTGAGTAAAGCATATTAAATATCACTTAATGATAATAAATATATAGTTTTTCCCCCTTTTTGGCATTCTATTTATAATTTAAGCATAATTTTATCATTCAAAAAGCTAAGTTTCTCTCCCCCTTTGTCAAAGTGAAAAAGGGAGGTAACTAAAAGAGTAAGATACTAAGTAAAAAATAAATAAAACTAAATGAACAATAAGGATAGTAATTAAAAAATAATTGAACAAAAATTATGCCTATAAATACCCAATGAGAAATTAAATAAAGAGTTAATTATGGAAAGTGAAACATGTGTGATGTGAGTCAAGTTAAACCCTAGTCTCCAAGACTAAGTAAAGAGCAAGTAGGGTGTCCAACTCTAGGGAATTTGGAGTAATTTTTATATTAACTTAATAAATACTTGGAGGGATAGGAAAATGATATTATGATAGTATTGAATTGTTCTAACTAACTTAAAGTCACTAAATTTCTAACTACTATAATTAATTTAAATATACTAATAATAATTTTAAGCAATGTATGCTAGAACTACAATTCAAAATTAATCAAGAACTAAAAAAGTTAATAAATATATAAAAATGGATGTAATGATTGGAGAATATAGCCAATGATCCTTAAAAGCTCTTATTGTCAATTAGGGGTGTTTTTACTTAAAGTCCATAAACACTCTCTTGATTTAGCAGAGACAAACAAAAACTAATAAGTTCTATGCCAATTCTTAATCCCCTTAAAGCGAATTTCTTATGTCTAACTACTTTTCTAACCTTTAAATAATTTCAATTACATTTCCACTAAAATACCCCAACTCTCATTGTGAACATTTAATTAATAAGTTACATATGATGATTAAGAATACATAACACAATTAAAAACTCAAATGAAATTAGATCAACCATGAATTGTAAAAGATAAAAGGTAGTTCATAGATTAATTCATCATTGTAATTCTACAAGCAAAGACTCAGCCAAAATACATAGCATTCAAAATCAAAGAACAACAAGGAAGAATTTTAAACATCAAGTAATAAAAATAGAGAAAAGAGAAAATGATAGTGTTGATAAAATCGTTAATGCTCTTGAAGAAGTTACTTGATTTGTAGTAGGTCCTCTTAATATCTTCCTTTAATCCTTTGATATGTATTTGAACTTTAAGCACTTCAAATTTTTTTTAAATAATAAAACTAATAAAGATACTAATATGTCTCATGCTTAAACTAAGTGTTTTTTTTCCATCCCTAAAATAGAGGAAAATTTATGTATTTATAGGATTCTCATCATCCTAGTTTATGCCCTTTTTGAATGGATGTAAATGGGAAAAGGTGCCTTGAAGGTGTGTAAAGGATGAGTCGGCACCACTGTGCTAAGTTAGGCTTGACTTGACACACTAGTTTTCTATCATGACTTGGCACCACTGTGCCGAGTCAGCACGGTCTTCTGCCTTTAATATATAGTTTGTGATGACTCGACACACTCCTCTTGTTGCTTCTTTTTACTTTCCTAGCACCATTCTTCATTATAAAGTGTCCAAATACACTTCCATGCATGGATTAAACATATGAAAACCTACAAAACATAAAATTAATATAAGGACAACATAAACAAAAGAAATAAAAATAATAATACATAATCAAACAAACTTAAAGAACAACTAAAGAAAAATATATCATAACTACCCTAAAGAACTATGCTATTTTGCATTATAACAAATTCCCACACACTTAGACCTTGCTTGCCCTCAAGTAAGAGGTAAAGATCTAAGTAGGAAAATAACAAAAATATTTTATCTTCTCTAAAATAGATGTAGCTATCCAAATAAGTCACCTCAAACAAGAAATAAATTTTAAGAAAAAGGTAGTTAATAACTAAACTGCCAATGCTTAATAATGATAGAGAAAATAAATTTTGTAGCATAATCAATAAGTTTAATAATTTATCTCAAATTATTAAAAAAAATCAAAGAATATAAAGTTAAAGTGCTAACTAAGCTTTCTAACCATAATGTTCATTCATTAAACTTAGGATCTCTAAAAACTAAAATAGTCGTGGGACAAGGATTAAACACATGCATTAACCAACAATTCTTATGGAGTTTTAGACACATTAATTTTTTTTAGCCTAATTGTATTCTTTTCGAATGAGTGTAATTAAGAAGCATACTCAGTTACACACAACTTACTCGAAATGCATCAACTTGTAACGTCTTACATTCTTTCCGAATAAGTGTAATTGAGGAGCATACTCACTTACACATAACTTACTCAAAATGAATCACATTAGGAAGAATAAATTCTCTCTCTCTCCCTCTATTTATTTTATATAGATATATTTTTTTGTATGTCCTCATCCATTATTAAAAAGCTAGTTACATGTATTATGACTATAGTTTCCCTAAGGCTACTTCAATCCTTAAAAACTAAGCTTAAAACCTTACCATCCTAGCTTTAAGCATAATTAGAAAGTTGACTAAACATGCTCCAGATTTTAGAAATAATAATAAAAGATAAAAAGAAAGACTTAAAACTTATGCTAAATTAAACTTTAAAATTCTACCAACTAAGCATAAGAAGATAATTACTAATACAGCATAAAGATAAAACCTTAATCATAATCAAGATGAACTTAGAAAAGAAAATACTTATGAATGTGTAGAAGATAAAATTATGCAAAATAAAGCATAGGTGACACATAATAATAAAGCATAAGCGAAAAAAATAAACTTTCACATAATTAAATAATAATTACTATAATTCCTTTCCCCACACTTAAAAATGCACATTGTCCGTAATGTGACACCAAAATAGAAAGGAAGGTAAAGAAATAATCCCCTAATCATTCAAAGGAGTTAGCAGAGGAGACTCGATGGTGTAACCATAATGGGCAAAATATTGATTTAACTTGTACTCCATTTTGCGTTGGCGGTGATCAAGTTACTGGTTCTGAGTCTCCATTGTTGTTTGCAACTGGTGTTGCATCTCTTTTCGATTTTCTAGGATTTGTTCCTAAATATGAGATTGTGCACTTGAAGAGCCACCAACACCACCTTACATAGGAAAATTTATAAGAGGTACATCACCATAAGGTTCATCGTTGGGAGAGTGCTCAAGCTCAACATATTCCTCCTCTTTTTACATTTACTCTACTTGAGGAGGATATTCCAAACCTCTCCAACATTATTCAGACCTTGCCAAAATCAAATTGAAGGAAGTATTTATAACTTCACCTCTCACAAATGCTTGCCTAGTAAAATAAGAGCACTCAACAACATAGTCAAAATCATCCAAAAATTAATAATGATTGTAATAACATGAACATGTGTGAGTAGGGTGTAGAGACTCTATTAAATTCATACTTGTGGAAAATAACACAGGCAAGAACTTTGTGCAATAACTAGAATTTTAAATCTTTAATGAACGTAGCCTTACCCTTCTTAGGTTAAAAAGGAGTTTGTAAGTCAGTCAAAAAGGTCTAGAATTCATTTACTCTAAAAGATTCAAAGGGATCACACAAACCACCCTTTTTAAAGCTAAACACATGTTGCATAAAAGAATAAGTAAGTTGGTGTTGTTTTGTTAGCTATCTGAATTCTAAAATGTGGGAATCATGTGAATTAACATCCAATGACGTATAGAATTTTATAATCAACTCAACATAAGTATATGTTCTTACATTGAAACAAACTTTTTAAGTCCACAAGTAGTCAATAATTAATTAAAATTATCATGCATGCCAACATCATTAAGAAGAGATGATGGAATATACTTATAACCAATGATTTCCCTAAACTTAAGAGTAGTAAATCTTGCACCTTCCTCATGTGTAAATATGGGGAACTTAGCCTTATAGGTGGGTGCCAAATCCTCCTCTTCCTGTTCTTTTTATGGCCTTTTAGATGTAGAACTCTTAGTCTTACCCATTTGTAAAAATGATGAAGAGAAAATGGTAAAAAGTTGGCCATGGTGTAGAGAAGAAAAGAAAAATAAATGGAGAAATAAAGAAAAAGAAAAAGAAAATAAAAAGAGAAAGAGAATAGAGGAACCAATTATGTAGAAAGGAAATGGAAAGAAGAAGTTGAATAAGGAAAATGTAAGAAGTTGAAAAGATATTAAATAAGAAATGAAACTTAATAAATAAAGAGAAGAGAAGATAAATAGAGAAGGGAATAAGAAATGTATGGGTTGTATATGGGTGGAGTGTGAGAATAGAGAAAGGCGTAAGAAGAGAATAAAGAAAATTGAGTCAAATGTGTTATAAGTAGTTATGTAGACTAGGGTGAAGGAAAGGTTGAAAGGTCATGACCTTTCTTGGAAAAGAACACGACTTTTCAGTTTTTGTCATAGTTTTGGAAATTTGTTATGGCAAAAAGATAAAAGAAAAAGATGAGGAAATATGTATGCATGTATATATATATATATATGTATATAATTTTTTTTTTAAGGATGAGGATGGCACAAGTCGGTACCATTGTGATGACTTAACATCATGGCTTGCTGGAATGAGTCGTAACGAAGGGATGACTTGGCACATTTGGGTTCACTAGAACGAGTCGTCACCAAGGGATAACTCGGCACACCACACACACACACACACACATATATAATAAAATAAAGAGAAAAAAATTATTATAAATAAAATAAAATTAAAGAAAAATGGTATGTATGTGTGCTTTGTAAGGAAAACTCTATGCAAATAAACTACAAAAACATCAAAGGTAATCATATTTTATAAAAGATAAATATAAGAAAAGATTAACTTAAATTTTAATAAGTACAATAAGAGAACTATTAGTAATACTATAAACACTACTAATATAAAAATGTGGTTCAAATAAATGCAAAGATAATAAAATGACATAAAATATTAAAATAAATGAAATGTGTAAATATTACCATGCTATATTTAATGGTCTATAGCTGGACCTTACCTTTGCCAATTATGGTGTTAAGAAAGAGATCGACCTTACACAATCAATTGCTTCACCAATCAAATAGGGTTTGAGATGATGGTCATTAACTTTAAAAACTTCCCATTTGTCATTAGCAGTTTCAATTGCTCCATAAGGATGAACCTTGATAACCTTGAAAGGACCCAACCATCTTGACTTCAACCTTCCTAGAAACAATTTTAATCTTGAATTATAAAGTAGAACAAGCTCTCCCTTATGAAATTCCTTCTTAGATAAATGGTTATCATGCCACAACTTAGTATGATCCTTACACAATTTTTCATTTTCATAAGCATTCATTCTTAATTCATCTAATTCATTAAGATGAAGTAGCCTCTTCCTATATAGCTTCTTCAATCAAAATTCAAAGCTATTATTGCCCAATATGCCTTATGCTCAAGTTCAATCGGCAAGTGATAGGACTTTCCATAAATTAATTGGTAAGGAGTAAGGTCAATTAGGTTATCCTATATGCCCATAAAGCACCATCTAGCTTTAATGCCCAATCCTTCCTTGAAGAAGACACCATTTTTTCAAGAATCCACTTGATCTCTGTATTACTCACTTTAACTTACCCACTTGTTTGTGGGTGATATAGGGTGGCAACCCTATATGTTACCCCATACTTCTTCAAAAGAGCTTTTATTACTTGATTGAAAAAGTGTGAACTTCCATCACTAATCAATGCTCTAGGAGTACCAAACCTTGGAAAAATTATTTTCTTAAGCAACTTTTTAACAACCTTTGCATCATTAGTAATGGTTATTATTGCTTCCACCCACTTTGACACATAGTCAACCATAACCAAAATATACTTATAGCCTAAAGAACTAGGAAATTGACCCATGAAATCTATGCCCCAAAAATCAAAAAGCTCAACTTCAAGAAATCATTTTAAAGACATCTCATGTTTCCTAGAAATATTACCCATTTTTTGACATCTATCACATGTAAGCACAAATTCTATAGCATCCCTAAATAAAGTAGGCCACCAAAAACTAGATTGAAGTACCTTAGATGCTATTTTTTGTACACCAAAATGTCCACCAACATTTAAGGAGTGACAATGTCTAAAAACATCTTGAACTTTATCTTGAGGAATGCACTGCTTAATCAAACCATTTGCAAATCTCTTGTAAAGAAATGGCTCCTCCCAATAGTAGAATTTGCTATCATGTAAGAATTTCTTCCTTTATTGATAATCCATCCCATAAGAAAGAACACCACTTATAAGATAATTGGCCATATTTATGAACCATGGAAGTTCCTTGGATGCCAAAATAAGTAGATGTTCACCATGGAATGTCTCATTAATTGGCACAACATCATCATGTTTCTTTAACCCCTCTTGATCTAGCCTTAATATATGATCTGTAACAAGGTTCTCACTTCCTTTCTTATCTCTCACTTCCCAATCAAACTCTTGAAGCATTAAAATCCACCTAAGGAGCTTAGGTTTTGCATCCTTCTTACTTAGAAGATACTTAAGGGCAACATGGTCTAAATACAAAATCACCTTTTGCCCCACAATATATGCTCTAAACATGTCAAATGCATAAACAATAGCAAGCAACTCCTTCTTCATAGTGGTATAGTTGATTTAAGCATCTTCAAGTAGTTTGCTAATATAGTAAATCACATATGGCTTGCCTTCTTTCCTTGAACCCAAACAACCCCCATTTTAAAGTTACTTGCATCACACATAATTTCAAATGGTTGCTCCTAATTAGGTGGTTGCAAAACATGTGCTAAAATAAGAGCTATCTTTAAAGTTTTAAATGTATCAACACATGCTTCATCAAACTCAAAATTAACATCCTTTACAAGTAATTTACATAATGGCTTTGTTATTTTGGAAAAGTCCTTAATGAATCTTCTATAAAAACCTGCATGACTAAGGAAGCTTCTTATATCTTTAACACACTTTGGGGGTGACAGATTAGCAATCACTTCTATCTTTTCTCTATCAACTTTAATACCTCTTCTTGAGACTGAGTGTCTAAGAACGATTCTTTCTTGTGCCATGAAATGACATTTTTCCCAATTCAAGACCAATCCATATTGGATACACCTATCAAGAACATTAGAGAGATTGTCTAAACAATGAGAAAAATCAATACCATATACACTAAAGTCATCTATAAAAACCTCTACACAATCATCTAGTAAATCATAGAATATTGGAAACATGCATCTTTGAAAAGTTATAGGAGCATTGAATAAACCAAAAGGTATATGCCTAAAAGTAAAAGTACCATACGGAAATGTAAAAGTAGTTTCAACTTAGTCCTCAGGATGAATAGGAATTTGATAAAAACCGTTGAGTCCATTTAAGTAACAAAAATAAGAAAAATTAGTTCGTCTCTTAAGAACTTGGTTAACAATAATAGAAAATGATCCTTTCTAGTTGCTTTATTTAACTTCCTATAGTTGATAAACATATGCCATCCCGTGGTAGTTTTGGTAGGTATTAAATCATTAGACTCATTTTTAACAACAGTTAAGCCTCTCTTCTTTGGAATAATTTGAATTGGGCTCACATATTTACTATCACTAATAGAGTATATAATTCTATTATCAAGCAACTTAGTTACCTCCTATCTCACCACCTCCTTGAGAGTGGGATTTATCCACCTTTGCTCTTTAATAAAAGGCTTGGCATTATCCTTTAAAAGGATTCTAAGCATACACACATTGGTGCTAATACCCTTCAAATCATTTATAGAATAACTAATGACACTTTTATGACTAAGTAATACATCAAATAAAGTGACAACATTATTACTAGGCAAAGATGAATTCACAATAAAAGGAAATTTAAAGTTAGAGTTAAGAAATACATATATTAGATTTAATGGTAAAGGCTTGAGCTATAGCTTAACTTCTTCAATTGGTGAAGTAGATTTTGGATCATCATCCCTCTATAAATTTTCAAACCCTGAAGTCCTAAGAGGAAAATATAGAGTTGCTTCCAAGAATTGTACATTAGCTTCTTGCATCATGTATGGCTCAATAGAGTCTTACCTTAGACATTCATGTATCACTTCATCGATGCATTCATTAATAATATCAAAAGAGTTAATTCTATTTGCCACTTCCATTGGTGTAGACTTCATCATCTTGAACACATAAAATCTTGTATGCTTATTGTCCACTTCCAATATAAATTTCCCTCTTTTCATATTAATGATTGCTCCCATTGTCATAACAAATGGTCTCCTAAACAAGATTAGGATTTCAAGATCTTCCTTTATGTCCAATACAACAAAATAAGCTAGTGTTACAAATTTCCCCATTTTAGTTGGTACACTTTCAAGAATGCCAAGTGGATAAGTAATATATTTGTCTGCCATAGAAAGACTCATATTTGTAGGCTTAAGTTCTTCTAAATCAACCCTTTTATAAATAGAGTAAGGTATAAGGCTAACACTAGCACCAATATCACATAAAGCTTTATCAAAATGAGCACCTCCAATTACACAAGGAACCATAAAGCAACCGGGATCCTTAAGCTTTGGTGGGGATTTAGAATACATAGCTTTAGATTCTTTAACAAGAGAAACTAACCCATAGTCTTCAAGCTTGCTCTTATGGTTAATGATATCCTTTAGAAATTTACCCCATATTAGCATGTCTCTAATGGCATCCATGAATGGTATGGTAATAGTGATTTCCTTAAGATAATTAAGGAATTTTCCAAATTATTTATCCAAGCTACACTTTATGAACCTTGGAGGAGAAGGCAGTGTTTTAAAATCCACCTTAGGTTAATCATCCTTGGGTGATATGGCATCCCCCTTTTTACCCTTCTTTACACCCTTAACATCATCTTTACTACTAACATCCACATCTTTATTTCCCTTACTAGCTTCAATTTCTACCTTATCACTATCATCAACCACTCTCTTATTCTTACTAGTAACCTTTTTAATCTCCTTACCACTCCTCAAAGTAATTGCTTGGTAAGTCTCATTTAGTGCAAACTTTGGTTGGCTAGGAAGCTTCCTTAAAGGTTTAGTGTTGCAGGAAGAGGCTTATTGGGCAATTTAGGTTTTAAGGATGCAGTTATGAGTAGCAAGTTGTTAAATTTTAGAGCTAAGTTGCTTAAACTGCTCCTCATTTTGTTTATTGATGGTCATTTATTGGTTGACAAATTGTTCCATAAGAGTTTCAAGGTTGGACTTATGTTAGGTAGGATTGAAGGCTGGTTGTTTCATGAGAAATCCTAGTGGGTTTTATGTTTTGGTGTTTGGGTTAAATAGGGGGTTCAATTATGAGGATGGACCTGACCAAGAGAATCTAGGGTGGTTTCTCTATTAAGGGTTATAAGTGTTGGAGTCTAGCCCTATTATCTGATTAAAAGCTCCTTGCACATAGCTCACATCCTTATTAGAACTCATATTACATTGAGAACAAGAATGAGATCCTTTATAAAACTCGCAAACAATATTAGCACTTTCTACATGATTAATTTAAGATTTACTTACTAGCTTAGTGAGAGCATCTATCTTTGCATTCAATAGATGAATGGTGTTGAGTTCCAAAACTCCTTTTGCTTTTGCCATTGTTCTTTCATCACCTATGTACCTTTAAGATTCAAGTTCTTTAAGCAAAGTAACAACTTCTTTAGCCATTTTATCCATCCACTTCCCACCAGAAATTGCATTAACAATGTTCCTATTCTCATCATCTAGCCTATTATAGAAAATTTGAGGAATCATCCAATATGGCAAACCATGATGTGGGCATTGGCTTTAAAGTTCTTTGAATCTATCCCAAGCTGCATAAGTCATCTCACTTGCATTTTGCTTACAAGTTGTGATCTTATTGTGAAACTTGGCTATCTTATGTGGTGGAAAATATTTATGGAGAAATGCTTGCTTTAATAGGTCCTATGTTGTGATTGTTTCACTTAGCAAACTAGCAAGCCAAATTTTTGTTTTATCTTTGATTGAAAATGGGAAAAATCTAAGCCTTATTGCATCATCTTTCACATTATTTACCTTGAAAGTTGCACACCCATTAAGGAAGGCCAAAATGTAAGCATAAGGGTCCTCTCTTTGTAAACCTCCAAACTAATTATTCTACACCATTTGAATAATGTTGGGCTTAATTTTAAGGTTATTATTAGCAATGGTTGGAGCCACAATCCCTCCAAAACTACTCGTTATGTTGGCCATGGAAAAATCGCCTAACGTTGTTCTTTCCAGTTCAGCTATATTATTCAATTCTTATTGATTCACTCTTCTATGTCTTTGTTCCCTATGTAAATCACATAAAGTTAACTCAATTTCAGGATCAAAGTAAAGAGTATTACCATTAACACTTCTAGTAAGCATCATTAAGAATGAAATCAAAATTAATAATTGCAAATCAATAAATAATAATTTATAAAAAAAATATAAAAATAAGGCCTAAAATAACCTTTCTATACCCTAAAAAAATTACTAAAAAAATTCCCTAACAATGATGCCAAAATTTGATACAAGTCAAATAGAACCTTAGTCTCCAAGACTAAGTAAAGAGTAAGTAGGGTGTCGAACTCTAGGGAATTTGGAGTAAATTTTATATTAATTAGATAAATACTCAGATGGATAGGCAAATGATATTAAGATAGTATTGAATTGTTCTAACTAACTTAAAGTTACTAAATTACTAGCTACTCTAATTAATTTAAATATACTAATAATAATTTTAAGAAATGGATGTTAGAACTACAATTCAGAATTAATTAAGAGTCAACACACTCCTCTTGTTGCTTTTTTTTTTTACTTTCCTTACACCATTCTTCATTATAAAGTATCCAAATGCACTTCCATGCATGGATTAAACATAAGAAAACCTATAAAACATAAAATTAATATAAGGACAACATAAACCAAAGAAATAAAAATAACAATACAAAATCAAATTAACTCAAATAAAAAATAAAGAAAAATAGATCATAATTACACTAAAGAACTATACTATTTTGCATTACAACAATGTGCCAAGTGTATTAATGAATGACAATGGCAATCATGATTCTCAATATATAGTGCACAGGGAAATTTTAAAGAGTAATGCATACCTAGTGGAGAATGATGCAAAATGAAAGATAATGAGAGAATTGCATATCAACATTATGCAGTTTGTTTTAAAAGTATTTTGATCATGCAAAGGGTTTAATTCTCTTTGGAAAATTTGATGTGTGCATGTTTATTGACAAGCTAAACAAATTAATATTATTAATTTATCAATAATTAGGATATAATAGCAAAACAATTATAAAAAAACATTTTGAACCTAAACCTTAATTGGTCTAGGTTTATGAAATTTAAAGCAGTCCATGGGTAGAAGGTTAAGATAAAGTTTTCTATAGTAACACACATTATTAACATGTCCTAGTTTCATGCAAAAATGGCATCTAATTTTAGCAAATCTATTTTGCTTACCAATATATGCAAGTTTAACATGGTTTTGATGGCTAGTGGCTTTTCTAGACAAAATTGGTCTAGGATTAGCATGCATTTCACAAAGATAATTATGCATGAGTTTTTAAGGCCTAATATGCATATGTGTGTGCCTCTTATGATACATGAATGCATGAAGGAATTTATTCTTTTTAAGTTGAGCCTTTTAATGATATTCCTTATGAGCACTTGCTTAATGACATTCAATTTCATAAGACTTTTGGCCTTAGAATTGTGAGCTTTAAAGCTCTCATAAGGAATGAGGGATGAGGAAAGAGTAGCATTGATAAATTTAGAGGGACTTGATGATGTAGAGGCTCTATTAGAAAACATAAATCCACTTTTATCATTAAAAGACTTTTGAGAAATTAATATGTTATCTTTTCCTTTCTGAAATTTAGAAATTATGCCTTCTAATTCTAAAATTATTTTTTAAAAGCAACTCATTTTCTTTCTTGGTTTTATTAAGGTCATTTTTTCAAAGAAGTTGAAGCATTTAAATCAAGAATGCATTTTTCATTTAAGGAAAAACATTTGAAAATTCTAATTTTAATTTCTTAAAACTCTTAGATAATTTTGAAAATTTTTATTTATAAACCTTTATCTTTGAAAGTAATTTTTGACACTTTAAAACTAATTTTCTAACTACGAAGCTTTCATTGTTAAGTTCTTATCATCATATCAGTCATCACACAAATTATCATAAGAGGAGTAAGAAGTGGAGGGTACCTCATAGTTGTCCTCTAATATCATGAAGCAAAGGTTGGTAGCTCCTTATTGCTTCTCCTTTATTTTTGATTCGAAAAAGTCATCCCAAGTAGCTTTGAAGCATTTTCTTCTTTCTTTTTCTCCTTTGCTTTTGTGCTTAAGCCTTGGACATTCACTTCTAAGATGATTGAGCTTCTTACAATCATAATAAGTTCTTTAGATCTTTTGGAGTCACTCTTCTTACATTCATAATAATTGTTTAAGTTTTTCTTCGTTAAGTAGTCCATAAAGTACTTAGTGAATGATGTAATCTCCATATCATCTTCACTTAAGTCTTTAATGTCATCTTCATCACTTGAGTCTTGTGATGCTTTAAATGCAAGGCATTTCTTCATCTCCTCTTTGCCTTGATGTTTCTTTTCTCTTTGCCTTAAGGTAAGTTCATGGGTGAGAAGCTTACTTATGAGGATGTCGATTGAAAGCTTGGAGAGATAATGAGATTCTTTAATTGAAGTCACTCTTGACTCATAATTCTCCACGGGTATCACTCTTATAATCTTGGTGTTGACATCTTCTTTAAAGTAGTGCTTGCCCAACTTCCTAAGGTTTTCAAGAGGGCATTCAATTGATTTGTCATTTCACCGATGCTTTTATAAGGATTTATCTTGATGAGTTCATACTCATAGACATGAAGTTGAACTTTCTTGCTTGTTACTTACACATTGCCTTCATAATTGTGCTCTAAGGTCTCCTATATCTCTTTAGCCAAAATGCATTGTTAAAGCTTACTCCTTCCTCTCTTGACATGGAAGCAATAAGAATGGATAGAGCCCTTTTATTCTTATAAGTTTCCTTTTATTCTTTCTTTAGACCACTCCATTCTCTCCTTTGGAATTTAAATGCCTTCCACCATCTTTTTAGGAGGTTCCACTCATCTAAAATCACATCCCATAATTTAATAGGGTCACTATCAAGATAAAACTCCATTTGGTGTTTCCAAATAGGATAATCAGTCCCATCAAAGAAGGGTCTATAGGTTTGGAAAGAAAAAGATTCACTTCCTATAATGTTGAACTTTACCAATTAAGTACTTAGAATCTAAGCTCTGATACCAAATGAAAATGCCCTAGAGGGGGCGGGGGGGGGGGGGGGGGGGGGGAGGGTTGAATATAACTAATAACGATTTTAAGAAAGATTGAAGGTTTGATGGAAAATTAAAAAGGATTAAGAAATAGAAATTAAGAATGAGAATAAAAAGAAGATCAAAAGGAACACAAGTGATTTTAAGGAGTTTGGATTCTCAACTAATCCTACATCTCCCACCTAACTTATCCCTAAGTTACGATTTTAAACTCACCCCAATCTTATTTACAAGAATGTTTTAATAATGCATTTTAAGGCTCAACACAAACCTTACATCAACTTTTGTTTTTCTTGGTTCAACACAAACCAATCTTTTATTTGTTTTTCACAAGGGCTTAACACTAACCCAATGTTAATTAATTCCTCACTGCCCACTTCTTAACCCTGAAAAAGAGTAGGGGAAAGAATCCTATCAACTAAAAACTCACTAAACTCTCAATATAAGGGTAATTACAAACTCAACAAGAGTTTGTTTACATATAAATATTATACAAAGAATAAATGTAAAAGAACAAAATGTGGCTTAATGAATTTGATAAATAAATTTGCTTAACCAAATCTCTAACTTCTTAAATAAAGTTATAGGGCTTCAATGTATAGTTAGAGTGTGACAAATAATTATTAAGAGCCATTAATTTCATCTCCAACCTCTTTCTCCTTCATTAATTGCAAAATCAACTTTTGAAAGATTTCAGACGCTGAGGATCATAAGCGTATGGTCAAGTTCCTAAGCATTGAAGAATATGATCATTACTTACAAAATTTGACCATTGGAGACCCTCACTATTGGCTTAAGATCATGAGCGTACTCTTAGGATTATAAGGGTGGTGCTCTGGATCATAAGGGTAGGATCATGAGCGTATCAATAATTGCCTTTAATATTTGGGCATAAGGCACCTTAGGATTATGTGTATAGGCTCGGGATCATGAGGGTGAGGTTGCAATTATAAAGGTAGTCCTCAGGATTATGAGTGTAGGCTAGCCTTAAGAAAATGCAGTCGTATTGCCTTAGAATGACCTCTTTTGCACTCGGTTCACTTCCCATGCCTTAAGGGATATGTGTATGGGTATTTGAATGCTTTAAATGTTTTTAAAATACCCTCAAACTTGATTTAAAGTGCAGTAAATTAACTTTCCTTTCATTGAACATAATTAGGTATTTAAGCTTATAAACACACTAAAATAGAAAGTCTTAGTGATTCAAATTGACTATTAAAGTTAAAATAAATGTTGAATTGAGATTGATCATGCAAAGGGTCAACATCACATGCATCCTAGCTTACAAACATAATTTAGAAATCAAACTTCATATTACCATGCACAATTTAGGAGATATTCCCCCATAAGAATAATGTTCATCACTCAAATATAAAGTATTTATATGCATTAAATATTAAAATATTTGCTAATCTAAGATGCCTATATTACATGCACTTGGACACACTAGCAATGTATAGTATTATAGAAGGTTAGATTTAGAATTATTGCCCTTAGACTATGATGATGTTAACCAACCTAGACCAACTAAGGTTTGGGTTCAAAAGAATGTTTAAATTTTCCTTTTGTAGGTGTGCCTAAAATCCACAAAGAACAAAAGCAAGTGGTATCTTGATAGTAGATGCTCAAGGCATATGAGGAATGACAAGGAGCAATTTACTAAACTTAAAGCTAAAGATATAGGATCTATTACTTTTGGAGACAATAGTAAAAGAAAGATAGTTGACATTAGAGAAATTGGTAACCCTCAATCCTTATTCATTTATAATGTTTTCTTGGTAGATGGCTTGAAATATAATTTTCTTAGTATTAGTCAATTATTTAATATGAGTAATAAGGTCACCTTTTATCCTAAGAATTTCTTTGTTAGTAATCTTATTGATGACAAAGTAATTTTTAGTTATTAAAGAGTTAACAATGAGTATGTTATTGATTTAAATAAAGTAGGAAATAAAGAATTTAAATGTCTTATGGCCATTTCGCATGATGCATGGACTTGACATACAAGATTAGGACATGCTAATTTTGAAATTTTAGATAATCTTAGTAAAAGTGAACTTGAAAATGGTTTACCCAAACTCAAGATTATTAAGGATAAAAATTATGATGCATGTCAAAAAGGAAAGCAAAATAAGTCTTCCTTTAAGATAAAAAAAATAAAGTGTCCATTTCTAGACCATTAGAATTAATTCATATGGATTTTTTTAGTCCTACTAGAGTAGTTAGCTAAGGTGAAATGCATTATGCACTTATGCTTGTTAATGATTATTCTAGATTTACTTGGGTGTGTTTCCTAGCTTATAACAATGATGCTTTTAAACCTTTTTAAAAATCTTCTAAAAGAGTTAAAAAGAAAAAGGATTTTGCATATCTTCTATTAGAAGTAATCATGGAATTAAATTTGAAAAAAAAATTTCAAAAACTATTGTAATGAAAATGAAAATTTTCATCACTATTCATCTCCTAAAGCTCCACAACATAATGGTTTTGCAAAGAGAAATAATAGAACTTTAGTAGAGATGGCAAGAACAATGGTCCATGAATATTGCTTTCCACTATATTTTTGGGTGAAAGTCGTTAATACTGCTTTCTACATAGCTATTAAAATTTTTAAAAGACCTATTTTGAATAAAACCTCTTATGAGCTTTGAAATAACAAAAAAATTAAGATCTCAAATCTAAGAGTATTTAGTTGAAAATGCTATATATTAAACACTAAGGAAAACCTTGAAAAATTTATTTCTAAAGCCAATAAAGGAAATTTCCTAGGCTATTCCACCTGAAACAAGGCCTATAGAGTCTTCTGTTAGTGATATGCCCTAGGCCAATTATGTAATGGCCATACTTTGACATTGTCATATTTCTATTTTAATAATAAAGAGGCATTTGTATTATACTAGCTAATTCTAGTATTATCCTTGATTAGTTAATTCTACTAAGATCATTAAGTACGTGACTTGATAGTAAAAATCTTAGGTGATACTTGAATTCTAATCTAAATATTCCTAGTCGATTATTATTGTGGGAATAACAATGAATAAAGACTAGTGTGAGATTGACTGATGATTAAGTTTTACTGATCATGTATATGAGATATTAAGTCAAACTTATAGGTACATATTTAGGGAAATGATGTGCTAGATCGACCCACTATAAGAATACTAAATAGATTATTATCATAGGTAATTCTTATCATAGTAGTATTATTTGATTCATCTGACCTAAGTTTACCATGGTTTCCTATATGATAAATTTTGTATTTTGACATATCCCTACACTATACTTTAACCAAATGGTAAAATAGGTTGTGATTAGATATAAAATGAGTTGTGTGAGGAATCTGAGTGGTTAAGATGGAATTTGTCCCTTAGTTATTTTGAGAAGATATCTGTTGGGCCCCTCGATGAGTTAGACTAAAGAGAAATGCATGCCCATGCTAGAATGATAAAGAGTTATCAATGTTAGTCTACTTGGGATCGAGTAAACAATATGATTGAACAATATAAGGATTACATAATCCATGCCTTATGTTTAATCAAGTTATCATATGACAAAAGGACTATAGTACATGCTGTGTATTAGGTTATATCGTATTATTGGCCTTCACACAACTTAGGTAGTCATAATGTCTTGCTAGAGACCAATTATGATTTGTGGGCTTAAATGGGAATTTTAAGCCCACTACCAACGTTGTGTGAACCTATAGGGTTGCACACTTAGAGCAAGCCCAAAGTAGACTTGGGTTAATAAGCCCAATAATTATCTCTATGTAAGATTAAATAAATAAATAATATATATATATATATATATATATATATATTAGTATTTATTTATTTCCTAATTTATTTTAGGTAAGAGTTATCTAAAATAAATAGAAAATGATTCTAATTTAGAATTAGAATCAAAATAGAAAAAGAAGTTTACATTTACTAAAACTATTTTGATAAGTAGAGATGCATGAAACCTTAGAAAGGATGACTATAAATACATCTCATTCTATAGGGTTTATGTTTGAAGGTTAATCCACTTTTTATTCTCCTTCTTCCTACACTTCTTTTGTGAAAAGAAAAGACATAGAGAGAAAATGTGTTATAACACAACAAAGGTTCTAGCAAACCTACTTTACTTTGGATCATCTTGTTCATATGGATACCATAAAGGGTGTGATCTTTTAATGATGTCTTAATTCGATAAGAAGACACTAAAAGCTTGAGGTAAGGTGTCACTAAAGTGAACCCCCTCTCTTCCTTCCAACTATCTTGCCTTTAGATCATCTTGGTGAGTGTTTGGAAACCCTCTTAATTAATCTAGGTTAAATTACATGGATCTAGGTTATAGGTTTTGTGGTTAAAAGTTTTATTTTTTGTTGCATTATGTATTACAAAACCCAACATCTTCAATAAAAGAACCTTGGTAGTAAAGGAGTCAATGCATGTAGTATTTGATAAATCTAACCCACTTGATCTAAGAAAGGATATTTGTTATGTTGATGATGTTACAGATGAGTTTTGGGAGATGAACCTTTAAGAAAATGATGCTAGTAAGCCCTTGGAACTAGAAGCTCTAAAGGAGATACTCCTCAACTCACTTTAAGGATGAACTTTATAAAGATTGACAATTTAAGAAGGATCATCCTAAAGACCTTATCATTAGAGACACTTTAAAAGGGGTAACTACTAGATCTCATCTTAAATCATTGATAACTTAGCTTTATCTCTCAAATTAAACCCAAACATGTTGTTGATGCATAATATGATGAGTTTTAGGTGCCTGCTATACAAGAAGAGATTAATCAATTAAAAAAAATAAAGTTTGGAATTTAGTTCCTAGGCCTAAACATCATTGTATTATAAGCACAAAGTGGGTGTTTAGTGATGAGTGTGAGAAATGCATTATTTTGAGCACTCAATGTGTTATAATTAGTTGTCATTCTAGTTGCATTTGTAGTCTTTTATTGAATTTTTCTTTAGTTTAAGTGTTTGTGTTGCATGACTTAAGTTTGTGTTCATTTTAAGTATTTTATTTTACTTTTTGTTGTTTTATGCATGTAGGTGTTCAAAGAACAATAATGGAATGAGGCATAAGACTTCTAAAGGTTATAGAGGTGTCCATGGACCATTTAAGGCAAAGTTTAGCAAGTTTGAGGCTTAGAAGAGGTGCATAGCCATGTGCATGGTCGTGCCTGATTGAAAAATAGACACATAATCATGCGCACTCACATGTATGGCCATGCCTGGTTTAAGAAATCAAGTAAAGACTAGCACATGGTCGTGTGCATAAACATGCATGGCAGTGTGCCCTATTGAAAACAATTTAAATTTGAATATAACATGTTGATTTTAAGGGGTTTAATGGCAATTTTAAAAGGAAACAAATCAAAAGGTTGGAGGCTAGGGTTTTATGTGTGTGTAGCCACTAGAAACAAAACATTGGGGGATTATTTAATAATTCTTAGCTTTCTCTTTATCATGTTTTAAGAGATCAAAGATTAGTTCTTGTTCATGTTGGTTTTAGGATTGAGAAAAAAGGATTGAAGAACAATAGACCTTCCATTTCAGCTAATTAAGTGGAGAAAGGGGTTTTTCTAAATACTTGTTATTATTCATTTCTATTTTGATTATTGATGATGTTTATTTTCTTCTATTTTCTTATTTGTCTTTTATTATTAGCATGAGCAGCTAAGTTCCTTATTAAGTTCTTATTTCAATTCAACCTTGTAAATATTACAATTAAATCTAAGCTATTAATCTTGATTTTTTGGTTATTGTTGAACTTAATGTCATCATAAGATTGATAACCCTTTGGTTGAATTCACACAATGAAACTTGATTGAGAGATAGGTTGCATTAGAATTAAAAAATAACCTATTAGATGTTTTCTTAGTTGAGAGACATTAAAGAAACTAATATTGATTAAGGACTAAAGCTTAAAACTGAGTTAAGAAACATTTAATAAGTGAGAACTATAAATCTTGATGTTAAATTACTTTATGGGTTTATCTGAGAAGAAGGCCTTAGATTCATTAGATGCCCTCAAATTAAATCAAGATTAGAAATGGATTAGATGATAATTGATTGTAAGAACCAATTGAGTTAGTATTAAGAACCCTAATTTTTTAAATTGATTGTTAATTAATTCATATTTCTTTTATTTAGTTTAAATTAAATTCAAAATGCCATTTTTCATTGTTTAAATGAACAAGCACATTTAGTATTACAATACTCAATTTGCAATCTTTGTGGGATGATATTAATTTACTACTTATATGATTCTATGCACTTGTGGAAAATCACGTTAAGTTTTTGGCACCGTTGCCAAGGATTACCAATATTGGTAGTGTTGAGAATTTTGTATTGTTTGATTTAGACTTTCTTTTAGTAATTGGGTGTATGGTTTTTCAAGGATTTGAGAAGTGCATGCACATAACACGTGGTGCAAGCAGACAAGGACCCCAATTAATACCACTTGGTTTAGGGCTTGAGATGAAAGAGACCCGCCTCCAGTAGAACAAGTAGTGCAAAATAGGAAAAATGGCCAAAGAACTATAGGGGACTTTGTAATTCCCAATGCTCAAGGTGATTAACATTCAATTATGAGCCCTGGGGTTATAGCAAACACGTTTTAATTTAAACCCGCCATGATCCAGATGATTTAAAATTCATAGTTTAATGAACTGCCGCATAAGGATCTAATTGGTCACATGACCCAATTTTTAGAATATTGCTTAACCTTTAAGATTAATGAAGTAAAGCTTAAAGCAATTTAGTTGATTTTCTTTCCATTCTTATTTATGGATGGGGCCAAGAGGTGGTTCATAAGCTTACCACCTAACTCCATAAACACTTTGTACAACTTTCTTCAATAAGTACTTCCCACTAGCTAAGGTATTCAAAATTAGAAATGATATCAACTCTTTTTATCAAAGAGAGGACGAGAGCTTTTATAAGTGCTAGGATAGATTTAAGAATCTTTAGAGATAATGTCCACCATAGTTGATTCCTTTCTGGGATTTGGTGCAGTCTTTCTACAGAGGAGTCAATCTAATAAATAGAATGAATATAGATGCATTTGCTAAAGGAACCATCATGTTAAAGACACCTGAGGAGGCTTTGGAGCTTTTTGAAGAAATGGCTAACACCTAATGCCTCTAGTCTAATAATAGGGCTATTCTGAAGAGAGGGGGAGTAATTGAAGTTGAAAGTTTGACCATACTACATGCAAAGATGGATGCTCTATCTAAGAGGATGGATGGATAAGATGAGCATTAATGCAATTTCTAACTTGTCTTCTTCTTATAAATTATGTCAGGGTGGTCATCCAACTATTATGTGCTAGTTAATGCAAGGACTATCAATGGAGAATGTGAATTATGTAAACAACTTCAAAGGGTAGCAAAATCAAGTACATGGAAACACCTACAATCCTAGTTAGAGAAATCATCCTAATTTCTCCTAGAGCAATTAAGAAAACAACTAGTGGAGGTCAAAATAACTACCAAGATTTGGAGGGTAGAATGCACAACATCACCAACCTAATTTTTAGTATGAAAAAGATTCATTTTTAGGGATTTCTTTAAAGTGCAAGTTAAAGAAGTTCATGGATATGATGTCTACAAAAATGAGCCAACAAAATGAGGCTATAAAGAGGTTGGAGGGAAAATTTAAGCATATGTACTAAGATACTTAACTCATTTTCAAGAATTATTCTTCCTCTAACCATAATTTAGAGGTGCAAATCAGGCAATTGGAAAACTTCCTTTGAAAAGGAAACATCTAAGGAGTCTCACTATTCCATGTTCTGTTGGAAATTTAATTTTTCAATAGAACTTTATATGACTTAAGAGCTTTGATTATATTATGCCTAGAAGAAGTAAAATCCACAAATATCTAATTATAGCTTGGAGATAGGACAGTGAAAGAACTATAAGGCATAGTGGAAGATGTGCTAGAAAGGGCTAGGAAATTTATTTTTCTAGTTGATTATGTAGTCCTTGACTTTGAAGAGGATGAGGAAGTCCTATTAATCCATGGTGTGCCTTTTCTTTACACTACAAGAGCAATTATTGATGTTTATAATGGAACTCTCATATTGAGAGTAGGAGATGAAAGCAGTAAGTTCAATGTCCATTAAGGTATGAAATATCCCAATGATGAGGATTTTTGTATGAGATTTGATGATGTTGATGAATGTATCAATAAAGTCCAACGATGGAGGTTGGCAAAATCTATGGAAATTGAGAATATTACAATCCTCTTAAGATGAAGTACATCTTAAACACTAACCCTATATACCACACATAAAGTTACTAAACACTAAACCCACACCACTTTCAACCATTAAACCACCAAAACTATATTTGAAACCTTTACCCTAATATTTGGGGTACACCTTTCTAGGAGAAGATCAAACATTACTTGTGATATATCATCTAAACTCAATAAATTCCAAGAGGATTTGGTAATAGACATGCTAAAGAGGAGAATAAAATTAATTGGTTGGAAAATTTCTAACATGAGGCGTATAAGTCCCTTATATTACATGCATAAAATTTTAATGAAGGATGAACACAAGCCAACCATTGAAAGGTAGAGAAGGCTTAACCCCAACATACAAGAAGTGGTGAAGAAAGAACTAGTCAAGCTTCTTAATGTAGGGATCATTTACCTAATCTTAGATAGTTAATGGGTGAGCTCGATTCAGTGTGTACTAAAGAATGGTGGAATCACTATTGTGAAAATAAGGAAGGGAATTGATTCTTATACGATTTGTGAGTGGATGGAGAGTATGCATTGATTATAGAAAGTTGAATTCATCCACAAGAAAATACCACTTCCCATTACCTTCCATTAATCAAATGTCAGAGCAGATAATAGGACATGCTTTTTATTATTTTCTAGATGGGTACTCAGGTCATAATCAAATTACAATAGCTTTAGAAGATCAAGAGAAAAATATTTTTGCATGTCTATATGGCACATTCACATATAGGAGGATGCAATCTAGATTATGTAATGCTCCTACGATATTCTAAAGATGTATGATGGCCATTTTTGTAGATTTGGTAGAGAACATTATGGATGTTTTCATGGATGATTTTTTAGTCTATGGAAACTCATTTTAGGGATGTTTAAACAACTTGGATCAAGTTCTTACATGATGTGAAGAAACAAACTTGGTGCTAAATTGGGAAAAGTGTCATTTCATGGTAGATGAAGGAATTGTTCTAGGATAGAAGATTTCAACTCAAGGCATTGAAGTTGATAAGGCAAAGGTGAAGACAATTGAGAAGCTGCAATATCCCATAAATTTGAATGGAGTTAGAAGTTTTCTTGGACATACAGGCTTCTATAAGTGATTCATCAAGAATTTTTTAAAAATCTCTAAACCTCTATAAGTTACTTGAAAAGGATTCACCTTTTGATTTTACTGATGATTATAAATTGGCTTTTAACAGGTTAAAGGAAGCCCTTATCTTAGTTCCTATAGTGATGGCACCAGATTGGAGTCTACCATTTAAATTGATGTGTAATGCAAGTGATCATGCAATAGGAGTTGTACTGGGTCAACAAAAGGAGAACAAACTACATGTAATATACTATACAAGCCGAACATTAACTGATACTCTGCTGAATTATGCTACAATAAAGAAAGAGATGTTGCCAGTCATTTTTTTCTTTTAAGAAGTTTAGATCCTATCTCTTTGGCTCCAAGGTTGTTATATACATAAATCATATAGCATTAAAGTGCCTAATGAACAAGAAAGATTCCAAACCAAGGTTGATTAGATGGGTGTTGTTACTGTAAGAGTTTGAAAATATAGTAACTGATCATTGAGATTAAAGATAAGAAAGGGTTTGAAAATGTAGTAGCTGATTATTGAGATTAGAGTTTGAAAATGTGGTAGTTTATCATTGAGATTAGAGATAAGAAAGGATTTGAAAATGTAGTAGCTGATCATATTTTAAGGTTGGATGTTGAGCAAGAAGAAAAGGATAGTCAATAGTCTATCAAAGAACTATTTCTAAATGACATGTATTTAGCCATAGGGATTATGAATGCTCCTTGGTTTGCTGACATAGCAAATTTTTGGTCAAATGGAGAAATGCTAGAACAGTTCACTGTTTAATAAAAGAAGAAGCTAATTTGTGACTCCAAATTCTACATTTGGGATGAACCATTTTTATGAAAATTATACAATGATGGCATGGTGAGTAGATGTATAGAAAATGAAGAAGTTGGGTTAGTCTTACAATATTATCATGGAATGGTCAATGGTGGACATTTTAGACCATAGAGAACAGCTACTAAGGTTGCTTAAGTAGTGTTCTATTGGCCTACACTTTTTCAAGAGGCTAGAGAATTTATGATATGATATGATGCATGTCAAAGGAGTGGCAACATTTCAAAGAGGGATGAAATGCTTCAATTTAGAATTTTAGAGGATGAAATATTTAACGTATGGGCCATTTCCCTTGTTAGAAGGTAACAAGTACATAATTGTTTGTGTGGACTATGTGTCCAAATAGGCAGAGGCTCAAGCATGCTTAGTAAATTATGCAAGGGTTATTTACAACTTCCTAAATAAGTTGTTCTCTTAATTTAGTATGCCTAAAGTGATTATAAGTGATGGGGGAACACATTTTTGCAATAAAATATGGAAACCTTATTGGCTCATTATAGGGTGAAGCATAGAGTAGCTACACCTTTTCACCCTTAAACAAGTGGACAACATAAAGTGAGTAATAGGGAGTTAAAGAAAATCTTGGAAAGGATGATGAGCAAGTTAAGAAAAGAATGGGCAAGGATGCTTGGTGATGCTTTGATGGCATATAGGTAACCTACAAAACATCTATTAGGATATCTCCTTTTAGGTTGGTTTATGGCAAATCATGTCATCTTCAAGTTGAGCTTCAACATAAGGCTTATTAGGTAGTAAAATCCTTGAATTTTGATTTTAAGAGGGTAGCTAAATAGAGAATGCTACGATTGAGTGAACTTAAATAGATAGATAAGTTTCCTATAAGAATTCAAAGATTTAAAAGTAATGTAGAAAGAGATGGCAGAATGTAAAAATTAGAGTAAAGAAATTTAAGGAAGATAATCAAGTATTGCTTTTCAATTCTAGGCTCATATTGTTTCTTGGAAAGTTAAAAAGTAGATGGCTGGGAAAATTTATAATGACTTAATCATACCCTCATGAAGCCATGGAATTATGCAACACAAGAGGAGAAATATTCAAAGTTAATGGATAAAGATTGAAGTTGTACCACGGAGGCACATTGGAGAATTTCCATCAAAATGGTGGTCTAGCTCATGACCTTTAAAAAAGTGCTTTTTAGGGGCTCAACCAAGATTATTTTAATTTAGTTTTATTTTAATTAGTTCATTTATGTTTTTGCAAGCTTATTTTAGTTAGACTTTTGATTTTTGTTACTTTTATGATTTTAGGAAGTGAAGGAAAGGAGGAGCCCTAAAAAAGATTTTGTAAGTGAAAATTGTGTGGAGTGTTGTTAAATTTGTTGTACAAGTTATAAACAACAAGGTTTAGCACGCGCCTAACTTTTTAGCAATCGTGACATTGTTTGAGCTTAAGGATTTAGAGAACACACTAACCACTATCACAAAGACATGGCATGGAGATGAGGAGTTGCCACCTAGGGTAATAATTGGGACAAATCAAAAAATGGTGGTATTCGATTCTTTAAAAGAAAGCAAGCACCACAACCAGGAGATTTTGGGTGCGAATACTAACTTCTTTCAGTCTTGTGTTCATTTAGAATTACTTCATGAATTACTATCTTACTCTCTATTTACATGCAATTTCATATAAACTCTTATTAAAACAATCAACTCCAGCAAAACTAGTCATGAAATATATGAGTAAACAATGCATTCATCACAATCCTTAGGTTAGTCTAATCTACATTGATTTTATTTAAATGAGCTAAATCTACATATTTTAATTTTTAAATGAGCCTAAAGACTAATGGGCCTAATTTCAATTCAACTTTAATTAAGTAATCCTAAGTCTATTTATTTTAATTGTAAAAATGGGCCTAAATCTACAAATTATAAAGTATTTAAATTAATGGGCTTAGTTCTACATATTTTATTTCTAAAGTGATCTTAAATCTACAAATTATGGAAAATGCTTAAATTAAATGGGCTAAGTCTAAATCAATTAAATTAGGTGGGCTTATGTCTAATTTAACTAAATGAGTCTAAGTTACTTCTACCATAATTTCTAATTAATTATGGGTCTTAAGATGCATTTTAATTAATTAAACTTAAAAAACTTAACTTCATTTAAATGGGTTAAAGACTAACATGGTCTTAAGGCCCAAAACACATAAAAAAAAGAATAAATAAGCCCAAAACAAAAAGAAATATCAATAAATAAATAAATAAAAGATCATACAATTAATTTAACTTATTCTGAAAACCCTATTTTAATTAAAGTGACTCTAAACAAATAAAATAAAATAATCAACAAGCAACCTTAATTTTATCCACTTAAATCTAATTCAATTTTAATTAAACAACCTACTCATTTCTATAGCCATTAATTTTAATGAATTACCTAACTGAAACCCTAATTTACTAACTAAATAATTAAAAAAAAAAACACACAAGCACAGACACACAAAATTTCATTATTCCCATAATTGGGGTTATTATAAAAAACTATTGAAAATAATAAGAAAGCAAAAATTAATACAACCCCAAAATAAATAAAAAATTAAAATAATGATAAACAAACTAAATAAAAAAAACCCTAGAAATTATATTTAACTACAAGGTTCCATCCATGGCATTCCATGGACCTTTATGGATTTTATTCTTTGAGTAAACTCATTAAGTGATCCTCTCCATAATCACCAACACAAAAATAAACAATGGTTAGTGAATAAACAAAATAACAATAAAATTTAAGTAAAACTAAAATTTCATAGGAACAAAATAATAAAATAAAAATAATATAGAATAAATACAGAGAAGATGATTATGGATGCACTGTGGTTGGCTCCTCAGACTAAGATCAATCACCATTATTTTTAGTAGGCTTTTAAGAAACTTTTTATTCTTTTGTCCATGGTATCTTGTTCCTTACTTCAAAAATATTAATAAATCACAAAGAAAAAAAAATCTCCAGGAAAGAGTTAGCTCCAAAATTGAGGTCTAGGTAAAAAAGAGAGATCCCCTTTTCAAGGGCTTAAGCTCTCATTTTATAGGAAAAACCAAAAAACCCTAGGTCCTATATGTAATAAAAGTTCTAATTTTAAACGAATTTTATTTCCTAAAAGTTAAAAAAAATCCTAAAATAAATTTAAGAAAAATTTTAGCCAATCAAAATTTAGGAAAAACATTTGTATTTTCTGTAAAAATAAAAAATGGATGGAAAAGGCATAATTTCAACTAGAATTGTGTTATTCCAATTGAAATTACAGAATTATGATTGGAATTCTATAATTCTGATTTTTAAAATTTTAATTATAAAAAGACCCTTGAAAGAATTTAAATTTTTCAATTAGGTCTTAAAAAGTATTGCAATTAAGTCCTTAAAAAATCATTAAACTCTTTTTGAAAATGCATTCAGACTTTTGAGGTTTTACAATTCAATTGTTGAAAACCTACTTATAACATTTTCATTATTTTAGTCCTTTGTCGTATCTATATTTTATTATCCTGAAATTAGGTGTTTACACAAGTCATTTATGTGTTGCATTTTTTGCAAAATTTTGTGAATTATTATTTGTGAAAATTTTTCATGAAGAAAAAGTACTTGGATAGGTTGCATGGCCATGTGTATTTTACGCACAGCTGTGCACCTTGCATCATTATTTTTTGGTTGTGTAAGTCCAACAATTGTGTGCCCCAATGTGCACAATCATGCACATGCTGTTGAAATGTTGCTCAAATGATGCAAATTTAAATTTTAACTGGAGATTTTCCACTTTCCAACTTCCTCACTTCCTAAAAACCTAGGGTTCCTAACCTTGACCATGTTTCCTACTTCCCAAACCCTAAAACTCTCAAATGTTGACTACCTTTCCCAATTCTGACTACCCTACTTAATATGAACCCTAAAAGGGATCAAAAGTGCCTAAATGTTAAGAATTCAAGCTAATTAGTTTAATTTCCTATTTTGAAATTAATTAGCTTGATATGAATGAATTTTGGATTTATTCCTATTTTGGAGTTAATAAGGAAGATTCAAGAAGATTCTAGAAGATGTAAGAAGATTCAAGAATATTCCAAGTCAAAGTCAACAAGTCAAAGTCAAAGTCAAATAGTCAACAAGTCAAAGTCAAGGGTCAACGGTCAACATGTGACATGGCATGCTTCTATTCTTAGTTGTCATGAGTTGTCATTTTGCTTAGTTGTCATGAATTGTAATGAGTTGTCAATTTTGACTTTTCAAAGATGAGTTGTCATGAATTGTAATGAGTTGTCAATTTTGACTTTTCAAAGATGAGTTGTCATTAGTTGTCATGAGTTGTCCTATTTTAAAGGAAATCTCCTTAATTAAGGATTTTCCTATATAGGTATCTTTGGGAATAAGGAATAGAACCTTTTCCTTTAAGGATTAGGTTGTTTACATGCCTATATAAGGGCTAACACTATGACATACGAATTTAAGAAGCATTGAAATATTAAAAGTGAGGTTTTTCCTTGAACTATGTTCTTTTGAAACTTTGCAAGTTTACTTGAATTGTTTCACTTCTACCTTTCATTATAATTACTAGGTTGGATTAAACTTAGAATTATGTGATTGTTCATCTAATAATAGCTAAGTATCTTGCTTCAATTTAATAAGCAAGGGGTTTAGCTCCATCAACACAACTATCCTTGATGATCCTTGGGCTAATATTCAAAGTTGGATGCGCGTTCTATCTCTATTATAGGTAGGGTTCATATCACTACTTCTTTTATTTAAACACTGTCATAGCTCAAATTTAATTGTCCCAAAAAAGGTCCAGTGATGAAATAAACCTCCGAGATGACTAGAGTCTGCTCATTTGTAACACCTTTAAAGTGTGTGACCTTAAAAAACTAACTGACCCTACCAATGTGCAAAATTGATCATTGAGCCATTAAGTTATGCTTCGACCTTATACAATACAAATTATTAGAATGATGAGAAGCTTATTTTGAGAATTCCTTTCTTGGAACACTCAGCTTATTGGGTCGTTGTTCATTTTATTAAACTAAGACCTAACTTGGTGAAAAAAATGAAAATTGACTTTGATAAAACGGACTTCAGATTCATGACTGAACAGCTCTAAAACCTCTAAAAGTGGTCCTGGAATGGTCCAACACAACCCGAGGATCAGTGCGTGTCGCTTAGAAGTGCACACAAAGCCATAAACACCCTTAGGTGTCATGCGCTAAAATTGAGGCCAAATTTGACAAAATAGACTTTTGAATGCATCTGAAAGGTCAAAAAACCCTAGGAACTAGCTTTGGAAAAGCCCGTATAAGCCCCAATTGGAGTGCGTAACACATGAAAGAGTGCGTGAGTATGCGAGTCCTCGTGTAGCCATACGTCATCATCATGCACTTCACATGGCCACATGCTTTGCCTTAGGGACACATGTGTGACCATGCTTATACCCCCTATTCGATACATTCTTCACTATAAATAGACACCTCTATACCCCTTTTTTTGGGGGGAAGGGGGAGCAAGTGTAAACACACATACTCTCAAAAATTTGTCTAATAGAAGGCACTAGAAACCCCTTTCCAGATAGTTTTTATTCTTCCAATGCCTTTTTCTTAGGTGATTATATCTCTTTTCCACCAAACCAAGCCTTATCTTTATTAAAGCATGCTTCAAAGGTATACAAACTAGCATCATTCTATTGTCATTTTAAACCTCTTGATGAGCAAATGTTGATAATCCCTTGAAGTTAAAACTTCAAAACCCATATAAGCTTAGTCAAATATGAGGACCACATAATTATTTTGGCATGTTTATTTTATTGCATTGCATTTTATTTTACTGTCACTAGCATTTAGGAATATTTTTGTGCTAGTGTGATGAGACTGATAATTTTGCATGCTATATGAATACTCTTTGCTTTATTATGTTCATTTTATATAATCATTATGCATCCTTTAGTTCTAAAACATGAAATCACATTATAAATATCAATAATGTGAAAAGTTCATATCCCAAAATAGAGTCATCATGTTTCTGGTCCAGTGATCACATCATGCATCCCCTATATTATTATCATATATCATCACATCATAAATAATCACTGTGAGAATGCATGATCATCTATATTTTGCTTACCCTTTTGAGTGATCGAGTGTCCATTGCTTATCCCATTATTCATGTGATTAAGCAAGCTATGTGAATGGTCGTATTTACCTTGCAAATTCATCATATCTAAATTAAATTTACTTTTCTTCAATCTCTTTTTCCTTTTATATGATTTTATTAGGAAAATGATGTAATAGTAATATCTTAAGCTTTATTATCTTCCATTATTTGATGAATTGTAAGGATGATATACAAACTGTCATTATTGAAACTAAGGTCCTGTAGTATCTATACATCGAACATCGTATAATGAGAAACAGTAAAAAAAGTAGAAGCGATCTCCCGAACCCAGAAATCTTTGCTGGGGCAATACTTGCTGAGTGACTTAATGTTGTCCCTTTCTTTTCCCAATTTTCTAAAAATAAGTGGTGACTTTACAAAATAAAAAAACCATCTCATTCCTTCCGAGATCAATCATTTGACCTTATTCAATAAAGTTGCCATGTCCATTGGAAACAAAATGAAAGACCCTTATAGAACCAATTTACCTTAAAACTGAAAATAAGAAACAAGTCGCTCATAAACACCTATCATTCCTTCACTTCCTCACATTATCTCATTACTCGCTCATTCTTCATATCTTCTCTATTCACACTCTCTAAACTCTTCATCTCCTACATATCACCATGGAAAGCGAGCAAAGGAAGAAGAGCATTGTAAGGAAGAAATCTACTCCTCCTCCTAAAAGAATAAGACTTGGTGGAAGCTCTAACAATTCGAGTGGTGCTAATGAAGAAAGAATGGTAAAACCCTTCCCTAATCGAATCCAATTCAAACATGATGGTCATTCAAAGAAATTTAAGCAAATGATGAATAGGAAGATTGTCCTTAATAGGTATATTAGTGCCACTTCTTTAAATGAAATTGGGTTGCAAGATGAGGTTATATTGTATATTAATATGATGGGTTAGGATGAGTTTGTCATAATGCAAATTCCCACTTATTGTAGGCCTACTTATGAATTTCTCTCTTCATTTAGCTTTGATGAACAAACTCTTATTCTTAATTTTCAATTAAGAAATGAAGAACATAAGTTAGGATTATTTGAACTTAATGATATATTTTATTTACCTAAGAATCAAGATGCAAATGTTGAGTATGATACATATGAGTTCTGGAGAGAGATAACCAGGGAAATAGGGGTTTTTTATGAGGGTAGGTTGGTAAAAGAATCCTAAATGTGATTGTTTGCATTAAAATATTCGCATAGGCTCTTATTTCCAAGAAAATAAGAAGATTCCATGGTCACCACCATAGAGCTTAACATTTTGTATTGCAAGCTCAATGTTAGAAAACTTGATATATGTCATGCTCTAGCTAGAAAATTAAGGGATATGGCTATAAAAGTGATTTAAGCTATCAAAGTTAGGGGACTAGCAACCACCATAACTACTTACCTAGGCTTTGACATTGAAAACATGCCATTTGAGAAGGTCAACAGTTATCTCTTCATTGACACTAGCATGATGGAAGTTATGGGTTTAGTACATGTTAATCAAAGAGGAAGAGTATTCCTCAACCAACCCATACATCCAGAAGGACCATAAGAAGAGGAGGAAAATAAAAAAGATACCCTCAATGAGGTTATGGAAAAGTTGGATAACTTAGAGCTTCACGTTGTAGTGATTGACTCTAATGTTGATTAGTGAAATGCAAAAGTTGAAAGGATGGGCATTACTACACTTCAAATGAATCATACCATGAGTATGATAAATCACAATCTTCTTGCCTACTTCAATTCACAGAACTTTGCTCCACCCCCATATCCACCAATTCATGATGCACCCGAAGAGGAAGAAGAAGAATCCTCATTCGAGGATGAAAAAGAAGAGTGAAGACCTTGTTTCAAATTATTGTTTGGTTCTAGCTTGAACAATGTTTCTTTTAAGTTGTTTTTAATTTTTTTTTGTTTTATAGACCAATGTGTTATAAGTTTTTATTTTATAGACCAATGTGTTATAAGTTTATGTTTTTTTTTTATGTTTATTTGTGCTTTGTTTGAGTTGTTAAAATTTGTTTTATTTTTGTTTAAGTTGTTTAAGGATTTATATTTTGTTAATGTTGATTATTATGGTTTAATGTTTAATTTATCTATTATATTGATTTAATGATTCTATGATAATTGTTCTATACAAAGTGAGGGCAATCAAGTTCATATAAATTAAGTAATGCATCGTTGTAAGCTATTTTCATGAACTCAGGTAGCACAACCATACACACTTCATGCATAGTCGTTTGACATGGTGATCTTGAAAATAGCAACTAAAGGGCATATGGCCATGCATCCCAACACATATGGTCATGTGCCCTGAGGTTTATAGTAGCGCAAAATTTTTTTATTCCAATTTAATCATATACTCATGAAATAAGGACATTACATGTTTTATGTGTGGGGGAGGGATTACAATTTTTGAATTTTAAATTTTAAATTTTGTTTGTTAATTTTTTATTTGATTTGACTTTTTTATTTAGTTTCCTTATTAATTAGGGATTCTATAAGAGCTTAACTTCCTATTTGATTCCTAATTCTTATTTGATAAAGGAAACTTTGACTCAATAATTTTTATTTCCTTTTTCTATAAGAATTAAAATTTATTTCTTTTCCTTTTTAGTTTAGGAATAGAATTCTTTGTGTCCCATAACCTTTTTCTTATTTAAACCCTACTATTCTTTTCTTTTGTTTTGTGTTCTTATTATTTTCATTCTATCTTTTGCTATTTTATTTTTATAGAGATACTAACATTATCATTATGGCTAGAACAAAAGCCCTAGATTAAGGAAAGAAGCTTAGTAATGGCAAAGATAAGTTTAAAGATATAAGAATGATTATAAAGCTTTTTGCCATTTATTTTGAAGATAAAGGTAAGAGATTCTACTCCTTAGTCAAAAGAAATTTTAGTAAGTCAAAATATTTTGATGATGAGGTGCTTTTGAACATAGGGATTAAGGGAATAATAGATGTTTTTTTATTAGAAATTGGGGTGGTCCAAGTTGGCTGTAGCCTAACATGATGTGTTCTTTGAGCTAATAATAGAATTTTACACTACATTTAAGATTTTAGATGCAAATCAAGGGGTTTTTTTCATGTAGGTTATTTAGAAAAGAATACTATTTTAACTATAAAATAATGTATGATATCTTTGGCTTTTCTTAAAGGAGGTGTTTTTCAACCTCCATTGGATTATAATATGAGTCATTTTTAGCATGAAATCACTAGGGTTGATAGAGTTTGTGGAGGTCAAGTAATAACTTGTGGTTTGATTAAAGATCACTCATATTTAATTTTGCATAAGTTCATGTCACACATAATTTTTGGAAGAAAGGATAGCACTAGGTTTTCGCTGGATAAGTTATTTGTGTTGTGGTGCTTGAAAACAAAATAAAGGTGTGTAGTACATACTTTATTTTGTGTTCTATGTAGTGTGTTGTGCAGGCTAGGAAAGTAATGGTGTTAATGGGGCATATTGTCACTAGTTTTACTTTGTACTGTGCTCCCTATGAATTTGCTAAACATCAATTAGAGCCATTGGAATCTGAATCCCTTAATGAAGACTACTTTATTTGGGCTAAAATCATCACAGAATTTAATGAGATTCATGATGTCACTTTAAGGAGATGCTACTTGATATGTCAAATGGCAATGTAATATGGTGAATTCCTTTTGCATCCTAACACTATGGAGGAAGAAACTAATGGAAGTGAAAGCCAAGCAAGGAAGAGAAGGAACACTAAAGGATGGAGTGAAAGAATCATGGAGAAGATTAAAGAGCTTATGGACATCTCTTATAACTGGATTGGTAATATGATAATGGATTTATCTCTTGAGAAGGAGAAATATGAGAGGCATTGTGAAGTAAGGGCTGAAAGGGTTTAAGCTCAAATCTTTAATCTACTCCCTCAAACTAAAAGATTCAAGATGGTTAATAAGATGGCAAGAGAATCTATATTCATTTCATTCACTTCCCTACCAAGTGCGTCAAAATGAGGGAAGTACATTGTTCTTTAGTTTAGTTTAGTTTAGCTTTATTTTCTTTTCATTTTTATGTGTTTGTTTTTTTTAGAGTCATGCATGTTTAGTTTAATTTTTGTGTTGTTCATGCATTACTCTCATATTTGATTTTCTGCAACCTATTCATATATAGAGTTGTATTCATTAAGTTTAGTTTTCTTGAAGAAACATTTTAATCTTCCTTAATGATTTATTTAGACTTTTTAAATTAGGAGAATAATTTATGGTTAGGAATTTTTTAAATTTTAATGAAATCAACGCTTACTTTTCTATTGAACAAATGAATTTAGGTGCTTAATGCTTGAGAAAAATGCTTGTAAGTAGGAATTTGAATCTAACTTTAGAGTGGTTGAATTCTCATGTATTTTGGTATATAAAAAAATGAGATAGAGTGTACAATGCACTCATTAGGAGCTAAATTTGAAAAGAATATCTTTAAATGCTCCTTCTACTCTAATGCTTTTTTTAGAATAAGAATATCCAAAGGACTCTTTTCGAACCCTTTTTAGAGGTATCCACACTAAGTAGTGCAAGAAAGGTGGGGGATACTGAGATTAGGAAGACTTTGATTGAATAAAAGTTTTTAAAACCCTATATGTGCTGAATTTTTAACTTCCTAATTATTAGAATGATTTCTACTTACTTCCATTTTTCTTGAGTGTCAATTATTGCTTTCATGATTTCAATAGAAAAGTATGCTCTTCACATGATAATAATGCATTATTGACCTTTAATTACTATTTTAATTTTAAGTTTTTAAGTTTTTTATTAGAGAAAAATTGATGAGCATGATTCTTTAGGTGAATAAGGTGCATTCAAGTTTTGCTTGAGGATAAGCAAACATTCAAGTGTGGGCGAATTTTATGAGTGTGAGAAATGCATTATTTTGAGCACTTAATGTGTTAGAATTAGATGTCATTCTAGTTGCATTTGTAGTCATTTGTTGGGTTTTTCTTTAGTTTAAGTTTTTGTGTTGCATAACTTGAGTTTGTGTTCATTTTAAGTATTTTGGTTTACTTTTCAATTTCAAGTTTTTATGCATGTAGGTGTTCAAATAATAGTGATGGAATGAGGCATAACACTTATAAAGGTTGTGGAGGTGTCCAAGGAGCATTCAAGGCAAAGTATAGCAAGTTTGAGGGTTAAAAGAGGTGCATAGCCATTACATAATTACACATGGCCACGCCTGATTGAAGGATGGACACATAGCCATGTGCACCCATGTGCATGGCCATGCCTGGTTCAAGAAATCAAGTGAAGACTGGCACACGACATTGTGCCTAAACATGCATGGTCGTGTGCCTTGTTGACAACATTTGAAATTTGAATTTAAAATGCTGATTTTTGGGGATTTAATGGCAATTTTAAAAGGAAACAAATCAAAAGGTTGGAGGCTATGGTTTTATGTGTGTGTAGCCACTAGAAACAAAAATATTGGGGGATTATTCTACCATTGTTAGCTTTATTTTTATCATTTTTTGAGAGATCAAATACTAGTTCTTACTTATGTTGGTTTTGAGATTGAGAAATAAGGATTGAAGAATAATAGACCTTCCATTTCCATTGATTAAGCAAAGGGGAGGTTTTCCTAAATACTTGTTATTGTTTATTTTTATTTTGATTAACGATGATGTTTATTTTCTTATATTTTTCTTCTTTTTCTTTTATTATCAACATGAGTAGCTAAGTTCCTTGTTAGGGTTCTTATTTTAATTCAACCATGTAAATATTGTAATTAAATCTTAGCTAATAATCTTAATTCTTTGGTTGTTGTTGAACTTAATGTCATTGTAGGATTGATCACCCTTTGATTGAATTCATATAATGAAACTTAATTGAGAGATAGGTTGTATTGGAATCAAACAATAACCTATTAGATGTTTTCTTAGTTGAGAAACATTAAAGAAACTAATATTGATTAAGGGGTGAAGCTTAAAACTAAGCTAAGAAATATTTAGTAAGTGAGAACTATAAATCTTGATGTTAATTGCAGGTTTATCAGAGAGGATGGCCTAGGATTCCTCAATTTGAATCAAGATTAGAAATGGCTTAGATGATAATTGATCTTAAGAACCAATTGAATTGGTAACAATAATCTTAGTTTTTTAAATTGATTTTTAATTAATTTAGATTTCTTTTGTTTAGTTTAAATTAAATTCAAAACACCATTTCTCGTTGTTTAAATAAACAAGCATATTTAGTATTAAAATACTTGATTTGCAATCTCTGTGGGATGATATTAATTTACTACTTATATGATTCTATGCACTTGCAAAAGCTCATGTTATCTAGAAATAAGATGAATGAACAAGGCATCATAATTAAGAATAAAGCTAGGTTAGTAGCTAAAGGTTATAATTAAGAAGAAGGCATTGATTATAATGAAACCTTTGACCTCATTGCAAGGTTAGAAGCTATTAGGATGTTAATTACATTTACATCTTTTATGAATTTTAAATGAATATGAAGATTGCTTTCTTGAATGGTTTAATTCAAGAGGAGGTTTATGTTGAAAAATCATTGGGTTTTGAAAGTTTTGAATTTACTAATCATTTTTTTAAATTATTAAAGATTTGTATGGATTGAAACAAGCTCCTAGAGCTTAGTATGAAAGGTTGAATAGCTTTCTTTTAAAGAAAGGGTTCTCTAAAGGCAAAGTTGACACAATCTTATTCATAAATAAATCAAAATTTCATTTGTTGATTATACAAATATATATTGATGACATAATATTTGGTGCTCTAACCATTATTTATATGAGGATATTTCTAAGCTGATGTAAGGGGAATTTGAGATGAACTTGATGGAAGAACTGAAGTTCTTTCTTAGTCTCCAAATTAAGCAAGGAGAAGAAAGGATTGTCATCAACCAAGCTAAGTACATAAGAGACCTCCTCAAGAAGTTTGAAATGGATGGGACTAAAGTAGGAAAAACTCTAATGAGAATAATCACTAAGCTTGGCAAGGATGAAAATGGAAAGCTAGTTAATGAAAAGTGATTTAGAGCTCTGATAATGTCTCTTCTTTACCTTACCACAACTAGACTCAACATTATGTTTACTACATGTTTATGCACTAGATTTTAATCTTATCTTAGGGAATCACATTTAAATACTATTAAGATAACCTTTACATACCTCATAGGAACCATACATTTAGGACTTTGGTACCTTAAGAGTGAATCCTTTGAATTAATTAGCTTTCAAATACAAACTTTACCGGTATCTTAATAGAAAGAAAAAACACTTTAGGAACTTATCAATTTTTAGGACAATGCTTAGTTTCTTGTTTAACAAGAAATATTTTTTGGTTACCTTGTCCAAGGTCAAAGCTAAATATGTGGCTACTAGTTGTTATTGCTTATAAGTGTTATGGCAAAAATAAAAACTTAAGGACTTTAACATTGAAGTTGATTACATTCCAATTAAGTGTGACAACATAAGTGCTATGAACATTAGCAAGAATCCTATTTAACACTCTATAATGAAGCATATAGACATTAGACATCACTTTCTACATGATAATGCTCAATCAAGTTGCATTTCATTTAAGTTTGGTGACTCTAATTACCAATTATTGGACATCTTCACTAAACCCCTTAATAAGGATAGGCACAATTTTGTATAAATGAGCTTAGCATGCTTGATGGATCTAGTTTGAAATAATTGTCATTCTTGAATGATTATTTTTTATATGGCTTATTTGAATAATTATTTGTTTAAATGAATATTTATGTTTATATATTTTATTGATATTTGAGCATAATCATTAGTGAATCAATAAAATTATGTTATTTGATTTATTAATGAAATTGCAAATAAAAATATGTTCAAGACCATTTGTAGTATTTGCATGATTCAAATGAACTTTAACCTTTAGCTAAATTTATCAATTTTTACAAATTATTTTTTTTCTTTAAATTTTTTGGTATAATTGCACACTTTTTGAAAGTTTTCTTGGTCCAATTGCAAGCATTTTGAAAGTTCAGGGACCAAAATAAAATTTGGTCATGATCTTTAGTTAGAATGGTTCATATCGTGAAACCTATTCTAGTATAACATAGTAGAATTCATGATCACAATCATAGTCATGATCATTACCATGACTGTGCATATCACAATCATGATTGGTATATCACGACTGTGCGCACAGTCCTGGCAGACTTAGGAAACCAAATTTTTATCTTGTATGGGTGTGTCTTTTCAAATTAGGAACAATTTTTTAAGTGTTTTATATCTTATAAAATCTTTTACGACTTTTATTTACTCCTCTTTAAGTCTATATACAGACTATTCAAGCACACACACTTTAATTTTTCCTTATTCTTTATTTTTCTTTACTCTTTCTACTAATTTTCCTCTTTAAAATCTCTAAGCCTTTTTTTGTCTCTACATTCCCTACTTCTTCTTTTCACCATGTCACCAAAGAAAGCCATTAGACCTTCATCGTTCTCCAATGGTGAAATACCAAAAAGAAAAAAAACTAAATCTCATCCCTCATTCTCTTACAATCTAAATAAAATTAAGAAAAAACTTGCATCCTTCCAAAAGAGGAACATCATCTTTACTAGATTTTTATCCTCAAGCACTTTGGAGAAGATGGGTTGCCTCTAAGAAGTTCAACAACTTCTTCTTAAGGTAGAAGCTAAAGATTTTGTTTTCATTCCTCTTCCTACCTATCCCTCTTTGGTCATGGAGTTTCTTTTATCTTTCACCTTTAGAATAACTTCTTTTAATGACTAAAACCCTTATTATAACATAAGATTCAAACTTGGGGCTAGATTCATGATAGCCTTAGAATTTGATACCCTTTTTGGTTTTATAAAAAAAGGGCATGTTCAAACATTTTCAACTTAGTTTCCTCACTCTTTTTAGGTTAAACATTGTAAACCCCAAACCTTTACCTTCCCAGTCGGTCAAACCAAAGCCTCTTCTTTCCAATCTAAAGTACTTTGGTATATTCATAGATTTTTAACCTGTACTTTTAATGCTAAAGGGCAAAGTAATGAAGCCGTCTCTTTGGATGATATTTTCATTAATTATTACATGGAGAAAGATGACCTTATTGCTTTGGGAAGGTTCAATGGAGATTGTGGCTTGTAATTAGTGATAGTGTCTCTAGTTCAATTTGTATTAGAGGTATTGTCACCAAACTTGCCACTTTCTACAACATTAACCTCTCCAATCTAGAATCCATAGCCCCTATTTTGATTAATGATACTTTTATAAAAAACTCTAAACAATTTTTAAGTTTCCAAAATAAATAAGTATGGGAAGGTGATACTTGAATTCCATTCTAAATTATCTATAGTCGATCATTCTTGAGGGAACAACAATGAATAAAGATTAGTATGAGATTGACTAATAATTATGTTTTACTGATTATGTATATAAGATATTAAGTCAAACTTATAGGTAAATATTTGAGAAATGATGTACTGGATTGACCTACTGTGAGAATACTATATGGATAATTGTTATAAGTGATGCTTATCACAGTATTATTATTTCAGTCCTCAAACAAAAAATCACCATGGTTTTCTACATGATGAGTTCTATATTTTGACACATTCTTACATCAACTTTAATTGAATGGTAAAATGGGTTTTGATTGGATATAGAATGAGTTATGTGAGGAATATGAATGATTAAGATGAAATTTATCCCTTATTTATTCTAAAAAGATATATATGGTCCCCTTAATAAAGTTAGATTGAGAAATAATACATGGCTATACTAGAATGAGTTGATAAAGAGTTATCAGTATCAATCTACTTGGGATCAAAAAATGATATGATTGAATAATATAAGGATGACATGAACCATGCCTTATATTCAATTAAAATATCATATGACAAAAGCACTATAATACACACTGTACTTGTATTAGTTTTTGTTAGATTATCGACCTTTACACAACTTAGGTAATCATAATGTCTTGCTAGAGGCCACTTATGACTTGTGAGCTAAAATGAAATTTTAGGCCTATTGCTAATATTGTGTGAACTTATAAGGTCGCACAGTTAGAATGTGTACATAGTAGAGTTGCGTTAATTCACCCAATGATAATCTCTCTATAAGATTAGATATATAAATGAATATATATATAGTGTGTGTGTGTGTGTGTATTTATATTTTTTTTCCTTTTTTAAAGTGTTATCTTAAATGAAGTTGGAAGAAATTCTATTCTAGTTAATGTATGCTTCCTTATTTATTTAAAGTAAATAAACTAATAAATGATCTTATTCTTGGAATTAGAATCAAAATAGAAATAAAAGTTTAAACACACTAAAATTTTTTTGGCAAGTGAAACCCTAAAAGGGATGTTTATATATACATTTCATTCTCTAGTATTTTTTCTGATATTTTGTTCTCCATCTTCTTCCACTTCTTTTACGAAAACAAAAAATTAGAGAGAAAAAGTGAGACTTCAAAGGTGTTAGCACATCTACATTGTTTTAGACATATTGTTCATGTGAATACTAGTAAAGGATATGTCTTTATTAGCATTGTCTTAATCTGATAAATAGACATAAAAACCTCAAGGTAGGGTGTCACCAGTGTGAACCCCCTCTCATCCTTCTAACCTTATTGCCTTAAAATCATCTTAGAGAGTTTTTAGAATCACATTTAATCAATTTATTCAAATTACATGGATCCTATGAGAGTTTCATGATTAAAATTTTAATTTGCACTATGTGTATGCATCATGAAAACCCAAAAATGGAAAGGGTGATGAAATGGAAGAACTCCTAAGGCATATTTAGGAGTTTGAAGACTAAGAGGGTGATCACAATGCTCCTACATAAGAGCCATAAAAAGGAGACACTTCCACTTAAAGGAAGAGGGTAAGAATTGCAAGAACATCAAGAGGTGCTCAAGTGGTTAATGATGAACCTTAATGGGTTGGAAAATTTTTTAATAGAATGTCCTTGATAGAGTCCAATTTTAACCTTTGATTTGATAGGGTGGATGAGCACATTGCACATCTTTAATATGATGTGCACTATCTCTATGAATGATAAGGCTATGAATCCCAATATGCACCATTTGCTCATCTTCATTATCCTCCCCAAGAGGGAGATGAATCTTATTCTTTTTTATTTATATCTTAGGTCTTTTGTATTTTCATTTTTTATGTTTTAATGTTTTCACATTTTTTATTTTTCATGTAATGTGTCATGGACCATATCTTTCATTAATGAAATTATAATTATTTATATACTTATCTTTTTGTTCTCTACATAATTTTCCCTTCCCTTTTTGCCTTTTGACAAAAGGGGAAGAAATATGTTTGGCTATTTGAGCCTTTATTTGAGTATATATTATAATATACCTAAAGGGTGAACTAAAGGGTGAACAAGACTTTTAACAAATTAAAAGTAATTAAAGAAAAATTAAGAAAGGATTAACAAGAAAGTAGATGGAACACATGTATTTAAGGAGTTCAGTTTATCAATAAACCTATATCCCAATCTAACTCTCCTAAGTTAGGATTTTGAAACACCACAATCTACACACTTAGATTGATTTTACAAGCTTAAGTTTTGGGCTCAACTCTAACCTTACAATCAATAGTTTTAGAGTTTAACTCTAAACCAATTCCCAAGTGTTTTTAATAAGAGAACACTTAAACCTTTCACACTAGAATAAGACCTCACTTCCCTTTTCTAAAACCCTAGAAAATAAAGAAGAGTCTCTATTCTATCACATACCTAACTCTCAAAAAAGCTAAATGAATACAAAAAGATTATATGAGAATTAGAATGCTAAATAAATCCTTAAGAGAGAATTTTCAACAACCAAAGTGTGTAACTTGTAAATAAGTCTCCAAAGCTTATTTTTATAGTTGAGAATCAAAATTATGGCTATTGGAGCCATTAATATTGTCCCTAATCTTTTCCAAGTTTTATTTAATGTAAAATAGCTATTTGTAGGAGAAGAGCTACTTAAGGTCGTGAGCGCATACTCACGATCATGAGTGTTGAAAATATAACCATTGGATTGGCAGGTGACCATTGTAACTAGGAATGAGTCTGGGTCATGAGTTGCTCATGACCATAAGAGAAGGTTTTAAGGGGCCCAGGCTCTTTTGGCTTTTTGAAGCTCCTTCAGCTCACGGCCTGGATGACTTGTCAAGAGTTAGTCACAGCCTGAACAAGGCTCCTCACGATCATGAGGGGCTCAAGCCTCTTTTCACTTTAACACCCCTTTATGTCCTTCACCTTATTAGCAAGGCTCCATATCATGAGCCTTGCTTATAATGGATGCTTTAAGCTTGTTTTGAATATGCTTTTCTTCTTGCATTGTCCCAATTGAGCCTTGAACTTAAAGGAGTTTATTCTTAACATTTTGATGAGTCAAAAGTCTTGAACCACTTCACTTTGATTCTTTATATATAATTGAATCTAAAACACACTTAAAATTGAGTATTAGATTATTCAAATTATTTTTTAAAGTTAAAAATTTAGAGATTCAACAAGCCTAAGGTTAATAATCTCCCCCTTTTTTACTTTGACAAATAATTTTAGTGTGTGTGTTGTGTATAATTAAGTGAACTGTATAGAGTGTGCATTGCTCCCCCTTTAATTCAGGCATTGGATTAAAAAGATAATAAGATATAGTTCCCCCTTTGTGTGTGCATAATGATTTGTGTTTGCTTGTGAATTTAGCATAACATGATCTCAAAGAGTTATTGTCAAGTATTCATAACACACACACATATGTCTCCCCCTTTGGCAAAGATAAAAAAGAATAAAATGATAAAAAAAAAAGAGGTGAAGCCAAAAAGAATAAAACTAATAATAAAAAAGGAACTTCATTAATTATAGAAAGGAAACATGCAGTCTAATATGAAAATAAAAAAATAAGAAACATCAAAACATAAGACAAAGGTCTTAAACATAAGCATAAATAAAAAGCACAAACTAAACAAATACTAAACATAAACAAAATAGAAACTATACATAAACTAGATATAAACTAAATATAAAGAAAAATACAAAGAGCATTTAAGAGCTTGGATTAACATCTTGGTCATTTCCTTGAGTTGCTTTATAAGGATGGGATTGAGTAGCTTGAGGAGAAGGCCAAGTGCATTGCAAGTGATGGTAAACATAGAGGTGTTGAATATCATACTCCACATGATCCATCCTTTGATCAAAATGATCAAGTCTAGATTCAACTTGATTAAAACGATTGTTAAAGTTAGACTGAATAATGGAGAGGCAATCAAAGAATCCACAAACTCAAGCGAGTTCATCATCCATGCTTTGTTAAGTAAAGGGTCCTCTTTCTCTCTTTCTTTAAGACATAGAAGAGAGTAGAGGTTGTGTAGGTTAAGCCTTTTATTCTTCCTCAATACTAACCCCTTCAAGGCCTAAATTGCCAATATTCTCAATATCCTCTAAATCTTAAGCAAGTTCTTCATCTACTTCCTCTTCCTCATTCTTCCACATCCATTAGTTGTCTACCTTTTTGAATTGGTTGTAATTTTTGATAGATTTTTCATCAAGAAGAGAGTAGTAAATGGATCCAATATGATCATAGGTAATTTAGAAGTGCTGGGCAATTTTAGTCACTATCCTCCTAATGCAAATAACACCACTCACACCATCACTTACTAACCAAAGCCTCAATTATAACCATATTCCTAAAGTAACACTAATGTTGTCTTAGATGCAATGAAGGAGAAAAACGTCATCAAAGGAGATTGCCTCATTACTTAAACCTCTAGCATGGCAAGAATAAGTAATCAAATGATGAATGTACTAAAGGCTCTTAGAGGAGAGTGAGGATGATTTAGAATGACCCATAATGAAGGGTTCAACATTTGGTTTGACATTGCTTACCCAAAATGAGTGAGGAGACCAAAAAGTTTTAGAGGATTCAAGGACTTCATACTTGAATCCAAAGAGGTTATCAAAATCTTCTTTGGTTAGAAAATAATCCCTTCCCCCTAATTTGAAATGCATACTATACCAAGGGTTTTATTCATTCACATTTTGAGATTGAAGGCAAAAGGAAAATAAGAACTCAACAATAAGAAAAGGAATAATTATGAAAGGAGAGAAGGCAAGAGTAAACATACCAATTTGTTCAACCAAGGTTTTCACTTGATCATAACAACCAAGTGAATCCAAGGCTACCTTGGACATGTACCTAGAGGGAATAATTTTCCTCTTTGAGAATTGAGATGCTCTTTGCTTGATTTTGGTGTTGGTGTAGGAAAGGGAAGGATTTTTCTTTGGTTGCTCCTTTATAGCCCTCCTTACTTATGAAGATTAAGAGGAAGAGGGAACTTATTTTTGAGATGTCTTCTTCTTTAGTGCTATGGTGAGAGTGAATGGGGAAAAAATGCAAAGAGCTGAAGATGGTAATAAAGAAGAGAAGAGAGACCATAGTTAAGGAATAGGAGAAAATTTAGGAGTGATGAAGAGGGAATGAAGGGGTGTTTATATAGAGGTAAATGAATGAATTTTGGTCATAAATTAAGGCAAAAGGAGATTAAAGGCTGTAGGTAGCCATTTTGGAATGAAATATAGGATTGAGAGTTACAATTCTAATGGAATAGTGACTCCTCACTATTAGGACACTCTTTATGGTTAGGTCATGACCGTGAGTGTCACCAATAAGGGGCATTGATAACTGAAAAGACACGAGCCACAAATAATTGCAGCTTTTGCAACCACTCATAACCAAAATGCTAGACAACCCCTAAACTTGTGAAATTTTTTAATTATATTAAAAAAGCATTGTAATTTAGTCCTTGCAAACCAAATTGGCACCAAATTTGAATGCATTGAAATGCAAACTGAATTCATCCAACACCAAAGTTATATTCATGTATATTTAAGCATGAAAAAAGGAATTTTGATCAAAATTTTATTTTGTTAATTTAAAAAAATTAATTTATTGAATTAACTCCAATAATTAATAATTAATTAACAAAAAGAGAATTTAAGAGAAATGCTCATGGACAAGGAATAAGATTCCAAAAGTCAAACTTGTGGCAATATATGAATAAGCAATAACCAAATATCAATGCGAAGTAAGTAATAGCTTTAAAAATAAAACAAATACCTAAATACATGTTTTCAGATTCATATGAGGTCAAGAATAATAGTTCTATTTCATGAAAGGCATGACATATTTTGCACCATATGTAAGCATTGATTACAACAAACATGTAAAATATTTTTAAAAAGAGATCAATAACATAAAATAAAAATCTTATAAATGTGGGACATTTAGCAAACAATGTATATACATCAATGAAAGCTAGAACCATTTATCATTCAAAGTTCATGCTTAATGAAATTTAATATTTCCTCATTAAGAGTTATGGTGAAAATATCCGCAAGTTGATTATTTGTATCAATAAACTCAAGCAACATGTCTCCACATTGCAAAAGATCTCTAAGGAAATGATGTCTAATATCTATATGATTAGTTCTTATATGTTGAATAGGATTTCTACTAAGGTTTATAACACTTGTATTGTCACATTTGATTGTAATGTGATCAACATTAATGTCATAGTCCATTAGTTGTTGCTTTTGCTACAACAACTAGCCGCCATATATTTGACTACCATGCTAGATAAGGCAACCGAGACTTACATTTTACTAAACTAAGAAACTAAATAATTTCCTAAAAATTGGCAAGTTCTGGAAGTGCTCTTCCTTTGGAAAAATTGGCATATGAATAACTAACTAATTCAAAAGTTGAACTCCTAGGATACCAAAGTCCTAAATGCATAGTTCCACTAGAATAATTGAAAATTCTCTTATTGGCATTCAAAAGTGACTCCCTAGGGCATGATTGAAAATTTACATACAAACAAGTAGCAAACATTATGTATGGTTTACTAGTAGTTAAATAAAGAAGGGTGAGTTTAGTAGTGGTGCTCATAGGAGTCGTACTTGTCTTAGCTCCTTCTATGCCAAACTTCTTAAGAATGTCTCTTGTGTATTTGGTTTGGTTGATGAAAATCTCATCCTTGCATTGCTTGATTTGAAGTCCAAGGAAGAACTTGAGCTCACCCATCATTCTCATTTTAAATTCTCCTTGCATTAGCTTAAAAAATTCCTCACATAAGCAATTATTAATAGCATAAAAAATAATGTTGTTAGCATATATTTGAAAAATAAGTAAATCATGTTTATGAATAAAGAATTATTTCTCTAAAAAAAAGTTGGTCAGTCTTTCATACTAAGCTCTAAGAGCTTGCTTCATTCCATACAATGCTTTAAAGAGTTTAAATACATGATTAGGAAAGTCAAAACTTTCAAAACCCAAAGGTTGTTCAACATGAACCTCTTCTTCAATGAAACCATTTAAAAATGCACTTTTGACATCCATTTTAAAAAGTTTAAAATCCATGTAAGATGCAAATGCAAGTAACATTCTAATATTCTTTAACCTTGCAACTTGGGCAAATGTTTCATTATAATTAATGCCTTCCTTCTAATTATAACCTTTAGCTACTAGTCTAGCTTTATTCCTAGTTATGACACCTTACTCATTCATCTTATTTCTAAAGACCCATTTGGTGTCAATAATAGGATGATGTTTAGGCCTAATCCTAACACAAATATGATAATACCTACTCTTCAAATCTAGTTTAGTGAATACAGTAGAACCATTAATCTAGTAAAGAAAATCATTTAATCGAGGAATGGAAAAATTTGTACCTAACCATTATTTTATTGATAGCTATGTTGTCCATACACATGTAATAAGAACCATCCTTCTTTAATGTTAAAAGGGTAGGCACTTCATAAGGATTCATGCTCTCTCTTATATGGCCCTTAACTAACACCTCTTCAACTTGCCTGTATAACTCCTCATTCTTATATGGACTCATCTTGTAATATGATTTGTTTGGCAATGCTACTTCTAGCACTAAATCAATGGCATATTGAATGCCACATAATAGAGACAAACCATCTAGTAGCTCATCAAGAAATAAATCACTTAATTCTATAATTAGTGGAGTTATTACTTCTGGAACATAATTAGATTCAACCACCTCCTTTCCCATCAACATATACCCTATTTCTAACTCTTGCAACTCCTCATCAAATTGAGCTAAAGATAACAGGCAGTAACATCACTTGTAGGTTTAGGTTTCTCCACTACCTGCCTACTAAGTAATAATATAATTTTAATTCCATCAAACATAAAATTGTAAGTATTATTTCGCCCATCATGAGTTACAGCTCTATCATACTGCAAAGCCTACTTAATAGCAAATAAAATGCATCCATAGCAACTACATCACACCAAACAACATCTTTATATTTTATACGAATTAAAAATGAAACCAACACCCATTTAAACATTGCTACTTCACCACCCTTTTTAAGTCAAGCCAATTTATAAGGTTTAGGATGCTTTTTAGTCTAGATATTTAATTTTTGGATAGCCTCAAAAAATACTATAATATTTTCATAGCTCTCACTGTTAATTGAAAAATGACATACCTTGTCCTTAATGGTATAAATAGACTGAAAATATTACTCTACAGCTAATCAACCTCCTCTACACCTCTCTGTATCAAACAGAAATGTTGAACCACCAATGTAGTCCTTACATCTCCCTTTAACTGCACTTTATTAACTGCTTTTTCATCATACACTGGTTCTCCTTTGATTTCTAATCCATTTTCATCATAATCATATGTTTCAATAAACAAAGCCAAATAAATTAGGGATGATTATTGAATTTCCATTTAGTTTGTTAATGCCCAAAAAAAATCTTCTACTAATTTGTTTAGTCAAAGAATACTCAGAATAACAGGCATTAAAATTCATTAATTCTCAAAGAATACCCAAAAATTGAAATCTCTATTAAAATTGATAAAAAAAACTATTAAACATCCTAAAACATGACAAATAAATATTATTCAATCGAAAACCCTAAAATAAAATGCAAAAAGACAAAAAAAAAACTTGAACATAAACTTTAAAGCTAAATTTAAGGCCTTAAATGATTTAATTTAGGCTTGAAACGTGGTTTATTATGGGTAATCCTTATAATAAATATAGGTCTTTAAATCAGCTTCATTTTGATATATTATGAGCTTCATGACTCAACTGGAGCTGAAAGTTAAAGCATGTTGAAGTACCATTGTGCACTTTCTTTTATCAAATTCGCCATAAAAATCTAAGGCCCTTTGCTCTGCATCAAATAGCCAAAGTAAAAAAAATTCAAAGAATAGGCTATTTTCTTTGAATATTCAAAATGATGTTGCAAAGTGTTTGAAAACTTATTACAAAAATGCATCTTGGTTATGACATCTTTGATTTGGGCACCTCAACTTTGGAAACTTAAAACTATTATTGAAAAAGAGAATGGTGAGAGGACTACCTTGCATCATCCATCTACATCAATTTTGTGAAGGGAGTTTACTTGGAAAGAAGTTCAGAAATAACTTTCCTAAGAATCATATTCAAAAGCTAAGAAGCCATTAGAGCTCATTCATACTGATATGTGTGGGCCAATTACTCCAAGCTCTCTTAGTAAAAATAACTATTTCTTTCTTTTTATCGATGAGTTTTTAAGAAAAACTTGGGTATATTTCTTAAAGTAAAAATTAGAGGTCTTTAAAGTATTCAGGACATTTAAAACTGATGTGGAGAATAAGAGTGGTCGGAAGATTAAAATAATGAGATCAAATTGAGGAGGATAATTCACTTCAAATGAATTCTAAGAGTTTTATGAAATAAATGGAATTCAAAATTTTCTCACTATTATGAGATCTCTATAATAAAATGGCATTACAGAAAGAAAATCGAACCATCCTTGATATGGTATAAATCATGCTCAAAAGCAAACATTTGTATGAAGAATTTTGGGTTGAAACAGTGGCTACAACAGTCTACTTGTCCAACCGATCTCCAATAAGAAGTGTTTGGGGAAAGACACCACAAGAAGCCTAGAATAGAAGAAAGCCTAAATTTCTCACCTTAGAGTATTTCGAAGTGTAGCCCATGTTTACATACCAGATGAAAGAAGAACTAAACTTAATGATAAAAGTGAAAGATACATCTTTATTGGTTATTCTACTCATTCAAAAGGGTACAAACTATATAATCCAAATAACAAGAAGTTTGTTATCAGCTGAAATGTGATGTTTGTTAAAGAAGGTGAATGGGAGTTTAACTCTTCCACAGATAAATTCAACTTCTTTCCTCAGTTTGATGAAACAGAGCAAACACCAATAGAGCAACTAGGTGAACCTCAACAAGAGCACACTACACCACCTGCTTCACCAATGTGAAGTAATAAAGGAAATTCATCGCCATCTTTCCTTTCTAAAGGAAATAAAGAATGCACAAGTATTCAAGATCTTTATAAGTTGACTAATCAACTTAAGAATCTCACTCTTTTTTACCTTTTTGCTAATTATGAACTTCTAAGAAGTTGCATGAGATGAAAAATGGAGAAATGCAATGGATGATGAAATCAAAGCTATTAAAAAGAATGACACATAGGAATTCACTACTCTTCCCAAAGAACATAAGTTAATTGGTGTCAAATGGGTTTACAAAATAAAAAAGAATGTCAAATGAGAGGTCAAAAAGCATAAAGCAAGGCTAGTTGCCAAAGGTTACAGTAAAAAAGCTGGAATTAACTATGATGAGGTATTTGCTCCTATTGCAAGCTTAAATACTGTTAAACTGATTATTTCTTTAGCAGCTCAAAATAGGTGGAAGATTCACCATATGGATATAAAGTCTACATTTCCAAATTGAGTCCTTAAAGAAGAAGTCTACATTTAACAACTAATGGGTTATACTATGAAAGGACATGAAAATAGTGTCATAAAATTGAAGAAGGCCATTTATGGATTGAAGAAAGTTCCCAAAGCATTGAATAGCATAATTGCCAAATATTTTCAATATAGTGGCTTCATCAAATGTCCATATGAACATGCCTTTTATTTCAAAATCAAAGATAGAGATGTCTTTATCATGTGCCTATATGTTGATGATTTGATTTTCACTATGTTCAAAGATTTCAAAAAAGAAATGACAATGGAGTTCAAGATGATAGACATTGAGTTTATGGCGTATTATCTTGGCATTGAAAAGTTAAACAACATGAGGATGAAATTTTCATCTCATAAGAAGGCTATACAAAGGAAATTCTCAAGAAGTTCAAGATCGAGAACTACAAACCGATAAGCATGCCAGTGGAATATGGAGTTAAATTATCCAAGCATGAAGAAGGAGAAAGTATGGATCCAATATACTATAAAATTTTAGTTAGAAGTTTATGCTATCTAACTTACAAAAGGCCTAATACTCTAGATACGGTTGGATTGGTGAGCCTTTACTTGGAATTTCTAATAACCACTCATCTTAAAGTTGCAAAGAGAATCCTTTACTACCTCAAAGATACAATCAACTTTGGGTTATTCTATTCCACTTCTAATTATTACAAGCTTGTTGGATACAGTGATAGTGATTGGAGTGGAGATTTAAATGATAGAAAAAGCACTATAGGATTTGTATTCTTGATGGGAAATACTGCTTTCACATGGATGTCAAAGAAGCAACCAATTGTCACTTTGTCAACATATGAAGCTAAGTATGTAGCTGCTACTTCATGTGTTTGTCATGAAATTTGGCTGAGAAATTTATTAAAAGAGCTAGGCTTGAAACAAGAAGAACCAATAGAGATTTGCATTGACAACAAGTCAACAATAGCTTTAGCTAAAAATACAATGTATCATGATCGAATCAAACACATCGATACTTGATACCATTACATAAGAGAATGTGTTACAAAGCAAAATGTGAAACTGAAATATGTGAGTCTCAATATCAAATTGCAAATATATTCACTAAGCCACTAAAGACTGAAGATTTTGTGAGGTTGAGAATTTTGTTTGGTCTTATAAAACAAGTTTAATGGGGGGTATTGAATAACTAAACTTATTTTGTTGTGACGTATATGTGGTCTTAATCAAAAGAAGAAAAGTTGCGGCTAAAATTAAAAGAAAGGAATAGAAGAAAAGTTGCGACTAAGATTAAAAGAAATGAATGATGATAAGTGTTGGTGTGAAGTTGGTTTTCCACGTGTATGGTTTATTATGGTGTTAGGTTTAATATGTGTGATTTTAAATATTTTAATTATGAATATATTGAATGGTTTATATTAATTTGGGGTTTGTATAAATACCTTATCTTCCCTGCATTGTAATTATTAAGCAAAAACAATTCAAAATAAAAACTTGAGTTATAAGAGTTGCAGAAACATTTTTTGGTTCTTGAGTGTTTGATATTTTTTTTTTTATCATGGTTTTATTCAACACTCTACCCATTTTACAATTTCAAACAGCAAAACCAAATTTTTTAATTTTTTAAACAAATCGCTCACAATTTTTTAATTAATTTAAAAAATTATTAAAAAATGATAAATTATTTTAATTTTTAATTAAAATGATAAAAATGCCAGAGTTGGTGAAGAAAGGCTTGAGGTAAAAATTGTTCTATATGAAACACACATGGATATCATGTCAACAGAGGCATAAGCATATTGCTGCGTTAATCAGCATTTACTTATTACACATTGGTTTTATGTTCAGGGCGGTGAGTGTACTCAAAATCTATATGCACAAATGCACGCTCAACTTCTGGGAGTTGTTCAAGCTTCTCCTGAAGAGTCTCACCAATGTTATGAGCTTGGTTTAAAAACATGTCTTCTGGCAACACTATGTCAACCTCCACAAAGTAATGCGATCCAAAAGTGTAAGCCCTGACTGTATCAATTTGTTTAATCTCTTCGTGATGATTCCATATCAGGTAAGTTAACTTTGCTAGAAACTCAGGTGGTGCTGTTCTTCCAATTAGCGATCTTACATTCTCTATAACTGTCCTCGCCCAAGTGCTAATTGTGTATACTGCTATCTGCATCGAATCACATATACACATATTAGCTACAAAACTAATTACTAGCTCCACATAATATATAGTGGATCAATTAACTATGTCAACTCACTACTATAGCACCCGTAGGATCAATCCACCAGTAGTATCGGACGGCTAGAAGTGCAGTCACTAGACCCACAGAATTTGTGATAACGTCAAAGAAATGATCTTGCGCATACGTTCTCACTATTTCATTCTTGAATCTCCGGCAATACATCATTAGCATAAACTTTACCATGGTCACAGACACCATTATACCAATCACCCATTTCTCCTCTTCCTTATCCATTTCTGGTCCAACCTGTATTCATATATATTCATGAATCCAATAAGTTGATTTACTTATTTAACGTTGATGATTACATTACTTTGATTCGAAAAACCACGATACAGAAAGACATGAATACCTTCGAAATAAGCTGCCGACCAGACTCCAGCAGTATCTGTAAACCAAGAGTTGCCATGGCAGAAGCAAAAACAATGATACCCTGGAAAATATCTCCGAGTATTAAGCATTAGCATGAGTAATTAATTAAGGAACTAGTAAGTGTGAATGACTGTACCACTGGTTGCATCCGCTTCTTTCCAATGGGATAATGATAGTGATTTGGCTTTTTCATGGCATTGGAAGTGAACCATAAAATAAAACCTGACAGGAGATCCAATAGGGAGTCCAGAGTTGAAGCTATTACTGCTAATGACTTGCTCTCAACAGAAGCAAAAACCTTTGCTGCAAAAAGCACCAGATTTGCTCCATTTGAAATATTCACTGCCATCCTCTCACTCTTGGCCATCTGCTTCATTTCATCCTGTGAAAAGAAGGAAATTACAAATTTACATCTCGAAAGGCTGCATAACCAGCTCTTCAAACATGAATTAAATTAAACCAGAGAGCAACTAACTTCCGTTGCAGTTCCTGGGAAACATCCGGATTCAGTCATGGTTTCCATCTCATTATAGCCTTCAAGAAGCCTTTCTTGTCTCTTGTAGTATTCTGAAACCCCGCATTTCTTTCCTGAGTCAATCATTACAAAAATCAAATTATGTCAGCGATCCGTACCATGGAACTTAGAGGCGATCCGTTTTCCTGTACAGGCTGCTCTTAATCGAATGATCCAAGGGCCATGTCAACAAGTGGATACTTTAATTTAGAACAGGGATGCGTACCTTTGTTTTTTTTTTTTAAATTCAATTTTTTTATTTTAGAATCTAAAACTTAAATCATATATGAGTTAATCGTCGTGTAAAAATTTAAACATATATAATTTGTAAAATTTCTTTTCTTTTAAAGTTTAAATTTTAAGTTGCACAATAATAAACTTATCATGTAAATATTTAAATATTTATAGTCTGTAAAAAGAATTTAGAATATAAAATCTAATTTGTATACAAATAAAGCCGACATACAAAAATTTAAATACTTATAATTTATAAAATATTTTTTAATAATCTAATAAAAAAAATTAAACTTAGAAACAAAAAAAATAATTGTGTTGCTAGCAGCCATCCACTGCGAGGTTGCCCATTACCCTTTAATTTATGTTTTACTAGTGTTATTTTGCGGCCACAACACGAGCAGTACTATCATGTATCGTAATTTTATTAAATTGTTTTCCCTTTTCTGTTAATTGCCCTATGTATTTGGAGGCAACCAAGTAATTTTAAAAAATATATTTTTCGTGTAGCAGGTTATGACTATCCCCCGGCAGACTTTTTATTTTTTGGGCAGTAGTATGATGATAAGTTTACACTACCTCAAATATACCTTTGGCAAGTTTTAAATCATACTTCCGAATCCAGCCTGTGCATTTTAGGGAAATGTCTATTGACCTTTTTTTTTTCTTTTTTCTTTGGCGTCTCATGTCACTTAGGCACGCAGATGCTCTTTGTGCCTAGACTTCGAAACCCTTTTGCGTCTTAATACGCTAAGGCTCGAGAAAATCCTCCTTAAAAACCAACGGACATTACTTTGGTAAATTATGTTTATTTCTATTCATACTTTAAGCAATACTCTGCGAAAATTAGGAAGTAACGCGCCACGACAATTATGACCAACACTACAACTCATTATATTATTATCCTAACATAACTCAAAACAATAGCCTCAAAAGACTTTTATTCATTTCAAAACTAACTTTGCAAGGAACAGATGTAAATATGAAAATATAATTCCAAATTTGTTCATCAATAGCAAAGAAATTTAATGAAAATATAAAAATATGCAGGCTGAGAAATCAATAAAGAAGGAAAATAAAATTATAAAGAGTTAGTGTCTTGTGAGTAAAATCCATCAAGCATATTCATAAACAAGAACCAAACATTAACTTTGTTTATTATTATCTCTTTAGCTTTGTCATTCATTATTAATTAATGAAAAGTATTGTTCGCTTCGAAATGGATTCTTAACCAACACATCACTATCGACAGAACCAAATAAAAAATTATTCTTTATGATAAATTTCGTGATTAGAAGAAAAAGTGTTTCCAGAAAACACACAGAGAAAGTGACAGTACTTGGGGTTGGAAGCAGACTGTGTAAAGAGAAGCGAGAAGAGTGATGAGTAGTAGCAGCAGCGTCATCTTCGGAGCTGATAATTTCCGGGAAACGGAACTTCTGGAGATCTAATCGCCAGGATGTGTAGATTTCCGGTGCATCACTGCTCCTGCTCTCCATGAATCGATGATCGTAGCGACTGTCGATTCTTGATCTTAATTTTTTAACAGATAGTATTTTTTTTTCTTTTTTTGAAAGGTACACTCCCAATGCGAAAATGCAGCCCAACTCCGCGGAAGGTTCGTTCGCAATATACAGATATCCCCAAGTACGTGATATTGTATATGCACTTCCATTGTGCGTCTAATGTTTGATTCTAAATTAATATATCCATTAAATTTAGGCTCCATTTATGAAAAATATTCTTTCAAAAAATATTTTTTTATTTTTAAATATTTAAATTATCTAAGAAAATAAGTAAAATAAAATAATATAATTATCAAAAGAAAATTATTTTAATGCGTTCTTTCTCATTTATTATCTTTTCTTTTATATTTTAATATCTTGTCTCCTCATTTGTTATTTTTTTTAATATTGCAACTAAATATAGAAAAATATTTTTTTAGAAAATATTTTTCTGACCAAAAATAAAATATTTTTTACAAATAAATAAAGAGTTTAAAAAATATGAAAAAAAAACTGTAAATGAATATAAAAACTTATATAAATATTTAAAATAAATCTTAATTATAAGTACATAGGTTGAGGTAAATATAGATGTCACTTTAGCCTAAAGTATAAGTCATATCATATCTCTTTTAGAAAAGTAATTATAATAAAAATTGGCTACTGGAGACTAAAGTGGAAGTGAAGTGAATGCCTATTGAATGGTCGGTTGTGTGAACAAATCTTTCCAAGCCACCGCCTATATCTAATTTACCAAATTGAAGAAATCGTATATACAGTTAATACAACTTCATTTAATTATGTTCTTAAACTTTATAGGCCAAGTGGACAGATGTGCATATATATATTTCAAAGACTTTTTTTTCTTTCCTTTTTATTCAAAGTATATAATCTTTAAATAATTAATAATATATTAATATTTAACATATACTGTCTCAAAATATATATATATTTAAGATAAGAAAATATAGATAAATCTAGTTTTAAACGTTATGATAAGAAAATCTCAAAGCCATTTACGATTGATTTTATTATTATTATTATTATTTTTGAACAAAACAAAAAACAAAATATTATGTGATGATGGAGAGGAAGAAAATAAAGATGGCCGATTTTGTGAATAAAACAAAAACCAAAAAAACAAAATATGTGTGGAATGAGCACATCAGGTGATGACTAAAACAAGGAGAATTGAAGACCACTATTAGCATATCCGTATACGTGTGGATACAGTACTTTCTATAAGTAGAAAGTACTAGTGCACACTGCGCAAAACAAAACAAAATAAAATAAAATAAAATCCTATCCAACATATATGTGCATAAATTGTAATTGAAAATTATAAATTTTAAAAAAAATATTTGCATATATACACCGCAAAGTGTAGGCACTATTAATTAAGTTAAAACTTAGTGTAAACAACACCAAAAATAGGATAAAATTTGAATCTACAATCGCATAAGAACATAAATACATATCTAATGTTCTCTTATATTACTTTAAAAAATTACATTTATTTTTATCATAAAATTCTAAAATATTGCGGCATATTAACTTTTTTTTTGTTTGGTATATGAATTTCAATCAACAAAATATATTTGTCTAATCATCTATTCCCATTAAGCAAGATTAATTAATCACATAAATTTGCTTGTATTGTAATAAAAGTGCATATATAAATAACTAAATAAAACTAGGCATATATATATATATATATATATAAGTATGTATAGTATAGTGTAGTTATGCGCACCTTGAGCAGGGAGGAAAGGAAAGCAATGGTGAAAATGATGATCAGATGGGTAGTGTTGATTTGATATTCGAAAGTTGTCGAGATTCAATTTCCATGACATTTTGGTTGATGGCTCTTCACAATAATCTTTTTCTGCTGCATCAATAATGTTGCTATAATTGAAGGTAGCAGTTGCAGTCTTGCCTATTCCTTCTTCATCCATTACAAGTATGTGTAGTGCGTTCTCTACAATAATGGGGTGATCGGTGTGTAGAGAATATAGTAGAATTGCAGTTTGTTTTGAAGTTTGCTTTCGATGTTTACTGTAAAAACAAAGAAACTGCTTCACACCAAAATAAATAAAAAAGAAAGAAACTACCTCCTTAATCCTTATATAATAACTTCATGACACGTGACTACACGTGACTTATTCCTTTTTTTCCTTGTTTATGTATTCCCCCAGCTCTTTTCTGTCTGTCAAACCATCACTGTTTCTTGTCATTTCTTTTGTCTCCTTCCATTTTCATTTGCTATCAATATTTTTATTTTCCATAATAATTATAAAAACGCTATTAATATTTTGCCCTAATTTCATATCCATTATTAATAGTTTTTACAATGTAAATACATTTTTATCATTTTAAAAATTATATATTTAATTTCCTTTTATAATTGGTATATATTTTTATCGTTAGTGAGATTCATTATATCTAAAATTAATGACGAATGTAAGATTAAAGCAAATCATCATAATTGTTTTTGTAACTTTTTTAATAAATTAAACATCATTAGTGACAAAATTTTATTTAACTCTTTATTTTGTTTAATTTCAGTAAAAAAATTATTAAAATAAATAAATTCTAAATAAAATTCATTTAATTTTAAATAAATTATTATAAATAAAGTATATTTAGTTTAAATGACTATTTTGAAAAATAAAAAATTTAAATAATAAATAATAAATAAAATTACAAAATTAAAATTTAAAATAAATTTCATAAAATTTTTATTTGAACTAAAATCACTTAGTCACATATGAAAATAAATTTTATAATATTTTATAAAATTTATTTATACCAAATACACCTCACTATTTGCTCCATAACATGTAATACCCTATATTTTTATTTAAATAAAGTAATTTCCAAACTGTGTTATTAATAATTACTTTTAAATTATATTATACAATTGTTAATATTATTTTAGGGTTATTAAATTATGAAATGATTATATATGTGAGTATTATTTATTTATTGTCTATAATTTCATTGTTTATTATATTATTATTATTATTATTATTATTATTATTATTACTACTATTTTAAACTATTTTAACTTTAGGGCTATTTATGTGTTACTATGTACATGCATATATATATATATATATATATATATATATATATATAGATGTATGGGACCAAAACAAAAACAACAAGACAAAAAAAAAAAAAGAAAGCCACTGAGAAACGAAAAACAGAGAAAGCTCACCGTTTCCTTCCACCCGACCCTCCTACAACCTTTCCCTCTCCGTTCCTCACCATCTTTTCCTTCTTTCTCACTATGCCATTCTTCCTTCTTCACCACCAGACGCCATTGTCATTGCGCCAAGCTGCCAGGAAGGTGCTGCTCCTACCGTTCCTCATCTTCCTCCTCTGTCAGCTTCAATCCAAGTTGATCCGGTGCCACCCAAGCTTCCCCAAATTCCTTCATCCTTTTAGGTGTCTGTCCAAGCCAAGAGTCGCCGCTGCAACTCACCTCTGGCATCGGAATTGGAGGTTGAAGGTGAGTTGCTCTGTGTTGTTTTTAGGTTGATTTTAGGTCATTTTCTGGTTGTTGATCGAAATTGGATGTTGATTTTAGGTTGTTCTTAGGTGAATGTTGAATTATGCCACTTAATTGCTCCAATTCGAATTTTTTAAGCATTTTTCTTAATTTTCCTTAATTTACAGAATTTTGTATGATTTTATTTGATTTTTATTTGAATTTATTAGATTTTAGTTTGGTTTAAGTAATGAATTAGAGTAATTATAGTTAATTGTTCTTGGTATATTAATTTTATTTAAGATTTTAGAAAATTTTTGTGTTAATTGTGAATTTAGGATTTTTGGTATTTAATTAATATTTTTATTAATTTCAAAATTATTGTGAAAAATTATGAAATTTTAATAATTGAAGTTATTAGTGAATGTTAATAATTTTAGAACTCAAATTATAATTTTTGAGATTTTTATACTATTTTTATAAATATTTTTGAGTTTATGTCAAATGTGATTTTTAGGTTAAATTATATTTTTAGAAGAAATTATTGGTTGATTTTATGTTTTAATTATATTAGGAAGATTAATTTTGAGAAAAATAATTTTTGGATGACTAAATAATTTTTAAGGAATTTTTTTAGTACTAATAATGCATTATGTAATTTATGTATTTAGGGGTAAAAATGTAATTTTACTCTAATTATAGTTAAATATATATTTTAGCTAGTTTTATTAATAATTAAGGGGTTTAGAGAATTTTTATAAATTAATTGATATTTTTAATTAAGTAGTGTTAATTTTAAATATTAATTCCAAATATTATATATATATATATATATATATATATATATAATACATTATAATGGTTTTAATTTAGGCTTTAATTATATCTTGATAATGAAATGTAAATTTAGTTGTTTAATTTTTGAATAATTGAAATTTTATATATTTGTATTTATTTTTAGTATATGTGTATGTGAAATAAGTATTTTGAGAAATTAATGTTATTAATTCTTGATGTTTCGTTGAGTTGAGATCTCGGTCGGGCCTAAATGTAGTTTTTGGAGCCCGACTCGAGTGTGTATGTCTATAGTTATTAGAAATGTATTTTTATGCAGGTCTGGTTCTACCTTTGGTAGAGAGATATCTGTTTTACAAAGGAGACTCTGCCGAAATTTTGGTAGATTTTCTCATAAAACATGATATTCGTAATAATTTCTACCGTTAGTTAGGTTTTGTCTTATCTATCGAGTATTGTCCGGTCTTCCTCGAGTCAGCCTAGAAAGTCATTGTTTTGTTGATTTTCAAATTTATTTCATAGTCATGTTTTAAAAATCGATTTGTTATTCCTTTCTAGAGCATATCGGAGCAGAAGCCGTGAGATCAAGGCAGATGTGTGGTCATCAACCTTCGCATTCATCTTGTAAGTCAATAGAACGATCTGTGTGTGTGTTTATTTAAAGAATGCATGCGCTCATATTTTTATTATGTTGATTATATGATTTATTTAATTTAATGCTATTATTTAAGATTTAAATGCATTTTATTTATTTAAAATCGATTTTGAGAAATTTTGGTAGAACGAGCTACTTGGTGGGCTTCACCAGGACTATGTGCACATGGTAGAGATTGAGAGATGGATCCATAATATATATGATTAGTGAACGTTAAACTAGGACGGGTGCCTCGATGGAAGCCTTTAGTCTCGGGGACCGCCAGTGATTGTAAGGTTATCAATGGACTAGGATGGGTGCCTCGGTCAATGCCTTTGCTCTCGGGGACCGCCAGTGCCATATATTTGGATTAAGTGAATGACTACGACTTGGTGCCTCGGTTGATGCCTTTGCTCTCGGGGACCGGTAGTCTAGTTGGAATAAGCGGGCCCAGTTGGCCATGTAGATTTTTGGGTTTAGGGTTCTACCAAGATTTTTCAAAAGCTATACTTATACACTATAAATTATTTTCACTATAGACATATAGTTTTTAAAAAGGTTATCAAACCATACAACTCTTTTTATTGACTTACTCAGTGAGGTCTGATTACCCTCAATTATTTTTTTCAGGAGCTTCGGAGTTCGACCTCAGACTACCTCCATGTCGGGTTTCTTCTTCACCAGCTATTTTATGTAGGTCATTGTAAGCTATACTGTGTGTTAATCTAGGTTGCTGCAGTAGTATATGTACTAAGAATTGTATGGTTTAAGTATGTTTGTGTAATCTATTTGTATGAACCACGCATATATATAAGGATTTAAGTTTGATTTATAATATGTAACGCCCAAGCATATTTTATTTGAGCATATGATTTGTTTATTTTTAAGAAAAATCAGCTTGATAATATGTTCCATTATAAATTAAATTTTAAAAATTAGAAGGTTTTATTTTTCTTTTCTTTTAGGCTTACTACGGGTTTCAAGGGCCTTATGCCTACCCATTCCCTAGTGCCAGTCACGTGCCTTCGGGTTTGGGTCGTGACAAAGTTAGTATCAGAACATAAGTTCGATTGATTGTCCATGTCTAACTTTCTATGTAACTACTGCAGTTTTAGGATTGATAATTGTCTTTGAGATGTTCTTGTTTCTAATTCCGCGTTGCTTCAAATATTTTTACCCTGTTTTGAATTCAATTTCCCTTGTCTTCTTTTCAGAATGTGGTGTGTGCGTACCAACCCCGATGTCAATCTGACCCTTAGACTTGATGAGCAGTCTGTGCAAGATGAGGCTCCCCTTCTTGCTCCACGTCGTAGGGGCAGAGGTAGAGGTTGAGCTAGGGTAGCTGCAGTTGAGATTACTGATCAGCAGCCAGTTGAGCCTGAAGCCCCAGTTGTAGATCTCATAGCCTTTGCAACTGGACTAGTAGGGATTAATCAAGGTCTTGCAGCACTGAATCAGGCGATGCCCCTTGTACAGTAGATGCTTCAGTAAAGGAATCAAGGGATGTCAGATACTAAAGCAGCTCTTCTTTACTCTCAAATTGGTAGAGTTTCTTTTGATAGTACGGGTGATGCCTTAGATTTCATTAATGCTATTGAGGCACGTATCAGGACGGGACACATGGATTATCAGAGGATTATGATTGTGGAGTTGTCAGTTCAAGCGACAGCTCAGGACTAGTTTATGCAGTTGATTCAGCCATCGATGCACGAGCTGACTTGGCCAGAGTTTAAGGATTGCTTTTTGAGATTCTTCTGTCCTTCAGCCACCAGAGATGCCTATAGGTGGCAGTTGCTCGACATCACTAGAGGCGATAGGTCAATGGAGGACTATACCAGAGAGTTTAATAGGTTATCCCGACATGCAGAGGATATCAGGAGGGACCCTTATAGAGCAATGGAGCTGTATGTTACTAGATTGGGACCCACTTTTATTGGTATGCATACCGAGGACTGCACTCTAGAGAGTATGATTGAGGAGGCTTGTTTGATTGAGAGGCGACATATCCGCCAGGGCACCATGATAGATCCTTATATGGTCGAGGGCAGTGGATATGGTGTCGCTCCCAGATATCAGCAGCCAGCATTTCACATTGGTAGTTTGAGTCAACAGGCCACTGGTACTTCACAGCAGGGTGGTAGGAGGTCCAGGACCCACCGAGTTGGTCGCCATGGTTATGCCACAAATAGAAGGAGTGGTAGAGGTCACAGATTCAGTACTAGAGTTAGTAGTAGTAGTAGTGGGCAGAGTTCCAGGCAGAGTAGTTCTAGGTCTGGAGTCAGTGCTTGCGTGAGTTATGGACGATTTCATCAGGGCTCGTGCCATATGTTGTCAGGCGCTTGCTTCAGATGTGGGCAGATTGGTCATCTTGCTAGAGCTTGTCCTCACTCCGGATACCAGCCACAGTATGTTCAGGGTTCATCTTCGTCAGTGGCTCAACCCTACTATCCGATGCCTCAGCAGTATCGAGCGCCAATACAGCCACAGCAGAGATCGCCTCAGCCTATAAGTCAGCAGGGTCAAGGTTCAATTGGTAGACCTAGCGATCATGGATTTACGTAGCCTTCAACTTCTCAGCAGGCAGGTCGTGGCCAGGCTCGAGTATTCACCTTGACACCACAGGATGCTCAAACTTCAAATGCAGTGGTAGCAGGTATTCTCTCAGTCTGTGCATGTGATGCTAGAGTATTGTTTGACCCCGGTGCTTCGCATTTATTCATTTCTCCTATGTTCACTTCGAGAATCGAGTGGCAGCCTTCCAGGTTGTCCTTTCCCCTATCTGTGTCAACTTCTCTTAGTGACGAGTTGGAGACAGATGTTTTCTTTCCCTCATGTCCGGTGATAGTTAATGGTAGAAAATTATTGGCGGACTTAGTATTGCTTGATGTGCTGGAATTTAATGTCATTTTGGGTATGGATTAGTTGTCGAGGTATTATGCTTCGGTGAATTGTAGAGAGAAAGAAGTGGTGTTCATAATTCCAGATGAAGAAGAATTTTGTTTCAAGGGTGAAAAGAGCTCCATGCCTCGTAATATCATTTCTGCCATTATAGCCCAGAAGATGCTTAGAAGGGGTTGTCAGGGTTACTTGGCAGTGGTAAGAGATGTTGAGAAGGAGAATGTGGCAATTGAGCAGGTGCTAGTAGTGTGTGAATTTCTGGATGTCTTTCCTGAAGAATTACCAGGATTACCACCAGACAGAGAGATAGAGTTCTGTATCGATGTCATACCTGGTACGAATCCTATTTCTATACCACCTTACAGAATGGCACCAACAGAATTACAGGAGTTGAAGGAGCAGTTGCAGGAGTTACTTGATAAGGGTTTCAGTACATCAGCTTGGGGTGCTTCGGTGTTGTTTGTGAAGAAGAAGGATGGTAGCCTTCGACTCTGTATTGATTACAGGTAGTTGAATAAGGTCACCATTAAGAACAAGTACCCACTTCCGAGGATCGATGACCTGTTTGATCAACTTCAAGGTGCTACATGCTTCTCTAAAATAGATCTGAAAACTGGGTATCATCAGTTGAGGATTAGAAGAGGTGATGAGCCCAGGACAGCCTTTCGAACAAGATATGGCCATTATGAGTTCTTAGTAATGTCCTTTGGGTTGACTAATGCTCCAGCAGCCTTTATGGACTTGATGAATCAAGTGTTTAGGCCATACTTGGACCGGTTTGTGATAGTCTTCATTGATGATATCTTGGTTTATTCCAAGAGTGAAGCTGAGCATGCTATGCATCTGAGAAGGGTGCTTCAGACTTTAAGGGAGCACAAGTTGTATGCCAAGTTTTCAAAGTGTGAGTTCTGGTTAAATCAAGTGGCATTTTTAGGCCACGTGGTTTTTAGAGATGGCATACAGGTAGACCCTAAGAAGATAGAGGCTATTACAGAGTGGCCGAGGTCGACTACAGTTAGAGAGGTACAGAGCTTCCTGGGTCTAGCAGGTTATTACATAAGATTTATGAAAGACTTCTCTAAAATTGTTGCACCTTTAACAAGGTTGACCCAAGAGAGTGCTAAGTCTGTATGGACAAAAAAATACGAAGAGCACTTCCAGTTATTAAAGGACTTATTGACGTCGGCTCCAATTCTAACTTTGCCCTCTGGAAATGAAGGGTATACAGTGTATTGTGATGCTTCCAGAGTAGGATTGGGCTGTGTGTTAATGCAAAATGGCCAAGTGATTGCTTATGCTTTGAGACAGTTGAAGAAGCACGAGCAAAACTATCCTACTAATGACTTGGAGATGGCAGTCATTGTGTTTTCTTTAAAAATATGGAGGCATTACTTGTACGGGGTGACATGTGAGATATACACTGATCACAAGAGCTTGAAATATATTTTCCAGCAGAGGGACTTGAATCTGAGGCAGAGAAGATGGATGGAACTCCTTAAGGATTATGATTGTTTCATTTTATACCATCCAGGCAAGGCGAATGTTGTCGCAGATGCCTTGAGTAGAAAATCAGCGGGCAGTCTTGCCATATTAACACAAAAAGAAAGCCCATTATCAAGGAGTTACATGGGTTGATTGATCATGGGTTGCAGATGAAAGTTACCAAAAAGTACCTTTTAGCTTAATTCAGTGTACGATTAGTATACTTGGATCGGGTTAAGGCAGCTCAGAGTAGAGACCCACAGTTACAGAGAATCATGTATGAAGTGCAACAAGGGCAATCACGGGACTTTATAATTGACAAAAAAGGTGTATTGTGGTTGGGCACTAGGATTTGCGTGCCAGATGTTGATGACTTGAGGAAGGAAATTATGGAAGAAGCACATTTTTTGGCATATAATGTTCATCCAGGTTCTACCAAGATGTATCATAACTTGAAGGATACATATTGATGGAATGGAATGAAGAAGGATATTGTAGAGTTTGTATCTAGGTGCCTAACTTGCTAGCAAGTAAAGCTTGAACATCAGAGACCCTCAGGACTGTTGCAACCTATGCCAATTCCTAAATGGAAATGGGATATGATAGCCATGGATTTCGTGACTGGGCTACCTTGGACTACTGGAGGTTATGACGCTATTTGGGTGATTGTTGATAGGTTAACCAAGTCAGCACACTTTCTGCCAATAAAGAAGATGTACTCTACTGATAGACTGGCAAGACTTTATGTCAATAGGATTGTTTGTCTACATGGAGTACCTGTGAGCATAGTGTCGGATAGAGGAGCCACCTTTACCTCAGTCTTTTAGCAAGAGTTACACAAGGCCTTGGGTACCAGATTGGATTTCAGTATGGCCTTCCACCCTCAAACAGATGGTCAGTCAAAGAGGACGATCCAGACATTAGAAGATATGCTGAGGATGTGTGTGATGGATTTTGGAGGACAATGGGATTCACACTTGCCATTGATTGAGTTTGCTTACAATAACAGCTATCATGCTAGTATTGAGATGGCTCCGTATGAGGCACTATATAGTAGGAAGTGTAGATCACCATTGTGTTGGGAGATTGGTGAAAGATAGTTAACGGGACCAGAGTTGGTGCAAATCACTTCAGAGAAAGTCCTCATTATACAGCAGCGATTGAAGACAGCCTTCAGTAGACAGAAGAGCTACGCTGACCCTAGGAGGAAGGATGTATCCTTCATGGTTGGGGACATGGTGTTCCTGAAGGTGTCTCCAATGAAATTAGTTATGAGATTTGGCAAGAAGGGTAAGCTAGCTCCCAGATACATTGGACCGTTTGAGATTCAGTCTAGAGTGGGCGAAGTGGCATATAGGCTGGTGTTACCACCAGAACTGTCGAGAATCCATCCTGTATTTCATGTATCCATACTGAGGAAATACATCCCTAATTCGTCTCATGTGTTGCAACCTCAAGTCGTAGAGCTTAGTGACGATCTGACTTACGAGGAGTACCCAGTGGCGATTATGGATCGCCAAGTCCGACAGCTGCGGACTAAGGAGATACCGATGGTGAAGGTGCTATGGAGTAACCATTCCGCTGAGGATTGCACTTGGGAAACTGAAGCTGAGATGCAAGTTTCTTTCTCGCATCTCTTTCCTTCCTAGCCTTGTAATTCTTCTTTTCTTTCTTTTCTTGAATTCGAGAACGAATTCATATAAGGAGGGGAGACTGTAATACCTTATATTTTTATTTAAATAAAGTGATTTCCAAACTGTGTTATTAATAATTAATTTTAAATTATATTATACAATTGTTAATATTATTTTAGGGTTATTAAATTATGAAATGATTATATATATGAGTATTATTTATTTATCGTCTAAAATTTCATTGTTTATTATTATTATTATTATTATTATTATTATTATTATTATTATTACTACTACCATTTTAAACTATTTTAACTTTAGGGCTATTTATGTGTTACTATGTACATGCATATATATATATATATATATATATATATATATATATATATATATATATATATATATATATATATATATATATATATATATATATTATGATATAAGTATAGATATATAGATGTATGGGACCAAAACAAAAACAACAAGACAAAAAAAAAAAAGCCACTGAGAAATGGAAAACAGAGAAAGCTCACCATTTCCTTCCACCTGACCCTCCTGCAACCTTTCCCTCTCCGTCCCTCACCATCTTTTCCTTCTTCACCACCAGACACCATTGCCGTCGTGCCAAGCTGCTAGGAAGGCGCAGCTACTGCCGTTCCTCATCTTCCTCCTCTGTCAGCTTCGATCTAAGTTGATTCGGTGCCACCCAAGCTTCCCTAACTTCCTTTATCCTCTTAGGTGTCTGTCCAAGCCAAGAGCCGCCACTGTAACTCACCTCCGGCGTCGGAATTGGAGGTTGAAAGTGAGTTGCTCTGTGTTATTTTTAGGTTGATTTTAGGTCATTTTCTGGTTGTTGATTGAAATTGGATGTTGATTTTTAGTATCTATGTATGTGAAATAAGTATTTTGAGAAATAAATGTTATTAATTCTTGATGTTTCATTAAGTTGAGATCTTGGTCGAGGCTAAATGTAGTTTTGGGAGCCTGACTCGAGTGTGTATGTCTGTAGTTATTAGAAGTGCATTTTTATGCAGGTCTGGCTCTACCTTTGGTAGAGAGATGTCCATTTTACAGAGGAGACTCTGTCGAAATTTTGATAGATTTTCTCGTAAAACGTGATATTCGTAATAATTTCTACCGTTAATTAGGTTATGTCCTGTCTATCGAGTCTTGTCTGGTCTTCCTCGAGTCAGCCTAGAAATTTATTATTTTGTTGATTTTCAAATTTATTTCATAGTCATGTTTTAAAAATCGATTTGTTATTTCTTTCTAGAGCATATCGAAGCAGAAGCCGTGAGATCAAGGCAGACGCATGGTCGTCAGCCTTTGCATTCATCTTGTAAGTCAATAGAACGATATGTGCGTGTGTTTATTTAAATAATGTATGCGCTCGTATTTTTATTATATTGATTATATGATTTATTTAATTTAACGCTATTATTTAAGATTTAAATGCATTTTATTTATTTTGAGAAATTTTGGTAGAACGGGCTACCTAGTGGGCTTCACTAAGACTATGTGCACATGGTAGAGATTGAGAGATGGATCCGTAATATATATGATTGGTGAATGTTAAACTGGGACGGGTGCCTCGGTGGAAGCCTTTGCTGTCGGGGACTGCCAATGATTGTAAGGTTATCAATGGATTGGGATGGGTGTCTCAGTCGATGCCTTTGCTCTCAGGGACCGCCAGTGTCATATATTTGGATTAAGTGAATGACTACGACTTGGTGCCTCGATTGATGTCTTTGCTCTCGGGGACCGGTAGTCTAGTTGGAATAAGCGGGCCTAGTTGGCCATGTAGATTTTTGGGTTTAGGGTTCTACCGAAATTTTTCAAAAGTTATACTTATATACTATAAATTATTTTCACTATAGACATATAGTTTTCAAAAAGGTTTTCAAACCGTACAACTCTTTTTATTAACTTACTCAGTGAGGTCTGATTCCCCTCAATTATTTTTTTCAGGAGCTTCGGAGTTCGACCTCAGACTACCTCAATGCCGGGTTTCTTCTTCACCGGCTATTTTATGTAGGTCATTATAAGCTATACTGTGTGTTAATCTAGGTTGCTGCAGTAGTATATGTACTAAGAATTGTATGGTTTAAGTGTGTTTGTGTAATCTATTTGTATGAACCACGCTTATGTATAAGGATTTAAGTTTGATTTATAATATGTAACACTGAAGCATATTTTATTTGAGCATATGATTTGTTTATTTTTAAGAAAAATCAGTTTGATAATATGTTTCGTTATAAATTAAAGTTTAAAAATTGGAAGGTTTTATTTTTCTTTTCTTTTAGGCTTACTACGGGTTTTGGGGGTCTTATACCTACCCATTCCCTAGTGTCGGTCACGTGCTCTCGGGTTCAGGTCGTGACATAACATAAGCTAGTGCTGACATATTGATTCCATTATATTAGTGCCAGGAAGTCCATGACACTGGAGAAATACACTATATTCAAATATAACTTTTAACCTAAAATTTTAGGATTATAATATTTTTCTATTTGTATGTTCCTCATGTTTTTAATATTTTTTGGAATATGAAATATTTATTCCTATTTAATATTTAGTCTAATGGATTAAAAATCACACGTTCAAAAATTAGGGACTTTTTATAATTTTAATTCACTTTTAAAATATTGATATAAATGTCCTAATTTAATAAATGTGTTACAATTATGAGAGCAGATAATTTTGGTCAAAAATTGAGTGTAAAGGTGTTGTTGATGTGAGTTCCACTATGACATCAACTACATATTTACATAAAAAATTAAATATTTTACATTTGTAGCAAATTTGTTTAAAGTTCTTAATCTTGAAATAAATATTTTAATTTTTCTAAATATATTACACTTTACTATTAAATATGTAATATTTATTGGTTAATGACAATATTTAAATTACCAATTACTTTTATTATTTATAAAATTTAGTTTTAAACATACAATATTCATTTAACTCTAAAATACATTTATCTAATTGCACAATTATTTTAAAATACAATAATATTTACATAACTAATAACTAAAACTATTATTAAAATTAAATACATATTAAAACTATTATTAAAATTAAATACACATTAATATTTGTGTTAGAAATTTTATTAGCATTTAACTATCTATTAAATTTAAACACCTAAAATCAATTTTAATACATGTCTCAATACTATTCAACTTCTTAATAATATTAATATATGTATAAACCTATATTTAACTTTGATAATATTCATAGTTATCAATTATGTGAATATATTTTATTTTTAGAATAAGTTATTAATTAGAGTGAATTTTTTTTTAGAATAAAGTTGAAGTTGAATAGGTTGAGTGTAGTGTGGAGGAGGTTGAGATTGTTAAAGTGAGCTCTAGTTAAATATTTGATTGTATATATTAGGAATTAAATCTTTATTAATTATTTAGGAAATTATTTATTCCTCATAATTAGTGTATAATTAGGTTTTCCATGTATAGGAATAATAATGTATATATAAAGAATGTAACTTATCTTATGGAATAAATGAAAAAAAAACAATAATAATTCCTTTGGATTCTCTTTTTCCTTTAAATTTTTCTCTATATGGTATCAAAGCATACCTCTTGAAAATGAATTCAAATTTTGTATTGAATCCTTGAAATCGTATTTGTTTTTTTTTCTCTTCTTTGAATCTTTTTTTTTTAAATCGAAATCCACCATGACCACTGAAAAAACATCCATTGTATCACATGGAATACCAACTTTCATTTAAACCCTTCAAGATAATTCTCACTTTCCTACTGGAATTATAGTTGATGATATGAACTACCATGTATGGTTATAACTCATGCAAATGCGAATTAGAGCCAGAAAGAAATATGGTTTCGTTACTAGCACAACTTCAAAACCACCTGTGAGAGATAATGCTTTAGAGGCTTGGCTTATTGATAATAACAGAGTAAAAAGTTGGCTTATTGATTCCATGAGTCCAATATTAATTCAGAGATTCAGCCATCTTCAAACATAAAAGGAGATATGGGATGTTGTCTCTAAAAATTTTTATAATGGATCTAATGAAACTCAATTATTTGAGTTAAACCGAAAATCAATCAATACACATCAAAATGGTAGGCCATTAACTACATACTACAATGAACTAGTTAGGATATTTTAAGAGATTGATGCCTAAACAAGTGCTCAAGGGGAGGATGTCAATGGAGTAGTATCACTCCATAAGTATATTTATTGGTTTCAAACTCATATTTTCCTAAAAGGACTTAACTCAGAATTTAATAATACTTGGAGTGAAATATTGTGGAAAGATCCACCCCTTAATCTCAAGTCTAGTTATGCATATGTGCATAGAGATCATAACTGTGATAGATAATGGAGGCGCCAAAGGTTCTACCAAACAATGTAGTACTTGTAGAGGCTTAGACTCGACCACAGACCAAGGGAAAAGCACTAAGTAAGTCCAATACATAGACATGTACTTATTGTAGTGAAGTTGGACACTACAAGGAATGGTGCTATAAAATTGTGGGCTATATAGAATGATGGGATTTCAATAAAAAGGCTCACAAAAAGCTCAGAAAAGCTATAATTGTCACCTTTAATGTCACAAAACCAAGTGGTGACCTTAATGAAACATCAGGTATGACAAATCTTACTCATTAATACATGGATTATTGACACAGGTGCTACTAATCATATGACAAACTCCACCCATCATCTAACCTCCATTTGACCATCAACCTAACAAAATATTCTGACTGCTAATGAAGGAATAGCACCCGTCACCTATGAACGATTAGTATCTAATTCTAACTCTTTTAATTTGGATACTATTTTTATTGTTCCATCTCTTTCTTGTAATTTACTATTTGTTGGCCAAATCACTGAAATCTTAAATTGTACTATTAAATTATGGCCTAACTATTATTTATTTTAAGACATTACGATGCACTAGATTTTTAGCTCTAGTGTTAAACGTGGAACTATCTTAGTTTGCATGGTGATCCAAGTCTAAAATCAAGTCAAGTCAATACTGTTGTTTGAATTACCTCGGACAAAGAATAAGTAATTTTATGGCATCGACATCTTGGACATTTATCTTTTCAATATCTTAGAAAAATAAAGCATGACTTATTTTTTAGTATCAAAGATTCTAAGTTCAAGTATGATATTTATGAATTGGCAAAGAGCCATAAGATTTCATATGTACCGAGTTATAATAAGAATTCAATTCCATTTATAACTATTCATTCTAATGTATAGGGGCCTGCTTGAATTTCTACTCTGTTTGGTACTCGATATTTTATAATATTTATTAATAAAAGTACCTGGATGACCTGGGTATCCCTACTTTCAAACAAGGGAGATGTGTGTTCTATATTTCAGGACCTATATAAGATGGTGGCAGCACAATATTAGTGTCAAATCTGAGTCTTGTAATTTGAAAATGATAGGGAGTATCTTAACTTGACCTTTAAAATTTATTTCTATGAGCATGGCATTCATCACCAAACTTCTTGCATTGGAACCCCTCAACTGAATGGTATAACAGAAAGAAAAAATCAACAACTATTAGAAGTAGTACAAGCATCAAAATTTAGCATCAATGTTCCTTAATAATATTAGGGACAGGCTATTTGATCCATGGCCTATTTTATAAATCTAACTCCATCCAAAAATTCTTATTTCAAAACTCCTCTTAAAAAACTTTAGGTGCTAATCCCAACTCCACCTCTTAGTAATCTTGAACCTAGAATATTCGACTGCTCATCATATGTTCATTAGATACTTGATAAATTAGATCCTTGAGCTATCCAATGTATCTTTATTGGATATGCTAAGCTATAAAAGGGATATCAGTGTTATGATTCGTCTACTCAGAAGATGTATGTAACTGGGGATGTTTAGTTCCATGAAAATGCACCCTACTTCTCTCCATCTGAGTGCTTGCTTCAAGGAGAGGGAGTTTGGGACATCTTTGAAGATAGCACTCTTAGTGTTTTAACTATTCCAAGCATATCACATTATTAGATATTATATTCAAGTGTCTTACCTATTCTGAGCATCTCATATTATCAAATAATATGTCCAAACATCCTGAGCATCCCACTTGAACAAATAACTAAAGATAGTTTGAGTGTCCTACTCAGACCTGAAACTAATCAAGATATTACATCTTCCTAGTCCATGTTAGAAGTTGAAGGAACTTCATATGTGCACAATGAGTTAAACTCATCTCCTTTAGTAACTCTAAACACCGAGCCTCATTATCCTTATAGAATAAACAGAGGGATTCCAAAAAGATAATATGATTCGAACCTCAATACTAAAGCTAAATATCCTATCAATAGCTTCATATCAATAAACTATTTATCAAAATCATATGCATATACTATAAATCAATTATCTACTATATCTATTATGAGTAATGTTTAGGAGGCTCTAGTTGATCCGACTTGGAAGAAAGCTATAAATGATGAAATTGAAGCATTGCATAAGAAATCCACATAGGAAATTATTCTAATTCTTGAAGGAAAGAAAATGGTTAGATGTAGGTGGATATTCACCATCAGATTGAATCAATACGGAGGCATTATGTCACGACTCGAACCTAATGGCACGTTACAGGCATTAGAGAATGGGAAAGTATAAAGCTACTGAAACCTGTAGTAAGCCTTAAATGAAAAATGTGGAATAAGTCACTTTAAAATCTCATAATTAAATAATTAAATCATAATGCATATTATCAAACTGATTTTTCTTAATTTAATTAAACCATAACATCATAGTGCATAAAATAAATAAAATCATCAGTTATATAAAATAGTATCTCAGTACATAAATTTCAATAAATAATATCCAAATTTAAAATATGCAGTTATACAGTTCTCAATTATGATACACAAATACTAATGCAACACAACTATATAGACCTACATAAGATAGCCGATGAAGAAGCTACTCAACATGGAGAAGTGGGCCTGACAAAAGACTCCCAAACTCCTGAAAAAAATAAATTGAGGGGAGTCATACCTCACTGAGTAAGCTAATAAAAGAAATGAATGTGGTTTAAAAATCTTCTTTAAAATAGGTTTTTATGAAAATATAATATATTTATAATTTATTCAACCCATTTGATATACATATAGAAATTCATTTTTCAAAGGAAATAAATAAATATTTAAATGTCTTTTAAAATATTTCAGTATAAAAACTAGGTAGAACTCGAGTTCTCAATTTTTAACAGTCAATCGGCTCACTTATATCCAAGATTGCCGAATCCCAAGAGCAAAGCATCACCAAGATACACAGCCGTAGTCACATCACTTAATCCAATATCACTGGTGGTGTCTAAGAGCAAAGCATCACCAGACTATCGGTCCCAATGATTTAATAAATATTAATGTAACTATACCGACGATGTCCAAAAGCAAAGCATCACCAGACCTTTAGCCCCAGTATTTATTAAATAATCAAATATTATATTACTAGCGGTGTCCAAGAGTAAAGCATCACGGACCATCAGCCCCAGTAATATAATCAAATATTTTACCAGTGTGCACACGGTCCTGATGAAACCTATTAGATAGCCTATTCTACCATAGTTTATTTAAAATAAATGAAATTTAATAAAACAATGAAAATTACAGTAAATAAAAATAAAATAAAATAAACCAACTATGATTTAAATCATGCATTATTATTTAAAAGTACCAACTAGAATCTCACAAATATATAATTTATCAAAATTGAATATGATTTAAATTGAAAAACCTGACACTCAAATCAATTATTAACTTACAAGATGAAGTTGCTTCTTTGATATGTCGTGTCTGACCTCGACTGGTAGACACGATTGGAGGGGTAGCTAAAAGACAAAAAATGAAACGACAATCATAAAATAGAAACCCTAACTTCTAGAATTTCTAAGGAAGACTCGACTCATAATTCAAAAATTTAGATTGACTCGATGTCATGTTTTACGAGAAATCTTCCAAAAATTTGGCAGAGTCTCCTTTGTAAAACAGACATCTCTCTACTGAAGTAGAGTCAATCCTGTAAGCAAACACACTTCTAAATTCACACAAGCTCAAGACCTCGAGTTGGGACCCCGAACTACTCAAGTCCCCAACTGAGGTTCACAATCCACCAAAAATGAATAATTTAATAATAAATATTTAAAATCATTAAAAATCCATAAAATACCAAATTGCCACAATTTAATTTATTTAAATAATAAAACATTAAAACTAATTATTTTTCCAAATTAGATAATAAAATTCCAATAATTTATATAACATTAATAAAATCCAATTTTAGAATTATTCATCATAAAATAGTCAAATTCACTTTTAATTATTTAGATAGTTTAAATATATTATAAAATTAATTAAAAATCCATTTAATCACAAAATAATAAATAATTTAATATTTGAATATAATTTTCAAAAATTAGAATTAATTAGTTAAAAATAGTAATTAATTTATAAAAATTATTCTAATACTCTATAAAATTTTAAAACCATTCAAAGTATAATTTAACTATATTTTCAACCAAATTACATAATTACCTCAAAATGTCAATATTCACATAAACATAATAATTCCTAAAAAATAATATAAAATATAAAAAAATAATTTTATTAACACAAAAATTACTAACTTAATATACTAACACTAATTACTCAAATTTCCAACCAAAAATAATTAATTAACATAATTAAAAAAATTACAATTTATATTATTAAAATATTAAAAAATACCCATAATTAAAATTAACTAAAATAATTTAAAATCAACTAAGTACCTATAGATCAACTCAAAAATTAACCAAATGTTAAAAATAAATTAAGCAAGAATTATATTAATTAAATAAAAATTAAAATAAACATAATAACTAACAAACAAATAACAAATAACTAACAAACAACACATAATCAACCTAACAAAATCAACTAAACTAACCTAGAACTCACTTAAAGCAAAATTCTAGGACAGGGAAGGCTGTTGTTGTTGTTGTTGCTATCACTACTATTGTTATTGCTGCTATTGTTGTTAATGTTGTTGTCACTGCTATTGTTGTTGCTATTGCTGCTGTTGATGTCGCTGTTACAATAAGAAGAAGAAAGAAGCAGGCGATGGTGCTGGAAAAGAAGAAAGACAGTGAGAGTAAGGGAAGAAACGGGACAGCAGGAAGAAAAGAAAAAAAAGGGAATGGCATGGGTAAGAAATGGAAGAAAATGGTAGGGAGACTAGGGGTTGACCGGTCTTTTGGGCTTAAACTATACACACACACACACACACACACACATACAACACATAACAATAATAAAAATACCTCTAGTTAAAATAATAATATTAATAACAATAGAAATAATAATAATGCTATATAAATTTAAAAAATGAGATGGAAATAATAAACATATTAATAGTTTCCAAATAGAATTTTAAATTTAGTAATTAAATATAGTAATTTAATGTAATAATAATAACAACATACGATAAAAATTATTAATAACATTGCAAACCTCGATATTTAATTATATAATATAATTTTAAAAAAATTCAGATTATTACAGTCTTCCCCCATACAGAAATTCATCCTCGAATTTCAAAGAAAAGTAAGGAAATATAAGGTCTATTGATGAAAAAGATAGGGATAGGCAACTTGCATCTTATATTCTGTCTCCCACGTACAATCTTCTACTGTGTGGTTACTCCAAAGCACTTTCACCATCAGAATCTCTTGAGAGCGAAGTTGACAAACTTGGTGATCTACAATCGCCACTGGATACTCCTCATAAGATAGATCTTCACTGAGCTCCACTGCTTAAGGCTGAAGTATGTGAGAATGATCAGGAATATACTTTCTCAGCATAGATACATGGAACACATGGTGGATTTGAGATAACTCAGGTGGAGTCTATAGGCCACTTCTCCAACTTGTGACTGTATCTTAAAAGGTCCAATGTATCTCAGAGCCAATTTACCCTTTTTACCGAACCTCATAACTCCTTTCATTAGAGATACCTTTAGAAACACCATATCTCTAACTATAAAGGAAACATCTTTCCTTCTAGGATCAATATAACTCTTTTGTCTGCTGAAAGCTATCGTCAACCTCTACTAAATAATAGGGACTTTCTCATAAGTAATCTGCACCAACTCTGGACCTATCAGCTATTTCTCCCTAATTTCCCAACATAAAGGTGATATGCACTTCCTACCATACAAAGCTTTATACGGAGCCATCTCAATACTTGCATGATAACTGTTGTTATATGCAAATTCAATCAGTGACAAGTGGTTATCCCATTGACCTCCAAAATCCATCACATACATTTTGAGCATATCCTCTAAAGTTTGAATGGCCCTTTTAGATTGGCCATCAGTTTGAGAATGGAATGTTATGCTGAAGTCTAACCTTGTACCCAAGGCTTTATGTAACTCTTGCTAGAAAATTAATGTAAAAGTGACTCCTTTGTCAGATATTATGCTCATTAGAACTCCATGAAGATAAACAATTCTGCTGACATACAACCGTGCCAACTTGTCCATGGAGTATTTCTTCTTAACTGGCAGAAAGTGAGCTTACTTAGTTAACCTATCAATGATCACCTAAATTGCATCAAATCCACCTATCGTCTGAGGCAAACTAGTCATAAAATCCATGGCAAGCATATCCTACTTCCATTCTGGGATAGGCATGGGCTGTAACAATCCTGAGGGCCTTTGATGCTTTAGCTTCACCTGCTAACATGTGAGACACCTGGATACAAATTATGCAACATCTTTCTTCATTCCATTCTACCAGTATATATCCTTTAAATTATGATACATCTTGGTAGAACCTAGGTTAATACTATAAGCAAAAAATGTGCCTTTTCTAAGATCTCTTTCCTTAGATCATCAATGTCCAGCACACACAACTGAGTACCCCAGGGTAAAACACCCTCACTGCGAATCACAAACTCTCTAGATTAACCCTATTGCACCTCAAATATAATTCTCTGTAGTTGTGGGTCCCTCCATTAAGCTGCCTTAACTCTGTCCAAGTACACTTATCATACTCTGAATTAAGCTACAAGGCATTTCTTAATTACTTTCCATTACAAACCTTTATCAATCAACTCATGCAACTCCTAAATAATTGGCCTCCTCTCAGTATTTATATGGGCAAGACTACCTACTGATTTTCTGCTCAACACATCAGTTACTACGTTCACCTTGCCTGGGTGGCAAATAATTAAACAATTATAGTCCTTTAGATGTTCCATCCATCTTCTTTGCCTTAGGTTCAAATCCCTCTGCTCAAAGATATACTTCAATCTCTTATGGTCGGTGTATATTTCACAAGTGACACCGTACAGGTAATACCTATATATCTTCAGTGAGAATATAACTCCTGCCATCTTTAGATCATGAGTGGGATAATTCTACTTGTGCTTCTTTAACTGCCTCGAAGCATAAGCAACCACTTAGCCATTATGCATTAGCTCACTCTGCCACTGTGTATCCATCATCATCAGAAGGCAAAGTCAGCACTGGAGCTGAAGTCAATAAATCCTTAAGCAACTAGAAATGCTCCTCGCATTTATCAGTCCACATGAATCTAACATTCTTTTGGGTTAGTATGGTTAAAAGCACAACAATCTTGGAGAAATCCTTCATAAATCTTCTATAATAGCTCTCTAAACCTAAAAAACTTCTCACTTCAATAACCGTTATGGGTCTTTGCCACTCAATGATCACCTCTATCTTCTTGGGATCCACTTGAATGCCATCTTTGGATAACACATGGCCTAAGAATGCCACTTGGTCTAACTAGAACTCACATTTTGAAAACTTAGCATACAATTGGTGCTCTCTCAAAGTCTGCAGCACCAATCTCAAATGCATCGCATGCTCCAATTATTCTTAGAATAGACCAAAATTTCATTAATAAACATTATAAAAAATCGGTCCAAGAATGGCCTAAACACCCTATTCATTAAGTCCATAAAGGTTTCTAGGGCATTAGTCAACCCAATGGACATCACTAGGAACTCATTGTGGCGATATCTAGTTCGAAATGCAGACTTGGGTACATCCTTAATTCTAATCCTCAATTGATGATACCCAGATCTCAAGTCAATCTTAGAGAAATACCAAGCTCCTTGCAATTGATCATACAAATAATCAATTATGGGGAGTGGATACTTATCTTTGATGGTAACCTTATTCAACTATCTGTAGTCAGTACAGAGTTGAAGACTACCATCCTTCTTCTTCATAAAAAGAACTAGAGCACCCTAAGAATATGTACCAGGCCAAATAAACCCCTTATCCAATAATTCCTATAATTGCTCTTTCAGCTCTTTTAGCTCTATAGCTGCCATCCTATAAGGTGGCATAGAGATAGGATCTATACCAAGCATAACATCAATACAGAATTCTATCTCTCTATCTGGCAATCCAGGTAACTCCTATGGAAAAACCTCTAAGAACTCACGTACCATTGATACCATTTCCACTTATCCTATTTTTGCTTGAACATCTCTAACTACAACTAGATAGCCCTGACACCCTCTACTAAGCATCTTCCTAGCTATAATAGCAAAAATAAGATTATGAGGTACGAAATGGATTCCTCTCCACCTAGAATTTTGAAAATTACTTCTTTCAGTCAATAATCTACAAAAGCATAATATTGGGACAACCAATCCATTCCCAGAATCACATCAAACTCAATCACATTTAGAAGGACTAAGTCTGCCAATAACTCTCTACCTTCAACCAACACAGGACAAGATGAAAAGAAAATGTTTATATCCAACTCATCACTACGCGAAGTCAAAACAGACAAAGGAAAACTCATCTTAGAAGGAAGATAAGCCACTTTCAAAGTAAACATAGGAGATATAAAAGAATATGTAGCACCCGGATCAAATAAGACTCTAGCCTTAGAGCAACAGATAGGAATAATACTTGCTACCACAACATTGGATGTCTGTGCATCTTGAGGAGTTAAAGTGAAGACCCTAGCCTATCCACGTCCTAGTTGTTATGAGGTGAATGGCTGAGTATGGCCTTTGCCTCGGCCTTGCTGACTCACAAACTACATTAATCAATGCTGAGGGTACATGGGTGCTTGATGGTGCTAAGGCACCTGCTGCAAGGGCTGGACAATAAAAGGTGAAGATACTTGAGCTAAGGATGACTAGAACCCATAGTTTGGACAAGCTCTAACAAAGTGTCCAAACTAACCATATCTAAAACGTGCTCCTGGCGTCAAGTGACAAGGACCCTGATGCACTCACCCACATGTGGCACAAGCACTAGCTTTAGACCCAGAATTGCCATGTCTAAAGCTCTGTCCACTACTGCTGCTAGTACTACCACTAAATCTAGTAGCCCTACTACTCCTACGATCCTGAGTAAGATGGTGCCTACTAGTTCGATGTGCTATGAAATATCTACTCTACTGAGAAAGACCTACTGACTGAGCACTCATGCTGCCTATCTGAAACATTAGTTATTGCACCCTCTGAACAAGTCTGACAATGCCATTATTATATGGGTTAGTTATGATGACATGTCAGATATGCCTCCGCTTTAGCTGTCTCACCCCCCTACAACACTCTCCAAGCTATGACCCTCTGGTTGAATGCCGATATAAGTTAGGCCTAACCCAGTCATATACAGCTCAACCACTCTAGCAACATCCTGCCTCTTATCCTCAACATCTCTCATCAATTTATAGAACTCTTAAGTGTAGTCCTCAACTGATTGATCTCTTATGTCGACATTAAACAGTTGCCATCTATTATTCTCTCACATAGATGAAGGATAGAAGAATCTCATAAAATGCTCCTTAAAACCCAACCATGTCATCGTGGTCATGAAAGGCTAAATGGACTGCATAAACTAGTCTTAAGCTATCGTTGAGAATGATAGCTCCATAATTATGATCCTCTGATCATCGGAATACCCTGATCTAGTCCTAAACCCAATGGTATTAATGAAATCCAATACGTCTCCAGTACCATCAAAATAAATTTGCCCTACTCTTGAGTATAATAATGCTGCTTCTACATCAGACATCCCCTGATTCTATCATTGAAGCATCTACTGCACTATGGGCATCGCCTGATTAAGAGATACCAAGCCTTAGTTAATACCCACTATACTAGTGAAAAAGTTACAGGATCCTCTACGAGAATCTAAGGCTCTACCTGAGGCTAATCCTGCCTCTGAGCTACTACTACTCTGGCTCTGCCCTTACCTCTACCTCTACCCCTACCTCTAGGTCGAGGGGTAGGAGGGAGAATCTCATCCTGAAATGACTACTCACCATCGTCAGGCTCTACATCAACAGTAGGGGCATTCTGAGTATGCCTCATTTTGAAAAGATAATAAAAACCCAAATTCAAAACCAAACAAGAACACAGACACATATGCATAATCCTAAGGATAAGAAAATCTACAAATAACAGATAACAACCTAAGTACCATAGTAATATGAGAAAAGACAGACATCGATAGTCAAAAGCATAAAAAATGAGCCAAAGCGCTGATACCAACTTTGTCACTACCCGAACCCAAAGGCACATGACCGGCACTAAGGAATGGCAAAGCATGAAGCTACCGAAACCCGTAGTAAACCTTAAAAGAAAAACATATAATAAGTCACTTTAAAATCTCATAATAAAATAATTAAATCATAATGCACATTATCAAACTGATTTTTCTCAATTTAATTAAACCATAACATCATGATTCATAAAATAAATAAACATAATCAGTTATCTAAAATAGTATCTCAATGCATAAATCTCAATACATAATATCCAAATTTAAAATACGCAGTTACACAGTTCTTTACTACGATACATGGATACTAATGCAAACACAACTATATAGACCTACATAAGATAGTCGGTGAAGAAGCTACTCGGCGTAGAGAAGTAGGCCTAATAGAAGACTCCTAAACTCCTAAAAAAAATTGAGGGGAGTCTTATCTCACAAAGTAAGCTAATAAAAGAAATGAATGCAGTTTGAAAATCTTCTTTAAAATAGGTTTTTATGAAAATATAATATATTTATAATTTATTCAACTCATTTAATATACATATAGAAATTCATTTTTCAAAGGAAATAAATAAATATTTAAATGCCTTTTAAAAAATTTCAGTATAAAAACTAGGTAGAACCTGAGTTCTCAATTTTTATCAGTCAATTAGCTTACTTATATCCAAGACTTTCGGATCCCAAGACCAAAGCATCACCAGGATAAACAACCGCAGTCACATCACTTAATCCAATATCATTGGCGGTGTCCAAGAGCAAAGCATCACCAGACCTTCGATGCTAGTATTTATTAAATAATCAAATATTATATTACTAGCAATGTCCGAGAGAAAAGCATCACCAAACCATCGACCTCAGTAATATAATCAAATGATTTACCAATACGCACACGATCCTTATGAAACTCATCAGGTAGCCCGTTCTATCGTAGTTTATTAAAAATAAATGAAATTAAATAAAATAATAAAAATTACAATACATAAAAATAAAATAAAATAAACCAACTATAATTTAATCATGCATCATTATTTAAAAGTACCGACTAGAATCTCACAAATATGATTTAAATTGAAAGACTCGACAATCAAATCAATTATTAACTTATAAGATAAAGGCACTCCTCTGATATGTCATGTCCGACCTCAACTGGTAGACGCAATTGAAGGTGTGACTAAAAGACAGAAAATGAAATGACAATCAAAAAACAGAAACCCTAACTTCTAGAATTTCTAAGGAAGACTCGACTCATAATTCAAAAGTTAGGATTGACCTGATGTCACGCTTTATGAGAAATTTACCAAAAATTTGACAGAGTCTCCTCTGTAAAACGAACATCCCTCTACTGAAGTATAGTCAATCCTACAAGCAAACACACTTCTAAATTCACACAAGCTCAACACTTTGGGTTAGGACTCTAAACTACTCAAATCTCCAACCGAGGTTCACAATCCACCAAAAATAAATAATTTAATAATAAATATTTAAAATCATTAAAAATCCATAAAATACCCAAAATGCCACAATTTAATTTATTTAAATAATAAAACATTAAAACTAATCATTTTTCCAAATTAGATAGTAAAATCCCAATAATTTATATAATATTAATAAATCCAATTTTACAATTATTCATCATAAAATAGTTAATTCACATTTAATTATTTAGATAGTTTAAATATATTATAAAATTAATTAAAAACCCATTTAATCACAAAATAATAAATAATTTAATATTTGAATATAATTTTCAAAAATTAGAATTAATTAGTTAAAAATAGTAATTAATTTATAAAAATTATTCTGACACTCTATAAAATTTCTAAAACCATTTAACGTATAATTTAACTATATTTTCAACCAAATTACATAATTACCCCAAAATTCCAATATTCACATAAACATAACAATTCCTTAAAAATAATATAAATTTACAAAAAAAAAAAAATTTATTAACACAAAAATTACTAACTTAATATGCTAACACTAATTACTCAAATTTCCAACCAAAAATAATTAATTAACATAATTAACAAAATCAACTAAACTAACATAGAACTCAGCTAAAGCATAATTGTAGGACAGGGAAGGCTGTTGTTGTTGTTGCTATCACTACTATTGTTGTTGTTGATGATGTTACTGTCATTGTTGTTGTTATTGTTGTTGATGTCGCTATTACAGCAAGAAGAAGAAAGAAGCAGGTGATGGTACTGGAAAAGAAGAAAGACAACGAAAGAAAGGGAAGAAACAGGACAGCAAGAAGAAAAGAAAAGAAAAGGAATGGCATGGGTAAGATGGTAGGGAGAGTAGGGGTTAACCGGTCTTTTGGGCTTAAACTATATATATATATATATATATATATATATATATATATATATATAGACACACACACACACGACATATAACAATAATAAAAATACCCCTAGTTAAAATAATATTATTAATAATAATAGAAATAATAATAATGCTATATAAATAAAAAAAATGAGATGGAAATAATAAATATGTTAATAGTTTCCAAATATAATTTTAAATATAGTAATTAAATATAGTAATTTAATGTAATAATAATAAAAACATACAATAAAAATTATCTATAATGTTGCAAACCTCGATATTTAATTATATAAAATAATTAAAAAAATTCTGGTTATTACACATTAATTGATATAAAGCTTAATTGGTTGAAAAGGGATATATTCAAAAGTATGGAATTGACTATGAGGATACATTTGCCCCAGTAGCAGAAATGAAAATCATCATAGTTCTTATTTCATTAGCTGCCAACCTTGACTGGCCACTATGACGGTTTGATGTAAAAAATAATTTTTTAAATGGAACCATTAATGAAGAAGTGTATATGGATCTACCACTCGGGTCGAGGTACACTGACCAAGTATGTAGGCTAAAAAGAGCATTGTACAAACTCAAATAATCACCTCGAGCATGGTTTGGACAACTCTTAACCTTTATGAGGAAGCTCAATTATAAACAAAGTGATGTTGACTATACACTATTCATTAAACAAAAGATGGATAAAGTCACTGCTCTTATTGTATATGTTGATGATATGGTAGTCATTGGAAATTATCCAAGTGAGATAACAACTTTGCAAAGACAGTTAGCAGCCGAGTTTGAACTTAAGGATCTAGGTAAATTAAAGTATTTTTTAGGGATTGAAATTGCAAGATCAGCTCAAGGAATTTCTTTCTACAAATGAAAGTATGTAATGGATTTGCTGAAAGAAACAGGTATGCTTGATTATAAGCCAACTGAGACTCCAATGGAAGTCAACCATGAATTATCAATCTGAGAAGGTCAAGTTCCAACTAATAAAGCTCAGTATTAAAGGCTGGTAGGAAGATTAATTTACTTACCTCATACTCAACTAAACATTACTTATGCAATAAGTGTTATAAGTCAGTTCATGCATTCTTCGAGTAAAGAACATATGGATGCAGTATACTCAGTGCTAAGATACCTAAAGTCTTCTCTAGGCAAAGGTTTATTTTTTAGGAAAAATAAGGATTATGAAATTTTTGGCTATACATATGCTAACTTAGTCAAATATTAAATTGATAAAAAATTAACATCTGGGTGCTTCATGTTTATTGGAAAAATTTAGTCACTTAGAGGAGCACGAAACAAAAAGTCATAGCAAGGTCAAGTGCTGAAGGTGAGTTTAAAGGAATGACATATGGTGTATGTGAATTACTCTAGATAAGGTAAATTGTTCATGATCTGGAACTAAATCATCTGAAGCCTATATTGTTGCATTATTATAAGAAGGCAGCCATAGCAATTTCAAACAACCCAATTCAACATTATTGGACTAAGTATATGGAAGTTGACAGGCACTGCATCAAAGATCATTTGAAATAAGGAACAATTAATCTTACATTTGTTTATTCTCAGACTCAACTTGCTGACATCCTTATAAAGGTTGTATCAGAAAAATGTTCAATAGCTCACTTGGCATGTTGGGAATGATTGAAATACACTCATTAACTTAAGGGGGAGTGTTTAAGTGAGCTTTAGTCAAAGATTTGATTGTATATGTTAGGAATTAAATCTTTATTCTTTATTTTGGAAAATTATTTTATTCCTTCTAATTAGTGTATAATTAGATTTTTCATGTATAGGAATAATTAATGTATATATAAAGGATGTAACTTCTCTTATGAAATAAATGAAAAAATAATAATTCCTTTGAATATTGTTTTTCCTTTAAATTTTTCTCTACAAATATGGTGGTGTATCAGGTCCAGGATTAACAAGATTAAGATCCACAAAAAGGTTAAGGCCATTAAGATTATAGAAATTGATGAGGCTAAATGATTTTATTAAAGGCGAGTGAGTTTGAGAAGGCAAGGAGGATGAAGATGAAGTGGATAAGGATGAAGTGGAGGTTGGTGTAGAAGATAAAGCAGAGTTAGTGTCACAACCTGAACCCAAAGGGCATATGACCTGCGCTAGGAAATGGGAATAAATAAAGTAACTGAAACCCATAGTAAGCCTTAAAATAAAAACACATGCAAATATAACATAAAAATACATCAGAATTAAAACTTTAATTAATATAAAATGAATCTTGATATCATAACAAAATAAAACATGTTCATACAATATTCAAATACAGGAACACATTCTAATACAATACAGATACTAAAACAAAGAGTACTATTACTGCAATGTTTACTAAAATACAATAAAAATAATGGTTTAATATTTACATAAGTCGGCCAGGGAGGAAAGAGTCCAACAAATAAGTCTAATAGGGAGGTCTAAAGTAGAAGATCCTGAAAAAAAAATATTAAGGGGGGGGGGTGTTCATACCTCACTGAGTAAGTTAATAAAAGAAAATGTATATAGCATGAAAATATCTTTAAAATATAATTTATGAAAAATATAAAATTTATAATTTATAACTTGAAACATTTGATTTATTGAAATCCTTTTTTGTCGAAATATATCTTTTGAAATCATAAAATACTATATGAATAAAATAAACTTTCTTAAATCATTTTTTATAAGAAAATTAGGTAGAACCCTAATCCATAATTCTAATAGCCTTTCGACTCTCTTATAATCTAAAGACTATCGGTTCCCGAGAGCAAAGATTTAACCTTGAGCAAAACATCAACTGAGCTACCAGCTACAGTCAAATCACTTAAACTAATATTTACTAGCAGTTCTTGAGAGCAAAGCATCATCGAGCTACTGGCCCTAGTAATATATAAATCATGCTTGAGAGCAAAGCATCATCGAGCCATATATATAATCTCATAAAATCATGCCCAAGGGCAAAGCATCACCGAGCCTTATAACCACCAACACTCACTCTCAATCAACTAGTGTGCACATGGTCCTGATGAAACCCATCAGGTAGCTTGTTCTATTATAGTTTATTTAAAATTAAATAAATATGAATAAACAAGAAAGATAACAATAAAAATAAAATAAAATAAATTTTACTATTCATGTAAAAATTTAATATAAACATGCTAATATAACTGTAATAATAATAGGAGAATTCAAATTTAATAAATATTCATATAATAATATAATTTTTTTAATAAATTCTCCTATTCATCAAAATTAATCAATCTCTAAAAAGACTAGACTGTCTTGGTCCAATAGGCCTAGGTCTTAATGCAACTATAGAAAATAAATAATAATAATAAATATTATAATTGAATACCTAATTTACACTTATAAGAATTCTATAGGAAGGCTCAATCTAGACACAACTCGACCACAAAACCAAAAACTCAAGATCGACTCGATGTCACATTTTACGAGAATTCTACCAAAAATATGGTAGAGTCTCCTTTGCAAAATGGACATCTCTCTACTGAAAGTAGAGCCGATCCTGCAAACAAACACACTTCTAAAATCACAAATTCTCAACACCTCGGGTTGGGACCTCGAACTACACAATTTCTCAACTGAGGATTATAATTCACAATAAAATCAATATTTAATAATAAAATAATAAATATTTATAAATGTCAATAATAAATCACAATACAATTTATTTAAATAACAAAACATTAAATATAATTATTGGCGGTAGGGTTTAGTTGCACTCCCAAGTGTTGGCGACCACAACATTATGCAAGCTCAGGGCTCACTTTGCAAAATACATAGTGAGCTTAAGGACTAAAATGGAGATGGAGTTGCCACCCAGATGAAAGCTAGGACACACTATACAACAATTGGATTCTACAGAGGTTCCCAGAAGCCATCATCAAAGATCGGGTTCAGAAAGTGGGTATGGGAGTTTGGAATGCCCACCCAACCTTACGGTTGGCCTCCATATATGTTTTGTATTTTATTACCTTTGATTATTAAATTATTCCCTTATTAACATGCAAATCATGATTTGTTTCTAATTTTATATTTTATTCCAAGTTTGCACATTAATCCTATTTCAAGCTTATAGCCATAGCATTCAATCACAAATAAATAAATAAAACAAATAAAAATAGTTTAGAACCATTCATTCCAAATAAAAGGGGAAAGGGATTAAGGATTACAATTTTTTTGTGTAAATAAGCATAAAAATACTAAAAATAAACCATACATAAACCAAAAATAAAGTAATTAATTATAAAAATTAATACTCTAAAAAATAAATCAATAAAGCAAACGTCTAGTGATTAAAAATCACCAAATAATTTCTGCAACACATATAAGTTAATTCCATACCACAACAACAATAACATTTACAAATCATCAACAAATAGTATGCATAAAAATAAATGATAATAAACTCATAATATAGTCCACTAAATATCATAAAAAGGGAAATAACATGGGAATAATATCAATTAATATAGGAATCATGCATAATTTCAAGAAACATAAGAAATTAAACACAAAAATCATGCCAAACATGCAAAATATAGATGAAAAATTATGGCATAATCAGGTGGACTCTGTTAAAGAAAAGGCATCGCCTTTTTACCATGAGGCAACATCTTGTTACCTCATCATGAAGAGGCGATGCCTTTGTGAAGAGGTGTCACCTCATCAACAGAGGCAGGCACAACCTACATTTCTTAAATCCTAAAAAACACGATGATCAAGCATGTAAATGAGAAACAAATGTGAATATACAGATATCAACAATCAATACTCAATATTTCATGCAATCCTGCTTCTCTATAACTTTAAATAAGTAATATGATTCAATAAAACACTCAAAAGAATAATAAATCAAGACTTTAATGAAGACAAAGAACTTAAAGCTCAAAAATGAGGAGACTCACTGTCTTGGATGAGATTATGCCCTTGACTGAGCCCTCAGAACTTGGTTGATAAAGGAGTGGCTTTGAATGCAAGGAAAGTTCCCTCTTCTTCTCAAGAATCAAGTCCCTTAAGCTTCAAAGTCTCTTCCTCTTCTTCTCCTTTTTTTAATATTTTCCTCTCTTTTTTAGACATTCTTTTTGAATTCCACAACTTCTCCAATAACCCGCCAACCCCCCTTTTAACCTTGCCCCCACATTTCCTTTTAAAGCCTTTCACTTTTTTCCTTCTCCAAATTCCCAAAAAACCATTCTCACCCTTTCCCATTGCCTTTTTTCATTCCCTAGGCTCTTTCTTATCTTTTCTCCTTTTCTTTACATCCAAAAATGACTAACTCCTCAACAGGTAGGCTTCCAACAACTACCATTAATGGCATTTAATGCTATAGAGAGTGGGTTTGAAGAGGCGGTGACTCTTCGATGAGGCATTGCCTCATTAATGCTTAGGGTAAAAAGGTGACACCTCTTCATTGAGGCAATCGCCTCTTCACTTGGGCCAGGTCAAGGCCCTTATGTCAAAGTGTGATGGGCTTAGGCTTTGGCTTAGTGTTTAAGCTTTGATGTGTTTTTTTTTTTTGGGTTTTGGCTATGGTTTTTGTGGGTTTGGCTTAGTGTTTAGGCTTTCAGAGTCAATTTTAGAGAAATCTTGGGCTCCCCTTACATTCAAAACTCAAATTTTCTCATCATCAGGCTTTTGTTGCAGGCTGATCAAATTGATAGTGTCTACAGTTTGCCCCCTTAGTTTTTCAAAAAATTGAATTTTTTTAAACAATTTTTTAAAAAAGTAACATGCACATCAAATAGAGAGTAAGAATTATATGCCTAACTTGCGAGCTTCACTCAGGCCGTTAGTCTTAGGAATTCAAACCCAAGAGGTTGAGCTTCTTCTCTAAAATGTGATCATGTTCCTCAGGTTTTCCTAGCCTGATCAATCACTCATTAGTAAATTTTTCGTGAATCTTAAGCATGGCTCAATCTTCACTCAGTAGAGACAGAAGGGAAATGTAGTCATGATCCTCAGGTTAAGCTAACTCTATCAGCTACTCATTATAAATTTGGCATGATTCCCAAGTTTTCCTAGCTCGAGAAGTCACTCAGTAAAAGAGATGATGCATAACTGTGTTCCTCAAGTTTTCCTGGCCTGATCAGTTACTCATTATAGTTTGGCGTGAATCTTAAGCATGGCCCAGTCTCCACTTAGTAAAAAGAGATGAAACGTAACCATGTTTCTCAGGTTTTCTTAGCTTGATCAGTTACTCATTATAGTTTGGCATAAAACCCAAGTTTTCTTGGCCCAAGAATTACTCAGTAAAAGAAGAATGCACTTCAAGGATTCAAAACCGATGAGACACCTCCTGAGATGTGCACTTCGGGGATTCAAACCCAACTAGATACTTGTTCTTTTGCATACTTCAGGAATTCAAATTTGACCAGATGCTTGTTCCTTCATGCACCTTAGGGATTCAAACCTGACCAGATGCTTGTTCTTTTATGTACTTCGAGGATTCAAACCCTACTAGACGATTGTTCTTCTATGCACTTTGGGATTCAAACCCAAGTAAACACTTGTTCTTTTACACATTTTGGGGATTCAAACCTGACTAGACGCTTATTCCTTTATGTACTTCGAGGATTCAAACTGACTAGACTTTTATTCTTTTGTGCACTTTAGGAATTCATACCTGACTAGATGCTTGTTCCTTCTGATCCTTCAATTAGATCATTCTTGTCCAAAGATCAATTTTAGGGTACACTCAAGTAGTGATGTGAAAATTCTCATTTTTTTCCTTTTTTAGTGAGCCTTGGGCCTTTCGATGCTTTATTTCATCAAGTGAGCCTCACCCTCTTCTCCTCATCTTCCTTTCTCTCAATTTTCCACACTCACCCTAACCATATAAATTCTCACTTTTCTTCTTTAAGGGTCGCTTTCACCTTTTCAATTCTCTCTCTTGTCTCTTTTCCTCCCTTTTCTCTTTCTCTTTTATTCTTTATATTCCCTAACATGGATGTTGTACAGACCCTAAATTTTCCCATATGGGACCCAGTGACACCTACAATGAAACCCTCTTAAAATTTCTGGCTCAGTATTAGAGATAAGATCCCCTAATTTATGGATGTGTAATCTTATATATGCGACTTGGCCACTGGAGAGGTTAGTACTCAATTTCTTTAATTTTTCTTGTGAATATCATCAAATAACATCGGGTTGTTTTTTATATACATATATTTATGAATTCAAGCAAAAGAAATCAAATTTTCTTGATAAAAATTTAAAATTTCAACTTATCATGTCAAATTGCCAACACGAAAAGGCATTGCCTTTTTGATGAGGCAATCACCTCTTCGATCGAGCGATCGCTTCTTCATGAAGAGGCATTGCCTCTTCGATCGAGTGATCACTTCTTCATGAAGAGGCATTCACCTGTTCGAGTCACATGCTCTCAATAAGGCGATTGCCTCTATGTAAAAAGGCATCGCCTCAACGATAAGATAATAAAATTTTGAATTTTTATTAAGTAAAATAACAATTTTACTCTTTGTTTTACTCCTTTAGCTCGATACCCACACCCTCAAAAGTTCCAGGAACTATAGTGATGCATGCATTTGGTATGACGAGCTTCCTGAGGTCGTACAAACTCGAATTCAGGATACTAGGTTCTTCGACTTTATCCTAGCACTCCTAGCACAACAGGGGCGTATAGACTATCAGCCCTTGCATGCCCTGATGGAGAGGTGGTCTAACAACACCCATACCTTTTGTCTTCTATTTGGGGAGTTCACTCTAGACCTGGCGGCCTTCACTGTAGTTACCGGTATTGCTTGCATAAGGGATTCTATTACTTTTGATGCCAGCCTCCACCAGTTATCTCCTAATCATCTCGCTTTCATCGAGCATCTACTTAGGATGGTCCCATACATGAAGGGGACCCACAAAATGAAGCTTGAGTCAAATGGAGCTTCTACACTTGTGCCAGAGTTGAGGCAACTATTACACCCTTTCAGATCTATCAGGTTGTGTGCGCTTTCCTCGTTTACTTCCTGGGCACTACTCTCGTTGCAGATATAGTCAACTTTATGGACTTGAGCTTCATGATGCCTTTGAGGGACCTAGACTTGGTGGCGACCTATGATTGGGGCAGCTACACCTTAGCTTATCTTTATAAGAGAATGGATGAGATGGTACGCGAAGCTAAGTGACTTTACAGTTTTTAGCGCACCATACTGGTATTTTACTTTCTCTTTCTCCCTTCATATTCCATTCCAACTGTTGCTGCTCGATCTTACTAATAACCTCTTATTTCTTTCATAGGACTGGGCTTTAGAGTTAGAGTTGATAATAGGGATCACTAAGGTCATTGACACTCCCTTCCCTACGATGGTGAGGTGGGGTCCCAGCCAAGCTTAGTGGAGGCCTGTGGCTTGCGTTCATACCCACTGTGACCAGCTGAACATGCTCACTTATGATGAAGTATGCAGCTACAAATGTAAATGAGATTAGCAATAAACTCATTAATCGAATTCACTTACTTACTTGTTTATTCTTGCAGCTATGCCCAAACTTATGGGGCCCTCAGGCTGGGTGGACGCTGGCCTAAAATGGAGATGGAGTCGCTACCCAGATGAAAGTCGGGACACACTATACAACAACTAGATTCCATAGAGGTTCCCAGAAGCCCTTATCAGAGATCGAGTTCAGAAACTGGGTATGGGCTTTTAGAATGCCTACCCAACCTTACGGTTGGCCTCCATGTATGTTTTTTATTTTATTATCTTTGATTATTAAATTATTCCCTTATTAACATGCAAATCGCTATTTGTTTTTTATGGTAAATGAGGTTAGAAATTGGGAGTTAATGAAAAGGTTAATGTCTAGATATTTCATTTCTCATGATGTTAGGAATAAATTTTATCTTAAATTAGAAAGACTTAAACAAGGGGGTGTGTTAACTGTTGATGATTACACTAAAAAGTTTAAGTTTTTTGTAATTGAAAGTGATTGAGGTGAATCTGAAGGACAGAAAATTTCAAGATTCATAAATGGGCTTAAGAGTGAAATTAGATAAGATCTTATGTTTGTGGTACAATTACAACTTAATTTATCTTTGAATGACTTAATTTCACTTGCTTTAGATAGAGAGAGTTGGAGTAATAAGGTTGGTAATCAAAGTGGTGCTAATGTTGAAGTGGTGTTAAGTGATCTTGAGAAGAAACATGAACATCAATCATATGATCAAACTATGGAGGAAAGCATTATTCATGAAGAGAAGTGTGAAATAGAAGTGGTTGTGTATGAGGATATCAAAATAGAGTGTGAATCCAAGAATAGCGAATTTTTTGAATTCATTGAAGCTAATAAGGAGTGTTTGCAAAGTTTTAAGCAATATAGTGAAGTTGTACAAGGATTAACTACTCAAGAAGTTGCTAAGAGTGCATCTTGTGATCATGAAGAGTGCATGCATCATGAAGAGGAGTTGTACACAAAAGAAGGAGGAAAATAAAGAGTTGATTATTCATCATGATTATGCTAACAACTCTATTCATTCTTTTTCTAGTGTTTTGAAATTTTTTTTATAGACTTCTATGCCATACAAAAATCCCTTTGCTGATGTTATTAAAGTTCCTTATGTCCACAATACAATCAATGGAATCTTCGCTTGTACCAAGAAGAACATGAGATATTCATGTTTCAAGTTTAGAAGGAAGCCACAAGAATACAATCCTTACAAGTTCATTGAAAAGAGTTCTATGTTCATTCAAGTTCAAGATATATTGAAGCTACTTCTATGGATTCTTACTTCAAAGGAGAGGCTTTCAACAACGGTGTTTATATTTGACCCTAGAGGATTCATGAATTAATCAACTTTAGAAGATGGCTATGATTTGAGGGTGAATCATCTTCAAGAGAGAGGGAATAATATGAACCCTAAAAGGGATCAAAAGTGCCTAAATGTTAAGAATTCAAGCTAATTAGTTTAATTTCCTATTTTGAAATTAATTAGCTTGATATGGATGAATTTTGGAGTTATTCTTATTTTGGAGTCAATAAGGAAGATTCAAAAAGATTCTAGAAGATGTGAGAAGATTCAAGAATATTCCAAGTCAATGTCAATAAGTCAAAATCAAAGTCAAATAGTCAACAAGTCAAAGTTCAGGGTCAACGGTCAACATGTGACATGGCATGCTTCTATTCTTAGTTGTCATGAGTTATCATTTTGCTTAGTTGTCATGACTTGTAACGAGTTGTCAATTTTGACTTTTCAAAGATGAGTTGTCATGAGTTGTCATTAGTTGTCCTATTTTGAAGGAAATCTCCTTAATTAAGGATTTTCCTATATAGGTATCTTTGGGAATAAGGAATAGAACCTTTTCCTTCAAGGATTAGGTTGTTTACATGCCTATATAAGGGCTAACCCTATGACATACGAATTGAAGCATTAAAATATTAAAAGTGAGGTTTTTCCTTAAACTTTGTTCTTTTGAAATTTTGCAAGTTTACTTGAATTGTTTCACTTCTACCTTTCATTACAATTGCTAGGTTAGATTAAACTTAGAATTGTGTGATTGTTCATCTTATAATAGCTAAGTATCTTGCTTCAAATTAATAAGCAAGGTCTTTAGCTCCATCAACACAACCTGTCCTTAATGATCCTTGGGCAAGATTTCAAAGTTGGATGCGCATTCTATCTCTGTTATAGGTAGGGTTCGTATCAGTTTGGTATCAAAGCCAAACTTCAAGATTTGGTTGCGTATCCTTTAATTTTCATGTATTATCTATTATTTTCTTCTTCTTAATTCTTCATAAATTGAAAAAAAAACAAAAAATATTTTTTAAGTGAAACACGAGAGCATTCACATCCTTCAGTGTAAACACGTAAGGGAGTGTTTTGTGAGGGTTTCTTTTCTATTTTTTTCTAAATTATCTTTTTATGTGGTTATTATGGATGTGCCTTATTTTCTTGGTGGAGATTATCCTTTTGTTTACTTGAAATGGGTGCAACAAATGGAGGAGATATTTGATTCTCTTCAGATAAGTGATTTTAAAAAGTGCAAACTTGCTTCTAATAAATTTATGGGTCATGCTGCTATATGGTGGGAAGATTTGATGGTAAATAAGGTTAGAAATTGGGAGTTAATGAAAAGGTTAATGTCTAGATATTTCATTTCTCATTATGTTAGAAATAAATTTTATCTTAAATTAGAAAGGCTTAAAGAAAGGGGTGTGTTAACTATTGATGATTACACTAAAAAGTTTAAGTTTTTTATAATTGCAAGTAATTTAGGTGAATCTGAAGGATAGAAAATTTCAAGATTCATAAATGGGCTTAAGAGTGAAATTAGACAAGATCTTATGTTTGTGGTACAATTGCAACTTAATTTATCTTTGAATGATGTAATTTTACTTGCTTTAGATAGAGAGAGTTGGAGTAATAAGGTTGGTAATCAAAGTGGTGCTAATGTTGAAGTGGTGTTAAGTGATCTTGAGAAGAAACATGAGCATCAATCATATGATCAAACTGTGGAGGAAAGCATTATTCATAAAGAGAAGTGTGAAACAGAAGTGGTTGTGTATGAGGATATCAAAATAGAGTGTGAATCCAAGAATAACAAATTTGTTGAAGTCATCAAAGCTAATAAGGAGTGTTTGCAAAGTTTTGAGCAATATAGTGAAGTTGTACAAGGATTAACTACTTAAGAAGTTGCTAAGAGTGCATCTTGTGATCATAAAGAGTGCATGCATCATGAAGAGGAGTATCGAGAAGTTTGTACATAAAAGAAGGAGGAAAATAAAGAGTTGATTATTCATCATGATTATGCTAACAACTCTATTCATTCTTTTTCTAGTGTTTTGAAATTTGTTTTACAGACTTCTATGCCATACAAAGATCCCTTTGCTGATGTTATTAAAGTTCCTTATGTCCATAATGCAATCAATGGAATCTTTGCTTGTACCAAGAAGAACATGAGATATTTATGTTTCAAGTTTAGAAGGAAGCCACAAGAATACAATCCTTACAAGTTCATTGAAAAGAGTTCTATGTTCATTCAAGTTCAAGATATATTGAAGCTACTTTTATGGATTCTTACTTCAAAGGAGAGGCTTTCAACAACGGTGTTTATATTTGACCCTGGAGGATTCATGAATTTATCAACTTTAGAAGATGGCTATGATTCGAGGGTGAATCATCTTCAAGAGAGAGGGAATAATATGAACCCTAAAAGGGATCAAAAGTGCCTAAATGTTAAGAATTCAAGCTAATTAGTTTAATTTCCTATTTTGAAATTAATTAGCTTGATATGGATGAATTTTGGAGTTATTCCTATTTTGGAGTCAATAAGGAATATTCAAGAAGATTCTAGAAGATATGAGAAGATTCAAGAATATTCCAAGTCAATGTCAACAAGTCAAAGTCAAATAGTCAACAAGTCAAAGTCCAGGGTCAACAGTCAACGGTCAACATATGACATGGCATGCTTCTATTCTTAGTTGTCATGAGTTATCATTTTGCTTAGTTGTCATGACTTGTAATGAGTTGTCAATTTTGACTTTTCAAAGATGAGTTGTCATTAGTTGTCCTATTTTGAAGGAAATCTCCTTAATTAAGGATTTTCCTATATAGGTATCTTTGGAAATAAGGAATAGAACCTTTTCCTTCAAGGATTAGGTTGTTTACATGCCTATATAAGGGCTCACCCTATGACATACGAATTGAAGCATTGAAATATTAAAAGTGAGGTTTTTCCTTAAACTTTGTTCTTTTGAAACTTTGCAAGTTTACTTGAATTGTTTCACTTCTACCTTTCATTACAATTGCTAGGTTAGATTAAACTTAGAATTGTGTGATTGTTCATCTTATAATAGCTAAGTATCTTGCTTCAAATTAATAAACAAGGTGTTTAGCTCCATCAACACAACCTGTCCTTGGGCAAGATTTCAAAGTTGGATGTGCGTTCTATCTCTGTTATAAGTAGGGTTTGTATCATATTTTGTAGGGTGGCATAGATATAGTAGTAGTACCTGGAACCACATCTATACAGAACTCAATCTCCTTGTGAGGTGGTAAACCTAGCAACTCCTCAAGAAAAACATTAGGAAACTCACAGGCAACAGGAACATCTGTGAGTGATAACTTCTCCACTGAAGTATCCCTGACTAATGCCAAATATCCCTGACATCCTTTCCTCTGCAACTTCCTAATCGTAATAGCAGAAATAAGATTCTGAGGCGCTGAACTCCTATCACACACAAACTTAAAATCTTCTTCATCAGGAATTCTGAAAGTCACCTCTTTATTCCGACAATCTACCATAGCGTAGTGCTGAGATAACCAGTCCATTCCCAAAATAACATCAAACTCCATCACATCCAACATAATCAAATCATCGAGTAATTCTCTACCTCCCACAAGAACTGGACAACCAGAAAGAACAATATCGATGTCCAAGGAATCGCTTAGATGAGTGGCAACAGATAAAGGAAAAGCCATCCTTGAAGCTTGCCAATAAGACTTGAAAGCAAAAATGGGAGAAACAAACAAATGTATGGCACCCGGATCAAACAAAACCCATGCATCCAGGTAACAGACAGAAATAATACCTACCACGACTACATTAGTTGCCTGAGCATCCTATTGAGTAAGATGGAAGACTCTGGCCTGTCCTCGACCTCCCTACTGACTGGTAGAAGCTTGGCCAACACCTCTGGCACCTCCTCTAGCACCTCTACCATGAACCTACTGTGAAACAAGCTGAGTGGAACTCTGATGCTGGGCTGGAGGCAACTAAAATGGTACAAGTGCAGCACTAGCAATCGACTACTGTGGAAATCACGGAATCTGCAGCTACTGATACTTGGAGTAAAGACACGATCTGTCATAATGTCCTATCTGCCCGCATCTGAAGTATGTCAGTGGTGTCAAGTAACACGGTCCCTGATGGACTCTACCGTAAGTCTAGCAAACACTAGCAGATGATCCAGAACTACGACCACTGCTACTGCTCGAAGCACCTGACCCAAATCTGAATGACCTACACTAACCTCCACGACCATGTCTACTGCTCCGATGCACTCGCTACTACTGCCACTGGCTCTACTGAATCAGACCTCGTTGCTGACTACTCGAACCAACATGAAAACTCGAATACAGAGTTGCCTGCAATCCACTCGACTGAACTCCCAGCTAGTAATAATCAGGCATCGCTCCCTGCCTAACTAGCCTCAGCTTAATCTCCTTGGCTAACTCAATCACAGACTCCAGAGTAAGGCCTACTGTAGGCATACCAACAAATACTGAACCCAATCCGGTGACATAGGTAGTAACTGTGAAATACTGATCTCACATCAAATCCTTTGTATATCTACCCAAACAGAGGAACTCTTAGGTGTACTCCTCTACAGATTGATCACCATGAGAAATGATGGTCAATCGGAGACGATGGCTCATACAAAGAAGCTCTAGGCAGAATCTCCTCATAAATCGCTCTTGAAACTGGGCCTAGTTCATCGTCATCATATAAGGCTGAATCATCTGAATAAACCAGTCTAGAGCTGGTCCCTCAACAGATAGCTCGACGATCATAATCCGTTGGTACTCGGTGTGAGCAGTCCGAGTCCTAGTCTCAATCGCATGCAGAAAGTCTAACGAATCAGAAGTCCCATCGAAAGCAATCCTGCCAACTCTGGCATAGAATAGAGCTGCCTCAGGGTTAGACATACCCTACTGATAGGCAGGCTAAACAGGCGAAACAACTAGAGGTACAGGAACATCCTCAAACTCAGGCATAATAGGCTCCTTGTCCTGTATCTCTCTCTGCCTACGGCGACCTGCCGCTCCTCGAGGTCTACCACTGCCACGACCTCTACGTCTAACTGGCTGCTCAGGAGGTAAAACCTTATCCTATAAAGACTCATCATCCTCGGCCTCAACGACCAATGGAGCGACATGCGCTCGCCTCCTCATTATGAAAAGACAACATAACGATTTAGACAAAATAGACAGCGGAAGAATGACGCAGAAAACTAAATCAAGGAATACTTATCAAGACGAACTCGAACCTAATTCACTACAGTAGTTACCAAAAGAAAACACAACTTTAAAATTAGGGCCACGACTCACACAACTAAGGCCCTGACACAGAACTCCGCTCTGATACCAACTTTGTCACGACCCAAAATAGGGGCCATGATCGGCTCTAGGGAATAGGAATTCTTTCGAATCCGGAACCTATAGCAAGCCTTAAAAAAAATAAAACATGCAATAATAATAATAACATAATTTGCAGCAGAATAAAATCATAAATAATGAAATAATAATCCACCACGGGATTTAAATCAATATCTCATCTCATATATATAAATAAACTTTTAATACAAGTTTCAGTTCAAATATTTGAAGTACATATCTCACGACTTTATATAACTACTGCAGTGTCTAGATTATAAAAATAAAACTCAAGTGAGCAGTTTACATAATGAAGCCGGGGCGGAAGAAATCTGGCGTATAGGCATGCTACTGAGGTCTGATGAAGATGACTCTCCTGAAAAATAATCAACAGAGGGGAGTCAGACCTTACTGAGCGAATTACTATAATATATATACATGCATACTAAATGTCGATGCACACAGTCAATGGTATATATAATAAATATATATACAAGCAAATACACATGGATGCAATAAAATCATTTTATATATTTTTATTAAAAATCACAGTTTATGAAGGATCAAATAGAACCCTAGAAAATCGCAACCTCAAACAGTGTTAAACAACACTCTAGCCATACAGGCTCACTTATTCCAAATATATTCACTTGATCCATTTGGACAATAGACTGGCCCCGAGACACTAAGTCAACCGAGCTCCAACAGTCGGACTGTTAGTGTGATTGGCTGTAATATCCCATGTTTTTTTTAAATATTTTTACACTGTACCGGGATATACAGTGTTAATAATTTTTGAATATATATTATGATATTTTCACGAGTTGATATGTATTTAAAATCTATTTTAATTATTGTGTATTATTTACAGTACTTTACATAAAATTTTCTCGGGACTTGCATTTTCGAGGAAATTTTCACGTAAATATTTTATTATTAATTATTTTAAATATATTTTCGGACTTTCATGAACTCATACATATTTTTAAAAAATATTAAACACCGTGTAAACATATAATTCTTTATTTAATTAGGGTTTAGTATTACCCTAATATTATATTAATTATTTATTTGTTTTATTGTTATTTAATTATTTTTATTTAGTATAAATTATTAAAATATTAAATTTTATGTGTGTGGTGTATATTTAATGTGTGTAATTTAATATTATTTTATTATATAGTATAAAGTATATATATATACACATTATATATAAAAAAAAATCAAATTTTAGAAAATTACAAAACTGCCTCCGAGCCTCCTTCTTCCCCGATCTTCACCCTCACCGCCGTCCGGACGCCTGCCGTGAGAGTGTCGTCCGGTGTGCCACCACCTTCCCCAGCCTTTTCCACCGCCTGTGGTAGCCGTTTTCGGCGCTTGGAAGTCGATTTTGGCCAGAGAAACCGAAACTTTGGCCACCGTCGATCACGTCAATTTCGGCCACCGTTTTCGACATCGCTGGTCTCTTTCTTCTCCTTAAGCTCCGGTGAGTGTGATTCTAGCTTTGGTTTGAGCTAAAATGGTCTAGAATTGCTTAGGTTTCGAATTTTCTAATTCGGTCACATTAGGGTTTTTGATTTTTTTGAGCTTCGAATTGATTGATTCATGAAAATTCCCTTCACAAAGGTTGATCCTAGGAGCTTAATCTTCATGTATGAATTTTTGTGGAATTTTTGGAGATTTTTTGGATTTTTGGCTATTTTTGAATATTTTAATATTATTTTCTAATTTTCGGAAATTAATTATTTAAATTATGAAATTGGGTTTTATGGTTAAATTAGGTGTTGAAATGAATTATAGGAATTTATTTGGAATTTTTATGAATTTCTAAGTATTTATTTTGAATTATTTCAGTTTATGTAATTTTGGGAAATTAGGGTTAATTATGTTTTTAATTGAATTTAATTGGGTAATTGAGTTTAATTATTGATATTATTGATAAATATGTTGAGAAAATTAATTTTGGATAATTGTATAATTTTTGGTGAATTTTTGAAGTAATTTTAGTATATTTATATATATAGGGGTATTTTGGTAATTTTACCCTAAATTGGCTAAAAATGTAATTTAATTGGTTTTAATATTTATTTAAGGTATAAAAATGATTTCTAAAAATTATTTGGTATTTTTAACTAATTAAAACTATTTTTCGTGAATTATTTTCAATTATATATATAATATACGATTTTTCTAATAAAATGAGTTTTTATCGGTTTTTACTATGTTTAAAGGTTAATTACATAATTTCTACGTATAAAATGAATTTCTATTATTTAAGGGTATTTTTGGTATATCTGGAATTTATTATGTGTTTGTGGACCCCAGTCGGTGGACTGTAGTTTGGAGTCCGACCGTGGGATTTTGATTGTGCTTTGTGTAGTTTTTCGAAGTGTATTTCTTTGCAGGGTCGGCTCTACTCTTTTGAGTAGAGAGATGTCCATTTTACAAGGGAGGTTCTACCGAATTTTTGATGGAATTCTCGTAAAACGTGATGTCCAGTCGAATCCTAATTATGTTTCCGTGTTAAATATTCTCGATCGAATTTTAGGATTTCTTTTAGGTTTATTCTAATGTCGGTCATTTATTGCTTGTTTAGTTGCGCCGAGACCGAGGGCTAGTGGACCAGGCCCGTCGAACCCGTCTCGTGGAGCGCACTAGGGTGAGTTACTATACTATATATATATGTTTAGGATGCATGATTTAGAAATACATGTTTTATGTTGATTAAATATGCATAAATAATTTAAGTATTTCTTAAGTTTATATTTAGTTTATTTTGGTTTATTTTTGGTATATATTAAATTATATGCATGTTTTGTTAATAAATTATATTTAAAATGTTTTTAAATATATTTCGAGCTTAATTTATAATTTGATTGGATTCATTTGACGTATATATACTCGAAATATACCTGGTTTACTTTTGGTATATTTCTAGTATATATATGGTTTATGTTGAGATTTTATTGAACTTCATGCATCATTTATTTTTGTGAATGAATGTTTTATATTTTATTAATGAAGGATATCGATAGAACGTGCTACCTAGTGGGCAGCACTAGGACCGAGTACGTATCGATACGCCTATAGTATTTAGGCTATATTACTAACCATTTATGGATATTGATTGAATATGATTATTGATATGTGTGAGATATGGTTTGGGTGTGATTGCTGGAGCTCGGTTGACCAAGTGTCTCGGGGCCAATCACACTGGCAGTCAGACTGCTGGAGCTCGGTTGACTTAGTGTCTCGGGGCCAGTCTACTATCTAAATGGATTAAGTGGATATATTTGGACTAAGTAAGCCTGTATGGCTAGAGTGTTGTCTAACACTATTTCTGAGGTTGCGATATTCTAGGGTTCTATGTGATCCTTCATAAAAGATGATTTTCAATAAAATATATATAAAATGATTTTATTGCATCTGTGTGTATTTGCCTGTATATATATTAGATATATATATACTGTTGACTGTATGCATTATCATTTAGTGTGTATGTATATATATTATAGTAATTCACTCAGTGAGGTCTGACTCCCCTCCGTTGACTATTTTTCAGGAGAGTCAACGTCTTCAGACCTCAGTAGCAGGTCGATACGCTGGATTTCTTCCGCCCCGACTTCTTTATGTAAATTATTTACTTGAGTCTTATTTTTATAATCTAGACACTGCAGTAGTTGTGAATTAAAGTGTGGGATTTCATGTACTTTATTTAAAGAGATGTATTATATTGAAACTGGATTTGTATTGAAAGATTTTATATATATGTGATGAGATGAGATTTGATTTAAATCCAGTGATGAAAATGTTATTATTATATTTATGACTTTTATTTCCACAGCATATTATATGGTTATTGTTATTATTGCATGATTTATTTTATTTTTAGGCTTGCTACGGGTTCCGGATTCGAAAGAATTCCCGTTCCCTAGCGCCGGTCATGGCCCCTGTTTTGGGTCATGACAAAGTTGGTATCAGAGCAGAGTTCTGTGTCAGGGCTTAGTTATGTGAGTTGTGGCCCTAGTTTTAAAGTTGTGTTTTATGTTGGACTACTGCAGTGTATTAGGTTAGAGTATGTCTTGATGAGTATTCCTTGCTTAGTTTTCAGCATTATTTCTCCATTGTCTGTTTTGTCTGAATCTTTTTGTTTGTCTTTTCAGTATGAGGAGGCGAGCGCGTGTCGCTCCACCGGTCGTTGAGGCCAAGGATGATGAGTCTTTTCAGGATGAGGTTTTACCTCCTGAGCAGCCAATTAGACGTAGAGGTCGTGGCAGAGGTAGACCTCGAGGAGCGACAGGTCACCGTAGGCAGAGAGAGTTATAGGACGAGAAGCCTATAGAGACTGAGTTTGATGTTCCTGTTCCTCCAGTTGTTCAGCCTGTTCAGCCTGCCTATCAGTAGGGTATGTCTGACCCTGAGGCAGCTTTGTTCTATGCCTGAGTTGGCAGGATTGCTTTTGATGGTACTTCTGATCCGTTAGATTTTTTGCACGCGATTGAGACTCTGACTCAGACTGCTCATACCGAGTATCAACGGATCATGATCGTTGAGTTGTCTGTCGAGGGACCAGCTCTAGATTGGTTCATTCAGATGATCCAGCCTTATATGATGACGATGACGTGGGCTCAGTTTCGTGAGCGATTTATGAGGAGATTTTGTCCAGAGCCTCTTCATTTGAGTTATCATCTTCGTTTGACCAGTATTTCTCATGGAGATCGATCTGTAGAGGAGTACACCCGAGAGTTTCTTCGTCTGGGTAGATATGCAGAGGATCTGATACGAGATCAGTATTTCGCTGTCACTACCTACGTTACTGGTTTGGGTTCAGCTTTTGCTGGTATGCCTACAGCAGGCCTTACTCTGGAGTCTGTGATTGAGTTGGCTAAGGAGATTGAGCTGAGACTAGTTAGGCAGGGAGCGATGCCTGATTATTACCAGCTAGGAGTTCAGTCGAGTGGATTGCAGGCTACTCCATATTCGAGTTTTCATGTTGGTTCGAGTAGTCAACAGCGAGGTCCGACTCAGCAGAGTCAGAGACAGCAGCAGCGAGTGCATCGGAGTAGTAGACATGGCCGTGGAGGTTAGCGTAGATCATTTAGATTCGGATCAGGTGCTTCGAGTAGTAGCAGTGGTCGTAGTTCTGGATCAGCTGCCAGCGTTTGCCAGACTTGTGGTAGAGTCCATCAAGGATCGTGTTATCTGACACCACTGACATGCTTCAGATGCGGGCAGACATGACATTTTGCTAGATCGTGTCCTTATTTCAGGTATCAGCAGCAGCAGATTCCGCAATTCCCACAGCAGTCAATTGTTAGTGCTGCACCCGTGCCATTTCAGTTACCACTAGCCCAACATCAGAGTTCCACTCAGTTTGTTCCACAGCAGAGTCATGGTAGAGGTACTGGAGGAGGTGCCAGAGGTGTTGGCCAGGCTTTTACTAGTCAGCAGGGAGGTCGAGGTCAGGCCAGAGTTTTTCATCTCACTCAGCAAGATGCTCAGGCATCTAATGCAGTCGTGACAGGTATTGTTTCTGTTTGTTACCTGGATGCTTGGGTTTTGTTTGATCCAGGTGCCACGCATTCATTTGTTTCTCCTATTTTTGCTTCTAAATCTTATTGGTAAGCCTCGAGGATGGCTTTTTCTTTGTCTGTTGCCACTCCTCTGAGTGATTCATTGGACACCGATATTGTTCTTTCTGGTTGTCCAGTTTTTGTGGGAGATAGAGAATTACCCGCTGATTTGATTCTGTTAGATGTGATGGAATTTGATGTTATTTTGGGAATGGATTGGTTATCTCAACACTATGCCGTGGTAGATTGCAGGAATAAAGAGGTGACGTTCAGAATTCTTGATGAAGTAGAATTTAAGTTTGTTGGTGATAGGAGTTCAGCACCTCAGAATCTTATTTCTGCTATTACAGCTAGGTAGTTATTGAGGAAAGGTTGTCAGGGGTTTTTGGCATTGGTCAGGGATACTTCAGTGGAGAAGTTGTCACTCACAGATGTTCCTGTTGCTTGTGAGTTTCCTGATGTTTTTCCCGAGGAGTTGCCAGGTTTACCACCTCACAGAGAGATTGAGTTCTGTATAGATGTGGTTCCAGGTACTACTCCTATATCTATGCCACCCTATCGTATGGCTCCTGCAGAGTTGAAAGAGTTGAAGGAGCAGTTGCAAGAGTTGTTGGATAAAGGTTTCATTAGACCTAGTGTTTCTCCTTGGGGTGCACCAGTTCTGTTTGTGAAGAAGAAGGATGGTACCCTGAGACTGTGCATTGACTACAGAGAGCTGAAAAAGGTGACAGTGAAGAACAAGTATCCTCTCCCGAGGATAGATGATTTGTTTGATCAGCTATAGGGTGTATAGTTCTTTTCTAAGGTTGACTTGAGGTCGGGTTATCATCAGTTGCGGATTAGTGAATCCGATATTCCTAAGACAGCGTTCCACACTCGATATGGCCATTATGAGTTTCTGGTGATGTCTTTTGGTTTGACTAATGCACCAACAACTTTTATGGACATGATGAATAGGGTATTCAGACCATATGTGGATCAGTTTGTGGTAGTCTTCATTGATGATATACTAGTATATTCAAAGAGTATGGAAGAGCATGTATATCACTTGAGGATTGTACTACAAACACTGAGAGATCATCAACTTTATGCTAAATTCTCGAAGTGTGATTTTTGGATGGAGAGTGTTTCTTTTCTTGGACATGTAGTGTCTAAAGAAGGTATTCAGGTTGATCCACAGAAGATTGAGGCAGTATCTGAATGGCCTAGACCTACTTCTGTTACAGAGATTCAGAGTTTTCTGGGTTTAGCCGGGTATTATAGGTGGTTTGTGCAAGATTTTTTTAGAATTGCATCCCCTATGACTCGCTTGACTCAGAAGAATGTTAGATTCGAGTGGTCAAAAGCGTGTGAGAATAGTTTCCAGTTGTTGAAGGAGAAATTGACCACAGCGCCAGTATTAGCTTTGCCTAATAGTGTGGATAAGTTCACAGTTTACTATGATGCCTCTAGAATTGGTCTTGGTTGTGTGTTGATGCAGAATGGAAAGGTGATAGCCTATGCTTCGAGGCAGTTGAAGAAGCATGAGCAGAACTATCCTACACATGATCTTGAGATGGCTGCAGTGATCTTTGCTTTGAAGATTTGGAGACATTATTTGTACAGGGTGACTTGTGAGATATTTATTGATCACAAGAGCCTTAAGTACATTTTCCAGCAGATCTAAATCTGAGGCAGAGGAGATGGTTGGAATTGTTGAAGGATTATGATTGCGAGATCTTGTATCATCCGGGTAAAGCTAATGTTGTAGCAGATGCCTTGAGTAGGAAGTCCTCAGGTAGTCTTGCTCACATCAGTGTTGAGAGGAGACCATTGATCCAGGAGTTGCATCTGTTGGTGGATCAAGGTCTGATGATGAAGATTAGTAGATCAGGTGGACTGCTAGCTCAGTTTAAAGTACGATATGTATTGAGGGATAGGATTAAAGCAGCTCAAAGCCGAGATCCTATTCTAGAAGAGCTTGCAGAGAATGTCAGAGTAGGGAAGTTCACTGATTTCACACTCGATGATGATGGTGTGTTGTGGATCAGTGGTAGATTGTGTGTTCCTGATGTGGATGACTTGAGAGAGGAGATTTTAGAGGAAGCACATTCTACAGCTTATAGCATACATCCAGGTATTACTAAGATGTACCACAGTATTAGAGATTTATACTGGTGGGATGGAAGAAGGATGTAGCTGATTATATTGCTAAGTGCTTAACGTGTCAACAAGTGAAAGCCGAACATCAGAAGCCTTCTGGGAAGCTTTAGCCTCTTCCTATTCCCGAGTGGAAGTGGGAAAGGATAGCTATGGATTTTGTGGTTGGTTTACCTCGTTCGAAGGATGGATACGATTCCATCTAGGTGATCGTAGACAGGTTGACGAAGTCTACACATTTCTTACCTGTGAAAGCCACATATTCAGTTGCCAGATTGGCGAAATTGTATGTGAAGCATATTGTGTGCCTTCATGGAGTACTTATGTCCATTGTGTCAGATAGAGGTTCGGTGTTTACTTCTCATTTTTGGCAGAAGTTACAGGAAGCGATGGGCACTAGGTTAGATTTCAGTATTGCTTTTCATCCTCAAACAGATGGTCAGTCTGAGAGGACGATCCAGACACTGGAAGATATGTTGAGGATGTGTGTCTTGGATTTGGGAGGTAGCTAGGATGATCATTTGTCGCTTGTTGAGTTTGCATATAATAACAGCTACCATAGCAGTATTGGCATGGCACCATATGAGGCGTTGTATGGAAGAAAGTGTAGATCCCCTTTGAGTTGGTATGAGATTGGTGAGAGAACTTTGACTGGACCTAAGATGGTTCAGGATGCTGCAGAGAAAGTCGCCATGATCAAGCGCAGATTAGAAACCGCAGTTAGCAGACATAAGAGTTATGCGGATCCTAGGTGCAGAGATGTGGAGTTTCAGGTTGGAGATTTCATTTTTCTGAAAGTATCTCCGATGAAGGGTGTGATGAGATTTGGCAGGAAGGGTAAGTTAGCACCGAGATATATTGGACCGTTTGAGATTCTGGAGAGAGTTGGCACTGTTGCATATCAGTTGGATTTTCCTTCGAATATGTCACAAGTGCATCCAGTATTTCATATCTCGATGTTGAGGAAGTATATCTCAGACCCTTCACACGTGTTGCAACCTGACAGTGTGGAAGTGAGTGAAGATTTGACATTTGTGGAAGAACCTGTGGCGATCGTTGATTTTCAAGTTCGACAGTTGCGATCGAAGCAAATTCCGATGGTCAAGGTTCTGTGGTGTAGCGATAGAGTCGAGGAGCATACATGGGAGACTGAAGCTGAGATGCAAGCTTCTTACCCGTATCTCTTCCCTTCTTGATCTTGTATTCTGGAATTCGGGGACGAATTCTTGTAAGGGGGGAAGACTGTAATATCCCATGTTTTTTTTTAAATATTTTTACATTGTACCGGGATATACAGTGTTAATAATTGTTGAATATATATTACGATATTTTCACAAGTTGATATGTATTTAAAATCTATTTTAATTATTGTGTATTATTTACAATACTTTACGTAAAATTTTCCCGGGACTTGCATTTTCGGGGAAATTTTCACGTAAATATTTTATTATTAATTATTTTAAATATATTTTCGGACTTGCATGAACTCATACATATTTTTAAAAAATATTAAACACCATGTAAACATATAATTATTTATTTAATTAGGGTTTAGTGTTACCCTAATATTATATTAATTAATTATTTATTTTATTGTTATTTAATTATTTTTATTTAGTATAAATTATTAAAATATTAAATTTTATGTGTGTGGTGTATATTTAATGTGTAATTTAATATTATTTTATTATATAGTATAAAGTATATATATATACACATTATATATCAAAAAAAATCAAATTTTGAAAAATTACAAAACTGCCCCCGAGCCTCCTTCTTCCCCGATCTTCACCCTCACCGCCGTCCGGATGCCTGTCGTGCCGTTCCCTTAACGTGAGAGTGCCGTTCGGTGTGCCACCACCTTCCCCAGCCTTTTTCGCCGCCTGTGGTAGCCGTTTCCGGCGCTTGGAAGTCGATTTTGGCCAGAGAAGCCGAAACTTTGGCCACCGTCGATCACGTCGATTTTGACCACCGTATTCGACACCGCCAGTCTCTTTCTTCTCCTTAAGCTCCGGTGAGTGTGATTCTAACTTTGGTTTGAGCTAAAATGGTCTAGAATTGCTTAGGTTTCGAATTTTCTAATTCGGTCACATTAGGGTTTTCGATTTTTTTGAGCTTCGAATTGATTGATTCATGAAAATTCCCTTCAAAAATGTTGATCCTAGGAGCTTAATCTTCATGTATGAATTTTTTTGGAATTTTTGGAGATTGTTTGGATTTTTGGGTATTTTTGAATATTTTAATATTATTTTCTAATTTTCGGAAATTAATTATTTAAATTATGAAATTGGGTTTTATGGTTAAATTAGGTGTTGAAATGAATTATAGGAATTTATTTGGAATTTTTATGAATTTCTAAGTATTTATTTTGAATTATTTCAGTTTATGTAATTTTGGGAAATTAGGGTTAATTATGTTTTTAATTGAATTTAATTGGGTAATTGAGTTTAATTATTGATATTATTGATAAATATGTTGAGAAAATTAATTTTGGATAATTGTATAATTTTCGGTGAATTTTTGAAGTAATTTTAGTATATTTATATATATAGGGGTATTTTGGTAATTTTATCCTAAATTGGCTAAAAATGTAATTTAATTGGTTTTAATAGTTATTTAAGGTATAAAAATGATTTCTATAAATTATTTGGTATTTTTAACTAATTAAAACTATTTTTCGTGAATTATTTTCAATTATATATATAATATACGATTTTTCTAATAAAATGAGTTTTTATCGGTTTTTACTGTGTTTAAAGGTTAATTACGTAATTTCTACATATAAAATGAATTTCTATTATGTAAGGGTATTTTTGGTATATCTGGAATTTGTTCTGTGTTTGTGGACCCCGGTCGATGGACTGTAGTTTGGAGTCAGACCGTGGGATTTTGATTGTGCTTTGTGTAGTTTTTTGAAGTGTATTTCTTTGCAGGGTCGGCTCTACTCTTTTGAGTAGAGAGATGTCCATTTTACAGGGGAGGTTCTGCTGAATTTTTGATGAAATTCTCGTAAAACGTGATGTCCAGTCGAACCCTAATTCTGTTTCCGTGTTAAATATTCTAGATTGAATTCTAGGATTTCTGTTAGGTTTATTCTAATGTCGGTCATTTATTGCTTGTTTAGTTGCACCGAGACCGAGGGCTAGTGGACTAGGCCCGTCGGACCCGTCTCGTGGAGCGCACTAGGATGAGTTACTATACTATATATATATGCTTAGGATGCATGATTTAGAAATACATGTTTTATGTTGATTAAATATGCATAAACAATTTAAGTATTTTTTAAGTTTATATTTAGTTTATTTTGGTTTATTTTTTGTATATATTAAATTATATGCATGTTTTGTTAATAAATTATATTTAAAATGTTTTTAAATATATTTCGAGCTTAATTTATAATTTGATTGGATTCATTTGACGTATATATACTCGAAATATACCTGGTTTACTTTTGGTATATTTCTAGTATATATATGGTTTATGTTGAGATTTTATTGAACTTCATGCATCATTTATTTTTGTGAATGAATGTTTTATATTTTATTAATGAAGGATATCGATAGAACGTGCTACCTAGTGGGCAACACTATGACCGAGTACGTACCGGTACGCCTATAGTATTTAGGCTATATTACTAACCATTTGTGGATATTGATTGAATATGATTATTGATATGTGTGAGATATGGTTTGGGTATGATTGCTGGAGCTCGGTTGACCAAGTGTCTCGGGGCCAATCACATTGGCAGTCAGACTGCTGGAGCTCGATTGACTTAGTGTCTCGGGGCCAGTCTACTGTCTAAATGGATTAAGTGGATATATTTGGACTAAGTGAGCCTGTATGGCTAGAGTGTTGTCTAATACTATTTCCGAGGTTGCGATATTCTAGGGTTCTATGTGATCCTTCATAGAAGATGATTTTCAATAAAATATATATAAAATGATTTTATTGCATCTGTGTGTATTTGCCTGTATATATATTAGATATATATATACTGTTGACTGTATGCATTATCATTTAGTGTGTATGTATATGTATTATAGTAATTCACTCAGTGAGGTCTGACTCCCCTCCGTTGACTATTTTTCAGGAGAGTCAACATCTTCAGACCTCAGTAGCAGGTCGATACGCCGGATTTCTTCCGCCCCGGCTTCTTTATGTAAATTATTTACTTGAGTCTTATTTTTATAATCTAGACACTGCAGTAGTTGTGAATTAAAGTGTGGGATTTCATGTACTTTATTTAAAGAAATGTATTATATTGAAACTGGATTTGTATTGAAAGATTTTATATATATGTGATGAGATGAGATTTGATTTAAATCCAATGATGAAAATGTTATTATTATATTTATGACTTTTATTTCCACTGCATATTATATGGTTATTGTTATTATTGCATGATTTATTTTATTTTTAGGCTTGCTACGGGTTCCGGATTCGAAAGAATTCCCGTTCCCTAGCGCCGGTCATGGCCCCTGTTTTGGGTCGTGACATTGGCCCCGAGACACTTGGTCAACCGAGCTCCAGCAATCACACTCCCAAATCATTTCTCACACGTCAAATAATCAAATCCAATCAATATCCTCAAATAGGTTAGTAATACAACCTAAATACTATCGGCGTACCGGTACGTACTCGGTCCTAGTGCTGCCCACTAGGTAGCACGTTCTATTGATATCCTTCATTAAAATATAAGGCATACATTCATAAAAGTAAATGATGCATGAATTTAAATATAATAGCAACAATAACCATATATATACTAGAAATACACCAAAAGTAAACCAGGTATATTTTGAATATATGTACGTTAATAATTCCAATTAAATTACAAAATAAACTAGAAATGTATTTGAAAACATTTTAAACATAATTCGTTGATAAAACATGCATATAGTTTAAAATATACCAAAAATAAACCAACAGTAAACCAAAAGTAAACTAAAATAAACTCAAGAATTAATTAATACCATTATGCATTTCTAGTCAAAATAAAACATAGATTTCTAAAATCATGCACCCTAAAGCATATATATATAGAATAGTAACTCACAATTATTGCGCTCCTCGAGATGGGTCCGATGGGCTTGGTCCACTAGGTCTCGGTTGTAATATCCCGTGTTTTTAAATATTTTAATATTGTACGGGGATATACAGTGTTAATAATTTTTGTATATATATTACGATGTTTTTATGAGGTTGATAAGTATTTAAAACCTATTTTAATTATTGTGTCTTATTTACAATGCTTTACGTAAAATTTTCCCGGGACTTGCATTTTTTAGGAAATTTTCACGTAAATAATTTATTATTAATTATATTAAATATATTTTCGGACTTGCATGAACTCATACATATTTTTAAAATACTAAACACCGGGTATACGTGTAATCATTTATCTAATTAGGGTTTAATATATTACCCTAATATTTTATTAATTAATTATTTGTTCTATTGTTATTTAATTATTTTTAATTAATATTAAATTTTAAAATATTAAATATTAAGTGTGTGGATGTGATTTTTTTTCAAATATTTTATTAAAAATTATTTTTTTTCTTTTTTTTCTTTTTCTTTTTCTTTTTCTTTTTCTTTTTCTTTTTCTTTTTTCTTTTCTTTTCTTTTTCTTTTCTTCTCTTCTTCTCCTTCCTTCTTCCTTTCCCGTGCCTGACCACTTCCTCACCGCTAACCACCGTCTGTCACGTCGTTCCCTTGCCGTCGGTGTGCCTCTCGGCTTGCCACCTTCGTCCTCAGTCGTTCCCCGCCGCCAGCAGCTCCTTCCCGGCGTCGGCCAACCCATTTTTCCCATTTTGGTCGAAATTTCCTCTCCTCACCGTCGACCATGATTCTGGACACCATTTTTGACACCGCCGGTCTCTTTCTTCTCCTTGAGCTCCGGTGAGTGTGATTCTAGCTTTGGTTTGAGCTTAAATGGTCTTGATTTGCTTAGGTTTTGAATTTTTCATTTCGGCCATATTAGGATTTTTGATTTTTTTTTGAGCTTTGAATTGATTGATTCATGAAAATTCCCTTCACAAATGTTGATCCTAGTAGCTTAATCTACATTTATGAATTTTTTTAGAATTTTTGGAGATTTTTTGGATTTTTGGGTATTTTTGAATATTTTAATATTATTTTCTAATTTTCGGAAATTAATTATTTAAATTATGAAATTTTGTTTTATGGTTAAATTAGGTGTTGAAATGAATTATACGAATTTATTTGGAATTTTTATGAATTTCTAAGTATTTATTTTGAATTATTTGAGTTTATGTAATTTTGGGAAAATTAGGTTAAATGTGTTTTTATTTGAAATTAATTGGTAAATTGAGTTTAATTATTTATATTATTGATAAATATGTTGAAAAAATTAATTTTGGATAATTATACTATTTTTGGTGAATTTTTGAATGAATTTACTATATTTATATATATAGGGGTATTTTGGTAATTTTACACAAAATTGACTAAAAATGTAATTTAATTGGTTTTAATAGTTATTTAAGGTATAAAAATAATTTCTACAAATTATTTAGTATTTTTAATTAATTAAAACTATTTTTCGTGAATTATTTTCAATTATATATATAATATATGATTTTTCTAATAAAATGAGTTTTTATCGGTTTTTATTGTGTTTAAAGGTTAATTATGTAATTTCTACGTATAAAATGTACTTCTATGATTTAAGGGTATTTTTGGTATTTCCTGAATTGTTATGTGTTTGTGGACCCCGATTGGTAAATTGTAGTCTGGAGTCCGACCGAGGGGTTGTGGTTGAGTGTTGAGCTTGTTTTTCGAAGTGTGTTCCTTTGCAGGGTCAGCTCTACTCTTTGAGTAGAGAGATGTCCATTTTACAGGGGAGGTTCTGTCGAATTTTTGATAGAATTCTCGTAAAACGTAATGTCCGGTCGAACCCTAATTCTGTTTCTGTGTTTGATATTCTAGATCGAGTTTTAGGATTTTCTATTAGGCTTATTCTAATGTTGGTTATTTATTATTTGCTTAGTTGCACCGAGACCAAGGGCTAGTGGACCAGGCCCGTCGGACCCATCTCGTGGAGCGCAAGGGTGAGTTACTATTTTATATATATGTGCTTTAGGATGCATGATTTTAGAAATACATGTTTCATTTTGACTAAATATGCATAAATAACGTGATTTGTATTTAAGTATATTTTTAGTTTAGTTTTGGTATATATTAAATTATATGCATGTTTTATGAATAAAGTATATTTAAAATGTTTTTAAATATATTTCGAGCTTAATTTATGATTTAATTGGATTTATTTGACGTATATATACTCGAAATATACCTGGTTTAGTTTTGGTATATTTTCAGTATATATATGGTTTATATTGTTATTTTATTTAATTTCATGCATCATTTATTTGTGAATGAATGTTTTATATTTATTAATGAATGATATCGATAGAATGTGCTACCTAGTGGGCAGCACTAGGACCGAGTACGTACCAGTACGCTTATAACAAATAGGCTATACTACTAACTATTTATGGATATTGATTGGTTATGATTATTTGATATGTGAGATATGGTTTGGAGGTGTGATTGCTGGAGCTCGATTGACCAAGTGTCTCGGGGCCAATCACATTGGCAGTCAGACTGCTGGAGCTCGGTTGACTTAGTGTCTCAGGGCCAGTCTACTGTCTAAATGGATTAAGTGGATATATTTAGAATAAGTGAGCCTGTATGGATAGAGTGTTGTCTAACATTGATTGAGGTTTTGATATCATAGGGTTCTATTTGATCCTTCATAAAAGATGATTTTCAGTAAAATATATATAAAATGATTTTATTGCATCTGTGTGTATTTGCCTGTATATATACATATTATATATATATACTGTTGACTGTATGCCTTGTCATTTAGTGTGTATGTATATATATTATAGTAATTCACTCAGTGAGGTTTGACTCCCCTCCGTTGATAATTTTTCAGGAGAGTCAACATCTTCAGACCTCAGTAGCAGGCCTGTACGCCGGATTTCTTTCGCCCCGGCTTCTTTGTGTAAACTGCTTCCCTGAGTCTTGAGTTTTATTTTATCTAGACACTGCAGTAGTTATTAAATATTTAAAGAGATGTTGTACTATATATTTGAACCGGATTTGTATTAAAAGATTTTATATATATGAAATGATGAGGGTTTGATTTAAATCCAGTTGGTGGAAATGCTGTTGTGATATTTATGGTTTTTATTTCCACTACATTATGTACTGTTGTTATTACTATTGCATGTTTATTTTATTTTTAGACTTGCTACGGGTTCCGGATTCGAAAGAATTCCCGTTCCCTAACGCCGGTCATGGCCCCTTTTTTGGGTCGTGACATCGGTCTCAGCGCAACTAAATAAAAAGATAATGACAGGAATCAGAATAAATCTTATAGAAGTTCTAAAGACTCAATCTAGATTACTAGACACATAATTAAATTAGAATTCGATCGGACATCACGTTTTACGAGAATTCTATCGAAAATTTGGCAGAACCTCCCCTGTAAAATGGACATCGCTCTACTCAAAGAGTAGAGCCGATCCTACAAAGAAACGCACTTCGAAATACACACAAAACACATCCACAATCCCTCGGTCGAGCCCTAAACTGCAAATCACCAACCGAGGTCCACAATTCACAGAAAATTTACAAAAATATCGAAAATACCCTTATATAATAAAAATACATTTTATAAGTAGAAATTACGTAATTAACCCTAAAACACATTAAAAATCGATAAAAACTCATTTTATTAGAAAATCGTATATTATATATATAATTGAAAATAATTTACGAAAAATAGTTTTAATTAGTTAAAAATAATAAATAATTTTTAGAAATCATTTTTATACCCTAAATAACTATTAAAACCAATTTAATTACATTTTTAGCCAATTTAGGGCAAAATTACCAAAATACCCTTATATATAAAAATATACTAAAATTAATTCAAAAATTCACCAAAAATCATATAATTGCACAAAATTAATTTTCTCAACATATATATCAATAATATCAATAAAAAAACTCAATTAACTAATTAATTTCAATTAAAAACATAATTAACCCTATTTTATCAAAATTACATAAACTAAATAAATTTAAAATAAATACATAAAAATTCAAAAAAATTACAAATAAATTTCTATAATTCATTTAAACACCTATAATTACCATAAAATATAATTTAATTTTTTAATTTTTTAATTTTTGAAAATTAGAAAATAATAATAAAATAATTAAAAATACCAAAAATCAAAATAAATTCCAAAAATTCCACAAAAATTCTAGCATGAAGATTAAGCTACTAGAATCAAAGTTTGTGAAGGAATTTTTCATGAATCAATCAAATTGAAGCTCAAAAAAATCAAGAACCCTAATAGGCCAAAATTGTAAAATCAAAACCTAGGCAAATCTAGACCATTTTAAATGAAACAAAGCTTGGAATCACACTCACCAAAGCTCAAGGAGAAGATAGAGACTGGCGGTGTCAAAAACGGTTGTCGAAATCACGTCGATCGATGTTAGCTTCAAGTTTTGGCTTTTTGGCTAAAATAAGCTCCTCCAACGCTGGAAACGGCTACTGCAGGTGGCGGGAATGGCTGAGGAAGAAGGTGGAATGCCGGGAGGCACACCGACGGCAAGAAAACGGCATGACAGACGATGGAACGATGATCGGGAAGAAGGAGAGGGAGGAGTGGCAGTTTGGTAATTTTGGCAAACTTTATATTTTTGTTAAATAAATATGTAAATATGTATATATATATATATATATATATATATATATATATATATATATATATATATATATATATATATATATATATATATATATATATATATATATATATATATATATATATATATATATATATATATATATATCCAAATCAAATATTATAATAATATATAATCCCACACAAATAATAATCACCACACATATATTTTAATAACTTATATACTTAAAAATAATTAAATGATATTAAAACTAAATAATAAATAATAAAAATTAGGGTAATTAATTAAACCCTAGTTTAATTTAAATATACACATATACACACTTTATTTTAGCACTTTAAAAATATATATGAGTTCATAAAAATGCGTAAATCTACTTAAAATAATTAATATTAAATAATTTACGTGTCAATTTCCTCGAAAATAAAATTCTCGAGAAAATTTTATGTAAAGTACTTAAAATAATATAAAATAATTAAAATTAGTTTTAATTAAATAACAAACTCATAAAATATCAAAGATATATATACAAAAATTATTAACACTGCATATCTCGATGCAGTATAAAAATATTTAAAAACTCGGGATATTACAGCTATTAACAAAGCAATTTTTAAAATAGAAAGTGACCTTATTTCTCATATCACATAATTGGTTAATACTAAGAAAATTATGTTTAAAACCATCAATAAGTAATACATGATGAATTGATAGGGATTGAGGGTTACTAATTTCTTTGATGTTTATAATCTTTCCTTTGGCATAGTCTCCAAAGGTGACATGAGCTCCATCTATAGCATCAAGATTATTGAATTGCTCATTGTATCCTGTCATATGCCTTGAACATCCATTATCAAGGTACCACTTACTTTTAGCTTTTGTGGACTTCAAGCACACCTACATAACATAATTCAAATAGTCTTTTGAACCTAAACCTTTGTTGGTCTAGGATGGTTAGTTTCAAAGTAGTCTAAAGGAAGCAATTGCAAGTGCAATCTTCTATAGAAGCACACATTGCTAGTGTGACCTTTGATCATACAATAAAAGCATTCAACATTGACAAATCTGTTTCTTTTAGGAGTATATGATTACCTAGTATATGAGACATGTATTTTGTATTGTGGTTGTGTAGGCTTCCTAAATGTCTTTCGTGCCATAGGAAGAGAATAAGGCATACATTGACAATAGAATTATGTATTATAAGGTGATTATATAGCATGCTTAGGAGTGTTGTATCTAGTGTACATGTAAGCATGTCTAGGTTAAGGCCTTTTGGCTTGTGTGTTAGTCTTTTGTGTCAAAAAAGGTTGGATATTATAAGACTTGCCTTTGTCATTTAACACATGAGACATTTTAGCTTTGAAAGCTTGAGCCTCAAGAGGTTTAAAAGTAGAAGGAGGGGAATCACATGAAGTTTTAACAAATTTGATATGAGATGATGATAAGGAAGACATTCCATTTGTATATCCAATTCCATGGGTATTCCTATAAAGCTTTCGAGAGGCAATAAGACTATCTAGAGTCTTTTTCCCTTCTTGAATTTAGAAATGAAAATTCTTTAGCTCTAAGACTTCTTTAGAAAGCTTAAGATTTTCATCATTAGCCTTCTTGAGTTAGTCTTTTAAGGAATTAGAAAATTTCAAATCACTTGCAAATTTTTTATTTAATTCAACAAGTTTAGAAAAATCATTTTTAAGTTTTTAAACTCTTTAGACTAATTAGATAGTTCATGCTTGTAAAGCCTTTTTCTTAGAGAGTAAGCTTTTACATTTAAGCATGAGTTTGTTCATAATAGAACTCTCATCATCATTATAAAAGGAATTAAAAGTAGATGGTGTTAGTGTTATACCCTAGACCAATTATGTAATGGCCATACTTTGACTTTGTCATATTTCTATTTTATTAATAAAGAGGGATTTTTATTATTACTAGCTAATTTTAGTATTATCTTTAATTGGTTAATTCTACCTAAGATCATCAAGTACATGACTTGATAGTAAAACTCTTAGGTGATACTTGAATTTTAATCTAAATATCTCTAGTCAATTATTGTTATGGGAACAATAATGAATAAAAACTAGTCTGAGGTTGATTGATGATTAAGTTTTACTGATTATGTATATAAGATATTAAGTCAAACTTGTAAGTACGTATTTAGAGAAATGATGTATTGGATCGACCCACTATAATACTACCACATGGATTATTGTCATAGGTAATTCTAATCATAGTAGTATTATTTGAGTTCTCTTACCTAAGATCATTATGGGTTCCTGCATGATAAGTTCTGTAATTTGACACGTCCTTACACAATCTTTAACTAGATGGTAAAACAAGTTGTGATTGGATATAGAAGGAGTTGTGTGAGGAATGCGAGTGATTAAGATAGAATTTATTCCTTAGTTATTTTAAGAAGATATTTATGAGCCCCTTGATGAGTTAGACTGAAAAGAAATGCATGTCCATGCTATTATGTGTCATGACCTGAAACCATATGTACGTGATCGACACTAGGGAATGGGAAATGCATAATGCAACCGAAACCCATAGTAAGTCGTAGAAATTTTCACAAATAGAATCAATCATCTCAAAAATAAAACCATAATAAATTAACTAATACCAAATGCATATGATAATATCTCTAAATACATCGATATCTTAACTCAAAACAAATCCATTATACTAATAATACAAGTTTTTTAATTAACTACTGTAGTATCTACAATTTGATTACACAATACTTAAATCAAATAGACATATATAAGGCAGCCGGTGAAGAAGAAACCCGGTGCAAATGATGACCAGTACCTTACTAACAATGAGGTCCTAAAAGAAAAAAAATTGAGTTAAGGGGAATCAAACCTCACCAAGTGAATCAATTTTATAAAATACATGTTGGTTTTAAAAACATTTATTAAAACCCTTTTTAAGGTAAAGTAAAATAAAATAAATATAGATATTGAAATCTTTTACTTTTCTCAATTACCTTTATATAAAATCCTTTTTAAAATTCATAATTCACTTGAATATAAAATCATTGTACAAAATCATATAAATTAATTATTTTAGTGGAAATCCTGGTAGAACACCTAAACCATCAATTCTAATAGTCTTTCAGCCCTTTTTAATCCAAGTGATTTTCATCTCGAGAACAAGCTCAATTGAGTTACAACTGCAGTCCATTCACTTATTCCTATATTGATGTCCCCAGAGCAAGCTCAACTGAGTTATATTGCATTTTTGGTCCAAGAGCACTAGCTCCACCGAGCTCAACCCATACTCTGTCCAAGAGCACATGCTCCACCGAGCCAAATTCACACATTCTAATATATATATATATATATATATATATATATATATATATATATATATCAACTCGTGCGCATGTGGTCCTAGTGACACCCACTAGGTAGCACATTCTATCATTTTCTCCAAATCAATTTAAATTATAAATAAATAAATAAAGTAGAATGAAATAAATTTCATTAAAGCATCCTTTCAAATACTATTTATGATAATAAAAGAAATAATCATGCATATGACAATATAAATATTTTCGTAGATAAATTCATATAATCAACTTCTTTATTATTTTTAACCACATGAAAATACAATTTAAATATCCACAACACACATTCTATAAAATTAACTCACAAGTTGAGCATCTTGAGTGACGCGTCCTTTGCTACCCAAGTGCTACAGGTCGCCTCAGAGTTCTCTAAAATAAAAAATATTTATTTAAAATATGCTTATATGATAAAATAAATAAATTCATAAAAATTCTCAAATTTATTAAAATCATGGAATTGATGAGATTGACTCAATCTAAGATACAATGCTATACAAACTTGAAAACTAATACATACTTATGTCACATTTTATGAGAAATTTACCAAAAATTTGGTAGAGTCTTTCTTGTAAAACGGACATTTTTCTACTAAAAGTATAGTTATTCCTGTACAAAATGATACTTCTATAACTTCCACAACTCAACATCTCGAGTTTGGCCCTCGAACTACACTTAATACCCAACCGAGAACCAACACAACAACATATATAAAAACAAATACAATTTTCTCAAATCACTAATATATCATAAAAAGATTTAATTAACCAATACAATTTAATTTATTTATATATTAAAAATATAAAGGAAATTTATTTCCAAATAAATAGTAAAATTCATGTTTATAAATAAAATTTCATCAATGGAATCAAATTTTCTTTTTATAACAAAATTAGCATTAATTATAAATAACTATTTAAATCACTCAAAAGTATAAAAAAAATAATAAAGAATTTATTTAAGCTTGAAAATAGTAAATAAATTTATTATTCGTTTATTTTTCCAAAATTACTATTAATTAACTAAAAATTTGAAATAAATTATAAAAATTATTTTCATATTTTTATTATTTAAATTCAATCTAAGACAGAATAAGTAACCATAAATTTAATTAAAATTAAATAATTTCTAATTTCTAATTTCTAATAATTTTTCTAAAAATTCATTTTTAAACATAGTCTTTAAAAATTCATATCTTAAATTCTACAAATAATCGCACAAAACTTCCTTCATGAAGTTTAATCTACATAATTTATAAAATTTATTAAAAATATAAAAATTTATGTGTTGAAGCAGTATCCCAAGACCCGAAAATGCAAATTTTCTAAAAAAATTATAAAAAAAATACCAAATGGAAGATCTCAACTCCAATTTCATTTAATATAATAGCAACTAAACCTGGATCAACCTAATTAAAGCTCAATTAATTAAATTAAATTAAAAAACCTAGAATAGAATTACCTTAAATCGTGGTTGTTCCTTATGATGATTCCCGAAATTGATCAAGGGCTATTGAAGGCCAAGAGGAGAGGAGTCCATCGAGACCAACGACATCATCGGGTGTCACTGGAGCTAGCGGTGGTGGCCTCCTTTCTTCTCAGTTGCAGGAAGAAACAAAGGGGAAGAGGAAGGGAAGGTGACCGAACCGGCATCGATCAGTGGTGACCAGTGCTAGTAGTGGCAGTGGCAATAGCTGGAGCATGAGGAAGAAAAAGGAGATGAAGAAAAAGGAAAAAGAAAAAGAAAGAAAATAAAAAGAAAATAAAAAAATTATACTTTTTTTAATTAAAGTACAAAGTACATATATATTATTTAAAAATAAAAATATCTACTCACCTTTATTCATACACATAATATATATTTATAAAATACTCTAATAATTGATAATTTATTAAAACACTTAATAAATACTTATTTAACATTAATTAAATAAAATAATAATTTAAACTTAATAAATTCTCATTTTAGTTAATAAATAAATGCGGGTCTTTACAAAATGTATTGATGAAGAGTTATCAATTAGATAAAGAGTTATCAATATCAATTTACTTGGGATTGAGAAATAATATGATTGAATAATATAAGGATGACATATTTCATGCCTTATGTTCAACGAAGATATTACATGACAAAAGGACTATAATACACGTTGTAAATTAGGTTATCTCAGATTATCAACCTTCACACAACTTGGGTAGTCATAATGTCTTGTTAGAGACCTATTATGACTTATGGGCTAAAAAGAAAATTTTAGGCCTACTACCAACATTGTGCGAACCAACTGGGTTGCACACTTAGAATAGGCCCAAAGCAGACTTGAGTTAATTAGCCTAATAATTATTTCTATGTATATATATATATATATATATATATATATATATATATATATATATATATATATATATATATATATAATTGTCATTATAAAAAAGAACCATAATTCCAACTGTAGTAATTAATACTGACAAAATAGAAGTAAGTGGGTCAATCAAGTGTCCGAACTCTAACGAAGAATCATTATTGATAGTCCATGACCATATATATTGATATACAAAACTGCTATTTATTTGATAAATAGACAAGTCAATTGAAAAAATAATGACTATACTTAACAAGAAAAGGCTTAGAATTAGAATCAAATTAGAAAAGTAAGTCTAATCTTACCAAAATTGTTGTGGTAAGAGAAACCCTAGATAGGATGTATATATATACATGTCTTTCTCTAAGGTTAGCTAAGCCACTCATTATTTTTATTCTTTTATTGCTTCTTTTGTGAAAAGAAAACACATAGAGAAAAATTGTGTTATGAGACAACAAAGGTGCTAGCCCACTAATACCACTTTGGATCACCTTGTTTGTGTGGATATTGTAGAGGGCATGACTTTTTAGTGGCGCCTCAATCTGAAAAGAGCTACATGAAAAGCTCGAGGTAAGGTGTCACCGAAGTGATCCCCCTCTCTTCCTTCTAACTATCTTGCCATAAAATCATCTGCGTGAGTTTTGGAAACCCTCTTTAATCAATCTAACTAAATTACATTGATCTTGGTTCGGGGTTTTCATAGTTAAAAGTTTTATTTTCTTCTGCGTTTTGCATAATAAAACCTAACATGTGGTACCTCATTTTTATCATTAAGAGCCATGAAACAAAGGTCGGCTACTTCTTGTTGCTCCTCTTCCTTTTTGGAATAAAATGAGTCATCCCAAAAAGATTTGAAGACCTTTTTCTTTTCTTTTGCTTTCTTGTTCTTAAATTTGAGTTTGGGGCACTTACTTCTAATGTGCCCTGGTTTTTTATATTCGTAGCAAGTAACCTCTTTGTTCTTCTTCCCATCATACTTCTTATGATCTCTTTTTATTGAGAAGCTTTTTCTTTTTAAGAACTTCTTAAATCCTCTAGTGATGATAGTTATCTCATCATCATCTTCATTATAATCAACTAAGCTTTCATCTTCACTTGCTTCTTGAATAGCCTTGAATGTAATTCTCTTTTTCTTCTCTTCTTTCTTATCCTTCTCATCTTCTCTTTACTTTAAGATAAGCTCATGTGTGAGGAGCTATCCTATTAGAATATCGGTTGAGAGGGATAAGAGGTCATAAGCTTTCTCAATTAAAGTAACTCTAGATTCCCAATCTTTCTCAGGTAGGATTCTTATAATCTTTATATTACCTTCTTCCCTAGAAAATTGTTTCCAATTTTTTAAAGTGTAGTAAGAAAAGCATTAAGGCGATTTTTCATCTCCATTATTAATTCTTGTGACTTTATCTTGAAAAGTTCATACTCGTACACATGAAGTTGAACTTTCTTACTTCTCACATGCACATTACCTTCATAGTGGTTCTCAAGAGTTTCCCATACTTCTTTTAAGGATTGGCAATGTTTAGCTTTGCCTCCTTCTCTAAACATAGAGGCTAACAAGATTGTCATGGCCTTCTTGTTCTTATAGTTCTCTTCCTTTTTATCATTCGACCATTGACTTCTTACAAAAATAGTATTTACACCATCAATAGCAATATTTAAAGGCTTCTAACTCTTTAAAACAACATCCCAAAGTCTAATAGGGTCACTATCTAGGTAAAATTCTATCTTGAACTTTTAATATGGGTAGTCATTACCAACAAAGAAGGGTTTAAAAGATGAGAAGTTTAAAGATTCACTCCCCCATAATCTTTTCTTCTTACAATTAAGTACCAAAAAGTTAAGCTTTAATACCAATTGTAATTTCCCTAGAGGGGGGTGAATAGGGCTTTTAAGAAATTAAAAACAATTAAGGAAGGATTAAGAGAATAAAAGATGGAATACTAGTATTTAAAGTGTTTGATTTAGAAATGAATCTACGTCTCTACCTAACTTATCCCCAAAGTTAGGATTTTCAAACCCCACACCAATCTTATTCATAAAGATTGAGTTTACAAGAGCTTTATGGATCAACTCTAAAACTTCAAGAATGATCTTTTAAACAAAGTTTAGCTCTAACCATAAACCTAAGTATGTTAATGGAGAAACACTTAGACTAATTCCTTTAAAGAGTAACCTCACTTCCCTTCTAATTTATATTAAAAGTTAGATGAAATTTAAGGCCTATTTCTAACTCACAACCAACACTTAAAGCATTAATGAATTATAGAGAAAGTAGAAGAGAGTTTTGAATGCTCAATTGAATGCTAAAAGAAAATTTTCAATAACCAAGTATCTAACCATTGAATGAAGTTTTAAGAGTTGATTTTATACTTGAGCATCAAAATTATGGATGTTAAAGGCATTAACTTTTTCCTCAACCTTCTCTAAGCTTTAATTAATGAATTTTAACTTTTTATAGGAATTTGCTAAGTCCTGGTCATGATATCATTAGTCACAGTTGTGATGCTTAATAAAACTAGTTGTTTTAGGTCAGAGTTGACCATTGTTATTCAAGCATAGTGCCTTGTGACACTCAGTCCTAGTTAGGACTTCACTTATGATGGATGTCCTGAGTGAGGTCCCAGTCAGGACCCTCAATCATGAGGAGCACTAGATAAAAGCTTTTCATTTTCTTCAATGCAATTATAAGAAGTCTTTTGATGATCTCAATTGAGATACTTACTTATGACCATGTTCCAAGCATGATCTCGATCCGGATGAGTGCTCATGAGGAGCACTGACCAAAACTCTAAGTTTTCTTCAATGGATCATAAGTCACTACCTATGAACTCGATTGGCATATCTATGTCTCGAGTGATGTCCTGATTGTGATCAATGTCCAGGATGATCACTGCTTCAATTTTGATTTAGAGAAGACTGGTTATGAGCTTGATCCTAGTAATGACTCAGCTCGTGATGGCAGATGTCAAGTTTTTGAAGTACTTTATTTCCTTTATGATTTTTCTTTCTAAGGGTGCCTAAATTACATACACTTAAAGTACACTCATTAGTAACTCAAAATGTGGTTTGTTAAGATCAGAACAAGGGTGATTAAGTTTGATCATTGTAAAAGGTCAACAGATGCATTTCATACAAGGTTAAGGCATAACCATGTTCTAGGCTGTGTCGAATATAAGAAACTTTCCTTTTGGAAAAGGACTTAGGAATTCAAGGGCAAAGAGGTATTCTATCAAGCTTTTCTTATAAAAAGGGATTTTATGAGTTATTAATTATTATTCTTGAGCAACTCTTGAAACCGTAAACAAGAACTCTAACAGAGATCAAAGGAGCTAGATTCTCATAAGATTCAAAAGCTTCATATATTATTTCTTCTTCATCTTCAACTCTTTAATTATGTTTATGATTATCACTATAATTATGAGTGGCTAAATTACTTTTAGGGTTTAGGTTAGGAGTAGATATTTTATAATGTAATTAAACATAATTTTCTCATTTAATTTGATTTTTAGTTAATTTTATAAGTTGTACTTAATTTATGCTTTCATTTTTTACTAACTTGTTTGCATGTTTATAGGTAGATTAACCATAGGGGAATTTACTAGCTTAAGACTTATAGGACTTAAACCACTGGACCATAAGAGTAGGTGAGCTCTTTAAGGGTAAATTGATTGTTAAACAACTTAATGAATTTTGATTAACTTCTTAATTATGAGAGTAGGTTAAAATTTAATCTGAACATATTTAATTGAACTTGAGAGAGTCATTAGATATTATAGAACAATTACCCTTAATTGAAATCAAAGAGTTTAATAATCAAGTGTTCATGATCTGATTAGAATTATGAAACTAAACCTAAGCTTTGTGTTTTAATCATTTAATTTCTTTTTAGTTTAATTTGCCTACATTAATATTTTTATTCTCTTAATCACTTTTGTTTACTTTACTAGCTGAGATAATAGGTAAAATTATTAGTAGTCAATATTCAATCATTATAGGAATAATAACTCTTTATATTGCAATTCACAATCCATATGCTTGCGGGTTTTGAATGCAATAATCATGAAAGTACGATCATGATTGTAACCTTGAAAACTAGTCGTTGGACACCAATGTTATCATTGTGTCTTTAAGTGAAGGCGTGTCATGATCCCTTCACAATTATGAGGGCAGGTTATAAGTGTCTTAGGCTGCCAAGGCTTCACTAAGTTATTGAGCTCATGGTTTGAACCATTGATCATGGACTGAATACCTGTAGTCATGATCTACTCACAATTGTGCAAGGTACTCATAAGTCATATTGGCAACCTTGTCTTTGCATGTTGCTTGTCATTACGATATGGACTTTGAGGTTACGGTCTAGATTCCTTATCATAATCTGCTCCTAATCACAAGGGTAGATTGTGAGTAGTCTATAGTGCTTCAAGGAATGGAGGCTTCTTCAATCTTTAAGTTGTGAGCAGTGATCCTGATCATGATAGGTGTTCGTGAGGATACTAAATGGCATGTTTAGAGTTAAAGTTGATGTAAAACACCTCTCATTTGTTCCTTGATGGTTGCTTCATTCTTCAAGGGATTTTTGGATGTTTCAAGGAGACTTTTGAATTCCTTGAACACTTTCAACTTTCTTGATACAAGGATTAAGTCTAAAAACACACTTAACAAACTTAGTTTAATCAAATTACTTATTGAAGTCAAAACTTAAAAATTGATCATGCAAATGGTCAATAATAATAAACTGACAATTCATTTTTGAGAAGTTATATAAAATTAAAGTAACAACAAAAATAATATAAAATTATTAAATTCAATACATAATTTGCTAATTGCTAGAATGATTCCTTGCTCAATCATATTGCTAATTTATAAAATATTTATTTATCCAAAATCTTCTTCTATAATAAATTTACTATTGAACCCAAAATAACTTAATTATATGAATTTGAAGAACACATTTGGTTTTCTGGGGAATAGAAAAGAGAATGAGAATCAATATCATTCAACAACTTTTTTTTTTATGAAAAAATATTTTTGTAATTATTTTTATATATAAAAATTAACATTATAATTATTTTTATATATTAAAAATTAATATTATAATTATGTATTGTAGATTTTTTTAAAATATTCATTTTTTTTTAAAAATTATTATAAAATTATTTAATGTTTTTATAAATGTTTATTATTCAAACATTTAATAAATATTAATAATAATTTATATGTTTTATTTATAAATTTTAAAACAATTATATTAGTATTTAAATATTTGTTCAATTTATAATTGATTTGACTTTATTCTCAAGAAAATTAAAACTCATTCCTTAATAATGCAAGAGGAATGATGATTCCTATCAATGAGATAATCACATTCTCATTTCCATTGGTTTGACTTTATTTATCAATAGAATAATCACTAAAAATCATAACCATCCATTCCGATTTCAATTCTCACTCTTATTTTTTATCAAATAAACATATTCTTAGTGTGTTTGAAATAAATAAATAAGTACAATATGATACAATATTAAAAATAAAAATCACTCTAGCTAGATAACTTAGACGGGCTAAAAATGAAAAATTACCATAACTTTAGATATGAACTTAATGCCTTAACCATTAGTTCGTTGAGTGAAAAAAAAACATGGACCATCTTGACATTCAAAATCACATCTATGAAAAGCCTTTAATTTGGTAAAAAAAAATGGTCATGTTCGCTTGGGTTTATGTTCAGGTTGATGAGTAAATTCAAAATCAACATGAACGAAAGCTCGTTCGACTTCAGGAAGTTGTTCAAGCTTCTCTTGAAGAGTCTCGCCAATGTTATGTGCTTGAGAAAGGGACATGTCCTCCGGCAACACAATGTCTGCTTCTACGAAGTAATGACAGCCAAATGTATATGCCCTAACTGTATCTATCTGCTTGATCTCCTCGTGATGGTTCCAAATTACATATGTTAGCTTCGCTAGATACTCCGGCGGAGCTGTCCTCCCTATTAACGACCAAACGTTCTCCAGAACTGTACTCGACCAATTGCTGATTGTGTATAAAGCGATCTGCATTATTGTAATTATTTGCATATCAATTATTGCTATAATTACAAAATTAACATATGTGTCCATTTGTAGCTTAGTGACTGGCTCACGTGATAGGTACTGAAAAATTGAGGTTGTAGATTCGATTTCTCCATGGTCGTTTGAAAAAAGATAAAAGGACACAAGCAGTATGAAATTATACAATTATGTAGTAGTTGAAACAGAAGATACTGAACTTACGAGTATTGCGCCGAGAGGATCAAGCCACCAGTAGAATTTAATGGCTAAAACAGCAGTGCCAAGGCCGATTGAGTTGGTAATGACATCAAAACAATGATCTTGAGCATATGCTCTGATAATTTCATTTTTGAATCTGCGGCAGTACATCATCAGTACAAATTTAATTACTGTAACAGAAACCATAATTCCAATCATCCATTTTTCTTTGTTAGGATCTTTTTCTGGCTGAGCCTGCACATATATTATTAATATAATCAGTTTTATTATATAAATATAATTAGGTTTTGAATTAATATTCATAGTTTTGAATATATATAATGTACCTTTGTGATTAGTTCTCGTCCTGATTCAAACAATATCTGTAATCCAAGGGTTGCCATTACTGATGCAAAAACAACTATACCCTGCAAAATAAATGTGTACATCAACGAAAAGCTATTCCACATTTAGCTGTCTATGTTGCGCAGACACAAATATATAGAAACTGGCATAAAATAAATACAGAAAATATTATTTTTTAAAATTATAGGACATGAATATATATATATATATATATATATATATATATATATATATATATATATATATATATATATATATATCATTAATAAACATTTAACTATTTTGATTTAGGTGTTTTTATGTTGTCCTTTTTATTTGAAGTTCTTAATTTATTTTTTTGTTTTTTTCCTTTGATTTAATTGACCTTTTAATTTTTTTGATTGAAATTACATTTTTTCAAAAAATATGGGAGAAATTCATTTTCAGATATCAATGCTTGTTTTTCATTTTTAATAATTTACAAAAATATTATTATAAAAAAATAATAACCTCAATTTATATAAAGATAAAAAATATATAAACAATTTAAAGTATCCGTCTAACCTAATCAGCAGCTTATTATCACAATTTCTGCCACATAACTAAAACAAAATTAATGGAAAGTGTTCAAATACGGAAATTTTATTACTTTGTAGTTTGCACATGTTATGTTATGTCATATTTTTTTATGGGGATTTCTGCACTTCACCCATTTATTTTTGTACTTCTCTTTCAATTTTTTAGAATTTTAAATTGCATAATTACTCTTTATTTAGAATGTTAATTTATTTTTCATTTTCTACTATTCTCAAACGATACTCTTTGTTTTTTGGTCGAAACAAACTATACTCTTTTTAATTTTTTTATCTAAATTTATTATTTAATGTTATAAATTATAAAACTATTTATGCTTGAACTTATTTCTTTTCCATTAAAAAATTTAGCATAATCAATTATTTTTTTTATAAGCACTCTTTACCTTTTAATTTATTTAGATAATTATCAAATTTGGACCAATTATAAAAAAAATAACAATTTTCTTACTTTTTATGAACAATTTTTTAGTATCAAATGCACTCTATTTTATTTTTATTTTTCTTATCGTAATTTTTTTAAAAATAATATAAAAATGAAATTACATGATTAAAAACATAAATTACTAAAAATTAATAAAAATATATCATATAAACAATTGTTGTAATTTTAATTTTTAAGACAATGTTATAACATATTAATAATAGAAAAGTAAGTGCTAGTGTAGTTTAATTACACTATTTGTTGGGATATATTTGATTTAAATTACATGTAATTTGATTTTAGCTCTATTCATTGATTTTATAAATACTTTTTATATGATAAATTATTGTTAAATTTTTATAATGATTTTTTCAATCATATAATTTTATTTTTAAAAAGTGATGATAAAAAGAAAAAATAAAATTATGTACATATAATATTTAAAAAAACCTCTTCATAAAAAATAAAATATCTATTATTTACTTTAATTGGTGCAAATTTGACAATCAAGATAAGTTAAAAGTTAAAAAATACTTATAAAAAAATAATTGACTATATTAAATTTTATTAATGCAAAAAAAAAAAAACTTAGTTACAAGTAGTTTTAAAATGTTAAATATTAAACAATAAATTTTGAAGGAAAATGATAATTTAGTAATTGTAATTAATAAAAAAAATAAAAAGTTTCAATTGATATGTAATTTAGAATTCAAAAAAAACAAAAATGGAATACAAAAATCAATGGTTAGAGTGCAAATTTCTTCACCCTTATTTTTTTAAAGCATGTACATGTGGTGCTAATATCACAAATGCTACAATTTTTTTAAAAAAAAAATAATTGAGTCATAATTTTTTTTAAAAAATATTTAAATTCTACGGTAATTAATTTAAAAGAAAAGAAAAGTATAATTCCATCCTTATTTAAATTATATTCCTTCCTTTATTTTTTTACTTGAATAGAAGGAGAGTCCGTGAGATTCAAACTTCTATAAATGACATTTTAATAATATATCTTTCCACTCAGACACCTTGGAATGTTCATATTCCCTCCCATTTAAGAAAGAAAAAAAGTTACAATTACGTGACCTAGGTTATTTGTCATGCTCATGCTTGACCAGTCATATTACCTCTTATTTAGAAGAAAAAAAAAAAGCTACAATTACGTAAACTAAGTTCATGCGCGTACTTGACCAATTCCTTTCACAAAGAACTACGTGTACAGCATTTGAAAATAAAACAATTAAAGGAAAAGCAGAAAAAGTAATCATGTACTTTATATCAATTATGATTTGTAATTTTTTTTATATCTGTTTTGGAGATTATATCTTTTATCACGTTGACTTTTATATTGAAAAATAGTCTAGCTAATAATTGAATTTTTTTTACTATTTTACTATTTAAATTATTTTATAATAAGTAAATATGTAAATTATTACAAATTTTTTAAATGATATATTTAGTAAATTTTATAAATTAAAATATTTATATGGTAAATTTTAAATTTTAAATTGTAAATTGACTTTATATCATATTTCTTTTTTAATTATTGTTTTATTGTTGATGGTAAAGATTATTATTTATTATTTATTGAACTAAAATTTTTTATAAATTATTTTTATTTTTACTTTATTAAATATAATGGTAAATTTTCATTTTGTATGGTTAGATGAAAATTTAGAATATATATATATATATATATATATATATATATTTCCCCTATGATTTGCTATATTATATTACTTGATACCTAACATTTAAAATTTATATTATTTATTCATTCTTTTTACAATTTATACTATTTTATTGCTCTATTTAAATATATTGTATTATTTTTCTATAATATTTAGAATTTATATTTTTATTATTAAACTAATTTTCTCCTAATTTAACTATAAAGTAATAAACATTAAACATATATAATGCTTAATTTTGAATTTATAGAATTAAAATTTTAATTAAATACCAGTGAATTAGTATTAGTTTAAAATATTCCATTAAAATAATAACTTAAAATATTAATGTTGCATTGAAAAATTTAATCAAATCAAATTTATTTTTAATTTTAGTTTTTTATTTGAATTATTAGTTTCAATTGTTGAGTATATAAAGCACATTATTTTAAATTATTAATTTTACTTATTCATAATAAATTACTCAATAATCTAAATTAACAATTTAAATGAAAATTAAAATTTACAATTAAAAGGATAATTTACATGGTTAATTTTTCATGCCATATAAATATTTTAAGTTGATATTTAAATCAAGATATTTTAAAATTGGAAGTAATCACTTGTTATTTGATTAAAATCTTGATTAGATTAAAAATAAAATTTGCAATTTTATTCTTTAAGAAAATTATCATTTTTATTGTCAATTAATGATAATTTAATTTAACATATATTTTGTTAAACAATTAGTTTAATATATTTTATAAATTTTAGGGATAAATAATATAATATATTCAAATGGAGGAGCAAATAGTATAATATATTTAAATATAGAAAGTAAATAGTATTTACTTGAAATTGTCACATCAATTAACGGTAATTGTGATGGAAAATTTAATAAAATGAGTACATAGTGTAATTTTATAAAATAGAAAGAAAAATAATGTAAATTTCAAATATTAAGTAGCAATATAGTAAATCACATTAGGCAAATAAGTAATTCACCATTGGTATTATGACTTTTTAGGATGGATTGATGATAATAATAATAATAAGAATTACCACAGGTTGCATTCTCTGCTTGCCAATGGGATATCGATACTGATTAGGGGATCTCATAGCATAATCAGTGAACCATAGAATAAAACCAGACAAGAGGTCCAAAAGAGAGTCCACTGTGGATGCTATTACTGCCATGGATCTGCTCTCAACGGAGGCATATGCTTTTGCAACGAAAAGCAACAAATTGGCTATGTTTGATGCATAAATTGCCACCTTCTCACTTCTTTCCGCTTGCTTAACTTCACTCTGACGTACATATGTAAATGAGGTAAAGACGAAAACTAAAACATTGTTCTTATCTAATTTCAATAAAATTAAACTTTACTGATGATTGGCAAACCTCGTTCAAATTCCCTGAAGGCAACATACCCAGTTCAGTGAAGGAGTCCAATTCACTGAACTCTTTAAGAAGCTTTTCCTGCCTTTTGTAATATTCTGCAATTTCCCTTTGTCTTTCTTGACTCACAGGGTACAAACAGCAACGGAAACATCATAAAAAATATGAAAACAGGTGTATATATATCAGGCTTATTAATTAGGGAATATATATGGAAGCTTACTCAGTGTTTTCAAGAAATAACCAATGCTATAATGAGATTCCGCACGTCTTTCAGGCAAGTGAATATTATCCATAGTCAATCGCCAGGACAGCACGCTTGTCACCGGAGCTTCTTCTCCCGGTGGAGGAGGTGACAGAAGCTCCGTCCTATAGTCTAAAGAATCTGTTCGAGGACTAGTCACCATTTAAAAAAAAAAAATTTTTTTTTACCTGTCTAGAATAGAGTGGAGATGAGCTAGCATCACTTAGCACCCTTTATATAGAAGAGGAAGACAGAGTAAAACACTAAATCAGCAAACTGAAATTATGCTGTTGTTAATCTTTATTTCATTCAAAAGGAAAGCACTACTGACAATATATATATTTTTTAACAACTATTTACAATATGAGTCCTTAAGTATTTTTACATTATCCATTTATATAAAAAAAAATAAAGTTATTTTTATCATACATTTTATCAGTATTTTAAATTAATTAATGTCCTTTTTAACATAAAAAAATAATGATTAAATTATAGCAATTTGCAATTGCGAGATGCAGCATGCATTGAAGAAAATAATAGTTAATTATTAGTCATTTGTACTTATTATTTTTTTTATCAGTTTGATACTTTAATTTATAGTTTAATCATTTTAACACCTGAAATATAGTTTTAAAACCTATATCAGCAAACGTGGTATAAAATAGCAAATCAACATGTGCCACATTTTAAGTGTTTGACTGACAAAAAATTACAAACAGAGATGTCAAACTGATAAAAAATAATAAGTACAAGAGTGATAAATACATTATATCATTATATTAATGCAAATTAATATATTTTAAACAAGTTTAAGTGTTAAAATGACAAAAATATAAATTAACATGTTAAACTGATAAATTATGTCAAATACAATGAACTGCAAATATATTATGCCTTAATTATATATCTTTGTAATCATTAAAAGGGTATTCACCATGTCCCAGTGAGTAGTAGAAATGGTAAAAAATATAGATACTCAAATGTGAATAATAGGATATGAACTCCCATCTCCCCTTATTTATCTTCTTGGTAGTGAAAAATTAACTACTTCAACTAGTTAAAGAAAGGAAAAATTACAAATTTGATATCTGACATTTTCAATTTTTTCTATTTGAGTTTTTCCTTCTGCTTCTTCTTTTTTTTTTTTTTTTTTTTTTTTTTTTTTTTGCAATCAAGAATCTAAATTTTAGAAAAACATACTAATACAGTGTCTTCAGCCAATTTGATATATTTATGATCAATTTGATGTTGACTAGGTGTTTAGTCAAATCAAACGGAATCCACTTTTATTCAAATTATTAACCATATCATTTGTCATATATGTTACATTATTTAAAGAATAAAATTACTCTTATTCAGTCATCATTTATGTTTGCGGCATAAATTAATGTTGAGATTATTTTTGTCAATTGATAATATTTAATAAAGTAATAAAGGTACTTTTTGTCTTTTAAATAATGCAACATGGAACAAATGATATTGTTAATAATTGACAATGGATCTAATTGGCATAAAAATGGATCTAATTTGATTTGACTTAAAATTCAATCAATATTAAATCAACCGGAGATATTATATTGGTATATTTTTTTAAAATTAAGACACTTTACTGAAAAAAAAATAGACACTTAAATAAAAACAACTGAAAAGTTGAAATACAATTTGTACTTAATCCTAAAGGAAAAGTTTCGTCACATTAATAAAAGAGTTATCTAAGGGCTATTTTTTGTCAAACATATTTTGAACTTTATTTTACTTTTTCTTAAAAACTTTATCTTCCTTAATTTGTAAAATTAATTTTCACATAATTTATATAAAAAAAACGTCTACATTGGTTGATCTTGTATTAATAAAAATTTTCTACTATATTATTTTGTTATCTCGAATTGTAGTTTTAATTTTATATCCTATATGATTATAATTGTGAAGACAACAATATTATTAAATTAAACCACATTAGTTTAAAGTTTTTTTTTTTTTGTTTTTCCAGAAGCTAAAGAAACTCTTGGATGTGGATGGAGAGGAGAGCCCCCAATTGCAAGCTTAATTATTTCCCCCTACTATTTAAGGAAAAAAATTGGATTATTAAAAGTAAAAGGAAATAGCAACATCCATGCTTTGATAATAAAATTTTATTTATCTAAAATACGAAAAGGATCCTTACAAAAATTAGGATTGTCAATGCAGAAGGTGCACATAGTATCCACTAAACAACAGCTTGATATAATATTATTAACCCTCCAAGTGCTCTCCTCCTTCATTTATTTATTTCTAATGCGCATGGAATTTTTTTTATGACAAAAAAAAAAAACAATTAAAATGATGGAAGTTATCATTTTGTTTGCTTAAATGCAGTTTAGTGGTTCAAATAAATAAATAAAATACTGTTTGATACAATATTAATTAATAATATCACTCTCATACTTGGTAACTAGATAACTTATCATCGGTTCAGCAAATAGACTAGTTACAAATGAATAAGAGATCTTATAATTTATGTTATTTTTAAATTAAATCTTATACAAAAAATTTTTAGAAAGAAGTTTTATAAGTTTTGAAAGGTCTTTTATTAAATTCTATATATTCGTCAAATCAATTTTTTACTTATCAACTTTTAAAATTAAACTTTTTTTTTTTTTTTACATTTCAATTCTAAACTTTCAAAAATGTAATTCCTATATTTTTTATTTATAACTTATTTTAACATTTAATTTTCATAATAACTATATAACTAATTAAAATAATATTAAAAGTTTTAAAATGATAATTTTTCTTACATTATTAATTGTATTAACAATGAAGAATAAAATTAATTAAATACTTTTAATTATTTTTAAGATATATAATTTTGATTAATATATCATATATGAATAAATATATTTATATTTGGCTTAAAATAAATAATTTTAATTAATATAACATATATGAATAAATATATTTATATTTGGATAAATTGAATTATTTTTGTCAATATTGTAATTTATTTTAGTTTTAAATTATTGTTGAACTCAATTATTTTTGAATTAGATTTAAAAAAAAAATTAAATTAAGTATTTTACAGCAAATACTAAAACAAATAAAATAAGTGAAAAGAGTCCTAGAGGGAGGGGGGTGAATAGGAATATCATATAAAAATGAGAAATTAAAATAATTCTTTGCAAGAATTAAATAGAAGTTGAGAAGGAAGAATGAATAACACAAAGATTTAAGAAGTTCATATTCAACAACAATCTTGTGTCTCCACCTAACTTATCCCCAAGTTAGGATTTTCAATCACCCACAATCTTATTCACAGGATTGAGATTATACAAGAGTTTTATGGCTCACTCTTATAACCTTCCAACATTAGTTTTCAAGGCTCACTTAAAAAATCAAAACCCAAGTGTTTCAATGGATAACATTTAAACCAATACCTTTAGAAATAAATCTCACTTCCCTTTTAATCTAACCCAAGATTTAAGATGAAGAGAAATTCTATTTCTAACATACACCCAACTCTCACAAGAGTTATACAAACAAAGAATTGTTTAAGAGAATTTGAAAGCTCAATGAATGCTTTAAGAAATAATGAATGATAAATAAGTTGCTTAACTTCTATTCAGCTCTAGAGGTATTTACACTAAAAAATATAGCTTTTGAAGGTGCAAATGATGTGTCCAACATCTATATTTTGAATCATTGAGAGTGATGTTGTCAAACAACTATTCATGGATTGAAACCGTGATTGGCTCCTCAAGACGTTTGAATTTGCTTATACTTTCTTCATACAAGCTGTAGATATTTGAATTATCTTTCTATATCAATTTGAATCACCTATATTGGACTTCAGTATCTCAAGATATGTCCAAAATACTAAGGATTGTGCAATCTATAATACAGATTACAGTTAGACAGCTATACCCAAATTGAAGTTGTGATTTGCTCCTAACGAAATTTTAATTTGTCCATAATTTCTTCATGAAAGTTGTAGATATTTTAATTATCTTTCCATATCATTTTGAATTACCTAAATTGGACTTCTGTAACTCAAAATATATCCAAAATATTACGAGATGTGCAGTCTGAGAAGGCAGACGTATATGTGGATTTCAACTCAAAATTTGCATAACCAAATGAACTTAGATTTTGACAAATAAGCCCAATTTAGAAAGGTCAAGATGTCTACTTCAAATGTGAAGAAGCTCATTTTCTCATTTAAGAGCTCTAAAGATGTCAAAAGTCTTCTTGAATCTTAAAGGTTCAATTTGCCTGAAAAGTCACTATTTATCCAAAAGTGTATATGCTTGGTATATGTTTGGTATATAATTCCTACACACTTAATTGAAATTATTAGTATAAAAATTGTTTGTCAAAGTCTAAAAATTTGGAGTTTGATCATACAAATGGTCAACAATAAGTGAGTACGCATGTTTTTCTAATTGATAATCTTATTTGTTATTATAAAATATAATTAATTTAAAATAAAATATAAAACTAATAATATTTCATCTTAAATTAAATATACTTTATAATTTTTTAATATTTTAGAATTTTTTAATATTTTATAACTAAAATATAAAAAAAGATTAATTTCAAGAGTTTTTTAACGGAAAATTGATTTAATTATCATATTTAACTAACTGAACAAATTTTTTTTAATAGCTTATAAAAATTAATTAAAAAAATTCTTATAAAACTTAAGTGAAAAAATAATATAAATTATAGGACTAAAAATACTATTATCCTAATGAAAATTTATAATAAATCTAAATGTGAAACTTAGTATCTTTGACCATTAATTTGTTTGCTAAAAGAACCCTTGGCTATCTTCCTATTTGGAGAGTGTTTGACATAATTATCCCGATGTAGTGGATAACTATTTGGTTTCTAACATTTAGAAAATAATATTTTAATAATATTTTTTAAAACATAATAGGATACCTATCAACTATCGTTTATATTTGTTTTGATTTAGAACTTTTCATAAAATTTTAATTTTTTCTCATATATTTAAATAAATTATTTAATTATTTTATCTATTTAAATTAATTCAACAATTATATGTTTTTATATTTTTATAATATTAACTTCTTTTCTTCATATTTTTCTAATTAATTTTTTGAACATTTGTATTAAGAACCTACGAATTTACTATATATATATATATATATATGTATCTTATTATTTATTTTTTTCAAGTTTCAATATTTTATAGAATCTTTGGTGTACATATATGTATTTGCATAAATAAAATTGACACTTGTTTGATTAATTCTTATTTAATTATAGTCATTAATATATATTACATATATACATAAGAATTAACTATGATTATAAATAAATATAAATTAATCTAACAGTTTTTATTTCTGTCACGACCCAAACTAGGAGTCATGACCGACGCTAGAGAACGGGAATTCTTTCGAATCCGGAACCCGTAGCAAGCCATAGAAAATAAAATCATGCAATAATTATATAAAAGTACAACCAAATTAAAATTTTTTTGAATCAATATATAAAATAAATATTCCAAATCCTTTTATAAATGAATACATATTCGTACAATATTCAAATACAAATTTTTAGAGTATATAATATCCAAACAAAATAATACACTTCTAATATAATAACACTACTACTGTAGTTTCTAGAATACAATTCAAAGTTCAAAATATACATTTGCATAAAATAGCTGGGACTGAAGAACACCGACGAGGAACTCTACAACTAAGGTCTAACGATATGGAATCTCCTGAAAAAAATAATTGAGGGGGGGTCAGACCTCACTGAGTGAATTATTATACTATATATACATGCAAACTAAACCATAACAATCAGACATTCTTATATATATATATATATATACACACACACATTTCACACGAATGCCAAACTTTGCTTTTATAAATATACTAAATGTAGAAAACATTTATTTTAATTTATGAAGGATCCATAGAACCCTAAATAATAGCAACCTCAAATAATCCCATCATCACTCTAGCCATACAGGCTCAGTTGATTCCAAATAGAACACTTATTCCAATCTGGACAGCAGACTGGCCCCGAGACACTAAGTCGACCGAGCTCCAGCAGTCTAGCTGTCAGTGTGATTGGCCCCGAGACACTTGGTCAACCGAGCTCCAACAATCATACTATCTATCACCTCACATCTCAATCAACCCAATAGATCATTCAATTCACTTATGGACAGTAGACTGGCCCCGAGACACTAAGTCAACCGAGCTCCAGCAGTCCGACTGTCAGTGTGATTGGCCCCGCAATCACACTATCTAACATACCATTAATCTTAGTCAAATCAATTAAATCAATTATAATCACCCAATTTTAACTCTCACTCAATCCTTATATATCGTACCGGTACGTACACGGTCCTAGTGCTGCCCACTAGGAAGCACGTTCTATTGATATCCTTCACTTCGAATAAATCATTCATTCAGAAAATAATTAATGTAGAACAATATTCATAATAGTAAAACCAACCATATATATATATACCAAAAATATACCCAGTATATTTCAGGTATATATATATATATAGTCAAATAAAATATGCAATAAACTAAAGATAAATCATTAATATAGTTAAAAACAATTTAAATGAGTAAGAATAATATAACATGCATTATCTTAAAAATATACTTAAATATGCAAAAGATATACCCTAAGTACTCAAATCATTTATGTATAAATATTCATTTAAATAAGTGTTTGTGTTTAACATATATTCACAAATATACTAAAAATAAACCTAATTATCTAGCATGCATATATCAAAAATAAACCCTAAATATACCACTAATGTGCTAGGTTTAATTTAATAATAAAACATTTATTTATTCGGAAATAAATAAAAAATATACCAAAAATAAACTTAAAAATAATTTAAGTGTAGGTTTATAATTTAACATGCAATTATTGAAGAATAAACCTAAAATCTACTAAAACTATACCTAAGGTATACTAATCATTTAATAAAATAATTATGTCTAAGTGTACATTTTAAAACATGTGTATATTACTCAAATGTATTAAACCTAAACCTAATTGTTTAATGTGCATATATATACAGTATAATAACTCACATGTTAGCACTCCATGAGACAAACTCGGCGGGCCTGATCCGTTAGGCCTCGGTCTCGGTGCAACTAAACAAACAAATGACAATATGAAATCAGAATAAATTTAACGGAAATTCTAAAGACTCGATCTAGAATTTTAGACATAGAATTAGAATAGGAATTTGACCGGATATCACGTTTTACGAGAATTCTATCGAAAATCCGACAGAACCTCCCCTGTAAAATGGACATCTCTCTACTCAAAGAGTAGAGCCGGTCCTGCAAAGAAAACACACTACGAATATAACATTCTCCCAATTCCTCGGTCGAGATCCCAAACTATAATTTTTCCCGACCGAGGTCCACAATTCACCACAAGATACAATAAAATATATAAATTCAACAAATACCAAAAATACCCTTTAAATATCAAAATTTGGCAATTTAAGCATTAAAAACATTAAAAATAATTATTTTACCCGTAATTACTTAAAAATCCTCATGATAATATAATATAAGTAAAAATCGATATTTCTTGAAAAATACACCAATATTAATAAAATCCATTTTCTAAATCCAATTACTTAATTAATCCATAGACATACTAAAAGTTACTAAAAACCCATTTATTTACAAAAATAATATATCATATATAATTTGAAAATAATTTTTAAAAAGAAATAGTATTAATTAGTTAAAAATAGTAATTAATTTATAAAAATCATTTTTATACTTCAAATATTCATTAAAACCAATTAACTTTAATATTTAGCTAAAATCACTATCAAATTACCAAAATGCCCCTAATATACAAAATACTCATAAAGTAATAATAATATTCAAAAATTCAATAAAAATTATGTAATTTCTCAAAATTTATTTCTTCAACATATTATTCACTAAAATCAACAAATACACCTAATTAACCAATAATTTCTATAAAAATACATGTTTAATCTATTAATCCCAAAATACACATAACCTATATAAAATTCTATAAAATTATATAAATTCATGAAAATTATTTTATAAATAAATAACATTTTAGTATCAACTCAAACACACAATTAACCTTTAAATTCATCCAAAATACTCATTTAATTCAATACTTCAAAATTTACATAAACTATAAATATTTCTGAAAATTATATAATAATTCTCAAAAAATTAATTTCTCAACATTATAATTACCAACAATATATAGCATTAATAATTTAACCAAATTTATAATTAAAATACTTAATTAACAAAAGTTTTAATAATTAATAATTAAATATAAAATAATCAAAACAATTTGGATCAACTCAAAATTAACCAAATAATTAAACTAAATACTGAATAATTAAATACATAATATATAAATTAACTAAACTCAAAATCAACTTAAAAACTACTAAAAACAACCACCTAACAACTACCCTTTCCAATTATCAACCCACACTTATCAAGCAAGAAGATCAACAACTGAAGAATGTTGGAGCTGCTGCCATGTCCGGTGACAGCAGGTGGAGGTGGTGGCGGAGCTGGCGTCGTGACAGAGGGCTGCTGCTGCAGGTGACCATCGCGCGAGGAGGAGCTGCTGCAGCTGATGCTATTGTCCCTCGGCTTCAATAGCCTCTCCAGCAGTTGCCGGCGTCCAGAGGGAGGTGGGAAGGCTGATGATCGACCGGTGGTGGAAGTGTGGCGGTGCAGGGAGGTCACGCACAGTGACAGGCGGAGATGGGGTGGGAGGATGGGTTTGGTCTGGTTTATTCTTATGTGAGGGAATATCTATATATATATATATATATATATATATATATATATATATATATATTATAATTTTATGAAATAATATAATATACATTTAGTTTAAACAAATCTCTACCACTAAAAATAAAAAAAATTTCTCATTTATATATATATATATACACACACACATACATAATCTCACACAATATTAATAATAATACACACAATAGAATATAATATAAAATAACACTCAAAATAACATTAATAAAATATCACTATCAAAATTAATAAATATTAACAAAGTAAATTAATAGAATAAAATAATAATGAGGTACTCACAATATTAAAAATGCTCAAAATCATGTCAACTAAGAAAATAATATTAGTGTTTAAAAATGATAATATTAAAATAACCATGCACTAAATTAACATTATTAAAATGATAGAATTCAAAAACAATAACCATACATAATAGAATTTTAAACGTCCAAAATAATAAATCCAAAATAATAAATTTACATAGAAAATTCAATTAAACTTAAAATAATGATAATAAATCATAAATTAGTGAAATAATTAAATATAATTTTTAAACTTTATTAACACTGCATATCTCAATATTTAATAAAATAATTTAAAACCAGGGTTATTACAATTTCATGATTGTAAATACACATATGTGTACCATTGTTAAATATGTGATTTGAATTGTTTTAGCCCATAACATGATTAGTTCAAGTCTAAGGGCATTTGTGATATACTTTATGATCAAGTCAATAAAATTATTGTTTAAAAGGGATTTCACTCTTATTTAGAAATTATACTCTTATTTCCTATGTTGAAGAAAATTATAGATCAAGTAGGATGTTTTGTTCCTATATAAATAGGACTATAGTTATATACATTAGGTGTGTTGATGAGGTACCATGAATGCTTTTATGTATTGAGTAGAGAGCTTATTTAGGTGTAACTGGAATTAAAGGTTGAGTATTTATCTCCACAAGTGTGTAAATGTACATCATATATATCATACTGGTATCATCATTGTATCACATATCTTATTTTTTAACATTGTGGATCCACATATCATATTCACTATATTAGACAACTATAACTTACTCATACAGTTCATTGCACTTAATGTATTTCATATCATAATATCTCATAAATTTTGTATGCAGACATTTGAATTACATAAATTTACCCAAAAATACATAATGAATATATGTATTGTCCCAGAAGATAGTTATCAATAAATTGGCCAACAATAACTCATATATACTCATATTTACAGTACTTTTTATATACTCATTTATACATTTATCACAATAATACTATTTTACACTTAATGGATATGTATACAATAGTAATGTTAAGAATTAGCCAATTCACGATATACTTGCTCGTTGGAACATGTCATACATCTTGTTGAGAATTTTAGAGTTGATACAGCAAAACATTAATTATAAAATACAATATAAAATAATCAAATAAAATGACATCAATATTTTACGTGGTTCATCCTTAGTGTTGGGCTAATATACGGACAAAATTCAAGTTTTCTTCCAATAATAAAATAGCAAGTATAAAGAGCCATCTCTAAAACCCTATTAATATATAAGAATAGAGTTCTCACTAAAATAATGACACTCAAAAAAATTTTCTGAACCCCTAAAATAATTTTTGCACTATTTTTCACTCACCCTTTAAGAAAGATTTCCCAAGCTAACTTATAAAACTCTCTCATAATTCTTCTTCAAAATAGAATCACTTTAGCACACTCATCAACAAAGCACAACCTTATTTTGGCTCAAACACTCATAAAAGTGTTAAACACTAAACACTCAAACAATCTTAATTTAACTCTCTCAAACACTTAATAGCATAAAAATATTTTTACAACTCCTATAACTTAAGCTTTTATTTCTAAATTGCTTGCTTGATGATTACAATGTAGGGAAGAGGGGGTATTTATACTAACCTTAAACTAATACAAACCACTTAAAATGCTCATAAATAAATTAATACAAAATGTTTAAAGCCACACATTATATCTAATACCTAACACCACACTAAAACATACAAGTGGAAAGACAACTTCACATGGTCTTAATCATCATGCCTCTCTTTTAGTCTTAGCCATAACTTTTCTTTTTTTGATTAAAACCATAAAAAAAGTTTAATTATTTAACACTCCCCCCTCAAACATGTTTTATAATGCCAAGTGTATTTCTCAGTATGACAAAATCTTCCTTCTTCAATGGCTTGGTGAAGATATTTGCAATTTGATCTTGAGACTTCACATATTCTAGTTTCACATTTTGCTTCGTAATGCATTCTCTTATGTAATGATACTGAGTATCGATGTATTTGTTTTGATCATGATACACTGGATTCTTGGCTAAAGCAATTACTGACTTATTGTCGACACGAATCTCTATTGGTTCCACTTATGAAATGTTCAATTCCTTCAATAAATTTCAGAGCCAAATTGCATGACTAACACATGTTGTAGCAACAACATACTTAGCTTAACATGTTGAGAGAGTGATAATTGGTTGCTTCTTTGACATCCATGTGAAAGTGGTGTCTTTTAGGAAAAATACAAAACTAGTTATGCTTTTTCGATCGTCACTATCTCCAGCTTAATCACTGTCACTATATCCAATGAGCTTATAGTCATTAGAAATTGAATAATATAAGCCAAAATCTATTGTACCTTTGAGGTAGCAAAGAATTCTCTTTGCATCCTTGAAATGAATGGTTGTTGGAGTTTCCATGTAACAACTCACAAGCCCTACTATGTAAAGAATGTTAGGCCTTATACAAGTCAGATATTGTAAACATCCAACTAGACTCTTAAAAAGTGTTGGATCAACCTTTTCTGATTCATCATCTTTAAACAACTTGATTCTGCACTCCATCGGTGTGTTTATTGGGTTACAATTATCCATCTTGAATTTCTTGAGGATCTCCTTTGTGTAGCTTTCTTGTGAGATGAAAATCCCATCTTTCTTTTACTTGACATTAATGTTGAGGTAGTTTGCCATTAATCCAATATTCATCATCTTGAACTCCATTTTCATTTCTTTTTTAAAAATATTTGAACATGTTGGTGTTGCTCCCAATGAAGATCAAATCATCCACATATAGGGACATGATCAAGACATCTCTATCTTTGATTTTGAAATAAAAGGCATGTTTATATGAACATTTCATGAAACCACCATGTTGAAAATACTTGTCAATTCTGTTATTCCATGCTTTAGGAGCTTGCTTTAATCCATAAAAAGACTTCTTTAATTTTAGGACTTTGGATTCTTGTCCTTTTACTTTATAGCCTAGTGGTTGCTAAATGTAGACTTACTCTTCAAGAACTTTATTTAGAAAGGTAGAATTTACATCCATCTGGTGAATCTTCAACTTATTTTGAGCTACTAAAGAAATAATCAGTCTCACAGTCTTTAAACGTGCAACAAAAGCAAATACCTTATTATAGTCAATTCCAGCTTTTTGACTGTAGTCTTTAGCTACTAGCCTTCTTTTATGCTTTTCGACCTCTCCTTTTGCATTCTTCTTTGTTTTGTAGATCGATTTGACACCAATTAGCTTGTGTCCTTTTGGAAGAGAAATGAGTTCCCATGTGTCATTCTTTTCAATGGCTTTGATTTCATTATCTATTGCATTTCTCCATTTTTCATCTTGCACAGCTTCATAGAAGTTCACTGGTTCATAATAAGTAAAAAGATAAAATAGAGTGAGATTCTTTGTTCGATTAGTCACTTCATAGAGATCTTTAAGACTTCTTGTGAGTTCTTTATTTCTTTTAGTTAGGAAAGATGGCGGTGAATTTCCTTCATCACTTTGCATTAGTGAGGCAGGTGGTGTTGTGTGCTCTTACTGATGTTCACCTAGTTGCTCCACTGGTATTTATCTGTTTTATCAATATGAGGAAAGAAGTTGAATTCATTTGTAGAAGAGTTAAACTCTCATTCACCTTCTTCATCAAACATCACATATCGACTTATCATAAACTTCTTGCTATTCAGATTGTATAGTTTGTACCCTTTTGAATGAGTAGAATAGTTGATGAAGATGTATCTTTCACTTTTATCATCAAACTTGGTTATTCTTTCATCTGGTACATGAATATAAGCTAAATTTCTAAATATTCTAAGGTGAGAAATTATGGGCTTTCTTCCATTCCAGGCTTCTTGTGGTGTCTTTTCCCAAACACTTATTATTGGAGATCACTTGGACAGGTAAACTACTATAGCTACTGCTTCAACCCAAAATTCTTTTGATAAATGTTTGCTTTTAAGTAAGCTTTATGCCATATCAAGGATGGTTCTATTTTTTCTTTCTGCAATGCCATTTTATTATGGAGATCTTGGAATAGTGAATTCCATTTGTTACACAAAACTCTTATAATTCCTTTAAAGTGAAGTCTCCTGCTTAATTTGATCACAATGCTTTAATCTTTTGACCACTCTCATTCTCCACAGTGGCTTTAAATGTCTTGAATGCTTCAAAGACTTTTGATTTTTGCTTCAAGAAATATACCTAAGTTTTTCTTAAAAAGTCATTAATAAAAAGAATAAAGTAGTTATTTTTATCAAGAGATCTTAGAGTAATTGGCCCACATATATTAGTATAATGGTTTATTGGCTCTTAAGTATAATTCCTTGGGAAAACTATTTATGAACTACTTTCCAAGTAAACACCCTTCACAAAACTAATCTAGATGTTTGATGCAAGGTAGTCTTCTCACCATTCTCTTTTTCGATAATAGTTCTAAGCTTTCATAGTTGAGGTGCCTAAATCAAAGATGCCATAACCAAGATGCATCTTTGTAATAAGCTTTCAAACACTTTACAACATCATTTTGAGTATTTAAAGGAAATAATCTATTCATTGACATTTTTGCTTTGGCTATTAAATCTCTTTTGCCATTTTTTTATAAAAAGATAATAATCTTTTGAGTAAAAATCATAGCCTTTTTCTAAGAGTTGACCCATACTCAAAATGTTTCATGTCATATCGGGCACATGATAGACATTAAAAATTAACTGATGACTACCATCTTTAGCACTAATAAGGATGTTACCTTTTCTTGTTACTGATACATCTAAATCATCACCAAAGGAAACATTGCCAGCCATTGATTCATTGAGTTCCATAAATATAATTATTTTTCCACACAAATGGTTGCTTGCACCAGTATTAAGGTACCAAGTACTTCCTTGATCTTTAACATTAGTTCTGTAAAATAGTAGCATTGTCTTCTTCTTAATTTTTGCTTATACATAATTGGTCTTTTCCTAACTTTTCTACTGGGAGCTCTGCATTCTTATGCATAATGCCTATATTTTTTATAATTATAACATTGAACTTAGGATTTATTGTACTTTGAATTTTGATTTCCTCTCCCATAACTTTATGTAGAACTTTCACATTTCTCATAGTTATTGAAGTTGCTATTATAAGAACTCCAACTTCATCCACGACCAGGCTTCCACCTCGTCTACCACTTCTACTTCTACCTCGGCCACATTGATATCTTTCATTGCATTAGCTTTCATGCATATCCTTAAGTTACAGTTTGTGGAGTTGTTTAGAGATTCTTTATTGCTTCTTGTGCTTCTCTTCATAGGCTTGTAATGAGCCTAAAAGTTGCTCAATCTTTATTTCCCTTAAGTCTTTCATCTCTTCTATAGTTATAACAATATGCTCAAACTTCAGGTCTAATGAGTGGAGTAACTTTTCTGTAATGCCATTTTATTATGGAGATCTTGGAATAGTGTGAAAATGTCGAATTCCACTTGTTGCACAGAACTCTTGGAATTCCTTTGAAGTGAATTCTCCTCCTCGATTTGATCTTAATGCTTTAGTTTTTTTACCACTCTTATTCTTTAGAGTGGCTTTAAATGACTTTAATGCTTCAAAGACTTTTAATTTCTACTTCAAGAAATATACCTAAGTTTTTCATTAAAAGTCATCAATAAAAAGAAGGAAGTAGTTATTTTTACTGAGAGAGCTTGGAGTAATTTGCCCACACACATCAGTATGAATGAGCTCTAATGGCTTATTGGCTTTTGAGTGTGATTCCTTGGGAAAACTATTTCTAAACTGCTTTCTAAGTAAACACCCTTCACAAAATTGCCATTTTTTATAAAAAGACAATAATCTTTTGAGTAAAAATCATAGCTTTTTTCTAAGAGTTGACCTATACTTAAAGTGTTGCATGTCATATCAAGCACATGATAGATATTAAAAATTAACTGATGACTACCATCTTTAATAGGAATAAGGATGTTACCTTTTCTTGTTACTAATACTTTTAAATCATCACAAAAAAAAAAAAAAACATTGCCAGCCACTGATTTATTGAGTTCCATAAATATACGTCTTTTCCCACATATATGGTTGCTTACACCAGTATCAAGGTACCAAGTACTTCATTGATCTTCAATATTGGTTTTGTAAAATAGTAGCATTGTCTTCTCCTCAATTTTTGCTTATACATAATTGGTCTTTTCTTTAACTTTACTGCTAGGAGCTCTACATTTTGATGCATAATACCCATATTTCTGACAATTATAACATTGAACTTGGGATTTATTATACCTTGAGTTTGGATTGCCTATCCCATGACTTCTTATAGAACTTTCACCTTTCTCATAGTTGTTGAAGTTGTTATTGTAAGAGCTCCAACTTTAACCATGACCATGGCTTCTACCTCGTCTACCACTTTTGCTTCTGCCTCGACCACTTTGATATCTTTCATTGCCTTAGCTTTCATGTATATCCTTAAGCTATAGTTTGAGGAGTTGTTCAGAGATTCCTTGATGCTTCTTGTGCTTCTCTTCATAGGCTTGTAATGAGCCTAGAAGCTGTTCAATCTTTATTTCCTCTAAGTCTTTTGTCTTTTCTATAATTACAATAATATGCTCAAACTTTAGGTTTAATTAACAGAGTATATTTTCCATTATTCTCACATCATCTAACTTTTCACCATTTATTTTTAATTGATTAAAAATAGCTAAAATTCTAGAAAAATAATTAGCAACGGTCTCACCTCCTTTCATGTGTAGAGATTCAAACTCCCCTTTTAAGGTTTGAAGACGCACCTTCTTCACTTTTTCTTCTCCTTTTATATGATATTTATAGCTTCTCCCATGCTTTTTTAGCAGAGGTTATATATAAAATGTTCTTAAAATTATCATTATTAAGGGCTTGATAGATTAGAAAAGAGCCTTTTTGTCATTCTTTCTTAAATCTTTTAAACTATCCTTTTCAAACTAGGATAATGATGCCTCATTTTGTGGTTCATTGTAATCTTTCTCTATGATATCCCAAACATCATGTGCACTAAGGAGAGCCTTTTAATTTAATACTTCAATTGTCATAATTATTGTTGTTGAGTGTTAAAACTTGGAAGGATGTCGCACTATTTGCCATATTACTTAATTTGATAAGAATTTGCAAATTTTGACTTCACAAATGGATCTAGAATATCAAAAAACCTTGAGATGGACTTCGGTCAAAAGTCAACTTTGGTCAACGACACAGTCAAACAACTCAGCGGCTTAGTCAACAAATTAATAGCTAGGTCAAATGGCTCAGTCAAATGGTTTTACTACTTTGTCAATGGCTTGGATTAACAACTTGATGACTTGCTCAATGGTTCAATCAAATAGCTTTATGGCTCGATTAATGGCTTGACTGGACTCGACTCGACTCGGCTTCAACTCAGTGAGTTGATTAGATTTTTTATAGCAAACTACCAACGATAATTGGTGATGCGTCTAACCTCCGATTGGGGTGATTCCATCAGTGTTTGATTCATCTTTCCAATAGCTTAGATTTGGTATACTATATGCCAATATTTTGCTTTGATACCACTTTATTAAACACTAAATACTTAAACAATCTTAATTCAACTCTCTCAAACACTCATGAACATAAAAATATTTCTACAACTCTTATAACTCAAGCTTTTATTTCTAAATTGCTTGCTTGATGATTACAATGTAGGGAAGAGGGGTTATTTATATTAACCCCAAACTAATACAAAACACTTAAAATGCTCATAAATAAATTAATACAAAATGTTTAAAGTCACACATTATATCTAACACCACACTAAAACATACAAGTGAAAAGACAACTTCATATGGTCTTAATCATAATGCCTCTCTTTTAGTCTTAGCCACAACTTTTCTTCTTTTGATTAAGACCATAAAATAAGTTTAATTATTCAACAAAAAGAACTATTATGGCTTTGGCATATTTTTTCTCCCCAAGGCACATAACCTTGCCTTGGATACTTATCAAAGCATACAACCTTGTCTTAACTCATCAAAGTAATTGAATTGTTTTAACTCTCTACATAAGTACCTTTATATTATCCCTTATGTCTCTCTACTCCTTCCATGCCTTAAGACTCTTACTTATTTATAGGTAAAAATTTGCTTATCCTTATAGGCCAAGGATTTGACTTATTTTTAAAGACTAAGGATTTTACTTATCCTTAAAGCTCTATGATTCCTTTAATTTCTTCCTCCTTTTCTCCCTTTTTCTTTTTTTCAATTACATATGAATTTCTCATGTATGAGGGATCCATAACACATTTTTCAATAGGTTGAAAAGTATACTTTTGGCACTAATTGGTCTCTTAAACGTTTGGAGCATTTTTCTTTATGGAATTAATTTTATTCACATTTTTGTATAAACATTGAAGTCTTTAAAATCTTTTGAAAATTATTTTATATAGTTAAGATTTAATCATATTCTCAAATTTTTTAGTAATTATAATTATGATTTTTAAGGAGTTATGTAAATTTATCTTTAGTGTCAAAATCAAACATAAAATTTTAGCTATAAAATTCCTTATTTTGGAAAGTAAGGATACTCATGTTGACCTTAGAAAGTTAAGCAATCTTGATTTTGATATTAAGAAAATTAATTTTGAGCAACTAATGTGTTTACTTCAAATTTGTATAAGTTATGGACAATTTGGAAGTCAAAATAATAATGAAATATCAAAGAAAAATGATTCTAAAGATTCATTGCAAGTATTATCTTAACCGAATTCAACATAGGGACTAAATTGCATAAAAAGTTATAATTTTGGGTGAAGTCCTAATTGAGACCAAATTAGTCCTGAGTGGGACCAAAAGGATCATAACTTCTTAGAATGGCAGTACCAATCTTGAGTGCATGTCCCGATTGGGACATTGCTCATAATAGGGTAGTCCTGATCAGGACATGACCATCTCAATCGGGATCAAGGCAAGATTTCAAATGTAACAGCTCAAAAAGGCTATTTGAGACTAGCTTGACTGGGACTGAGGATATCCTGATCGGGACTTGACAAAATGTAGCTCAAAAGTCTAAATTTTCATTCAAATGAACTTGGATAATAATAGAAATGAAATCATTGCTTCCAATAGCTATAATTAAATTGCTCAAGTATAAATAAGACCTCTGAAGATTATTTTGATGTTAAGAAACTTTCTCATTCATTTTATACATTCAATGCATTCAATTAAACTCTCAAAATCTTTTTTAAACATTTCTTATATTTGTGTAACTCTTGTGAGAGTTGGTTATGTGTTAGAAATAAAATTTATCTTCATATTAAATGTTAGGATATATTAGAAGGGAAGTGAGATTTATTTATAAAGGAATTAGTTTAATTGTTTTCCATTGAAGAACTTGGGATTTAGTTTTTAAGTGAGCCTTAAAAACTCAAGTTGTAAGGTTATAAGAGTGAGCCAAAAACTCTTGTGTAATCTTAATCTTATGAATAAGATTATGGGTGATTGAAAATCCTAACTTAGGGAAAAGTTAGGTGGAGACGTAGGATTATTGTTGAATATGAACTCCTTAATTCTTTGTATTCTTCACTCTTTCTTCTAAACTTTCATTCAATTCTTGAAAAGAATTCTTTTAATTTTCAATTTTTATTCGATAGTCGTATTCACCTTACCTCTAGGACTCTTTCAATTGGTATCAGAGCTTAAATTCTAGGTATTTCACTGCTAGAATATAAGATCATAAGGAGTGAATCAAAAAACATTTCTTTACTTAGAACATTCTTCGATGGTAGTGACTATCCTTATTGAAAGTTCAAAATGGAATTATATCTTGATTGTGATTCCATTAAAATTTAGGACATTGTCCTAAGAGGTTGGGAACCACCTACAACTATCATTGATAGTGTGGTAACAAATCTTATAAGAAACTAATAAAGCATTAATGAAAAGGAAAAAAAAACCATAAAAAATAAAAAGGCTATGATTACTCTAGATAAGAGAAGGAGGAGGAAAACTTCAACATTGTATGTCAAACAAGGAAATATAAGAGACCTTGGAAAATCATTATAAGGGAAACATATAAAAGAGAAATAAGAAAGTTCAACTTCATATGTATGAATATGAACTTTTCAAGGTAAAGCCTCAAGAATCAATCACGGAGATGAGTAACTGACTCAATGCTCTTCTTACAACCCTCAAGAAACTTGGTAAAAATTTCACCAAGGAAGAGATAAACAATAAGATTCTAAGAATCCTACCTAAAAAGGATTGAGAATCTCAAGTTACTTTAATTGAGGAAGCTTAAGACCTCTCTACTCCATCAATTGATATGCTTATTAGTAAGCTCTTGACACATGAGCTCACCATTAAGCAAAGAGATGAAGAACAAAAAGAGAAAGAAAAAAAAAGAGCATAGCTCTAAAAGCTCTTCAAGAAAGAAAAAAAAAGAGCATAGCTCTAAAAGCTCTTCAAGAAGATAATGAAGAGGAAAATATCAAAGATTCTAATGATAAAGATGTTGACATTGCCTTGCTCACTAGGAACCACAAGGAGTTTTTGAGAAAGAAAAACTTTTCAAGAACAAGGAACTTTAACAAGAAGTTCGAAGGAGATGGGAAGAAGAAAATAAAAAAGGTTACTTATTATAAATGCAAGAAACTAGGACACATTAGAAGTGAGTCCTCCAAATTCAAATTCAAGAATAAGGGAGCAAAAGATAAGAAGAAGACATTCATAGCTACTTGGGATGATTACTTCAAATCCAAAGAGGAAGAGGAAAAATAAGAAATGGCCAGTCTTTGTTTCATGGCTCTTGAAAACAACAATGAGGTACCATCCACTTCTTATTCTACCTTTGATAATTATGATGATTATTATGATGATGATAATGATGATGAGATCTTTATTATAAGCAAATTATTAGTTAAATGCAAAATTTTATTATCTAAAAAGAAATAATATAAGCATAAGTTTGATAGCTTAACCAAAGAATTTGAAAGTTTAAAAAATGATTTTGATAAAGTTGTTACATCAAATGAAAAACTTGTTAGTAGTGCTAAATCTTCAAATTCTTTGGAAGGTCAACTTAAGAAAGCAAATGATGAAAATCACAAGCTTTCTAAGGAGGTCTTAGAATTAAAGAATTCCATTGCTAAATTTAAGAGAGGAAAAGAAACTTTAGAGTCTCTTCTTAACCCTCAAAAAGTTCATGGAGATACCCATGGAATTGGATATAAGAATGGAATGTCTTAATCATCTGTATCACATATTAATTTCATAAAAGCCACACATGATTCCACTCCTTCTACCTGCAAATCAAATGAGACTCAACATTTTAAAGCTAAAAGATGTCATGTGTTAAATAATAAAGGGAAAGTCTCATAGGACTCATCCTTTATTAACAAAAAGAGGTAAGACTCAAACTAGAGCACCTCAAACCAATCATGCTTATATGTACACTAGACACAATTATAATAGGCATGCTACATAACACAATGCACATAAATATGTTAGACATACTTTTCAAAATACACATTATCATTGTCAATGCATGTCTCACTCCATAATTCAAAATAATAGGAGATACATATCACCACAACACCAAAGACATGTTGCACGCACTAGGAAAGCATTTTATCCTAGGAGAAATAACTTTGAAAATGTTGGTTATTCATATTGCATGATTAAAGGACATATTAATAATGTATGTTTCTATAGAATACTACATTTAAATTTACTTCCTTTGGATTATCTTGAAACTAATTAACTTAAACCAAGAAAGGTTTGGGTCCAAAAGAACACTTAAAATGTTTTACGTAGGTATGCTTAAATTCATAAGAATAAAAAGCAAGTGGTATCTCGATAGTGGATGTTCAAGGCATATGATAGGAGACAAGGAGCAATTTAACAAACTTAATGCTAAAGATGGAGGACATGTTACATTCAGAGACAATACAAAGGAAAAATTATGGGCATTAGAGAAATAGGTAATCCTCAACCCTTATCCATACATCATGTGTTGTTTGTTGATGGTCTTAAACATAATTTGCTTAGTGTAAGTCAATTATGTGACATGGGAAATAAGGTAACTTTATATCCTAAAAATTGCTTTGTTAGTGGTCTTGATAAAAATAAAGTTATTTTTAGTGGTGAAAGAGTAGACAATGTCTATGTCATTGATTTGAATAAAATTAATAACAAAGACATCAAATGCTTAATGTTTATTTCCCATGACATATGGACATGACATAGAAGATTAGGACATGCAAACTTTAAGCTTTTGAAAGATCTTTGTAAACATGAGCTTGTGATTGGTTTACCTAAGCTTGAATTCACTAAGGATAAACCTTGTGATGTTTGTCAAAAAGGAAAACAATCCAAGTCCTCATTTAAGCTAAAAAATATAGTGTCCACTTTTAGACCACTTGAACTTATACATATGAATTTTTTTGGACCAATTAGAGTTACTAATCTCGGTGGAATGCACTATGCATATGTATTGGTTGATGATTACTCTAGATTTACTTGGGTATGTTTTCTTGCTCATAAGAATGATGCTTTTAAAGTTTTTGAAAATTTTGCTAAAAGAGTTCAAAAAGAGAAAGGTTTTTGTATCTCTTCTATTAAAAGTAATCATGGAACCGAATTTAAAAATGAATTTTTCAAGAACTATTATAATGAAAATGGTATTTCTCATACATTTTCATCTCCTAGAACTCCTCAACAAAATGGATTAGTTGAAAGGAAAAATAGAACTCTTATGGAAATGGCTAGAACAATACTTTATAAGTATAATTTACCTCTATACTTTTGGGTGAAAGCTGTTAACACATCTTGTTATATTTCAAATTAGGTTTTCAAAAGACCAATTTTAAACAAAACATCTTATGAGCTATGGAATAATAGAAAACCCAAAATCTCATATCTAAGAGTATTTGGATGCAAGTGCTTTATATTGAACACTAGGGATAATCTTAAGAAATTTGATTCCAAAGTCGATGAAGAAATTTTCCTAGGCAATTCTATTTCTAGTAAAGATCTAAAGTCTTTAATAAGAGAACTGTAATAGTTGAAGAGTCAATGCATGTTGTATTTGATGAATCAAACTCACTTGATCCTAAAAAGGATGTTTGTAGTGTTGATGATCTTGTAGGTGAAAATCAGATTGCAGAAACTCAAGAAGAAAATGCTAGTAAGCCTTTGAAACTTGAAGGTCCAAGCAAGGAGGATATTGAGGAGACATCTCAACCTACCTTGAAGGATGAACTTCTAAAGGATTGGCAATTCAATAAAGATCATCCTTAAGATCTCATCATAGGTAACACTACAAAAAGGGTAACTACTAAATCTAAACTCAAGTCTATTGTTAATCTAGCCTTCATTTCTCAAATTGAACCTAAAAATGTTAGTGATGCTTTACGTGATGAATTTTAGGTCCTTACTATATAAGAATAGTTAAATCAATTTAAGAGAAATAATATTTAGACCTTGGTTCCTAGACCTAAACATCATCCCATTATAGGCGCCAAATAGGTGTTTAGAAATAATATGAATGAACAAGGTGTCATAACTAGGAATAAAGCTAGACTAGTAGCTAAAGGTTATAATAAAGAGAAAGGCATTGATTATGATGAAACCTTTTCCAGCATTACAAGGTTAAAAGCTATTAGGATGCTACTTGCTTATACTACATTCATGGATTTTAAACTTTATCAAATGGATATTAAAAGTGTAATTTTAAATGGTTTTATTAAAGAGGAGGTATATATTGAACAACGTCTGGGTTTTAAAAATTTTAATTCTCTAAATCATGTGTTTAAACTTTCAAAAGTCTTATATGGATTAAAACAAGCTCCAAGAGCTTGGTATGAAAGATTGAGTAGCTTTTTACTAGAGAAAGGTTTCTCTAAAGGAAAAGTTAACACAACTCATTTTATAAGAAATCCAAAAATGATTTGTTATATATGTTGAAGATATCATTTTTTGTGCTACTAACCATTACTTGTGTAAGGAATTCTCCAAATTAATGCAAGGAGAATTTAAAATGAGTATAATGGGAGAACTCGAGTTCTTTCTTGGACTTAAAATCAAGTAATGTAAAGATGAGGTTTTCATCAATCAAACTAAATATGCAAGAGATATCCTTAACAAGTTTGGAATGGATGGAACTAAAACAAGCAAAACTCTAATGAGCACCCCAACCAAACTCAATAAGGATAAGAATAGCAAACCAGTTGATGAAAAGTGACTTAGAGGTATGATTGGATCCTTTCTTTATTTAATTGCTAGTAGACCTGATATTATGTTTGCTACTTGTTTGTGTGCTAGATTTCAATCAAGTCTTAGAAAGTCTCATTTGAATGCTGTCAAAATAATTTTCAAATATCTTTGTGGTACAATGCATTTAGGACTTTGATATCCTAGGAGTTCTTCATTTAACTTGATTAGTTATTCAGATGCAGACTTTGCCAGTAGTTTACTAGATAGAAAAACCACTTTTAGAACTTGTCAATTTTCATGACAATGCTTAGTTTTTTGGTTTAGCAAGAAATAAGTTTTGATTGCCTTGTCCACTACAGAAGCTGAATATATTGTAGCAAGTCTTTATTGTTCATAAATTTTATGGCGAAAACAATAATTGATGGACTATGGTATAAAACTTGATCACATTGCCATCAAATGTGACAATACAAGTGCTATTAACCTTAGCAAGAATCCCATTTAACACTTTATAACTAAGCATATTGACATTAGACATCATTTATTATGTGACCATGTTCAAGTTGGTGATATCACACTCGATTTTATTGATACAAATAATTAACTTGTTGATATCTTCACAAAACCTCTCATTGAAGAGAGATTGAATTTCATTAAATATGAACTTGGCATGATTGATAGTTCTAGTTTGTCTTGATTTTGATAGAACCTTAAGTATATTTATTATTTATTTTTGGTATTTGATACATGTTTATTTGTTTATTTTTTTTCCTATTGTCCAAATTAATAATTAATTTATGAAATTTTCATTAAATTAATTTTTTTCTGCAAAATATATTCATCCTATAATGAGTCTTTTTCATTTCATCATTTATATCCTTCACAAATCATCAATTTTGTCCAATTTATGCAAGTTTATGTTGCAAGGACTTAATTGTAAATAATTATGGACCTGATTGAAACATTTTCCAAAACTTTTTAAAAAGGGGCCATGGTCCTACCTGGGACTAAATCATGTCCCGATCAGGATATAATTCTTCAATTTTATGTTTTTACACAAAACTAATCCATAACAGATGTCCCAATTGGGACATCGCTCAAGATTGCATATCCCGATTGGGATGAGAGCATGTCCTAATCAGGATGAGAGCATGTCCCAATCGGGACGTTACTCCTGACAGGATTAGGAATTAAATTTTTTTTCTACCTTTTTGACTCTCTAATCAAAATCAAGAATGAATTTTTAAGTTCCTATTTAATTCAAATTCTATACTATTTCCAACCCTAATCTTATGCCTATATATACCATCCTATTCCTCAGTGATTTTTCATCTCAAATCAATCTCTTCTCTATACATTCAACTTATATTCTCTCCTTATGGCTCCAAAGAAACCTAGCAAAACCCCTTCATCTTCTTAAGCCCCTCCTCCTTTAAAGAAGGACAAACCTAAGAGAACTCACTCTCCTTTTTCATATTCCTCTCAAGACATTAAGAAGAGAAGTTCTCTTTTTCAAAAGAAGGCCTTGATCCCCTCATGTTATATGTATGAAGACATTCTCAAGGCCATTAGTGGCTTTGATAAAATTAAAGAACTTTATCTTAAAGGTAGGATTTTTTATTTTGCTTTTTCTCCTTTTCCTTGTTATCATACCCTTATCATTGAATTTCTCTCATCTTTTACTCTTTGCTCCATAAAATTTGATGATGATAACCCCTATTTCTCTATAAGATTTAAATTGGGAAGGAGAGATCGCTTTATGACTCATCAAGAGTTTGTCACTCTTTTCAGATTCTCTCAAGAGGGACACATTCAAGTTGACCCTCATTGGATTGCCACATCCTATTAGGATCATATCAAGGCTCCTAATGCACCTTAATTCTTCATTGAACACACCAAAGTCTCTTTCATCAGATCCAAAGCACTTTGGTATGTTCATTATTTTCTCACTTATTCTATTAATGGTAGAGCTCTCTCTAATGAAGCAATCTCTCTTGATGACCTATTTATTCTCTATTGTCTTTATAATAATGAGAGTCAAACTGGTGCTATTTGTATTGGTGGGATTATTACAAAATTAGCTAAATTCTTCAATGTTAATTTTAATTCTCTACCCTCTACAAAACCTTTACTTCTTAATACCACCTTTATTCGAAACTCTAAATAATTCACTTCTATCAATGGCATTTGGGTTTGGAAACATGATCTTGGAGCTAGTGAGAACATTGAAGCTATGCTTTATGAGTTATAAAAGCAAAAGGGTCGAGAAGTTTAATATGTGTTTCAATTAAGTTCATGCAAACATTGCTCATCTTCAACATGATGTTCATCACATCTATGAGCAACAAGGATACACATACACCTATCCTCCTTCTCCTTTCCCTCCTCAAGAATATACCACTTTTTGTACTTTTTGTTTGTTTTACTTTTAGTTTATGTTTGGTTTATTTTCAATATATGAGCCTATAACTGTTCGTTTTCTTTTTAGGCTCATTCTATCCTAATTTATGTTTAGTTTATTTTTGGTATTTTATCTTAGTACTGCATTTCCTTTAATGATATTTTCCTTTTAAAATTAGATGTGTTTATTTGAGATTATTCTTTTTGATTTTGACAAAGGGAGAGAAATATTTAAATAATTAAGTTACTCAAATTAAATATTTTAATATTAAAATTTTCAATTTGTATGTTAAAAATTTTCAGTAAACATGCAAAATACATTTATGAAATAAATTCCTAATGTAAATATCTATTTTCTTAGGAATTGTTTGATTTTAATTAAGTTTGCATGTATACTTAGTTAAATTCTTTTAAATTAACCTTGTTTAAAAGATGTGTTTGTATAAATGATATATGATAGTGTGTCCTTAATATCATTTTTTTTAATGACACATCTATTTCATAAAGACTTTATGTATCTTTACTATTTCATTATTTTGGTTTATGGTATTTTGTTTCCTTTATTGTCTAACAAAAGGGAAGATAAAACATTGTGATATTTGTGCTTAATGCTTATGATTGTAATATGCTAAGTGCCACATGATATATTGACTAGCTAAGCTCTATATAATCATTCATCTTTGTACTATTTTGTGATGTATTATATATGTTTGAAATTACTTCCTTTTATGCCTTGAAGGACTATAATCTTTATCATGATATATTGTATGTCATTTAGAATAATAAATTATATTTCTTATCATATCCATATACATAGGGGGAGAAATAAAGAAATATATTTGTCTCATCTCACATATTCATTATTATCACAAATTGTTCACACACTTTATATTATATTTTTTTTCCATCAACTCAAAACAAGTTTGTCAAAATAAAAAATAGGACAATTGTTGACCTTAGCAAATTAAGCAATCTTGATTTTGATCGTAACAAACTTAATTTTAAGCAACTAATGTGTTTACTTCAAGTGTGTATGAGTTAGGGATAATTTGAAAGTCAAAATAATAATGAAATATCAAAGAAAAATGATTCTGAAAAGTCATTACAAGTACTATCTCGATTGAACTCATCACATGGACTAAATTACATAAAAAGTTATAATTTTGGGTGAAGTCCCAATTAGGACCAAAGAAGTCTTGAGTGGGACCAAAAGGAGCATAATTTCTTAAAATGGCAATACCTATCCCAAGTGCATGTCTCGATCAGGACATTGCTCGTGACAAAGTAGTCTAGATCGGAACATGACCATCTCGATTGGGATCAAGGTAGGATTTCAAATGTAACAGCTCGAAATGATTATTTGAGACTAGTCCTGATCGAGACTAAGGATATCCCGATCGAAAATTAATAAAATGCAGCTTAAAAGTCCAAATTTTCATTCAAATGACATTAGACCATAATGGGAACGAATCATTGTTTCCAACAGCTATAATTGGATTGCTCAAGTATAAATAAGACCTTTGAAGATTTTTTTGATGTTAAGAAACTTGCTCATTCATTTTATACATTCAAAGCATTCAGTTAAAGCTCTCAAAATCTTTTTTAAACATTTTTTGTATTTGTGTAACTCTTATGAGAGTTGGCTGTGTGTTAGAAATAGAATTTCTCTTTATCTTAAATCTTAGGATAGATTAAAAGGGAAGTGAGATTTATTTTTAAAGGAATTGGTTTAAGTATTGTCCATTGAAGAACCTGGGATTTGGTTTTTGAGTGAGCCTTGAAAACTCAAGTTATAAGGTTGTAAGAGTGAGCCACAAAACTCTTGTGTAATCTCAATCTTATGAATAAAATTGTGGATGATTGAAAATCCTAACTTGAGGATAAGTTAGGTGGAGACATATGATTATTGTTGAATCCAAACTTCTTAAATCTTTGTGTTCTTCACTCTTTCTTCTTAACTTTTCATTCAATTGTTAAAAAGAATTTTTAAAATTTTAAATTTTTATTTTATAGTCTTATTCACCCCTCTTTAGGACTCTTTTAACTCATAAACTCTAGTTCTTACATAACTCATGTATATGTAGCCATAAATACTATTATACTTATCGATATACACTATCAATTAAGTTTTAAATTTTAATTGTGATTTATTTGTAATTTGGACATAGTTGTAAATCACTAAGGAGACAACTCTTTATAATTAGATGTCAATTGATTGCAAAGATCAATGTCTTAGTATTGAGGCATTACCCAAGTGTTATGAATACCTCAAGGAAGAAGCATTGCCTCAATGCACTGCTAGAACATCTACAATGTGATTGCTTTATTTTAGGCCATATTTTTCAACCAAAATTTTTACAAAACTTAACAAAAATCATACACATTTATTTGTACAACATTCATTATTGAAACTCTTGTTAAGGTTAAAAGTTGACTTCACAATATCATGAACATTTGGTTCTAAATTTAAGAACAGTTATAGAATTTTATGGCATAAATTAAGAGATTTTAGTGTTATAGTTCCACAAAAAAAAATAGGGATAAAAAACTTAGAGGAAGTTACAACAAAACTCAAGTATAATAAACTTCAACATAAAATTCTTACCAACAAGAAGATGAATATATGAGTAAAAATTTCAAAGATTGAAGTAGATAATTCACGAGGGTTTTCACTTACCTAATTTCTAGTAGCTAAAAGCTCTACTTTTCCCTTTAAGATTTTTATTCACATATGATCAACATTAAAATCTATTAACTATCTCTAGTGAAAGATAAAGTCTTTGATGCATGTTTCTTGACCAAGCTTAATCTTGATGAGAATGTAACATGTAAGATGGAAACTTACCTCAATTAACTTAAACCCTAGCAAATTTTCAGCTTTATCATTTAATCTTTTTTTCTTCTCTTTGTTTCCCAGATAGGAGCATTCTACTTTTTGTTCTGCATTTTTAACATAGCTTTGTTTTTTTTTAAGTACCTATGTCTTGAAACATGAGCTTCACTCTCATGTACCTTAACACAATGTATGTCAATTTTATCCTTAACTCGTTGTCTTACTTCTTCTTCCTTTCGAAAGTTTCTCATTTTTCCAATTAATCTTTCCTTACTTTATTTTTGTTAAAGCCCACCCTGATTGCCTTCCTTTATTTTCAATCAAGTCCTCCATCAATTATTTTGGCAAAATTAATACTTAATTAACATTTAATTAATAATTTTTTCATTGACTAGTGTTACGAGTGTTGGTTTGTAAAATTCCCAAATCGGGAATTTGAGAAAAAAAAAGGGAGAAGTTTTTAGTTATAAATAGACTCCTCCCCCTTTGATTAAAATATGTCAATCACCATTTGTGTTTGGTATACAATTGAAAGCTATTAGCTATAGTAGTAGAAAATTTAAAGGAAAATTCTCTTGGAGTGTATTTGAGCTTTTGAGTATGTGAGAGAGTTAAATATTTTGTAATGTGGTTGTAATAATTTCTCACTTAGTAAATATTTTTTCTCTTGGTTGTTCTTCGACAATGCCCATGGTTTTTTTTATTTGGGAATTTTTCATGTTAAACTATTATGCATTTCTCTATTTTATTTTTTAAATATTTTGGTTCATGTTGTGATTTAAATAAGTAAAAGTACGTGTTGAATTGTAAGGGGTCTATTTTCCCCAACTGTAATAACCCAAATATTTTAAATTATTTATATAAATATTGAGGTTTTCAAGAATGCAAATTATCTTTATTTTATATTGTTATAATTGATATATTAAATTATTATATTTAAGAACTAAATTTAAAATTCCATTGGAAACTATTAATATTATTATTTTCATATTATTTTATCCTTATGCACATAGTTTATTATTTTAAATTGTCTAAATAATTATTTGTAGCACTACTATTATTGACTATTATAATGGTAGTTTTATTTTCATTTAGAGGTATATTAATAACATTATTATATACTTAAAATTATCTACTATACACACACACACACACACACACACACACACACACACACACATATATATATATGTGTGTGTGTGTGGCTTAGGATTTTTGGGAGACAAAATTTCAGTCAACCCCATCTTCCTTTCCCTTTCTTTCTTTCTTTCTTTCTTTTTTTTTTCTTCTGTCACGCCACTTCCTCTACCCCTGTCTTCGTGCGCCTAAACCAGCAGCCACCCGTCCCTTCTCCATCTATTTCTTCTTCCTTTGGAGTCATCTCTGTAGCGCGCATAAAGAAAGCAGTAGCAGTTGCGTGAGGCAGCAACACGAACAGAAGACAATAGCAATTGCTGCGTGAGGTAGCAACACGAACAGAAGACAGCACCAGCAGCAGGTCCAGCATTATGTAGAAACAGCAGCAGGCCAGCAGGGCAGATCGACAGCAAGAGTAGCAGCCTCCATTCCTGCCGTGACAATTAGCATAACCACTGCCCCAACCTGCTGTCACCTGGAAATTCTGTAGCTCAGGCTTGCAGTGGTAGCCCTTCCCTGCTCTATTTTGAGTTTGAAGTAAGTTAGTGAGTTAGTAGTTAGTTAGCTTTAGGTTAGATTTAGTTAGATTTGGTTGTTTGTTAGTTGATTTGGTTAGTTTTAGGTTGATTTGGTTAGTTTTAGGTTGTTTTGGGTTTTTTTTTGTTAATTATAAGTTAATTACTTAATTTTGCATAATATATTTTAATTATTTGGGAAAATTTTTGGTTGATTAATGTATGTTTATTAGTTGATTAAAGTTATTGAGGTTAATTTTGGTTAAGAGTCTATAAAAATTAATTTAGATTAAATCAATTGATTTTTATGGCATCTTGTATATTTATTTAGTTATTTTAATTTTTATGTATATTTTGTTAATGTGATCAATTAACTATTTTTGGTTGATTGTTGGAGTTAATTAGTGTTAGTATATTATGTTAATAATTTTAGTAGTGATAAAATAATTTTTGATAATTTATCTAATTTTTTTTAGAAATTATTATATTATGTAAATTGTGATATAATGGGTCTATGGTGTGTTTTTGTTGATATTATAATTAAATATTATATTTTAGTTAATTTTGAGATAAAAGGTGGTATTAAAATAATTTTTATAAATTATTTATTATTTTTAGTTAATTTATACTAACTATTTTTGAAAATTTATTCAAATTAAATTATTTATTATTTTATGGTTTGAATGAGTTTTTAATTAATATTTTAGTATATTTAAACTAGATGGGCAATTATAGTTTGAATTTGACTATTTTATATTGGATATTTGGAAAGTTGGATTGTTATTAATATTATATTATTATTTGAAATTTTATTTAAATTATGATGAAAAATAATTTTATTTAGTGTTTTAAAAATTAAATAAATTATATTATGATTTATTATTATTTTTGGTGATTTACTAAATTGATATTTAGTATTTGCTTATTGTATTTTGGTGAACCTCGGCTGAGAATTGTGTAGTTTGGGGTCCCAACCCTAGGTGTTGTGCCACTGTGAATTTTAAAGTGTTTTTATTTGCAGGATTGACTCTACTTCGGTAGAGGGATGTCTGTTTTACAGAGAAAATTATACTGAATTTTCGGTAGATTTCTTGTAAAACATGACACCGGGTCAATTCTAAAATTTTTTTTTTAAGTTCGAATCGAGTCTTCCTTAGAAACTCTAGAAGTTAGGCTTATATTTGAGTGTCGGATTTTTAATATAAATTATATTAAATTCTTATGAATTTAATTTTATGAGTTTCTAGTCAGCATTATTCATATGATCTTGCATGATTTAATTTATAGTTGATTTATTTTATTTTATTTTATTTATTGTAATTTTCATTGTTTTATTTATTTTCTTTTATTTTTAAATAAATCACGGTAGAACGAGCTATCTGATGGGTTTCATCAGGATCGTGTGCGTACTGGTAAAATATGTGATTATTTAATTATATTACTGGGGTCGATGGTCTGGTGATATTTTGCTCTCGGACACCGCTAGTAGTATAATATTTGTTATTTAATAAATACTGGGGCCGAAGGTTTGGTGATGCTTTGCTCTCGAACACCGTCAGTATAATTTTGATTAATATTTATTCAATCACTGGGGCTGATGGTCTGGTGATACTTTGCTCTCGGACACCGCCAGTGATATTGGATTAAGAGATATGACTGCGGCTGTGTATCCTAGTAATATCTTGCTCTCGGGATCCGCCAGTCTTGGATATAAGTGAGTCTTATGACTGTTAAAAATTTATAAATCAGGTTCTATCCGATTTTTCTTTACTGAAACGATTTTAAAAGACATTTAAATATTTATTTTTTCTCTTTTAAAAATAGATTTATTATATGTATACCAAATGAGTGAAATAAAATAAAATTATATTATGTTTCCATAAAATTTATTTTAATGAGGTTTTCAAATTGCATTCATTTCTTTATTAACTTACCCAGTGAAGTCTGACTCCCCTCAACTTTTTTTTTTCAAGAGTTTGAGAGTTTTCTGTTAGGTCTACTTCTCTTCACTGTGTAGTTTCGTCACCGACTATTCTACGTAGGTCTATTTAGTTGTATTGTATTTTTTTTCGTGTACCGCAGTAAAAAAAATTATGTAACTGCATTTTTTTTTTTGAGGTTTCATGTATTCATAACTTATGAACTGAGATACTATTTGAAAGAGTGAGTTCAAGAATCTTTTGGACTTATTTTGATGTTTTTATATTTAAAGCATTTATAGAGAAGGTGGAACAAATTTGTGGATAAAATTTTAATTTAATACATGAAAATTAATATCAAGGTGGAGTTTTTAAATAATTTTAATTTAGTACATGAAAATTCATGTCAGGGTGGAGTTGTGAAAATTCATAACATCATTTGTTCAAGTCCTAATGCATTTTTCATATATTTGGTGCCCAAGGATAGTTGCTCCTCTATAAATACGGCCACAGTTATACAGATTGGGTCTACGGACAAGGTACCATCAGTGCCTTTATGTGTCAGGTGGAGAGCTTTTTTTAGTGTAATTGAAACTCTTCATGTTGTTTTCTTACATGTTTAGTATTATTTAGTGAATTTTCTCTTTATTTTTTTTTTCGTCTATCAATACAGTACTCTATACTAAATCATGTAAAATTGGTGTGTTTGTATATTTTCTTAATTTTTATCGTATTTATTTATGGTTCAAATACAATTTCATTTAATTTTTCTGATCCCCACCTATTTTTACAAATCTAAACTTCCTAACAACCATAGGAGGAGACATTTTTTATATGAATTAGATGTATTTTTTTTAAAAAAAATACTAGAAATGTATTCTTATGTAATTTTATTATGTTTAGTTACATTATTTTTAATATTCAAAATACATATTTGAAAATATGAATAATAAATAATATTCTTTAAACTATACAAAATTAATGAATACTTATAATAATTATTAGACGTATATTATTTTATCAAACATTTAAAATTAGTAAATTATTATCTAATAACTATTAATAACAATAATTAGTTAACAATAATTAGCTAACAACTTGACCAAACAAATCTATAAAAGCGAAAGGATATTTGATCAAATCATATACCGATCCAAAATATAAAAATTCACTTTGTGCATGAAAAATGCTTTAGTGCACTTGGCAAAAGAAACAAACGATGAGGAAAAATATTATATTATATAGAGGTGACCAAACCCACTTACCGACGCAGAGTCATCAATACAACAACTCCACTAGCAAATCCACTCATCGATACCCTCAATTGGGTCAAATCCCGAATGTATTTCACATTAAACATTACGTGATCAATTTTTACGTGTTGAACTTTTATTATTTTTTATTGTGTAAATTAGTAAATAATTATTTACCTTTTATGATTTTCTATATTGTATTATTTAATTTCTAACATTTAAAATTTTTATTATCTCTGATTATTATTTTGTATAATTATATTATTAACACTTTTATCAAATTTTTCATCATAATTATCATTAATTGACATGACAATTATCAAGTGAATACTATTTATTTCATCTACTTTAATAAATTATACTATTTATCCTCTCTATTTGAACGTATTATATGATTTGCCTCTAATATTTAGAATTTATATTTTATTAGTAAAGTAATTTTCATAGAACTTAATTGCAAAATGAAAATTATATAATTTACATAAAAATATAAAATACTTAATTTTTAATTTTATATAATTAAAATTTTAATTAAATACCGATTAATCAATATTAATTTTAACTATCTCTACTTAAATACTAACTTAAAATGTTTATGTTGCATCATCAAATTTAATCTAACCAACCCTATTTTTAATTTTGATTCTTAATTTTAATTGTTCAGTATACAAATCAAATTATTTAAATTTATTAATTTTTGTTTATAAATATAATTTATTTACTCAATAATCTACACTAACAATTGAAATAAAATTCAAATTTTACAATTAAAAAGAGAATTTACTTGTTTAATTTTTTTATGCAATATAAATATTTTAAGTTGATAAAGATACTTTAAAATTGGAAGTAATATATTGTTATTTTATTAAAATTTTGATTAGATCAAAAATAAAATTTACTATTTTATTTTTATTAAAATATTTTTAATAAAATTATCACTTTTATAGTGAATTAATGATAATTTAATTTAGCACATATTTCGTTAAATAATTAGTTTAATTATAAAAATATATTTTATAAATTTTAGGGACAAATAATATTATATATCAAATAGTAGGGGCAGATAGTATAATATATTTAAATAAAAATATTATTTACTTGATAATTCTCATGTCAGTTAACAATATTTATGATGAAAAATTTGATAGAAAAAGTAAATAGTATAAATTTACAAAATAGAATGAGGATATAATATAAATTTTAAATGTTAGAAATTAAATAGTATAATATAATAAGCCACATGAGCAAATTATAATTCACTCTTTTTTATTTAACCATTAAACTTTTATTTTAAATCGAGTTAACTTTTATATTATATTAATTTTGATATATTTTATAAGTTAATATTGTTATATATACAAAACGTTTGTGTACTGAATCAAAATTTAATTAAAATTACTATAATTGAAAAAGTTTTTAAATTTTAATTTTGAACATTACGTTTATTGGTTTGCATTTCATTTTTAGCATTTTATTTTTAATAACATTTAAATCTGAGCATTTATCCATTATATTATTGCATTAGTTATATATAATTGACAAATATAAATTTTAAGAAATCATATATATATATTAAATTTTATAATTTTATAAATTATTTTAGTGGATTTTTAAAAATTAACGATATGATATCATACTTGTAATCTAAAAAACTTTGCAAGTAAATATTCACTTTTTCATCAATATTTATTTCCTTTTCGGCGATGATTTATGATTTTTCAAAATGAATGAATTGTCTTTTTCTTACTTTTGCTACCCCACAATAAATCATTACAATTTGTTTTTAAAAAAAATCGTATGTATTAACAGATTTCGTTGTTCCCATCGCTTCTTCATTAATTGTTATGTCTTAATTTTACAATAAAACTTAATGAAATTTATTCTTAAGTTAATATTTTCAGTTTTTATTGGCTCGAGACTCTTGATTTTTTATTTTTAGAATGGATTTATTTAATTATAAATCTATTAGTATTCATGGGATATATATATAGAGAGAGAGAAGAAGTTAGTGCCATCATACAAAAACTATTTTAAACATGAGTTTTGGGTGGAGATTTAACTTTTTAGTAATTTAAATGATATAATTATTTTTATTCTTAAATGACTTTTTTATTAGCTAATAGAATATTAATATTAGATTATAAAAGAGAAATAAAGACATATTTGATTTTTGTATAAAATATAATTCTTTATCGAAAAATAAAAATGTTCTTACAAAGTAAAATAATTTAAAAAGTAAGAAGTTTATCAAAAGTACAATTAATTAGGATATTTTAAATATTTTAATATTAAGTAACTATTTTAAATAGAAAGTAATTATGTAACTTAAATTAAAAATATTAAAAAAGTGAAAAATTTCAAAACATATAATTTATCAAGAAAATAAAAATTTAATTTTTAATCACATCAATCTCCATTTAATTTTTAGCTAATTATTTAAATTCAATAATTTACATTTTTTGAGAAATTATATGTTTGAATTTTTCATTTCCTAATATGTTAAATTTAAAAGGCATAATTATTTTCTACTTAAAAATAGCTACTTCTTAATTTGAAGAGCCCTATTTAATTGCACTTTTTTTTTTATAAAATTTCTTACTTTTAAAGAACTAAATTTTAAAGTACATATCTCAATAATTAAAAACATATTAACATCAATAAAATTGTATAACTAAATAATAAAATCTGCAATGCCTAAAATTGTAACAAAAAATCTATATATTTTTTAACAGCTTACAAATATTAATTATTTTTATTTTTTATTTCTAGTTTTCATTTTTAATATAAAAAATTCAAGTATATATTTAAGATTTGATATATATTGGATGTGTAAACTACAATGACATTAAATTACTAAAAGTCGTTGTTCGAAAAAAAATTTACTAAAGTCAAATGGGCAGAGCGCAAAAATGGGACCATGAGTTTCATTTTGCTGACGCACACATCACATGCCTAAATATACTCTTCTAACTTTTTAGGACAAATATAGGCTAAAGTGGCAATTCACGCCTGAACTATTAGTTAAGGTGCAATTAAGCCCAAAATTAACTTTTTTGGCTATTTAGTCCAAACCTTTTCAATTTTTGGCAATCAACCTCAAATTTTAATCAAACTAGGAAAGTGTGGCACACTCTCCTTAAAACTTTAAAAAAAATTATAAGCATTTTATTTTATTTTTTAAAATAAACAAATAAAATAATATTAAACAAAAAATTCACTGTTAAAAAAAAATTAAAATCTTTATTCATCCTTACCTATTCCAGCACACACCCCTCTACTAGCCAACTCCTCCCCTCACCAATGACAGAGTCACTAACACACATACCCTCCTTGCTCACTCACTCAAGTGATGGCACCTCCTTCTCCATTGACATCTATGCCATCCAACTACTAGTAGCATCCTTTTACATTTTTAGCATAATCAATGGTACTAGAATCAAATTATCCAAATGAATCATAAAAAATTTAAAGCTCAACAATTGATTTTTTTTATAATGCGTGTTTTGATGAATGGGTAATTTGTAAAGGGAGAAGGACCTTTACCACGATCATAGCATTCACTCACTTGCATTAGGGGAACTGGATTGATTTTATATGCTAGAAGAGGATTGATTCCACTAGCCGCCTTCCACTTACCACCTCCCATGCCACTGTCCACCTTCTTTAATGCTACCTTCGATTCATTTTCACTAGCACTGCCTCTGTTCACCTCCATCGTTGCCTCTATCCACCTCCATCAGTGATGCTTATATTGCTGCTACTTCTTTTTTTTTTATGTGTTTTTATTATTGATTTTATTGGTGGCGCTATTGATGATGGTGGGGGTATTACTTTTTAGTGAAATTTTGCAACAATGTTAGTAATGTAGGTGATGTTAATTAGGGTGGTGATGGTGTGTGTTTGTATGTGTTTTTTTTTTTTTTGGTGTCAATACTGTGTGATGTTAGCAATGGTAGTGATGGGCAGTGGAGTGTCGATGGTCGTGTTGATGATAAGGGTGATTTCAAGTGGTAGTGGTGGTTTCAGATGATAATAATTTTAGTGGCAGTAATTTTCATAGTTGTGGTTTTGGATGGTAGAGATTTGCAGTGGTGGTGATCTCAGGTGGTAGTGACAATGGTATTGCTGCTAATGATGGTTGATTTGGCATAATGGTTGTTGGTGGTGGCAGTGGTGATGGATGGTGGCGGTGGTGATGGGTGGTGAAGAGTGGTGACAGTAGTTATGATATTCAAATGGTTTTATGGTAAATAATATACAATTGTGTTTTTTAATTAAAATAATAAACCTAATTTAATTGAGAAGGAGAAAAAGAAAAAAAAAGGAAAATTTTTTTTTATTATTATTTAATATACTTCACTTGCTATGGCTAGGGTGTGTAGGTCACTCTCCTAAATTTGGGGTCAATTGGCAAAAATTGAACAAGTTTGGATTAAATAGCTAAAAAAATTAATTTTGGGATTAATTACACCTTAACTGATAATTCAGGGAGTGAATTGCCACTTTAATCGACAAATATATATATATATATATATATATATATATATATATATATTATCCACTTATTACACACTTCAAGTTTTAATAATATTCTCACGTTGAATTTGTTATTTTTTTGTTCCCTTCAAATACTTTTCAATTTTTTAAAAAAAAATTATATCTGAATATATTTTAAAAATTTGTAAAATATAAAAAAAAAATACAAAAATCATCATTTAACAAAAATTAAAAATATAATATTTAACCAATTAATAAAAGTTGATATGCGACAAATTTTATTTATTTATGTGATTTTCATATTTTAAAATTTATAAATTTTAAAGTAAGATAATATATTTTGTTTTTATATAAATCACTACCTTCCAATATTATTAAAGGTTTGGGCTCGAAATTTTCTCACATTCCACAATATACATATATTAAACAAAGAATTTATAAGTTTTTTCATATGCACATATATATTTCTTAGTTTAATCCCAATATTCGAACAATAAGAAATAATTTTTGGAAAAAATGCATCTAACAAAAAATTGAAAGCCGAAATATTTATTTGAATTTTATGAGGTCAAATTTTTTATACTGATATTAGTCACAAAGTACAAAAAAAAAAAAAAATTATTCTCATATAAATATAGTATAAAAATACATGGTGATCTCAAATAAAAGAAAATAGCAATATAAAAAGCCGTTCTCACTAGCAAGCTCAGTCTAACAACATATATAAATGCAATTCGAATCAAATGGTTCACTTAAACTTAATTATTACAATACAAAAAATAAAAAAATTGATTCTTTTGTTGTTGTTGTTGTTGCATGTGGGGGTTGGGATGTTCCAAACTAATGCAGAAGAATAAACGAAGATTGCGTACGTAGGAAATGTATAATTAATAAACTGAATTGTCATGGACGTGTGGGGTTGTGCTCAGGCTGATGTGTGGAATCAAAATCGACATGGACAAAAGCTCTCTCAACCTCAACAAGTTGTTCAAGTTTTTGTTCTAATGTCTCTCCAATATCATGCGCTTGATTAAGGTACATGTCCTGTGGTAACACTATATGGGCCTCCACAAAATAGTAGTCGCATCCGAATGTGTATGCTCTCAGTGTCTCAATTTGCTTAATCTCCTTGTGATGATTCCATATTATGTATGTCAGCTTCGCCAAATACTCTGCTGGAGCTGTCCTCCCTATCAACGACCACACATTCTCCACCACTGTGTTTGCCCAGTTACCCATTGTATACAAAGCTATCTGCATTCATTCAAATGCAAGATATAGGCTTGCTTTACCATTTAATCCAAATAATAATTAATATATTCTACTTACAATGATGGCTCCAACAGGATCAATCCACCAATAGAAGTTTATGGCTAACACTGCAGTGGCTAGACCCACTGAATTAGTGATTACGTCAAAGAAATGATCTTTCGCATATGCCCTCACAATTTCATTCTTGAATCTTTTGCAGTATGCCATCAGTCCAAATTTTATCACTGTCACTGAAACCATAATCCCAATCATCCATTTTTCTTTGGTAGTATCTCTCTCCGGCTGATCCTGCATTTTATTCATTAATTAAACCCATAAATTTTCTTATTAAACCAATATCATCTTTCCCAACCGACTTCAATTATTATCAAATTTTAAATTTAATTTTATAATATTTCGATTATATAATTTCAGTACTCGAATTTGACTCTATTCAATTTTATTAATTAAATATTCAAACTTAACTTGAAATTAAATTCAATTGGATTTTATAAAAATATTTATGTAGTTATATTAAAATAAAAATAAAATTATAAATACATACCAATTCTATTAGACTCTGAAATCTATTAAGTCAACTGTTAGGAAGTTTTAACTCAAATTCAATTTAATTATCATGAAATTAATTTTAATTTTTCTGAAGTTAATTTCAAGTAATCCTTCCACCTCTAATCAAGGTAGTAGAATATACGAAATATATATAATGCATACTAACCTTGGCAACTAGCTCTCTCCCTGATTCAAATAATACTTGCAACCCGAGAGTTGCCATTACTGAGGCAAAAATAATTATCCCCTGCAACAAGCCAAATTATGATCAACATGGAAAACCCACACATTATTATTTCGAGATCACTTAAGCTTTTGCTAATGATGGGCGATCAAGGTCAATTGAACTGTTTCTATGGTCTCCATTCTGCAAATTAGTCATATGTGAATGTTCAAATTGATACATATTGATCCTTAGCAAAAAACCCACCATGCATATGTTCACAAAGCAAGTGAGGGCTTACCACAGGTTGCATTCGGAGCTTGCCAACAGGATATCGAAACTGATTTGGTTTTCTCATAGCATAATCAGTAAACCACAAAATAAAGCCAGACAACAAATCCATGAAAGAATCCAATGTTGATGCTATCACAGCTAAAGACCTACTTTCCATGGAAGCATACAATTTTGCAATAAAAAGCACCATATTTGCGACATTCGATGCATATATGGCCACCTTCTCGCTCCTTTCCAGCTGGGCTTTTTCATCCTGCACAAAAATAGAACCCCCATAAAATTAATATACTGCATTCGCATCTCTTAAATATATAATAATTAAGAGATATATTATATGCATATAAACCTCAGTTAACTTTCCAGGGACAATTCCCAACTCTGTAAATGAGTCTGCTTCACTGAATGCTTTCAAAAGCCTTTCCTGTCTTTTGTAATACTTTGCAATTCTTTTCTGTCTCCCTGTGATAATTTATATACCAATTGTTAACTTCTCATATGTTCATCATCCAACACATGTGCAAAGCAAACACTTTTTTTTGGTGGTGATAAAATCTAGCTATTTCATTTGTCCTGTCAGCCTGTCCAGAAAAATCATCCTGCATATACAGATGTATAGAAACTTACATAGTGTCTTGAGTAAAGATCTGAAGCCAAAATTAGAATTGATGGGTCTCTCTGTTAGTTGGAATTTATCCATATCGAGTTGCCATGACGGCTGGTTACTTGCAGCGGCCGCATGATCCTGTCTTGGCAGTGCAGGTGATAGAAGCTCCGTTCGATAGTCAAAGGAATCTGTTCGAGGACTTTTGGCCATTTTGATTCACACCACCAGGCAAATAGTTTATGTACAGAGACATGATGGGTTGCTTCCACCTATATAAAGATTGTAAGCTCATGTGATTTATGTTGATTGAATTCCTTATTAACTTTGATTAAAAATGTGTAATATGTCTCATGCCTCATTGAAGTTGACTTTATGTGTTGGTTCATGCTTTAGACATCATGATCAAGTCTGAAAGGAATCCTTGTTTAGGAATATATTCATTTTGTTCCCACCGTACAAACAACAATTTTTTCTAGCCCATCGAGATTTTTTCATTCCACCTATTGACATTAATGCTTCACGCACACGCATAGATATATATATGAACACTAAGTTCTTTGTATAGACTTCTAACTCCTATGTGCCACTTTAGTTTTTTTAAATCTTTCTATTTTCCAATGTCGTTAATTTGAGAGATTTACGCTTATGAAAATGCTTTATTTTTTAGATAAACTATTGACATTTAATGGGTACTTTTGCTTTTTAGGTAGACTATTAGGCTTTATTTTTTTTTTAATAACAAAGTTTTAGAGAAAAGAGATTTGAATCCCTCCTTTAAGGTGTCAACTCCGTAGATAGAATGGTTTCTTGACCATCTCTCCTTAGACGGGTTGGCCTATTAGTAGTTAATATATAGCTTTTAATTTAATAGTTATAAATTTCTTTCTATTAATATATTTTCATTTGTTTTGACGCCACCTTAAGCAAAAAAAAAAAAAATATATATATATATATATAACCTTTGATATTTTCTTCTTCTTCCCGATTTGAGTTACTGTTGTATTTATTTTTTTTAATAACTTTATCATAAAAAGGTGAGCGCATTTTGTTGTTCTACTATTTTTAACATTGATATGACCAGAAATTTATAAATTTCATTTAAAATGATTGACTTATAATTATTTTTAGTTAAACATCATATTTGACTCAAAATGATTCTTTTTCTTCAACGCATCATCATATCTATTCATAAGGTAAACTATTCTCTTTATAATTGTTTCTACCTGTAAGAATAAATTTTAAATTTTAATGATAATCTATTGATTTTATTTTGTTTTTACTTGACTTGAAATTTATAATTTTATTTGAGCTATTTGGTTGTTACTTTTTTTAATTTATATTTATCATGAAAATTTATATTCCTTTTCTCACCATTATTTTATTCGTGTGGATACCTATAGAGGACGCATCCTTTTGGAGACATCTAAATCCGAACAACCAAAGCAAAAGGCTCGAGGTAAGGTGTCACCGGTGTGAAGCTCCTCTCATCCTTCTAGAAAATCTTACCTCTTCTGCGTTTTGATTAGATTCTTGAAACCCTAGATTTAATCAAGTAGTCGAATTAAATGAATCCAAGTTTGGGAACATGATACATTTTTAATTTTTTCGCTACTTTGTATCACAAATCCCAACAGTGGTATCAGAGCCACTTGTAATTCGATTAATTGATTTGTGTATATGTGATTTATGTTAGGGTTTATGATTCGTTTTGAAAAGGGTTTTCAAAATTTTGATCTATTTTGTGACAATTTTTAGTAATCTATTTGAAAATGGAATTAAACATTAATTTGATTAATGTTTGTAGTGGTTTAATGTGATTAAACTAAAAACAGTTTTTGATTTTATGAATTCAGAATGTTGTTTCATGAAAATGAATTATGTATGATGTTTTTATGAAAAAAAAATTAAGTATAATGTTTTATTAATGTGATTTAATGAAACAGAAATTCTATTTTCGAAAACCTAATCACTTAAGGATTTATATCTATAATGTATTCTATTTTGATTAATATGATTAATTGAAACAACATATTGGTTTTCTATTTTAATTAGGAAAATCATTTTCTATTTTGATCAGGAAAGTTGTTTTTGATTAAATCTAAAATAGAAATTTTATGATTATGTAGATTATGTGTTAAGGGCAATCTGTTTAAATGTTAAACAAATTATGCAGAATGGATCTTTTTTATACAGATTCGTTCAAGCTGTAATTTTGATTACAAAAATTAGGGTTTTCTTAATGGATGCGTCTGTTTAAAATAAAAAAATTATTTTTGATATGTTTTGAATAGATTTTTCAGACTGTAAGATGTTTACAGAAAGTGATGTCTTTTAGGTAGCAGCTAATTCAGTAATATGATTACAAAAATTGGTTAGTTGCTTCCTTGACGCAAATTAGGGTTTTAAGGTGGCTGTTTTAATTGAGCGTTTTTGTTTATTTTTGAACAAATTGATTTTATAGTAATTTGATTATGAAAATTCATTAAGGTTCAAAAATTTGAAAGGCAATTCACCGAAGAGCTAAGGTAAAGTGTTTACTATTGGACCCGCTGACTGGCCAGCGGGACCGCCACCTAGGGCGCTACCCCAGGACCTTGCCAGGGTGCTGCCCCTTGGACCCCGCCAAGGGGCACTGCCCCTTGGAACCCTATGAGAGGCATTGCCCCTTGACCTCGAAAGAATTGTCACATTATTTTATTTTTAATATAATAATTGGATTTGCTAACTAAATAGATTGTTATGTTATACATGTTTGTTATTTAATCCATGGTGCATAGCATAACCCTTAGACCAATGTGATTGGATTTAATTTTTATAGGTTGTAATTTTAAATATGGCCTGCGAGTTATTTTTGTTTTATTGTATTTATTTTATTAGATAGTGTATAATAAATTACAATAATTTTTGTAAATCAAGACCCATGGTGCAATTCAAGTTGGAGGCCCAAGATGGAGATTCAAGGTGGGAACCAAAGAAGGAGATCCATGGTAGAAGATGGAGATCCAATTTGGAGGCTTAATTTGTAATTGTAATATTACCTAGGTTTGACCTTTGATCTTCATATTGGCTTATAAAGATCAACTTAGATTTGGGCCATGGTATGTCACATTTATTTTAGTTGTTATGTATGTGATGCCATATGATGCCATGCAATACAACATAACAATAACTAAATAAGATTAAATAAAGACGAACCGTCATTTAATATTAAGTCATTATAATGCCTCCCATAAATTCAACACTTGTCAAGCCTTAGATTATTATATATGGGTCTGCCAAAGCAGGGTGTATAAATTTATCTAGGGAATCCAAGTTGGATAATGGTGCTATCTAAACATTTGATATGGTTTGACTTAACTAGGTTATCAAAATGGTTTTAGACCTAAGGCATTAGATGGGATTTTTAGCCATGACATGTGATGTCAAATCCCATACCATCCAAGAGTGACATGAGATGCAATTGATAAGAGTTGTCTACCTAAATAACCATATTTTAGGCGATGAGCTAAAGCTCACTTAGAGTATGGTGAAATATGGATCTGGGCCCACTAAAATTTATAAAATTAACTTAGAGGGTTATTGATTTAAGTAAATTTAGTAGGAGTTTTCAATTATGCCTCATACATATTTAATAAAATACTGAATGGACTTTGCATATATTTGTTATAGATAATGACTTCAAACACTACACCTACCATGTCGCTGGTACGAAAACCTAAGAATTGTTCTTAGGCATGAGAGACAGGAATACATCCTTGATCAACCCATCCTTGAGGAACCAGCTGCCAATGCTCCTAGAGCATAAAGGGATGCTTATAACAAGCATCTCAATGATTCTTCTAATGTCACTTGCGTTATGCTTAGATGTATGGAGTTTGAGCTACAAAAGTACCTAATGGAAATGGAGGCTTCTACTATGATAGGCCATCTCAAGGAAATGTTCCAAGAGAAAGCTAGAATTGAAAGATTCAATGCCATCAGGGCATTGATTTCCTGCAAGCTGACTACTGGCGGCTTTATCAGTCCTCATGTTCTCAAGATGAAGGGTCATCTTGATCACTTGGACAAGCTTGGTCTCAAGATTGAACAAGAACTGGCTATGGATATTATTCTCCAATCTTTGCCTAAAGCTTATGATCGCTTTGTTATGAATTTCAATATGCATAGTACGGAGAAGACTATTTCAGAGTTGCATGGGATGCTGAAAACTGCTGAAAAGAACATCAAGAGTAACACCAAGGATGTTCTCATAGTCAATAAGGGAAAGGGGATGAAAATGGTTGGAAAGGGCAAAGGCAAGGTTTTTAAAGGCTTTTAGAAGCCCAAGCCAAAGTCAAAGCCCAAGCCCAAATCCAAAGTTGAACCGAAAATAAAGGAAGGAATTTGCTTTTTCTATAATGAGTCAGGCCATTGGAAAAGAAATTGTAAGCTCTATTTAGATGATCTGAAGAAGAAAAAGGGTGGTGAGACTACCTCTTCAAGTATTCATGTTATAGAATTAAATTTATCTGCTTTTGATTCTGATTCTTGGGTATTAGATACTGGATCAGGACTCATATTTGTACAAATGTGCAAGGTCTAAAAAGGAGTAGATCATTGGCAAGAGGCGAAGTGTACCTACGAGTTAACAATAGAGCAAGAGTTACTACTTTAGCTGTAGGAACTTATGAGTTACCTTTGCCTAGTGGACTTGTTTTATCATTAGAAAATTGTTATTATGTACATACTATCCGTAGGAATATTATTTTTATTTCTTGTATGGACAAGAAAGGGTTTGAATTTATTATTAAGAATAATAAATGCAGTATTTATTAGGATAACATTTTCTATGGATATGCTCCATGCACTAGTGGACTTTATGTTTTAGATGCCAAAGACACTAATGAAATGCCAATCTATAACATTGATACAAAGAAGTCTAAATCTAATGATTTAAACTCGACCTATCTTTAGCATTGTCGTTTAGGCCATATAAATGAGAAACACATTTCAAAGTTACACCAAAATGGGCTTTTAAATTCATTTGATTATAAATCATTTGATACATGTGAATCTTGTTTACTTGGAAAAATGACTAAAACACCTTTTACTAGACATAGTAAGAGGGCTAATGACTTATTGGGCCTAATACATTCTGATGTATATGGACCATTAAGCTCAATTGATAAAGGTGGTTTTCAGTACTTTATAACTTTCACAGATGATTTCAGTAGATATGGTTATCTCTATCTAATGAAACATAAATCTGAATCTTTTGAAAAGTTTAAAATTTTCAAGAATGAAGTACAAAATCAACTTGGTAAAAATATTAAAACACTAAGATTTGATTGAGGTGGTGAATATTTAAACCAAGAATTTACAGATCCTTAGAGATTGTGGGATTGTTTCATAATTGACTCCTCCAGGTACACCACAATGGAATGGTGTGTCTGAACGCAGAAATCAGACTCTATTGGATATGGTTCGATTTATGATGAGTCAATATGATCTTCCAATCTCTTTTTAGGGATATGCTTTAGAAACTACTGCATTCATTTTGAATAGAGTTCCATCAAAGGCAGTCGAAAAGACACCATATGAGACATGGATTGGAAAAACTCCTAGTTTGTCTTTTCTTAAGATTTGGGGATGTGATGTGTTTGTAAAGCATCAAATCTCAGATAAACTAGCACCCAAATCTGATAAAATGCCTTTTTGTGGGATATCCTAAAGAAACTAAAGGATATTAGTTTTACAATGTATATGAGAATAAAGTGTTTGTGTCTCTGAATGGTGTATTTTTGGAAAAAGAGTTTATTTGCAAAGGAACCAGTGGGAGCATAGTGCAACTTAAAGAAATTCAAGGCCCACAAAATAGCATTGTACCTAATATGGAACCGTAGCTGAATCAATAAGTAGTTATTAAGCCTGCACAAGTACCAGAAGGCCCAAGGAGGTCTGGTAGGACACGTCAAGTCCCCATGAGATATGGATTTCTCATAACTAGTGATAATGATGTGTTAATTATGGAGCAAAATGAGCCCACATCTTATCAGGAGGCTATAAATAGTCCTGACTCTGAGAAATGGCTTAAAGCCATGAGATTAGAAATACAATATATGTATGATAATCAAGTATGGACCTTGATTGACCTAAATGATGGTTTAAAAACTATTGGGCGCAAATGGGTTTTCAAAAAGAAAATTGACATGGATGGCAATGTGCATACCTTTAAGGCAAGATTGGTTACAAAAGGTTTCAAACAAACACATGGTATAGACTATGATGAAACTTTTTCACCAGTGGCTATGCTAAAATCTATTCGAATTCTCCTTGCCATAGCTATATACTATGATTATGAGATATGGTAAATGGATGTCAAAATAATATTTCTTAATGGAAACTTACTTGAGGATGTGTACATGACAGAACCAGAGGGTTTTTCTATCTTGAGAATTCTGAAAAGGTATGTAAGCTTCAAAGATCCATTTGTGGATTGAAGCAAGCATCTCGGAGTTGGAATCTTCATTTTGATGGAGCAGTCAAAGAATTTGGCTTCATTAAAAATGAAGAACCTTGTGTATACAAGAAAGTTAGTGGGAGTGCTATTGTGTTTTTAGTGTTATATATGGATGACATAATACTCATTGGAAATGATATCCCTATTTTACAAAATGTTAAATCATGGTTAGAGAATTGTTTCTCAATAAAAGACTTAGTTGAAGCTGCTTATATATTAGGCATCAAGATCTATAGAGATAGATATAAAAGGCTTATTGGCCTAAGTCAAAGCACTTATATTAATAAGGTATTGAACAGGTTTAATATGCAAGATTCTAAGAGAGGATTCGTGCCAATGTCGCATGGCATTAGTCTCAGCAAGACTCAGTGTCCTATGATATAAGATGAGCGAGACCGCATGAGTAAGATTCCATATGCTTCTGCTATTGAATCTATCATGTATGCAATGTTATGTACTCGACCTAATGTTTCATATGCCTTAAGCACAACAAGCAAATACCAGTCAAACCCAAGTGAAAGTCATTGGACAGTAGTTAAAAATATCCTTAAGTACTTGAGAAGAACTAAAGATGCATTTTTATTGTATGGTGGTCAGGAAGATGAGCTAGTTGTAAATGGTTACACAGATGCCAGCTTCCAAACTAACAAGGTTGATTATTTTATCACAATCAAGATATGTGTTTTGTTTGAATGGAGGTGTAGTGAGCTGGAGGAGTTCCAAGCAAGACACCGTTGCTGATTCTACAACAGAAGCTGAGTACATAGCTGCCTTAAAAGTAGCTAAGGAGGCTATTTGGATTAAGAAGTTCATAACTGGACTAGGTGTTGTTCCTAGTATATCAGATCTAGTGAACTTGTATTGTGACAATAATGGAGCTATAGCCCAAGCTAAGGAGCCCAGATCACATAAGAGATCCAAACACATACTTAGGCGCTATCATCTCATTCGAGAAATCATTGAGAGAGGAGACTTCAAGATATGCAGAGTACCTACAAATGATAATGTTGCTAATCCACTGACTAAGCCTCTTCCATAGCCTAAACATGAGTGTCATACTAGGTCCATGGGTATTTAATATGATATTGATTGGGCTTAGTGCAAGTGGGAGATTGTTAGTAATATGCGCTAGGTCAATCATTTGTGATTATGTATTAACTTTCTTATTTTATTAATAAAGAGGTATTTCATTATCATTTTATTTTATGATAATTATATGAATAGTTAATTCTTACTAAGTTCATCAAGTATGTGACTTGATTGTAAAACCCTTAGATTAAAATAAGAGTTATATTCTAATTATCCCCAGCCATTTATTCATTATATAAATATTAAAGTATTAAGGCTAGTATGAAGTTAACTGATGGTTATGTTTTACTAATCATGAATATAAGATATTAAGTCAAGTCATAGGTACATGATGGGAGATCATGTACTGGATTGAGCCACTATGAAAATACTATATAGATTATTGTCATAAGTATTTCTCATCATAATAATTTTATTTCGATCCTTTGACCTTAAAATCATAATGGATTTCTACATAGCTATTTTATATTTTGACATATTCTAACATTGTCTTTAATCAGATGATTAAATAAGATGTTGTTGGATTTAAAATTAGTTATATGAGGAATGTGAGTGATTCAGAAGGAATTTATCCCTCATTAATATGAGAAAGATATCTATGGGCCCCTTGATGAGATAGACTGAAGGAAAATACATGGCCATGTTGAAATGAATTGATAAAGAGTTATCATTTTCAGTCTACTTGGAATCAAGTCATAATATTGAACTATATAAGGATAACATTCTATGCCTTATGTTCAATTAGGATATCATGTGATAAAGGGACAATAAAATTCACTGTAATTAGGTTATGTCAGATTATTGACTTCACATGACTTGGGTAGTCATAATGTCTTACTAGAGGCCACTTATGACTTGTAGGCCTAAATAGAGATTTAGGCCCATTGCCAATGTTATGTGAACTTACAGGGTCACACACTTAGAACAAGCCTAAAACAAATTTGGGTTTAATAAGCCCAAAATAAACTCTGTGGAAATAAATAATTAAAGTATTTTGTCTATTTATTTATTTAAGATAAATGTTATTTTAAATAAATAAATAAGATATTATTTATGATTTGTTTTTAAAACAAAATCAGAATATAATAAATGGAAGTTACCAAAAGGTCATTGGTAGGTGAAACCCTAATTTGGAGTCTATAAATATGTTATATTCTCTAGGGTTTAACACACTTATTTTTCCTGCCTTCAAATTTGTTTTCTTTCTTTTTAGAAAACAAAGATAGAGTTTTTCTTTTATTCTTGATTTGTGAGACAATTAATAAGCTTGCTAGCACACACTCCAATTCGTTTTGTGAAGGGCTATTTGTATGGGTACCTATAGAGGACGCATCTGTTTGGAGACATCTAGATCTGAATAACCAAAGCAAAAGGCTTGAGGTAAGGTGTCACCGGTGTGAACCTCCTCTCATCCTTCCAGAAAATCTTGCCTCTTCTGCATTTTGGTGAGATTCTTGAAACCCTAGATTTAATCAAATAGTCGAATTACATGGATCTAGGTTTGGGAATGTGATAAATTTTTAATTTTTTCGCTGCATTTGTATCACATATTTATCATGCAAATAATTGAGATTTTTTCTGCTAAAAAATTAAAAATTTACTGATGTAGGTCTTGATTAAGCAATATGATCTCGGGTTGCATTCTTTGGTCTCGAACTCAGTCCTAGTCGGGATGGAGCTCAAGATGGGTTTTGTTCCATTCCTTAAAAATGCTTGAAACTGAGCTCTTTGGTCCCGGTCTTGATCTTCGTTGGGATGGGGCTCGGGACTACATTCCATTCTTCTTTTTTCTTGATTTTACTTCACTATTTTGACTTTCATTTGATTCTTAACTTATAAAAACTTAAAACAAACATATTAAATGTTTAAAATTAAGTTTGTTAAGATCAAAATTAAGATTGATTATTGCTAAGGTCAACAATTTCCCCCTTTTTGATTTTGACAAACTTATTTTGAGTTTGATAAAATAATATAAAGTGAAGTGTGTGATAATTTGAATTTTATTTAAGTAAAAGATTTTAACTCCCCCTTAATTCATGCTATCATAAAAATATTAAGTTTAAAGAATTAAGGAATTCAAACAAGTATTAATGAAGAATAATAATAAAGTGATACCAATTAAAAGAAATGATATTTTATAAATAAAAGAATATTTGCCCCTTTATAGAACAATTTAATTCTCCCTTTTTGAAATAAACTTTGATTCCTTTTTAAAAATTGAGACCACTTAAAAAAAATTGGTATATTTCTTTATTTCTCCCCCTTTGGACATGATAAGAAATATAAATATAAATTTTAAAACTTTTGTCTTATGAAATGTTTCCCTTTGGTACATCACAAATATAGTACATATAAAAAAGCTTACATAACACATGATCATATGGCATTGAGCCTATTATAATCTTAAAGGAAACAAAAGACCAAGATTCAAAACAATAATAATAATAAAAAAGGATAGACCAAAACTAAGAATATCATATCCATCTTGATATCAATTGAAAAATAATTATGAAATAAATCTTAAAATAAACAAAGTAAACAAAACAAGACTTTTTATCACAAATATAAAAATATGATAACATGATTATTAAATATTACAAAACTAGCCAAATTTACAATACATGCATAAAAAAAATTATGTAAAATAAAATAAATATGTAAAATAAGATAAATAACATGCAAAGACAAAATTATAAAATGAATAAAATTTTAAACAAACTTAAATATTTCTCCCCCTTTGTCAAAATGTAAAAAGATAATAAAAAATAAAATTGCATTAATAAAAGGATAGAGTTACAATGATATTAAAATACCAATTGTAAACTTGAAACAAACTAACAACTAATGGCTTATAAACTGAAAGAAAACAAAAAATAAACTAAAGATAAACTGACATGAGCTAAACCTTAAATATTTCAAAGCTTAGAAATTAAAAATATACTAAAAATAAACCAAACATAAACTGATGAAAAAACACAAAACACATAAAAATAAATATATTCTTATGGAGGAGGATGAGTGAAAGGTGCATATGAGCAAGAATGGCCTTGTTGCTCATAAAGATAATGGACATCATGTTATAGAAGAGCTATGTTTACATTTTTGAAATAAATTTTGATTCCTTTTTAAAAATTGAGACCACTTAAAAAAATTGGTATATTTCTTTATTTCTCCCCCTATGGACATGATAAGAAATATAAATTTAAATTTTAAAACTTTTGTCGTATGAAATGTTTCCCTATAGTACATCACAAATATAGTACATATAAAAAAGCTTACATAACACATGATCATGTAGCACTTAGCATATCATAATCTAAAAGAAAGCAAAAGACCAAGAATCAAAACAATAAAAAAAAAGATAAACTAAAACTAAGAATATCATGTCCATCTTGATACCAATTGAAAGATAATTATGAAATAAATCTTAAAATAAACAAAGTAAACAAAATAAGGCCTTTTGTCACAAATATAAAAACATGATAACATGATTATTAAATATTACAAAACTAGCCATATTTACAATGCATGCATAAACAAAATTATGTAAAATAAAATAAATATGTAAAATAAGATAAATAACATGCAAACAAAAATTATAAAATGAATAAAAAATGAATAAAATTTTAAACAAACTCAAATATTTCTCCCCTTTTGTCACAATATAAAAAGATAATATAAAATAAAATTGGATTAATAAAAGGATAGAGTTACAATAATATTAAAAGACCAATTGTAAACTTGACACAAACTAACAGCTAATGGCTTATAAAATGAAAGAAAACAAAAAATAAACTAAAGATAAACTGACATAAGCTAAACTTAAACAACTCAAAGCTTAGAAACAAAAAATATATTAAAAATAAACCAAACATAAACTAATGAAAAAACACAAAACACATAAAAATAGATCTATTCTTATGGAGGAGGATCAGTGAAAGGTGCATAAGAGTAAGAATAGCCTTGTTGCTCATAGAGATAGTTGACATCACGTTAAAGAAGAGCTATGTTTACATCCACTTGGTTAAAGCAGGCTTTAAAATTTGTTTCCATTAAGCTCATTCTATTGAAAAGCTGTCCAACCCATTGAGGTTCATCTCCAAATGCTTGAGCTCCTTGCGAAGTACCTTCTTGCCTTGATCTTTTCCTTTGTGGATCATCTTGAGTTTGAGTATCAACTTCTTCATCTCCTTGCTTGAATGAAGCACCAATATGCTCACTTTCACCAATATCATGCTTCCAAACCTAAGTATTATTAATAAAGGTAAATTGATTAGAATTTTTAATGAAAGTTTCATTAAGAAGAATAGGTTTTATAGGATGCAAAAGGTCAAGATCGATGCTAAAAAATTGAGCCAATTTTGTAACAATCCCACCAACACAAATAGCATCGATATGACTATCACTAATTAGCCACAATCTCCATTGCAAAAATCTTCCTAAGGCTATTGGTCCATTATGCACCATGCAATAAAGAATGAAGAGGTCATATTGTGAAAAAGTTTCATTAGAGAGAGCTTTATTATTTATAAAATAGGTGAGAAAATAGTGAACATACCACAACGCTTTGGATTTAAGATGAGAAACTTTTATGTGATTGGCGAAATAACTTTTGGCTTGAGGAGCATGAACTTCATTCCAAAAGGTAGGGGCACTCCAATATGCCTTAACTTGAACATGTCCTTCTTGAGAGAAGCCAAAAAGAGTATCAAATTGTTGACAAGTCATGAATCTATCTTTTCCACCTAATTTTAAGCGCATTGAAAAGTAAGGATTATTATCATCAAAGTGAGCAAATTGAAAGGAGTAAAAAGAAAGAAATTCAATAATAAGAGAAGTGTAGGAGGGTAAAGAATTAAAAGCATAATCAAATAAACCTATAGAAAGTAAGAGCTCATTGACTTCATTAAAGCATCCAAGATCTTTAAGAGTTTGCTCATGCATTAACCTTGATGGAATATAGTTTCTCTTGTTGAATTATACAACTCTTTTATTGAATTCTTGAGGAGAATAAGAAAAAGGAGAGTGAGTTCTCCTTGGTTTCTCTTTCTTTGAAGGAGTGTCTTGAGAAGAGGAAGGAGGAAGATTGATAGCTTTCTTAGGAACCATGATGAACAAAAAAAAATTGCTTAATGAAGAGCTAAATAGGAGAAAAAAATTATGTAGAGAATTTTGGAGAGAAAGTAGTGAATAATGAGGAATGTAATAGAGGAGTATTTATAGACAAGAATTAGGGTTAGAGAGGTTTAAATTTTGAATTTGAGTAAAAAAGGAACCTCAAAATTCGTTCCTAATTAGGATTGGTAAGTCAAATCAGTAAAGAGCATAAAATTCTAGTGCTATTAGGAGTGTAGTCCCGATCAAGACATCCAGTCCCAAGTCCAATCCTAATTAGGATCAAAGACAGGGATCTATTTAGGTTAAAAATTGAAAAACAATTAGACATGTGTCCCGGTCGAGATAGTAGTGGTCTCGGGTGGAACGATACCCTGAACAGCCCTTGGAATTTTTTAACATTGCAATTTAACCTAAAATAACCTGCAATTGAGTCCTTATGAATTAAATGCAAAATTATTTTGATTAATTGGAGATTTCGATTAATATTAAATGAGAATTTAATTATACTCATTTAAGGAGGGAATTAATTTGCCAAATTAAAATAATTAATTCAATTCAATGCAATAAATAATTATTAATTTGCAAAATAGGAAGATTTAAAAAAAATGATAGATCATATCTTAAAGCATATATCAAATAAACATTTAAACGTATATGGATGCATGACAATTAAAAAAAATGCTAGATTTGAATAATCAATTTATGAAAATAATTTAAATAACTAATTATTAAATAGCAATTTTTTTTAAATGTTAAGATCAAAAGAAAAAACAATAATCAAATACGATCGAAGCAATTGACCAACCAATCAAAGTAATCAATAAGCACAACATGATTTCACATGAATTTGTGAAATTAACCAATCCAACCATCAATTTAACATTTAAGTATACGTTCAAGTCAAACTAGAATCATTAATCATGCTAAGTTCATACTTAATGAAATTCATTCTCTCTTCATTGAGAGATTTGATGAAGATATCTGCAAGTTGATTATTTGTATCAACAAATTCAAGTGAGATATCTCCATTATCAACATAATCATGCTAGGAATGATATCTATTGTCTATATGCTTGGTTCTTGAATGTTGAATAGGATTCTTGCTAAGGTTTATAGAACTTGTATTATTATATTTGATAGGAATGTGATCAAGTTTATTTCTATAGTCCATTAATTGTTGTTTTTACCATAAAACTTGTGAACAACAAAGACTTGCTGCCATATATTTAGCTTCTATAGTGGACAATGTAACTAAAACTTATTTCTATTAGGAATCGATTGTGCAATTAGGAATCAAATCCTAATTAGAGTAAATTTTAAAAATTTCTTAACATAACCCTTGATCTCATTAAGAATTCCAATTTGTAGGATCCAATTTGCATTAAACACATAGCTAATTCTAAAATAACACAAATTCACAAAATTAACAACCAAAGAATTATAAGTTTCAAGAAAAGCTTACTAATATCCAAAGGTTAATATAGACCATAAAAATCTACTATAATGGTTTATACACCTTTGATTAAACTCTTGAATCAACCTTGAGTCTCCTAATTGTGAGACCTCTAGCTTGAAACACCAAGCTTTAGCAAATCTCTTCCTTGTCTTGATTAATAAGAAGCTTGAATCCTCTTACTTTAACCACTCAGGTTTTCTTCTTTTGATCCTTACAAAAGGCTCGAGGATTTATATATATATATTTTTGTCTCTTATGTCTCTACATTTTTATCTTCACCAACCATTAATTCATATCCAGTTTTGCTTTTACATATACTTGGCTAGAGATTAAAGTAGAGATTAGTGACATAACCCTTATGACACTTGTCATAATTAATTAACAATTAAATAAGTCACTAGTGTCCAAACAAAGAGAATGTAGAGATTACAACTCTTGTAATTCTCTACATCACCTAGGACTTACACATGTCAATTAATATATTAATTAATATTTGATTTAATAAAATCAAATATATCATAAAATGGATTTGGGCCAAAGCATTAGGCCAACTCTTGACCTAAAGCCCATTCCATCAAATAAGTGGACTTAAATAAGGTAAATGGGCTTTTGTCATTCACTTAGTTTAATCTTTAGCCCAAAACTCTTTTGGGCCTAGGTCCATAACACTTGGGCCATTAATCTAAGTATAAAAAAAATCATATATATCCATTATTAATTTAATATCTCAATTAATATCTCATATTAAGTAAGCATAAATTAATAATTAAACACCTTTCATTGAAATTAAATTACTTGATATGCTAGAATCATTGCTTTAAGCAAAAATCCAATTTAATTAATCTTAATTAATTGAGTAAACTCTGTAATCAATAATTAGATTAATACAAAGAGATTTAGTAAAACCTTTTAGGTGTGACTTACTAGGTTTATGTCTAATTGGCAATGAGAAGATAATATTAACACTTCATATTATTTAAAACTCCTTTCAAGTTTAAATATGAAAATTCCAATTATTCATATTTAGTTCTCATAAGTAGTCAGTGACCCCTAACATCGATATCATAACTACCCAAGTAGATATAAATGTATTCATTAATTCAAATGAACCCTTTGGTTATAATTACTGTGCACTAAAATCTCTCTATTAGAAGATCCTGATATAGCCTAGAGTCAAGGATTAGTCAAACTCTAATAGTTATATCATATGACCTCGTCTCAAGTTCTATTTCTTGATTAAAACATGACAAATACTACAAACTCTTTCTAGCACTAAAACTCTTTCAAACAATTATCTTTGTCATGGCCAGGAACTATTTCATCAAGAAAAGACTTATATAGTATAAGATTTTATCCTGGTTCACTCTAGGTAATGAATCCCATCTTGGTCAAACACTTATCCCTACATTTAACAAACTAGAGCCACCACATGCCATATACCCATATGTGAATGACACAAGTATATAAGTGGTAACAAACTCTAACCACTTAAATATGGATGACTGTGTCACCTCTGGTTAAAGGACTATATGCATCATTATGACCTAGATTTTGATCGTTGACTATAAGTGAATATCCATGCGATCACATATCTAATGTCACTGTTCTATCCACCCATCACATGAGTATCCGCATGTCTATTATGATATCTCATATCAAATAGCATGAGACTCACTACCTCCCACTATTAGTATCACATACTAATCAAAGAAAATAGACAGAGGTGATAGTCTAATTAATATTACCTAAATATTAATTATATGACTATGAACGTTTTATAACATGTGTACTAAATAAGTTTGTAACTCATATTATAAACTCTTGATAATAAATTTATTAAACACGGTGCTAAAGGGTAAATAATCAAATAAACAAACACTTTATTTAAATGAATATTATATTGCCATTAGGGATAATTTACAGTGTCATTATACATTACAAGAATGGCACTAGGGCATATCAAAGCTAATAATATCCCAATAGCACTAGTACCATTCATTACAATATTTAAGACCCATCTTCTCATGATGACAGTCTAATTGTAACTGAGTGAGTGCCTTGGTTAGTGGATCAACCACATTATCATTTCAAGCTACCTTTTGCACTATGATGTCACTTTTTCCAACAAGTTCTCTAATAATATGGAAGCTCCTTTCTATGTGTTTAGATTTCTAGTAAGACCTCAGTTCCTTTGCAAAATCAATGGATCCATTATTGTCGTAATAGAGAGGAATCAGGGACTCAATGGAAGGAATAAATTCTAGTTAAGTATTGAACTTTTTAATCCAAACAGCTTCTTTAGCAGCATCAGATGCAACTATATACTTGGCTTCTATAGTGGAATCAATAGTGACACCTTACTTAGAACTCTTTCAACTCACTGTACCTCCATTACAGATAAAAACAAATCTAGAGATAGATTTTCTATCATTAATATCTGATTGGAAATCAGAATCTATGAATCCATCAATTTGTAAATCACCTCCTCTATAAGTTAAAATCAAATCTTTAGTCATTCTCAAGTACTTAAAGATTGACTTAACTGCTATCCAGTGTTCCAAACCTAGATTGGATTGAAACTTGCTAGTCATACTAATAGCATGGGCAATATCAGGATTTGTATATAACATAGCATACATTAAGCTTCCTATAGCTGAAGTATAAGGAACTTTGGCCATTTGCTCCATTTCCTCGGGTGTCTTGGGTAGCATACCCTTAGATAAATGGATACCATGCCTAAATGGTAACAATCCTCTCTTAGAATCAAGCATGTTGAACCTCTTCACCACCTTTTCCAAGTAAAGACTTTGGGATAAACCTATCATTCTTTTTTAGCTATCTCTATAGACTTGAATGCCAAAAATATAGGTAGCCTCCCCTAAGTCTTTCATGGAGAAAGTTTTACACAACTATAGTTTTATAGTTGTAAGCATGCCAATGTCATTCGTAATTAATAAAATATCATCCACATACAATACAAGGAAAGTGAGTTGGCTCCCATTAACCTTCTTGTATACACAAGGCTCATCCTCATTCGTGATAAAACCAAATGATTGTATGGCTTCATCAAAATGATGATTCCAACTCCTTGAAGCTTACTTTAGACCATAAATAGATCTATTAAGCTTGCACACTTTGGAACCTTCTTTAGATTCATATCCTTTAGGTTGTTCCATATAAATTTCTTCCTTAACATAACTATTGAGAAACACAGTTTTGACATCCATTTACCAAATCTCATAATTATAGTGTATAGTAATGGAAAGAAGTATTAGAATGGATTTAAGCATGGCTACCAGTAAGAAGGTCTCCTCATAGTTAACCCTTTGCCTTTGGTGAAACCCTTTCGCTACAAGCCTCACTTATTAACCTTTCCATATGCACTAACATTTCTCTTGATGATCCATTTACAACCTATAAGTATAATACCTTCAGCTGGATCAATAAGTGTCCAGACTTAGTTTGTATACATGGAATCCATTTTGAATTTCATTACTTCAAGACATTTAGAAGAATCTTTATCTGATAAAGCCTCTTCAAATATTGTAGGATCATCATTATAATTGTCTTCTTTATGCATATTCAACTCTTGTATATCATGCAAAAAATTGTATCACTCCAGTGGATAAGATACCCTACCTAACTTTCTAGGAGTTAGTGTGATGATATTTTCAATGGAATTAGACTCTTGGGATTTATCTATATCCATTTGATTAACTTGATTGGCATTATTAGAAGACTCTTCTTCTAATGCTATCTTCCTTCCTTTACACCTTCTTGAAGAAACTCTTTCTTAAGATATACGGCATTTTTGCTTACAACAACAAATTATTTAGTAGGAATATAGAAATAATACCCTAAACTATCTTTAGGATATCCAATAAATCTGCCTTAAATTGACCTTTTATCTAATTTGTCTATTTTTAACTTTTTGATACGGAACCTCCAAGAATAAGCTTGAGAACCCCTTTATGTATTCGAACCCCCAAAGCATTAACTTGAAAACCCCAATAGTCAATTCAGCAACAACCCCTAAGAATGGTTAGAAATCAGATTACTTAGATGATCAAAGAATTAGAATAAAGAAAACTCGTTTCTAAATTCCAATTTCGAAACACTCCATAAGAAGATGATCAATCTACTTGAATGTTCCTTAAAGCATGTATTCTACACAAGAACATAAAGATAAAAGCAAAACAGCCTTTAGGTTTTAAAACTTCAATTCTAAATAATAAAATTCGTCCAAGGCATATATATATAGCCTTTACAAGGTTTTCCTTAGTGAGTAAGGAAAACTAATAACCCTAATCACAAAAAAGGAATTTAATCTAATCAGACCTTAAATAGGAATTTTGACATACTTCCTATTTTAAGAATAATTAAACTAACTAAAACTAATGGGCTTTTAAAATAACAAATTCGTCCAGCCCTTATTTAACATAATTAAACCCATTAATAACTTGGACTTGAATTAAGTTGTATTGAACTTGAGCTGCACTTGGCACAAAGCTTTGGTGTCCTTGTAAACTTTCACTAGCTAAGTTCATAAAGCCTTGTAGATGATGGATTAAGGCTTCTTGAAGCTTCTTAGATTGAGACCTTGTTATAGGTCTTTGAGGCATGCTGATTGGACTCAAAACCTCTTGAACTTGATCCTTGCCTTCTTGACCATGCTCATCTTCATCATGTTGAATTCTTTGAGCTTGGTGTGTTGGCTGCTCCATAACATTTACCCTCTCCTCAAAAGGATTCATCCTCGAATCTAAAGCATCACCTATATCAAAAGGACTCAAATCAGCCACATTGAATGAAGCACTAACATTATACTCACCAGGTAGGTCCACTTTGTATGCATTGTCATTAATCCTTTCAAGTATTTGAAAAGGACCATCTGCTCTTGGGTTTAGCTTAGACTTCCTTTGAAGTGGAAACCTTTCTTTACGAAAATGCACCCAAACCCAATCTCCAGGCTGAAAAATCATTGGCTTCCTTCCCTTGTTCACACGTGAAGCTACTTTAGCATTTTGCTTCTCAATCCTCTCCTTAACTTGCTTATGTAACTTCTTCACCAAATCAGCCTTAGAATTAGCATCAACACTCACAAAATTGTTAGGTGGCAGTGGCAATAAATCAATAGGAGTAAGTGGATTAAATCCATAAACAATCTCAAATGGAGAGCAATTAGTAGTGCTATGAACAGCCCTATTGTAAGCAAACTCCACAAATGGTAAACAATCCTCCCACATCCTAATGTTCTTTTCTATGATTGCCCTAAGCAAAGTAATCAAAGTCCTATTAACTACTTCAGTTTGCCCATCGGTTTGAGGGTGACAAGTAGTTGAAAATAATAGCTTAGTTCCTAACTTTCCCCATAACACACGCCAAAAATGACTCAAAAACTTAACATCCCTATCACTAACAATGCTCCTAGGTATGCCATGTAAACGCACAACTTCTTTGAAAAACAAATCAGCAATCAACTTAGCATCATCAGTTTTATGACATGGTATAAAATGAGCCATTTTACTAAATCTATCAACCACAACAAAGATACTATCATGACCTTTCCTAGTTCTAGGCAATCCAAGCACAAAATCCATAGACAAATCAGTCCAAGGTTCACTAGGAACGGGTAATGGTGTGTATAACCCATGCGGTTTCAACCTAGACTTAGCCTCTCTACATGTAATGCAATGCTCACAAACTTTATACACATCATGTTTCATGCCGGGCCAAAAGAAATGTTCTAACAGCATATCATAGGTCTTATTTACCCCAAAATGCCCCATTAAGCCTCCTCCATGTGCCTCCTTAATTAATAATTCCCTTATAGAACACTTAGGAATGCACAATCTATTTCTTTTAAACAAGAAACCATCAAACAAGTAAAAATCATCTGAAACAACCCCATTGGCACAAGATGCATATATATCACCAAAATCATCATCATGTGGATACAACTCCTTTATAAACTCAAAACCTACTAATTTAGCAGTAAGAGAGTTAAGTAAGGTGTACCTTCTAGATAATGCATCAGCAACCACATTCTCTTTACCTTGCTTGTACTTAATCAAATATGGAAATGTTTCTATGAACTCCACCCATTTGGCATGCCTACAGTTCAGCTTATCTTGACCCTTCAAATGCTTTAAACTTTCATGGTCAGTGTGTATCACAAACTCCCTAGGCCACAAATAATGTTGCCATGTTTGCAAAGCTCGAACCAATGCATATAATTCCTTATCATAAGTTGGATATTTCAAGGTTGCCCCACTTAACTTTTCACTAAAATACATTAGTGGTCTTTGATCCTGCATCAAAACAGCTCCAATCCCTATGCCACTAGCATCACATTCAATCTCAAAAGTTTTATCAAAGTTAGGTAAAGCAAGTAAAGGTGCATTACATAATTTTGCCTTAAGTTCATTAAATGCATGTTCTTGTGCATCACCCCAAACAAATCCAACATTTTTCTTAACTAATTCATTCAAAGGTGCAGCTATAGTGCTGAAATCTTTAATGAATCTCCTATAGAAACTAGCAAGCCCATGAAAACTTCTCACCTCACTAGCATTTTTAGGTTTTGGCCACTCTTTAATAGCCCTAACCTTCTCCTCATCAACCTCTATGCCTTGACTAGATACAACAAAACCAAGAAAATTAACCTTATTCATGCAAAAACTACACTTTTTAAGGTTTGCATACAACTTTTCTTGTCTAAGTGTTTCTAGTACAATTCGCACATGCATAACATGATCATCTAAACACTTAGAGTAAATCAGAATATCATCAAAGTAAACAACAACAAATTTACCTAAGTAATTTCGCAACACATGGTTCATCAATCGCATGAATGTGCTAGGTGCATTAGTAAGACCAAAGGGCATAACAAGCCACTCATACAACCCATACTTAGTCTTAAAAGCTGTTTTCCATTCATCACCAACATTCATTCGAATTTGATAATAACCAGATTTCAAGTCTATTTTAGTGAAAAAACAAGAACCATATAACTCATCTAGCATATCATCTAATCTAGGAATAGGATGACGATACTTTACAGTGATTTTATTGATGGCTCTGCAATCCACACACATCCTCCATGTTCCATCCTTCTTTGGCACAAGAATGACAGGAACCGAACAAGGACTAAGACTTTCCCTCACATACCCTTTAGCTAGCAACTCCTCCACTTGTGTTTGGATCTCCTTTGTTTCTCTTGGATTTGCTCTATATGCTGGTCGATTGGGTATGGCTGCCCCAGGAATGAAGTCAATTTGATGTTCTATGCCTCTAATTGGGGGTAATCCACTAGGCATCTCTTTGGGAAACACATCTTCAAATTCCTGCAAAAGATCAATAAACACACTAGGCAAAGATGGGTTAAGTTCATTAGTTGCCAAATAAGCCCCTTTGTACAAAAGTACAAATATAGGCCGATTAGCATACAAGGCCTATCTAACCTCACTTGTCCTAGCTATTAAACTCAAATTCTTTTCTTTTTTCTCTCTAGGCTGAATCTCTTCTTTTATTTTTCCCTCTTTCTTTTCACTCTCTAAAGAATTTTTCTTACTCTCTTTTTCTTTCTTTTCAGCCTCCACTCTCATTCTTTCCATTTTACATTGGTCTTCATACACCTCCTTTGAAGAAAGCGGTGTTAATATGATCTTGCGCCCATCCTTGGTAAAGTGATACCGATTGAGGTACCCATCATGCTTGGTCTTTCTATTAAATTGCCATGGTCTACCAAGCAAAATATCTCCAGCATGCATAGGAACTACATCACACAATTGCTCATCATGATATTTACCAATTGAAAAGGAAATAATAGATTGTCTATTTACCTTGACCTCTCCACAATCATTAAGCCATTGAAGTTTGTATGGTCATGGGTGTAGTATAGTAGACAGCCCCAATCTACTAATTAAGAATGAGCTCACTGCATTGGTGCAACTCCCTCCATCAACAATCATAAGACATGCCTTGCCTTGCACATGACACCTTGTATAGAATAAGTTGTCTCGTTGCTCTTCAATGCAATCTTCCTTTATTTGAGTACTAAGAGCACGCCTTGTAACCAGCATGTCACCTTTGATTGGCTCCTCTATACTCCCATCACTATAACTTTCCAATTCAGGCATCTCATCCTTATCACTTTCATTATTGCCCTCTTCTTCATCAGTCACAATTTCCCCATTCCTTATGGTCATAGTTCTCTTATTAGGGCAATCTTTGCTCATATGACCTACTCCTTGACACTTCCAACACTTAATGTCTCTATTTCTCCCTTTAGCCTCATTGGTTTTGATTTTGTCCTTAGAGACCGAATCTGTCTTCCCTTTAGCAACCTCATGAGCAACCTTATTCCCACCCCTATAATCACTCTTTCCATCCTTTTTCCAATTAAAATTAGAGCTAGAATAGGATTTGGAATTGTACCTTGTCGCCCCTCTTCCTTGGAGTTGCCTTTCTATCTTGACGGCCATATGCACCATCTCTTCTAAATCTTCATATTTGTGTAAATCTACTCGGTCAGATATGTCTTTGTTTAGACCAGCCAAGAAGCGTGCCATAGTGATCTCCACATCTTCATCTATATCAGCCCTAGTCATGAGCATCTCCATCTCTTTATGGTAATCATCCACACTCTTACTACCTTGTTTAAGAACTTGAAGTTTTTGTACAAGTTCCCTATGATAGTGTTTGGGCACAAATCACTTCCTCATTACAACCTTGAGCTCAGGCCAATTATCAATTGGGTACTCCAAATTCCTTCACCTATTAATCACCAAATGGTCCCACCAAGCAATAGCATAATCAGAAAATTGAGTAACCGCCAATTTTACCTTCTTTTCCTCTCTAAATTGATGGCAATCAAATATAAGCTCCAATTGCTTCTCCCATTGTAAATAGGACTCCGGATCTGATTGACCTTGAAAGTTAGGTATCTTATGTTTGATGCTTCCCAAATTTCGATCTACATTATCTTCATTGCCTCGGTTTCTTCCATTGTATGGAACTGGTTCTAACCTTCCTCTTCCTCTACCTCGGCCTTGTCTACCTCCACCTCTTGGTACTACTTCTGCATAGGCCTCATCTTCATCCTCATTGTCAACATTGCCTTCTACTTCCTCATTATGATTTGGTGTTGTTGCCCTTTCAACCGCTCCTAGCCTTGTATCCATGCGGTTTAATCTCTCCATTATAGTCTCAAAATTTGTATTCATACGTTCAAATTGCCTTTGTTGAGCCTCACGGAGCAAAGTTTCATCAACTTTACCCTCACCTTTATTTTCACCTTGGTTTGACATTGCTGTAAAAGAATGTTAGAAACAATAATAATAATAATTTAAAATCCTCACAAGCACTCCCTCACGTGTTTGCACTCAAATGATGCGGGTGGTCACTCGTGTTTAACTCAATTTGATGTTTCACTCGACTTCCTCTCACCACTCAAGCTAATTCTTTTATGTTCTTAGGTGAATCACACTTTTAGAACAAATCAATTAGATTGAAGCAATATTCAAGTAGAACTTTCAAAAGTGAAATTTTCAAAACAAGTTTGAGGCAATTCGGTTAAAAAAAAATAACAATTCAGAAGCAATAAAATAGGAAAACTCAAAAAGATGCAAAAGACATGTGAAAGAAATACAAAGATCTTCTAGAATAGAAAAGAAAACGAATTTAGAAGTTATTTTAAGGAGAAAAGTCAAATCTGCCTCAATAAGTAATATTCCTTAATGAGCAAGTATTGTAAAGATATGCAAAATCCTTAATAGACAAGTAATACAAGATATGACAAGATCTAGTTAGATATGTCAATTATAAACCAAATAGGATTAGGAAACCAAAATCAGACCTGATGAGGATATTAATCACTCAAACAATATTCCTTAATGAGCAAGGAATGGAAGGAAATGCAAATCAGACCTGATTAGGATATAAATCACTCAAGAATCTTAATTCTTCCTTTTCTAATAACTTTCTCTCTTTTTTTTTCACGAATTTTTTTTTTAATTTCAACTATGAACACAAATCTAAATTTCAAAATGCAAAACAATTGACTGACCTAAAGGGAAAAAAAATCAAGACTAACAAATAAGAACAAAGAACAAAACACAAGAATGAAGAACAAAAATAAATAAGAACGATTTTAAAAGAATAAGAAAAACATAAGAAATCAGGATTAAGAATAAAAATTATAAAAGATAAAACCTGATCTAGAGCCAAAGCTCTGATACCAAATGATACGGAACCTCCAAGAATAAGCTTGAGAACCCCTTTATGTATTCGAACCCCCAAAGCATTAACTTGAAAACCTCAATAGTCAATTCAGCAACAACCCCTAAGAATGGTTAGAAATCAGATTACTTAGATGATCAAAGAATTAGAATAAAGAAAACTCGTTTCTAAATTCCAATTTCGAAACACTCCACAAGAAGATGATCAATCTACTTGAATGTTCCTTAAAGCATGTATTCTACACAAGAACACAAAGATAAAAGCAAAACAACCTTTAGGTTTTAAAACTTCAATTCTAAATAATAAAATTCGTCCAAGGCATATATATATAGCCTTTACAAGGTTTTCCTTAGTGAGTAAGGAAAACTAATAACCCTAATCACAAAAAAGGAATTTAATCTAATCAGACCTTAAATAGGAATTTTGACATACTTCCTATTTTAAGAATAATTAAACTAACTAAAACTAATGGGCTTTTAAAATAACAAATTCGTCCAGCCCTTATTTAACATAATTAAACCCATTAATAACTTGGACTTGAATTAAGTTGTATTGAACTTGAGCTGCACTTGGCACAAAGCTTTGGTGTCCTTGTAAACTTTCACTAGCTAAGTTCACAAAGCCTTGTAGATGATGGATTAAGGCTTCTTGAAGCTTCTTAGATTGAGACCTTGTTATAGGTCTTTGATGCATGCTGATTGGACTCAAAACCTCTTGAACTTGATCCTTGCCTTCTTGACCATGCTCATCTTCATCATGTTGAATTCTTTGAGCTTGGTGTGTTGGCTGCTCCATAACACTTTTGATGTAGGCTAGGCATCCCTAAATCTTTACATGCTTGAGACTTGGTGCCTTACCATGCCATATCTCATATGGAGTGGTAGAAACAAACTTAGATGGAACATGGTTTAATATGTAAATGGTAGTTTGCAATGTAAAACCCCAAAAGAAATTAGGCAAATTTGTATAGCTCATCATTGATTGAACCATATATAATAGAGTTCGATTCCTCCTTTTGGACATATAATTGAGTTGAGGTGTTTTGGGTGGAGTTAGTTATGGTACAATGCCATTTTCCTTAAGGAACTCCATAAATTGGTTACTCAAGTATTCACCTCCTCAATTCAATTGAAGGATTTTAATACTTTTTCCCATTTAGTTCTCTACTTAGACCTTGAATTCCTTGAATTTTTCAAAGGATTCATTTTTATGCTTCATCAAATATACATGTCCAAACTTTGATAGATCATCTATAAAGGTAATGAAGTAGTAGAACCTGCTTCTTGCCATTTGGTTGAATGGCCCACATACATCACTATGTATGATTTCCAAAATTTCTTTAGCTCGTTCCATTTGTCCAACAAATGGTGACCGAGTCATCTTGCCTTGGATGCATGCCTCACAAGTCAAATTGGATGTGAATTAAGATTACTCAAGATTCCCTTCCTTTCTAATTTTATGATTCTGTCATCCATAATGTGACTTAATCATAAGTGCCATAGATATTTTTGATTAAAGGCATTATCAATTAGCATTATATTAATAACATTCAAAGTGGTTGGATAATGATTATTATTGGATTTATTATCAACATAATAAAGACCATGTAATGCATAACCCATGCCAACTATCTCATTATCAAAATAGATAGTACACACATCTCTTTCAAATAAAAACTTATATCCTTTTCTAGTCATACTAGAAATAAAGATGATGTTCTTATAAGCATTAGGTGCATATAAAAACATTGGTCAATAATCAAACATGATGATATAAGTTAATAGAGGTGGTTCCCATAGCTTTAGTAGCAACAATTGCTCCATCTCCAAGCTTTAAAGTCACCTTGTTTGACTTTAACTGTCTTTCACTTGCTAGATCTTGCAAGGAATAACATATATGAGAACTAGCACCGATATCTAATACCCATGCCTTAGATGAGCTCTTAGAACATTTAGAAATAAATAAATTAAAGAAAGTCTCACCTTCTCCAATCTTGTCCTTTCCTTTAGTCTTGGAAGACTGAAGGAACTTTGGATAATACCTTTCCCAATTTCCCTCTCTATCACAAAAGAAACATTTTCCTTTGTTGGTGTTCTCAACCTTCTCTTTACTGTTATTCTTTTTCACACCTCTTGAAGCTTTAGGAACTTTTCCCTTAGCTTTCTTTTTTTTGTTGCCCTTACTCTTTTTAGTCTTACTATAAGAGGCAATCAAAGCTACATCCTTCCCTTTCTTATTGTGAATAGCCTTTTAGGCTGTCATAAGCATGTTTAACAATTCCGTAAGGGTACACTTAATCTTATTCATGTGGAAATTTACAATAGATTGCCCAAATGAGTCTAGAAGGGATTGTAAGATCAAATCTATTTGAAGTTGAGCATCCATCGTGAAATCTAGATTCTCAAGCTCCTCAATGGGATAGAATTCATGTGTGCTCTAACATCATAACCTTCCTTTATTTTAGCATAAAAAATAGATTGGATATCTCATATCTAGTGGTCCTACTTTGTTCACAAAATAACTCTTGCAAGTGAAATAGGATTTCCTTTGTATTAGTGTACTTCTTATGTTGCCTATAAATTTCATTGCTCATAGAAGCCCACATAATGCAACGTGCTTGCATATCATTGTCTTTCCATTTAGCAAGAGTGTTGTGTTCCTCTTGGGAAGCATTAGGTGGAAGGGGTCTGGGAGGACTTTGTTCTAAAACATTTAATATGCATTTAGAGGCCAATACAACTTTTAGATTATGAAGCCAATCAATAAGATTAGGTCCAATGAGTCTATTATTATTGAGAATGATGCTTAAAGGGTTTGAGGATCTCATATTATCAAATTTCTACAAAAGCATAATAGCATTGATTAGTGCCATGACATTATAACAATTCCATTAGATTTGGTCTTTAATCATAATGGTCTCCTACTAACTTGGTGAATTCTACACTTCCAAAGTAGAAAATGGAAATCCCTTAATGGATAGATTTCTAGTGGGTGATGAAGCTCTTAATGAGTTACTAATATCCCTTAGGTACACATTGCCATTCTTGGAATATTAATTCCCATTAAGTGAATAACTCTTGTTCATCACATCTCATATGAGATATCATCAATCCATCTCCTAATGTTACAGGCCTTAGGTACACATTGCAATTCTTGGCCTTTAGCATTAGTTAGGTCCATACCATTTGATCAGCGAAGTGTATAGACTTAAACACTACATACCTCAGGTATGCCTATTTGCCATTCTTAGCATGCAATGTGTTTATACACCCATAACATCTCATGCCTAACAATGACACTACATGAATCTCTTGGATCTCATATACATCCCTATGTATCCATAGCCAATGCACATAGTCTAAAACCATGCAAGTTATTACTCTAATGGAGAGCCTAGACCTAAATTTGGTTTGGAAGATTTTTAAGACTTTATTTGAGGCCTCACTTTGCCATTAGCCATTTTATATTGCATATATCACATATATACATCACATGGCATTCATACACATATCACATATGCATATAATTTATTGCATCCAACTGCACATATCATATATGCATATAATTTGTTGCATCCAATTACATATATCACATATGCATATTGCATGCTTTAACATATATATCACATATATAATTTGAACATGCATAATGAATACACAAATATAGAATGATCATTAGTCTTGTACAAATATATTCTAACTCTTATAAAAAATTAATATTGCCTCTATCTTGATGGATGTCCCACTTAAACTCTTCAAACTCTATTTCATAACTCTTATGATGTACAATCATTCCTTGGCATTCCAAGGTGAATATTACAACCTAGTTCTATATAATTAACACTTAATTACATAACTAATAATAAAAAGAATAATTATTACAAACTTAAGATGTAATATAGAGACCATGATCATTCCATGCATATATGTCAAACCAAAACATGCATTTTAAAGGCCCTAAAGCATCCCAAGGAGGGATTTGGACATAAATCGACACCACTATGTTGACTCAAGATTGACTCGGCACATGCTACCTCTGTTACTAGTTGACATGTTGGTGACGATTCAGCATGAGCACCCTCTATCATGAGTTAGGATGACCATGATGAGTTGGCACTACCACCCTCTTTCATGAGTCAGCATGAGTACCATTTGTCATGAGTTGGCACTCCCATGATGAGTCGGTATGGCTAGCCTTTGTCACGAGTTGGCATGCCCATGATGAGTCAACATGGCCACCCTCTGTCATAAGTTAGCACGACCACCTTCTATCACGAGTTGGCACAACCACCCTTTTTCATGAGTTGGCACACCCGTGATGAGTCAGCATAGACATGATCTAGCACACATTAAAGGCCATTTTTACATATGTTTAGCCATAACACTTGCAACCAACATGAATATTAATCACAATACTTGAAATTACAACCAATATAGCACGTGTTAAGTGCAAAAAGGAGCTCTGATACCACTATTGAGAATCAATTGTGCAATTAGGAATCAAATCCTAATTAGAGTAAATTTAAAAAATTTCTCAAAACAACCCTTGATCTCATAAAAAAATTCCAATCCCTAGGATCCAATTTACATTAAAAATATAGCTAATTCAAAATCAACACAAACACAAGAAATTAATAACCAAGGAATTATAGGTTTCAAGAAAAACTTACTAATATCCAAAGGTTGGTGTAGACCATAAAAATCTACTATAATGGTTTATACACCTTTGATTTAACTTTTGAATGAATCTTGAGTCTCCTAATTGTGAGACCTCTAGCTTGAAATGCTAAGCTTTAGCAAATCTCTTCCTTATATTAATCAATAAAGCCTGAATCCTCTTACTTTGACCACTCAAGTTTTCTTATTATGATCCTTACAAAAGGCTCTAGGTTTATCTTTTATGTCCCTATAGTTTTCTCTTCACTAACCATTAATTAATATCCACTTTTGCTTTTAGATATACTTGGCTAGATATTAAAATAGATATTAGTGACATGACCTATATGCCACTTATTATAATTAATTAATAATTAAATAAGTTTCCAGTGTCCAAACAAAGAGGATGTAGAGATTACAACTGTTGTAATTCTCTACATCACCTAGGACTTACACATGTCAATTAATATCTTAATTAATATTTGATTTAATAAAATCAAATAAATCACAAAATGGATTTGGGCTAAAGCATTGGGCCAACTCTTGACCTAAAGCCTATTCCATCAAATAAGTGGACTTAAATAAGGTAAATGGGCTTTGTCATTCACTTGGTTTAATCTTTAGCCTAAAACTCTTTTAGGTCTAGGTCTGTAACACTTAGGCCATTAATCCAAGTATAAAAGAAACAACATATATCCATTATTAATTTAATATCTCAATTAATATCTCATATTAATTAAGCATAAATTAATAATTAAAAACCTTTCATTGAGATTAGATTACTTGATATGCTAGAATCATTGCTTTAAGCAAAAATCCAATTTCATTAATCTTGATTAAACTCTTTAATCAATAATTAGATTAATCCAAGGAGATTTGGTAAAACCTTTTAGGTGTGACTTACTAGGTCCATGTGTAATTGGCAATGAGAAGATAATATCAACACTTGATATGATTTGAAACTCCTTTCAAATCTAAAGATGAAAATTCCAATTATTCATATTTAGTTCTCATAAGTTATGAGTGAACCCTAGCGTCGATATCACAACTACCCAATTAGATATGAATGTATTTATTCATTCACATGAACCCTTTGGTCATAATTATCGTGCACTAAAATCCCTCCATTAGAAGATCCTGATAGCCTAGAGTCAAGGATTAGTCAAACTTTAATAGTTATATCATATGACCTTATCTGAAGTTCTATTTCTTAATTAAAATACAATAAATACTAGAAACTCTTTCTAGCACTGAAACTCTTTTTGACAATTATGTTTATCCTAGCTAGGAACTATTTCATCAAGAAAAGACTTAGATAGCATAGGATATTATCTTGGTTCACTCTAGGTAATGAATCCCATCTTAATCGAACACTCATCCCTACATTTAACTGATTAGAGCCACCACATGCCATATAGCTATAAGTGAATAACACAAGTACGTAAGTAGTAACTAACTCTAACCACTTAAATATGGATAACCGTGTCACCTTAGGTCAAAGGACTATACGCACCATTATGAACTAGATTATGATAATTGACTATAAGTGAATATCTATACAATCACATATCTAGCGTCACTACTAGATCCACCAATCACATAAGTATCCATATATCTATTATGATATCTCATATCAAGTAGCATGAGACTCACTACCCCCTATTATTAGTATCACATTCTAATAAAGGAAAATAGACAGAGGTGATAGTCTAATTAATATTACCCAAATATTAATTCTACAACTATGAATATTTTATAGCATGTGTACTAAATAAATTTGTAACTCATATTATCAACTCTTGATAATAAATTTATTTAACAAGATGCTAAAGGGTAAATAATCAAATAAAAAAAAATTTATTTAAATGAATATTATATTGCCATTAGGGATAATTTACAATGTCGTTATCCATTATAAGAATGGCACTAGGGCATATCCATGCTAACAGTTTCTTACTAAACCAAGAAACTAAACATGTCCTTATAATTGACAAGTTTTAGAAGTGCTCTTTCTATATAATAAACTATCGGCAAAGTCTGCATCTGAATAACCAATCAAGTCAGAGGAAGATTTTCTAGGATTCCAAAGTCTTAAATGCAAACTTTCACTTAAATATTTGAAAATTCTTTTGATTGCATTTGTAGAAGGCAAGGTTTAACGCATGTCCAAGATTTTAGCAACAGTGACACTGTTTGAGCTTAGGGCTCTAGAGAACACACTACTATATCACAAATACATAGTGTAGAGATAAGGAGTCACCACCTAGGGTAATAACTAGGACAACTGATGAGTAGTGGTAACTCAATTCTCTAAATGAAAGTTAGCACCAAATCTAGGAGATTCTAGATACGGAATACCAACTTCTCTTAGTCTTATGTTCGTTTAGAATTAATTTATTAATTACTAAATTATTCTCTATTTACATGCAATTTCATTTAAACCCTAATTTGACATACATCTAACTCCAAGGCAACTAGTTAAGAAAGAGTATACAAACAATGCATTCATATAAGGTGAAACGTCCCTAAATTAGTTTATTCTATATTGATTTAAATTAAGTTAGTTAAATCTACATATTTTATAAAGTGAAATGGAAAACTAAAGGTGACATACATTTTATTTATTTAATGAGCTTAAGTGTATTTGTTTTAATTCTAAAAAGTGGACCTAAGTGTACTAATTTTATGGAAATGTGTTGGATGAATTTAGTGGGCCTAATTATAATTAATTTTAAATTAAATGAAGTGATCCTAAATCTATTCAAAGGAAATGCTTTAATGGGTTGAGCTAAGTCTAAGTTAATTTTAATTAATCTAAAGTGGGCCTAGGTTTATTAACCTACATGGGCCTAAATTGCTTTTTAAAATTAATTAAAAACCTAAAACCAATTTTAAAGGATTATTAATTAAATAGGTTAGAGCCTAACGTGGGCTTAAGGTCCAAAATGCACAAAATAAATAAACAATCCCAAATAACAAATGAAATCAAATAATCAATCAAAACATGCATTCTGTGATTTCTAAACCCTAGTTCAATTACATGAAACTTAATTAATCTAAAGCCACCATTAATTTTAATCAAGGTTTACCAGATGAACCCTAATTTACTAATTAATTTTAAATGTAGAAAGTTAAATGGCTTCACTATATTCGCTCTATCGAGGCTATTACAACCTACACACAAATTAATTAATTATATGCCCATAAATCAAAATAAATAAATAAACAAACAAAACACATAAGATAATAAAAACACAGACTGAAATAAAAATAAAACCTAAAATCACGTGAACTAATAGCACAAGAATTTTATCCATGGCATTCCATAGATCTTCATGGACTTTATCGGTTCAATCACATCTCCAGGTTGTTCCCACCATCAAAAGCAAAAGAAAACACTAAAAATGATTAGAATAGAATTAAAAGAAATAAAAATAAAACAAAGAAAAGAAGGAAATAAGGATTGAATGGCTTGTGTGGATGCAATATTGATTTGATACTTAGAAAGGCTTGATTCACTATATTTTCTTTGGAATAGAGTTTGTTAGATCTTGTTTTTATATCTCTGGCATACTACATCATTTTTAGAACTTTTTTTAGCGTAAAACAAAGAAAATAATTTTTTTAAGAACTCTCTTTATCATTTTTTTTTCTTTTTTCTCTCCATGTTTCTCAAAAGCTCCTTCTTTCTTGTGTGATTTGACTTTTGGAAAGCAAGAAGATGTCCCCCCTCACTCATGTAGAATGAGTGGTATATATATTTTAAAGGAAAACCCTATAGATGATAAATTTTGAGTTTCAAAATTGAATAAAACATCTTGATAATGATGACATTTTCAAGATTATTTTATTTATTTTTATTATTTAAAATTATTTTTGAACTAATGAAAACAAAAAAAAATTATTTTCAAAAAATTAAAACTAATTGAAAAATAAAGACAAACACCTATTGAAATAGTGCAATTTCAATTGGAATTCCATGTTTCCAATCAGAATTGAAAATATGTAATTCTAATTGATAACTTTTTTAACATTTAATTATAAAAAGACCCTTGAAAGAAAAATAAAACTTTACAATTAGGTCCCTAAGAAAATATTACAATTAAGTCCTTAAAAAATGAAATTATATTACAATTAAGTCCTTAAAAAATGCAATTAAGCCCTGAGATTCAAAATTCAAAATCCATAGACCTATTTGTAACAAATTTTCATCATTGGAGTCTCTGTCGCATCCACACTCGACTATCCTGAAATTGGGTGCTTATAGCATTTAAATGAGATTCTCTAGGACTATATTGAAACCTAGCACACAAGCATATAACAAATATGATATCGAGTCTACTTACAGTTAAATAAAGAAGGGATATAATCATTCCTCTAAATTTCTTTTCATCAACTGGTTTGTCATTCTCATCCTTATTGAGTTTTGGTAGTGGTGATCATTGGAGTTTTACTTGACTTGACTCCATCCATCCTAAACTTCTTTAGAATGTCTCTAGCATACTTAGTTTGATTTATGAAAATCCTATCTTTGCATTCTTTGATTTGTAATCCAAGAAAGAATTTGAGTTCACTCATCATACTCATCTTAAATTTTCCTTGCATTAACTTAGAGAATTCTTTACATAAGTAATGGTCGGTAGCACCGAAAATAATATCATCAACATATATTTTCATAATAAGTAAATCATGCTTGGACTTCTTTATGAAAAGAGTTGTATTAACTTTTCACTTAGAGAAACCTTTATCTAATAAGTAATTACTCAATCTTTCATACCAAGCTCTTGGAGCTTGTTTCAATCAATATATTGCTTTTAAAAGTTTAAACACATAATTTGGAAAATAAAAATTTTCAAAACTTAGAGGTTATTCAACATAAAACTCTTCTTAAATAAAACCATTTAAAAATGCACTTTTAACATTCATTTGAAAGAGTTTAAAATTCATGAATAATGCAAATGCAAGTGACATTCTAATAACTTCTAACCTTGTAATAGGGGCAAATGTTTTATTGTAATCAATGCCTCAGTCTTGATTATAACCTTTAGCTACTAGTCTTGCTTTATAGCTACTTATGGTACCTTGTTCATTCATCTTATTTCTACACACCCATTTGGTGCCTATAATTGGATGAAGTTTCGGTCTTGGAACTAAAGTCCAAACTTTGTATCTCTCAAATTGGTTAAAATCTTCTTATATAACAAGGGCCCAAAATTCATCACACAATGCATCATTAATATTTTTGGGTTCAATTTGAGAAATGAATGCTAAATTAATAATTGACTTAAGTTAAGACCTAGTAGTTAGCCCTTTTGTAGTATCACTAATAATGAGGTCTTGAGGATGTGCTTTCTTTAATTGCCAATCCTTTAGCAAATCATCCTTTAAAGTAGGTTGAGGCATCTCCTTGTCTTCGTCCTTTGCATGATCTTTAAGCTCTAAAGGTTTGACAACATTTTTTTCTTGAGTTTTCTCATTCACAAGCTCACTTATATTGTCATCAACACTATAAACATCCTTTCTAGGATCAAGTGAGTTTGATTCATAAAATACAATAGAAATTGACTCTTCAACTATTAGAGTTCTCTTATTAAAGACTTTATATGCTTTGCTAGAGGTAAAATAGCCTAGGAAAATTCCTTCATCGGCTTTAAAGTTAAATTTCCCACATATTATCCTTAGTGATCAATATAAAGCACTTGCATCCAAATACTCTTAGATATGAGATTTTGGGTTTTCTATTGTTCTAAAGCTCATAAGAAGTTTTATTTAAAATTGGTATTTAAATATTCTATTTGCAATGTAGCAAGATGTGTTAACAATTTTTGCCCAAAAGTATAGAGGTAGATTATACTCATAAAGCATTATTCTAGTCAATTTCACTAGAGTTCTATTTTTCCTTTCAACTACCTTATTTTATTGAGGGGTTCTAAGAAAAGAAAACTTATGTGAAATATCATTTTCATTACAAAAGGTTTTAAAGAATTCATTTTTAAATTTGATTGCATGATCACTTCTAATATATGAAATACAAAAACCTTTTTCTTTTTAAACTCTTTTTCAAAATTTTTCAAAAGCTTTAAAAGCATTATTCTTATGAGCAAGAAAACACGAGTAATCATCAACCAATACATAGGTATAGTTCATTCCACCTAAACCAACAACTGTAGTTGGTTTAAAGAAATCCATATGTATAAGTTTAAATGGCCTAGAGGTTGTCACTACATTCTTGAGCTTAAATGAAGACTTGGATTATTTTCCCTTTTGACAAGGATCACAAGGTTTTTCCTTAGTGAATTTGAGTTTTGGTAAAACAATCACCAGTTCATGCTTATAAAGATCATTCAAAATCTCAAAGTTTGCATGTCTTAACCTTTTATGCCATGTCCATATGTCATGGGAAATGGACATTAAACATTTGATATCTTTGTTATCAATCTTATTCAAATCAATAACATAGACATTGTCTACTCTTTCACCATTAAAAATCACTTTGTCTTCATCAAGACTATTAATTAAGTAATTTCTAGGATAGAAAGTGATCTTATTTTCCATGTCATATAATTAACTTATACTTAATAAATTATATTTAAGACTATCAATTAGAAACACATGGTGAATGGATAAGATTAAGGATTACCAATTTTTCCAATGCCAATAATTTTTCCTTTTACATTATCCCTGAATGTGACATGTTCTCCATCCTTATTATTAAGCCTATTGAATTGCTCTTTGTCTCCAGTCATATATCTTGAACATCCATTATCAAGATACCACTTACTTTTTATTTTTGTGGACTTCAATCTCAACTACAAAACATAATTTAAACACTCTTTTGAATATAAACCTTTCTTAGTCTAGGTTTGTTAGTCTTAAAGTAATTCAAAGTTAGCAATTGCAAATGTAGTTTTTGATAAAAGCATACATTACTAGAGTGACCTTTGGTCATGTAATAAAAACATTCAACATTTGCAAATATATTTTTTCTAGGAGAATATGATTTTCTATTGTATGAAATATGCCTTTTGTATTATGGTGGTGTGCGTCTCCTAAAATTATTTTGAGTCATAGTGTGAGACATATATTGACAATGACAATGTATATTTTGATAGGTTTCTACAACATGCTTAAGAGCATTACGTTGTGTAACTTGCTTAGGAGTGTTATTTATAGTGTACATATAAGTATGCTTAGGTTAAGGTCTTCTAGCTTGTGACTTACCTTTGTGTGACAATGAGGGTTATGTTTTGTGAGAGTTCCCTTTATGTGAGCAACCTTCTTCCTCCCTCACTTTGGGATGAGTCAAGGGATGACATGGATTTTTTATTTTTGAAGGCCATGGCAACATTACCGAATAGGGAAAAATGATTGGTCTTAGGAGGAATAAGATGCTTTTTTGATTTTATGGTGTCACCACTTGATTTTTAGAAAATCAGGAATAGAAAAGGGCAACATCAGGTCACTTAATGAGTATTGCCCCTAGCAGAGATTTTTGGGTTTAAGGTTCGTATATACTTTTTAACTATTTCTCATTATATGATATTCAATATATAGCTACAGCAATACCATAGTTTCAGTAATGACATTTTATATAGCATTCATACAATCCATCAGATAATGGGAGGCAATAACGCTGAAATATCATTATTACATCTTTTTCCTAATAAAATACATATAAAAGGAAAAAAATTATGGAAAAGTAAATCTGGCTTAGATATAATAAACCTACAAGGTTAGCATAACTATGCACGTAGCTTGCTCTATCACATGAATAATGGGATAAGCAATAGACACTCAATCATTTGAAAGAGTAAGCAAAATGTACATAATCATGCATGTTTACAGTGATTATTATGCTATGATAATATATAATGATGATATAGGGGATGCATAATGACATCATTGGACTAGGAATATGATAACTTAGTCCAGATTATGAACTTTTCATGTTATTGATATGCACGATGTGATTTCATGTTTCAAAACTAAAGGATGTAGAATGATTATATGAGATGACCAATATAAAGCATAAATTATTCATATAACATGTAAATTGCTAGTCTCATCATATGAGCATAATAAATTTCACAAATGTTAGCAATAATAAAGTAAAATGCAATGCGATAAAATAAATGTGCTGAAATCATTGTGTGGTCCTTAGATTCGACTGAGCTTGCATGAGTTTTAAAGCTTTAGCTTCATGGGATTATCAAGGTTTCCTCGTTAAGAGGTTTAAAATGACATGTAAAATGATCATAGTTTATATACCTTTGAAGTGTGCTTTGACAAATATGAGGCTAGGTTTGGTGGAATGGAGATCTAATAACCTAATAAAAATGCAATGGGAGAGCTAAAACTATATAGGAGTGGATTTCCAACATCTTCGAATAGACATATTTTTTGAGTTTGTGTGTTTTTCTCTTGCCTCCCCTAAAATAAGGTGTGGAGACCCTTATTTATAGGTAAAATTTGAGGAAGGGGGGTATGTGCATGGTCATGTGTGTGTCCCTAGGACGGAGAATGTGGCCACACGAAGTGTGCATGACTGTGCACTTAATGCGTGGCACGTGACACTCGTGCAATTTGAGGCTCTCCTAGGCTATTATAGGGTTGGTTTTTAGGGTTTTAAGGCCTTTTAGATGCATTTTTAAAATTCATTTTATCAAAATCAATTTTTCTTTTTCATGAAGTTAGGTCCCGGTTTGATGAAATGAACATCGACTCACCAAGTTACTCATTCTGAGAGAATATTACTTAAAATAAACCTTTTATTATTTTGATAGTTCATATTTTGTCAGGTTAGAGCACAACCTAATGGCTCGATAATTGATTTTGCACACCGATGGAATCAGTTAGGGTTTTAAAGGGTTGTACACTTCAGAGGTGTTAGGAACGAGCAGACTCTAGTTATTTCAAAGATTCATTTCATCATTAGACCTTTTTAGGGATAGTCAAATTTTAGGTATAATAATTCCCCCCTACATCATGTGTGTTGCATAGCCACCTAGTGCTAGTGTCAATACATGTAAAGCAAATGCAAGGATGCAAAAATCATTTAGTAGGGAGAGAGGTACTTACTTGTGGTTCATCTTTAGATGTATTGTTAAGGTTTAACTAATGTTGTTGTGTCATGATCAGACTTGTTGTTGTTTAGTGTTTTGGTCACCATGCAAGATGCAGTTTTATGCAAGGATGTGATTTTAGAATCTATGCGAGGTGCTTTAGAATTCATGCAAAGATGTGATTTCCATACAAATGGTGTGTATGCAATAAGTATGTGACTATGACCTCCTTAGGTGTTATGCAAATGAAGATGCTACTAAGCAAAAATAGATATGACTATAACCTTCTTAGGTGTCACAAGAATTGAATTATAACCTCCTTAGGTGTTACGCAAATGAAAATGTGACTATAACCTTCTTAGGTATCATGCAAATGAAGATGTAACTATAACCTTTTAGATCTCAAACAAATGAAGATGCTACTAAGTGAAAAGAGATGCAATTATAACCTTCTTAGGTGTCACGCAAATGAAGATGCAACTATAGCCTTTTTAGGTGTCACACACACAAATAAAGATGTGACTATAACCTTCTTAGGTGTCACACAAATGAAGATGCGACTATAACCTTCTTAGGTGTCACATAAATGAAAGTGCTTCTATATGAAAAGAGATGTGATTATAACCTTCTTAGGTGTTATGTGAATGCAATTGTAACCTTCTTAGGTGTTATGCAAATAAAAGTGATACTAAGCAAAAAGAGATGCGATTATAGCCTTCTTAGGTGTCACATAAATGAAGATGCTACTAATAAAAAAGAGATGCGATTATAACCTTCTTAGGTGTCATGCAAATGAAGATGCGACTATAACCTTCTTAGTGTTATGCAAATGAAGATGCAACTATAACCTTTTTAGGTGTCATGCAAATGAAGATGTAAAATTCTACTAGGTAATGTGAAGATGCTACTAAGCAATACGAATGCTTCTAAGTAATGCTGATGAGGTGGTAATGATGATGCAGTTATGATGAGGTGATTATGTCATCACTTGTCATGTTGTAGATGTTATGTTGATGATTTTAAGTAGGATATCCTTACAGTGATTCTTCCTTATTTTCTTTTTTCAAGGGGTGTTGAGTTCTTTGAAAATGGTAAGGCCGCGTGTAGTGTCTTTACATAGTTAAAGCCTACATCAATGTTCTTTTGTGCGATTTTAGTGCATGTCTTATGCTAAAACAGAGGTTTAGGACAAGAGGAATGAGTGTGCAAAGTCTCAGGGTGCGTGTGTAACTACACAGGAGCGCATGGAGGGGAGAAGTGCACGTGGTCGTGCGTGTGGAGCACATGGTCATGTGTTAAACATATGATCATGCACCTAGCATATGGTAACGTGCCTTTCCCTCTCTTGGTCTATATAGACACTCATTTTTTAGGCTTGAGGAGGCTTCTTCCAATCTTCTCTAAATGTTTTTTTCCTTTCTTTACCCCTTTCGAGTTTTTGGTGTTTTCTGCTCCATTTTTGCTTTTAAATTTTTCTTTTCTTTGCATAAGATGGAGTTCCCCAATAATCTTGAGGGTTTAGAAGATATCCTTATTAATTTTGATGTTAAGGGTGACTTTATAGGGGCTACTAGAGCAAGGACTTCCATTATGGGGCTAGTACTGATGGTCCAACACTTTGGGTCCTTAGCCATCTAGGCTTTTTTGAGGATGTCCAATCCCTATAGTTCATAGTTTGGAAACTCATACTTGGGTTCATCATCATTGCTAGGTATGTTCTCATTTTTCCTCTAATTGTTTAAAGTTATTTGATTGTCTATGTTGCTTTATTGTTTATTAGCTCTTACTATACTTATTATGTTTTTTAATTGAGGTTATTGTGGCTTTTATCTATAGCTATATAGTGCTTGTTATAATTGTCTATTTGTGCTTGCCATAATGTTCCTCTCTGCTTTTGTTATTATTATTATTATTATTATTATTATTATTATTATTATTATTATTATTATATCCTATTAAATGACAGAGAGAAAGATGTGCTAGTATTTAGTAACTATGAAAATACTTACTAGTGTACCTATTATTCATAGCCTCACAGGTCTATCACTGTATTGCCTAGTAGTTTTAATAAGGTTAGCATATACTATCAGGGTCTTTCACTGTGTGTAAAGCAGATGGTTGTCGAGAAGGGCTTTGATGGGATTATTACTGCACTATTTTATGACTCATATGCATTAAGTCATATTCCTTTGTATACATTGATTGAGTGGTGGATGGATACAACGCATACTTTTCACTTGCCCATTAGAGAGATGACCATCACTCCTCTAGACTTTACCACTATCATAGGCTTGAGCTTTTCTAGGGAGCCTGTTCCTTTTAGTGAGGAGGTGCCTTACTATAGAGTTGCTTGAGGTGGTTGCCCCTATGAAGTATGGTTCTCTATACCTCACTCATTATACTAAGTTTATCTTTACTGTGCAAATGATGTATGATGTTTATTTTGTTTTTTCAAAGCAATTGGCCCGTTGCTTCCTATTATACTTGTTGAGTGCTATCATCTTCCCAAATCCTTTAGGTATGGGTGGTCTACAGTTGTTGCCTATTCTAAGGCACTTAGATAGCATATTAAAATATAGTTGGGGTGTTGTTGCCTTTGCCCATATGTACATGGGTCTAGGCGTAGCATGCAGACGTGGCTCGAGGATTTGTGGATGCTTGTTTATGCTGGATGTGAGTAAAAGTTCTTATTTATGTCCTTTTTTCTTTTGATTTTTGCTTTTTTTTTGACTCTCTGATTCTAATTTTGATAGATCTGGGCTTACAATTTTGGGATTCTTTCTTATTTGACTATTGAGCATCTTCTGGAGGATAATTTTTCTCATTATTCTTATTGGATTAGGAAGACTATTAACTTAATTGAGGATTGTGTAAAGGTTCGGGACTACATGGGTAAGCTGTCCCCCGGATAGGTATGCTTGATTCCTATTGTGTTGGTTTTTTTTCTAGAGATTCTTTATTCATTTTTGCTTTTTTAAGCAACTTCTCCTTCACTGGTGGGTGAAGAGGTCACATTGGTTGGTAGAGATGGTGATAGCGTGGTAGCTAACAAAGATGTGAATTCTGCTCTCTAGCCTTACTAGTAAAGTGTGGTATTTGGGTGAGCAAGTGCATTGTTGGTGGGATGGTTCATTCACAAGGAGAGTCCTTGTTCCTCCTCCTGGTGATATATTTTAGAGTCATGAGCTTAGTGCAGATAAGATCGCTACTACTATAAGAGGGTATCCTTTTTAGAGCCTCTTAGAGGGTGTGAGCCTTCCTTATAATGATGTGTTAATCCCATAATTGATTGATGCTATGGCTAGTGGCTTTGTTCCTCTGCCTCTACCTCCTTAGGTAGATAAGGCTCAAGGACTAAGGCATCACGTCGATCATCAAAAGTTGCTTCTTCTGATCTAGTGAGCTTTTATTCCTATTTTGTACAAGTTTTTAATAAACTTCATAAGTAGTAAACTATAATTGGCATGTTTATGGGGACTTATCTGCAATAATGGGGATCTCACTAGAAGAGAATAGGATCCCGCCTTAAAAAGGATGAGGGCACATTATGTACTGAGGTGACTACCCATGCTAATAGTATGGCTTTTAGCTATACCATTCTCGGGGACTTGGTTGTTAGGTCATCCTTGGTTTTATCTAGGATGGACATCTTTAGTGGAGGAGTGTATTTTGATTTGCCTTGTGCTGGCTATCCTCAATCAGATGTTATCCCTCTTAACACTACTCATGTTTGTGCTTTATCCAACCTTTATTTTGTTTATCTGATGACTGGTGTTTGACTTATTTGCTTATTTTCTTATAAATCCCCATCTCTTCTAGATAGTACTGGTATACTGTTACAAGGAGTGCGCAATAGCACTTTTTGGAGTTTACAAGCAATCAAAGGTTATGCCTTATTTAATATACTTATTTATTTATGCACATGTTTTATGTATGCATGTATGATATGCAATTTTCATGTAATATAGGCTGAATATCTCCATCCTAGTCATGAGTGGGAGTAGGAGTTCATAGCTTATCATGATCATATTGGTGAGTTAGAGTCACGGCTAGCATCCTTTACGATGAATGACGAGGAGCCTGGATCAGATGATGGGGATGCTTGATCAGGATTTAATGTTTGCTTTTGATGGCAGCCATGGCTAATGTAATTGTTTTAGGAGCTAGATGTAGGGCTTTTTTGGCTTGTGGTTGCTTTGTTGTATTATTTTCCTGAGATCATGGCCTCTAGGTGTTGTATTTAGGCATTTGTCCCATATATGTTGTACGATACATATATGATGATGACTTTATGCTTCTTGCTACATGTCATTGTTATTCCTAATGATGTCTTCCATTGTTATTGTCTACCTCTTTTATTTTTCCCTCTTTTACCTAAGGTGTCTCCTTTCAGAGCTCTTTGCACTTAGCTAGGTTTTTTATTTCTTTCCCTCTTTTACCTAAAGTGTCTCCTTTCGGAGCTTTTCACACCTAGCTAGGCATTTTTAGGCTTTGATGATAGTGGCTAATCTCGAGGAGAGAGTTCAAAGAAGATGGTAAGAATTGCGATCTTGTAATGAAAGAAAATGCAAAGCATGTATGAGCAACCTTTTTTTTTTATGTTTTGCATCTTTTAGTTTTGAGACAAATTGATTCTATAAGGGTCTTTTACTTCCAAGAGTATGTCAACTTTACCAAATAGGGACAATGAGATGCTTTTTTGATTTTTAAAAAATTGGAAAAAGAAAATGGATAATATCGGGTCATTTAATGAGTATTGCCCCCAGTAGAGATTTTTGGGTTTGGGGGATTGCATATACTTTTTGACTATTTCTCATTATACGATGTTTGGTGTACAGCTACCACAATACCTTAGTTTTGGTAATGACAATTTGTATAACATTCACATAATTCATCAGATATTGGAAGATAATAAAGCTGAAGGATATTATTATTACATTGCTTTCCTAATAAAATACATATAAAAGGAAAAAACATTGTAGAGAAGTAAATCTAATTTTAAATATGATTAATCTGTATAGTAAATATAGCCATTCACATAGCTTGCTCAATCACATGAACAATGGTATAAGCAATGGACACTCGATTATTTAAAAGAGTAAGAAAAATGTAAATGATCATGTATGTTCGCAGTAATTATTTATGCTATGATGAAATATGATGATAATATAGGGGATGCATGACGTCATCACTAGACAAAAAACATGATGACTCTATTATGAGATATGAACTTTTCACATTATTGATATTTATGATGTGATTTCATGTTTCGGAACTAGAGGATATAGAATGATGATATGAAATGAGCATAATAAAGCATTAAATTATTCATGTAGCATGCAAAATTGCCAGTCTCATCACACAAGCACAACAATATTCTCAAATGTTGGCAATAATAAAATAAAATGCAATGTGATAAAGTAAACCTACTAAAATAATTGTGTTGTCCTCAGACTCAACTAAGCTTGTGTGGATTTTGAAGCTTTAGCTTCAAGGGATTATTAAGCTTTCCTTGTTAAGAGGTTCAAAATGACAATAGAATAATGCTAGCGTGTATACCTTTGAAGCATGCTTTGACAAAGATGATGCTGGGTTTGGTGGAAAAGAGGTATAATCTCCTAAGAAAAAGACAGTGGGAGAGCAAAAACCATTTGGAAAAAGGTTTCTAGCACCTTTGATCGGACATATTTTTTAGAGTGTGTGTGCTTCCACTTGCTCCTCCCTCTTAAAATGGAGTGTGGAGGTGTTTATTTATAATGAAAAATGTGTGGAATAGGGGGATATAGGCATGGTCATGTGTGCATCCCTAGGGTTATGCATTGGCATGTGATTGTGTGTTCTCGTGCCCAATTATGTGCACTTTTGCATGTTACGTACTCCATTTGGGGCTTATACATGCTTTTCTGAGGTTAGTTCCTAGGGTTTTTGGGCCTTCTGGACATGTTTTTTAAGTCTGTTTTGTCAAATTCAGCCTTAATTTTAGTACATGACACCTAGGGGTGTTTATGTGCACTTCTATGTGATACACGCGAATCCTTAGGTTGTTTTAGACTATTTTAGGGCCACTCTCAGAGGTTTTGGAGCCTTCTGGATGTGTTTTCAAATTTAGTTTTGTCTGGTTTGGCTTTGATTTATGGTTGCTTATGGCTTTACGCACACTTCTAAGTAGCATGTGCTAATTCTTGGGTTATATGGGACTATTTTAGGACCACTTCTAGAGGTTTTGGAGCCCTCCAGACATGTTTCCAAAGTTCATTTTGTCAAAATTGTTTCCTTTTTTTCACGAAGTTGGGTCATAGTCTAATGAAATGAACACCGGTCTAACAAGCCGAGTGTTTTAAGAAGGGAATTCTTTGAATAAGCTTCTCATTGTTTCGATAATTTGTATTTTGTTAGGTTAAAGCACAACTTAATGGCTTGATGATCAATTTTGCACATTGGTGGAGTCAGTTAGGTTTTCTAAGGTTGCACACTTCAGAGGGGTTACAAATGAGCAAACTCTAGTCATCTCGAAGGTTTATTTTATCATTAGGCCTTTTATGGGGATAGTCAAATTTGAGGTATGATGGTTGCCCCCTGCTTCATGTGTGTTGCATTACCATCTAGCGCTAGTATCAATACATATGAAGCAAATGCAAAGATGCAAAAAATCATTTTTGAAAGAGAGAGGTACTTACCTAAGTGATGCGTTATTGGGATATTGCCACTATAATCTTTTCAGGTGTTAGGCGAATACTCAAATACTGTTGCTATAACCTCTTTAGGTGTTCGACAAGTAAAATCATCCACTGTAACCTCTTCAGGGGTCAGGTGAATGGAATCATGCCATTATAACCTCTTCAGGTGTCAGGTGAATGGAATCATGCCATTATAACCTCTTTAAGTGTCAGGCAAACAAAATCATGCCACTATAACCTTTTTCAAATTTCAGGTAAATAGAATCATGCAACTATAACCTCTTCAGGTGTCAGCGAATAGAATCATGCCATTATAACCTCTTTAGGTGTTAAGTGAATAAAATCATGCCACTATAACCTCTTCAGGTGTTAGGCAAATAAAATCATGCCACTTTAATCTCTCCAAGTGTCAAGTGAACAGAATCATGCCACTATTGTTAGTGATATGCACTATATCAATCATTTTATTATGTATTGACTTTCTTATTTTATTAATAAAGAGGTATTTCATTATCATTTGATTTTATGATAATTATATGAATGGTTAATTCTTACTAAGGCCATCAAGTATATGACTTGATAGTAAAACCCTTAGATTAAAATAAGAGTTCTATTCTAATTATCCCTAGCCATTTATTCATTATATAAATATTAAAGTATTAAGGCTAGTATGATGTTGACTGATGGTTATGTTTTACTAATCATGAATATGAGATATTAAGTCAAGTCATAGGTACATGATGAGAGATCATGAACTGGATTGACCCACTATAAGAATACTATATAGATTATTGTCATAAATACTTCTCATCATAGTAATTTTATTTTGGTCCTTTGACCTTGAAATCATCATGGATTTCTACATAGCTATTTTATGTTTTGACACATTCTAACATTGTTTTTAACCGGACAATTAGATAGGATGTTGTTGGATATGAAATTAGTTATGTGAGGAATATGAGTGATTTAGAAGGAATTTATCCCTCATTAATATGAGAAAGATATCTATGGGCCCTTGATGAGATAGACTGAAGGAAAATGCATGGTCATGTTGAAATGAATTGATAAAGAGTTATCATTATCAGTCTACTTGGAATCAAGTTAGAATATTGAACTATATAAGGATGAAATTCTATGCCTTATGTTCAATTAAGATATCATGTGATAAAGGGACGATAAAATTCACTATAATTAGGTTATGTCAGATTATTGACTTCACATGACTTGGGTAGTCATAATGTCTTACTAGAGGCCACTTATGACTTGTAGGCCTAAATAGAGATTGAGGCCCACTGCCAATGTTATATGAACCTACATGATCACACACTTAGAACAAGCCCAAAACGAATGTGGGTTTAATAAGCCCAAAATAAACTCTATGAAAATAAATAATTAAAGTTATTTATTTATTTATTTGTTTAAGATAAATGTTATTTTAAATAAATAAATAATATATTATTTCTGATTTGTTTTTAAAACAAAATCAGAATGTAATAAATGGAAATTACCATAAAGGTCATTGGTAGGTGAAACCCTAATTTGGAGTCTATAAATATGTTATATTTTCTAGGGTTTAATACACTTGTTTTTCCCTGCCTCCAAAAACTGTTTTCTCTCTTCCTAGAAAACAAACATAGAGTTTTCTTTTAGTCTTGATTTATGAGACAATCAAGAAGGTTGCTAGCACACACTCTAATTCGTTTTATGAAGGGTTGTTTGTGTGGATACATATATAGGACGCATCCTTTTGGAGACGTCTTGATATGAACAATCAAAGCAAAAAGGTCAAGGTAAGGTGTCACCAGTGTGAACCTCTTCTCATCCTTCTAGAAAATCTTGCCTCTTCTGCATTTTGGTGAGATTCTTGAAATCCTAGATTTAAGCAAGTAGTTGAATTACATGGATCAAGGTTTGGGAATGTGATAAACTTTTAATTTTTTCACTGCGTTTGTATCACAAAACCCCAACAGTGGTATCAGAGCCACTTGTAATTCAATTAATTGATTCTATGTATATGTGATATATGTTAGGGTTTATGATTCATTTTGAAAAGGGTTTTCAAAATTATCAAAAAGGTTTTTGATTTGTTTTATGACAATTCTTAGGAATCTATTTGAAAATGGAATTAAACATTAATTTGATTAATGTTTGTAATGGTTTAATGTGATTAAATTAAAAGCAGTTTTTGATTTTATGAATACAGGATGCTGTTTCATGAAAAATGAATTAAGTATAATTTGTGCAAGCAGGTAGCACGACCGTGTGCATTTGGCACACGGCCGTGTGTGATACGGTGTCAATTAGGTAGCACGGCCATGCGCATTTTGTACACGGCTGTGCGAGCTGATGCACAGGCAAAGTCGAATTTGTACAAGTATACGAATTGATATGTTTATTGCCCTTTTTATTGTGATCAAAATCAGCTGCTAGCATAGATGTTTTTATGAAAAACTAAAAAATTTTTTTGATCTATTTTAAACAGAATTTTTCAGACTGTAAGCTGTTTACAGAAAGTGATGTTGTTTTAGGTAGCAACTAATTCAGTAATTTGATTATGAAAATTGGTTAGTTGCTTCCTTGAATTAGGGTTTCATGGTGGCTGTTTTAATTGAGCGTTTTGTTTATTTTTGAAGAAGTTGATTTTATAGTAATTTGATTACAAAAATTCATTAATGTTTAGAAATTCATTAATCTGACTGGCCAGCAGGACTACCACCAGGGGCGCTGCCCCTGGACCTCGCTAGGGGCGCTGCCCATTGGACCCCGCCAAGGGGCGCTACCCCTAGGACCCTGCAGGGGGCGCTGCCCCTTGACTCCAAAAGAATTGTCATATTATTTTTATTTTTAACATAATAATTGGATTTGCTAACTAAATAGATTATTATGTTATACATGTTTGTTGTTTTATGCATGGTGCATAACATGGCCCTTAGACTAATGTGATTGGATTTAATTTTTATGGGTTGTAATTTTAAATACAGCCTGCGAGTCATTTTTATTTTATTGTATTTATTTATTAGAATAGTGTAGAATAAATTATGACAATTTGTGTAAATCAAGACCCGTGGTGCAATTCAAATTGGAGGCCCAGGATGGAGATCCAAGGTAGGAACCAAAGAAGGAGATCCATGGTAGATGATGAATATCCAAGTTGGAGGCTCAATTTGTAATTGTAATATTACCTAGGTATGACCTTTGATCTTCATATTGGCTTATGAAGATCAACTTAGATTTAGGCCACGCTATGTCACATTTATTTTAGTTATTATGTATGTGATGCCATGTGATGCCATGTATATGATGCCATGCAATACAACATAACAATAACTAAATAAGATTAAATAAAGATGAATCCTCATTTAATATTAAGTCATTATAATGCCTCCTATAAATTCAACACTTGTCAAGCCTTAGATTATTATATATGGGCCTGCCAAAGTAGGGCATATAAATTTATCCGAGGAAGGCAAGTTGGATAATGGTGCTATCCAAACATTTGACATGGTTATCAAAATGGTTTAAGACCTAGGGCATTAGATGTGATTTTAAGCCATGATATGTGATGTCAAATCCCATACCATCCAAGAGTTACATGAGATGTAATTGATAAGAGTTGTCTACCTAAATAACCATATTTTAGGTGATGAGCCAAAGCTCACTTAAAGTATGGTGAAATATGGATCTTGGTCCACTAAAATTTTTAAAATTAACTTAGAGGATTATTGATTTAAGTAAATTTAGTGGGAGTTTTTAATTATGCCTCATACATATTTAATAAAATACTGAATGGACTTTGCATATATTTGTTGTAGAAAATGACTTCAAACACTACATCTACCATGTCGCTATGATTGATCCTTGAGAAAGATAAGCTTAATGGGACTAACTTTCTTGACTGGTACATAAACCTAAGAATTATTCTTAGGCATGAGAGAAAGGAGTACATCCTTGATCAACCCATCCCTGAGGAACCAGTTGCCAATGCTCCTAGAGCACAAAGGGATGCTTGTAATAAGCATCTTAATGATTCTACTGATGTCACTTGTGTTATGCTTGGATGTATGGAGTCTGAGCCATAAAAGCAGCTGATGGAAATGGAGGCTTATACTATGATAGGCCATCTCAAGGAAATGTTCCAAGAGATAGCCAGAATTGAAAGGTTCAATACCATTAGGGCATTGCTTTCCTGCAAGCTTACTACTGGCGGCTCTATCAGTCCTCATGTTCTTAAGATGAAGGGTCATCTTGATCACTTAGACAAGCTTGGTCTCAAGATTGAACAAGAATTAGTTGTGGATATTATTCTCCAATCTTTGCCTGAAGCTTATAATAGCTTCGTTATGAATTACAATATGCATAGTATGGAGAAGACTGTTTCAGAGTTGCATGGGATGCTGAAAATCACTGAAAGGAACATCAAGAGTAACACTAAGGATGTTCTCATGGTCAATAAGGGAAAGGGGATGAAAAGGGTTGGAAAGGGCAAGGGCAAGGTCTTTAAAGGCTTTCAGAAGCCCAAGCCAAAGCCTAAGCCCAAATCCAAGGCTAAACCCAAAACAAAGGAAGGAATTTTCTTTTTCTGTAATGAGCCAAGCCACTGGAAAAGAAATTGCAAGCTCTATTTGGATGATCTGAAGAAGAAAAAGGGTGGTGAGACTACCTCTTCAGGTATTCATGTTATAGAATTAAATTGATCTACTTATGATTCTGATTCTTGGGTATTAGATATTGAATCAGGATCTCACATTTGTACAAATGTGCAGGGTCTAAAAAGGAGTAGATCATTGGCAAGAGGCGAAGTGTACCTACGAGTTGGTAATGGAGCAAGAGTTGCTGCTTTAGCTGTAGGAACTTATGAGTTACCTTTGCCTAGTAGACTTGTTTTATCTTTAGTAAATTGTTATTATGTACCTACTATGTGTCGGAATATTATTTATGTTTCTTGTTTAGATAAGAAAGAGTTTGAATTTATTATTAAGAATAATAAATGCAATATTTATCAGCATAACATTTTCTATGGATATGCTCCATACACCAGTGGACTTTATATTTTAGATGCTAAAGACACTAATGAAATGCCAATCTATAACATAGAAATAAAGAAGTCTAAATCTAATGATTTAAACTTGACCTATCTCTGGCATTGTCGTTTAGGCCATATAAATGAGAAATGCATTTTAAAGTTACACCAAAATGGGCTTTTAAATTCATTTGATTATGAATCATTTGATACATGTGAATCTTGTTTACTTGGAAAAATGACTAAAACACCTTTTATTGGACAGAGTGAGAGGGCTGATGACTTATTGGGCCTAACACATTCTGATGTATGTGGACCATTAAGCTCAACTGCTAGAGGAGGTTTTCAGTATAGATCATTTCAGTAGATATGGTTATCTCTATCTAATGAAACATAAATCTGAATCTTTTGAAAAGTTCAAAATTTTCAAGAATGAAGTACAAAATCAACTTGGTAAAAATATTAAAACACTAAGATCTGATCGAGATGGTGAATATTTAAACTAAGAATTTATAGATCATCTTAGAGATTATGGGATTGTTTCACAATTGACTCCTCCATGTACACCACAATGGAATGGTGTGTTCAGACTCTACTGGATATGGTTCAATCTATGATGATTCAATCTGATCTTCTAATCTCTTTTTGGGATATGCTTTAGAAATTGCTGCATTCATTTTGAATAGAGTTCCATCGAAGGTAGTTGAAAAGACACCATATGAGAAATGGACTGGAAAAACTCCCAGTTTGTCTTTTCTTAAGATTTGGGGATGTGATGCTTTTGTGAAGCATCAAATCTCAGATAAACTAGCACCTAAATTTGACAAATGCCTTTTTATGGGATATCCTAAAGAAACTAAAGGATATTACTTCTACAATGCATCTAAGAATAAAGTATTTGTGTCTCGGAATGGTATATTCTTGGAAAGAGAGTTTATTTCCAAAGGAACCAGTGGGAGCACAATGCAACTTAAAGAAATTCAAGGCCCACAAAATAGCATTGTACTTGATATGGAACCGTAGCTGAATCAACAAGTAATTGTTAAGCCTGTACAAGTACTAAAAGGCCCAAGGAGGTATGGTAGGACACGTTAAATCCCCATGAGATATGGGTTTCTCATAACCAGTGATAATGATATGTTAATTATGGATCATAATGAGCCCACATCCTATCAAGAGGCCATAAATAGTCCTAACTCTGAGAAATGGCTTGAATCCATGAGATAAAAAATGCAATCCATGTATGATAATCAAGTATGGACCTTGATTGACCTAAATGATGGTTTAAAAACTATTGGGTGCAAATGGGTTTTCAAAAAGAAAATTGACATGGATGGTAATGTGCATACCTTTAAGGCAAGATTGGTTGTAAAAGGTTTTAAACAAGGAATAGACTATAATGAAACATTTTCACCAGTGGCTATGTTAAAATCTATTCAGATTCTCCTTGCCATAGCTTCATACTATGATTATGAAATATGGCAAATGGACATCAAAACAACATTTCTTAATGGAAATTTACTTGAGGATGTGTACATGACACAGCTAGAGGGTTTTGTTAGTCCTAAGAATTCTAGAAAGGTATGCAAGCTTTAAAGATCCACATATGGATTGAAGTAAGCATCTCAAAGTTGAAATCTTCATTTTGATGAAGCAGTCAAAGAATTTGGCTTCATTAAAAATGAAGATGAACTTTGTGTATACAAGAAAGTTAGTGGGAGTGCTATTGTGTTTTTAGTGCTGTATGTGGATGACATACTACTCATTGGAAATGATATCCTTATTTTGCAAAATGTTAAATCATGGTTAGGGAATTGTTTCTAAATGAAAGACTTAGGTGAAGCTGCTTATATATTAGGCATCAAGATCTATAGAGATAGATCTAAAAGGCTTATTGGCCTAAGTCAAAGCACTTATATTGATAAGGTATTGAACATGTTTAGTATGCAAGATTCCAAGAGAGGATTCTTGCCAATGTCGTATGGCATTAGTCTCAGCAAAACTCAGTGTCCTATGACACAAGATGAGCGAGACCGCATGAGTAAGATTCCATATGCTTATGCTATTGGATCTATCATGTATGCAATATTATGTACTCGACCTGATGTTTCATATGCCTTAAGCACAACAAGCAGATACCAGTCAGACCTAGGTGAAAGTCACTGGACAACAGTTAAAAATATCCTTAAGTACTTGAGAAGAACTAAGGATGCATTTTTACTGTATGGTAGTTAGGAAGATGAGCTAGTTGTAAATGGTTACACAGATGCCAGCTTCCAAACTCACAAGGATGATTTTTGATCATAGTCAAGATATGTGTTTTGTTTGAATGGAGGTGCACTGAGCTGGAGGAGTTCCAAGCAAAACACTGTTGCTGATTCTACAACAGAAGCTGAGTACATAGCTGCCTCAAAAGCAGCTAAGGAGGCTATTTGGATCAAGAAGTTCATAACTGGACTAGGTGTTATTCCTAGTATATCAGATCCAGTGAACTTGTATTATGACAATAATGGATCTATAGGAGCCCATATTACATTAGAGATCCAAACACATACTCAGGTGTTATCATCTCAAGATATGCAGAGTACTTATAAATGATAATGTTGCTAATCCACTAACTAATCCTCTTCCACAGCCTAAACATGAGAGTGATACTAGGTCCATAGTTATTCAATACGATGTTGATTGGGCCTAGTGCAAGTGGGAGATTGTTAGTGATATGCACTATGTCAATCATTCGATTATGTATTGACTTTCTTATTTTATTAATAAAGAGGTATTTCATTATCATTTGATTTTATGATAATTATATGAATGGTTAATTCTTACTAAGGCCATCAAGTATGTGACTTGATAATAAAATCCTTAGATTAAAATAAGAGTTCTATTCTAATTATCCCTAGCCATTTATTCATTATATAAATATTAAAGTATTAAGGCTAGTATGATGTTGACTGATGGTTATGTTTTACTAATCGTGAATATGAGATATTAAGTCAAGTCATTGGTACATGATGAGAGATCATGTACTGGATTGGCCCACTATGAGAATACTATATAGATTATTGCCATAAGTATTTCTTATCACAGTAATTTTATTTTGGTCCTTTGACCTTGAAATCATCATGGATTTCTACATAGCTATTTTATGTTTTGACACATTCTAACATTGTCTTTAACTGGACAATTAGATAGGATGTTGTTGGATATGAAATTAGTTATGTAAGGAATGTGAGTGATTTAGAAGGAATTTATCCCTCATTAATATGAGAAAGATATCTATGGGCTCCTTAACGAGATAGACTGAAGGAAAATGCATGGCCATGCTGAAATGAATTGATAAAGAGTTATCATTTTCAGTCTACTTGGAATCAAGTTAGAATATTGAATTATATAAGGATGACATTCTATGCCTTATGTTCAATTAAGATATCATGTGATAAAGGGACAATAAAATTCATTGTAATTAGGTTATGTCGGATTATTGATTTCACTTGACTTGGGTAGTCATAATGTCTTGCTAGGGGCCACTTATGACTTGTAGGCCTAAATAGAGATTGAGGCCCACTGCCAATGTTATGTGAACCTACAGGGTCACACACTTAGAATAAGCCCAAAATGAATGTGGGTTTAATAAGCCCAAAATAAACTCTATGGAAATAAATAATTAAAGTGTTTTATTTATTTATTTGTTTATTTATTTAAGATAAATGTTATTTTAAATAAATAAATAAATAAGATATTATTTTTGATTTGTTTTTAAAACAAAATCAGAATGTAATAAATGGAAATTACCATAAAGGTCATTGGTAAGTGGAACCCTAATTTGGAGTTTATAAATATGTTTTATTCTCTAGGGTTTAATACACTTGTTTTTTCCTGCCTCCAAAAATGGTTTTCTCTCTTCCTAGCAAACAAACATAGAGTTTTTCTTTTGTTCTTGATTTGTGAGACAATCAAGAAGGTTGCTAGCACACACTCCAATTCATTTTGTGAAGGGCTATTCGTGTGGATACGTATAGAGGACGCATCCTTTTGGAGATGTCTTGATTCGAACAACTAGAGCAAAAAGCTTGAGGTAAGGTGTCATCGGTGTGAATCTCCTCTCATCCTTCTAGAAATTCTTGCCTCTTCTACGTTTTGATAAGATTCTTGAAATCTTAGATTTAATCAAGTAGTTGAATTACATGGATCTAGCTTTGGGAACATGATGAATTTTTAATTTTTTCGCTGCATTTGTATCATGAAACCCCAATAACTATAACCTCTTCAGGTGTTAGGCGAATAAAATTATGCTACTATAACCTCTTCAGGTGTTAGGAAAATAGAATCATGCCACTATAACCTCTTCAGGTGTTAGGCGAGTAGAATCATACCACTATAACCTCTTTAGGTGTCAAGCAAATAGAATTATGCCATTATAACCTCTTCAGGTATCAAGTGAACAAAATCATGCCATTTTAACCTCTTCAGGTGTCAGGCAGGCAAAATCATGCCACTATAACCTCTTTAAGTGTCAAGCAAATAGATTGATGTGATCATTGTGATTGAGTTAATGTGTCCTCTTTTATTCTTGGTCAGTGATGAGTGATGATGATGCAACGATGATGTAGTAATGATGATGTCATTACTTGTTGTGTTGCAAATGTTATTTTAATGATTTTGAGTAAGGTATCCTTTTGATGATTCTTCTTTATTTTTATTCTTTTATAAGGTGTTAATTTTTTGAAAGTGGTGAGGCTGCACATGGTGTCTTTAGATAGATGTAGTCCTCATTAGTGCACTTGTGAGTTTAGTGCATGTCTTATGTTCAAATGGAGGTTTAGGACCAAAGAAATGAGTGTGTAAAGTCTCGAAGTGCACATAAAACTACTCAGGAGCACGTGGAGGGGAGAAGTGTGTGTGGTTGCACATGGGGAGAGTATGATCACACGGCTGGCATATAGCCACGTGCCTTCCTCTCTCCACACTTATTTAAACATATATTCTAAAGGTCTAAGGAGGCTTCTTCTAGACTTCTTTAAGTGTTTTCCAAATCTTCTTAAACCTTTTTGTGTTTCAGGTGCTTTCTATTTTATTTTTGCTTTTGTATTTTCATTTATTCTACATAAGATGGATTTCCTGACGTTCTTGAGGGTCTGGAGGATATCTTTTTGAATGAGGATGTTAGGAATCAATTATGATACTTAGATATCAAATGCTAAGTAAGGAAAATTTTAAAAATTTGCTCACTATAACCCTTGATCTGATAAAAAATTCTAATCCTAGGATCTAATTTGCAATTTAACACATAGCTAATATACATCAACATGTATAAATGCAAAACTTAATAAATTTAAGTTGTAGAATACTTAAAATCTCCCAAGTGTTTGATGTAGACCATAATTAATATACTAAAATGGTTGGCTCCTTTGATTCAACTTTTGAATCAACTCTTCAAGTCTCCTAATTGTGAGACCTCTAGCTTGAACACCAAGCTTTAACAAATCTCCTTCTTGTCTTGATCAAGTAGTAGTAAGAACCATCTCTTAATAACCCTTGTGATACTTGCACTGGATGATCCTTGCAAGAATTCTTGAGTTTTGTATATATGTGTTTCTTTTCCTTTTTTGTCTTTTGTGTCTCTACACTTTCTCTACCTTGATACTCATCTATTATCTTCTTACTAATTAATATCTAGTATCCCTTAGAGATATACATGATATGTTATGAGTGTAGAGAAAAGGAGGCTTCTAGTCACATGACCCATTAGATTATATTCATCCACTTGGCATACATATATGCACTAATTTAGGATGATGACAATTGGCATTAAGAATTATGTAGAAAATATATCTCATATAATTCTCTACATCCATTCTCATAATGTCCATGTGATGTCATCTTTAATGTAGTTAAAGTCAATAATGTCAAATAAGACAAATTTGACTACACTTATTTAATAGACATGGGCCTGGTTATTGGATAAACTCTTGGTCCTAGCCCAATCCATTAATCAAATGGGTCTAAACAAGATTCTTGGCTTTTAATTAATCTTTAGTCCAAAACTCTTTTGGGCCTAGGCCCATAGACTTGGGCCATTAATCTAAATCCAATAGAAACAACATCTATTTATTATTAATTTAATATCTTAATTAATATCTCATTAATTAAGCACAAATTAATAATTAAACTCTTATTTGAAATTAGATTTCATGATAAGCTAGAATCAATGCTTTAAGTAAAAATCCAATTTCATTAATCTTAATTAATTGATTAAACTCTTTAATTAATAATTAGATTAATATAAATAAAGATTTGGTAAAACCTTTTAGGTGTGACTTACTAGGTTCATATCTAATTAGCAATGAGAAGATAATATAAACACTTGATATTATTTGAAACTCCTTTCAAGCTAAATGTGAAAATCCCAATTATTCACATTTAGTTCTCGTAAGTTATGAGTGACCCCAAGCATCGATATCACAACTACCCAATTAGATATAAATGTATTTATTAATTCACATGAACCCTCTTGGTCATAATTACCGTGCACTAAAATCCCTTCAATAAAAGATCCCAATATAGCCTATAGTCAAGGATAATTCAAACTCTAATATTTATATCATATTATCTCATCTCAAGTTCTATCTCTTGATAAAATAATACTAGAAACTCTTTCTAGCACTAAAACTCTTTTAGACTGCTATGTTTGTCTTAGCCAGGAACTATTTCATCAAGAAAAGACATAGATAGCATAGGATCTTATCCCGATTCACTCTAAGTAATGAATCCCATCTTGGTTGAACACTCATCCCTACATTTAACTAACTAGAGCCACCACATGCCATATACTCGTGTATGAGTAACACAAGTATGTAAGCGGTAACAAACTCTAAGAACTTAAATGTGGATTACTATGCCACTTCAGGTTAAAGGACTATATACACCATTATGACCTAGATTGTGATCATTGACTATAAGTGAATATCCATGCGATCATGTATCTAACGTCACTATTTGATCCACCCATCACATAAGTATCCATATGTCTATTCTGATATCTCATATTAAGTAATATGAGACTCACTACCTCCCACTATTAGTATCATAAAATAATTAAGGAAAATAGATAAAGGTGATAGTCTAATTAATATTACCCAAATATCAATTATATGACTATGAACATTTTATAGCATAAAATTCATAGCTCATATTATCAACTCTTGATAATGAATATATTTAACATGATGCTAATGGATAAATATTCAATTAAATAAACACTTTAAATAATAGAATATTCTTTTATTATAATTGGTTTAATTTACAATGTCATTATACATTATACGAATGGCACTAGGGCACATCTATGCTAATAGAGGAGGGTAACTTCATAGAGGCCACTAGAGTAAGGACTTCCAATACGGGGACTCGTATTAATGGTCCGTCTAGCACCCAAGGTCCTCAGCTATCTAGGCTTTCTCAATAAGACCCAATTCCTGTGGTTTAATGTTTGGAGACTCACACTTAGGCTCATCATCGTTGCCAGGTAGTCCTTATTTGCTTTTATTAATTAGTTGTCTTGCTGTTTATTTTGCTATATGAGTTGTTATAACTGTAGCCCTATAGTACTTACTATAACTGCCGTTAAGTCATAGCTTTATTATGAATGCTAATAGCTCTTGCTTTATTTTCTTATTGTAATTGTTTGTTGGTGCTTGCCATAATGCTTTTCCTTTTGACTTTTGTTTATTGTTCCTATTATATAATAAGAAGAAAGATGCATTAGTATTTATTAATTATGCAAATGTTTGATAACACACCTATTATTTACAGCCTTGTAGGTCTGTTACTATGCTGCTAGGTAGTTTTATTAGGGTGAACATGTATTATCAGGGTCTTCCATTTTGTGTGAAGCATATGGTTTCAAGAAAAGGTTTTGATGGGATTATCATTGTGCTTTCTTATGACTCATATGCATTGAGTCAGATTGCTATGTATGCATTGATTGAGTGGTGGATGGACATGACACACACTTTTCACTTGCCTATTGGGGAGATGACCATTACTCCTTTGGATGTTGCTATTATGGGCTTGAGCTTTTCTAAAGAGCCCATTCCTTTCAGTGAGAAGGAGTGATCTTCTATAAAAGTGAAGAGGCGCCTTACCATGGAGTTGCTTAGGGTGGCCACTCCTATGAAGTTTGGTTACCCATACCTCACTCATTATACTAAGTTTGTTTCTTCCATGTGGATGATGTATGATGATGGTCTTTTTTTAGCATAGTAGTTGGCTCACTGCTTTTTGTTCTACTTGTTGAGTGTTGTCATCTTCTTGAACCCTTCGGGTATGGTTAGTCTGCAATTACTATATGTTCTAAGGGATCTGGATGGCTTGTCAAGGTATTGCTAGGGTACTACTACTTTTGCCCACATGTACTTAGGCCTTGATGCATCATGTCAAGGTGGCTCGAGGATCTGCGAATGCTTTTTCATGCTGGATGTGAGTAGGAGTTCTTATGTTTGTTCTTTTTGCTCTATCTTTAGTTTGTTATTTCTGACTTCTTACTTTTGATAGATATGGGCTTAAGAGTTTGGGTTCTCCCTCATCCAATCATTGAGCATTTCTTAAAGGATGGCTTTGCTCGTTAGTCTTGTTGGATTAGAAGGACTACTGATTTGATTGAGGATTGTGCAGTGGCTCGGGACTACATGTGCAAGTTATCCCCTAATAAGGTATGTCTGACTCCTGTTGTGTTGGTTGTTTCTCTTTTAGAGATTCTTTATTCATTTTTTACCATTTAAGCAAATCTTCCTTCACTGGTGGGTGGCGAGGTCACATTGTTGCATGGCAGCTAATAAAGAGACGAGTGTTGTTCTTTGACCTTATTGGTAGAGTGTGGTATTTGGGTGAGCGAGTTCATCATTAGTAGGATGGCCCATTTACGAGGAGAGTCCCTATTCCTCCCCCTAGTGATATGTTATGGGGCCATGAGCTTAATGGTGACAAGCTTGCTGTTGCCATGATAGGATACTCCTTTGAGAGTCTTTTAGAGAGTACGAGCTTGCCTTATTATAATGTGTTGATCCCTTAGCTGATTGACATTGTGGCTAGTGATACTTTTCCTCTACCTCTACCTCCTTAGGCAAATGTGTCTCATGAGCCATCATGTGGTTTGTCAAGAGTTGCTTCCTCTGATTCGGTAGGATTTTATTCCTATTTTTTACAAGTATGTAACAACCTTTGTTAGTAATAAACTATAATTGACATGAGTTGTGAGAGCTTATTTACAATGATAAGGATCTCATCAAAAGAGATCTGGGTCCCATTTTAAGGAGAATGAGGGCACATTTTGTACTGAGGTGACTGCCCATGCTAGTGGTATGGCTTTTGGTAGTACTATTCTTGGGGACTTGACGGTTCAACCATCCTTGACTTTGCTAGGATGGATATCTTTAGTAGTGTAGTGCATTTTGATATGCCATGCCTTGGCTTTCCTCAGTTGAGTGTTGCTCCTCCTAATGCTACCCATGTTTGTGTTTTATTTCACTTATTTTACCTTTATTTCATTTATTTGGTGAGTGGTGATTAACTTATTTACTCACTTATGTAGATTCCTGTCTCCTCTAGTCAGTACTAGTATACCGTTGTAGGGAGTGCGCAACAGTGCTTTTTGGAGTTTATGACCACTCAGAGGGTATGCTTCCTTTATTGTACCTATTTATTTTATGCATATGTTTTATATAAGCGTGTATGATATATAATATATTATGCTGGCTGAACACCATCACGCTAGTTATGAATGGGAGCATGAGCATGCAGCTTATCATGATCGCATTGATGAACTACAGTCACGACTATCATCCTTTGTGATGAATGATGATGAGCCCATATCAAATGGGGGAGATGCTTAAGTAGGACTTGTGCTTTCTTTTAATGGTAGCCATGGCTAATGTAGTTTTTTTAGGAGCTAGTTGTAGGACTTTTAGATTATGGTTTGCTTTATTGTATCATTTTCCCAAGGTTATGGACTGTATATGTTGTATTTAGGTGTTTTTCCTGGATGTGCTATGTGATACTTGTATGATGATGACTATATATGCTTCTTGTTGTGTACCATTGATGATGTTTGTTATTACTCTTATCTATGTCTTTTTATTTTTTCCCTTTTTTGCTTAAGGCGTCTACTTTCAGAGCTTTTCACACTTAGTAGGGTTTTCTTTTTCTTCCATTTTTTGCTTAGGGTGTCTCCTCTTGGAGCTTTTCACACCTAGATAGGCTTTTTTTTTAGGCTTTAACGATAGTGACTGATCTCAAAGAGAGAGTTAAGAATTGTGGTCAGGTAATGAAATACAATGAAAAGCATGCTTAATGCAATTCATGATGACAAAATGTGTTGCATTTTTCAAAGACATTTTGCATAAATAAACAATAATTCTCATTTTACTGAAATCATTTAAGAAAAGCATGGGTGCATTCATACAAATTTTGAACTCGAGGTTACCTCTATTCTTAACTAGCCTTCTCAAGTTTTCTAGTTAAGTATTTTCTCTCTTTCCCTAACTTTTGCCTGGGTTGCCCATGCTGGGTTTTCAACTTAGCGGGAGGTCCTTAACTTTTTCCTGAGCTATCGTTTTTAGGTTTTTAACTCAGTAGGATTTATTTTGTGCCTTAGACATAGTACTTTTTTAAGCGATCTATATTGATAGGTTCAAAGAATTCATTGCCTTCATAATATGTTAGCTTAACTGCCCCTTTTGATAAGACATGTTTGACCAAGTATGGGCCTTCTTAGTTTGGTCTAAATTTTCCTCTGGGTTTGGAACATTCTACCTCATTTGCTTTAACACCCAGTCTCTTGCTTTTACACTATTGTGTTTCACTTTCTTGTTGAAGGTTTTGTCTAGCCCACCTGATACAACTATGTGTGGTATAGAGCCTTAAGCCTTTGATTATCTAAGAGGGTAAGATTATCGTGCCTTTGTTGAGCCCTTTGTACTTTTGGCATTTTAGATTCGATCATTACCCAAAGAGACTTGATTTCTATTTCAACCGGAAGAACCACCTCTAATATGTATACTAGTAAGAAAGGAGTTACTCCAATTGAAGTCCTAACTATTGTTTGGTACCCTTATAAGGCATATGGCAATCTGTCTGCCCAATCTCGATAAGTTTGAGTCATTTTTTATAAAATCTTCTTGATGTTCTTGTTTACAGCTTCAACAACCCCATTTGCTTATGGTTAGTAAGGAGAAGATTTGTGATATTCCACCTTTTAACTCCTTAGCAACTCTCTAACTTCTCCTTGGAATTGGACATCATTGTCAAAGATGATGTGATGGAGGATCCCATATTGACAAAACATATTTCTTTTGATGAATTTGGCCACTTGCTTGGCTCTTATCCTTGTGAATGATTCTGCTTGAACCCACTTTATGAAGTAATCCACTGCCACTAAGATGAACCTATGTCCATTCAAGGTGTCGGGTGGATATCCCTAATTATGTTTAGTCCCCATATTGAGAATGACCATAGAGAAGAGATGTAGTGCAATTCTGTTAGGGGAAGGTGGCTGACATTCCCATGGATCTTACACTTGTGGCATTTCTTTACAAATTTGATATAGTCTTCTACCATTGTTATCTAGAACAATCTTTATTTGATTAGTTTCTTAGCTAGGATTGCTCCATTCATGTGTGGACCACAAACACCCTTGTGTACTTCTCCTATTGCTTTTGCAGCCTCAGTTTCATCTAGACATCAGAGTTGTAAATCGTCCGAGGTTCTTCTTAATAGCACACCCTAGTGCAATGTGAATTTTGATACTAATCATTAAATGACTACTTTATCCCTTTCATCTACTTGATCAGGATATGCTTGTTCCTTTATATATCTCTGGATATCGTAGAACTAAGGTTTTTAAGTTATTTCTATCTTTGCTATTTTGCAATTCTTATGACAAGATTGTCCTGATTTGAGTAGGATTAAAGGCTTTATGGGCATTTTGGATGGTCCTTCCCATACTAATGCTAGGGAAGCAAGTGCATTTGCCATCTAATTGTGATTCCTGGTGAGATTAATGAATCTACATTTTCGAAAGGACATGGTAAGTAGCCTCAGGTGGTCCAAGTAAGGCCTTAAGTGTTGCTCTTTCAATTCCCACTCTTTCTTGGCATGGTTGATTACTAGCATGGAATCTTTGAAGATTTTGACTTATGTAACATTCAGTGATATTAGTGCTTCTATTCTAAGTGTGCATGCCTCATATTCTTCTTCATTATTTATGACTCTAAATTTGAGCTTTTTGGCCATTAGTACTACTTCACCTTATAGGGATTGTAATATAACGCTGACATCTACACTGAATTGATTGACCGCTCCATCAAAGTACATTCGCCATCCTTGGATTTCGATTATTGAACTGAGGTTGTCTAGCAAATATAGTTAGATTTCTTTTAAGCCTAGAATGGGGTTGAGAGCTAGAAATTCAGCCATTGCTCTTCCTTTCACTGCCTTCTTAGTTAGATACTGCACATTGAATTTTGTTAGCAGTACGAGCCATTTGGCAAGTTTTCCCACTAGAGAAGGAGCTTCGTAAAGGTACTTCATTGGGTCCATTTTAGACACAACTTGAATTCTGTATGACTGCAAGTAATGTTTGAGTTTTTTCATTGCCCATACCATTATCAGGCATATATGTTCAACTTGGCTGTACTTCTCCTCATATGGCAACATATTCTTGCTTAAGTAGTAAACTGCATGTTCTGCTTTCATTTCTCCCTCTTAGGATAACAACACACCAATTGCATTTCCTTTGATGGCCAGATACAGGGTTAAAGGTATCCCTAGTTTAAGTGGTCTTAAAACCAATGGGTTGGCTAGGTAGTTCTTGATCTTGTCAAATGCTAGCTAACACTATTTTTTCCATTTAATTGGCTAATCTTTTCTAAGTAGCTTGAAGATCAATTCACACACTACTATCAACTTGGTGATGAATATGCTGATGAATTGTAGTTTCCCTAAAAACCCTTGGATTTCTTTCTCTGTTCTTAGCGCTAGCCTCTCTCTCACTGCTTTTGCTTTGTCTGGATCTATTTCTATCCTATTCTGATTGACAACATACCCCAACATCTTTCCTAAAGTGGCACTGAATATGTATTTCTTTGGATTAAGCCCGATACTGTACTTTTTAACTCTTTTGAGGAAGTTTTTAAAGTCTGACGGGTGTTCTCCCCTGGTTTTTGACTTAACAATCATGCCATCAACGTATACCTCTATTTCTTTATGTATCATGTCATGGAACATCGTGGTTGCCATTCTCTAGTAAGTCACTCCTGCATTCTTTAGTCTAAAGGGCATTACTCTGTAGCAATAATTACACCATTCCATTATGAAAGCTATCTTTGGTTTGTCATTAACTTTGGAGTTCATTACATCATTAATTTCAAACAAAGAAAAAGTATAGAGATCATCCTCAGCATTGTCTTTAAATGGGATATCATCGATGCTTGATTCGAGGATGGCAGTAGCTTGAGCATAATCGATAGTCTTACTCCTAAATTCTAGCTCCAGATTTCTCATCAGGTCATTGATGTTAGTCTTAGTGACCATATCTAGTGAGTGCTTTCCTTTGAGGGTGTCATTGATGATCTCGAACCTAATTTCTCGATTCCATTGCTTACCCAGTTCTTAGTTTGTCCTTGGTAGACTTGGGTTGAGCTTTCAGCCATGAAAGAGATTGGCTTCTTAGCCCTGGAGTCCACTTTAGGATCATACCCTAGACTATAAATGTTGGTTTGTCCTTAGAAGTTAGGGAATTCTATGACCATAATGTTCCTTCTTCCTAATCTTGTTCTAGGTAGATATTGCATTTTCTTCATCATAGCAGTAACTTTGGGATCAACATGACTGTCACTGATTATAGAAACTGAAAATCCTAGTGGGACCACATTCAGATAGGCAATAATGTTGTTTTTTTAATAGGCATGGTAACGACCTTTCCATTCAAAGGGAACTTGATCTTCTGATGCATAGTGGAAGGTATACCCCCTAGTATGTGGAACTAAGGTCTTCCTAGTAGCAGGGAAAAAGTTGGAGGGATGTCTATGATGGTAAATTTTGTTACTGATTCATTATCCCCCACTATGACTACTACTTTGAAAATTTCAATGACTGGCTTATTTGAATCATCATAGGCTCATATGACCACATTAGATTCTTCTAGGTTTTCAACATTCATCCCAAACTTATGTAGTAACTTGTGGGGGCAAACATTAATGATAGATTCATCATCCACCATAACACATGGAGTCTTCTTAAATCTAACAATTGCTTATATGAAGAGAGGATGGTTGTGGAACCTTCCTTTAAAGGGAAAATCTTCATATGAAAAGGTAATTGCATTGGAGGGAGCAATCATTAGAGAGGCTATCATCTCGTAAGGTGAGGCATAAGTGGCAATCTTTGCCTCATCTAGTGCTCTGACAAGGGCATCCCTATACTTTTTTAAGGCCATCAGTAGGTCCCTAATACTAGCTTGTGCTTGAGTCTTTTTAAACTACTTGAGGACAAAATCATCTTCTTTGGTTGGAGCTTGATCACTTATTATTTCTTTTCCTTTAGAGGGATCCTTTTCTTTCTCAAGAGGTTAATATACCCACCTGTTGCGAGTTACATGATTGAATGTTAGTGAGGGCTTCTCAATTGCTTGCTTATCTACTTTTGTACTATTTTTCTGATCCTAGAAAATAATTTTAGGATCATCAGAGTCATACCATATATCAATCCCCATGACTTGTAGGTTTTGAAGTTGAATGGTACTGATCTTCGTTGTCAAATTCTTCTCCCCATCTTAAGGGTACTTTGTCTTTTAAGTGTGTGTGGGTAGTAGTGGATACTGTGTACTTGACTTTGTAGTTAAACTTCCTTATGGTTGGCCCAGTAAATCATATACTTCATAGTCACTACTTAGATCTTCGTCTATGTCTGCTTCTTATGAGTAAAAGCAATTAATCACTTCACTATTCGTTGGAATATGAGGTTCAAGAATGAGACTTGAGAGTTTGTCTTATGAGGGCGCTTCTTGGGTTTCTTAGACATCTTGGATCGATTCTTCAATAAGGTTTCTTGGTAGATTGGAGGAAATCATGCTTATGGTTAGTGGAGGCATGTTTTGATAGTTTGGGAGAGGATTGATCTTGATGCTGGGTCATTTTTCTGGGTTGTCAATTTTTCTAGAGTCAATGAGGTCTTGGATTGCATTTTTGAAGGTTCTAAATATATCAATGGTGTAATAGGACATCTAGTGGTTAATTTAAAGGGGGAATGGATTTGGAAGAGGCAGGAGGTTCTTTTGTTAGAGTCTCTAGAATACTTTGGATAGTGGGAAGTTGAAGTTTAAAAACTTTCTCGGTGGTCTGATGGCATTGATAGATGGTGAACTGTGGGTGTCGGGTTGGATCAAGTTTATTTCTGCAGTTCAATTGAAGGTGTTTTGGATGTTTGGTTAGGTGCTACGACGGAAGGTGTTCCTAGTTTGTTAAGGTTTCTCATCCTCAATTCTAATCCTTGCCTGATGGAAAGCTATAAAGTCAGGATAATGAGCAAAGATCATATGTTTTCTAAAGTGCGATAGTGCTCCTTTGAATATCAGCTCTATTTGTTCATCCTCTAGAGGATAATTTTTCATTTTGACTATTTTTCTTATGACATAATGAAAGAAAGCTTTACCATTTCTGCTTTGTGGTCTCTAGATCTCTTTGAGTGATGTCTAGCTAAGTGTTGTATTCATACTACTTGATAAACTTTTGAGTTAGTAGTAGCCAATTACTTTTGATTTCATCTTCAAAGTCAAAGAACCATGCCCTTGGGCCTTCCTCTAATGATGTAAAGAAGAATCAAATAATCTGAGATTCTATAAGCTTTGTAGTAGCCATAAAGGTAGCATATTGCTTTAGATGGACCCTTGGATCCCATATTCCATCAAACTTAGTAAAGTTTGGTAGTTTAAAATCATCTGGGAGAGGCTCGTCTTTAAATAGTGCCAAGTTAGTAAAGCTTTTAAAGCCATAAGTCCCTTTATCTTTAAAGGTGAATCCATTCTGTTAGCTAATAATTTAACCTCCCTTATCAATTCAGGCTTGGTCATGTCAATAATTTTTGTAGCTTTTGGTGCATTTCTGAGATCCTTGTAGTAGTTATCATTATCATCAGCTTGAACTGGAGTGCGGGGAATTCCCTTTGCCTTATCTACCCTTACGTGAATAGATGTGGAAGCTTCATTTAGTGGTGTGTTATTTCCATCTCGAGCACTTTTGGCTTTGATTTGGGCTTGGAGGATTTTAGTTATGGTACCATCAGTGAGCAATTTTTGGATCCCCTCTCTTAGCCTGTTTTCAAATTAATGGCAAGAAGTATCTTTTTGGTCACTCATGTTGGAATCCTGTACATTTATTAAGGTTAACTAAATGAATGATGCATGATGTGTGCATGCAAAAGAAAATGGTGAGCATGTATGCATGGAGTGGATGCAAAATCCTATGATGAAAGATGATTATTCCTACAAGAACCATGGTTAGTACATGCTTATTTACATGTATGTTATGTATGAATGATTAAAGCCGGTTAGTTTTCCCTGCACAGTGAACAAACAATCATAAGCAAGCTCTCACTTTATATATCCACAAGGTTATTTAGCCTCTTTCCTAGGTAGATTTGGAACCTTTAGTCATCGGGGGACTATGGTTCCACTCTCAGAACTAAATTGCTTTAAGTTATGTTGATCAAAACTAAAGGGTAAACTGAGGAACGATACTAAAATGTGTTTAAGGTAACCACATGATGTTGATGTGAAGATCAATTGTCGGGCTTCAAATGATGTCTAGAGCCCATATGCATAGGACCATGGTCAATCAGAGGGAGCCCAAATTCTTGCCCCCATATTGATATTCGATAGGTTTACCAAGAGTCATGAAAGTATCATTTGATAGTTTACTATTTGATTTTGATGACATAAAGGTCCATAATCTAGTTGGATTCCTAACCCATTCATTTGATTTGATAAGGATAAATGGATGATGTCTTATAGGTTCCATCATCGAGGCATGCCATTATTTGTTAGTTTACACAGAGTATTTAAGCTGAGGTACATGATTCTTATCATTTCCTATGCTTGAGGCTGGCATGAAGTAGATGAGAATCACATGGTCATGAGAATGAATATTCTATGAAAAATGACACCATTCGATGATAGACACTAGGAGAGTCATGTCATTTTATAAATATTAGGGTAGACGGACAACGTTAGGATAAGGATAGCATGCATAATTTAGTGGAATCCTAGTGGATGTTACTACTAGTTTATCTACATGAATTGACCTAGGGCAAAAGGGTAAGGGTTCTTTTAGCGAGAATGCCCCTATATGACTAGGTTTACAGACTTCGATCAGTGAGTCTAGCATTCTTTTGAGAACTCGGTTGCCCCTTTTTAGGACTTGGGTTACAAACTTTGGTCATATATGTTAGGCGAATGCATGGGTAAAGACTAAAGGTGATATTACCATATCTTCGTCACCTCATGACTCAAATGGAATCATGGTGGCGATGTCATTTAGTATTATTGAGGCTTTTAGGAACTAACGGTGGACACGTGATGTGTAATGCAAATGCAGTAGTGAGGGGCTCTATACGATTGAGCATTGCATAATGAGAAATAGTCATTTTTGAGTTAATCTCTCTTACTTATAAGTCTCTAGTTGAGTCTCCACTATGAGTGACATTTTCTGCATTTTGCATCTTTTAGTTTTAAGATGAATTAGTTCTGTAATGGTCTTTTGTTTCTAAGGGACATGGCAACTTTACCAAATAGGGACAAATGATTGGTCTTATGAGGAATGAGATGCTTTTTTTTTATTTAGTAAGTCACCACTCGATTTCTAGAAAATCAAGAAAAGAAAAGGGATAACATCATGTCACTTAGCAAGTATTGCCCCAGTAGAGATTTTCAGGTTCGGGGCATCGCATATACTTTTTGACTATTTCTCATTATACGATGTTAGATGTATAGCTACCTCAACACTCTAGTTTTCATAATGATAGTTTGTATAACATTCACACAATTCATTAGATAGTGGAAGATAATAAAGCTAAATGATATTATTAATACATCGCTTTCTTAATAAAAGACATATAAAAGGAAAAAAGATTATGGAGAAGTAAATCTAATTTTAAATATGATGAATATGCAAGGTAAATATGACCATTCACATAGCTTGCATGATCACATGAACAATGGGATAAGCAATGGACACTTGATCATTTGAAAGAGTAAGCAAAATGTAGATGATCATGTATGTTTGCAATTATTATTTATGCTATGATGATAATATAGGGGATGCATGATGTCATCATTGGATAAAAAACATGATGACTCTATTCTAGGATATGAACTTTTCACATTATTGATATTTATGATGTGATTTCATGTTTTGAAACTAGAGGATGCAGAATGATAATATAAAATGAGCATAATAAAGAATAGATTATTCATATAGCATGGAAAATTACCAATCTCATCACACAAGCACAACAATATTCTCAAATGTTAGCGATAATAAAATAAAATGCAATACAATAAAGTAAAAATGCTAAAATGATTGTGTGGTCCTCATACTCGAATAAGCTTGTGTGGGTTTTAAAGCTTTAGCTTCAAAGGATTATCAAGCTTTCCTCATTGAGAGGTTTAAAATGACAACAGGATGATGCTAGTTTGTATACTTTTGAAGTGTGCTTTAATAAAGATGAGGCTTGGTTTGATGGAAAAGAGGTATAGTCTTCTAAGAAAAAGACAGTGGGAGAGCAAAAACTATCTAGAAAAGGGTTTCTAATGCCTTTGATCAAACAAATTTTTGAGTGTATGTGTGCTTTCACTTGCTCCACCCTATCAAAATGAGGTGTGGAGGTGTCTATTTACAGTGAAAAATGTGTGGAATAGGAGGGTATAGGTATGGTCACGTGTGCGTACCTAGGGGTGTATACGCGCACTTCTAAGCGATACACGCTAATCCTTGGGTTATTTTAGACTATTTTGAGACCACTCCTAAAGGTTTTGGAGCCTTCCAGACGTGTTTCTGAGTTTTTTCTAGTTTGGCTTCAATTTTAGTGCATGACATTTAAGGGTGTTTATGGCTTTATACATACTTCTAAGTGACACGCACTGATTCTCAGGTTGTGTTGGACTAATTCAGGACAAATTCCATAGGTTTTAGAACCCTCTGGACATGTTTTTGAAGCCCATTTTGTCAAAATAAATTTCCATTTTTTTCACAAAGTTGGGTCTCGGTCTAATAAAATGAACATCGATCCAACAAGTTGAGTATTTTGAGAAGGGAATTCTTGGAATAAGCTTCTTGTTGTTTTGATAATTCATATTTTGTAAGGTCAGAGCACAACTTAATGGCTTGATAATCGATTTTGCACACTGGTGGGGTCAGTTAGTTTTTCTAAGGTTGCACACTTCAAAGGTGTTAAGAACAAGCAGACTCTAGTCATCTTGGAGGTTTATTTCATCATTGGACCTTTTTTGAGGATAGTCAAATTTGAGGTATGACAACATGCTTGATGCTATTCATGATAATAAAATTGTATTGCACTTTTTAAAAAGACATTGCATAAATTGGCAATCATTCACATTTTACTGAAATCATTTAAGAAAAGCACTAGTGCATTCATACAAATTTTGAATTTAAGGTTACCCCTATCCCTAACTAGACTTCTCAAGTTTTCTAGTTGAGTATTTTCTCTCTTTCCTTAATTTTTGCCCAGGATGCCCATACAGGGTTTTCAACCTAATGGGAAATCCTTAACTTTTTCATGAGCTTCCATTTTTAAGTTTTCAACTTAGCGAGGTGTAAGTACCCAATTTCGGGATGTAATTGTGCATGCGTGCGATGAATGCCCTTATGATGAAAATCTAATTGAGAATTGATCTCTGGTGTCGAGTTTTGCGATTTAAAGAACTAAATTGCAACCTATTGTGGATTTAATTAAAAAATTGATTTTTTTAGGGATTTGATTGTAAAAATTAGAAACTTCTGGGAAACTTTTTGTAAAAAAATTATGAAAATTTTGGTTAATTGACATCATTTAATGCTGACCGGCATTACATGATGTCAACCGGCATTAGCATTACGAGGTGAAAATTGGTTGTCTGGAATGCCGATTTTAGCTAAAAAGTGATATTTATGTGTTTTTTACACTGATTTTGTCTTTTTTCAATTTTTTTATTGCTCTAGGACACCACACGTCTGCGTGTAGGTCTTTAATTTTTTTTAAAATCCTATCACTTAGCATCTCATTATTTTGATTTTGAAAATTCAAAAAATAAAATGCAGACTAATAGACTCCTGATCTCGCTCGTAACTATCACTCAACTCCCTGCGTGATCACAGGAACTAAATTGGTTGGGCCTGGCTTTAAAAGCTAGAAGGGGAGGCTGTGAAGGGGGGCTAGCTAGAGAAAGAGAGGTTCAGAGAGTCTATGAAATAATAGTTAAGAGAAAACCCTAGAGAAGAAGAGCTATGAAAAAAACCAGAGAGAAAAATAACCTAATTAGCTATTGCAAAAAAAAAACCTTTTAAAAAAATACGGTCTTTGCTTTTAAAGCCCAAAGAACTACAGAGTCAATCTCAAAACAGTGATAATCCTAATCTAAGGGGCCATCAAATTACACTGTGCAACATTCTTTCCTTTTCTCTATTTTTTATTTATTTTTAATTTGATTTCGTTATTTTTAGTTATTGATTGAATATTTATTGATTAACTTTTTGGTTTTGTTTTGTTTTTTTATCCTTGCTCAATGGTACTCTGGAGGTGAGGCTGGAGATATGAAATTTTGACAGTGACCATTGGAAGAATCCATGGAATGCCATGGATTAAGATTTGCAAAACCCCCGTAGGATTTTGGATTTATGATTTATATGTTCTTTTAATTTACTTTTGTTTTGGGTTGTAATTAATTTGATTTTAATTTATGCATAGTAGTTTGTAATAGCCTCAATAGTGGAAAATAGTAGAATTTTATATTTTATGCACTAAAATTGATTAGTAATTTAGGTTCAGTTAGGTAAAATTCAATTAAAATTATTGATGACAGTAGATTAATTTAGGGTTGCATGTAAATTGATTTAGCATTTTTTTAGAAAAATCTTGTGTTTGAGATGACTTTATTATTATTTTTGTTTGGGTTTTATTTTTAGATCTTTTAGCTCTTTGGGCCCCAAGCCCATGTTAGGATCAAAACCACTTAATAAATAGGCTTAAAAATGGTTTTTAGGTTTTAATTAATTTAAAATTAATTTAGGCCCACTAATTTCATTTCATTTCTTTTTTAAATGAATGGACTTAGACCCATTTTTTAATTAAAATCAAGTTAGAATTAGGCCCACTAATGAAATCCTTTCTTTAAAATTTGTAGACTATAGGCCCATTTTTTAGTTAAAATTAAAATTAATAGACTTAGGCTTACTTATTAACATATAGGCCCATCTCTAGTCCAATTCACTTGTAAATAAAATATGTAGAATTAGCTAATTTTAATTAATAAAATTAACCTAGTTTAGACTTAGGGACGTTGTCATTTGTATGCATTTTTTATATGTAATTTTATGACTTGCCTTTTTTAGGGTTAAATGGATATTCATTTAGGGTTTAACTAAAATTGCATGTAAATAGAGAATAAGATAGTAATTCATAAAGTAATTCCAAATGAACATAAGACTGAAAGAAGTTAGTATTCCATTCCCAGAATCTCCTAGTTGTGGTGCTAGCTTTCTTTTAGAGAATTGAGTACCACCAAAATGATTTGTCCCAATTATTACCCTAGGTGGTGACTCCTCATCTCCATGCCATGTCTTTGTGACAATGGTTAGTGTGTTCTCTAGGGCCCTGAGCATAAATAGTATCACGGTTGTTATAATCTTAGATGCACGCTAAACCCGATCGTCTACAATGGCGACTCCATTGGGGATAAGAGATACTGATTCTAATTATGTTCTTTAGAATTATTTTAGTAATTATTATTTTATTCTTGCATTCATTATGCATGTCCCTATTAAACTGATGACATTGGTTTATGATTCTATGATTCTACTAGCTTCATGGAGTTGTAAATTGGCTAACCATCACTCTTAGCCTTAACTCAGTTCAAGAGTGATTACTAGGCTCATCTTACCAGAGTCTATAACCCAAGTCCTAAAGGGGGGGTAATCTTCTCTTGAGTTGGTAAAGGATGTTGGGCCCCTCTGACCTTGGCATGTAACTCAAGTCCTAAAGGAGGGCATCTTGCTAAGGGAACCTTGACTTTTTACCGGACCTTAACCATATATAATGGCTTAGTTACTTCCCTTGGGATCTACCAAAATATAGCTTGTATGATTTTTGCCATGAGGTATTTCTATTTATAAAAACCTAGGCCCATACTTGTAAAGCCCCTTAGGATAATAAAGATTGGGCTAGACCTTAATACCTAGAAATGTTGTTTCTATGCTTTACTACTTTAAGAGAGATCTAGCATGCAAATCAGTCCTTGATATCCCCCATTGATATTAAGACCAAGACAAAAAAATCCTAGTATAAGTGACTCACCATTGAACATGCGTATGGGAGGAATAAGGTTGGAAGGATGTATGTTGTACACTTTATTGATCCTTGGTACTTGTTGCATAGCATGTGCATAATGCATACATGCATTTCATTCATCATACTAACACTTTGTTTTGCAACAATCATATACACATTGGGGTCTAGTTAGAGTCCAAAAGCCTTAGCAAAGGAAATCCTTAACAGACTGGATAGACTAGAAAGAAGCCCTATCAACCCACTTTATTTGAAAGCTGAACCAACTTCACCTAAATCTGAACAAATGGAATAACAACAAGGGAAATGGACCTTACAAGATAGCAAGGGAGCTTTGATGGATGACATGAGGGCTATGATGCAAGATGAGCTGAGATAAGCACTATCTTGATTGATACAACATGCTATTGTTATACCACCACCTGTAGTTGAATAACCACCTACTACAGATGCTCCACCTACTACCAACAATGCTGGGGGGCAACCTATTGCTAGAAACCCACTCGCTATCAATGTGAAGCCAGAGGATGTCAAGAACTACATGGTAGAAAAGGCGAAGAAAGAATCCCTTGAACTGGTACACAACCATAAGTCCAAGCAAATGCGAGCACTGACCCAGAAGATGTCTAAGATGGAAGAGCTTATCAGGGGACAAGGCACGGGGTATTCATTTGACTTTGTTGATATGCTACTAATGATGGGTGATAAGCTACTTGAGAAGTTTAAAATGCCTTAGTTGCAAAAATTTGATGGAACTGGAGATCCTAAGATTCATCTCAGTCAGTACATAACAACTATAAGCACTACAAGGCCCCATTAAAAGTGATCACTAGGTTATTTGTACTATCTTTAGAGGGAATGGCTGTAAACTAGTATCATGGGTTGGGAAAATCTATGAGAGCTTACTGGAAAGAACTATATAATACCTTTTTAAGACAATATGATTATAACATCGGGTTGGAAGTGTCCACTAGAAATCTAGAACTGATAAAGCAAAAACCGAATGAATCTTTCTCTGATTTCCTTACCAGATTCATGAATAAAGCAGGGCTGATAAAGAATAAGTTGGACAAGTATGATCAGATTAGGATGATAGTTCAGAATGTGTCACCTGATTTGGTCAAGAGGTTGTAGATGATGAACCCTAAAACTTTCATAGACCTATATAATGATGATCTCCAAGCAGAAGAGATTGAGAATGACAAGAAAAGTAGCTCTAGAGGCACTGGAACCCGAAACTACCCAACTAGGGGCACACAATAAGGAATTATTAGTCGAGCTGTGGAGGTGCATATAGTTTAGCAACCCTATTCTCCAACTTTAACCAACCACTCTCCAAAGTCCTAGAATGATTGATCTAGAGAGGATTACTCCACCTAACCCGTATGTCTCAGGCTATGACCACAATAGTTATTGCAAGTTTCACCAAGTAGCTAGCCACTCCACAGACATATGTATTCACCTCAAACACAAGATCAAAAACCTAATAAACTCTAGAAAAATCATAGACCTTGAAAAATCCAACTCCAACCCAAGCACTAGAAATAATCCTTTACCTGACTACCAAAATGTCCCACCACTAGCCACCGTGATGATTAACTCAGGAGTTAGCGAAGAAGAAGTGCTAAAATCCTTTGAAAACCTAAACCCTACAACTAATGGAGAATCTCCTGATGCCTCTAAAGGAGTTGAGGATTTATTAGGGCAACCCTTAGGGAAATTTGACTATAAGGAGTTCTATTCCAAGCTACCATTTGCTGATATTCCCTTTGAATCAATTATGCCCTTCGGATGGGGTGATGAGTTTAAAGATGAGAAAGAATGCAAAACCCCATAATAACTAAGAGTTGAGGATCTATTAAGGTAGCCTTTAGGCAAATTTGATTATAGGGTGTTCTATTCAAAGCCTAATTCCAGTGATATACCTTTTAAGGGGATTATGCCCTCAAGATAGGGTGATGAATTTGGTGATGGGCCAGCAGAAAAAGAGAATAAGGAGTCTCTCATTCCTGAACTGGGGATTGAGGAATTACTGAGAGCACATATGGGAAAGCTTAGCATGAAGGGAAAGGAAATGTGCACAGTAGAAGTATAAAAGGACAGAAAGAGGGATAAAATCATCGGAGTTGTAAACATCTACTATGACTCTGATGAAGAAAGTCTCATTGGTCTAGATGTGTAGAGCAATGACCCTAAAGTGAATCATGTCACTAGAAGTGGGAGGAATTATAAGAAAATAAAAAAAAAGATTAAGAGAGTTATAGAAAGAGAAGAGACTGATGATGGAGAAATAGAAGAAGGGGAAAAGGAAGACCTAATTCTGGAACAACTAAAGAAGGTTAAGGCAAATGTTAGTATCTAGGAACTACTGATGCACTCAAGTAGCCACAGAAGAGCTATGGTGAAAGCTCTATCGAATATGAACATTAAAATAGCAACCACACTTGAGGCTATGGTAGAAAAGGTTACAAAAAAGAAACACGGGCTGATAACCTTCTCAGATGATGACCTGCCTTTTGAAGCAAGAAATCATAACAAGGCACTATTTATCCTAGCTGAAGAAAAAGGGAAAATAACCAACTTTGCAATGGTTGATGAGGGTTCTACCATTACTGTATGACCATTGAAGATCATGCCTAACTTTGGTATGAAAGCTGAAGACTTAACAAATTAAAACCATATAATCAGAGCCTATGATGATAGCACTAGGAATGTGGAGGGGACATTCTAAGCTCTGGTTAAAACAGGACCCGTGGAATCAACCATTGAGTTCACCATGCTGGATATACCAATTACTTATGCCTTGTTATTGGGTAGGCCATGGTTCCATGCTTTAGGAGGGGTACCCTCGATTGTGCACTAGAAGATAAAATTCCCTCATGAAGGAGATATAGTAACAATCAAAGTAGGAACCAATGCAGTTGTGGCTACCATACTGTAAAAATAGAAACAACTATGTGTTCCTCTCGATTTTCAAATTGTTTAGATATTTGATGAGATTGAGATGGACCCAGGGATCACAAAAATGATGGAGAGAATGAATTACTAACCTAGATAGGGGCTAGGCAAGAATGAGTAAGGAAGTCCTAAGCTACCAGAATTCAAGAGTCAAAATGACACTAAAGGATTAGGGTGTGTTGAGATAAGATCTACCAATAGAAGGGTAAGAAAGAAGGAGAAGGCCAAGAGAAATAAGCCCCTGGGGAGAGTTAAGCCGTTAAGTGAGAATTTCATCAAGCCAAGAGAGGGCAAATACTATTTAGGTGCTAAGGAGTTTATTAATGCCACTGGCAAAAATGTTCCTGGGTTTGAGATTTTCAAGGACTAGATTATGGAAAACTTAGTCAAGAGCAATAAAGAAGAAGTGATGAAGCAAGCAGCTGGAAGAATAAAGGATGCTGCTATTAAAGAGCTTATGTGTCTACCACCTAAAGAGGTGCCACCCTAGGATTTAGCTACTCTTATTAGTGATAGCTTTACTAATGTTTTTAATGAAGAAATTGATGTAATAACGTCCAGTCTTTATGAGGATGAAAACTGTGTTTTTTCCATAGTTAATGATATAAATGCTAGTTTTGCTTACTTATGTGATGTGCATCCTGATAGTTCTGTGCATTATAATTTTGATCATTCATGCATGTTTAACATTAATTCAATTCAATTTGATTCATTTAACATGGGCACGAATGATAATCCAAAGAACATTCTTATATTACATAATGTAACTCCTAAAGAGAGGGAAAATTTTGAGGGAATATTAATAAAAAGAAAGGTAGTATTTACTTAGACCTACAAAGACATGCTAGGTTTAGATAGGGACATTGCTGAGCATCACATTCCAACTCATCCAAAAATAGAAATTGTGCAAGCTGAGGCTAGAATGGATTGAAAAGATAAGAGAAGAAATTGCTAAACAAATTCATGCCAACTTTTTAGAGGTAGTATATTTCCCCAATGGCTAGCAAACATAGTCTCGGTACCCAAGAAATATGGTAAGGTGCAAATGTGTGTTGATTTTAGGGATTTAAATAAAGTATGTCCAAAGGATGACTTCCTTTTATCTCATATCGATGTGATAGTGGATAGTGCAGCATCAAGTGTGATGTACTCCTTCATGGATGGGTTATCTAGGTATAATCAGATAATGATGGAAGTTATGGATAAGATCAAAACAACTTTCATTATGGAATGGGGGATATATTTCTACAAGGTTATGCTTTTTAGGTTGAAGAATGCAGGTGAAACATATCAAAGGGCAGCCACCGCTTTCTTCTACTACATGATGCATAAAGAAGTGGAGGTATATGTAGATAATATGATGGTTAAGTTAAAAACAAGAGAGGGGCATTTTGAAGCACTGGAAAAATTTTTGGCATGCATTGAGAGGTATAATTTAAGACTTAACTCAAAGAAATGCATTTTCAGAGTTACTTTAGGGAAGTTGCTAAGGCATATAGTTAGTAGTAGAGGAATCGAAGTGGATCCAGATAAAGTGAAAGCCATTCAAGAAATACCAGTACTAAAGACAGGGAAAGATGTGAGAGGGTTCATAGGCAGGTTACAGTATATTAGTATGTTCATTGCAAGGCTTACTAATATTTGTGACCCAATCTTTAAGCTTTTGAGAAAAGACCAACCTGTAGAGTGGAATGATGATTGTCAAAGGGCCTTTAATAAAATAAAGGAGTATCTCACTAATCCACCTATACCTAAACCACTGAAGCTAGGTAAACCCTTGATCCTATATTTAGCTCTAGAAGAAAAGGTAATGGGGGCAATGGTAGCATAAGAAGGGCTAGATGGGATAGAGCATGCAATGTATTACCTTAGCAAGAAGTTCCTATCATATGAAGAAAAGTATAATTTAGTGGAGAAGACATGTTTGCTAATGACATGGGCAACAAGGAAATTGAAGCATTACTTTTAATCTTATAGGGTTTAGGCCATTTCAAAATAGACCCCTTAAGATACTTACTGCAGGCACCTGCTCTAACTAGAAGGATGTCTCGATGGCTCATTTTCCTTACTGAATTTGATATAGAGTACATTACTATGAAGGTTATTAAGGGAAGGGCAGTAGCAGAATTCCTAGCTCAAAATGTAGTAGAGGGCGATGAACAATGGAGCCTAGAATTCCTAAATGAGAATCTAATAGTTGTAAACCATTAGGAATGGAAGCTTTATTTTGATGGTGTAGTAAAAAACAAAGGAGCCCAGTTAGGAGTGATCCTTATCACGCAAGAGGGAAAAACCATACCAATGGCTAAGAAGCTGGATTTTAAAGTAACCAATAATATGGCTAAGTATAAAGCGTGCATTCATGGTGTAGAAGTAGCAATGGCAGTTGGCGTAAAGGAGTTGTTAGTATACAGGGATTCTATATTGGTTATCAACCAGGGTAATAAGGAATGGGAAGTGAAAGAGGAAAAGCTAAAACCCTACGTCTGTTATTTGAAAGCTTTAACAAAGAATTTCACCAAGTGTCACTTTACCCATCTATTAAGAGATGACAATCAGATGGTAGATGCACTAACAACACTCTCTTCAATATGGGATAGTGTGACTGGGTTAACTATATGGCCATTTGTGATCATAAGGCTCCATATTATGAGGGTGAGTAGATTATGGGAATTTAGCTAGGGCCTCAAGAGAAGCCATGGTTTTATGATGTTCAAAGGTTCATTAAGGAAGGAAAATATCCATATGAGGCCACTTCAAAAGAAAGATATGCCCTGCATGTTCTTGCATGTAATTTTACAAGTCACGATAGGGTGTGGTATAAGAGAATGCTGATTGGAATGCAACTTAGATGTCTCAAGAAAGATGAAGCAGAAGAGGTGATGAAAGAGGTTCATGTAGGAGCTTGCAATTCTCATATAAATGGGATAATCCTAGCAAAAAAGATAATCAGATAGGGGTACTACTGGATGAGCATGGAAAAGGATTATATTAGAATTGTGAGATAATGCCATTAGTGTTAGATATATGGGAACCTCAACCACCTTCCTCTAATGGTGCTAAATAGTTTATCATCTCCTTGGCCTTTTACAACATGGGGGATTGATATTATAGGAGAAATAAGGCCAATAACATCAAATGGGCATAAGTACATAGTTATGGCAATTAATTACTTCTTTAGATGGGTAGAGGCTGAATCTTTTAATAATCTAAGGCTGAAGCATATGGCCCAGTTCATTAAGAAGAATCTTATTTGTAGATATAGGGCTCCACATCATGTAGTGATAGATAATAGGGTTCAGTTCAGGTAGAAATGGTAAGTTTTTACAGAAGTATAGGATCGAGCATCATAAGTCTTCATCATATTGACCTCAGGCTAATGGAGTAGTGGAAGCAGTAAATAAAAATATCAAGAAAATCCTCTCTAAGATAGTCAAAACTTACAAGGATTGGTATGAGTTTCTTCCTTTTGCCTTGTAGGGATACAAAACTACAGCTAGAACTACCATAAGCTAAACTTTAATCTCTCTAGTGTACAGTTATGAAGTAGTTTTGCTAATAGAAACTGAGATCAAGTCTCTAAGAGTAGTTATGGAGGCCAAAATGCTCGAGAGTGAATGGGCACAAAAAAGATATGATCATCCGATGTCTTTGAATGAGAGAGGATGAATGCTTTATTTCATACCCAGATATACTAGAAGAGGATAGCAAGGGCATTTAATAAGAAGGTAAAGCTGGGGAAGATAAAAGTTAGGGATATGGTACTAAAATAATCTAGAGCAGTGGTGTTTGATCCAAGAGGAAAGTCCATACCAAACTGGGAAGGACCATACTTAGTCAAGTCAGTTCTGCCAAAAGGAGTTGCCAAGATATCTAATCTTGAAGGGAATGAGTTCATGGAGCCTGTTAAATTGGATTACCTCAAGAAATACTATCTATAAAAATAAATAAAAGTAGTATAAAGAAAATAAAAGTTCACTGATTAGAAAAACTGAAAAGGCTAGTCAGGTAAAAATTAGGACATTCCAACTGTTCAAAAAACTCGCAAAGGGCTGGTAAGCAAAAATTAAGGAATAAAATAAAATAAAAAGAGGTCCACTAATTAGATAACCCATAAAGGGTTGGTCATGCAAAAATTAGGGAAATAAAATGTGAGTGAAAAATATTCAGTTAGAAAATCTAAAAGGACTAGTTGATAACATAAGTTATGTCATGTGATGTAGCAAATGTACTCATTTTTGCCCTAATTAATGAATCTTATTGAAATTGAAATTTGTTATGACGTTGCATGTTCTATCTTATTTTATAATACATAAGCACTAGAAAGGAAAATAGAACATAAAAGATTAATACTAGCTCTATTAGACCATTTTGTTCTAGTGACACCTATGTTTTCTCTTCTGAGACTCATAATGTAAAACTTGGGTCCTCTTATATCTGGAAAATCCATGTGGCTCTGTAGCTTGTATTATGACCCAAGTCTTGTAGTTATCATCAGTAGCTTTATCAGCATTCAAGGATATGTTACGCTCAAGAGTCTTGTGAGGCCATAAGTCCCTGACCTTATCCAGAAAGTCTTGTCTAAGAGGGAAACCTTCAAAATTAGGTAGTATAGTAATAATGAATTGTGGGTGACCATACCAGCAATAGAGACGTGAAGGGGAAATGAAGGTTGAAAAGTGCAAGCCCAGGAAATGCAGTCATCATATAAATCAAGAGTCATAAACTTTAGCCTCCACCAAGGACAAACCCATGTAATCTCAATATTAGTGATTCCCCTTCTCCAATCAATCAAGTGGTCTATAATGTACCTGTCCTTCATCTTCAAGGGTCAAGACTACAATTGATGAGGTTGATAAGATAAAGGATTGGTAGGGGCAACAAGTAAACTGAATTTCTCTTACAATAAAATACGAAAATAAAAAAAGAAATAAATGAGAAGCCCGCTAAGTTAAAAACCCAAAAAGGGCAACTTAGGCAAAAGTTAGGGCAAACCTGCTAAGTTGAAAACCCGAAAGGGCAATTTAGGCAAAAGTTAGGGTAAAAAAAAATACAAACCTAAAGAAGAAGTAAACTTCTCGATAGATGATGGAGGGTCTTGAAGTTATCCAACCCAATAATGGTCTCAACAAGAATAATGGGCATCAGGACAACCCTATCCATTACTTGTTCTAAGATACCCATAATCCTAGTATCAGATCTCCATGGGCAAAGACTAGTAAGAACTGAGTATAGAGGCACAAGGCAACAGTTTTGATCCATACAACACTATCCCTATCCTTAGTCTCACATACAGTGATTAAAGAAGGCTAACTGATAGTTTTTGAGTTATGTGTAAGAAGATGGACATCATCTAGGGGCATATCGAAGAAGGCAATGAGTTTGGTTAGGAATTGCATGCCTAAATTGGGTAGGGCAATAACAGTAGTAAAATCATATGGATATCCCAAAATGATAGTAAATTCTTCAATTAGGGGACATAGTTCTTGACCATTGAATATGAAGACATGGTCTTTTGGACTTTAGAAAGTTGCAGTAGCATGCAGTAAGTTGTCATTTATCTTCAGATGCTGAAGAGACTTCAAGGGCTTGACATGGAAGGGTTGAAGCTTATTCCAATCATCACCATTAAGGCTTTTAAGAAATTTCTTCATCATGTGAAGGGAAGCTTAAGTCATGATGAAAAGAGGAAAGAAAAGAATGATAAGACAAGTTTTCCTTTTAGGATCTTATATAAGGGTGGAGATTGAAGTTAAATAGAATTTAGATTGCCTTTTCCTGATAATTAGATAAGGATGGGAGATAAGATATAAGATCTATCAAATATTGGATAATGGATAATAAGAGATCATATAAACTTTGGATATATATATATCCAAAGTTTAGATGATGATTAAGAGATAAATATATGTTTATCCTAAAATAATAATAATAATAATAATAATAATAATAATAATAATAACAATTCACTTAGGATCATTTTTTCATCCAAGTCTAATTTTAGGAAAGGGAATTTTGAAATAAAGTAGTACAAAAGATAACTTGTCCTAACTAAAAAATAGAAAATGGCCTGGAATCAGTCATCTCGAGCTCCAGAATCAGGCTATGTGCTCCATCCTCTAGTAGGGTCATCATGATAATAGGTATCTAGAGGTCTAGCAGACGAAGAACCAGCATTGTAGGGATCAAGGCCTGAGTTAGCAAGTCGCTGACGAAGCATCTCAATCTCCCACTCTAGATCCCTAGAATAACTTTGCACATATAGGAAACATTATACCATATGCATTCCATGCATACATTTGCATAATAAGTGTATCTATGACCTACATGGTAAATAACCTTTAAGATGAGGTGAGTCCATGCAAATACTTTGCCTATGTTTGGGGGACCTATTTTGTAAAGTTATACTAACATCAATACTGAGTGTACAAGTAATATAAGAAATAAGTCAGACAAACTCACATGAGAATTATCTGCTAGAGAAAAGCTAGGGAGCTAAACATCATCAAAATGTATCTGCTGCTCAACTGGAGCTTGAACAGTAAGAGCCCAATAGAGCATGGATCTGTCAGGAAGAAGAACATTGCTAACAAAAGCTCCCTCATGGCTAGTCCCAATATGCTGAGTGCACTGAGCATGGCTAGGACTGGGCCTGGGGACCTCAGGTGCAATCTCAGTCTTAGGGGTAGCCTCACTCTCCTACGTAGTCTTAAACCCCTAATCAGTCCTAGCCACCTCCTCCATCACTTCATCAGTAGGGAAGTGAATCCCCTCAATATGCGAAAAGAAAATTGTGAGAAAAGAATAAGTAATTTGAAAAACTCTAGAAGATAAATGATTAGAAGTTACCTCAGTCTGATCAATAGGAACCTGCTCTATGAGGTTCTTACAGATGAACTACAGATAATGGCGAGATCGCTCAAGAAAAATAGTGGCATCATATCCCTGTAATGCCTCTCTCAACTCTGAACACATCAGATGAAAATTATAAAGCATCAAGCATGGGACATCAATAAGAATACAACATCATGAACGTCTAGAGTGCCATTGATATACTTGCTCTCCCGAATACCACATTCGATAGCCATAACTAGGGAGCAGAACCCTCATCTCCTTAAGTCGTACTACGACATCCATGAAATCATATCACTGGACATCATTAGCTCCCTCCAGCTAATCAAAATAGATTTGTAAAATCAAGAGTAATTAAGTTTAACTTGTATTAAGTAAAGAAGTACTCATGATTTTATTTTCTTACCAAGTCCGACTCAATGGTGTGCAACTAATTGCGATAGGTCTGTAGAGTATTATTGACACTCGCTAGATAGGAAGAGCCCCATCTCTACATCAGGGGGAGACTCCTGTCAGAGCTGATGGCCTCGAAGCCATGAATGAGCCCAATCTCTATGCTCCAAATATGAAAGAGAGAATAAGTCAATAAAAAGAAAGAAAATGAAAAGAGAAGAAGAGAAACAAAAAAGGGACAGACTCACATGCAGGACATGCTAAAAGCTACATATAGTGATAGTGCCTTTACACATCGTGTCCAATCTGTAAGATAAATAAGCCAACACCACATATCCCTAGTTGAGGGTGGTAACTTGGTCTAAGTCTTGTAGAGGGCTGAGAAGGGTAATGCTAACCTCATGACCAATCTCGTAGAAGAGGGTTGTGCCAAGCAAGATCAAGAGGAAGCACCTCACCTTATAAGCAATCTGATGAGGTGTGGTGGTGGGAAGCTGTCTGAATCCCTCAACCAATAATGAAGGGACAACATTCTTTTGGTTCCTCTATACTGGGGATAGATCCAATCAATTCTCACACATACTGACTCCATGCATGCTCAAAAGGACTTGAAAAGAGTCCTAGAGGGGGGGTCAATAGGACTATCAAATAAAAATGAGAAATTAAAAGAATTCTTTACAAGAATTCAATAGAATTTGAGAAGGAAGAATAAAGAACACAAAGATTTAAGGAGTTTGGATTCAACAATAATCCTACATCTCCACCTAAATTATCCCTAAGTTAGGATTTTCAATCACCCATAATCTTATTCACAAGATTGAGACTATACAAGAGTTTTATGGCTCACTCTTATAACCTTACAACATGAGTTTTCAAGGCTCACTCAAAAAAACAAAACCCAAGTGTTTCAATGGATAACACTTAAACCAATTCCTTTAGAAATAAATCTCACTTCCCTTCTAATCTAACCCAAGATTTAAGATGAAGAGAAATTCTATTTCTAACACACACCCAACTCTCACAAGAGTTATACAAATAAAGAATTATTTAAGAGAATTTGAGAGCTCAATGAATGCTTAAGAAATAATGAATGATAAATAAGTTGCTTAAATTCCATTCAGCTCTAGAGGTATTTATACTAAAAAATATAACTGTTGGAGGTGCAAATGATGTGTCCAATATCTATATTTTGAGTTGTTGAGACTGATGCTGTCAAACTGTTATTCATGGATTGAAACCATAATTTTGCTCCTTAAAAAGTTTGAATTTGCCTATACTTTCTTCATAAAATCTGTACATATTTGAATTATCTTTCCATATCAATTTGATTCACCTAAATTGGACTTCTTTAGCTCAATATATGTCCAAATACTAAGGGTTATGCAATCTATAATGCAGACTACAGTCAAACAGTTATACCAAAATTGAAGTCGTGATTTGCTCCTGAAAAAAATTTTAATTTGCCCATACTTTCTTCATGAAAATTGTATATATTTGAATTATATTTCCATATCATTTTGAATCACCTAAATTTGACTTCTTTAGCTTAGGATATGTCCAAATTACTAAGGATTGTGCAATCTAAAATGCAGAAAACTATCAAATAGCTATACACAAGTTGAAGCCGTGATCTGCTCCTGAAGAAATTTTAATTTGCCCATATTTTTTTCATAAAAGTTGTAGATATTTAACTTATATTTTAATATCATTTTTAATCATCTTAATTGGACTTCTGTAACTTAAGATATGTCTAAAATAATAAGAGATGTGCAGTCTAAGATGACAGACGTATACTTGGATTTCAACTCAAAATTTGCATAACCAAATGAACTTGGATTTTCAAAAATAAGCCCAATTAAGAAAGCACAAGATGTCTAATTCAAATTTTAGGAAGCTCATTTTCTCATTTAAGAGCTTTAAAGATGTCAAAAGCCTTCTTGAATCTTAGAGGTTCAATTTGCTCGAAAAGTCACTATTTATCCAAAAGTGTATATGCTTGGTATATGTATGGTATATAATTCCCTACACACTTAATTGAAATTATTAGTACAAATTTTTTTTGTCAAAGTCTAAAATTTGGAGTTTGATTATGCAAATGGTCAACAATCTCCCCCTTTTTGGCTTTGACAACCAATTTTAAAAGATAATAAATAATGTGTGTGTGTGACAAAAATAAATAACATGTATAAGCAATCTAATTAAAATAGCTCCCCCTTTCAAACTAAATAGATTCAAAATGAGAAAGTACTTTGTTCCCCCTTAACATATGCATAATTTCAATATTTATCATGTGTTAGAGTATATAAATGAATTATTATAGCATGTATAAGGGTTTAACAAATCTATTTCTTTAACAAAATATATTTCTTTATTTCACCTCCTTTTTGGACATGATAAGAAATATAAATAAATTTTATTATCCTTCTTGACAAAAAAAATATAAACAACATAGAATATAGCAGGAGGGACAAGAACATGGCTTAACATAACAAATAATGATAACATGATCATTAAAAAATGTTAGACAACATGAAGGAAATAATTTCAAGCATATATGCATATAGTGCTACTATAATGCATCACAAAATATTACATATACTATATTAAAACATCACATCATTATAAAAAGTTTAGCTAGTCAATCAATCATACATAATCATGTGGTACTTAGCATATCTTAAATACAAACACAATTATTTATCCCCTAAGCATATAACTTCTTCTCCCCCTTTGTCAAAGACTAAAAGAAAAGAGAGAGATATAAGGGGAAATAGACCTAAGGGAGCCAATAATACCAGAGGGAACAAAAGATCAAGAACCAAAACAATGAAAGCAAAGATACTCAAAATCTTTATGAAAGTCATTTCATTTTTAAAGATAAAAACCATTCCCAAGAAGAATTTATACATGAATATGAATTTTGTAGTTATAAGCATAATTGATAGCCATGCATAAAAAAAATTCATGTCATATATAAACAAAGTAAGCAAAATAAGGCTTTTTATCACAAGGACAAAACTAGCCACACTTACATTGTTATTATGCATGCATAAAAAATTTTTGTGAAATAAATTCAAATCAAATAAAATCAATACAAAGATCATGCAAATAGGAAATACAATATATCATATATATAAAAAAATTGCTAAAGCAAATACTTTTAAAATAAAATATATACATGATGCTCAAAATATTTTTTTTAAAGCACATGATCACATAAGAATCCAAACATCAATTCATCAATTTAACAAGTGATCAAGACAAGCTTGAGCCATTAATCATACCAAGTTCATGCTTAATAAAATTCAATCTTTTCTCACAAAGAGGCTTGGTAAAGATGTCTGCTAATAGGTGATTAATATCAACAAAATCAAGAAAAATATCATCATTTTGCATATGATCATGCATGAAATGATGTCTAATGTCAATATGCTTAGTTCTAGAATGTTGAATGAGATTTTTACTAAGGTTTATAGCACTTGTATTGTCACATTTAATTGCAACGTGATTAATATCAATGCCATACTCCAAAAGTTATTGTTTTTGCCATAGAACTTGGGTGCAACAACAACTAGCTGCCACATATTATGCTTCAGCGGTGGATAAGGCAACCGAAACTTGTTTCTTACTAAACCAAGAAACTAAGCAATTTCCTAAAATTTGACAAGTTTTGAAAGTGCTTTTTCTATCTAGTAAGCTATCGGTAAAGTCAGCATCATAATAACTAATCAAGTCAAAGGAAGAACTCCTAGGATACCAAAGTCCTAAATGCATTGTACCACAAAGATATTTGAAAATTCTTTTAATAGCATTCAAATGCGACACTTTAGGACTTGATTGAAATCTATCACACAAGCAAGAAGCAAACATAATATCGGGTCTACTAACAGTTAAATAAAGAAGGGATCTAATCATACCTCTAAATCACTTTTCATCAACCGGTTTGCCATTCTCATCCTTGTTGAGTTTAGCTGTGGTGCTCATTAGAGTTTTTCTTGATTTAGCTCCATCTATTCCAAACTTCTTAAGATGTCCCTTGCATATTTTGTTTGATTAATAAAAATCCCATCTTTACATTACTTGATTTGAAGTCCAAGAAAGAACTTGAGTTCTCCCATCGTACTCATCCCAAATTCTCCTTGCATTAGCTTAGAAAATTCCTCACACAAGCAATGGTCAGTAGCACTGAAAATAATATCATCAACATAAATTTGAACAATTAATAAATCATGCTTGGATTTCTTTATGAAAAGAGTTGTGTCAACCTTTCCTTTAGAGAAACCTTTCTTTAGTAAAAAGTTACTCAATCTTTCATACCAAACTCTTAGAGCTTGTTTCAATCCATACAATGCTTTTGACAATATAAAAACATGATTTGGAGAATTAAAATTTTCAAAACTCGGAGGTTGTTCAACATATACATCCTCTTCAATAAAACCATTTAAAAATGCACTTTTAACATCCATTTGATAAAGTTTAAAATCCATGTATGATGCAAATGCTAGCATCCTAATAGCTTCTAACCTTGCAATAGGGGCAAAGGTTTCATCATAATCAATGCCTTCCTTTTGATTATATCCTTTAGCTACTAGTCTAGCTTTGTTCCTAATTATGACACCTTGTTCATTCATCTTATTTCTAAACCCCCATTTGGTGCCCATAATAGGATGATGTTTAGGTCTAGGAACCAAGGTCCAAACTTTATTTCTCTTAAATTGATTTAACTCTTCTTGCATAGCAAGGACCTAAAATTCATCACATAAAGTATCATTAATATTTTTGGGTTCAATTTGAGAAATGAAGGCTAAAATAACAATAGACTTTAATTAAGATTTAGTAGTTTCCCCTTTTATAGTGTCACCTATAATGAGGTCTTAAGGGTGAGCTTTCTTGAATTGCCAGTCCTTTGGAAGTTCATCCTTCAAGGTAGGTTGAGATGTCTCCTCATTTTCCTTTTTACCTAGATCTTCAATTTCCAAAGGCTTACTAGCATTTTTTTTCTTGTGTTTCCATAATCTCATTATCACTTACAAGATCATCAACACTATAAACATCCTTTCTAGGATTAAATGAGTTTGATTCATCAAATACCACATGCATTAACTCTTCAACTACTAGATTTCTCTTATTAAAGACCCTATATGCTTTGCTAGAGATGGAATAGCCTAGGAAAATTTCTTCATTGTCTTTGGAACAAATTTTCAAAGATTATCCTTAGTGTTCAATATAAAGCACTTGCATCCAAATACTCTTAGATATGAGATTTAGGGTTCTTTATTATTCCATATCTCATAAGATGTTTTATTTAAAATTGGTCTTTTGAAAACTCGGTTTGAAATATAACAAGATGTGTTAATGGCTTCCGCTTAAAAGTATAAAGGCAAATTATACTCATGAAGTATTATTCCAGCCATTTCTACAAGAGTTCTATATTTCCTTTCAACTACCCCATTTTATTGAGGGGTTTTAGGAGGTGAAAATGTATGAGAAATTTTGTTTTCATTACAATAGTTTTTGAAAAATTCATTTTCAAATTTGGTTCCATGATCACTTCTAATGGATGAAATACAAAATCCTTCTTTTTGAAAAATTTTCAAAAGCTTTAAATGTATCATTCTTATGAGCAAGAAAACACACCTAAGTGTATCTAGAGTAGTCATCAACCAATATATAAGCATAGTGCATTCTACCAAGAATAGCAACTCTAGTTGGTCCAAATAAATCCATATGTATAAGTTCAAGTGGCCTAGAGGTGGGCACTAAATTGTTTAGCTTAAATGAGGACTTGGATTGTTTTCCCTTTTGATAAGCATCACAAGGTTTATCTTTAGTGAATTCAAGCTTAGGTAAACCAATTACAAGTTCATGTTTACAAAGATCATTCAAAAACTCAAAATTTGCATGTCCTAATCTTCTATGCCATGTCCATGTGTCATGGGAGATAAATACTAAGCATTTTATGTCTTTGTTATCAATTTATTCAAATCAATGACACAAACATTGTCTACTCTTTCACCACTAAAAATAATTTTATTTTCATCAAGACTACTAACAAAGCAATTTTTAGGATAAAAAGTTACTTTATTTCCCATGTCACATAATTGACTTATACTAAGCAGATTGTGTTTAAGACCATCAACAAACAACACATGATGTATAAATAAGGATTGAGGATTGCCTATTTCTCCAATGCCAATGATTATTCCTTTTTCATTATCTCTGAAAGTAATGTGTCCTCCATCCTTAGCATTAAGTTTGTTGAATTACTCTTTGTCTCCTGTCATGTGCCTTGAACATTCACTATCGAGATACCACTTGCTTTTTGTTCTTGTGGATTTTAAGCACATCTACACAACACAATTTAAGTGATCTTTTGGACCTAAACCTTTTTTGGTCTAAGTTAGTTAGTTTTAAGATAATCCGTAGGAAGTAAATTCATATGCAATCTTCTATAGAAGCACACATTATTAGTATGTACTTTGAACATGCAATAAGAACATACAATATTTTCAAATTTATTCCTCCTAGGATGAGATTCTTTCCTAGTGTGTGCAACATGCCTTTGGTGTTACGTGTATCTCCTCTTGTTTTGTGTCATCAAGTGAGACATGCATTGGCAATAGTGATGTGTATTTTGATAATTTTGTGCAACATATTTATGTGCATTGTATTGTGTAGCATGCCTATTATAATTATGTCTAATGTACATATAAGCATGCTTGGGTTTAGGTGCTCTAGTTTAAGCTTTACCTCTTTGTGTTAATGAAGGATGAATCTCATAGGACTTTTCCTTGCTATTTAACACCTGAGATCTTTTAGCTTCGAAAGCTTGAGTCTCATTTGATTTGGTGGTTGAAGGAGTGGAATCATGTGAAGCTTTTACAAAATTAATATGTGATGAAGATGATGAAGACATTCCATTCTTATATTAAAATTTTTAAGAGTCAAGAAGACTATCTAAAGTTTCTTTTCCTCTCTTAAATTTAGTAATGGAAGTTTTTAATTCTAAGACTTCCTTAGAAAGCTTATGATTTTCATCATTTGTTTTCTTAAGTTGATCTTCTAAAGAATTAAAAGATTTAACATTACTAACTAGTTCTTCATTTGATGCAACAAGTTTAGCAAAATAAATTTTTAAACATTCAAAATCCTTATTTAAGCTAGCTAACTCATGTTTATATTTTTTCTTCTTAGATAACAAAATTTTTAATTTAATAAGTAATTTTCTCACAATAGAGCTCTCATCATCACAATATTCATCATAATCATCAAAGGAAGAATAAGAAGTGGATGATACCTCATTTTCGTTTTCAATGGCCTTGAAGCAAAGATTGGCAACTTCTTGTTATTCCTCTTCCTCTTCGGATTCGAAGGAATCATCCCAAGTAGCTTTGAATGGATTCTTCTTATCTTTTGCTCCCTTGCTTTTAAATTTGAGTTTATGACATTCACTTCTAATGTGTCCTAGTTTCTTGCATTCATAGCAAGTAACCTCTTTTATTTTCTTCTTCCTATCTCCTTCGAACTTCTGATTGAAGTCCCTTGTTCTTGATAAGTTTTTCCTTCTTAAGAACTTCTTGAAGTTCCTAGTGAGCATGGCAATGTCACCATCTTCATTATTAGAATCTTTGATGCTTTCCTCTTCACTATCTTCTTGAAGAGCTCTTAGAGCAATGCTCTTTTTCTTTTCTTCTTTCTCTTCTTGTTCTTCACCTCTTTACTTAATAGTGAGCTCATGTGTTAAGAGCTTACCAATGAGCACATCGATTGATAGGGTGGAGAGGTCTTGAGCTTCCTCAATTGAAGTGACACGAGATTCCCAATCCTTCTTAGGTAGGATTCTTAGAATCTTATTGTTTACTTCTTCCTTGGAGAAATGTTTTCCAATTTTCTTAAGGTTTGTGAGGAGAGCATTGAGATGATTTGTCATCTCCGTATTGATTCATAAGGCTTCATTTTGAAGAGTTCATATTCATACATATCAAGTTGAACTTTCTTACTTTTTACTTTAATGTTGCCTTCGTAGTGGTTTTCTAAGGTCTCCCACATTTCTTTAGCCGACATACAATGTTGAACCTTGCCTCCTTCTTCTCTTGTCATTGAAGAGACTAGAGTAATCAAAGCCTTTTTATCTTTATGATTTTATTCCTTTTGATCAATACTCCATTGGCTTATTGCAAGAGCATTTACCACACCATCAATGATAATTGCAGGTGTTTCCCAACCTCTTAGGACAATGTCCTAAAGTTTAATGGAATCACAATTAAGATATAATTCCATTTTGAATTTCCAATGTGGATAGTCACTACCATAAAAAAATGGTCTAAGAGAAGAGATGTTTTATGATTCACTCCCCATAATCTTATATTCTAGCAATGAAGTACCTAGAATTCATGCTCTGATACCAATTGAAAAGAGTCCTAGAGGGGGCAGGGGGTGAATAGGACTATCCAATAAAAATGAGAAATTAAAATAATTCTTTGTAAGAATTAAATAGAAGTTGAGAAGACAGAATGAAAAACACAAAGATTTAAGGAGTTTGGATTCAACAATAATCCTACATCTCCACCTAACTTATCCCCAAGTTAGGATTTTCAATCACCCATAATCTTATTCATAAGATTGAGACTATACAAGAGTTTTATGGCTCACTCTTATAACCTTACAATATGAGTTTTTGAGGCTCACTCAAAAAACCAAAACCTAAGTGTTTCCATAGACAACACTTAAACCAATTCCTTTAGAAATAAATCTCACTTCCCTTCTAATCTAACCAAAACACACACCCAACTCTCACACGAGTTATACAAATAAAGAATTATTTAAGAGAATTTGAGAGCTCAATGAATGCTTAAGAAATAATGAATGATAAACAAGTTGCTTAACTTTCATTCAGCTCTAGAGGTATTTATACTAAAAAATATAGTTGTTGCAGGTGAAAATGATGTGTCCAATGTCTATATTTTGATTTATTAAGACTGATGCTGTCAGACAGCTATTCATGGATTGAAATAGTAAATTTCTCCTTAAGAACTTTGAATTTGCCTACACTTTCTTCATAAAAGTTGTAGATATTTGAATTATCTTTCCATATAAATTTGAATCACCTAAATTGTACTTATTTAGCTCAAAATATGTCCAAAATACTAAGTTTTGTGCAATCTATAATGTAGACTACGGTCAGACAGCTATACCCAAATTGAAGCTGTTATTTTCTCTTGAAGAAATTTTAATTTGCCCATAAATTCTTCATCAAAGCTAGATATATTTGAATTATATTTCTATATCATTGAATCACCTAAATTTGACTTCTGTAGCTCAGGATATGTCCAAATTACTAAGGGTTGTGCAATCTGAAATGCAGAATACTGTTTGACAGCTATACATAAGTTAAAGCCGTGATTTGCTCCTGAAGAAATTTTAATTTGCCCATATTTTCTTTACTAAAGTTATAGATATTTGACTTATATTTTCATATCATTTTTAATCACCTTAATTATACTTCTATAACTCAAGATATGTCTAAAATACTAAGAGATGTGCAGTCTAAGATGGCAGACATATATGTGGATTTCAACTCAAAATTTGCACAACCAAATGACCTTGGATTTTAACAAATAATCCCAATTCAGAAAGCTCAAGATTTCTAATTCAAATTTTAAGAAGCTCATTTTCTCATTTAAGAGCTCTAAAGATGTCAAAAGCCTTCTTGAATCTTAGAGGTTCAATTTGCATGAAAAGTCACTATTTATCCAAGAGTGTATATGCTGGGTATATGTATGGTATATAATTCCCTACACACTTAATTGAAATTATTAGTATAAAATTATTTGTCAAAGTCCAAAATTTGGAGTTTTATCATGCAAATGGTCAACAAGACTGCAGTAACTGATGTCAAAGGAAATGGGAGTCCCTCCAAAGGCGATCTTGGTGATTGTAGAAAAAATTGCCTACATGAGTATGGAATGTATGGGTGGTATCCATCCACTGCTCAATCAGTGCAAATAAAAAATGATGATTAGACCTCCCTCTAGCAGTCAAAAGACTAGCGATAAATTGTCTGAAACCAGAGGGCCAGACCAACTGTGCCCTAATAGCTCATGGAATAATTCACGAGCTATGAAAAAATAAGTCGTGAACTTCATTGACCGTTGGGAGTATTTCAAGAACAAATGAACATAATAATAATGACGATCGACATTATACAATGCTAATCAGCACTACACAAATGCCGATCGATTTTTGGACTTTCGACTTTAATTTTTAAACTTTTGGTGTACCATTCAACTGAAATCCTATATTCCCGGGTTAAATTTAAAATTTTCATGCATTTTTGAGTGATTTTTAATCCAATTTTAACAATATACATACTAATTTACATTCTAAAATTAATTTTGATTACTAACTGTATGAATAAATTTTTGCAGGAATAAATAGAAGTGAGGAAATGTTACCTCATTGCCCACATTTATACACCTATGAAGGTGAAAGCTAGTCAAAGGAAGCATAGTAGAACCTTCTCGGAGTCTAAGGTCATTTTAAGGAAAATGAAGAGGCACAATGGCCGGATCATTAGAAATCTCTGCTCCTCTGTGTAGTATATGTTGTGGGTTAGCCATAGGATCAGACATATCATAAATCGAGCTTCAGATGAGCAAGAAATTAAAAGAAGAAAGAAAGAAAGAAATGGAGAGGGAAATGAAAGAATAGCATGGAAAATAAGGAGGGAAGCTTCTTATAAATGAAAAATATCCATTTTGGTCCCTTGACTATGCATGCATTTAAAAATCAAGTTTTTCTTTACAATTTCATCCATAATTGCATTTTAATTAGGATTTAATTCCTAAATAATTCACTCAACTCATGTCATTAATAAATGAATCATTATTAATTGTGTTTGTATTTAAATTCTGAATTTTTTCTATCAAGTATAGAATGTAGAATATAATTACAGAATGTAATTGTACATTTTTACATGCATCATTTTAAATCAAAAGATTTTAAAATTCATTTCATGTTACATAAATTTTCAAAATTATCATGGTATGTGATGCACAATAGTCATGACATGAATTTCAAATTCCACATGTTATATGTTTCAATAGCTTATAACATGATCTTTTTTAGACTTTTTACCACTAGACACTACATGATAGTTATGGTGATGTCACTAGACATCCTGTAAGGAATATAGTAGATCTTAAATTGCTAGACATTCCATATGAACTACAGCACCATTTTCAAAGCTCGCTAGACATCCCACAAGGAATATAGTGAGGGTCATCATATTCATTTTGTTAAACATCCCATAGGGAAAACAACGAAATTCATTATCACTAGATGTCCCAAAGGGAATATAGTGCATTTTATTAGACACTAAATAGTAGTTACAATATCATTGCTAGATGCTCCACATGAACTATAGCACATTTTTCAAATCATGAATTGCTAAATGTCCTATAGGGAATATAACAAAATTTTAAATCACCGAATTACTAGACGGTCCATAGGAACTATAACACCAAATCAAGGCTCGCTAGATGTCTCACAGGGAATATAGCAAGAATCATTGCATTCATTTCATTAAAACATCCCACGGGGAATATAACAAAATCTATTGTCACTAGACATCCCAAAGGGAATATAGTACAATCCATCAGACACTACACAATAGTTATGGTATTATTAATAGATGTTCTATAGGAATTATAGCATGTTTTCAAATCATGAGTCGCTAGACCTCCTAAGGGGAATATAGCAAAATACATAACTTTCACTAGACGTTCCATAGGAAATATAGTGAAACATATTAAACATAGCATCTTCTTTAAAATTGCTTAGTAATTTAAGCATCAGAATGTCAATTAGGATAAAATGAAGTACCCCAATTCTTTCTTTCAAATTTGTGTACTACTATTGCTTTGTTGCAATTTGTCAAGCAAATAGTGACAAAGGGGGGCCAACTATAAGCACCTAATTTCATGATGCAATTGTGCATGCATGTGACAAAAGCCCCTATGATGAAAATCTAATTAAGAATTGATTTTTGGTGTTGAGTTTCGCGATTTAAAGGACTAAATTGCAACATTTTGTGGATTAAATTGCAAAATTGGTTTTTTTAGTGATTTGATTATAGAAATTAGAAACTTTCAGGAACCTTTTTGTAAAAAGAAAGATGAAAATTTTGGTCGACCAACATTGTGTAATGCCGCAATGCTGACCGGAATTATGTAATGTCGACCTATCGACCAACATTATGTAATGCCGACCAACATTACATAATGTCAGTTTGCATTAAGGGGTGAAAATCGACATTTTGGAATGCCGATTTTCGCTAAAAAGTGATTTTTATGCGTTTTTTACTCAATTTTGTTATTTTTCAATTTCTTCATTGCTCCATGACACCACATGTTTGCATATGGGTCTTTCATTTTTTTCAAAATTCTATCGCTTATCATCTCATTATCCTGATTTTAAAAATTCAAAAAACAAAATGTAGACTGAGAGACTCCTAATCTCGCTCCCAACTATCACGTAACTTCCCTGCATGATCATAGAAACTAAAGTGGTTGGGTATGGCTTTAAAAGCCAGAAGGGAAGGCTATGAAAGGGGGCTAGCTAAAGAAAGAGAGGCAGAGAGAGTCTATGAAAAAATAGCTATGAGGAAATCCTATAAAAGAAGAGCTACAAAAAAACTAGAGAGAAAAAAAATTAGCTACTGCAAAAAAAAAAAAACTTTTTAAAAAATATGTTTTTTATTTTAAAGTCCAAAGAATAAAGAAAAAACTACAAAGTCAATCTTAAAGCGATAACAATCCTAATCTGAGGGGTTATCAAATTATACTACACAACATTCTTTCCTTATTTCTATTTTTTGTTTATTTTTAATTTGATTTCTTTATTTTTAATTATTGATTAACTTTTTTGGTTTTGGTTTGTTTTTTATCCTTGCGCTGTGGTACTCTAGAGGTGAGGTTGGAGATATGAAATTTTGGCAGTGACCATTGGAAGAATCCATGGAATGCCATGGATTAAGATCTGTAAAACCCCGTAGGATTTAGGATTTATGATTTTTGCATTCTTTTAAGTTTCTTTTATTTTGAGTTGTAATTAATTTGATTTTAATTTTTGCATAGTAGTTTGTAATAGCCCCAATAGTGGGAAATAGCATAATTTTATATTTTATGCACTTAAATGGATTAGTAATTTAAGTTCAATTAGGTAAAATTCAATTAAAATTAATTATGGCAATAGATTAAGTTAGGGTTGCATGTAAATTGATTTAGGGTTTTTTTTTTAAAATCACATAAATCCTGTGTTTGAGATGGCTTTGTTATAATTTTTGTTTGGGCTTTATTTTTGGATCTTTTTGCTCTTTAGGCCCCAAACCATGTTAGGATAAAAACCACTTAATAAATAGGCTTACAAATGGTTTTTAGGTTTTAATTAATTTAGGCCCACTAATTTCATTTCTTTTTTAAACAAATGGACTAAGACCCATTTTTTACTTAGACCCATTTTTTAATTAAAATTATGTTAGAATTAGGCTCACTAATTAATTCCTTTCTTCAAAATTTGTAGACTATAGGCCTATTTTTTTAGTTAAAATTAAAATGAATAGACTTAGGCTTACTTATTAACATGTAGGCCCATCTTTAGTCTAATTCACTTATAAATAAAATATGTAGAATTAGCTCATGTTAATTAATAAAATTAACCTAGTTTAGACTTAGGGACGTTGCCATTTGTATGCATTTTTTACATATAATTTTATGACTTATTGCCTTTTTTAGTTTAGATGGATGTTCAGTTAGGGTTTAAATAAAATTGCATGTAAATAGAGAATAAGATAGTAATTCATAAAGTAATTCTAAATGAACACAAGACTGAAAGAAGTTAGTATTCCATTCCTAGAATCTCCTAGTTGTGGTGCTAGCTTTCTTTTAGAGAATTGAGTACCACCAAAATGATTTGTTCTAGTTATTACCCTGGGTAGCGACTCCTCATCTCCATGCCATGTCTTTAGGACAATGGTTAGTGTGTTCTCTAGGGCCCTAAGCACAAACAGTGTCGTAGTTGCTAAAATCTTGGACACGCGCTAAACCCCTAGGTTTTTTTTTTTGCTCTAGATGTAGTACTTTTTTAGGCGGTCTCAATTGACAGGTTCAAAGAATTCATTACCTCCAGAATCCATCAGCTTAACTGCTCCTTTTGATAAGACAAGCTTGACCAAGTATGGGCCTTCCCTCTTTGGTTTGAATTTCCCTCTAAGGTCTGGAATGTTCTACCGTGCTTGCTTTAACACCTAGTCTCCTACTTTCACACTCTTGTATTTTACCTTTTTCTTGAAGGTTTTAACTAGCTGAGCTTGATACGACTGTGTGTGGTATAGAGCGTTAAGTCTTTAACTGTCTAAGAGAGTGAGATTATCGTGCCTCTATTGAGCCCAGTGTACTTCTAGCATTCATATTTAATTTCTACTCAAAGGGACTTGATTTTTTTGCAATTGGGAGTACTATTTCTGACCCATATACTAGTGAGAATGGAGTTGCTCCAATTGAAGTTCTAATTGTCATTCGATACCCCCATAAAGCATATGGAAATTTGTCTGCCCAGTCTCGATGAGTTCAAGTCATTTTTGACAAAATCTTCTTAATGTTCTTATTCATAACTTCAATGGCCCCATTCATTTATGGTCTGTAAGGAGAAGATTTATGATGTTCCACCTTATAACTCCTTAGTAGTTCTCTAACTTCCCTTTAGAATTAAAGACCGCTGTCGGAGATGATGTGATGAAGGATTCCATATCAATAGAACATATTTCTTTTAATGAACTTAGCCACTTTCTTAGCTCCTATCCTTATGAATGATTTTGCTTCAACCCACTTTATGAAGTAATCCACTGCCACTAAGATGAACCTTTGTCCGTTTGAGGCTGTTTGGTTATTTCCCCAATTATGTCTAGTCCTTATGCTGAGAAGGGCCATGGAGAGGAGATGTAGTGTAATTCTGTTGCGGTAAGGTGACTGACATCCCTATGACTTTGACACTTGTGACATTCCCTTACAAATTTGATATAGTCTTCTATCATCATCATTTAGAAGAATCCTTATCTGATTAGCTTCTTAGCTATGATTGCTCTATTCATGTGTGGACCACAAACACCTTTGTGTACCTCTTCCATTGCTTTTGCAGCCTTTATTTTATCTAGGAGTTAGAGTTGTAACCAATCTAAAGTTCTTTTTTATAGCTTGGTGCAATGATTGCCTTATTTTTTTCACTCGCCTAATTAGGATAGGTTCATTTTCTCAGATATCTCTAGATATCATAGAACCAAGGTTTTTTAGTCATTTCCATCTTTACTATTCTATAGTTCTTATAATAAGGTTGTCCTGATCTTAGTAGGATTAAAGGCTTTATAGGCATTTTTTATGGTCCTTCCCATACTAATGCTAAGGAAGCAAGTGCATTTGCCATATGATTATGGTTCCTAAGGAGATGAATGAATATGCATTTTTGGAAGGCCATGTCAAGCAACTTCAAGTGATCCATGTAAGGTTTTAAGTGATGCTCCTTCAATTCCCACTCTTCTATGGCATGATTGATTACTAGCATGGAATCTCTAAAGATTTCAACTTTTGTAACATCTAGGGCTACTAGTGCTTCTATCTCAAGTATGTATGCCTCATATTCTTCTTCATTATTTATGACTCTGTACTCAAGATTTTTGGCAATCGATACTACTTCACCTTCTAGAGATTGTATTATGACCCTAACTCATGCATCGAACTAATTAACTACTCCATCAAAATACATCCGCCATCCTTGAATCTCAATGGCTGAACTAAGGTTGTTTAGGATGTCTAGCTAGATTTCTTCTAAGCCTGGAATGGGGTTAAGAGCTAAAAATTCAACCATTGCTCTTCCTTTTACTACTTTCTTAGTCAAATACTGCACATCAAATTACATTAATAACATGAGCCACTTGGTAAGTTTTCCTACTAAAGAAGGGGCTTCATAGAGGTATTTCATCCGATCCATTTTAGACACAACCTGAATTCTATAGGACTGAAAGTAATGTCAAGTTTCTTCATTACCCATACTATTGGCAGGCATTTCTGCTTGACTTGGTTGTACTTTTCCTCATACAATAACATCTTTTTACTTAAGTAGTAGACTGCATGTTCCACTTTTGTTTATCCTTCTTAGGCTAACATTGCACTGATTGCATTTCCTTTGATGGCCATATATAAGGTTAAAGGTATCCTTCGCTTAGGTGATTTCTAAACTGGTGGGTTAGCTAGGTAGTTTCTAATCTTTTCAAATGTTAACTAACATTGTTTGTTCCACTCAATTGGCTGATCTTTTCTGAGTAGATTAAAGATCGGTTCACACACTACTATTAACTTAGTAATGAATTTGCTAATGAATTATAGTTTCCCTAGAAACCCTCTGATTTTTTTATTTTTGGCACTGGTATCTCTCTGATTGCTTATGCTTTGTCTAGGTCCATTTCAATCCCATTCTGACTAATAACATACCCCAACATCTTTCCTGAAGTGACCTCGAACATGCAGTTCTTTGGATTAAGCCTAAGACTATACTTTTTTACTCTTTTGAGGAAATTTTTTAGATCAAACGAGTATTCTTCCCTAGTTTTTTACTTGACCATCATGTCATCAACGTACACTTCCACTTCTTTGTGTATCATGTCATAGAACATTGTAGTTTCCATTCTCTGGTAAGTTTCTCTTACATTCTTTAAACCAAAGGGCATTATTACTCTATAGCAATAAGTACCCTATTATATTATGAAAGCCATCTTTACTTTGTTGATAATATCCATTAGGATAAGATAATAGCTAAAAAATCCATCCATAAAGGATTACATTGCACATGCGATGAAGCTGTCAACCAATATGTCTATGTGAGGTAGTGGGAAATTATCTTTTGGGTAGGCCTTATTCAAATTTCTGTAGTTGACATAGATTCTAACCCTTCCATCTTTCTTTGGTACTAGCACCATATTTACTAACCATTCTGGATTCCTTCGACGACCTGGAGTATCATATAACCTCCTAGCCTATTATTCGAGAGGGTGAAATATTACATAAAGAGGTAACATGTAAGGAGGCATGCCCAAATTAAGGTACTAGACTTCATAGTGGTGCATGCAGTTAAGATTTATATGGGAATTAGTTGTTTATGTTTAGTGACTAATTCATCAAGCTTTTATGAGCTTAGATCAAGAAAAGTGGCTCTAAGTTCTAGGTATTTGACATTTTGGACAGTGAAAACTACTTCTTCAGTCTTAGTGGGGATTAACCCTGCTATGGCATTGAATTCCTCATACAATGGGCAAAGTTCTATAGTGTTGAATTAGAATATATGCTCTTGAGGGTCCCATAACAATATAGTAGCATTCAAGAGTTCACGGTCAAGGTACATGTGCTAGAATGTCTTGATGCATAGCATTCAGTATGGTTGCAAGCTTTTCCAGTCAACATTATCAAGATTATAAAGGAAATGTCTAGTGATACTGGTTTACATTTGGAAGTTTTCGACCATAATTCTATCCTCAAGCAAGTTTTGGATACTAGCTTTCAATATTCCATTACTTCATTGAGAAGATTTAGCTTTGTGATCACTCACGTTGAATATTGTATTCCTGTACATTTGTTAAGGTTAGCTAAATGAATCATGCATGACGTGTGCCTGCCAAAGAAAAGGGTGAGCATGTATGCATGGAGTGGATGCAAAATTCTATATTGAAAGATGATTATTGCTATAAGAACTAATGGTTAGTGTATGCTATCTACATGTATGTTATATATACATGATTAATTATTGTGGGCAAATTAAACCCGAGTCTCTAATACTAAGTATAGAGGAAGTAGGGTGTTGAACATTGGGGAATTCAAAGTAAATTTTGTATTAAAATACTATTGGGATTTCATGATACAAACGCAGTGGAAAATTAAAATTTTATCACATTCCCAAACCTGGATCCATGTAATTCAACTACTTGATTAAATCTAGAGTTTTAAGAATCTCAGCAAAATGCAGAAGAGGCAAGATTTTCTAGAAGGCTTAGAGGAGGTTCACACCGGTGACACCTTACCTCGAGCTTTTTGCTTTGGTTGTTCGGATCAAGACGTCTCCAAAAGGATGCGTCCTCTATAGGTATCCATACGAACAACCTTTCACAAAATGAATTGAAGTGTGTGCTAGCAACCTTCTTGATTGACTCACAAATCAAGAACAAAAGAAAAACTCTATGTTTGTTTTCTAGGAAGAGAGAAAACCATTTTGGAGGTAGGAAAAACAAAACTGTATTAAACCCTAGAGAGTATAACATATTTATAGACTCCAAATTAAGGTTTCACCTACCAATGACCTTTTTGGTAATTTCCCATTATATTATGATTTTGTTTTAAAAACAAATCAAAAATAATATCTTATTTATTTATTTATTTAAAATAACATTTATCTTAAATAAATAAACAAACAAAAAAATAAATAAATAAAACACTTTAATTATTTATTTCCATAGAGTTCATTTTGAGCTTGTTCTAAGTGTGTGACCCTATAGGTTCACATAACATTGGCAGTGGGCCTAAATCTCTATTTAGGCCTACAAGTCATAAGTGGCCTCTAGCAAGACATTATGACTACCCAAGTCATGTGAAGTCAATAATCTGACATAACCTAATTACAATGAATTTTATCGTCCCTTTATCACATGATATCTTAATTGAACATAAGGCATAGCATGTCATCCTTATATAGTTCAATATTATGACTTGATTCCAAGTAGATTGAAAATGATAACTCTTTATCAATTCATTTCAGCATGGCGATGCATTTTCCTTCAGTCTATCTCATCAAGGGGCCTATAGATATCTTTCTCATATTAATGAGGGATAAATCACTCACATTCCTCACATAACTAATTTCATATCCAATAACATCCTATCTAATTGTCCAGTCAAAGATAATGTTAGAATGTGTCAAAACATAAAATAGCTATGTAGAAATCCATGATGATTTCAAGGTCAAAGGACCAAAATAAAATTACTGTGATGAGAAATACTTATGACAATATTCTATGCAATATTCTTATAATGGGTCAATCCAGTACATGATCTCTTATCATGTACCTATGAGTTGACTTAATATCTCATATTCATGATTAGTAAAACATAACCATCAGTCAACATCATATTAGCCTTAATACTTTAATATTTATATAATGAATAAATGGCTAGGGACAATTAGAATAGAACTCTTATTTTAATCTAAGGGTTTTAATATCAAGTCACATACTTGATGGCCTTAGTAAGACTTAACCATTCATATAATTATTATAAAATCAAATGATAATGAAATATCTCTTTATTAATAAAATAAGAAAGTTAATGCATAATCAAATGATTAACCTAGTGCATATCAATAACAAATACTTTGATGGATAGGCAAATGATATTAAATAATATTAATTTGTTCTAACTAACTTAAAGTTACTAATTACTATCAACACTAATTAAATTGATTATACTAAAAATGATTTTAAGCAATATATGTTAGAATTACAATTTAGAATTAATCAGGAACTATAAAAGTTAACGATATATAAAATTACATGTATTGATTGGAGAATAAAGCCAATGATCTTTAAAAGCAAATCTTATTATCAATTAAGGATATTTTCATTTAGAGTCCACACACACACTTATGAAATTGAAGAGATAAACAAAAACCATCAAGTTCTATGATAATTCTTTATCCCCTTAAAGTGAATTTCTTATCTCCAAGTATTATTCTAACCTCTAAGTAATTTCAATTGCATTTCCACTAAAATGTCTCAATTCTCATTGTGAACAATTGATTAAAAAGTTATATATGGTGATTAAGCATACATAACATAATTCAAAACTCAATTAAAATTAAGTCAACCATAAATTATAAAAGATAAAAATGTAGTTCATAGATTAATTCATCATTATAGTTCTACATACGAAGACTTAGCCAAAATACATAATGAATAAAGTTAAAAAAACAATAAGGAAGAATTTGTGACATCAATTAACTAAATAAAAAAGAAAAGGGAAAAGATTGAATTGATAAGCCCTTCACTACTTCTTCCAAAAATCACTTGATATCGAATGGTCGTCTTCCTTGAACTTTTACCTATGCCCCTTTTCTTCACACTTCAATTTCTTATAATAATTGTAGACACCCGATTCGGTCGGCCCGTGTTAGGGGACGAATTAGGGTTGCTCAGTTTGACTGGCTCATTGTCAAACCCAATGATGAGAATATGGAACTTGGACATGGGAATGAAGCCTGAATCTCTAGTAGAAAGTGGACTTGAAAACCCAAAGCCTGAAAAACCCAAAATCGAGCCCAACTATCCAAATTTGGCCCAAACCCGCCTAGCCCAACACAGGCCCAAGCCAAAGGGGCATCAACTCAGTGTAATGAGGTGATCGCCTCTTTGGTAGCTACCGATGAGGCGATCGCCTTATCGATGATGCACTGCCTCTATGGTAACCCACTTGTAGCTGCAATCATGATGACCAAGTGGTGCAGGCCCTACTTTCCAGACCTGCTTCTTGCATGAGAAAAAGATTTTTGGGGAAGGAAAAAAGGCTATGAAAGCTCATGATGGACTAGAAGGCTTGGGGGCATGGGAAAGCTAAGGAATAAAAGAGGAAAAAAGAGAGAGAAGGAGAGAGGTTGGTGAAAAAAAAGGGGAGAGGAGCTCTTGAAAAGAAGAAAAAAAGACAGAGAGAAAAAGAGAGAAAAAAACGTCCTCAAGGAAGAAGGAAAGGTGGAAGAAAAAGAAAGTCCACATTTTCCTAAAAGAAGAAGGAAGAAGCTTGTGTCAAAAGTAGAGATCACGTCCTAGCAAGGATCACAATCAAAAAGATCTCTGAGGGCCTCTCATTTTTGCCTTGGAGTTATAAGGACCCCTATTGATGAGGCACCACCTCATCAATGAGGTGATCACCTCATCTCAATGAGGCAATCGCCTCATCAATGAGGCGACCGCCTCATTAATGGAATTAGCCTACTTCCTATTTTGTTTTTTATTAACGTTTGTCATGACGTCTGCTTTAGCATGTCTTCTTTTGACTTTAAACATGTCCATATCATTGCATGATGATGTTTAACCTTGATTGTTTGATGCTTTCTTTAGTTTATAATGTAAAGAACCCTTTTTATAGAGACTCTTTGTAAATATCGAAATATGTTTGGTTTATTATTTCTTTTTTTTTTTATGAAAGGAAGGACTAATTGTGTGTTGTTCATAGGAATTACTTGATGATTTCCATCATTGAGTAGTCATCATTATTAGTTATCCCTTGTATATTATAGCTTTTATGTTGGTGATCAGTTTACTTTCGGTATATGTTTAGTTTATTTTCTGTATATTATTCTATTATTTTTCCTAAAAGCGTTGTAATCCTTAATCCCTTTCCCATTTCATTTTGAATGTACGGTTGTAAATTATTATTTATTCTATTGTTGTTGAATGTTGGGACTTAAAGGCACAAAATTGGACTAATGTGCAAACTCGGACTTGATTATAAAATTTGGCAATTATCCAAAGGAAATTTTATTACGTGTGGTAAATGAGGAAATAATTAAATAATTAAATGGTAATGAAATTCAAAACACAAATGGAGGCCAACCACAAGGTTGGGTGAGCATTCAAACGCTTATACCCAATTTCTGAACTCGATCTCTAATGACCGCTTTTAGGAACCTCTGTGGGATCCAGTTGTTGTATAGTATGTCTTGGCTTTTATCCGGGTGGCGACTCCATCTCCAAATAGGCCCAAGACTTATATTATATTTCCTAGTGGGCCTCGAGCCCACATAGTGCCGTGGTCACCAAACACTTAGGCCCACGCTAAACCCTACTACCTATAGTGGTGACTCTACTGGGGATAGAGAAACTGATTCCAGTGTTTTGTGTTTTATCATGTTTAATTATTTTTTTATTTCTTCCTACATTTATGCATTCACTACACATTTTGCACACAATGAGCACTTTAGTCCCGAATTAAACCGACAATAGTCAGTACTTCGCTACCTATGTTTCACTCAAACCTAGTGGTGGAATATTTTATTATTGTCACTCACGACACATACTAATCCACATTGTTTGAACCTTAAGTGGGGAGACATATATGGATGTATATCATTGTGGGAGCCAAAGCCTTTTTACCCAATACTCAAGCCTATGTAATTTCCTAGCAACTATCCTTAGGAATTTTCCCACATGCATGTGTATTATGCCATATAATGGACCCTCAAAATAAATCTCGAGCCCATCAATAAGCAGTCCAAAATAAATTGGGCCCTTGCATCCAACCAAAGCCCATTATAAACAAACTAGTCAATAAAGGCCTCTCATGTCTACTCATAACCCATTTTAAGTGGGCCTGGAAAAGCAAGTTTATGGTGCTAAGGATCTTGGCTTATAGAAAGTGGACTCGGGCTTTATTTAAAGGAACCATTACTTGTCTGAATCATTTTGAGAGTTTTCTTACATATGTCATTTTTATTATCCCCCACTGATAATTAAACCTAGGCCAAAAATCTTAGGACAAGATACTCGCCATTGAATATGTGTATGGGAGGAAGAAGGGCAAAAGTTTGCACATTTAAGTTCCATTCTTTGATCTTGTATATCTTTTGTGTGTGACCTCTTATTTCTTAAATTTTTAAATTAAATGGACTTGCATATCATGCATAGACGTCATGCATCATTCTAACCTATTATTTTGTTAGCATTATAGATCCTTCATGCTCAGTAGGGTGGATCCGAGCTAGCTCAAGTTGTTTGGTCAGAAATTCAGAATTAGGAATGGCATGAGGGTTTAATTTAGAAGCATTTGGGGCATGGTGGAAAGAGGAAGTAATGACAGAAACCTGGGCTATGATGAGAGAAATGATAGGGGAGATTACTAAGCTTATCAGAGAGAGTCAGCCAGTATAGCCACCCAATGCACTGCCAATCGATCCAGTGGATCTCGATGAGGAAATACTAATTAGAGGAAGGGAAGAAGATGATGTGATGGTGTTGAGCAATCTAGTGAATCAAAGAAATGTCATCCCAGCTGAGGATGTGGGTCAGACTGAGTGGGCTAAGAATATGACCAAAGTGATGAATCAGATGCAGGTGATGATGAAGGAAATGGGTATGGTTGCTCCTTTAGATAATGATCTGAATCTGGAAAAGGGTGATGAAAAACTACCTCATAAGTTTAAATTCCTAGATATGAAGAAGTATACTGGTCTTGAGGATCCCCATTTGCATTTGAAGCAATATGTAACATACATGAAGGCTACTGAGCTAACTGAGAGCCAAATTGTCAAGCAATTCCCTATTTCATTGGAGGGAGTGCCAATTCGTTGGTATTACACCTTGGAGCCACATGTTCAGTTATATTAGAAAGAATTGTGTGCTGCTTTTGTCAAGCAATATGGTTTTAACATTTAACTAGAGGTGTCCTTGAGAGATTTGCAGAATACCAAACAGAACTTTAACGAGCCTTTCGTTGATTACTTGACTCATTGGAAGGGAAAGTTATCCTTGATGAGGCATAGCCTGCTGAGTCTAACTAGTTGGTCCTGGCAATAGAAGGGTGTGTTCCTGCATTGTCTAGGAAATTGAGGGATTTAGGGATAAGGAATTTTGAAGAATTACACATATTTGGGGTCTAGAAAGAATCAGATTTGGCTCAAGAGAAGAAATTCTTTGGAAGAGGATCTGGGGGTAAAGAGGGGGCCAGCTCGAGCAGTAACATTCAGATTTAGGCTATTTGACCACCGAGCAGCAATGTACAAGTTAGTGCAGTTAGACAACCTCAAAGATTTTCAAATCTGGGACGTCCTATATCCAAAGTCCTCGATAAGCTCATTGAGAAGAACCTATTGTGACCTTTACCTTCACAACAACCTTTGCCTAGAGCAAACCCAAAGCTTTTCTGTAAATTTCATCAGACCATCGGGCATAACACAGATAGTTGTGCCTAGTTAAAGTATGAAATCCAAGATTTAATAGACTGAGGAAAAATTACCGACCCTGAAAATAAAAAACCAAACACCTAAACCAACCCATTACCCAATTACTGAAATGTACCACCTCTTAACCCACCCATCCTGATGGTCAACTCTGGCCTAATAAAAGAGCAAGTCCTAAACTCCTTCATTAATATCTCTCACAGTTCCCAAAAAACCAAACCTGGAAACCTGAAACCAAGAAAACAACCCACGGAGTTACAGGTATGAGTCTTGGGCATATGGAGTTCTGATGATGAAAGCAGAGAATGAGATGACCTATGGGGCAATAAGGGGAGTGAGCCAAGCCAGCCTGTGAGGAAAGTCTAAGAAAAGAAAGGGGAACCTGGGGTTATCAGGTCTAAACCTGAAAAGGCAGAATGTATAGCAAAGGGAAAAGAGATAGAACAAAACAAAGAGACCATTACCAATGTTTAGGAGTTACTCATGCATTCCAGGGATCATAGGGAAACCCTGGTCCTAGCACTAGATTAGAGAAAGATTTCCACTAATTCCACCCTAGAACAAATGGTCCAGTCACTAATGGAAACTCCTCAAGGAATGATAACATTTTCCAATGATGATTTGCCTTTAAAAGGGAGGGATCACCACAAAGCTCTGTTTATCAAAGCCGAGGTAAAAGGGAAGATGACTTGCTGTGTAATGGTTGATAATGGTTCTGCCATCAATGTGTGTCCATTGAAGATTCTGCCAAAGCTAGGGTTGATAGTAGCTGACCTATAGCCTTCTGAAGTAGTTATTAAGGCTTATGATGACACCAAGAGATCTATGGAAGGAACTTTCAGGGCATTGGTTAAAACAGGACCTATAGAAGTCTGGGTTGACCTACATGTGATTGATATTCCGATAACATTTTCCATTTTATTAGGGAGGCCATGGTTTCACCCTCTAGGTGGCATTCCATCAACTATTCATCAAAAGATTAAGTTTCCACATGAATGGAGGGTTGTCACCATCTCAGCTGAAACTGAAGTCACAATAGCCACACTGAAGTTGACCCCTAAGGAGATTTCCCTTAGCCCTAGTTTTGAAGTATATGTGATCTATGAGGATGAGATGGATGAAAAGGTTCTAAGAATGATGCGTAATATGAAATTTTTGCCCGACATGGGATTGGGGAAGAATTAGAGCAGACCTTCAGAGTTTGTGGGAAACAAAGTACCTATTTTTAAGCACGGGTTAGGGTTCAAAGAAGTTGACAAAGCTAGGAAAGAGATGGGTATGTCAAACTGGTCTGAGGAAAAGGAGAAGGAAACCATGGCTAGAAAGAAGACTCTGTGGGAAATCTTTGTAAAAGAAGGCACTGGGCACCCATACAACAGGACTCCAGAACCTCTCCTATTGGCTGGGAAAGTTATCTCGGGGTTTGAGATTTTTGCTGAATTTATGAACAAAACTGGGGAAGTTATTGTCGAAAAGGCCCCTACTGAGGAGTTGGTACTGGTTGAAGAGGAGTTTAAAAAAGATAAAGCTACTTCGAAATAGAAAGGCATTGATGATCAAAGCAAAGAATTCAATTTAGAGACTTACATCCTCAATTCTATCATAGATACCTTTTATAATGACTTTGATTTTTTCCTTGCTTCTCTGTTTAAAACTGATGATCTTTTCTTTTCAAAAGTGAATGCAATGAAATTTGAATTTACTTATTTGTGTGATGTGTTTCCTAATGGTTATTCTATTTGTGATGATCATTTCATGCATATGTTTAACATTAATTCCACACAAACTGAACCATTTAATTTAGGCACAAATGATAACCCTAAAAATATATTGTTTGCTTATGGTTTAACTCATGGTGAGAGACGAAAAAAGGAGGAAATCTTAAAAAAGAGATAGAAAGTATTTGCTTGGGGTTACAAAGACATGCCTGGAATCGATAGGAAAATCTCAAAACATAGGATCCCCACATACCCTCATATAGCACCAATAAAGCAAAAGCAAATGAGGTTAAGGCCAGAATGGGCTCTCTTGGTTAAGGAAGAAGTTGAAAAGCAGCTGAAGGCAAAATTCTTAGAAGTGGTAAAGGACACTCAGTGGTTAGCAAATATAGTTCTAGTTCCTAAGAAGGATGGAAGGGTCAAAGTGTTTATGGACTACTGAGATTTGAATAAAGCCTGCCCCAAGGATGACTTCCCGCTACTGCATATTGATACATTAATTGATAGTGCAGCTTCCAATGCAATGTACTCTTTTATGGATGGATTTTTGGGATACAATCAAATCATGATGGTAGTAATAGATAGATTAAAGACATCTTTCATCACCAAATGGGGCATGTACTGTTACCAAGTGATGCCTTTCGGGTTGAAGAATGCAAGGGCCACTTATTAGAGGATGGCGAATGCCTTCCTGCACAACATGATCCATAAAGAGGTAAAAGTGTATGTGGATGATATGATGGTGAAATCTACAACTAGGGAAGGGCATTTTGAAGCACTAGACAAGTTTTTGGCTAGAGCAGAAAAGTATAATCTTAGACTGAACCTGAAGAAGTGTGTTTTTAGGGTTACATCTGGCAAACTGTTGGGACACATTGTCAGCTAGAAAGGAATAGAGGTCGACCTATATAAGATCAGAGCAATCAGGGATATGCCAGCACTAAAGAATGAAGAAGAGGTCTAAGGGTTTCTAAGGCGTTTACAGTATATCAGCAGGTTTATAGCCAAGTTAACACCATCTGTAATCCCATTTTTAAGCTTCTAAAGAAAGACCAACCTATTGTGTGGGATGAAAGACGTCGACAAGCTTTTGAAACTATCAAGGATTATCTAATGAATCCCCCTGTCTTACAACCACTGAGACCAAGTAAAGCCTTAATCCTATATCTGGCAATTGAAAAGGATGCAATAAGGGCAATGTTAGCACAGGAAGGTGGAAGGAAGATAGAACATGTTGTATATTACCTGAGTAAAAAGCTTCTGCCCTACGAAGCTACTTATAGTTTAGTGGAGAAAACTTGTTTAGTAGTGATTTGGGCAATGAAAAAGCTCTGACACTACTTCCAGTCTTACAAAGTACAGGCAGTTTCTAAACATGATCCCCTTATATACCTCCAACAGACCCCATCTCTTATAGGAAAATTGGCTAGGTGGCTCGTTTTGCTCATAAAATTTGACATAGAGTATATGGCCAAAAAGATAGTGAAAGGAAGAGCAGTAGCAAACTTCTTGGCACAAAGCCCGTGGATGATGACCAAGAATGGAAGTTGGAGTTCCCCGACGAGCATGTAGGGGCAATAGAGATACAAGGCTAAGAGATGTACTTTGACGAAGCCATCAACAACAAAGGGGCCAGAATAGGGGTAATCTTGGTTATGCCAGAAGGAGAAATGATCCTAATGGCAAAAAGACTCGAGTTTGAATCAACCAATAACTAAGTAGAATACGAAGCCTGCATCTTTGGTTTAGAAGCATTGCGTAGTGCAGGGGCAAAAAATGTTACTGTCTATAAGGATTCTATGCTAGTTATAAAACAAGCCACTAAGGAATAGGAGATAAAAGAAAACAAATTACGGTTGTACTGGGAATACTTGACCACCATCCTGTGCTCCTTCACTCAGTGTAAATTTGTCCATTTGCCAAGGGAAGGAAACTAGGTAGTTGATGCCCTAGCCACACTGGCCTCCATGTGAGAAAGTGGGAAACAACCAAAGGCCAGGCTATTAATTCTCACGAAGTCTCGAGCCCCCTATTATGAAGAGTTTAAAGTAACGCCAGTTGATGCCACTAAGAAACCTTAGTTCTATGATTTGCAAAGGTATCTAGAAACTGAGCAATTTTTGGATGACGCTGATAAGAAAGAAAGGATATCCCTATAAATTTTGTCTTGACAGTTCATAAGCCATAATAGGATGTTATACAAAAGAATGCCAGCCAGGGTACACCTCAGGTGCATTAATAAGGATAAAGGTCGAAAGCTTATGGAAGTAATTCATGAAGGGGTGTGTGGGCCACACATGAATGGGATCATTTTGGCAAAGAAAATAGCCCGCCAAGGGTACTTTTGGCTTACTGTGGAAGTAAATTATGTTGGATTTATGAAGAAATGTCATAATTGCTAAACATATGGTGATGTTAGCCACCTGCCGTCTATGGAGCTTCAAGGAATGACTTCTCCTTAGCTGTTTGCTGTATAGGGGATTGATATCATAGGGGAGGTGAGGCTAAAAGAAACTAATGGCCATCGATATATCATTGTGGCTATCGACTACTTCTCCAAATAGGTTGAGGCCGAATCCTATGATACCATGGGGTCAAAGCAGATGTCGAAGTTCATAAAAAAAACATAATCTGCAGGTATAGATTGCTGCACCATATAGTTACAAACAATGTCATTCAATTTTAGGTAGAAATGGCCACATTATTGAAAGATTATAAGATTGAGCACCATAGGTCATCTCTGTATAGGCCACAGGCAAACGGGGCGGTGGAAGTAGCAAATAAGAATGTAAAAAAGATCTTAGCCAAGACGCTGGAAAATTATTGAGATTGGGTTGATTACTTACAATTTGCATTGTGGGGGTACAAAACTACTACTAGAACTTTGACATGAGCCACTCCGTACTCTTTGATTTAAGGGTGTGACACTATTTTACCAGTAGAGGTTAAGATAATGTCATTAAGAGTCCTTTTGGAATCTAAACTCCCTGAATATCAATGGGTCGAAAGTCAGTTGGCTCAGCTAACATTGCTAGATGAAAAAGGATGAAGGCCATGTATCATTCTCAACTATACAACTATATTAGAAAATAATAGCACGTGATTTACAATAAGAAAATCAAGCTAGGCAAAATTTAAGAAGGGGATTTGGTGCTGAATCTTACAAGATCAATCATGATCGACCCTCGAAGAAAGTTTAAGCCCAATTGGGAGGGATCGTATCTAGTAAAGAAGTTATTTTAGAAAGGCACTGCCATTTTATCTGACATGGAGGGAAATGAGTTCAAAGAACCCATCAACCTAGACAAGCTCAAGAAATGCTTTTTGTAAAAAGTCTCGCTAGGGAGAAAACCTCGAAAAGAGGCTGTCTAGGCAAAAGTTAGAGACTAAAAAGAAAAAAAAAGAAAAGAAAAATTCCTATTGGACTGAAAACCTTAAAAGAGGCAGTCCAGGCAAAAGTTAAGGACATGTAAAAGGAGAGAGAGAGGCATAAAATGATTAATCGAAAAACTTGTAAGGGCAAGCCAACTAATAACATGAGATGTATCAGAAGTGAAGTGTATATGCATTTTTATGTTTAAATGAAATGAAACATATTGCTTTAATTATTGTTAAACATTGCATAATGTGTCTTAACTAGTACAAAAGGGAAATTACTTCTAACAAAAAGGGAAATGATGACTTCATTTCATGAGCAAATTTTGTCTTCTCTTCTTTTTGTTGCCTACCTTGTGAACTTAACATTTGTAACTCTCTTGTCCTTTTGTATTTAATAAACTCGTCTCTTTCTGTCTATTGCAAATAAACCCATGCTTTGTAATGATCATCGGTAGTCTGATCACCATCATAGCTTAAATTTCTTTTGATAACTCTTCGAGGCCAAGTTGCCACCAGGTGGTCCAAGAAATTTTGAGAGAGCGGCCTTGGCTTGAACTCATAAACAGGCTCCATAATCAGTTGTTTATGACCATATTAGTGGTAGAGGCGGGCTGGATTGTAGAAGGTGGCAAAATGGAGACCAAAAACTAGGACGCAATATATATAAGACCAAATGGTTATATGCTGCAATCCCCACCAGGGGCACATCCAGTGGATCAGTGGATCAGTGTATTAGGAAATGTTGACAACTAGCCATGAATGTCTGTAGGGATGGGATGTAGTTTTCTTGTTCGATAATGCTTGGCCTAGTAATGCCGGATGTCTTGAGGAGGCTCGATCAGGCCCAAATTTTCATAACACCACATCTACGAGATTGCAAATGATTAGATACATATAGTATAACAGTTGGAAGTTAAGGAAGGGACAACAAGAAACTTACTTCCAATAGGAATGGACTCCCTGAGAATCATCGTGTCTTTGTGAAGTCATCCAATCTGATGATAGTTTCTGCTAAGATGAGAGGGAAGGGATTAAACCCTGACTCTACTTGATCGAGGGCGAAAAGGATCTTTATATCATAGTGCCCTGAGGGAGAGACTAGCAGAAATTAAGTATACAAATAGAGAGCTAACATGCGGGGCCAGTAAGTTTCTTCTTTATCCACATTCATGGTGACCTCGAGGAAGGACTCTAGTTTGATTTCCAAGTCAGAGATACAGTGAAAAGAAGACCAGGGTGGAAGGTTGAACATACACACCATTTGTTGCTGAATGGAGTGAGAATCTGGGTTTTCAAGGATAGGAATGGCAAGCCGACAAGTAGAGTCCGTATGATGGCTGAGAAATGCCTCGAATTCTTCTGGTAAGGGACATATTTCTATTGTGTTGAACTGGAAAATGTGTTTATGGGGATCCTAAAATTGAATCATGGCATGGAGAAAAGGGAAATTGATTCTCCTAGTGTAGAGTGATTTGAAGACTGGAAGGTAAAACGGCTCTAACCTAGCCCAAGATTTGTTGTCTAAACCTTTCAAAATTGATTGTATGGGCCTTAGACTTTATTATGTCATGTTTTTGGCTTTTCAAAGGTTCCTAGAGAGAGAAACAAGAGGTTAGGGATGGAGGGAACTCGAGAATTAGGTCAAACACAAGAATGTGGGTTTTTATAGGGGCAGGACCTCCTGCTGCTAAGCCAGTCGCCTCATCGATGAGTCGATTGCCTTATAAATGAGGTGCCACCTCAGCAATAAGAGGCGATTGCCTCTTCACCAGAAACTAATGAGGTGATCATCGCATCAGTAGTATAGGCCATTTGTGCTTCTTCGAATCACACAATCTAAACAGGTGTTGTCAGAATATAGGGGGGTAGTTACGTATGCAAACAGTGAAATCAACTCACATATGAAGAAATTAGAGAAGCAAAACAAGTAGATTTAATCAAGAAAAATGATGAATTATGCAAGCATTCTGTCCATAAAATCAAAAATCAAAATTTTGTGTTCACTATTTGAAGACTACAGAAATTTTAACCCTAAACCATCAAGCATCTGATCCAGTACCCTTGGGGTCAGCCTCTCCTCCAGTACCGTTGCCACTCCTATCGTCATCCTCGTCATCCTCATCAATCTGACACTCAAGAGTGGTGATCCTCACCCTGCTAGCCTCATCCCAATCCTATTCAGACATGTAAGCATGCAAGTAGAAAATAAATGTAGAAAATAAAGAGGTTCTTACCCTCCACTGCTGGGTGATCTCCAGCATGTAGTCTCTTTGGGCCTCTATCATGTGAAACGTATACAAGCCCTACTCTAGCGAAATCTACATTATTGAAATAAATGTTGGAACTAACGTTTGGTTTGAGAATTATAATGAAAGTAGGTCAGGAAAAGAGCCTATATGAGTAGCACCACTAGGGGTGCATGCAGGGGTTAGGTCCTCATCCAAAGTCAAGAACTGACGTGATAACTCTCTAGGAGGACCCAACATCGAGCTAAAGGGTCAGGAACATGAATGAAGCTGCCTGGGACAAACTTAAAATCAAAGGTAGCAGTCGGCCTAGCTTCCTCGCCAATTGTAGAAGTCTTTTCCCTGCCCGAATCCAATTGACTCCTCAAGGGCTCTTTCTCCTGCACTCGGGACCTAACCAGGGCCACGGGCCTGGTAGGTGCAGCCTGAAGATAAAAACAAAGGGGAACATGTTAAGAATGCAGTCAATTTGCAAGGAAAGGGAAGCCGATAGGGATATACCTGAGAGGTAGAAGTGGTCTGGAAAGGGACCATCAACAGAAGGTGGGTGTGGATGAACTCCGCATACTGGCTCTTCATATGAACTGTGTGATCCATAGTTTGTGAGCCTGTAATAGCCTGAGCGAGGTCGTCACCCTCCAGCTCATGAGCCTAGAGCATACTATCAGGAGGAGACCTAGGGACCCGCCTAGGTCCGAAACCTGCCCTCTAGTTCAGGACCCGCTCTCCCAAATACCAGGCTCGATATCTAGGGCCACAGAGGAGTACCCTCTTTCGAGTTGAGGGCCTGGAGTGAGTCATCTCAATGGTCCAAGTGTCCTCAAGCCCCCACAAGTCATTCTGGATCTGAAAAAAAAAAGACGTCAATATGTAAGAAAATTGAATACAAATAATTTACTAATAAGTAGGTTTGTACTGTGTTGATACCACATCCTATGTCAAAGAGTTTAGGTGCTACCTGTGGATGTGAACTTGCATAAGGTGCCTCTTCATGATACAGCTGGCAACCCACCTACTGAGGGCCAGGAAGTGATCCCCCACTCGTGTAATGCCCACAAGCAGCTTTAGCTCCAAAGCCCAGACCTAGAAAAACAAAAGAGGAGAAGTTTAGAAAACTAATGTAAGTAATGGGGGACATAACAAGATAAAGGAAAAAAGGGATCATGATGCACTAGAACAGCATGCCAAAAGCTGCAGAATCTCCTAGCCCCTCGGACCACCTCGTCCATGCTCTGGTACAAGTATGCCAAGGCGCAACTACCCCAATCGAATGTGGGAATTTGGTCAAGATCTCGAAGGGCCGATAGGAACATCAGATTGATGGAGCTGGCAGTGTCAGCGAAGAAGGTGGTACCAAGTAGGTAGAGCAAAAAAGCCCTCACCACCTGGTCAATCTCAAGGGGAGAGATCATTACTATGGCCTGATCCCGAGTGTAGAAACTCCTAATTGAGTCCAAATTAAGGGTATGAGTCCCCTTCATGTCAGGAGCCATCCCAAAAAGTCATTCGATATATGCATCCTTATCCGGAGACAGCTGGTGTAAACTCACATCAAAGGGAATAGGGTCCTCGACATAGGCAATCCTTATGATGGCAGTAAATGATACCAAGTCTAGAGTGAGCTCACCAAACGGGAGGTGGAAAGTATGGGTCGTATCAAACCACCTCTCCAATAGGGCATGCAGTGGCTGGTAGTCCGTGCACCCCTACTCAGATGGAAGTAAGAGTACGAAGGCCTTGAACGCTGTCTCCTGAATTCGGTCCCTCTGCTCATCGATAAAGTCGCTATAGAAGACTCAAGCTCCATGGAAATTCCTGACACCCTTGAATGTTTGAGCATCATGCTATAAATAAAGAGATAGGGAAGTAAAATTTATGCATGTTGTGGCTTTAAGGAGAAATTTAGAATGAATGTACATGTAAATAACATAATTCGCTTTGTTGATGAAGCAATCACCTCATCATAGAGGCGATCGCCTCATCATAGAGGTGATCATCTCATGAATAGGTGATCAGCTTTGTGAAGGGGCGACAGGAAATTGCCTCTTCATAAAAGCCTGTTATCTCATTGATGAGGCGATCACCTCATTAATGAGACGATCGCCTCTATGAGGCACAGATGGGGAAAATTCTCAATTTTTAATGATTTAAATATAAATTTCACATTTTGTTTGATTAAATAAGGTCCTAAAATGATAATTATGCAAGATTAATCATTAACACAATATAATTTTGCAGGAAATTTCAGGGTACTAACCTCTCTTGATGCAGAGGAGTAAATGTGGGACCTTAGATTTGCCAGCAGAGGAATCGAGTCCCTACGGGTCAATCCTAGACTCCTGGAGGCGCTAATAGGAGGTGGAATATGATCCCACTTATGCACAAGGAGTGTTCTATTGTTCTCCATCAACTGAAAAGTGAGGAGAGATGCATGGAGTACAGGAAGTGTAGGGGGAGGAAAGAGAAAGAGAGAAAGGTGATAAAAGGTAAAAGAGAGTAAGGACAAAAGAAAAAAGACAGAGTTATTTTTATAGCAAGCAAGAGCATAGGGTTTTCTCTAAAAATAAAATAAAATAATAAATGATGAGATGAAAATTACTACCGTATGATAAGAACGCAGAATTCAAAGGTGGAGATTTCCAAAATGAAGTTTCAAAAGTTGGGCCAGGAAAACCCACGTCGTCCAAGGAAAGGGCAGTTCGGGTTTGAATCCCCCAAAGCTCGAAAGGAGAGGGTTATTTAGGTTTGAATCCCCAAAGCTCGAAAAGAGAGGGCTATTCAGGTTTGAATCCCTGAAGCATAAAAAGAGAGGGCTGTTCGAGTTTGAATCCCCGAAGCTCAAAAAGAGAGGGCTATTTGAGTTTGAATCCCTGAAGCTCAAAGAAAGAGTTGTTTGGGTTTGAATCCCTGAAGCTCAAAGAAAGGGTTGTTCAGGTTTGAATCCCCGAAGCTCAAGGACCAAGATGAATTTTTGGGTAGTATCCCTAAAGTCAAAAGTAAAGGACAACTGGTCTAGGAAAACCTGGAGAGAAGTGATAATTGAACCAGGAAAATCTAAAAACCACATCCCCAGTGATGATCGGGCCAGGAAAACCAAAAATTAAGTCTCAATGTTGTGTGGGTTGGGCTAGGAAAACCCAAGAATCATGTTTTAGGTAATGGATGGTTAGGCCAGGAAAACCCATAAGTCTATGTCCTTAGCAATGTCCCCAACGAGGTGATAATCAGGCTAGGAAAACCCAAGGTCGACAGTTTCCAAATCTCTTTATCAAATATTAATGAGTGGGTGATTAGGCCAGGAAAACCCGAGGATCATGGTCATATTTCAGAATTAAAGGATTCATCTCTCGGGTGAAATCCGAGAGTCAGGTATGTTGCTCATCTTAATGTTTATTTGTTGTTTCACATGTGATTTTTTGAAAATTGGTCATTGCATGCATTTGATTTTTCAAAAAAATTAAGGGGCACACTGTAGACGATTCAGTTAGCCTGTGTTAGGGGATGAATTAGGGTTGCTCAATTTGACCGGCCTATTGTCAAGCCCAATGATGAGAATATGGAACTTGGACATAGGAATGAAGCCTGAATCTCTAGTGAAAAGTGAACTTGAAAACCCAAAGCCTAAAAAACCCAAAATTGAGCCCAACTATCCAAATTTAGCCTAAGCCCACCTGGCCTAACGCAGGCTCTAGCCAAAGGGGCATCGCCTCAGTGTAATAAGGTAATCGCCTCTTTGGCAGTTGTTGATGAGGTGTCGCCTCTATGCTAACCCACTTGCAGCTGCATTTAATGCAGCTACAATCATGACGACCAAGTAGTGTGGGCCCCACTTTCTAGACCTGCTCCTTGCGTGAGAAAAAGATTTTTGGGGAAGGAAAAAGGGCTAGAAGGCTCAAGGGCATGGGAAAACTAAGGAATAAAAGAGGAAAAAAGGGAAAGAAGGAGAGAGGTTGGTGAAAAAAAAAAGGGGAGAGGAGCTCTAGAAAAGAAGACAAAAATACAGAGAGAAAAAGAGAGAAAAAAAATGTCCTCAAGGAAGAAGGAGAGGTGGAAGCAAGGGAAAGTCCACATTTTCCTAAGAGAAGAAGGAAGAAGCTTGTGTCAAAAGTAGAGATCATGTCTTAGCAAGGATCACAATAAAAAACATCTCTGAGGGCCTCACATTTTTGGTAGAAAACTTGCACTTAAACTTGACATGTGCATCATTTTGTGAGTTCGTGCCTGTGTGACTAAGTTCTTAGTACATTTTAGGTTTATCTTTAGTGTGTCTTACTTGATATCTCACTTTATTGATGGATCTTTGAACACTTTTGCATGTAGTTGTAGTTTGATGATTACAGAGTGTGTATGTGCATATTTTGTTACTTAGAGTAAAAGTCTGTACATTTTGAGAGTCGGAGCTGACCTGCTGATCAGGCGACGCCTCTTCATAGAGGCATCACCTCATCTCAATGAGGCGATTGCCTCATCAATGAGGCGGTCACCCCATTGACAGGCCTCTAGGGAGTCTTCCTTTTATGTGTGTGTTATATACCTTTTTTGCCTAGAAGTTATAAGGACCCCTATTGATGAGGCACCGCCTCATCAATGAGGCAATCACCTCATCTCAATGAGGCGATTGCCTCATCAATAAGGTGACCACCTCATCTCAATGAGGTGATTGCCTCATCAATAAGGCGACCGCCTCATTAATAGAATTAGCCTACTTTCTATTTTGCTTTTTTTGTTAACATTTATCATGACGTCTGCTTTAGCATGTCTTCTTTTGACCTTAAACATGTCTGTATCATTGCATGATGATGTTTAACCTTGATTGGTCAATCCCTTATTTAGTTCATAATGTAAAGAACCCTTTTTATAGAGACTCTTTATAAATATCAAAATATGTTTGGTTTATTATTTCAGTTTTTTGTGAAAGGAAGGACTAATTGTGTGTTGTTCGCAGGAATTACTTGATGATTTCCATCATTGAGTAGTCATCATTGTTAGTTACCCCTTGTATATTACTGCTTTTATGTTGATGATCGATTTACTTTCGGTATATGTTTAATTTATTTTCTATATACTATTCTATTATTTCGCCTAAAAGCATTGTAATCCTTAATCCCTTTCCCATTTGATTTTGAATGTATGGTTGTAAATTATTATTTTTTCTATTTTTGTTGAATGTTGGGACCTAAAGGCACAAAATTGGATTAATGTGCAAACTCAAACTTGATTATAAAATTTGGCAATTATCTGAAGGCAATTTTATTATGTGTGGTAAAAGAGGAAATAATTAAATAATTAAATGGTAATAAAACACAAAACACAAACGGAGGCCAACCGCAAGGTTGGGTGAGCATTCAAACACTCATACCCAGTTTCCAAACCAAATCTCTGATGACGACTTTTGGGAACCTCCGTGGGATCTAGTTGGTACAGTGTGTCTCGGCTTTTATCCAGGTCGTGACTCCATCTTTGAATAGGCCCAAGACTTATATCATATTTTCTAGTGGGCCTCGAGCCCACACAGTGCCATGGTCGCTAAACACTTGGGCATGCACTAAACCCCGCCACCTACAATAATACTGGATAATGATATTAATATTTGTAAGTAAAAACTAAGTGTTTTTTCATGCCTAAAATAAAGCTAATTTCATGTATTTATAGGCTTCTTAGAACTACAATTTGTGCCTCTTCAAACGGGTGTAAAAGTCAAAAGGTGTGTTGAAGAGGTGTGAGGGATGAGTCAGCACCATCGGCACAGGATGTCTCTATCATGACTCAGCATGGGCTTGATAAGTTAGCATGGTCTCTTCCTTTATAAAATGGTTGGTGACAACTAAGCACAAGTGTGATGAGTTGGCACCAAGGCTTATTGTCACGACTTGGCAGCAATATGTCGAGTCAACACCCCTATTCGAAGCCTCATTTTGACTCTTCATGCATCATTCTTCATTCTAGTCAATCCAAATACACTTCAATGCATGAATTAAGCCTAAGAAAACCTAAAAAACAAAAAATTAACATAAAGAAAAACATAAAAAAATATAAATATAAATAATGCATAAAAACTTAAACAAACACAATCAATAACTAAAGAAAACTAAACTATAACTACCCTAAAGAACTATGTTTATTTGCATTATAACAAACACTGCCATACTTAGACTTTGCTTGCCCTCAAGCAAGAATTAAAAATCTAAATGGGAGAATAACAAAAATCTTTTATCTTTGCCAAAATAGATGTAGTTGTCTTAATAAGTCATCTTAATTAAGAAATAAATTTTTAAGAAAATGGTAGTTAGTAACTAAACTTCTAATACTTAATGATAGATAAGACAAATTTCATAGTATAACCAATAAGTTTAACAATTTATCTCAAACTATTAAGAACAAAATCAAAGAATATAAAGTCAAAGTTCTAACCAAGCTTTCTAACCATAATGCTCATTCATTAAACTTAGGATTTTTAATAATTAAAGTAGCCATGGGACAAGGATTAAGCACACATATTTACTAATAATTCTCATGGATTTTTTAGACACACATATTATATTTATATATTTTTTATGGACTAATTGTATTTCTTTTTGAATGAAGGTAATTAAGGAGCATAGTCACTTACACACAACTTACTCGAAATCCAACAACTTGTAATGTCATACATTCTTTTCGAATGAGTGTAATTAAGGCTCATACTCACTTACACATAACTTACTTAAAATGCATCACATTTACAAGCACACTTTTTTCCTCATCCATTATTAAAAAATTAATTAAACGTATTATGGCTATAGTTTCCCTAAGGCTACAACAATCCTTAAAAACTAAGCTCAATTCCTAAACATCATAGTTGTAAGCATAATTAGAAAGTTGACTAGACATTCTCTAGACTTTGAAAATAATAATAAAAGATAAAAAGAAAAACTTAAAGCTTATGCTAATTGAAACTTTAAAATTCTACCAATTAAGCATAGGCAGATAATTACTAACATAACAATCAAAAAGAAAATTCAACCATAGTCAAAATTAACTTGAAGTGAAAACTATTTAAAAATATGGACAAGATAAGATTAAGCAAAATTTAGCATGGATGACATAAAATAATAAAATATAACCCATAATTATAAAGATAGTCTTACACCTAATAAAATAACAACTACTACTACTCCCTCCCCCACACTTGAAAATGCACATTATCCCCATTGTGACATCATAATAGTAAGGAAAGGAAAGGAAAGAAATAATCCCCTAATCATCTCTTGGAGTTGGTGGAGGAGACTCAATGTTATATCTAGAATAGGCAAAGAATTGATTTAACTTGTACTCCATTTTCCTTGCCTGTGATCAAATTGTTGGTTCTGAGTCTCCATTACATCCAATTATCACTGCATTACATTTTGATTATCCAAGATTTGATTCCAACTATGAGAGTGTCCACTTGAAGAACCATTGGCTTCACCCTGAATAGGGTAAGTGAGTAATGGGACGTTACCAAGTGGTGTATAATTGAGTTAGTGCTTAAATTCAACATCCTCCTCCTCTTCTTAAGTTTCCTCTAATTGTGATGGACGTTCCAGTCCTCTCTAACATGATCAAGACCTTGATGAAATCAAACAGAATGAAGAATCTACAACTTCTATCATAAATGCTTGCTTAGTGAAGTGAGAACACTCAATAACATTAGTAAAATTATCAAGATTGTTAAACATTCATGTATCACATCACTAATGCATTCATCTATAATATCAACAGAGTCAATTCTACTTGCCACTTCCATTGGTGTAGACTTCATCATGTTAAACACATCGAATTGCATATGCTCATTATTCACCTCCAATGTAATCTTCCCTCTTTTCATATCAATAATTACTCCTGCTGTCATTAAAAATGGTCTCCTAAACAAGATAAGGATCTCAAGATCTTCCTCCATGTCCATCATAACAAAATCAGCTACTATTAGAAACTTCCCCACTTTAGTTGGCACATTTTCAAGAATACCTAGTGGATAAGTAATAGATTTGTCCGCCATGGAAAGACACATAATTATAGGCTTAAGTTCTTCTAAACCTAGCCTTTTATAAATAGAGTAAGGCATAAGGTTAGTACTAGCACCAATATCACATAAAGCTTTATCGAAATGAGTACCTCCAATTACACAAAGAACTATAAAGCAACTAAGATCCTTAAGCTCTGGTGGGGATTTGGAACACATAGCCTTAAATTCTTTAACAAGAGAAACTAATCCATAATCTTCAAGCTTATTCTTTTGACTAATGATATCCTTTAGAAATTTACCCCATGCTGGCATATCTCTAATAGCATCCACAAATGGTACGGTAATCATAATTTCCTTGAGCTAATTAAGGAATTTGTCAAACTGTTTATCCAAGCTACACCTAAAGAACCTTTAAGGAAAATAAAGTATTTTAAAATCCACTTTAAGTTCATCATCCTTGGGTGGTATAGCATCTCCCTTTGTACGCTTCTTTACATCCTCAACATCATTTTTTTAATAACATCCACATCTTTATCTCCCTTACTAGTATCAGTATGTTCAACATCATCAACCACTCTCTTATTTTTAGTAGCAACCTTTTTAACCTCCTTACCACTCCTTAAAGTAATTTCTTGGCAAGTCTCCTTTGGTACAAACTCCGATTGGCTAGGAAGCTTCCCCAAAGCCCCAAAGCTTTAATATTGAAGGAGGAGGATTGTTGGGAAATTTGAGTTTTAAGGAAGCAATTATAAGTAGAAGTTATTCAAGTTTAGAGTTTGGTTATTTAAGTTGCTCCTTATTTTATTTGTTGATGGTCACTTGTTGGTTAATAAATTGCTCCATAAGAGTTTCAAGGTTAGGTTTAGGATGGGTAGGATTGAAGACTTAGTGTTTTATGGGAAATCCATATAGGTTTTGGGGTTTGGTGTTTGGGTTAAATAGAGTGTTTAATTGAGAGGATGGATTTGACCATAAGAATTTAGGGTGGTTTCTCCATTAAGGGTTATAATTATTGGAGTTTAGCCCCATTCTCTTATTAAAAGCTCCTTACACATAACTCACATCCTCATTAGTATTCACATTAGATTGATAATATGGATGAGATCCTCCATAAAACTCACAAACAACATTATCAATTTCCATAAAATTAATTTGAGTTCTACTTACTAACTTAGTGAGAGCATCTACCTTTGCATTCAATAGACTAATAGTGTCAAGCTCCAAAACTCCTTTCACTTTTTCCATTGTTGGTTCATCACCCATGTACCCTTGAGGTGCAAGCTCTTTAAGCAAAATAGTAGCCTCTTTCATCATTTTATCCATGCATTTTCCACCAGAAGCTACATTAATAATATTCCTATTCTCATCTATCAATCCATTATAGAAAATTTGAGGGATCATCCAATCCAATAATCCATGATGTGGGCATTTCCTTTAAAGTTGCTTGACCTCTCCCAAGCTGTATAGATTGTCTCACTTCCATTTTGCTTGAAAGTTTTAATCTCATTGCCAAACTTAGCTATCTTATATGGTGGAAAATATTTATAAAGAAATGCTTACTTCAATTGGTCCCATGTTGTTATTGATTCACTTGGCAAACTAGCAAGCCAAAGTTATGCTTTATCCTTGACCGAAAATAGGAAAAAGTCTAAGCCTTAATTTTGAAAGTTGCACACATATTAAGGAAAGTCAATATGTGAGCATAAGGGTCCTTTCCTTATAAACCTCCAAACTAATTGTTCTACACCATTTGAATGATACTTGGCTTAATTTCAAAGTTATTATTAGTAATGGTAGGGGCCACTATCCCATTAAAACTCCTGAGATGTTGAGCATGGCAAAATCACCTAATGTTCTTCTTTCTGGTTCAACCATATTATTAAATTCCCTTTGATTCACTCTTCTATGTTATTGTTCCCCCTATAAATCACGTAAAGTCAATTCAACTTCGGGATCAAAGTAAAAAGTATTATCACTAACACTTCTAGTAAACATAATGTAAAGCAAAATCAAAATCAAACAATCACAATTAAGTAAATGATAAATTATAAAAACTAATACAAAATTAAAGCCTACAATAACTTTTCTCTACCCAAAGTTAATAAAAATCACTAAACAAATTCCTCGGTAACAATGCTAAAATTTGATATGGGTCAAATTAAACCCTAGTATTTAAGACTAAGTATAGAGTAAGTAGGGTGTCGAACACTGGGCAATTCAAAGTAAATTTTGTATTAAAATACTTGGATGGATAAGCAAACGATATTAAAATAAAATTAATTTATTCTAACTAACTTAAAGTTACTAATTAATAACTACACTGATGAAATTGATTATACTAATAATGATTTTAAGCAATGTATGTTACAACTACAATTCAAAATTAATCAAGAACCATAGAAGTTAATAATATATAAAAGTAATTGTATTGATTAGAGAATAAAGCCAATGATCCTTAAAAGCAACTCTCATTATCAATTAAGGGTATTTTCATTTAGAGTCCACACACACTCTTATGAAATTGTAGAGATAAACAAAAACCATTAAGTTCTATGTCAATTCTTCATCCCCTTAAAGTGAATTTCTTGTCTCTAAGTATTATTCTAACCTCTAAATAATTTCAATTGCATTTCCACCAAAATGTCCCAATTCTTATTATGAACAATTGATTAATAAGTTATATATGGTGATCAAGCATACATGACACAATTCAAAACTCAATCAAAATTAAATCAACCATAAATTATAAAAGATAAAAAGGTAGTTCATAGATTAATTCATCATTATAGTTCTACACAAAGACTTAGCCAAAATATAAAATGAATAAAGTTAAAGAACAATAAGGAAGAATTTATAACATCAAGTAACTAAATAGAAAAGAAAAGGGAAAAGATTGAATTGATAAACCCTTCACTACTTCTTCCAAAAATCATTTGATATTGAATTATCCTCTTCCTTGACACTTCAATTTCTTGTAATAATACTAGATAATGATATTAATATTTCTAAGTAAAAATTAAGTGTTTTTTCATGCCTAAAATAGATCCAATTTCGTGTATTTATAGGCTTCTTAGAACTACATTTATGCCTCTTCAAATGAGTGTAAAAGTCAAAAGGTGTGTTGAAGAGGTGTGAGGAACGAGTTGGCACCACTGTGCCAACTCGGCATAGGATGTCTCTATCATGACTCGGCACAGGATGTCTCTATCATGACTCGGTATAGGTGTGATGAGTTAGCATGGTCTCTTCCTTAACTAAATGGTTGGTGATGAGTCAGCACTAAGGCTTATTATCAAGACTCGGCAGTAATGTGCCAAGTCAGCACCCTTGTCTGGAGCCTCCTTTTGACTCTTCATGCATCATTCTTTATTCTAGTCAATCTGAATACACTTCTATGCACGAATTAAGCCTAAGAAAATTTATAAAACATGAAATTAACATATGAACAACATAAATAAATCTAAATAGAAATAATGCATAAAAACATAAACAAACACAATCAATAACTAAAGAAAACTAAACTATAACTACCCTGAAGAACTATACTAATTTGCATTATAACATTAATCTAGAAAGTTGGTTAGTTTTTTCTATATAATGAATAAACCAATCACAAGCAAGCTCTCGCTTCTAACCTTATATCTCCATGAGGTCATTTAGTCTCTTCCCTAGGTGGGTTTTGAACCTATAGTCATCGAGGGACTATGGTTCTGCTCTTAGAACTAGGTTGTTTTGGTTTATTCTAATTATAACCAAAAGGTAAGCTAAGGAATGATACCATAATGTACTTAAAGTAATCACATGATGTCAATATGGGGGTTAATTGTTGGGCTTTAAATGATGTCCAGAGCCTATATACGCTCGTATGTATAGGGCCAAGGTCAATTAAAAGGAGTCCAAGTTCTTAGCCCTCATATCAATATTCGACATGTTTACCGGGAATCATGAAAGTATCATTCGATAGTTTATAATTTGATTTTGTCAACATAAAGGTCCGTAATCTAGTTGAATTCCTAACCCATCCATTTAATTTAATAATAATAAATGGAACACATCTCATAGGTTCTGTCATTGAGGGATGTCATTATTTGTTAGTTTGCATAGACTATTCAATATGAGCTATATGACTCTTATCATTCCTCATGCTTTGAGCTCGCACGAAGTAGATGCAAATCACGTGGATTTAAGCATAAACATTCTATAAAAATTGACATTCCAACATCATTCAATGATAAACACTAGGAGAGTCACATCATTTATGAATATTATGTCAAACAAACAGTGTTAGGACAAAGATAGCATGCATAGCTTAGTGGAATCCTAGTGGAAGTTACTATTTATCTACATGGGCTAAGTCAGGGTTAAAGGCTAAGGGTTCCTTTAGTGAGAATGCCCCCATATGACTAGGGTTATAGACTCTGGTCAGTGAGTCTAGCATTCTTTTGATAACTCGATCGTCCCTCTTTAGGACTTGGGTTACAGACTATGGGCAAATGAGCCTAATAAATGCATGAGCAAGGATTAAAGGTGGTAATACCTATCTACATTGCCCCTTGACTCGAGTGGAATCATGATGGTAATTTCATTTAGTATTATTAAGGGTTTAGGGACCATTGGTGCACTTGTGAAATGTAGTGGTGAGGGGCTCTATACAATTGAGTATTGCATAATGAGAAATAGTCATTTTTGAATTGATTTCTCTCACTTAGAAGTCCTCAATGGAGTCACCATTATGAGTGACAATCTTCCTCCCTCACTTTAGGATGAGTGAAAGGATGACTTGGATTTTGTATTTCTGAGGAACATGGAAACTTTACCAAATAGGAACAAATGAATGGTCTCAGAAGGAATGAGATATTTTTTTATTTGTGGAGTCGCCACCTGGTTTTTAAAAGATTAGGACAAGAAAGGGGCAGTATTAGGTCACTCAATGAGTATTGCCCCCAGTAAAGATTTTTGGGTTCGAGGGATTGTATCTACTTTTTTACTATTTCTCATTATACGATATTTAATGTATAGCTACCATAATACCATAGTTTTACTAATGACAATTTATATAGCATTCATGGAATACATCAAGATAATAGGAGGCAATAAAGCTCAAATATCAGTATTACATCACTTTCCTAATAAAATACATATAAAAGGAAAAAAAAGATTATGCAAAAGTAAATCTAGCTTAGATATAATAAACCTGCAAGGTTAGCACAACTATGCATGTAGCTTGGTTGATTATATGAATAATGGGATAAGCAATGGACACTCAATCATTTGAAAGAGTAAGCAAAATGTATATAATCATGCATGTTTGCAATGATTATTATGCTATGACGATATAAGGGATGCATGATGACATCATTGGACTGAGAACATGATGACTTTAGTCTAGAATATGAACATTTCATGTTATTGATATGCATGGTGTGATTTAATATTTTAAAACTAAAGGATGCAAAATGATGATATAAGATGAGAAATATAAAGCATAAATTATTATATAACAAGCAAATTGTCAGTCTCATCATGCAAGTACAATAAATTTCATAAATAATGGCAACAATAAAGTAAAATGTAGTGTGCTAAAATAAACATGCTAAAATGATTGTGTGGTCCTCATATTCGACTAAGCTTTTGTGAGTTTTGAAGCTTTAGCTTCAAGGGATTATTAAGCTTTCCTTATTAAGAGGTTCAAAATGACGTGTAGAATAATGCTAGTTTATATACCTTTAAAGCATGCTTTGACAAAGATGATGCTAGGTTTGGTGGAAAGGATATTTAACAACCTAAGAAAAATGTGGTGGGAGAGCTAAGATTATCTAGTAGTGGGTTTCCAGCATCTTTGAACGAACAAATTTTTTATGTTTGTATTTTTCTTTTCCTCCCCCCAAAAATGAGGTATGGAGACCCTAATTTATAGTGTAAAATTTAAGGAAGGGGGGGTGTGTGCGTGGTCACACATGTGTCCTTAGGACAAAGCGCGTGGCCATGCAAAGTGTGAGTGACTGGACACTTGGCACTTTCACTTGACATGCGCATAATTTAAGGCTCTCCCGGGCTATTTTGGGGTTGGTTTTGAGGGTTTTTGGGCCTTTTAGACACATTTTTAAGTCCATTTTGTCTAATTCGACCTTGATTTTAGCACATGACATGTAGGGGTGTTCGTGGTTACACGTGCACTTCTAAGCGATGCACACTATTCCTTAGGTTGTTTTGGACTATTTTAGGACCACTTCCAGAGGTTTGTAGTCCTTATGGATGTGTTTTTAAAGTCTATTTTATCAAAATCATTTTCTATTTTTTCACAAAGTTAGGTCCCAATTTGATGAAATTAATACCATCTCAATAAGTTGTATAAGCTTCTTTTTGTTCTGATAGTTCGTATTTTGTTAGGTCAGAGCACAACCTAATGGCTCAATAATTGAATTTGCACATTGATGGAATTAGTTAGGGTTTTTAGGGGTTGGACACTTCAGAGGTGTTACAAGCGACTAAATTCTAGTCATTTCAAAGATTCATTTCATCATTGGAATTTTTTAGGGACAGTTAAATTTGAGGTATGACACTTTGTTATTTGACTCATGAGACTCCTTAGCTTTGGAAGCTTGAGTTTTAATTTTTTTAGAAGTAGAGGGAATAAAATTACATGAGGCTTTAATGAATTTAATATGAGATGATGAGGAGGAAGACAACATTCTAGTTTTATATCCAATTCCATGAGTGTTTCCATGGAGTTTTTGATAATCAAGTAGATTATCTAAGCTCTTCTTTCCTTTCTTAAATTTAGAAATGGAATTTTTTAACTCTATCACCTAATTGGAAAGCTTATGATTTTCATCACTTACTTTCTTGAGTTGCTCTTCCAAGGAATTAAAAGTTTTTAAATCACTAGCAAGTTTGTCATTTGATTGAAAATTTGTTTTTAAAATTTTTAAATTCTTTGGTTAAGCTAGTTGACTCATGCTTATAATTCTTCTTCTTAAAAAATAAGCTTTTATATTTAAGCAAGAGTTTGCTCATAATAGAGCTTTCATCATCATCCTCATCATATTCATAATAATCATCATAGAGGGAGTTAAAAGTAAATGGTACCTCATTTTCATTTTCAATAGCCATGAAGCAAAGGTTGGCTACTTCTTGTTGGTCCTTTTCCATTTCTAATTTGGAGGAGTCATCCTATGTAGCTTTGAAGGCCTTTCTTTTCTCATTTTCTCCCTTGTTCTTAAATTTGAGTTTGGGACACTCACTTTGAATGTGGCTCAGTTTCTTACATTCATAGCAAGTAACCTCTTCGGTTTTCTTTTTGACTTCTCCTTTATACTTCTTATTGAAGTCTCAAGTTCTTAAGGAATTTTTCTCTCTCAAGAACTTCTTGAAGTTCTTAGTAAGCATGGTAATATCACCATCTTCATCACTGGAATCTTTAACACTATCATCTTCACTTTCTTCTTGTGAAGCCTTTAATGCTAGACACTTTTTCTTCTCTTCCTTCGCTTATTGTTCTTTATCTCTTTACTTAATTGTAAGCTCATGTGTAAGGAGCTTTCCAATAAGCACATCGATTAAGAAGGTGAAGAGGTCTTGAGCTTCCTCAATAGAGGTGACCTAAGATTCATATAGACGGTGGGGTTTAGCGCGCATTCAAGATTTTAGCAACCATGACACATTTTAAGCTTAAGGCTCTAAAGAACACACTACTATATCATAAAGACATAGTGTGGAGATGAGGAGTCACCACCTAGGGTAATAACTAGGACCAATTAAAGCTGGTGATAACTTGATTCTCTAAAAGAAAGTTAGCATCACAACTAAGGGATTTTAGATACAAAATACTAACTTCTTTCAGTCTTGTGTTCTTTTAGAATTACCTACTTAATTACTGAATTATTCTCTATTTCCATGAAATTTCATATAAACCCTAATTTTGCATACAGCTAACTCTAAGGCAACTAGTCATGAAAAACACATAAACAATGTATCCAATGAGTGTAACGTCCCTAAATTAGTCTATTCTATATTAGTTTTAATTAAAGTTAGCTAAGTCTACATGTTTTAATTTACAAATGAAATGGCAAGCTAAAGGTAGGCCTACATTTTAATTAAATTAGTGAACCTAAGTCTACCATTTTTAACTCTAAAGATAGTGGGCCTAAATCTACTAATTTTAATTAAATGAGTTGGATGAATTTTAGTGGGCCTAATTCTAATTAATTTTAAATTAAATAAAGTGATTTTAAATCTATTTATTTTAAAAAAAATACTTAATTAATGAACTGAGCTAAATCTAAGTTAATTTTAATTAAACTAAAATTAAGGCTTAAGTCGAAATTAACCTAATAGTCCTAAATAAAATTTTAAAGTTAATTTAACCCAAAAATAAATTTAAAAGGCTTATTATAAATGAATTAAACATAATAGTGGGCATGAGGCCCAAAACGAATAAATAAAGGAACATTTTGCAAAAATACCCTATTTTTAAATGTTATTAACAAAAATGCCCTAAGTTTTTATTTTTTGCAAATCTACCTTATCATAATTATAAGAGTGTCTTTTACATTTTCAAAAAAGCACCCATGTTTTTTTTTTTCATTTCTCTACCTTTTTTTATTAATTTCTTTGCAGTTTTTTATTTCTTTTTTATTTTTTTATTTTTCTTTTATTTTTTAATCTTTTTATAAATTTTTATTTTATTTTTTTCTTTTTTATTTTTTTCTTCTGCCCTTCTTTTTTCTTTTATTCTTTTTCTTTTTTCTTTCTTTTTTCCTTTTACTCTTTTTTATAAATTTTTATTTTATTTTTTATTTTTCTCTTTTTTATTTTTTATTTTTTATTTTTGTACTTCCCTTCTTTTTTATTTTTTATTTTTTATTGCTCACTTTATTTTCTCTTTTTTTAAAAAAAATTATTTTCTTTAATTTTTTCTTTTTTTTATTAATGAAGCATTAGCCAATATATTTTTTAGGGGATTTTACTTCACAAATTCTTCAAGTGGGTTATAAGAATATACAAAATATTATAGCAAAAATATAAGCAACTCACATGCATCAAATTTTATGTACATAATTGATTATTCAAGTTTTTAATGTGTAAAAGATGTAACATTCATCATAATTAAACCAACATAACTATTTCTAAAAAGTGATAATAGAACTTTAGATAAGGACAATAAAGTCATAATTTAAATTTCTAATGATTCTAAAATAAAATCAATTTTATCAATATATTTCAAGTACGAAAAATATAATTTTAACATTTTAAAGATTTAAAGTAGTCTAATGTGTTTGTAAAATACAAATAATGCCTTATAACTTCAAGTTAAAGAACCAATCCCGAAATAGATCATAAACCTAATTTAATAATGTGTCAATAAATGAAAAAAGAAGATAGTTATAGCTCAGACAGTAGAGCACTTGCTTAGCGTGCAAGAGGTATAAGAATTGATACCCCACATCTCCATTATTTTATTAGGTAGCATGTATTTAAGTTGTTTTTTGGTTTAGTTTTAGTTTTTGATCTTGTTTTAAAATTGAAGGGAATGCTAGAAGTGTTTTTGGTGCTTCTAGTTCATTTAGGATACGTTGGTTATGAAAAGGGAGGGTACTTATGATTCACAATTTATTAAAACTATTAGTGGTGGTGATGAGCTATAGGATTTTGTTGGGGTATGTTTTGTTTTATTATGTTTATATCATTTTGATTTCTATTTGGTTTATGATAATTTTTTTTATGTTTTTGTTTTAAAGGTGATAAGAAATTATTTGAGGATGTTGGTTTTAATTTAAATATTAAAGATAGTTTTGTTAAAGATGGTGTTGATAGTAATGAAGTGTTGAAAGATTCTAATTTAGTGTATTCTTTTTTTTATTATATTAATTTATATTGGTTTTATTTTTTATTTTTTATTTTTGGCTTCTTATTCACTTTTTATATCCTTTTGGTTTATTTTTGTTTTCAAATTCTTTTTTTATCCTTTTGGTTAACTTTTGGTTTTCAATTCATTTTTTCTGATTTTAGTTTTTTTCTTTGGTTTTTAAGAATGTCTATGAAATTTTGGCTATAACCTATAATATTATGTATTCAGTACATAATATATAAGAGATGATTTGGTCAAATCCACACATGAATTTATCAAGTTAAATTAAATAGATAACAATCATAATTTAGTTATGGGTGAAACTTTGGCCCAATGAATCAATCAATTACAATCATTAGAAGAAACATCTTTTCAATGTGAGTAATTGAAATTAGAAGCCTCAATTAACTAATCAATTACAATCATAAAGGCAGAGGAATTCTGTCACAACCCAAACTAGGAGTCATGACCGGCGTTAGGGAACGAGAATTCTTTCAAATCCAAAACCCGTAGCAAGCCTAAGAAAATAAAATCATACAATAAATAAATAAAAAGTATGATATAATTAAAATTTTTTGAATCAATATATAAAATAATTCTCTAAATCCATTCATAAATGAATACATATTAGTACAGTTTCAAATACAATTTTTCAGAGTATACAATATCAAAACAATATAATACTTTTTCGATACAATAACACTACTACTGCATTTTCTAGAATACAAATCAGAATTCAAAATATATGTTTGCATAAAATAGCCGGGACTGAAGAACACCGGCGAGGAACTCTACAACTGAGGTCTGACGATATGGGATCTCCTAAAAAAAATAATTAAGGGGGGTCAGACCTCACTGAGTGAATTATTATACTATATATACATGCAAAATAAACCATAATAATCAGGCATTCTTATATATATAAGTATATACACACACTTCACACGAATGCCAAACTCTACCTTTATAAATATACTAAATGTAGAAAACGTTTGTTTTAATTCATGAAGGATCCATAGAACCCTAATAATAGCAACCTCAAACAATCCCATCATCACTCTAGTCATACAGGCTCACTTGATTCCAAATAGAACACTTATTCCAATCTGGATAGTAGACTGGCCCCGAGACACTAAGTTGATCGAGCTCCAACAGTCTGACTGTCAATGTGATTGGCCCTGAGACACTTGGTCAATCGAGCTCCAGCAATCACACTATCTATCACCTCACATCTCAATCAACCCAATAGATCATTCAATCCACTTATGGACAGTAGACTGGCCCCGAGACACTAAGTCAACCGAGCTCCAGCAGTCTGATTATCAATGTGATTGGCCCCGCAATCACACTATCTAACATACCATTAATCTTAGTCAAATCCATCAAATCAATTATAATCACCACAATTATTTCTCACTCAACCCTTATCTATCGTACTGATACATACACGGTCATAGTGCTACCCACTAAGAAGCATGTTCTATTGATATCCTTCATTTACAAAAATCATTTATTCTGAAAATAATTAATGTGGAACGATCTTCATAATAATAAAATCAACCATATATATATACCAAAATATACCTAAAATACACCTAGTATATTTTGGGTATATATATATATGTCAAATAAAATATGAAATAAACTAAAGATAAATCATTAATATGGTTAAAACAAACAATTTAAATGAGTAACAATAATATAACATGCATTTTCTTAAAAATATACTTAAATATACAAAAGATATACCCTAAGTACACAAATCATTTAATAAAACATTTATATATAAATATTCATTTAAATATGTGTTTAGGTTTAACATATATTCACAAATATACTAAAAATAAACCTAATTATCTAGCATGCATATATTAAAAACAAACCCTAAATATATCATTAATGTGTTAGGTTTAATTTAATAATAAAACATGTATTTATTTGGAAATAAATCAAAATATACCAAAAATAAACTTAAAAATAATTTAAGTGTAGGTTTATAATATAGCATGCAATTATTTAAGAATAAACCTAAATTATACTAATCATTTAATAAAATAATTATGGTTCGATGCACATTTAAATCATGTATAAATATTAAATTATAACAAACATAAGCCTAAATATCTAACATACATATATCAAAAATAAACTCTAAATATACCAGTGATATATTAAATGTATATAGAAAATATACAAATATTTATATATCAAGATATACTAAAAATAAACTGAAAATATACCAAATCATATTATAATTAAATTACTGTTTAAACATATAATGAAACAAAAATCCTAAGTCATGCATCCTATATGCAATGCATATATATACAGTATAATAACTCACATGTTAGCGCTCCACGAGACAAACTCAGTGGGCCTGATCTGTTAGGCCTCGGTCTCGGCGCAGCTAGACAAACAAATGACAACATGAAATCAGAATAAATTTAACAAAAATTTTAAAGACTTGATCTAGAATTTTAGACACAAAATTAGAATATGGATTTGACCGGACATCACGTTTTACTAGAATTCTATCGAAATCCGACGGAACCTCCCCTGTAAAATGGATATCTCTCTACGCAAAGAGTAGAGCCGATCTTGCAAAGGAAACACACTTCAGAATAACACCAAATTCACAATCACAATCCCTCGGTCGGACTCCAAACTACAATTCACCGACTAAGGTTCATAATTCACAGAATAATTATAAAATACCAAAAATGCCCTTATATAATAAAAATACATTTTATAAATCTAAATTATGTAATTAACCCTAAAACACGTTAAAAATCGATAAAAACTCTTTTATTTAGAAAAATCGTATATTATATATATTTTTTGAAAATAATTTATGAAAAATAGTTTTAATTAGTTAAAAATACTAAATAATTTGTAGAAATCATTTTTATACCCTAAATAACTATTAAAACCAATTTAATTACATTTTTAGCCAATTTAGTGTAAAATTACCAAAATACCCCTACATATATAAATTTACTAAAATAAATTCAAAAATTCACCAAAATTAATATAATTAATCAAAATTAATCTTCTCAACATATATTTCCATAATATCAATAAATATACTCAATTAACCAATTTATTTCAATTAAACACATAATTAACCCTATTTTTCAAAATTACATAAACTTAATAAATTCCAAATAAATATATAAAAATTCACAAAAATTACAAATAAATTTATATAATTCATTTCAACTCCTATAATCACCATAAAACACAATTTAATAATTTAATTAATTAATTTTCAAAAATTAGAAAATATTAATAAAATAATAAAAAATTCACAAAAATTAAAATAAATTCCAAAAATTCTAAAACAATTACAGCATGTAGATTAAGCTTCTAGGAACAAAGTTTGTGAAGGAAGTTTTCATGAATCAATCAAATTGAAGCTAAAAAAAATTCAAAACCTAAGATGGCTGAAATGAAGAAATTGAAACCTAAGCAATTCTAGACAAAATCAAGTGAAACAAAGCTTAGAATCACACTCACCAGAGCTCAAGGAGAAGATAGAGACTGATGGTGTTGAAAACGGTGGCCAGAAATGGCTTGATCGGAGTTGAGATGAAATTCGGCCTCTACTTGATTTTTCGGCCAAAACACACCGGAAAAGGGAGCTTTAGGTGGTGGAAATGACTGGAGGTGGAGGAGGAAGGCTGAGGGGCACAGTGATGGCAAGAAAACCAGCTTGAAAATGGCTAGAAATGGAAGAAATATGGTGTCGGGCATTTGGAGAAGAAGAGTGACAATTCTGTAAATAAAGGGAACTTTTGGTTTTTTGATAAAAAAATTATGTATATATGTATATATATATATTCACACTACATATTATAATGATATAAAATCTCACACACATTAAATGTACACCAAAAACATTTTAATATATTTAATAATTTATACACTTAAAATTAAATTAATTAATACAAAAATTAAATAATAAAATTAAGGAAATTAATTAAGCTCTAATTAATTTAAATAAATACACATATATACAATTTATTTTAGCACTTTAAAAGAGTTCATGAAAATTCATAAAACTAGTCCAAATAAATAGTATTAAATTATTTACGTGTTAATTTCTCCAAAAATATAATTCCCGGGAAAATTTTACGTAAAGTACTTAAAATAATATAAAATAATTAAAACTAGCTTTAAACAAATAACAACTCTCAAAATATCATAAATATATACAAAAATTATTAACACTGCATATCCTGATGCATTATAAAAATATTTAAAAACTCAAGATATTATAGTCTTCCCCCCTTATAAGAATTCGTCCCCGAATTCCAAAAAGAAAATTACAAGATCAAGAAAGGAAAGAGATGCGAGTAAGAAGCTCATATCTCAACTTCAATCTCCCATGTAAGCTCTTCCACACTGTTGCTTCACCACAACATCCTGATTATCTGGATCTGGTTCGAGCATAACTATCTAGCTTGATAATTTACAATCTCAACTGATTCCTTCTCAAACTTCATATCTTCATTCAATTCTATATTGTTCAACTATAACATGTGCGAAGTGTCCAAAATACACTCTCTCAAAATCAAGACATGGAATATTGGATGTACATGAAATATATTTGGAGGCAAAGCCAATTAATATGCAATTTTACCGCGTCTCATCACACCACTTTTCGGAGACTTCTTTAAAATTACAATCTTCGATCTGAAACTCCATATCTCTGCGTCTAGGATCCATATCGCTCTTCTAATCACAGCAACTTTCTCTGTTGTATTATGAACCATCTCATATCTAGTTAAGACTTCTTTCCATAAAAGCCTCAAGTGGTGCCATTCCAATACTGCTATGGTAGTTGTCATTATAAGCGAATTCTACAAGTAGCATATAATCAACCTAGCTACCTTCCAGATCCAAAACACACATCTTCAACATATTATTTAGTGTCTGGATCATCCTCTCAGACTGTGATCTGTCTAAGGATGAAAAGCAGTATTGAAATCCAACCAGGTGTCTATTACTCTCCATAATCTTTGCCAAATTGAAAGGTAAACACTGTACCTTTACCATATACAATGGACACAGGTAGTCCACGCAGGCACACAATATGCTTCATATGCAGCTTAGCCCACTTAGCTGTTAAATAAGTGGCTTCAACTAGCCAAAAATTAGCTGACTTGGTTAATTTGTCTATAGTCATTCCAACAGAATCATATTCACCCTTCGAACGAGGTAACCAACCACAAAAATCATAGCCATTCTTTCTCATTTCCACCCAAATTCAAAAGAGATTGAAACTTCCTAGAAAACTTCTGATGTTCAGCTCTCACCGGCTGGCAAATTAAACACTTAGAAATACAATCAGTCACATCCTTCTATAATCCAACCCACTAGTACTAATCCTGAATACTGTGATAATTCTTGGTAATCATTTGAATGTACACTACAAATTCATTTCCACAACTTATATAGAATCCCTTTCTCAGATTACAACATCAACCCTATATCATTAACTTGGGCATCTCCTATCAGTAGATCATTCTATGGTGATATGTCATGATGACATGCTATGATGAATGTCATGATGAGATGATATAATGAAATGTTATAATAAAATGCTAGAATGAAATGTCGTGATGAAATGTTGTAATGAGATGCTATGATGATATGATGAAATGTTGTAATGATATCAGGTCTTATCCTCTAAAGTTCACATAACCCTCAGATCAATCGGTCTTCTTCAGCACTTGGAAGCTATTCTAACAAACATCTATTCAGATTTCCTATGATACCCAATTAAACACAGAAAATTACAGATCTCAATGGATTCAGTCAGTCTGGGCCGCTCAGATGTTGTTTTGATCTTTTGTGGATCAACTCGAATTCTATCTTTAAACGCCACACTTCTAAGAAAAACAACACTCTCCACCCAATGATCACACTTCCTGAATTCAGCATAAAGCTGACATTCTCTTAGTTTCTGTAGTATAGTCCTCAAGTGATATACGTGCCCTTTCATTCACTTCGAATACACTAGTATATCATTAATGAAGACTACTATAAATTGATCCACAACTAATGATAACCCGACTTCAAATCAATTTTTGAAAAGAACTATGCACCCTGTAGCTGATCAGACAGGTCATCTATCCTCAGAAAAGGATACTTGTCCTTCACTGTTACCCTGTTCATCTCTCTACAGTCAATGCACAGTCTCAAGGTACCATCCTTCTTCCTTACAACAGGACTAGTGCACCCCAAAGAGAAACATAAGGTCTAACAAAACCTTGGTCATACAGCTCTCACAATTGCTCCTACAGCTCTGCAAGAGTCATTCTGTAGGGCTACATTGAAATAGGAGTTATATCAGGAACCACATCGATACAGAATTCAATCTCTGTAAGGTGGTAAACTTGGTAACTCATAGGCAATTAAAACATCTGGGAGAGACAACTTCTCCACTGAAGTATACTCAACTAGAGCTAGATATTCCTGACAACCCTTTCATATCTTATCAAAATCAATTACACCCAAAAGACTGAATTCATAATAACTCTCTGAATCTAAATTCTCGATTCAGATGCCAATATATTAAGCTTGATCCTGTAACACATAATTCTACCAGTCTCCTCTTATACTGTATTACGTCTTCAGCGTGATGTATCAGATTGAAGAGTTTATAGGTAATCTTCTCAACTGATTGCTCTTCCCTTACTCTGTGCAATAGCTGATACAGGTAATTATCCTTCTTTAAAGGTGGATGGAAGTATCTTAGAAATCCCCCTTTAACTCAAATTATGTGTTGTAGTCAAAATTGACAACTTGCCATAAGGAATACAAGAGTGCTTCGTCTTCATTAGACATTTTCCTAATTCCTTCGTCAAGCATAATCAAACAACTGTCAAACTTGACTAAATGCTATCAAGCTCTTATTAATCTCGGCTATCGTAGCCATAATTGTTACAAATTCAAGTTCAAAATGAATGCTTGTACTGCTTACAATGACTACCTTAACCCTTAAGTTATAGTTGCCTCTAACCTGCCCCTATACTAGATAGGTGTAGTAGACCTGAAACTATAACCACAACTTGAACTTGAAAAGACTGATTATCAATATTGTCTCTGCAGAAGAAATAATTCACATTCACTGCACTGAAAAGATATGGAAATCAACATAATTTAGAATATAGAATATACACAGAATTGACATATCTCAAGTTCTCGGCTGAAATAGAAATTACATCTACTGTACGATCAAAGGAATCAGCACTGCATCCTGCAAAACTCCTATTGAAAAAGCAACATCATTGCAATGCTAAGCCACCAGCTCCTTATTTAGTTATTCCCACTATCAATAGCGATCGTTAGGCCTTCTAAATCCATCTCTACCCTTATGCCTAACAGGCTGCATAGTGGGTAGAACCTCGTGCTCAGAAGGTTAACTATCATCGATCAATGGAGCGACTCACGCTCAAGGTAACTAGTAAGGAGCAAAAATAAATAAATAGTTTAAATAATCACAAACATCAACAGACACCCTAACGGTTATGGGGAATTCCCAATACAAGGAAGACTTTTCAAAGACATGACCGAACCTAATTCACTGTAGTAGTTTAACAGAAAACACAACTTTGAAAACTAGGGCCACAACTCAAACAACTAAGCCCTGACACAGAACTCTGCTCTGATACCAACTTTATCACGACCCAAACTAGGAGTCATGATCGGCACTAGGGAACAGGAATTCTTTCGAATTCAGAACCCGTAGCAAGCCTAAGAAAATAAAATCATACAATAAATAAATAAAAAGTATTATATAATTAAAATTTTTTGAATCAATATATAAAATAAATTCTCTAAATCCTTTCATAAATGAATACATATTCGTACAGTTTCAAATACAATTTTTCAGAGTATACAATATCAAAACAATATAATACTCTTCTGATACAATAACACTACTACTGCAGTTTCTAGAATACAAATCAGAATTCAAAATATACGTTTGCATAAAATAGTCGGGACTGAAAAACACCGGTGAGGAACTCTACAACTGAGGTCTGACGATATGGGATCTCTTGAAAAAAAATAATTAAGGGGGGTCAGACTTCACTGAGTGAATTATTATACTATATATACATGTAAACTAAACTATAAAAATTAGGCATTCTTATATATATATATATATATATATACACACACACACACACACACACACATTTCACATGAATGCCAAACTCTGCCTTTATAAATATACTAAATGTAGAAAATGTTTGTTTTAATTCATGAAGGATCCATAAAACCCTAATAATAGAAACCTCAAACAATCCCATCATCACTCTAGCCATACAGGCTCACTTGATTCCAAATAGAACACTTATTCTAATCTGGACAGCAGACTGGCCTCGAGACACTAAGTCGACTGAGCTCCAGTAGTCTGATTGTCAGTGTGATTGGCCCCGAGACACTTGGTCAACCAAGCTCCAGCAATCACACTATCTATCACCTCACATCTCAATCAACCCAATAGATCATTCAATCCACTTATGGACAGTAGACTGGCCCCGAGACATTAAGTCAACCGAGCTTCAGCAGTCTGATTGTCAGTGTGATTGGCCCCGTAATCACACTATCTAACATACCATTAATCTTAGTCAAATCCAACAAATCAATTATAATCACCACAATTATTTCTCACTCAACCCTTATCTATCGTACCAGTACATACACGGTTATAGTGCTGCCCACTAGGAAGCACGTTCTATTGATATCCTTCATTTACAAAAATCATTTATTCTGAAAATAATTAATGTGGAACGATATTCATAATAATAAAACCAACCATATATATATACCAAAAATATACCTAAAATACACCTAGTATATTTTGGGTATATATATATATATATGTCAAATAAAATATGAAATAAACTAAAGATAAATTATTAATATGGTTAAAAAAAACAATTTAAATGAGTAACAATAATATAACATGCATTTTCTTAAAAATATACTTAAATATACAAAAGATATACCCTAAGTACACAAATCATTTAATAAAACATTTATATATAAATATTCTTTTAAATATGTGTTTAGGTTTAACATATATTCACAAATATACTAAAAATAAACCTAATTATCTAGCATGCATATATCAAAAATAAACTCTAAATATACCACTAATGTGTTAGGTTTAATTTAATAATAAAACATGTATATATTTGGAAATAAATCAAAATATACCAAAAATAAACTTAAAAATAATTTAAGTGTAGGTTTATAATATAGCATGCAATTATTTAAGAATAAACCTAAATTATACTAATCATTTAATAAAATAATTATGGTTCGATGCACATTTAAATCATGTATAAATATTAAATTATAACAAACATAAACCTAAATATCTAACATACATATATCAAAAATAAACTCTAAATATACCAGTGATATATTAAATGTATATAGAAAATATACAAACATTTATATATCAAGATATACTAAAAATAAACCGAAAATATACTAAATCATATTATAATTAAATTACTATTTAAACATATAATGAAAATAAAAATCCTAAGTCATGCATCCTATATGCAATGCATATATATACAGTATAATAACTCACATGTTAGCGCTCCACAAGACAAACTCGACGGGCCTGATCCGTTAGGCCTCGGTCTCAGTGCAGCTAGACAAACAAATGACAACATGAAATTAGAATAAATTTAATGAAAATTTTTTAAGGACTCGATCTAGAATTTTAGACACAGAATTAGAATAGGGATTTGACCGGACATCACGTTTTACAAGAATTCTACTGAAATCCGGCAGAACCTCCCCTGTAAAACGGACATCTCTTTACCCAAAGATTAGAGTCATTCCTACAAAGAAAACACACTTAAGAATAATACTAAATTCACAACCACGATCCCTCGGTCGGACTCCAAACTACAATTCATCGACCGAGGTTCATAATTCACAAAATAATTACAAAATACCCAAAATGCCCTTATATAATAAAAATACATTTTGTAAATCCAAATTATGTAATTAACCCTAAAACACGTTAAAACCCGATAAAAACTCATTTATTTAGAAAAATCGTATATTATATATATATTTTGAAAATAATTTACGAAAAATAGTTTTAATTAGTTAAAAATACTAAATAATTTGTAGAAATCATTTTTATACGCTAAATAACTATTAAAACCAATTGAATTACATTTTTAGCCAATTTTAGTGTAAAATTACCAAAATACCCTTATATATATAAATTTACTAAAATAAATCCAAAAATTCACCAAAAATAATATAATTACTAAAAATTAATCTTCTCAACATATATTTCCATAATATCAATAAATATACTCAATTAACCAATTTATTTCAATTAAACACATAATTAACCCTCTATTTTTCAAAATTTCATAAACTTAATAAATTCCAAATAAATATATAAAAATTCATAAAAGTTACAAATAAATTTCTATAATTCATTTCAACTCCTATAATCACCATAAAACACAATTTAATAATTTAATTAATTAATTTTTGAAAATTAGAAAATATTAATAAAATAATAAAAAATTCACAAAAATTAAAATAAATTCCAAAAATTCTAAAAAAAATTACAGAATGTAGATTAAGCTTACAGGAACAAAGTTTGTGAAGGAATTTTTCATGAATCAATCAAATTGAAGCTCAAAAAAAATTTGAAACCCAAGATGGCTGAAATGAAGAAATTGAAACCTAAGCAATTCTAGACCAAATCAAGTGAAAAAAAGGTTGGAATCACACTCACTAGAGCTCAAGGAGAAGATAGAGACTGACGGTGTCAAAAACGGTGGCCAGAAATGGCTTGATCGGAGTTGAGATGAAATTCGGTCTCTACTTGATTTTCCATCCAAAACACACCGGAAAAGGAAGCTTTAGGTGGTGGAAATGGCTGGAGGTGGAGGAGGAAGGCTGAGGGGCACAGTGATGGCAAGAAAATCAGCTTGAAAATGGCTGGAAATGGAAGAAATATGGTGTCGGGCATTTGGAGAAGAAGAGTGGCAATTCTGTAAATAAAGGGAACTTTTGGTTTTTTGGTAAAAAAAATTTATATATATGTATATATATATATATTCACACTACATATTATAATAATATAAAATCTCACACACATTAAATATACACCACACAAATATTTTAATATATTTAATAATTTATACACTTAAAATTAATTAATTAATACAAAAATTAAATAATAAAATTAAGGAAATTAATTAAGCTCTAATTAATTTAAATAAATACAAATATATACAATTTATTTTAGCACTTGAAAATTATATATGAGTTCATGCAAATTCATAAAACTAGTCAAAATAAATAGTATTAAATTATTTACGTGTCAATTTCTCTGAAAATACAATTTCCAGGAAAATTTTACGTAAAGTACTTAAAATAATTAAAATTAGCTTTAAAAAAATAATAACTCTTAAAATATCATAAATATATATAAAAATTATTAACACTGCATATCCCGATGCAGTATAAAAATATTTTAAAACTCGAGATATTACAAATTCAAAGCAAAGCAACCAAAGAATTATATTGGTATTTATATTCGGATGACTTAGAAGTTTTGGAAAGTGAAGTTGTCAATCCATTCACCATTGTAGCGAATGAAAACAAACAGTTGTTGCATTTCATGTAAGTGAAATATGTATCAGCAACTAAAAGTAAACTAAATATATTCTAAAATGAACTTCAAATAGATGCTATTGAATTGTTTTAGAAACCAAACATAAATTGAAAGGATTCTAAAATAAAGAAGGCATATACATTATTTTTTGATTTTCTAGCGAAATTTAAACAAATGTCATTGAATTATTTCACAAACCAAATGTAAACTGAAAGGATTCTAAAATGCAGCAAGCATATACATTATTTTTTAATTTTCCAAAGAACTTTAAATAGATGTCATTGAATTGTTTCATATACCAAACATAAATTTAAAGGATTCTAAAATTTCCTTATACTGCATATACTTATTAATCATCAAGATATTAATAGTAAAGAAAAAGTGTTAGACCTTTTTTATACACAAAGAGTAAGGATTTCATGGACCATGCTTAGAGTGAATAAGGAATTCATGGACCATGCTTAAAGTGAATATCAAAACAAAAATGAACCCAGATAAAAAGTAGATTAAAGCATAATCAAGGCTAAATGAGCATGAAAAACTCCTAATCAGTTACAAAATAACAAGGGATGGAAAATCCTCAAATGCATGCAAAAGTCATAAAGATCAATGGACATTTGTTAAGTAAAATAATCCACTTCGATTTTTCATACAAATTTAAAAAGCCCAGATGATATTAATCACTCAAGCAAGACATAAACATACCCATATGAGCAATCTTCCCAAAACCCACTTTTAAAAAAAAAACCCAATAAAGCCAAACCAATATTGCATAAAAAAATGATAAAAACAAACCAACATTGCTTAAAAAATGATCAAAGAACCAAAATTTCAAATAGGCTAAACATTAAAAATAAAACTTTAATCAGAGAATAAATTTTAAAAAAAACCTCACTTGAGTTTCCTTTACTTTATCTTCTTCCATTGAAAACTAAACCAAAGATTGATGCTTTCAAACGTAAAGAAAAAAAAATAAATGCAATAAAGAGAAAAGAAAAGAAAAGATGGGTTCTTTTTTCAATGAATTTATTTAAGAGAAGATCTTATTTGCATGCATTAAATGATTTAAGAAAATTATGAATCTGAATAAGAATACTTATCATTGATTTGTGATTGCTATTGAATTTCTTTTTTCTTTTCTAAATTGCTAAAATCAGTGAAAAAAACCATTTATACAAACTAGAAATCAAACAAATGAAAAATAAAAATAAAAAATCAGCTTTGATATGATGTAAAGTGATTTAATTTTGTTATTTGGAGAATAAATCAGTTTTGATTTGATATATAGTGATTATAGGTGAGGGAGAAGGGTGAGGGAAGTGTTTTTGAGCTGAAATATCTGTTGTGGAGTTAAAGAATGCATTTTAAAGTTAAAGGAGAAGAAGGGGTAGATGCATAAATAAAATTGAGAAAGGGGGCATTCGCGTAAATTTGAAAAACCTGGGGTATTCTTGTTGTTTTACTTCTATTTTGGGGTATTTATGAAACAAGCCCATAAATAAAAGAAAATGAAGCCCAAATAAACATTAAAAAAATTTCATATAGGGATATCTGACCCTAATTATTTACATGCCACCTAATTAACTACTATCATAATTGATTTTAATTAGGGTTTATCAAATTGAATCTAATTTATTAATCAATTTTAAAGTACAAAAAATTAAAGGTTTCCACTATCTTCCCACTAGTGGGGCTATTACAAAATCTATAAAAAAATAAATTAAAATTACAACCTTTAAGAAAAAAAATTAAACAAATTCAAAACCTAAAAAATAAAAATAAAATAGATAGAAAAAAATAAAAAATACATAAAAATTAAATTGGGATCTTGATTCTTGGATTTCATTCATGGATTCTCCATGGGTTTTCCTTGGTTCAATCACATGTTCATCATCACAGAAACATGAAGCACAAAGAATCAAAAAGAAAAAGATTATAATGAATTAAAATAATAATCAAAGAAAATTAAATAAAATAATGAAATAAAATTAAAATAAAGAAAAACAATTCAAATAAACATAGGAAAGCAACAAAACTAATAATAAATGAAACAAACGAACGATAAGCAATAAAATAAAATAAAAAGTAAGAAATAAAATAATATATATGAAAAACTCTATTTATCAAATAAAACAAAAATAACAATCAATAAAAATCAAGATAACTAAAAAAATTTAAAAAAAATTATGAACCACCTTATTTTCAATTGGAAGTGTGGATTTCTGACCGGAAACTACATTTCCAATAGAAACTCTTTACTTTTTTTTTTTTTTAATTCTTGGCCAATCATGGCCATCCATATTGCCATTTATGGTCACTTTTGGCCATAACAAAATACTTTGCAATTCATTTTACTTAGGCCAAAGTTGGCCCATCCTATCTTTATTCTTTTTTTTTATTTTCTTCTAAAAATTTATATTTATTATTTTATATTTTTTGAAAAATTATTAAAAAGATAAATAAAATTTAAAATAAGTACTAAAAAAAGAATTTACAATTTAGTCCAAAACTAATCAATTAGATCCAATAAATAAAAATTTGTAGTAAATTTTTATCATTGGGTCCTCTATCGCATCCACACTGAACTATCCTGAAATTAGGTGCTTATAGTTGCCCTCCTTTGTCGATGTTTGCTTCACAAATTATGGCAAAGCAAATAAACACACAATTTCAATGCAAAGAGTTAGGATGCTTACCTATGTGCCATTACTTACATGACACTATGCAATATTGAATGCGATTTAAGGAACACTAGAATTCCTGTGGAATTTCTAGTAGTGATGCGATCACTATGTTCAATGAATAGTGATTGACATTATGTTCAGTACATTTTGAAAACAGACTATAATTCTAATGGAACATGTAGCGATGATGCTATCACTATGTTCAGTGAATAGCGATTGACATAGTGTTCAATGTATTTTGAAAATAGGCTATAGTTCTAATGGAATATATAGCGGTGGTGCTATCACCATGTTCAATGAATAGCGATTGACATTGTGTTCCATTTATTTTAAAAATGGGCTGTAGTTCTGGTGGACATCCCATAGCGGTCATGTTATCACTATATTCAGTAAATAGCGATTAACACCATGTTCAGTGTATTTTGAAGATAGGCTATAGTTTTAGTGGAATATATAGTGGTGATGCTATTGTTGTGTTCAATGAATAGCAATTGACACTATGATACTATCACTATGTTCAATGAATAACACTTGATACTGTGTTCAGTGTATTTTGCTATATTCCTTACGGGACATTTAGCGAGTGCTAAGTTTATACTATATTCCCTATGAGATGTCTAGCAGGTAATTGTGATTTTCACTATATTCCCTATGGGACGCTTAGTGATGTGATTTTCACTATATTCCCTATGGGATGTTTAGTGATGTGATTTTCACTATATTCCTTGTGGGACATTTAGTGATATGATTTTCACTATATTCTTTATGGGACATTTAGTGATGTGATTTTCACTATATTCCTTATGGGATGTTTAATGATGTGATTTTCACTATATTTCCTGTGGGATGTTTAGTGATTGTGATTTTCACTATATTCCCTATGGGATGTTTAGTGATGTGAATTTCATTATATTCCCTATAGGACGTTTTGTGAAAATATGCTACAACTACTGTGTAGTGTCTAGCTAATCATGATCATTCTATAGGCCCTATGGAGCATCTATCGAATTTTGAGTTTTGAAAATTTGAGTTATATCTATTGTGTAGCATATAACTGAGTGATTTTGAAATTTGCATTATGGTAAATTTTAAATTTATGTAGCGTATGCAAAATGTAAAAAGTGAATTTCTTGAATTTTGTGTTGGCTATGTTTGAATTTTTATGTTGATTGACTTTGATCAGCTGTCTTCGTTGCTCATTGATGGTGATTAACTTAATAGATGTTGATGCTAATTCCATATATTGAGTATATTTCCTTTTGAGTTTACAATTCATGAAGACTTGTTGTAGTTAGTTTCAACATGATAATTGTGCAAAAATTTCATTATATTTTTGAAAATTTATGAGAAAATTCATTACTTTATTATGAGATAGCGTGCACTCAATGATTCTCACTAATTTTGATTGTCATTAATTTATTTGCCATTTGCAAAGGTCAAAGGTGTCATTAACCTTCTTATATTGAGAGCATATTTTTACCAAATGTATAGCTTACTTCCAAACCTAATTTAAGGAGAATTTCCTAAACAAAACTCATGGAAATGGCATAAACAAATCAAATTCTGAGTATTAAAATAGTCTTTGAGTTATTTTTGTGCTTTTCTTCCTTATCCAATTATTCCCAGCCTTTTTTATGTCACTCGGTGTGGATACCATTAGAAAGGTCCTTTGGATACTCATACTCTTATAGAGCATTGGAGTAAATAAAGCAGCTTTTAGAATGGTCCTCTTTTAGTATTCCCTCACCTTTCTTATATTACTCAACATGGATACTACCAAAGGATTCACATTGATACTCTTACTCATTTTTGAGCATTGAAGTATATTAGAAATGCCTTAGTGCTTGCTCTTATTTTGATTCTCCTTTTAGTATTCCTCCACCTTTCTCGTGTTACTCAATGTGGAAACCGTCAAGGGATTTTGTACTCATACTCATTTTTTAGCATTGGAGTACATTATATGCACATTTATCATTCAAAAGACTAGAATGATACTTTAAAATTCAAGTAATTTATGCTTTAGGTCCATAAATTTTATCTTTGCATTTTCTTTCCCTTATTCGGGTGTAAAGCAAGCATTAGATTTATTAGAGTTTTAAAAATTCTTAGTGCAAAATTATTAACTGAACATTTGAATTTTGCAAGGCTAATAAAGGAGAGTCATTAAGATCAGAATTCATGATATAAGTTTTTGCACATGATCTCATGAAGCGAATTTACTTTCAATTTGTGGATTTTATTATTGAGATTGTACTTTATTACAAAATCTATTAAAATCGAATTATGTTACTTCCCTTGATTATTTTGATAAGTGTTTGGCAAGTTGTTTGTCACGTAGGGTGATATTCTGATGAGCGATTAGTATTTCTAACGCATGTATTACGACATCTTGAACCTTCTCACCATCACATTCCATGCCCTATACTAGTCTAGATGTTATGGAATTCTACTCTAACTAGTCAAGATTTGATTGAGGTTCTCTAGGGATTCAATGCTCTATCTTTTGCTTGAACATTCTTATCTCAGAAGTAAAGTTATGAGCATCTATTGGAGCATATTCCAATTGACCCAAATGAGGTACTCTTGTCCTTTGCTACTCTTCATGTTATTGACTGCCTTTTGCTTTTATAGTTCATGGGAGCAGGTTTTCCTTTTATTGAGACTCCAGGTAATATTCCAGATGATGCTCCAAATAAGAATGTGGAGATAGATGTTAAGTCTGAGGAGCCTGAAACTCCTATCCAGTCCTTTGAGGTTGCCAGGATGATGCTTTTTTAAGTATCACTATAAGTGATATTCCCTTACCGGATGGCCCATGATTTATTGGGCTGCTATGGTCTAGCGTCCTATTGAGCATTAGGTTCACCATAATAGTGTTACCCTTTTTCCTTTAGATGCTTCACATGTGAACTGACCAACTTTTGTGCACTTTTACAACTCTAATTTTAAATGTTAGCACCAGAGTGTTTGCACAATCTTGCCTAGGCTCAAAGACTTTTATTATACAAAGCAAGTATTTCACAATAAATGTATATAAGTGTATGCATGTTATATACGACATGTATAATCCTAATAGGTCATCTATTTGGAATAGAGTTATGTTGTTGATCTAGGAGTGTAAGAATAAAGTGCTTCATCTACATCTTGTAGGTTTGAGCTTTGAATGCTTTGCTGTTAGTACTTCTGATGTTAGAGCTTCTGACACAGCTTCTGATACAATTTGTCAGATAGATGAGTAGGCTAGCAAATGGGGTCCATGGCTAGACACTGGAGCTTGTGATTGACTGATGCACTATTGAACTTTTCCTTTTCGTCACTGCTTTTATTGTATGATAACTGATGTATTTGGATGCTTGTTTTTACTTCTTTCTACCTCGAGATCTCTTGTGCTAACTCTTGTATTTTAATGTTCCATCTTCATATGCATATTTACTATTCTACAATTTTCCCCCTAATTTTATTTTTCCCCTAGAGTCTGATAACTTTCATCCATGGAGATGGTGGCACTACAATTATCACTACTCTTGGTGAATAGAGTCAGTCTTATACCTATCATTTTGACTAGATTCATTAACATTATTCTAGCAGTCTTCATTTTTTTATGTGTGCAAGAAACTTAATCTATTCATTGCTCCTATTAACCCTTTCTTACTAACCCCATTAGTTGTAATTTCATGTATTGAAGATGCTGAGGAGTAAGTGAACTGACTGAAAATGAGTTCTTGATACTGAACTAGACTTGTTCCAGTTGGAAGTCGAAACATGTAGTCATTAACTTATGTAATCACTATGTTTTCTTTTTTTGGTTACATGTTTTAACCTTCTTTTTTATATCACATCTTTATCATCAGTATGGTCATCCTAAATCCATCATCACTGTTATTACTGATTTCAAGGGCTATCTCTTAAGGCAAGATTTTTTTTGGACAAGATGAAAAAGTTATAACTTTAAAGGATTTTTGAACAAAACATAAGGGGCTTGATGTTGATGCCATAGTTAATAATATTTATAAAACAAGAGTTATAATGCAAATTACTAAGCCACTTGAATTCCCTAGGTACAAAAGGACAATAGACTTACAAGTAGAATCACAAGAAGAGAAAATGTAACTAAAAGAGTGATCTCATAGCTCTGATTTTAGCTTTCATTATTTATTTCCTTTCCATTCAGATACTTATGCAATATGATAAAGACAAATATGTGATATTTAAACAAAATTTTCAAATTCAATCTTATTCATTTATTAGGGTGAAAATGAGTACATTCACTACATCACATGATACAACTCCTTTTATTAGTTAGTCCTTTTCAATTTTCTCACTAATTATTTCTCTCTCACTTTTATTTCCTTAATTTTTACCTGATTAGTCCTTATGATCAACCTTTTTAGCGAGGAAGACTTTTGTTGTTATGGTTTTTATTACTTTGTTGGACAGTGTAGCGGGTCTTTCCATTTTCGAGGGACATGGAAACTTTACTAGAGAGGGACAAGTGATTGGTCTTAGGGGGATGAAACAATTTTGATTTTGTGGAGTCACCACCCAATTTTCAAATCAGGAAAAGAAAAGGACAATATCGAGTCACTCAACGAGTATTACCCCCAATAGAGATTTTTGGGTTCGGGGATCGCACATACTTTTTTACTATTTCTCATTATACAATATTCAATGTATTGCTACCATAACACCCTAGTTTTGATAATGATAGTTTATATAGCATTCACACAGTAGATCAGATAGTATAGGATAATAAAGTTAAAAATTTTATTACATCACTTTCTTTATAAAATACATATGAAAAGGAAAAGATTGTGAAAAAATAAATCTAATATGGTTGATCTGCAAGGATAACATGATCATTTACATAGCTTATTCGATGAATGATAGGATGATTATACTTGCAGTAATTATTTATGCTATGATGAAGAATGATGATAATATAAAGGATGCATGAGGTCATCACTGGATCGAGAGCATGATGACTTTATTCCGAGACATGAACTTTTTCACATTATTGATATTTACGATGTGATTTCATGATTTTGGAAATAGAGGATGCATAATGATGATTTAAAATGAGCATAATAAAGCATAGGTTATTAACATAGCATGTAAGATTGCCAATCTCATCATATAAGCACAACAGTATTCCCAAATGCTAGCGACAGTAAAATAAACAGTCCTCATACTTGACTAAGCTTGTGCAATCTTTGAAACTTTAACTTTGAGAGATTATCAAGCTTTCCTCATCGAGAGGTTCAAAATGGTAGTGGAATGATGCTAGGTTGTATACCTTTAAAGCGTGCTTTGATAAAGATGAGTCTAGGTTTGGTGGAAAAAGGGATCTAACAACCTAAAGGAAAGGCTATATGAGAGTAAAAACTATACAGAGAGGGATTTCTCACACCTTTAATCAGACTGACTTTTGAGTGTATGTGTGTCTTCACTTGCTCCCCCCTCCAAAATATGGTGTAGAGGGGTCTATTTATAAGAAACAAATGTGTAGAATGGGGTGGTGTAGACATAATCACATGCATAGAAGTGTATGTTCACATATGGCAACATATAATGGGTGTGTGGCCATGCACAATGTGCACGTGGTCACATGATCAAGTGCACTTCAATGCTCTACGTGCTCTTCCCGGGTTCTAAGCATGTTGTTTTGGGGTTGTCCTTAGGGTTTTTGGGCCTTCCGAACATGTTTCCAAAGTCTGTTTTGCCAAATTCAGCTTTGATTTTAGCACATGATACCTAAGGGTGTTTACACGCACTTCTGAACAATACATGATGATACTCAGGTTATGTTGGATCATTCCAGGACCACTTTCAAAGGTTTTGGGATCTTTCAAATTTTTTTGAAGTTTGTTTTATCAAAATAAATTTTTATTTTTTCATAAAGTTAGGTCTCGGTCTAACGAAATATGCAATGGCACAATGAGCTGAGTATTCTGAGAGGAGTTTTCTTAAAATAAAAACTCTCGTTGTTCTAATAATTTATATTTTGTAAGGTCAGAGCAGAACTTAATGGCTCAATGATCCGTTTTGCACACTAATGGGGTCAATTGGGTGTTTTAAGGTTACACACTTCATAGGTGTTACAAATGAGCAGACTCTAGTCATCTTAGGGATTCATTTCATTATTTTACCTTTTTTGGAATAGTCAAATTTAAGGTATGATAATTGCCCCCTGCTTCATGTGTGTTGTATAGCTGCCTAGTGCTAGTGTCAATACACATGAAGAAAAATGTAAAGATGCAAAAAATATTTTAGTAGGGATAGAGGTACTTACCTATAGGTTGTCTTTAGACATCTTATCAAGATTTGACTACTATTGTTGTGTTTTGTTTATTGCTATTGTTCTGTGACTTAGTCATCATGCAGGGTGCTATTTTGGGACATATGCAAGCTTGTGATTCATGAAAAGTGTAGAGTGAAAATGCGACTATAACCTTAATAATATGAACATTCATATATGTTAATAAATATGAATTTAAATATGCTCTTTTCATTAAATTATATTTATTAATTTTGATATTCATATTTATGATTTTTCATATAATTATTGAGAATATTTATTTTTATGATATATGTTGCTACATTTATTTCATATTGAATTTTCATTATTTGTGTTTGAAAGAAATATTTGAAGAATAGTAGTAGAACGTGCTACCTAGTGGGCTACACTAAGATTGTGTGCACACCAGTATGTTAGATTTTAGGGTTGACATTATGAGATATTTGATGTGAGATTTGAATAATTGATTATTGAGATTGTAGTGAAAGAGTGGTGTGATTGTGGGAGCACGATTGACCTAATGTCTCGAGGCCACTCACACCAATAGTGAGACTGCGGGAGCTTAGTTGACTTAGTATATCGGGGCTAATCTACTGTCCAAAAATGGAAAAGAGAAATATTTTGGAATTAAGTGAGCTTGTTGGCTAGTGAGGTTTTGTGATCAATGTTGAGGAATATTTTAGGGTTTTGCTTAATTGTATATGACTTTAGGTTGCATGTATATATATTATAATAATTCACTAAGTGAGGTCTGACTCCCCCTCAATATTTTTTTTAGGATCTTCTACTTCAGACGTCCCTCGTAGTACTATTTGCCGAACTCTTTCCTCTCTGGCTAATATATGTAAATATTAAATAGTCATTTTCCTTGTATTTTAGTAATCACTGCAGTAGTAGTGTTAGTGTGGCAGTTTTGTGTTATACTAGTTAGAGATCTTATATTTGAATATCGTACGAAGATATTTTTATTATGTTATGATATAAAGATTTATTTATTTTATATTAAATAAAGTTTTATTTATAATATATTTTGGTATATTTTCATGTATTTTTATTTTAAGTCTTACTATAGGTTCCGGATTTGAAAGAATTTTTATTCCCTAGCATCGATCATGACTCCCCGGTTTGTCACAACCCAAATTGGGTCAAGAACAAATTAATAGACTAATAGGTTTGAAAGTTAAATTAATATGAGGTTGAAAATATTTCTAAATAAAATTACAATGGGTTTTCTCCTTCTAAATTAATTATTTTTTCTATTATTATACTTTCTACTTGTGTTTGGTGTACTTGTATACCATAATTTAATTCTAAAGTTATGTTTTCTATAATATATATATATATTTTTTGCATTATATGGACCCATGCATGAAAAACAAACAAACTATAAAAAATTCATAATATAAATTAAAATTTCATAAAACAAAATATAACTATGAATGATTAATTGATACAAACATTCAAACCATGGACCAAAAAATATAGAAAGAGTAAAAGAACTTATAGAGAGATAGCTTTCCACTCACAAATATAAAAACTCATAGTAATTTTATTCATATAATTTTTTTCTTCTTGTTTTTTTGTTTTTTGTTACATTCTTCTACGTTACAAACTCATATATATAAAATATTGTATCTAAAATATCTAAGTTTCTACATGTTTCTTCATTTAGTCATATTCAACCTTTTGGACACATAGCATTGATACTAAGTTAATTTTCCTACACCTAAACTAGGTTTTTTTTACTATTAATTTTCTTTTTTTTTTTTACTTCAACACTTGGCACTACACCATTTTTAATACAACACTTATCTATATCCTCATAACACTTTTTTTAACATAGGTAATACTAATTTTTTTAACAGCTGTGTCTTCTACTAGCATGTTCTTCTTACAAAAAGTACAATAATGTTTCTCTTATGATATCATCAGTCTATATTACTGTCTACGTGCTTTGTCTGATGCCATAACTTTTCCTTCTATAAAAGATATGTACCATGCTTTTATCTTCTTTGGTTTATTCATATGTTCTTGGCTGCTTTTGGAGTAGATAAGATTTTTGTTGTTAAAGTAGTACTCCAAATGGCTAGACTCTATGGCCATCTTTAGTTCTTTATAAATCACTTTCATGTTAATAGCTTTAATAAAAGGTAAACTATTTTAAAGTTCATCCTCTATGATTTCTTTAGTTTTTTCCTCCATTATCAATAGTTCTTGTGTTTTTCCAAATTTAAATATTGTCATTGGATAACACCAAGACTGATCTCTTCCAAATTCTGGAATTGTCTGATAAAATCTCATATATATATATATATATATATGCTTATTTTTTACTAAATTTTGGAACCTATTTGCTGATTGTTGGATACATGCTGGTAATTGACAAAGTTCTTCATGACTAAGGCTTGGATAAATATAATGAAGAAGCCCATCGTAGATAACGGGGTTTAGTACGCGTCCAAGATTTTAGCAACCGCAATACTATTTGAGCTCAGGGCTCTAGAGAACACACTAACCACTATCACAAAGACATGGCGTAGAGATAATGAGTCACCACCCAGGGTAATAATTGGGACAAATCAAAAGGGTGGTACTCAATTCCCTAAAAGAAAGCTAGCACCACAATCAGGAGATTCTGGATATGGAATACCAACTACTTTATGAATTATTATATTATCCTCTATTTACATGCAATTTCATATAAACCCTTATTCTAGCAATTAACTCTAAGACAAACTAGTCATAAAAATATAAATAATGCATTCGTTCAAACTTATAATCCCTAAGTTAGTCTAATATACATGGATTTTAATTAAATGAGATAAATCTACATGTTTAATTAATGAGCCTAAAAGGCCTAATTCCTTTTAATTTTAATTAAATAAACCTAAGTCTATTTGTTTTAATTGTAAAAATGGGCCTAAATCTACAAATTATAAAGTATTTTAATTAATGGACCTAATTCTACATGTTTTAATTCTAAGGTGATCTTAAATCTACAAATTATGAAAAAGGCTTAAATTAAGTGGGCTAAGTCTAAATTAATTAAATTAAATTAAATTAGGTGGGCCTATACCTAATTTACTAAATGAGCCTAAGTTATCTCTACCCTAAAAATCTAATTAATTATGGGCCTAAAATGCATTTTAATTAATTAAACCTAAAAAAACCTAAATTTAAATGAGTTAAAGTCTAATGTGGGCCTAGGGCCCAAAACACATAAAAATAAACAAACAAGTCCAAAAACAGATAAAATATATCAAAACAATTAAATAAAATATCAAACAACTAATTAAACTAATTCCTTCTAAAACCCTAATTTTCATTAACATGCAATCATAAATTAATCTACTCCCATCATTGATTTTAATTAATTACCCAATTAAAATTCTAATTTTATTAACCAATTAACCAACATGAACATGCAATCACACATATAATTTCACTATTCCCACTATTATGGCTATTACAATAATCTATAGAAAATAATTAATACAACTCAAAAACATAAATTAAATAAAAAAATTAAATAAAAAAGCCTAAAAACTAAATTTACAAGGTCTTATCCATGACATCCCATGGATTTCTCATGAGTTTAGTCCTCCAAGTATGATCATCATGTGTTTTCCTCTATAATTACCATAAAAAAGAATAAAAATTATTATTAGTGGATTAATTATAACAATAATAAAACAAAATTTAAAATCAATAAAATCAAATAAAATAAATAAGAAGATGATGATGCTTATAGATGATTTTAAGGGAGTGCTCCTCAAATTTTATAGAATCACCATTCTTGATAAGCCTTCAAATATTGTTCTTCAAAAATCCTTTAAAGATCTTTACTTAAGCAAAAGAATTTATGGAGAATAAGATTTTTTTCTCTTTTTTCCCCTCCTTTTTCTTTCTCTTTTCATGTTCCTTCCTCTTCTCTTTTCTTTTTTTCCTCTACCTTTTTCCATTTTTTCTGCCTTTTTTTTCTTGTCTTCTTTTCTACCCCTCTTTTTCTATTTTCAAGTCCAAAACACTCCTTATATAGGGATATGTCTTCAAACCCTAGTTATAAATTTATTCCTAAAAGACTTCTATTTCTTTAAAAACATTATTAAAATAATTTTAGGAGAATTTCAGACCCATTAGGACTTAATTTTTCTGGAAAATTCGAGAACCCGGGGTGGAAGGGGTCTAATTCCAACCGGAATTGTGCAATTTCAATTAGAATTAGTGTAATGATTCCTAGTTACAAATTGATTTCTAAAAGACTTCTATTTCCTTAAAAACATTATCAAAATAATTTAGGAGAATTTCATACCCATTAGGACTTAATTTTTCTAAAAAATTTGAGAATCCGGGGCGAAAGAGGTCTAATTCTGATTAGAATTATGTAATTTTGATCGAAATTACATAATTCCAATTAGAATTAGTGTAATGATTCCTAGGTACAAATTGATTCCTAAAAGACTTTATTTCCTTAAAAACATTATTAAAATAATTTTAGGAGAATTTCAAACCCATTAGGACTCAATTTTTATGGAAAATTCAAGAACTCGAGGAGGAAGAGGTCTAATTCCGACTAGAATTGTGTAATTCTGACTGAAATTGTGTAATTCCAACCAGAATTATGTAATTCTGACTAGAATTAACATAATTCTAATCGAAATTAACATAATTCCTATCTGAATTAACGTAATTCCAATCGAAATTAATGTAATTCTGACCCTTTTTTTACTTTTAATTACAAAAAGGTCCTAGAAAGAATTTAAGTTTTGCAATTAGATCCTTTAAAAGCATTGCAATTTAGTCCATGAAAACATTAAATCCTTTCTTGAAAAGTGCAATAAGACCTCTGAAGTTTCAAAGTTCAAGTATTTAAGACCTGTTCATGACATTTTCATCATTGGAGTCTTTTATCGCATCTATAACTCATCATCCCAAAATTGGGTGTCTACATCCATAATCATAAAAATTTCGTACTGTGTTTGGATTTGCAGTTTGGTAAATAGTAATTTTATTAAATTTTTTCCAACATACTAAATTTGTCTAAGGAATATTGAATTTTGGTCCTGAAATATATTAGATCAAAGTATAGAAATTTTTGAAATAATTATTCCTATGGCGAGTGATTGTTATAAATGAATATCCTTTTGATTCTTCTTTAACTTTTTCTGATTAACTTGGTCAAATACTATACTGAGAAATTCTTTTTTCTAATTCTTCTTCTTTAATTGTAATATTTTATTCTAATTTGGATTTACCACTTTCTTCTTCTTTGGATCTATTTTCTTCCTTCTCCTACTTAATACTATTTTTTGCTATTATGGTGAAATCTTTTTCAAAATCAGATTTCTTATAAGTTAGTTATGATACAAGCTACTTTAGCTTCTCATTTTCTAACAATAATTTGTTCAACTTTTATTCTAATACTAGATGCTTATCAAGAAACTGTTCCATATAAAATAATATTATTGTTAGTTCTATATAAGAAATTAGAAAGAAAATTCTTTTTACTTTCTATATATTTAGTACTATAAGCATAATCTGATAAATAAGGTTGCCATTTTAAAATCCTTTTATTAAGATTATTAGCTGGTCTTCTTTTTAACCATCATATTACTATTCTATTATTAGATTCTATAATAAATTCAGATTCACAAAGCATTAACTCAAAGCTCTTTATTGCCTTTATTACTGCTAACATTTCTTTTTCATTTGAAGAATAATTTTGTTTAGCATTATTAAAAGTTTCTGAATTATATTTACAAATTTTTTAATCTTTATTTTTTTCTTTAAAAGTTAAAGTTTCTCCCCAACCAATGTCACTTGCATCTATTATTACTATCCATTCACATGGTCATGTTGGTAGTGATAAGGGTGGAATTTTTTTACAAATTTCTTTTATCTTTTTTACTAATAATTCATCTTTTTCTATACAAATTAATTTTTTATTCTTTTTTAATTTTTTTATTAAAACTAGTCAAAATATAGGATAAATTTGGAATATATTCTTTACACATGTTTAATAATCCTAATAATGATTGTAGTTGTTTCTTTTCTGTTATTTTTTCAGGAAATTCTAATAATTTTTAGGCTATGTAAGGTTTTAATTTAATTCCTTTATTATTAATTATTGATCCTAAAAGTTCTATTTCTATTTTAGCTAGAAAAAATTATAACAATTCTAGAAAAAATATTAGACCAACAATATAGGATATAATTATTAGTAAAATAAATTTTAATTATTAATTTATCATGAGTTCTACAATAGATAAAATTTTAGATAATATGTGTATATTAGATTAGAGTCGGTTATTAGTTATGATATCATTAAGAGACGACATAGATAAAACCATAGATGCAGAAAGAGTGACTTAAGAATTTTTAGAAGGTCAAAATATGCTAGAAATTTTAAATATTGTAGAATATAATAATAAAATAGTGGTATTAATAATTTTTAGAGATACTATAATAATAAAATAGTGGTATTAACAATTTTTAGAGATACTATAAACACTATTATTAGTGAAGGAAATTTATACCCATAAAATGAATAATTAAGATATAGAGAAACATTCATTTAATTTAGATGAATGTTTAAAATTAGCAAAAAATATATATTAAAATAAGTAATGAATGTAAAATTTGGCTTATTAAACATGGTATTACACATCGTACTTATGAATATGTGAATAAAGAACATTGGGAAAATATACAAAAATATAATAGACTTAATAAATTAGATAGAACAAGAACTAATGAAAAATCTAACACAAAATTTTGATATCTTAGTAAAAAAATTATATACTAAAGAAGAAATTTTATCCTTAGCAATTAAACATGCAAATATGCATAAAGAAGATATAAAATGGATTTGGGAACATGATAATAATCATGATATGTATAAAATTATAAAAAAAAATAGACTAAATTTTAATAGAAAAATGACTTTTAGATATGAAGAAATTTATAAGCAAATTAATTAATTAAATGGTCTTAGAAGAATCTTTTGTTTATAAAACAATACTAGAAAATGCTATGACTTATAATAAAAAAATTTGCAAGAGTAGCAATCTCTATAGGATTATAAAAAACACAACAATTATTAGTAAGACAAATTAATACTAATTTCCATATAAATTATTTATACTATAATAATATTAAAGAACAAATAGAAGAACATAGAAAGAAAATTGCAAAAATTAAAAATTGTAATATCCCGTATTTTTAAAATATTTTTACACTGTACCGGGATATGCAGTGTTAATAATTTCTGTACATTATATGATATTTTTACGAGTTAATATGTATTTAAAACCTATTTTAACTACTGTGTATTATTTTCAGTGTTTTACGTAAAATTTTCCCGGGACTTGCATTTTTGGGGAAATTTTCACGTAAACAATGTATTATTAATTATTTTAAATGTATTTACGGACTTGCATGAACTCATACATATTTTTAAATTATTAAATAAAGCCTGTGTGTGTATATTTATTTAATTAGGGTTTATTATTACCCTAATATTTTATTAATTATTTATTTATTTTATTGTTATTTAATTAATTTTATTTAGTATAAATTATTAAAATATTAAATTTTATGTGTGTGGTGTATATTTGATGTGTGTAATTTAATATTATTTTAATATATAGTATAAAGTATATATATATACATATATTTGTCAAAAATCAAAAAGTTTGGAAAATTACCATTTTGCCCCCGATCATCCCTTTCTTCCCCGATTCTTCTCTTCTCCATTTTCAGTCGCTGCCGTGCCGTTTCTTCACCGTGGGTGTGCCGTCCGGTGTGCCACCGTCTTCCCCGACCAATTCCGTCACCTGAGGAGGCCGTTTCCGGCATCTGGAGATCGATTTTGGCCGGAGAAGCCGAAAATCGATCCACCGTCGATCACGCCGATTCTGGCCACCATTTTCGACATCGCCGGTCTCTTTCTTCTCCTTGAGCTCCGTTGAGTGTGATTCTAGCTTTGGTTTGAGCTAAAATGGTCTAGAATTGCTTAGGTTTCGATTTTGTCAATTTCGGCCTATTAGGGTTTTCGATTTTTTTGAGCTTCGAATTGGATGATTCATGGAAGCTTCCTTCAAAAATGTTGTTCCTAGTAGCTTAATCTACATGTATGAATTTTTGTAGAATTTTTGGAGATTTTTTGGATTTTTGGGTATTTTTGAATATTTTAATATTATTTTCTAATTTTCGGAAATTAATTATTTAAATTATGAAATTGGAGTTTATGGTTGAATTAGGTGTTGAAATGGATTATAGGAATTTATTTGGAATTTTTATGAATTTCTAAGTATTTATTTTGAATTATTGAAGTTTATGTGATTTTGAGAAAATTAGGTTAATTGTGTTTTTATTTGAATTTAATTGGTTAATTGAGTTTAAATATTGATATTATTGATAAATATGTTGAGAATATTAATTTTGAATAATTGTATGATTTTTGGTGAATTTTTGAAGTAATTTAAGTATATTTATATATATAGGGGTATTTTGGTAATTTTACACTAAATTGTCTAAAAATGTAATTTAATTGGTTTTATTAGTTATTTAAGGTATAAAAATGATTTTTTACAAATTATTTAGTATTTTTAACTAATTAAAACTATTTTTCGTGAATTATTTTCAATTACATATATAATATACGATTTTTCTAATAAAATGAGTTTTAATCGATTTTTACAGTGTTTCAAGGTTAATTATGTAATTTATACGTATAAAATGTAGTTCTGTGATTTAAGGATATTTTTGGTATATCTAGAATTATTCTGTGTTCGTGGACCCCGGTCGGTGGACTGTAGTTTGGAGTCCGACCGTGGGATTTTGATTGTGTTGAGCCTATTTTTCGAAGTGTATTTTCTTTGCAGGGTCGGCTCTACTCTTTTGAGTAGAGAGATGTCCGTTTTACAAGGGAGGTTCTGCCAAATTTTCGGTAGAATTCTCGTAAAACGTGATATCCAGTCGAACCCTAATTTCTGAATCTGTGTTTAATACTCTAGATTGAATTCTAGGATTTCTGTTAGGTTATTCTGATGTCGATTATTTATTTCTTATTTAGTTGCGCCGAGACCGAGGGCTAGTGGACTAGGCCCGTCGGACTTGTCTCGTGGAGCGCATTAGGTGAGTTACTATACTATATATATATGCTTAGGATGCATGATTTAGAAATGCATGTTTTATGTTGATTAAATATGCATAAATAATTTGATTATTTCTTAAGTTTACATTAAGTATATTTTTGGTTTATTTTTGGTATATAATAAATTATATGCATGTTTTGTGAATAAAATATATTTAAAATGTTTTTAAATATATTTCCAGCTTAATTTATAATTTGATTGAATGTATTTGATATATATATACTCAAAATATACCTGGTTTATGTTTGGTATATTTCCGGTATATATATGGTTTATATTGTTATTTCATTTAAATTCATGCATCATTTATTGTGAATGAATGTTTTATATTTAATGATGAAGGATATCAATAGAACGTGCTACCTAGTGGGCAGCACTACGTACCAGTACGCCTATAGTATTTAGGCTATATTACTAACTTATTTTGGGATATTGATTGAATGTGATTATTGATATGTATGAGATGTGGTTTGGAGGTGTGATTACTGGAGCTCGGTTGACCAAGTGTCTCGGGACCAATCACACTGGCAGTTAGACTGCTGGAGCTCGGTTGACTTAGTGTCTCGGGGCCAGTCTACTGTCCATATGGATTAAGTGGATATATTTGGAATAAGTGAGCCTGTATGGCCAGAGTGTTGTTTAACATTATTTTCGAGGTTGCGATATTCTAGGGTTCTATGTAATCCTTCATAAAAGATGATTTTCAGATAAAATATATAAAAATGATTTTATTGCATCTGTGTGTAATTGCCTGTATATATAAATATTATATATATACTGTTGACTGTATGCATTATCACTTAGTGTGTATGTATATATATTATAGTAATTCACTCAGTGAGGTCTGACTCCCCTCCGTTGACTATTTTTCAGGAGAGTCAACTTCTTCAGACCTCAGTAGCAGGTCGATACGCCGGATTTCTTCCGCTCCGGCTTCTTTATGTAAATTATCTACTTGAGTCTTATTTATTTTATCTAGACACTGCAGTAGTTGTGAATTAAAGTGTTGGATTTCATGTATTTTATTTTAAAGAGATGTATTATGTTGAAACTGGATTTGTATTAAAGATTATATATTTATGAGATGGGATTTTGATTAAATCCAGTGATGAAAATGATATTATGATATTATGATTTTTTTATTATTTCCGCTGCATATAATATTATTATTGTTATTATGGCATGATTTATTTTATTTTTAGGCTTGCTACGGGTTCCGGATTCGAAAGAATTCCCATTCCCTAGCGCCGGTCATGGCCCCTGTTTTGGGTCGTGACAAAGTTGGTATCAGAGCGGAGTTCTGTGTCAGGGCTTAGTTATGTGAGTTGTGGCCCTAGTTTTAAAGTTGTGTTTTTCTGTTGGACTACTGCAGTGTATTAGGTTCGAGTATGTCTTGATGAGTATTCCTTGCTGTAGTTTTCAACGTTATTCCTCCGTTGTCTGTTTTATCTGAATTTTTTCGTTTGTCTTTTCAGAATGAGGAGGCGAGCGCGTGTCGCTCCACCGGTCGTTGAGGCCGAGGATGATGAGTCTTTTCAGGATGAGGTTTTACCTCCTGAGCAGCCAGTTAGACGTAGAGGTCGTGGCAGAGGTAGACCTCGAGGAGCGGCAGGTCGCCGTAGGCAGAGAGAGTTACAGGATGAGGAGCCTGTTGATCCTGAGTTTGATGTTCCTGTTCCTCCAGTTGTTCAGCCTGTTCAGCCTACCTATCAGCAGGGTATGTCTGACCCTGAGGCAGCTTTGTTCTATGCCAGAGTTGGCAGGATTGCTTTTGATGGTACTTCTGATCCTTTAGATTTTCTGCATGCGATTGAGACTAGGACTCGGACTGCTCATACCGAGTACCAGCGGATCATGATCGTTGAGTTGTCTGTTGAGGGACCAGCCTTAGATTGGTTCATTCAGATGATCCAGCCCTACATGATGACGATGACGTGGGCTCAGTTTCGAGAGCGGTTCATGAGGAGATTTTGTCCAGAGCCTCTTCGTTTGAGCTATCGTCTCCGTTTGACTAGTATTTCTCGTGGAGATCGATCTGTAGAGGAGTATACCCGAGAGTTTCTTCGTCTGGGTAGATATGCCGAGGATCTGATACGAGATCAGTATTTCGCTGTCACTACATATGTTACTGGTTTGGGTTCAGCTTTTGCTGGTATGCCTACAGCAGGCCTTACTCTCGAGTCTGTGATTGAGCTAGCTAAGGAGATTGAGCTGAGGTTAGTTAGGCAGGGAGCGATGCCTGATTATTACCAGTTGGGAGTTCAGTCGAGTGGATCGCAGGCTACTCCATATTCGAGTTTTCATGTTGGTTCGAGTAGTCAGCAGCGAGGTTCGACTCAGCAGAGTCAGAGACAGCAGCAGCGAGTGCATCGGAGCAGTAGACATGGCCGTGGAGGTCAGCGTAGATCATTCAGATTTGGGTCAGGTGCTTCGAGCAGCAACAGTGGTCGTAGTTCTGGATCAGCGGCCAGCGTTTGTCAGACTTGTGGTAGAGTCCATCAGGGACCGTGTTATCTGACACCGTTGACATGCTTCAGATGCGGGCAGACAGGGCATTTTGCCAGATTGTGTCCTTATTCTGGGTATCAGCAGCAGCAGATTCCGTGATTCCCACAGTAGTCGATTGCTAGTACAGCACCCATGCCATTTCAGTTACCACCAGCCCAACATCAGAGTTCCACTCAGTTTGTTCCACAGCAGAGTCATGGTAGAGGTACTAGAGGAGGTGCCAGAGGTGTTGGCCAGGCTTCTACCAGTCAGCAGGGAGGTCGAGGTCAGGCCAGAGTCTTCCATCTGACTCAGTAGGATGCTCAGGCATCTAATGCAGTCGTGGTAGGTATTCTTTCTGTTTGTTACCTGGATGCTTGGGTTTTGTTTGATCCGGGTGCCACGCATTCATTTGTTTCTCCTATTTTTGCTTCTAAATATTATTGGCAAGCTTCGAGGATGGCTTTTCCTTTGTCTGTTGCCACTCCTCTGAGCGATTCCTTGGACGTCGATATTGTTCTTTCTGGTTGTCCAGTTCTCATGGGAAATAGAGAATTACCCGCTGATTTGATTTTGTTGGATGTGATGGAGTTTGATGTTATTCTGGGAATGGATTGGTTATCTCAGCACTTTACCGTGGTAGATTGCAGGAATAAGGAGGTGACTTTCAGAATTCCTAGTGAAGTAGAATTTAAGTTTGTTGGTGATAGGAGTTCAGCACCTCAGAATCTTATTTCAACTATTACAGCTAAGAAGTTGTTGAGGAAAGGTTGCCAGGGATATTTGGCATTGGTCAGGGATACGTCAGTGGAGAAGTTGTCACTCACAGATGTTCCTGTTGCTTGTGAGTTTCCTGATGTTTTTCCCGAGGAGTTACCAGGTTTACCACCTCATAGAGAGATTGAGTTCTGTATAGATGTGGTTCCAGGTACTACTCCTATATCTATGCCACCTTATCGTATGGCTCCTGCAAAGTTGAGAGAGTTAAAGGAGCAGTTGCAAGAGTTGTTGGATAAAGGTTTTATCAGACCTAGTGTTTCTCCTTGGGGTGCACCAGTCCTGTTTGTGAAGAAGAAGGATGGTACCCTGAGACTGTGCATTGACTACAGAGAGTTGAATAAGGTGACAGTGAAGAACAAGTATCCTCTCCCGAGGATAGATGATTTGTTTGATCAGTTACAGGGTGCACAGTTCTTTTCTAAGGTCGACTTGAGGTCGGGTTATCATCAGTTGCGGATTAGTGAGGTCGATGTTCCTAAGACAGCGTTCCGCACTCGATATGGCCATTATGAGTTTCTGGTGATGTCTTTTGGTTTGACTAATGCACCAGCAGCTTTTATGGACCTGATGAACAGAGTATTCAGACCGTATGTGGATCAGTTTGTAGTAGTCTTCATTGATGATATACTGGTATATTCGAGGAGTATGGAAGAGCACGTATATCACTTGAGGATTGTACTACAGACACTAAGAGATCATCAGCTTTATGCTAAATTCTCGAAGTGTGATTTCTGGATGGAGAGTGTTTCTTTTCTTGGACACGTAGTATCTAAAGAAGGTATTCAGGTTGATCCACAGAAGATTGAGGCAGTATCTGAGTGGCCTAGACCTACTTCTGTTACAGAGATTCGAAGTTTTCTGGGTTTAGCCGGGTATTATAGGCGGTTTGTGCAGGATTTTTCCAGGATAGCAGCCCCTATGACTCGCTTGACTCAGAAGAATGTTAGATTCGAGTGGTCAGAAGCTTGTGAGAATAGTTTTCAGTTATTGAAGGAGAAGTTGACCACAGCGCCAGTATTAGCTTTGCCTAATATTGTGGATAAATTCACAGTTTACTGTGATGCCTCTAGAATTGGTCTTGGTTGTGTGTTGATACAGAATGGAAGGGTGATAGCCTATGCTTCGAGGCAGTTGAAGAAGCATGAGTAGAACTATCCCACACATGATCTTGAGATGGCTGCAGTGATCTTTGCTTTGAAGATTTGGGGACATTATTTGTACGGGGTGACTTGTGAGATATTTACTGATCACAAGAGCCTTAAGTACATTTTCCAGCAGCGAGATTTGAATTTGAGGCAGAGAAGATGGTTGGAATTGTTAAAGGATTATGATTTCGAGATTCTTTACCATCCGGGTAAAGCTAATGTGGTAGCAGATGCCTTGAGTAGGAAGTCCTCAGGTAGTCTTACTCACATCGGTGTTGAGAGGAGACCATTGATCCAGGAGTTGCATCTGATGGTGGATCAAGGTCTGATGATGAAGATTAGTAGATCAGGTGGACTGTTAGCTCAGTTTAAAGTACGATCTGTACTGAGGGATAGGATTAAAGCAGCTCAGAGCCGAGATCCTATTCTAGAAGAGCTTGCAGAGAATGTCAGAGCAGGGAAGTTCACTGATTTCATACTCAATGATGATGGTGTGTTGTGGATCAGTGGTAGATTGTGTGTTCCAGATGTAGATGACTTGAGAGAGGAGATTTTAGAGGAAGCACATTCTACAGCCTACAGCGTTCATCCGGGTGTTACTAAGATGTACCACAGTATCAGAGATCTATACTGGTGGGATGGATTGAAGAAGGATGTTGCTGATTATGTTGCTAAGTGCTTGACGTGTCAGCAAGTCAAAGCCGAACATCAGAAGCCTTCTGGGAAGCTTCAGCCTCTTCCTATTCCCGAGTGGAAGTGGGAAAGAATAGCTATGGATTTTATGGTCGGTTTACCTCGTTCGAAGGATGGATACGATTCCATCTGGGTGATTGTTGACAGGTTGACGAAGTCTGCACATTTCTTGCCTGTGAAAGCCACATATTCAGTTGCTAGATTGGCGAAGTTGTATGTGAACCATATTGTGTGCCTTCATGGAGTACCTGTGTCCATTGTGTCAGATAGAGGTTCGGTGTTTACTTCTCATTTTTGGCAGAAGTTGTAGGAAGCGATGGGCACTAGGTTGGATTTCAGTACTGCTTTTCATCCTCAAATAGATGGCCAGTCTGAGAGGATGATCCAGACACTGGAAGATATGTTGAGGATGTGTGTCTTGGATTTGGGAGGTAGCTGGGATGATCATTTGCCACTTGTTGAGTTTGCATATAATAACAGCTACCATAGCAGTATTGGTATGGCATCGTATGAGGCGTTGTATGGAAGGAAGTGTAGATCCCCGTTGTGTTGGGATGAGATTGGTGAGAGAGCTTTGACTGGACCAGAGATGGTTCAGGATGCTGTAGAGAAGGTCGCCATGATCAAGCGCAGGTTAGAGACCGCAGTTAGTAGACAGAAGAGTTATGCGGATCCTAGGCACAGAGATGTGGAGTTTCAGGTTGGAGATTTTGTTTTTCTGAAAGTATCTCCGATGAAGGGTGTGATGAGATTTGGTAAGAAGGGTAAGTTAGCACCGAGATATATTGGACCGTTTGAGATTCTGGAGAGAGTTGGCACTGTTGCATATCGGTTGGATTTGCCTCCGAGTATGTCATAGGTGCATCAAGTATTTCATATCTCGATGTTGAGGAAGTATATCTCAGATCCTTCACACGTGTTGCAGCCCGACAGTGTGGAAGTGAGTGAAGATTTGACGTTTGTGGAAGAACCTGTGGTGATCGTTGATTATCAAGTTCGACAGTTGAGATCGAAGCAGATTCCGATGGTCAAGGTTCTGTGGCGTAGCGACAGAGTTGAAGAGCATACGTGGGAGACTGAAGCTGAGATGCGTGCTTCTTACCCGTATCTCTTTCCTTCTTGATCTTGTTTTCTGGAATTCGGGGACGAATTCTTGTAAGGGGGGGAGACTGTAATATCCCGTGTTTTTAAAATATTTTTACACTGTACCGGGATATGCAGTGTTAATAATTTTTGTACATTATATGATATTTTTACGAGTTAATATGTATTTAAAACCTATTTTAACTACTGTGTATTATTTTCAGTGTTTTACGTAAAATTTTCCCGGGACTTGCATTTTCGGGGAAATTTTCACGTAAACAATGTATTATTAATTATTTTAAATGTATTTACGGACTTGCATGAACTCATACATATTTTTAAATTATTAAATAAAGCCTGTGTGTGTATATTTATTTAATTAGGGTTTATTATTACCCTAATATTTTATTAATTATTTATTTGTTTTATTGTTATTTAATTAATTTTATTTAGTATAAATTATTAAAATATTAAATTTTATGTGTGTGGTGTATATTTGATGTGTGTAATTTAATATTATTTTAATATATAGTATAAAGTATATATATATACATATATTTATCAAAAATCAAAAAGTTTGGAAAATTACCATTTTGCCCCCGATCATCCCTTTCTTCCCCGATTCCTCTCTTCTCCATTTTCGGTCGCTGCCGTGCCGTTTCTTCACCGTGGGTGTGCCGTCCGGTGTGCCACCGTCTTCCCCGACCAATTCCGCCGCCTGAGGAGGCCGTTTCCGGTGTCTGGAGATCGATTTTGGCCGGAGAAGCCGAAAATCGATCCACCGTCAATCACGCCGGTTCCGGCCACCGTTTTCGACACCGCCGGTCTCTTTCTTCTCCTTGATCTCCGTTGAGTGTGATTCTAGCTTTGGTTTGAGCTAAAATGGTCTAGAATTGCTTAGGTTTCGATTTTGTCAATTTCGGCCTATTAGGGTTTTCAATTTTTTTGAGCTTCGAATTAGATGATTCATGGAAACTTCCTTCACAAATGTTGTTCCTAGTAGCTTAATCTACATGTATGAATTTTTGTAGAATTTTTGGAGATTTTTTGGATTTTTGGGTATTTTTGAATATTTTAATATTATTTTCTAATTTTCGGAAATTAATTATTTAAATTATGAAATTGGAGTTTATGGTTGAATTAGGTGTTGAAATGGATTATAGGAATTTATTTGGAATTTTTATGAATTTCTAAGTATTTATTTTGAATTATTGAAGTTTATGTGATTTTGAGAAAATTAGGTTAATTGTGTTTTTATTTGAATTTAATTGGTTAATTGAGTTTAAATATTGATATTATTGATAAATATGTTGAGAATATTAATTTGGAATAATTGTATGATTTTTGGTGAATTTTTGAAGTAATTTAAGTATATTTATATATATAGGGGTATTTTGGTAATTTTACCCTAAATTGTCTAAAAATGTAATTTAATTGGTTTTATTAGTTATTTAAGGTATAAAAATGATTTCTACAAATTATTTAGTATTTTTAACTAATTAAAACTATTTTTCGTGAATTATTTTCAATTATATATATAATATACGGTTTTTCTAATAAAATGAGTTTTAATCAGTTTTTACAGTGTTTCAAGGTTAATTATGTAATTTCTACGTATAAAATGTAGTTCTGTGATTTAAGGATATTTTTGGTATATCTAGAATTATTCTGTGTTCGTGGACCCCGGTCGGTGGACTATAGTTTGGAGTCCGACCGTGGGATTTTGATTGTGTTGAGCCTATTTTTCGAAGTGTATTTTCTTTTTAGGGTCGGCTCTACTCTTTTGAGTAGAGAGATGTCCGTTTTACAAGGGAGGTTCTGCCGAATTTTCGGTAGAATTCTCGTAAAACGTGATATCCAGTCGAACCCTAATTTCTGAATCTGTGTTTAATACTCTAGATTGAATTCTAGGATTTCTGTTAGGTTATTCTGATGTCGATTATTTATTTCTTATTTAGTTGCGCTGAGACCGAGGGCTAGTGGACCAGGCCCGTCGGACCTGTCTCGTGGAGCGCATTAGGTGAGTTACTATACTATATATATATGCTTAGGATGCATGATTTAGAAATGCATGTTTTATGTTGATTAAATATGCATAAATAATTTGATTATTTCTTAAGTTTACATTAAGTATATTTTTGGTTTATTTTTGGTATATAATAAATTATATGCATGTTTTGTGAATAAAATATATTTAAAATGTTTTTAAATATATTTCCAGCTTAATTTATAATTTGATTGAATGTATTTGATATATATATACTCAAAATATACCTGGTTTATGTTTGGTATATTTCCGGTATATATATGGTTTATATTGTTATTTCATTTAAATTCATGCATCATTTATTGTGAATGAATGTTTTATATTTAATGATGAAGGATATCAATAGAACGTGCTACCTAGTGGGCATCACTAGGACCGAGTACGTACCGGTACGCCTATAGTATTTAGGCTATATTACTAACTTATTTTGGGATATTGATTGAATGTGATTATTGATATGTATGAGATGTGGTTTGGAGGTGTGATTACTGGAGCTCGGTTGACCAAGTGTCTCGGGGCCAATCACATTGGCAGTTAGACTGCTGGAGCTCGGTTGACTTAGTGTCTCGGGGCCAGTCTACTGTCCATATGGATTAAGTGGATATATTTGGAATAAGTGAGCCTGTATGGCCAGAGTGTTGTTTAACATTATTTTCGAGGTTGCGATATTCTAGGGTTCTATGTAATCCTTCATAAAAGATGATTTTCAGATAAAATATATAAAAATGATTTTATTGCATCTGTGTGTAATTGCCTGTATATATAAATATTATATATATACTGTTGACTGTATGCATTATCACTTAGTGTGTATGTATATATATTATAGTAATTCACTCAGTGAGGTCTGACTCCCCTCCGTTGACTATTTTTCAGGAGAGTCAACTTCTTCAGACCTCAGTAGCAGGTCGATACGCCGAATTTCTTCCGCCCCGGCTTCTTTATGTAAATTATCTACTTGAGTCTTATTTATTTTATCTAGACACTACAGTAGTTGTGAATTAAAGTGTTGGATTTCATGTATTTTATTTTAAAGAGATGTATTATGTTGAAACTGGATTTGTATTAAAGATTATATATTTATGAGATGGGATTTTGATTAAATCCAGTGATGAAAATGATATTATGATATTATGATTTTTTTATTATTTCCACTGCATATAATATTATTATTGTTATTATGGCATGATTTATTTTATTTTTAGGCTTGCTACGGGTTCCGGATTCGAAAGAATTCCCGTTCCCTAGCGCCGGTCATGGTCCCTGTTTTGGGTCGTGACAAAAATATAGTAACCAAAAATCTTAAAATATCACAGGTAATTAATCCAAAAAGAGAAAAATATTTAGAAATTGAATATAATAATGAAGAATGGAATAAAAGTGGAATTTTTAGCGCATAAACTAATTCTAAAGAAATATTAAATTTACTTAATGAATTAGAAACAAATGACATAGAAGAACAAGTAAATACAATGGAAGTAATTGAATCTTCATCAAAGGAAGATTTAGATACATAGGAAGAAATTTTAATGAATGAAACAAAATTTCAACTCACAACACCTATAGCACTAATAAAATATCCAACCATAGGAGAAGATGTTGAATCTTCAAATAGACCTGAAGAAAGAATAATAGAAAATCAAAACTATAAAGGAGAAGTATATCAGATAAAAAAAACATGTGAAAATATGGTAGAAGAAATAAAAAATTAGGCAAGAATGAATTCAACCATAATAACAGGAAGAGATTTAAAAGTTCCAAAGGCAAAATTATTATAACAATAGACGTTATTCAGAATTTTTGTTAATTGGTTAAAATAATTACCAGAAACTAAAAAAACATGAATACAAAATGCAATTACAAACATATAATTAGTAAGAGAATATGAAAAATTATTATTAAAACATTTTACATACAAAAGAAGTAATAATTTTAGAAAATACTTATAAGGAATATTTAGCTAAATTACAAATATGTGATATAAATTATTTTAAAGAATATGCATGTAAATTCGAAGAATATTATATAAAAGCAAAAATAGACCTAATAGATAAAGTATATTTAAACTTATTATTTCATAAATTACCAACACTATGGAGAAATAGAATATCACAAAAATATGTTGAATTATATATAGTTGAAGATGTTTTGGTAACAAGAATTGCTTTTGCATAATGGTATTTAGAGACAACATGTTTGTTATTAAATGAATATAGATTAATGTATAAACAAACTAAAAATAAATAAAATCTAGATTGTAATAAATTTTCATTAGTACCCAATTATGGATGTGAACCCTATAGACATAAAAAGCATAAATATAAAAAGAAATGGAAAAATACTTTAGGAAATATAGAAAGCCATATTATAGCAAGAAAAGAAAATATAAAAAAAATATAATAGAAAGTTAAACAAGTCAGAATGTAAATATTATATTTGTAGAGAAAAGGAACATTTTGCAAATGAATGTCCAAATAAGAAAAATAAAAAAGTAGAAGGATATATGGTAATTCCATAACTCTTAGAAATAAGTGAGGATGAGACAATTTATGAAATAACTTCTAATGAATGATCAATATCTAATTAAACAAGAAAATAGTGATATAGGAAAGAATTACATAGAACAAGAATTTAGTAGAGAAAAATATTTAGAATTAATAAATTATGAGCCTAATATTAGTATGACAGAATTTTTTGAAAAACAACAACCAAACAATAATTTTAAAAGAATATTTAAAAATCCAATTTTTAAAAGAGAAAAAAAAACAATATTATGAAGGAAAAATAGCTGAAGAAGCAATTGATGTGGTTGATACATAATGACATGCTAGGATATCTATTCTTAATAAGATATGATTGAAAATGAATTAATGAAAATACTAGAAAAATAAAGATACCAATATAAAAATTTACAAATATGAGGAATAAGTATAGTAGTAAAATCTTACTTTCAACCTCATATTAATTCACCTTTCAGTTTAGTTATAACAGATGATAAAATGAAACATAGTTTAAGAGATAGTATAATAGGAGAATTAGACACAAATTTATGTTATAATAAAGCTGTTATAAACATATTTCCAAACTTTAGCCTTAGTTTTAGAAATGAAAATATAGACCAAACATTAAGAATACATTATAAACTTTTTAGAGTAAAAGCACCCCCAAAAAGTAAATTGATTAGTATAAAGATAAACACTTTACATGCATTTACTACTAAATATGAAATTTATAATAATAAGATATTAACAAGTTATGAAATACCATCAATAATTAAAAAATTAATAGAATATAGACCTAGAGAGATAACTAATATTTATAAAAATTATACTATATAATTTGATAATATTGAAGAATTAGGAAAACCTAAGAAAAATAAATATATGCTTAAGAATTATAATGAACTACAAAGATCATTGACAATAGGAAGGAAAAATCTATTTGGAGAACCTAGTATTATTAACAACCAAATAATAATAATAATAAATCATATTGTAGACACCACATTAGAAAGACAAGATCACCAAATGTATATAGAAGTAAAAATAAAAAATAAACAAATACCAATACTAATAGATATATGATCAAGCGCTTCTCATATACATGAATCATTATTAGACTCAGAAGATGAAATACAAATTTTAAGAGAACCTTATATATATATATGACAATAGGAAGGAAAAATCTATTTGGAGAACCTAGTATTATTAACAACCAAATAATAATAATAATAAATCATATTGTAGACACCACATTAGAAAGACAAGATCACCAAATGTATATAGAAGTAAATATAAAAAATAAACAAATACCAATACTAATAGATATAGGATCAAGCGCTTCTCATATACATGAATCATTATTAGACTCAGAAGATAAAATACAAATTTTAAGAGAACCTTATATATATATATATATATATATATATATATATATATATATATATATATATATATATATATATATATATATATATATAAGAATAAAAAATATAAATTTTATGAATAAGCAATTATTATCCTAGATTTAGATTAAGTAAAAATACCTCTAAAGCTACACAAAATACAAAATAATGAGATAACAAAATTATTATTAGGAATAGATTTTTTAGAATCCGTAAAACTTTTTACAATAACATCTACACATATAAATATAACATATAAAAGGAAGAAAATTTCAATACCAATATCACAAAATAAACCTTAACTAATTTTTGTAACAACCCAAATATTTTTAAACTATATATTTTTTATATGTAAATATTGAGGTTTCAACAATATTAATTATCTTTATTTTATATTGTTATAATTGTGAGATTAAAATTATTATATTTAAGTACTAAATTTAAAATTTTATTTGAGAACTAATGATATTATTATTTTTATATCATTTTAATTTATGAACATTCTTTATTATTTTAATTGTCCTAATATTTTATTCATGGCATTATTATGGTTTATTATTATTATTTATAGTATTATTTTAACTAGTGCTAGTATTATTATTATTGTCACGACCCGAACCCGAGGGCACGTGACCGGCACTAGGGAATGGGTAGGCATAAGGCCACCGAAACCCGTAGTAAGCCTAAGGGGAAAGAAAATAAAACCATTCACATTTTAACTTTAATTAAAAACAGAACATATTATCAAACTGATTTTTCTCAAATTACACAAATTTAACAGTTTAATAAAAATACGATTCAACATCTCATATTATAAATTGAGTTTACGTCATATACATAAATGTATTTCGAACAGATAAACTACATAATTTGGTTAAACCATACAAATTCTCAATACATATACTACTGCAGCATCCTAGATTAATACACAGTACAACTTATAATGACCTACGTAAAATAGCCGGTGAAGAAGAAATCCGGCGTAGAGGTAGTCTGAGGTCGAACTCCCAAGCTCCTAAAAAAAAAAATAAATTGAGGGGAATCAGACCTCACTGAGTAAGTCAATAAAAGAGCTGTACAGTTTGAAAACCTTTTTGAAAACTACATATTTTTATAATGAAAATAATTTATAATATATATAATTATAGCTTTGAAAAATCTCGATAGAACCCTAGACCTAAGTCTAAATGGCCAACCGGGCCCACTTATTCCGACTAGACTACCGGTCCTCGAGAGCAAAGGCATCAACCGAGGCACCAAGCCGTAGTCATTCACTTAATCCAAATATATGGATCTGGCAGTCCCCGAGAGCAAAGGCATCAACCGAGGCACCCATCCCAGTCCAATTTAACCTTACAAATCACTAGCGGTCCCCGAGAGCAAAGGCTTCCACCGAGGCACCCGTCCCAGTTTAGCATTCACCAATCATATATATATCGGATCCATCTCTCAATCTCTACCATGTGCACATAGTCCTGGTGAAGCCCACCAGGTAGCCCGTTCTACCAAAATTTCTCAAAATTGATTTTAAATAAATAAAATGCGTTTAAATCTTAAATAATAGCATTAAATTAAATAAATCATGTAATCAATGTAATAAAATACGGGCGCATGCATTTTTACATAAACACACGCACAGGTCGTTCTACTGACTTACAGGATGAATGTGAAGGCTGACGACCACACGTCTGCCTCGGCCTCACGGCTTCTGCTCCGAAATGATCTAAAGGAAAATAATAATCGACCTTTAAAATATGACTATGGAAACTGAAACCAAAAATCAACAAATCAATGAAATTCCAAACTGACTCGACAGACAGGATTTAACCTAATTAACGGTAGACATTTTTCTACGGATATCACGTTTTATGAGAAAATCTACCGAAATTTCGACAGAGTCTCCTCTGTAAAATGGACATCTCTCTACCAAAGGTAGAGCCAGACCTGCATACAAAATACACTTCTAATTTTCAAAACCATCCACACTCGAGTCGGGCTCCCAAAATACAATTTGCCCCGACCGAGATCACAACTCAAATAAAATATCACAATTTAATAATATGTGTTTCTTAAATACATATATCACATACATACATATTAGAATAGATAAAAATTATACAAAATCTCCATTATTCAAAATTGAGCAATTTAAATTTGTATTTCAACCATATTAAAATTATAATTATAGCCCAAATTAAAACTAGTGCAATGTATTATATGTATATATATATATATATATATATATATATATATATATATATATTGGGAATTTGATATTCAAAATTTACATTACCTATTTAACCCAAAGTTTCAAAATTAGTTTAATTATTATATTTTGACATAAAGCATAAAAATTCCTAGAAAATTTGTATAATCTTCTTAAAATTATCTACTTTACCCTAAACTTAATTTCAACACTTAATATCTCCAAAAAGTCAATTAACATTATTATTTACTATTTTATATGATTAATTCCCGAAAATTCCTGAAATAGTTTTAAAATTCCAAAATTCACTAAAAAAAAATCAAAATAATTACCTAAAATCTCAATAAATTTTATTTGCTAAAAAATAATCAATAATAATCTCCCTAATTGCTAATTATAGCTAAATAACTATCTAAATAACCAAATGAACATCAACTAAATTTCTGTAAATGCAATTTAACTACCAAAAAATCCAAGAAAATTTAAATCAACTCAAATACATGCTAACCAACACTAATCATCCTAGAATTGCCAAGATCGAGCAGAAAATTGAAGGAAGAAAAGAAAGAAAACAGGTGAGCATCTCTCACCTTCAAGCAGCGGAAACAGAGCAGGGGGGAGGACTTGCTGCCGTCGGTGAAGATGGGGAAGATGAGGCTGCTCACATGAAGGTGAAGGGTTGGTGGACACTTCCAGGAGATGGCACAACCGAGTGTCGAAGCTGTGCAGACGAGATGCAGGGCTGCTGCTGCGCGAGGAGAGGAAGAAGCTGCTGCGCGAGGAAGAGGAGAGCAGCTACCAGGCGAGAAGAGAAGAAGAAGAAGAAGAAGAAGAAGAAGAAGAAGAAGAAGAAGAAGAAGAAGAAGAAGTAGAATCAGCAGCAGCGGAGAGGGCTGGGTGAGGATGGGGGACGGGCAGGATGAGGGAGTTTGGTGGGTGTTTTTGATGTGTGTATGTATGTATATATATATATATATATATATATATATATATATATATATATATATATATATATATATATATATATATATATATATATATATATATATATATATATATATATATATGTATGTATGTATATAGATATATATGTATAGGTATGTGCGGGTGTATATATATACATATATATGTGTATGTAAATATACTTTATACTATAACTTATAAGGATATATATGTATAACATATAGATGTACACATACATATATATATATATATATATATATATGTATAAACATATACATGCATATATATATATATTATACAACCTACCAATGTGCATACATATATGTATATTTATCTATATGCACACATGCATAGCCTCAAAATTTAATATCAATTTAAATAGCAATAATAGTAATAATGATAATAATAGACAATGAAATTTTAGAAAATAAACAAATAATACTGACCTAAATTAGTAACCCTAAAATTAATATTAACATAAATATAATATAATGTAAAAGTACTTATTAGTAACACTATTTAAAATCCCTTTATTTAAATAAATATATAGGGTATTACAGTCTCTCCTCCTTATATGAATTCGTCCTCAAATTCAAGAAAAGAAAGAAAAGAGGAATTACAAAGCTAAGAAGAAAAGAGATACGAGAACGAAACTCGCATCTCAGCTTCAGTTTCCCAGGTGCAATCTTCTGCAGAATGGTTACTCCATAACACCTTCACCATCGGTATCTCCTTAGTCCACAGCTGTCGGATTTGGCGATCCACAATCGCCACCGGGTATTCCTCATAAGTCAAATCGTCGCTAAGCTCAACGGCTTGAGGTTGCAGCACGTGAGACGGATCAGGGACGTATTTTCTCAACATGGAAACATGAAATACAGGATGGATTCTCGATAGCTCTGGTGGTAACACTAGCCTGTACGCCACTTCACCCACTCTAGACCGAATCTCAAACGGTCCAATGTATCTAGGAGCTAGCTTACCCTTCTTGCCAAATCTCATAACTCCTTTCATTGGAGACACCTTCAGGAACACCATGTCTCTAACCATGAAGGATACATCCTTCCTTCTGGGGTCAGCGTAGCTCTTCTGTCTACTAAAGGCTGTCTTCAATCTCTGCTGTATAATGGGGACTTTCTCTGATGTGATCTGCACCAACTCTGGTCCCGTTAACTGCCTCTCTCCAATCTCCCAACACAAAGGTGATCTACACTTCCTACCATATAGTGCCTCATATGGAGCCATCTCAATGCTAGCATGATAGCTGTTGTTGTAGGCAAACTCAATCAGTGGTAAGTGTGAATCCCATTGTCCTCCAAAATCCATCACACACATCCTCAATATATCTTCTAACGTCTGGATGGTCCTCTCTGACTGACCGTCTGTCTGAGGGTGGAAAGCCGTACTGAAGTCTAATCTGGTACCCAAGGCCTTGTGTAATTCTTGCCAAAAGACTGAGGTAAAAGTGGCTCCTCTATCCGACACTATGCTCACAGGTACCCCATGTAGACAAACGATTCTATTGACGTAAAGTCTTGCCAGTCTATCAGTGGAGTACGTCTTCTTTATCGGTAGAAAGTGTGCTGACTTAGTCAACCTATCAATAATCACCCAAATAGCATCATAACCTCCAGTAGTTCGAGGTAGTCCAGTCACGAAATCCATGGCTATCATATCCCATTTCCATTCAGGAATTGGCATAGGTTGCAACAGCCCCGAGGGTCTCTGATGTTCAAGCTTTACTTGCTGGCAAGTCAAGCACCTGGATACAAACTCTGCAATGTCCTTCTTCATTCCATTCCACCAATATGTATCTTTCAGATTATGATACATCTTGGTAGAACCCGGATGAACACTATATGCAGAAAAATATGCTTCTTCCATGATCTCCTTTCTCAAGTCATCAACATCTGGCACACAAATCCTAGTGCCCAACCACAATATACCTTCCTTGTCAATTACAAAGTCCCGTGACTGCCCTTGTTGCACTTCATACATGATTCTCTGTAACTGGGGGTCTCTGCTCTGAGCTGCCTTCACCCGATCCAAGTATACTGATCGTACACTGAATTGAGCAAAAAGGCACTTTCGGGTAACTTTCATCTGCAACCCCTGATCAACTAATCCATGTAACTCCTTGATAATGGGCCTTCTCTCTGTGCTAATATGGGCAAGGCTGCCTGCTGATTTCCTACTCAAGGCATCCGCAACAACATTCGCCTTGCCTGGATGGTATAAAATAGAGCAATCATAATCCTTAAGAAGTTCCATCCATCTCCTCTGCCTCAGATTCAAGTCCCTCTGCTGGAAAATATATTTCAAGCTCTTATGATCTGTGTATATCTCACATGTCACTCCGTACAAGTAATGCCTCCATATTTTTAAAGCAAACACCACGACTGCCATCTCTAAGTCGTGAGTAGGATAGTTCTGCTCGTGCTTCTTTAACTGCCTCGAAGCGTAAGCAATCACTTGGCCACTTTGCATCAACACACAGCCCAATCCTACTCTGGAAGCATCACAATATACTGTATAACCTTCATTTCCAGAGGGTAAAGTTAGAATCGGTGCTGACGTCAACAAGTTCTTCAATAGTTGGAAATGCTCTTCGCATTTGTCCGTCCATACAAACTTAACATTCTTCTGGGTCAACCTTGTCAAAGGTGCAGCAATTCTAGAGAAGTCTTTCACAAATCTTCTGTAATAGCCTGCTAGACCCAGGAAACTCCGTACTTCCTTAACTGTAGTTGGCCTTGGCCATTCCGTAATAGCCTCTATCTTCTTAGGGTCCACCTGTATGCCATCTCGAGAAACCACGTGGCCTAGAAATGCCACTTGATTCAACCAGAACTCGCACTTTGAGAATTTGGCATACAACCTATGCTCCCTTAAACTCTGAAGTACTCTTCTCAGATGCATCACATGTTCAGCTTCACTCTTGGAATAAACCAAGATATCGTCAATGAAAACTATCATAAATCGATCCAAGTATGGCCTGAATACCCGATTCATCAAGTCCATAAAGGCTGCTGGAGCATTAGTCAATCCAAAGGACATTACTAAAAACTCATAATGGCCATATCTTGTTCGAAAGGCTGTCTTGGGCTCATCACCTCTTCTGATTCTCAACTGATGATACCCGGATCGTAGGTCTATTTTAGAAAAGCATGTAGCACCTTGAAGTTGATCAAACAGATCATCGATCCTCGGAAGTGGATACTTGTTCTTGATGGTGACCTTATTCAACTGCCTGTAGTCAATACAAAGTCGAAGGCTACCATCTTTCTTCTTCACGAACAACACCGGAGCACCCCAAGGCGATGTACTGGGTCTGATGAAACCCTTATCAAGCAATTCCTGCAATTGCTCTTTTAGCTCCTGCAGTTCAGCTGGTGCCATTCTGTAAGGTGGCATAGAAATAGGATCCGTACCATGTATGACATCGATACAGAACTCTATCTCTCTGTCTGGTGGTAATCCTGGTAATTCTTCAGGAAAGACATCCAGAAATTCACACACCACTGGCACCTGATCAATTGCCACATTCTCCTTCTCAACATCTCTTACCATTGCCAAGTATCCCTGACAACCCCTTCTAAGCATCTTCCGGGCTGTAATGGCAGAAATGAGATTATGAGGCATGGAGCTCCTTTCACCTTTGAAACAGAATTCTTCTTCACCTGGAATCCTGAACACCACTTCTTTCTCTCTACAATTCACAAAGGCATAATACCTCGACAACCAATCCATGCCCAAAATGACATCAAATTCCAGTACGTCGAGCAATACTAAGTCCGCCAATAGTTCTCTACCATCAACCATCACCGGACACAAAGGAAAGAAAACATCTGTCTCTAACTCGTCACTCAGAGGAGTCGAAACAGATAGAGGAAAGGACAACCTAAAAGGCTGCCACTCGATTCGCGAAGCGAACACAGGAGAAATGAAGGAATGTGAAGCACCGGGATCAAACAACACTCTAGCATCGTATGCACAGACTGAGAGAATACCTGCTACCACTGCATTCGAAGTCTGAGCATCCTGTGGTGTCAAAGTGAACACTCGAGCCTGACCACGACCTGCCTGCTGAGAAGTCGAAGGCTGCGCAAAACCATGTCCACTAGGTCTACCAACTGAACCTCGACCCTGCTGACTCATAGGCTGAGGCGGTCTCTGCTGTGGCTGTGTGGGTGCTCGATACTGTTGAGACATCGGATAGTAGGGCTGAGCCACTGAGGAAGACGAACCCTGAACGTACTGTGGCTGGTATCAGGAGTGGGGACAAGCTCTGGCAAGGTGTCCAACCTGCCCACACCTAAAGCAAGCGCCCGCCAACATATGACACGGGCCCTGATGAAATCGTCCACAACTCGCACAAGCACTAGCTCCAGACCCAGAACTACTCTGCCCGGTACTCTACCCACTACTACTGCTACTAACTCCTGCACCGAATCTATGACTCCTGCCGATTCTCCTGTTTGAAGCATATCCATGTCGGCCAACTCTGTGAGTCCTGGACCTCCTACCACTCTGCTGAGAACTACCCGCAGCCTGCTGACTCGAACTGCCGATGTGAAATGCTGGCTGCTGGTACCCGGGAGCTACACCATGACCACTGCCCCCGATCATATAAGGATCCATCATAGTGCCCTGGCGGATATGTCGCCTCTCTATCAAACGGGCCTCCTCAATCACACTCTCCAAGGTGCGGTCCTCGGTACGCATACCAACAAAAGTGGGTCCTAATCCAGTAACGTACAGCTCCACTGCTCTATAAGGATCCCTCCTGATATCTTTCGCATGTCGGGACAGTCTATTAAACTCTCTGGTATAGTCCCCCACTGACCTATTGCCTCTAGTGATGTGGAGTAGCTGCCACCTATAGGCATCTCTGGTGGCTGGAGGATAGAAAAATCTCAAAAAGCGGTCCTTAAATTCTGGCCAAGTCAGCTCGTGCATCGATGGCTGAATCGACTGCATAAACCAATCCTGAGCTACCGCCTGAACCGACAACTCCACAATCATAATCCTCTGATAATCTGTGTGCCCAGTCCTGGTGCGTGCCTCAATCGTATTAATAAAGTCTAAGGCATCACCCGTACCGTCGAAAGAAACTCTACCAATCCGAGAATAAAGAAGGGCTGCTTCAGTGTCTGACATACCCTGGTTCCTCTGCTGAAGCATCTGCTGTACAAGGGGCATCGCCTGATTCAATGTTGCGAGACCTTGATTAATCCCTGCCAGTCCAGCTGCAAAGGCTGTAGGGTCAACAGCCTTTGCTTCAGGCTCGGCTGGCTGCTGATCAAGTATCTCAGCTGCAGCTACCCTGGCTCGACCTCTACCTCTACCTCTGCCCTTACGACGTGGAGCAGGAAGGGGAGCCTCATCGTGCACAGACTGCTCATCTAGACTAAGGGTCGGGTCAGCATCAGGGTCGGTACGCACACGCCTCATTCTGAAAGGAAGCCAAGGAAAATTGAATTTAAAACGGGGTAAGAAGATTTAAAGCAACGCGGAATTAGATACAAGAACATCTCAAAGACAATTATCAATCCTAAAGCTGCATTAGTTACATAGAAAGATAGACATAGACAATTAATCGAACGTAGGCTCTGATACCAACTTTGTCACGACCCGAACCCGAGGGCACATGACCGGCACTAGGGAATGGGTAGGCATAAGGCCACCGAAACCCGTAGTAAGCCTAAGGGGAAAGAAAATAAAACCATTCACATTTTAACTTTAATTAAAAACAGAACATATTATCAAACTGATTTTTCTCAAATTACACAAATTTAACAGTTTAATAAAAATACGATTCAACATCTCATATTATAAATTGAGTTTACGTCATATACATAAATGTATTTCGAATAGATAAACTACATAATTTGGTTAAACCATACAAATTCTCAATACATATACTACTGCAGCATCCTAGATTAATACATAGTACAGCTTATAATGACCTACGTAAAATAGCCGGTGAAGAAGAAATCTGGCGTAGAGGTAGTCTGAGGTCGAACTCCCAAGCTCCTGAAAAAAAAAAATTTGAGGGGAATCAGACCTCACTGAGTAAGTCAATAAAAGAGCTGTACGGTTTGAAAACCTTTTTGAAAACTATATATTTTTATAGTGAAAATAATTTATAATATATATAATTATAGCTTTGAAAAATCTCGGTAGAACCCTAGACCCAAGTCTAAATGGCCAACCGGGCCCACTTATTCCGACTAGACTACCGGTCCTCGAGAGAAAGGGCATCAACCGAGGCACCAAGCCGTAGTCATTCACTTAATCCAAATATATGGATCTGGCGGTCCCCAAGAGCAAAGGCATCAACCGAGGCACCCATCCTAGTCCAATTTAACCTTACAAATCACTAGCGGTCCCCGAGAGCAAAGGCTTCCACCGAGGCACCCGTCCCAGTTTAGCATTCACCAATCATATATATATCGGATCCATCTCTCAATCTCTACCATGTGCACATAGTCCTGGTGAAACCCACCAGGTAGCCCGTTCTACCAAAATTTCTCGAAATCGATTTTAAATAAATAAAATGCGTTTAAATCTTAAATAATAGCATTAAATTAAATAAATCATGTAATCAATGTAATAAAATATGGGCGCATGCATTTTTACATAAACACACGCACAGATTGTTCTACTGACTTACAGGATGAATGTGAAGGCTGACGACCACGCGTCTGCCTCGGCCTCACGGCTTCTGCTCCGAAATGATCTAAAGGAAAATAATAATCGACCTTTAAAATATGACTATGGAAATCGAAACCAAAAATCAACAAATCAATGAAATTCCAAACTGACTCGACAGACAGGAGTTAACCTAATTAACGGTAGACATTTTTCTACGGATATCACGTTTTACGAGAAAATCTATCGAAATTTTGACAGAGTCTCCTCTGTAAAACGGACATCTCTCTACCAAAGGTAGAGCCAGACCTGCATAGAAAATGCACTTCTAATTTTCAAAACCATCCACACTCGAGTCGGGCTCCCAAAATACAATTTGCCCCGACCGAGATCACAATTCAAATAAAATATCACAATTTAATAATATGTGTTTCTTAAATACATATATCACATACATACATATTAGAATAGATAAAAATTATACAAAATCTCCATTATTCAAAATTGAGCAATTTAAATTTGTATTTCAACCATATTAAAATTATAATTATAGCCCAAATTAAAACTATTGCAATGTATTATATGTATATATATATATATATATATATATATATATATATATATATATATATATATTGGGAATTTGATATTCAAAATTTACATTACCTATTTAACCCAAAGTTTCAAAATTAGTTTAATTATTATATTTTGACATAAAGCATAAAAATTCCTAGAAAATTTGTATAATCTTCTTAAAATTATCTACTTTACCCTAAACTTAATTTCAACACTTAATATCTCCAAAAAGTCAATTAACATTATTATTTACTATTTTATATGATTAATTCCCGAAAATTCCTAAAATAGTTTTAAAATTCCAAAATTCACTAAAAAAAATCAAAATAATTACCTAAAATCTCAATAAATTTTATTTGCTAAAAAATAATCAATAATAATCTCCCTAATTGCTAATTATAGCTAAATAACTATCTAAATAACCAAATGAACATCAACTAAATTTCTGTAAATGCAATTTAACTACCAAAAAATCCAAGAAAATTTAAATCAACTCAAATACATGCTAACCAACACTAATCATCCTAGAATTGCCAAGATCGAGCAGAAAATTGAAGGAAGAAAAGAAAGAAAACAGGTGAGCATCTCTCACCTTCAAGCAGCGAAAACAGAGCAGGGGGGAGGACTTGCTGCCGTCGATGAAGATGGGGAAGATGAGGCTGCTCACATGGAGGCGAAGGGCTGGTGGACACTTCCAGGAGATGGCACAACCGAGTGTCGAAGCTGTGCAGACGAGATGCAGGGCTGCTGCTGCGCGAGGAGAGGAAGAAGCTGCTGCGCGAGGAAGAGGAGAGCAGCTACCAGGCGAGAAGAGAAGAAGAGGAAGAAGAAGAAGAAGAAGAAGAAGAAGAAGAAGAAGAAGCAGAATCAGCAGCAGCGGAGAGGGCTGGGTGAGGATGGGGGACGGGCAGGATGAGGGAGTTTGGTGGGTGTTTTTGATGTGTGTATGTATATATATATATATATATATATATATATATATATATATATATATATATATATGTATGTATGTATATAGATATATAAGTATAGGTATGTGCGGGTGTATATATATACATATATATGTGTATGTAAATATACTTTATACTATAACTTATAAGGATATATATGTATAACATATAGATGTACACATACATATATATATATATATATATATATATATATATATATATATATATATATATATATTATACAACCTACTAATGTGCATACATATATATATATTTATCTATATGCACACATGCATAGCCTCAAAATTTAATATCATTTTAAATAGCAATAATAGTAATAATGATAATAATAGACAATGAAATTTTAGAAAATAAACAAATAATACTCACCTAAATTAGTAACCCTAAAATTAATATTAACATAAATATAATATAATGTAAAAGTACTTATTAGTAACACTATTTAAAATCCCTTTATTTAAATAAATATATAGGGTATTACAATTATTGTTGTCTATAGATATATATATAAACCAAATAGAGTTTGTCAAATAGTTATACAGGCCAAGTTATTTTTTTTTCTTCCCTTCCTTGCTATTCTCTTCTCTTTTTTCTTTGTTATTCTCTCATTTTTCCATTGCAACAGACCCACCCACACCATCATCTTCCTCACCATCAGCTGCTTCTCCTCCTTGTTGTCCCTGCATAATAGCTTCTCTTTCTCCTTCCTTGCGCCAGCAGTAGCAACGTGCAGTGAAGCAGCAACGGAAGCAGCAGCAAGTTTGGCAACATGAGGCAGCAACAGATCAGCAGCTCTGGTTCCTTCAACAACTCTTCTTTGCATCAAAATTTATATTGTAAGTAAGTTTTAGGCTAGTTAGTTAGAATTGTTGTAGTTGATTTCTAGTTGATTTTAGTTAGTTGTTAGGTTGATCTTAGTTAGTTGTCAGGTTAATTTTTAGTTGTTTAAGGTTGTTGTTAGTTGATTTAGTTGATTTTGTATTGATTTAATATTTTTTTATTTTTATTATATTTACTAATTACCCAAAATTTTATTTTAATTATGTATGTAATTTTTGGGTTGATCTATACTTATATTAGTCGATCTAAATTATTTGGGGTTAATTTTGGTTAAGAGTATATCAAAATTGATTTAGATTAATTAAATTGATTTTTATGGAATTTTTGTATATTTATTTAGGTATTTTAAGTTTTATGTATATTTTGTTAATGTGATTAATTAATTATTTTGGTTGAATATTTGAGTTGATTAGCATTAGTATATTATGTTAGTAATTTTAGTAGTGATAAAATAATTTTAGATAATTTTTTTAATTTTTTTAGAAATTATTATTATTATGTGAATTTTAAAATAATAGGTAAATGGTATGTTTTTGTTGATATTATAGTTAAATACTATGTTTTAGTTAATTTTGAGACAAAATGTGGTATTAAAATAATTTTTATAAATTATTTATTATTTTTAGTTAATTAATACTAACTATTTTTGAAAATTTATTCAAAATTTAATTATTTATTATTTTGTGGTTTAAATGAGTTTTTAATTAATTTTATGTTGAATATTTGGATAGTTGAGTGTTTATTAATATTATATTTTTAATTGAAATTTTATTAAATTATGGTGGAAAATAATTTTACTGAGTGTTTTAAAAATTTAATAAATTATATTATGAATTATTATAGTTTTTGATGATTTACTATATTAATATTTAGTATTTGCTTATTTGTATTTTTGTGAACTTCAGTTGATAATTGTGTAGTTTGGGGTCCCAACCCGAGGTGTTGTGCTACTGTGAAATTTTGAAGTGTGTTTATTTACAGGATTGACTCTACTTCAATAGAGGGATGTCAGTTTTACAAAAAAAACTCTGTCAAATTTTTGGTAGATTTCTCGTAAAACGTGACACTGGGTCAATCTTAAAATTGTTATTTTGAGTTCGAATTAAGTCTTTCTTAGAAACTCTAGAAGTTAGGTTTCTATTTTTTAATTGTCATTTTCCTTTTCTGTCTTTTAGTCGCCCCTCCAGTCGCGTCTACCAATCAAGGTTGGACACGATGTGCCAGAGGAGCACCTTTATCCTGTAAGTTAATATTTGATTTGAGTGTCGGGTCTTTTAATTTGAATCATATTAAATTTTGATGAATTTAATTTTATAAGATTCTAGTTAGCATTTTTTTTATATGATATTGCATGATTTAATTTATAGTTTATTTATTTTATTGTAATTTATTGTATTGTAGTTTTCCTTATTTTATTTATTTGCAATTATTTTAAATAAACCACGGTAGAATAGGCTACTTAATAGGTTTCATCAGGACCATGTGCATATCGGTAAAATATGATTATATTAATTATATTATTGAGGCTGAAAGTCTTGTGATGCTTTACTGTCGAACACTGCCAGTAGTATAATATTTGTTTATTTAATAAATACTAGGGCCAAAGGTCTGGTGATGCTTTGCTCTTGAGCACCACCAATATAGTTGGATTATATTTATTAAATCACTAGGGCCGATGGTCTAGTGATGCTTTGCTCTCGGACACCGCCTGTGATATTGAATTAAGTGATGTGATTGTGGTTGTGTATCCTAGTGATGCTTTGCTCTCGGGATCCAGCAATCTTGCATATAAGTGAGTCGTATAACTATTATAAAAATTGATAAATTGGGTTCTACCAAATTTTTATATTGAAACATTTTAAAAAGGCATTTAAATAATTATTTCTTCCCTTTTAAAAATGGATTTATTATATGTATATCAAATGGTTTGAATAAAATTATATTATATTATATTATATTTTTATAAAAATTTATTTTTAATGAGATTTTCAAACCACATTCATTTCTTTATTAACTTACTCAGTGAGGTCTGACTCCCCTCAACTTTTTTTTTCAGGAGTTTAGGAGTTTTATGTTAGGCCTACTTCTCTTCTCTGTGTAGCTTCGTCACGGGCTATTCTACATAGGTCTACTTAGTTGTGTTGTATTTATATACGTGTACCGCAATAGAGAAAATTGTGTAACTGCATACTTTATTTGGGATTTCATGTATTTATAATTTATGTACTAAGATATTATTTATATAAATTATGTTTATTTATTTTATGCACTAATATTATGATTTAAATTATATTGAGAAAAATTAGTTTAATAATGTGCCTTATGATTTAATTATTTATTGTAAGGTTTCAAAGTTTAAATATTCCGCATTTTTTTAAGGCTTACTACAGGATTTAGTAGCTTTATGCTTTCCTATTCCCTAGTGTCAATCACGTGCCTTGGGTTCGGGTCATGACAAAATTGGTATCAGAGCTTTGGCTCATTTTTCATGCTTTTGACTATCGATGTCTGTCTTTTTCTCATAATACTGTGGTACTTAGCTTGTTAAACATTGTTTGTTGATCTCTTATCTTTTGGTTTCAACATTTGAGTCTCTATTCCTGTCTTGTTTTGAATCTTGGTTTTCTTGTCTTTTCAAAATAATGTGTGCTCAAAATGCCCCTGCTGTAGATGCAGAACTTGATGATGGGGAGCAGTCATTTCAGGATGAGATTCTCCCTCCTGCCCCTCGACCTAGAGGTAGGGGTAGAGCTAGAGTGGCAGCAGCTCAGAGGCAGGATTAGCCTCCGATAGAGCCTCAAATTCCAACAAAGGATCCTATAGCTTTTGCAGTTGGTATGGTGGGTATTAACCAGGGCTTGGTAGCTCTTAATCAGGTGATGCCCATTGTTCAGCAGATGCTAATGCAGCCTTATTATATTCCAAAGTGGGGTGAGTTCACTTTGATGGTACTGGGGATGCATTGGATTTCATTAATACCATCGAGTCCAGGACCAGAAATGGGTATTCTGACTACCAAAGGATTATGATTGTAGAGCTATCAGTCTCAGTAGCAGCTGAGGACTAGTTTATGCAGTCCATTCAGCCTTTCATGACGATGATGACATGGCTAGGATTTAAGGAGCTGTTTATGAGATTCTTCTATCCTTTATCTATGTGAGAGAACTACAGATGGCAGCTACTTAACATTGATAAGACAGATCGATTAGTGAAGGACTATACTTGGGAGTTCTATAGACTAATAAGACATGCTGAGGATGTGAGACCGAATGTCGCTAGCACAGTGGAGTTGTATGTGACTAGATTAGGCCCAGCCTATATCGGTATTTGACTAGAGGGTCATAGTCTGGAGAATGTGGTAGAGGAGGTAAGACAGCTGGAGCACAGACATATTCGGCACAATACCATACCTGACCCATATGATAGTGGCATTATCAAAACTGTCTAAAGGGTGCAGTAGCCAATATTTAAAATGAGCACATCGAGTTCTCAGTCAGCAAGCCCTTCTCAACATAGCAGATATTTTAGGGCACATCAAACTAGTAGGCACTGCCTTACTCATTATCGCAGGAGTAGTAGGGCTGCTAGATTTGGTGGTAGCACTAGCAGCAGTAGTGGGCAGAGCTCTAGGCATGGTAGTTCTAGGTCTGGAGCTAGTGCGTGTGCCATTTGTGGATGAGTACATCAAGGTCCTTGTCATTTTATGCCAGGAGCATATTTTAGATGTGGTCAATTTGGACATTTCGCTAGAGCTTATCCAAACTATAGATTCCATACATCTTTTGCTTAGGGATCTTCACCTATTGTTGTTTAACCATTGCAGTAGGTGCCTTAGCAATATTAGGCACCCATGTACCCTCAGCAATGACTGATGTAGTATGCGAGTCAACAGGGCCGAGGTAGAGGATAGACTTAGCCATTCACCTTATAGCAGCCAAGACGTGGTCAGGCTATGGTCTTTAATTTGACTCCTCAGGATGCGCAGGCATCCAACATTGTGGTAGCAAGTATTATTCCAGTCTATTGCTCTAAGGCTAGAGTCTTATTTGATCTGGGTGTTACATGTTCATTTGTATCTCCTTTATTTGCTTTGAAAGTGGCTTGTCTTCCTTCCAAGATGAGTTTTCCTTTGTCTATTTTGACTCCACTTAGTGATGAGTTAGAGACAGACATTTTCTTTCCATCTTGTTCCGTGTTAGTAAAGGGTAGAGAATTATTGGCAGATTTAGTCCTTCTAGGTGTGATCAAGTTTGATATGATTCTAGGTATGGATTGGTTGTCCCAGTATTATGCTTCTATGGATTGTCGAGCAAAGGAAGTAATTTTTAGAATTCCTGGTGATGAGGAATTCAGATTCAGAGGTACTGAGAGTTCCATGTCTCATATCCTTATTTCTGCCATTATAACTAGGAAGATGCTTAGTAAAGGATGTCAGGGCTATCTAGCTGTAGTTAAAGATGTTCAAGCAAAAATGGGATCAGTGGAAAGGGTACCAGTGGTACATGAATTCTTAGATGTTTTTCCAAAGGAGTTACTTGGATTGCCGCCGGATAGGGAGATAGAATTATGTATTGATGTTGTGCCAGGTACACATCCTATCAGTATGCCACCTTATAGGATGGCACCTATAGAGCTGAAGGAATTAAAAGAGCAAATGCAAGAATTATTAGATAAGGGGTTTATTCATCTTTGTACATCTCCTTGGGGTGCTCCAATTCTCTTTGTAAAGAAGAAGGATGGTAGTCTTCGACTCTGTATTGACTATAGACAACTAAATAAGGTTACCATCAAGAATAAGTATCCACTCCCCAGAATTGATGATTTGTTCGATCAATTACAAGGAGCTCGACATTTCTCTAACATTGACTTGAGATTTGGGTATCATCAGCTGAGGATTAGAAGTGAAGATGTACCTAAGTCAACATTTCAGACTAAATATGGCCACTATGAGTTCTTAGTGATGTCCTTTAGGTTGACTAATGCCCTAGCAACCTTTATGGACTTGATGAATGAGATGTTTAGGCCATACTGGGACCGATTTGTGATTGTGTTTATTGATGATATTCTTGTCTATTCCAAGAATAAGGCGGGGCATGCGATGGATCTGAGATTGGTGCTGCAGACTTTAAGAGAGCACCAATTGTATGCCATGTTTTCAAAATGTGAGTTATGGTTAGACCAAATGGCATTCTTAGGCCATGTGGTGTCTAAAGATGGCATTCAGGTGGATCCCAAGAAGATAGAGGTGATCACTGAGTGGCCAAGACCTACAACGGTCATTGAAGTGAGAATTTTTTTGGGTTTAGCGAGCTATTGCAAGAGATTTATGAAGGATTTCTCTAAGATTGCCATGCCTTTGACTAGACAAACCCAAAAGAATGTTAGATTTATGTGGACTGATAGATGTGAGGAGCATTTCTAGTTGCTTAAGGATTTATTGACTTCAGCTCCAGTATTGACATTACCTTATAGTGACGATGGATACACGGTGTATTGTGATGCTTTCCATGTAGGATTAGGGTGTATGCTAATGCAGAATGGCAAAGTGGTTGCTTATGCTTCAAGGCAGTTAAAGAAGCACGAGCAGAATTATCCCACTCACAATCTAGAGATGGCAACAGTTGTATTCATACTGAAGATTTAGAGGCATTATCTATACGGTGTCACTTATAAGATATACACCGACCACAAGAGCTTGAAGTATGTCTTCGAGCAGAGGGATTTGATCTTAAGGCAAAAAAGATGGATGGAACTTCTGAAAGACTATGATTGTTCAATTCTTTACCATCCAAGCAAGGCGAATGTAGTACCTGATGCATTGAGTAGAAAATTAGTAGGTAGTCTTGTCCATATTAGTACTGAGAGGAGACGAATTATTCAAGAGTTGCATGAGCTGATTAATCAGGGTTTGTAGTGGAAAGTGACTAAAAAATGCCATTTAGCTCAGTTCAAAGTATGGTATGTGTACTTGGATAGAGTTAAGGCAGCTCAAAGAAGGGACCCACAGTTACAGAGAATTATGTTTGAGGTGCAATAAGGTCAATCCATAGAGTTTATGATTGATAGTGAGGGAGTTCTATGCTTGGGTACTCAGTTGTGTGTGCCAAAATTTGATGATCTGAGGAAAGAGATCTTAGAAGAGGTAAATTTTTTTGCTTACAGTATTCATCCAAGTTCTACCAAGATGTATCATAATTTGAAGGATACATAATGGTGGAATGGAATGAAGAAGGATGTTGCAGAATTTGTATCCAAGTGTCTCACATGTCAGCAGGTGAAACTAGAGCATCAGAGGCCCTCAGGATTATTACAGACCATGCCTATCCCAGAGTGGAAGTGGGATATGATTGCCATGGATTTTATGACTGGTTTGCCTCAGACAACATGTGGGTTTGATGCTATTTGGGTGATCATTGACAGGTTAACTAATTCAACTCTCTTTCTACCAGTAAAGAATACATACTCCACTGACAGGTTGGCAAGGTTGTATATCAGCAAAATTGTTTGTCTTTATGGAGTTCTAGTGAGCATAATATCTAACAAAGGAGACACTTTTACTTAAATTTTCTGGCAAGAGTTGCATAAGGAATTGGGTACCAGACTTGACTTCAGTACAACATTCCATCCTCAAACTGATGGTCAGCTGAGAGGACCATTTAGACTTTAGAGGATATGTTCTAAATGTGCATGATGAACTTTAGAGGTCAATGGGATAATAATTTGCCATTGATTGAATTCGCATATAACAATAGTTATCATGCAAGTATTGAGATGGCTCCGTATGAAGCGTTGTATGGTAGGAAGTGTATATCGCCTATGTGTTAGGAAATTGGTATAAGATAGCTGATAGGTCCAGAGTTGGTACAGATTACTTCTAAGAAGTCCCTATCATTCAGCAAAGGTTAAGGATAGAATTCAACAGGCAGAAGAGTTATGTTGATCCTAAAAGGAAGGATGTTTCCTTTCTAGTTGGAGATATGGTATTTCTGAAGGCATCTCCAATGAAGGGAGTTATAAGGTTCAATAAAAAGGGTAAGTTGGCTCTGAGATACATTGGACCTTTTGATATATGGTCACGAGTTAGGGAAGTGGCCTATAGACTAGTGTTGCCACCTAAATTATCTCGAATCCACCCAGTGTTCCATATGTCTATGTTGAGGAAGTATATTCCTGATCCTTCTCATGTACTTAAGCCTCAAGTAGTGGAGCTCAATGAAGATCTATCTTATGAGGAGTAGCCAATAGCGATTGTGGATTGCCAGCTTCACTCTCGAGAGATTCCGATGGTGAAAGTACTTTGGAGTAACCACACAGCAGAAGACTATACGTGGAAGACATAATCTGAGATGCAAGCTGTCTATCCTTATCTTTTTCATCTATAAACCTTGCAATTCCTTGCTTTTCTTTAAAATTTTGAAATTCGAGGATGAATTTCTATAAGGGGGGAAGACTGTAACAACTCGAATATTTTTAAACTATATATTTTTTAAATGTAAATATTAAGGTTTCAACAATATTAATTATCTTTATTTTATATTGTTATAATTGTGAGATTAAAATTATTATATTTAAGTACTAAATTTAAAATTTTATTTGAGAACTAATGATATTATTATTTTTACATCATTTTAATATATGCACATACTTTATTATTTTAATTCTCCTAATATTTTATTCATGGCACTATTATTGTTTATTAGTATTATTTATAGTATTATTTTAACTAGTGCTAGTATTATTATTATTGTTGTATATATATATATATATATATATATATATATATATATATATATATATATATATATATATATATATATATATATATATATATATATATATATATGTTTTTTAGACCAAATAGAGTTAGTCAAATAGTTATACGGGCCAAATTATTTTTTTCTTCCTTTCCTTACTATTCTCTTCTCTTCTTTCTTTGTTATTCTCTCCTTTTTTCGTCGCAAGAGACCCACCCACACCACCATCTTCCTCACCATTAGCTGCTTCTCCTCCTTGATGTCCCTACACAACAGCTTCTTTTCCTCCTTCCTTGCGCTAACAGCAGCAACGTGCAGTGAAGCAGCAAGAAGCAGCAGCAGGTCTAGTAGCATGAGGCAGTAGTAGATCGACAACTCTTCTCTGCATCTAAATTTCTATTGTAAATAAGTTTTAGGTTAGTTAGTTAGTTAAAATTGTTGTAGTTGATTTCTAGTTGATTTTAGTTAGTTGTTAGGTTGATCTTAACTAGTTGTCATGTTAATTTTTAGTTGTTTAGGGTTGTTGTTTGTTGATTTTATGTTGATATAATATTTTTGTTGATTTTTATTATATTTACTAATTACCCAGAATTTTATTTTAATTATGTAGTTAATTTTTGGGTTAATCTATACTTATTTTAGTGGATCTAAATTATTTGGGGCTAATTTTGGTTAAGAGTATATCAAAATTGATTTAGATTAACTATATTGATTTTTATGGAGTTTTTGTATATTTATTTAGGTATTTTAAGTTTTATGTATATTTTGTTAATGTGATTAATTAATTATTTTTGGTTGAATATTTGAGTTAATTAGTGGTAGTATATTATGTTAGTAATTTTAGTAGTGATAAAATAATTTTTGATAATTTATTTAATTTATTTAGAAATTATTATTATTATGTGAATTTTGAAATAATAGGTAAATGTTATGTTTTTGTTGATATTATAATTAAATACTATGTTTTAGTTAATTTTGAGATAAAATGTGGTATTAAAATAATTTTTATAAATTATTTATTATTTTTAGTTAATTAATACTAACTTTTTTTGAAAATTTATTCAAAATTTAATTATTTACTATTTTGTGGTTTAAATGAGTTTTTAATTAATATTATAGTATATTTAAACTATTTTGGCAATTATAGTTTGAATTTAACTATATTATGTTGATTATTTGGAAAGTTGAGTTTTTATTAATATTATATTTTTAATTGAAATTTTATTAAATTATGGTGGAAAATAATTTTATTAAGTGTTTTAAAAATTTAATAAATTATATTATGATTTATTATTAATTTTTATAGTTTTTGATGTTTTACTATATTAATATTTAGTATTTGCTTATTTGTATTTTTATGAACCTCGATTGGGAATTGTGTAGTTTGGGAATTATGTAGGAGGTGTTGTGCCATTGTGAAATTTTGAAGTGCATTTATTTGCAGGATTGACTCTACTTCGGTAGAGGGATGTCCGTTTTACAAAAAAAATTCTGCTAAATTTTCGCTAGATTTCTCGTAAAATGTGACACCGGGTCAATCTTAGAGTTTGAATCGAGTCTTCCTTAGAAACTCTAGAAGTTAGGTTTTTATTTTCTAATTGTCGTTTTCCTTTTCTGTCTTTTAGCCACCCTTCCAATCACATATACTAGTCAAGATTGGACACGATGTGTCAGAGGAGCACCTTTATCCTGTAAGTTAATATTTGATTTGAGTGTCGGGTCTTTTAATTTAAATCATATTAAATTTCAATGAATTTAATTTTATGAGATTCTAGTCAGCATTTTTTATATGATATTGCATGATTTAATTTATAGTTGATTTATTGTATTGTAATTTTCCTTATTTTATTTATTTACATTTATTTTAAATAAACCACGGTAGAACGGGCTACTTGATGGGTTTCATCAAGACCGTGTGCATACCGATAAAATGTGATTATATTAATTATATTACTAAGGCTGAAGGTTTGGTGATGTTTTGCTCTCAAACACCGCCAGTAGTATAATGTTTGTTTATTTAATAAATACTGGGGCCGAAGGTTTGGTGATGCTTTGCTCTCAAACACCACCAGTACAGTTGGATTATATTTATTAAATCACTGGGGCCAATGGTCTAGTGATGCTTTGCTCTCAGACAATGCCAATGATATTGAATTAAGTGATATGACTGTGGCTGTGTATCCTAGTGATGCTTTGCTCTCAAGATCTGGCAGTCTTGAATATAAGTGAGTTGTATGATTGTTATAAAAATTGATAAATCAGATTCTACCAAATTTTTATATTGAAACGTTTTAAAAAGGCATTTAAATAATTATTCCTTCCCTTTTAAAAATGGATTTTTTATATGTATATCAAATGGTTTGAATAAAATGATATTATATTATATTTCTATAAAAATTTATTTTTAATGAGATTTTCAAACCACATTCATTTTTTTATTACTTAGTGAGGTCTGACTCCCCTTAACTTATTTTTTTCAGGAGTTTGAGAGTTTATGTTAGGCCTACTTCTCTTTGTTGTGTAGCTTCGTCACCAACTATTCTATGTAGGTCTACTTTTGTGTTGTATTTATATACGTGTACTACGATAGAGAAAATTGTATAACTGCATACTTTATTTGGGATTTCATGTATTTATAATTTATGTACTAAGATATTATTTATATAACTTATGTTTATTTATTTTATGCACTGATATTATGATCTAAATTATATTGAGAAAAATCAGTTTGATAATGTGCCTTGTGATCTAATTATTTATTGTAAGGTTTCAAAGTTTAAATATTTTGCATTTTTCTTTTAAGGCTTACTACAGGATTCGGTAGCTTTATGCTTTCCTATTCCCTAGTGTCGGTCACGTGCCCTAGGTTCAGGTCGTGACAATTTTACAAGTTTTATATTAGTCAAATTAAATAATAAAAAAACTCTAACATTAGTTGACACAAGATCTCAAATTACTTTAGGAAAAATAGAATTACTAAAAAATTGGACAATTTTAAAAATTCCATTTAAATTGTCTGGAATAGGAAAAAATACTTATATTATTAAAAGAGTAGCAATATACACACCTATTGAGAGAGCAACAAATATATTAAAAATACCCTTAATATTTGAATTTAACTATAAATATCCTTTAATATTATGAAAATTATTTTTTGATATTCATGGTCTTTGATGTATTTATCCTCAGTATTATGAATTTTATAGATTATATGGCCATAAGATAAAAGTACAAAGATTAACTAGTTCTTAACTGCGTAATGGGATACATGGTGGGGTCTATATAATGCAAAAAGAAAATAAAAATAATATTATAGAAAACATAACTTTAGAATTAAATTATGGTATAGAAGTATACCAAACACAAATAGAAAGTAGAATAATAGAAAAAATAAATAATTTAGAAGGATAAAACCCCTTAGAAAAATGTGAAAAATATAGAACAATTATACTAATAAAAATTAAGGAAGAAAATACAAATAAAATTATTAAAGGAAACAAATAAAAGCAACACCAATAACATTAAAAAAATATGAAATTCATATTCAAGAAATGTTGGAAAAAGGATTTTGTAGTCCCACTACTAGTCAATGTTATACTTTAGAATGGGATGAGTTTATTTTGATGGTACTCGAGACGCATTAGATTTCATTAACACCATTTAGTCTAGGACCAGATCTAGGTATTTTGATTATCAAAGGATCATTATTGTGGAGTTATCCATCTCAGCAGCAACTAAGAACTAGTTTATGCAGTCCATTCAGCCCTTTATGACTATAATGACTTGGTTGGGTTTTAAGGAGCAGTTTATAAGATTCTTCTATCCTTCATCTATAAGAGAGAACTATAGATGGCAGCTGCTTAATATCGACAGGAGAGATCGATCAGATGAGGACTACACTCAGGAGTTCTACAAATTGATGAGACATGCTGAGGATGTGAGGCAAGATGTTGCCAGAGCAGTTGAGCTGTATGTGACTGGGATAGGCCCAACTTATATTAGCATTCAACCAGAGGGTCATAGTTTGGAGAGTGTTGTGGAGGAGGCGAGATTGCTAGAGCGGAGACATATCCAACATGGCACCACACCTGCTCAGAGGGTGCATAAGCCAGTGTTTCAGATAGGTAGCATGAGTGCTCAATAACCAAGCCCTTCTCAGCAGAGCAGATAGTTCAAAGTGCATCATACTAGTAGTCATCGTCTTTCTCAGGATCGCATAAGTAGTAAGGTTGCTAGATTTAGTGGTAGTGCCAGCAACAGTAGTGGATAGAGCTCTAGACATAGCAGTCTTAAGTCTGGAGCTAGTGCGTGTGCCACATATGGGCAAGTGCACCAGGGTCCTTGTCATTTGATGCCAGAAGCGTGTTTCAGGTGTGGTCAGTTTGGACACTTTACTAGAGCTTGTCCAAATTATAGATTCCAACTGTCCTTGGCTTAAGGATCTTAACCTTCTGTTTTCCAGCCTTTGCAGCAAGTGCCTCAGCAGTATCAGACACCCATGCACCCTCAACAACAACCGATTCAATTTGCAAGTTAGTAGGGCCAAGGCAGAGGATATACTCAGTCGTTCACCTCACAGCAGCTAGGACGTGGATAGGCTAGGGTCTTTACCTTGACTTCTCAAGATGCACAAGCATCCAATGCAGTGGTAGCATGTATTATTCCAATCTATTGCTCTAAGGTTAGAGTCTTATTTGATCTAGGTGCTACGTATTCATTTATTTCTCCTTTGTTTGCTTCCAAAGTGACTTGTCTTCCTTCCAAGATGAGTTTTCCTTTGTCTTTTTTGACTCCGCTTAGTGATGAGTTGGAGACAGACATCTTCTTTCCATCTTATCCTATGTTGGTTGAAGGTAGAGATTTTTTGGCAGATTGAGTTTGATGTGATTCTAGGAATGGATTGGTTGTCCTAGTATTATGCTTTTGTGGACTATCGAGTGAAAGAGGTAATATTCAGAATTCCATATGAAGAGGAATTTAGATTCAGAGGTAGTGAGAGTTCCATACCTCATAACCTTATTTCTGCTATTACAGCTAGGAAGATGCTTAGTAGAGGGTGTTAAGGCTATCTAGTTGTAGTTAGAGTTGTTCAAGTAGAAATGGGATTAGTGGAAAGGGTACTAGTGGTATGTGAATTCTCATATGTTTTTTTAGAGGTGTTACCTGGATTGTCGTCGGATAGGAAGATAGAAATTCTATATTGATGTTATGCCTAGTACAAATCCTATCTCTATGCCACCTTATACGATGGCACCTATAGAGTTGAAGGAGTTGACAGAGCAATTGTAGGAATTATTGGATAAGGGTTTTATTTGGCATAGCACATCTCTTTGGGGTACTCTAGTTCTTTTTGTAAAGAAGAAGGATGGTAGTCTTTGACTCTGTATTGACTATAGACAATTTAACAAGGTTATCATCAAGAACAAGTATCTACTCCCCAGGATTGATGATTTGTTTGATCAGTTGTAAGGAGCTCGGTATTTTTCCAAGATTGACTTGAGATTTAGGTTTTATTAGCTGAGGATTAGAAGTGAGGATGTACCCAAGTTAGCATTTTGGACTAGGTATGGCCACTATGAACTCTTAGTAATGTCCTTTAGGTTAACTAGTGCTCCAACAACCTTTATGGACTTGATGAACATGGTGTTTATGCCATTCTTGGACCAATTTATGATCGTGTTTATTGATGACATTTTGGTATATTCCAAAAATAAGTCAAATAATGCGATGCATTTGAGATTGGTGTTGCAGACTTTGAAAGAGCACCATTTGTATGCCATGTTTTTAAAGTGTGAATTTTGGTTAGACCAAGTGGCATTCTTAGACCATGTGGTATCTAAGGATGGCATTCAGGTAGATCCCAAGAAGATATAGGCGATCACTGAGTGGCCAAGACCTACAACAGTCATATAAGTGAGAAGTTTTTTAGGTTTAGTGAGCTATTACAAGAGATTTGTGAAGGATTTCTCTAAGATTACTGCACCTTTAACCAAATTGACCTAGAAGAATATTAAGTTCGTGTGGACTGATAGATGTGAGGAGCATTTTTAGTTGCTTAAGGATTTGTTAACTTCGACTCTAGTGGTGACTCTGCCTTATAGTGATGATGGATACATAATGCATTGTGATGCTTCCTGTGTAGGATTGGGCTATGTGCTAATGCATAATGGCATAGTAGTTTCTTATGCTTTAAGGTAGTTGAAGAAGCACGAGCAGTATTATCCCACTCATGATCTAGAGATGGCAGCAGTTGTATTCACATTGAAGATTTAGAGGCATTACCTATACGGTGTCACTTGTGAAATATACACCGACCCCAAAAGCTTGAAGTATATCTTCGAGTAGAGGGATTTGAACCTAAGGCAGAGAAGATGGATGGAACTTCTGAAAGACTACGATTGTTCGATTCTTTACCATCCAAGCAAGGTGAACGTAGTAGTAGATGTGTTGAGCAGAAAATCAGTAAGTAGTCTTGCCTATGTCAGTACTGAGAGGAGGCCGATTATTCAGGAGTTGTATGAGTTTATTGATCAGGGTTTGTAATGGAAAGTGACTAAGAAATGCCTTTTAGCTCAGTTCAAAGTATAATCAGTGTTTTTGGACAGAGTTAAGGCAGCTCAAAAAAGGGACCCACAACTATAGAGAATCATATTTGAAGTGCAACAGGGTCAATCCAGAGAGTTTATGATTGATAGTGAGGGTGTTCTTCACTTGAGTACTCGGTTGTGTGTGCTAGATGTTAATGATTTAAGGAAAGAGATCTTGGAAGAGGCGCATTTTTCTACTGATAGTATTCATCCAGGTTCCACCAAAATGTATCATAATTTGAAGGACACGTGTTGATGGAATGGAATGAAGAAGGATGTTGTAGAATTTGTATCAAAGTGTCTTACTGTAATATCCCGTGTTTTTAAAATATTTTTACACTGTACCGGGATATGCAGTGTTAATAAATTTTGAATATATATGTGATATTTTTACGAGTTAATATGTATTTAAAACCTATTTTAATTACTGTATATTATTTTCAGTGTTTTACGTAAAATTTTCCCTGGACTTGCATTTTCGGGGAAATTTTCATGTAAACAATGTATTATTAATTATTTTAAATGTATTTACGGACTTGCATAAACTCATACATATTTATAAATTATTAAATAAAGCCTGTGTGTGTATATTTATTTAATTAGGGTTTATTATTACCATAATATTTTATTAAGTATTTATTTGTTTTATTGTTATTTAATTAATTTTATTTAGTATAAATTATTAAAATATTAAATTTTATGTGTGTGGTGTATATTTGATGTGTGTAATTTAATATTATTTTATTATATAGTGTAAAGTATATATATATACATATATACATTAATATTTGTCAAAAATCAAAAGAATTGGAAAATTACCATTTTGCCCCCGAGTCTCCTTCTTCCTCCCGATCCTTCCCCTTGCCGTCCGAGCGTCTGTCACGCTGTTTCTTCACTGTGGGTGTGCCGTCCGGTGTGCCACCGTCTTCCCCGACCAATTCCGCCGCCTGAGGAGGCCGTTTCCGGTGCCTGGAAGTCGATTTTGGCCGGAGAAGCCGAAAATCGATCCACCGTCGATCACGTCTATTCCGGCCACCGTTTTCGACACCGCCAGTCTCTTTCTTCTCCTTGAGCTCCGGTGAGTGTGATTCTAGCTTTGGTTTGAGCAAAAATGGTATAGAATTGCTTAGGTTTCGATTTTGTCAATTTCGGCCTATTAGGGTTTTTGATTTTTTTGAGCTTCGAATTGGATGATTCATGGAAAATCCCTTCACAAATTTTGTTCCTAGTAGCTTAATCTACATGTATGAATTTTTGTAGAATTTTTGGAGATTTTTTGGATTTTTGGGTATTTTTGAATATTTTAATATTATTTTCTAATTTTCGGAAATTAATTATTTAAATTATGAAATTTGAGTTTATGGTTAAATTAGGTGTTGAAATGAATTATAGGAATTTATTTGGAATTTTTATGAATTTCTAAGCATTTATTTTGAATTATTGAAGTTTATGTGATTTTGAGAAATTAGGGTTAAATGTGTTTTTATTTGAATTTAATTGGTTAATTGAGTTTAAATATTAATATTATTGATAAATATGTTGAGAAAATTAATTTTGGATAATTGTATGATTTTTGGTGAATTTTTGAAGTAATTTAAGTATATTTATATATATAGGGGTATTTTGGTAATTTTACCCTAAATTGTCTAAAAATGTAATTTAATTGGTTTTAATATTTATTTAAGGTATAAAAATGATTTCTACAAAATATTTGGTATTTTTAACTAATTAAAACTATTTTTCGTGAATTATTTTCAATTATATATATAATATACGGTTTTTCTAATAAAATGAGTTTTATTCGGTTTTTACAGTGTTTTAAGGTTAATTATGTAATTTTTACCTATGAGATGTATTTCTATGTTGTGAGGATATTTTTGGTATATCTAGAATTATTCTGTGTTTGTGGACCCCGGTCGGTGGACTGTAGTTTGGAGTCCGACCGTGGGATTTTGATTATGCCTTGTGTAGTTTTTCGAAGTGTGTTTCTTTGCAGGGTCGGCTCTACTCTTTTGAGTAGAGAGATGTCCATTTTACAGGGGAGGTTCTGTCGGATTTTCGGTAGAATTCTCGTAAAACGTGATGTCCAGTCGAACCCTAATTCTGTTTTCGTATTTTAATACTCTAGATTGAATTCTAGGATTTCTATTAGGGTTATTCTGATATCGGTTATTTATTTCTTGTTTAGTTGCGCCGAGACCGAGGGCTAGTGGACCAGGCCCGTCGGACCTGTCTCGTGGAGCGCATTAGGTGAGTTACTATACTATATATATATGCTTAGGATGCATGATTTAGAAATGCATGTTTTATGTTGATTAAAGATGCATAAATAATTTGATTATTTCTTAAGTTTACATTAAGTATATTTTTGGTTTATTTTTGGTATATAATAAATTATATACATGTTTTATTAATAAAATATGTTTAAAATGTTTTTTTAAATATATTTTTAGTTTAATTTATGATTTTGATTAGATTTATTTGATATATATATACTCGAAATATACCTGGTTTATGTTTGGTATATTTCCGGTATATATATGGTTTATATTGTTGTTTTATTTAAATTCATGCATCATTTAATTGTGAATGAATGTTCTATATTTATTAATGAAGGATATCAATAGAACGTGCTACCTAGTGGGCAGCACTAGGACCGAGTACGTACCGGTACGCCTATAGCTTTAGGCTATATTACTAACTTATTTGTGGATATTGATTTGATTATGATTATTGATATGTGAGATGTGCTTTGTGGGTGTGATTGTTGGAGCTCGGTTGACCAAGTGTCTCGAGGCCAATCACACTGGCAGTCAGACTGCTGGAGCTCGGTTGACTTAGTGTCTCGGGGCCAGTCTACTGTCTAAATGGATTAAGTGGATATATTTGGAATAAGTGAGCCTATATGGGTAGAGTGTTGTTTAACACTATTTTCTGAGGTTGCGATATTCTAGGGTTCTATGTGATCCTTCGTAAAAGATGATTTTCAGATAAAATATATAAAAATGATTTTATTGCATCTGTGTGTAATTGCCTGTATATATACATATTATATATACTGTTGACTGTATGCATTATCACTTAGTGTGTATGTATTATATTATAGTAATTCACTCAGTGAGGTCTGACTCCCCTCCGTTGACTATTTTTCAGGAGAGTCAACTTCTTCAGACCTCAGTAGCAGGTCGATACGTCGGATTTCTTCCGCCCCGGCTTCTTTATGTAAATTATATACTTGAGTCTTATTTATTTTATCTAGACACTGCAGTAGTTGTGAATTACAGTGTTGGATTTCATGTATTTTATTTTTAAAGAGATGTATTATGTTGAAACTGGATTTGTATTAAAGATTATATATTTATGAGATGGGATTTTGATTAAATCCAGTTGATGTGGATAATATTATGATATTATGATGTTTATTTCCGCTGCATATAATATTATTATTGTTATTATGGCATGATTTATTTTATTTTTAGGCTTGCTACGGGTTTCGGATTCGAAAGAATTCCCGTTCCCTAGCGCCGGTCATGGCCCCTGTTTTGGGTCGTGACACTTACATGTAAGCAAGTGAAACTAGAGCATCATAGGCCCTTAAGATTGTTATAGCCCATGCCTATCCCAGAGTGGAAGTGGGATATGATTGTTATGGATTTTGTGATTGGTTTACCTCAAACGATAAGTGGATTTGAAGCAATTTTGTTATGGAGCAGCCAACACACCAAGCTCAAAGAATTCAACATGATGAAGATGAGCATGGTCAAGAAGGCAAGGATCAAGTTCAAGAGGTTTTGAGTCCAATCAGCATGCCTCAAAGACCTATAACAAGGTCTCAATCTAAGAAGCTTCAAGAAGCCTTAATCCATCATCTACAAGGCTTTGTGAACTTAGCTAGTGAAAGTTTACAAGGACACCAAAGCTTTGTGCCAAGTGCAACTCAAGTTCAATATAACTTAATTCAAGTCCAAGTTATTAATGGGTTTAATTATGTTAAATAAGGGCTGGACGAATTTGTTATTTTAAAAGCCTATTAGTTTTAGTTAGTTTAATTATTCTTAAAATAGGAAGTATGTCAAAATTCCTATTTAAGGTCTGATTAGATTAATTTCTTTTTTTTTTGTGATTAGGGTTATTGGTTTTCCTTACTCACTAAGGAAAACCTTGTAAAGGCTATATATATATGCCTTAGACGAATTTTATTATTCAGAATTGAAGTTTTAAAACCTAAAGGCTGTTTTGCTTTTATCTTTGTGTTCTTGTGTAGAATACATGCTTTAAGGAACATTCAAGTAGATTGATCATCTTCTTGTGGAGTGTTTCGAAATTGGAATTTAGAAACGAGTTTTCTTTATTCTAATTCTTTGATCATCTAAGTAATCTGATTTCTAACCATTCTTAGGGGTTGTTGCTGAATTGACTATTGGGGTTTTCAAGTTAATGCTTTGGGGGTTCGAATACATAAAGGGGTTCTCAAGCTTATTCTTGGAGGTTCCGTATCAAATTTGGGTGATAGTTGATAGGTTAACTAAGTCAACTCACTTTTTGTTAGTAAAGAAGACATACCCCATAGATAGGTTGGCACGGTTGTATGTCAGCAAAATTGTTTATCTTTATGGTGTTCCAGTGGGCATAATATCTGACAGAGGAGCCATTTTTACAGTAGTTTTCTGGCAAGAGTTACATAAAGCCTTGGCTAGAAGGTTAGATTTTAGCACAACATTCCATCCTCAAACTGATGCTCAGTCTAAAAAGACCATTCAGACTTTAAAGGATATGCTCAGAATATGTGTGATAGATTTTGGAGGTCAATGGGATAACCACTTGCCACTGATTGAATTTGAATATAATAATAGTTATCATGCAAGTATTGAAATGGCTCCGTTTGAGGCACTATATAGTAAGAAGTGCATATCACCTTTATATTAGGAAATTAGTAAAAGACAGCTAATACATAAAGGGGTTCTCAAGCTTATTCTTGGAGGTTCCGTATCATTTGGTATCAGAGCTTTGGCTCTAGATCAGGTTTTATCTTTTATAATTTTTATTCTTAATCCTGATTTCTTATGTTTTTCTTATTCTTTTAAAATCGTTCTTATTTATTTTTGTTCTTCATTCTTGTGTTTTATTCTTTGTTCTTATTTGTTAGTCTTGATTTTTTTTTCTTTAGGTCAGTCAATTGTTTTGCATTCTGAAATTTAGATTTGTGTTCATAATTGAAATTTTAAAAAAAAATTTGTGCAAAAAAAAAGAGAAAGTTATTAGAAAAGGAAGAATTGAGATTCTTGAGTGATTTATATCCTAATCAGGTCTGATTTGCATTTCCTTCCATTCCTTGCTCATTAAGGAATATTGTTTGAGTGATTAATATCCTCATCAGGTCTGATTTTGGTTTCCTAATCCTATTTGGTTTATAATTGACATATCTAACTAGATCTTGTCATATCTTGTATTACTTGTCTATTAAGGATTTTGCATATCTTTACAATACTTGCTCATTAAGGAATATTACTTATTGAGGCAGATTTGACTTTTCTCCTTAAAATAACTTCTAAATTCGTTTTCTTTTCTATTCTAGAAGATCTTTGTATTTCTTTCACATGTCTTTTGCATCTTTTTGAGTTTTCCTATTTTATTGCTTTTGAATTGTTATTTTTTTTTTTAACCGAATTGCCTCAAACTTGTTTTGAAAATTTCACTTTTGAAAGTTCTACTTGAATATTGCTTCAATCTAATTGATTTATTCTAAAAGTGTGATTCTCCTAAGAACATAAAAGAATTAGCTTGAGTGGTGAGAGGAAGCCGAGTGAAACATCAAATTGAGTTAAACACGAGTGACCACCCGCATCATTTGAGTGCAAACACGTGAGGGAGTGCTTGTGAGGATTTTAAATTATTATTATTATTATTATTTTTATTATTTCTAACATTCTTTTACGGCAATGTCAATCCAAGGTGAAAATAAAGGTGAGGGTAAAGTTGATGAAACTTTGCTCCGTGAGGCTCAACAAAGGCAATTTGAACGTATGAATACAAATTTTGAGACTATAATGGAGAGATTAAACCGCATGGATACAAGGCTAGGAGCGGTTGAAAGGGCGACAGCACCAAATCATAATGAGGAAGTAGAAGGCAATGTTGACAATGAGGATGAAGATGAGGACTATGCAGAAGTAGGAGTACCAAGAGGTGGAGGTAGACAAGGCCAAGGTAGAGGAAGAGGAAGGTTACAATCGGTTCCATACAATGGAAGAAACCGAGGCAATGAAGATTATGTAGATCGAAATTTGGGAAGCATCAAACATAAGATACCTAACTTTCAAGGTAAATCAGATCTGGAGTCCTATTTACAATGGGAGAAGCAATTGGAGCTTATATTTGATTGCCATCAATTTAGCGAGGAAAAGAAGGTAAAATTGGCGGTTACTCAATTTTCTGATTATGCTATTGCTTGGTGGGACCATTTGGTGATTAATAGGCGAAGGAATTTGGAGTACCCAATTGATAATTGGCCTGAGCTCAAGGTTGTAATGAGGAAGCGATTTGTGCCAAAACACTATCATAGGGAACTTGTACAAAAACTTCAAGTTCTTAAACAAGGTAGTAAGAGTGTGGATGATTACCATAAAGAGATGGAGATGCTCATGACTAGGGCTGATATAGATGAAGATGTGGATATCACTATGGCACGCTTCTTGGCTGGTCTAAACAAAGACATATCTGATCGAGTAGATTTACACAAATATGAAGATTTAGAAGAGATGGTGCACATGGCCGTCAAGATAGAAAGGCAACTCCAAGGAAGAGGGGCAACAAGGTACAATTCCAAATCCTATTCTAGTCCTAATTTTAATTGGAAAAAGGATGGAAAGAGTGATTATAGGGGTGGGAATAAGGTTGCTCATGAGGTTGCTAAAGGGAAGGCAGATTCAGTCTCTAAGGACAAAATCAAAACCGATGAGCCTAAAGGGAGAAATAGAGACATTAAGTGTTGGAAGTGTCAAGGAGTAGGTCATGTGAGCAAAGATTGCCCTAATAAGAGAACTATAACCATAAGGAATGGGGAAATTGTGACTGATGAAGAAGAGGGCAATAATGAAAGTGATAAGGATGAGATGCCTGAATTGGAAAGTTGTAGTGATGGGAGTATAAAGGAGCCAATCAAAGGTGACATGCTGGTTACAAGGCGTGCTCTTAGTACACAAATAAAGGAAGATTGCATTGAAGAGCAACAAGACAACTTATTCCATACAAGGTGTCATGTGCAAGGCAAGGCATGTCTTATGATTGTTGATGGAGGGAGTTGCACCAATGCAGTGAGCTCATTCTTAATTAGTAGATTGGGGCTGTCTACTATACCACACCCCACGACCATACAAACTTCAATGGCTTAATGATTCTGGAGAGGTCAAGGTAAATAGACAATCTATTATTTCCTTTTCAATTGGTAAATATCATGATGAGCAATTGTGTGATGTAGTTCCTATGCATGCTGGAGATATTTTGCTTGGTAGACCATGGCAATTTGATAGAAAGACCAAGCATGATGGGTACCTCAATCAGTATCACTTTACCAAGGATGGGCGCAAGATCATATTAACACCACTTTCTTCAAAGGAGGTGTATGAAGACCAATGTAAAATGGAAAGAATGAGAGTGGAGGCTGAAAAGAAAGAAAAAGAGAGTAAGAAAAATTCTTTAGAGAGTGAAAAGAAAGAGGGAAAAATAAAAGAAGAGATTCAGCCTAGAGAGAAAAAAGAAAGGAATTTGAGTTTAATAGCTAGGACAAGTGAGGTTAGATAGGCCTTGTATGCTAATCGGCCTATATTTGTACTTTTGTACAAAGGGGCTTATTTGGCAACTAATGAACTTAACCCATCTTTGCCTAGTGTGTTTGTTGATCTTTTGCAGGAATTTGAAGATGTGTTTCCCAAAGAGATGCCTAGTGGATTACCCCCAATTAGAGGCATAGAACATCAAATTGACTTCATTCCTGGGGCAGCCATACCCAATCGTCCAGCATATAGAGCAAATCCAAGAGAAACAAAGGAGATCCAAACACAAGTGGAGGAGTTGCTAGCTAAAGGGTATGTGAGGGAAAGTCTTAGTCCTTGTTCGGTTCCTGTCATTCTTGTGCCAAAGAAGGATGGAACATGGAGGATGTGTGTGGATTACAGAGCCATCAATAAAATCACTGTAAAGTATCGTCATCCTATTCCTAGATTAGATGATATGCTTGATGAGTTATATGGTTTTTGTTTATTCACTAAAATAGACTTGAAATCTGGTTATTAGCAAGTTCAAATGAATGTTGGTGATGAATGGAAAACAGCTTTTAAGACTAAGTATGGGTTGTATGAGTGGCTTGTTATGCCCTTTGGTCTTACTAATGCACCTAGCACATTCATACGATTGATGAACCATGTGTTGCGAAATTACTTAGGTAAATTTGTTGTTGTTTACTTTGATGATATTCTAATTTACTGTAAATGTTTAGATGATCATGTTATGCATGTGCGAATTGTACTAGAAACACTTAGACAAGAAAAGTTGTATGCAAACCTTAAAAAGTGTAGTTTTTGCATGAATAAGGTTAATTTTCTTGGTTTTGTTGTATCTAGTCAAGGCATAGAGGTTGATGAGGAGAAGGTTATGGCTATTAAAGAGTGGCCAAAACCTAAAAATGCTAGTGAGGTGAGAAGTTTTCATGGGCTTGCTAGTTTCTATAGGAGATTCATTAAAGATTTCAGCACTATAGCCGCACCTTTGAATGAATTAGTTAAGAAAAATGTTGGATTTGTTTGGGGTGATGCACAAGAACATGCATTTAATGAACTTAAGGCAAAATTATGTAATGCACCTTTACTTGCTTTACCTAACTTTGATAAAACTTTTGAGATTGAATGTGATGCTAGTGGCATAGGGATTGGAGCTGTTTTGATGTAGGATCAAAGACCACTAATGTATTTTAGTGAAAAGTTAAGTGGGGCAACCTTGAAATATCCAACTTATGACAAGGAATTATATGCATTGGTTCGAGCTTTGCAAACATGGCAACATTATTTGTGGCCTAAGGAGTTTGTGATACACACTGACCATGAAAGTTTAAAGCATTTGAAGGGTCAAGATAAGCTGAACCGTAGGCATGCCAAATGGGTGGAGTTCATAGAAACATTTCCATATATGATTAAGTACAAGCAAGGTAAAGAGAATGTGGTTGCTGATGCATTATCTAGAAGGTACACCTTACTTAACTCTCTTACTGCTAAATTATTAGGTTTTGAGTTTATAAAGGAGTTGTATCCACATGATGATGATTTTGGTGATATATATGCATCTTGTGCCAATGGGGTTGTTTCAGATAATTTTTACTTGTTTGATGGTTTCTTGTTTAAAAGAAATAAATTGTGCATTCCTAAGTGTTCTATAAGGGAATTATTAATTAAGGAGGCACATGGAGGAGGCTTAATGGGGCATTTTGGGGTAAATAAGACCTATGATATGTTGTTAGAACATTTCTTTTGGCCCGGCATGAAACATGATGTGTATAAAGTTTGTGAGCATTGCATTACATGTAGAGAGGCTAAGTTTAGGTTGAAACCGCATGGGTTATACACACCATTACCCGTTCCTAGTGAACCTTGGACTGATTTGTCTATGGATTTTGTGCTTGGATTGCCTAGAACTAGGAAAGGTCATGATAGTATCTTTGTTGTGGTTAATAGATTTAGTAAAATGGCTCATTTTATACCATGTCATAAAACTGATGATGCAAAGTTGATTGCTGATTTGTTTTTCAAAGAAGTTGTGCGTTTACATGGCATACCTAGGATCATTGTTAGTGATAGGGATGTTAAGTTTTTGAGTCATTTTTGGCGTGTGTTATGGGGAAAGTTAGGAACTAAGTTATTGTTTTCAACTACTTGTTACCCTCAAACCGATGGGCAAACTGAAGTAGTTAATAGGACTTTGATTACTTTGCTTAGGGCAATCATAGAAAAGAACATTAGGATGTGGGAGGATTGTTTACCATTTGTGGAGTTTGCTTACAATAGGGTTGTTCATAGCACTACTAATTGCTCTCCATTTGAGATTGTTTATGGATTTAATCCACTTACTCCTATTGATTTATTGCCACTGCCACCTAACAATTTTGTGAGTGTTGATGCTAATTCTAAGGTTGATTTGGTGAAGAAGTTACATAAGCAAGTTAAGGAGAGGATTGAGAAGCAAAATGCTAAAGTAGCTTCACGTGTGAACAAGGAAGGAAGCCAATGATTTTTCAGCCTGGAGATTGGGTTTGGGTGCATTTTCGTAAAGAAAGGTTTCCACTTCAAAGGAAGTCTAAGCTAAACCTAAGAGGAGATGGTCCTTTTCAAATACTTGAAAGGATTAATGACAATGCATACAAAGTGGACCTACCTGGTGAGTATAATGTTAGTGCTTCATTCAATGTGGCTGATTTGAGTCCTTTTGATATAGGTGATGCTTTAGATTCGAGGACGAATCCTTTTGAGGAGAGGGGAAATGTTACCAAGCTCAAAGAATTCAACATGATGAAGATGAGCATGGTCAAGAAGGCAAGGATCAAGTTCAAGAGGTTTTGAGTCCAATCAGCATGCCTCAAAGACCTATAACAAGGTCTCAATCTAAGAAGCTTCAAGAAGCCTTAATCCATCATCTACAAGGCTTTGTGAACTTAGCTAGTGAAAGTTTACAAGGACACCAAAGCTTTGTGCCAAGTGCAGCTCAAGTTCAATACAACTTAATTCAAGTCCAAGTTATTAATGGGTTTAATTATGTTAAATAAGGGCTGGACGAATTTGTTATTTTAAAAGCCCATTAGTTTTAGTTAGTTTAATTATTCTTAAAATAGGAAGTATGTCAAAATTCCTATTTAAGGTCTGATTAGATTAATTTCTTTTTTTTTTTTGTGATTAGGGTTATTGGTTTTCCTTACTCACTAAGGAAAACCTTGTAAAGGCTATATATATATGCCTTGGACGAATTTTATTATTCAGAATTGAAGTTTTAAAACCTAAAGGCTGTTTTGCTTTTATCTTTGTGTTCTTGTGTAGAATACATGCTTTAAGGAACATTCAAGTAGATTGATCATCTTCTTGTGGAGTGTTTCGAAATTGGAATTTAGAAACGAGTTTTCTTTATTCTAATTCTTTGATCATCTAAGTAATCTGATTTCTAACCATTCTTAGGGGTTGTTGCTGAATTGACTATTGGGGTTTTCAAGTTAATGCTTTGGGGGTTCGAATACATAAAGGGGTTCTCAAGCTTATTCTTGGAGGTTCCGTATCAAATTTGGGTGATAGTTGATAGGTTAACTAAGTCAACTCACTTTTTGCTAGTAAAGAAGACATACCCCATCGATAGGTTGGCACGGTTGTATGTCAGCAAAATTGTTTATCTTTATGGTGTTCCAGTGGGCATAATATCTGACAGAGGAGCCATTTTTACAGTAGTTTTCTGGCAAGAGTTACATAAAGCCTTGGCTAGAAGGTTAGATTTCAGCAAAACATTCCATCCTCAAACTGATGCTCAGTCTAAAAAGACCATTCAGACTTTAAAGGATATGCTCAGAATATGTGTGATAGATTTTGGAGGTCAATGGGATAACCACTTGCCACTGATTGAATTTGAATATAATAATAGTTATCATGCAAGTATTGAAATGGCTCCGTTTTAGGCACTATATAGTAGGAAGTGCATATCACCTTTGTATTAGGAAATTAGTAAAAGACAGCTAATAAGTCGAGAGCTCATATAGATTAATTCTGAGAAAGTTCCTATCATTTAGTAGAGGTTGAGGACAGCTTTCAGTAAGCAAAAGAGTTATATTGATCCTAAAAGTAAAGATGTTTCCTTTCTAGTTGGAGATATGGTGTTTCTAAAGGTATCTCCAATGAAAGGAGTTATGAGGTTCAGAAAAAAGGGTAAATTGGCTTTGAGATACATTGGACCTTTCGACATATAGTTATGAGTTGGAGAAGTGGCCTATAAACTGGTGTTGCCACCTGAGTTATCTCGAATCCACTTAGTGTTCCATGTGTCTATGCTAAGAAAATATATTCCTAATCATTCTCACTTATTTCAACCTTAAGTAGTGGAGCTCAGCGAAGATCTATCTTACGAGGAGTATCCAGTGGCGATTATGGATCACTAGGTTTGTCAGCTTCACTCCAGGGAGATTCTGATGGTAAAAGTGCTTTGGGGTAATCACATAGTAGAAGACTATACGTGGGAGACATAATCCAAGATGCAAGTCACCTATCCCTATCTTTTTCATCAATAAACCTTGTATTTCCTTACTTTTCTTTGAAATTCGAGATCGAATTTCTGTAAAGGGGGAAGCCTGTAATAACCCGAAATTATTTTATATAATTAAATATTAAGAATTTTGGTGTTATTGATTATTTCTATCTTATATTATTTTTATTTTATTTTATTGAATTGTTATATCTAGTTATCAAATTTAAATAATTATTTTGGAACTATTATATCTAGAGATATTAAAGTTATTAATAATATTATTGTCATTACTTTTAAATAGTATAATTATTATTATTTATTATTATCAATGGCATTATTTTAAACTAGGATCATTTTATTAATGTTAGGTATTTGTGTGTGTATGTATATATATATATATATATATATATATATATATATATATATATATATATAAGTGTGTGGTTGAGTAATTTATTATTATTATTATTATTATTATTATTACAAAAGCTTAGTTAAAGACAATTTTCATACCACTTTTTTTCCTTATCCTCTTCATCTTTGTTCCTTTCTCCTGCCCTCCCTCTCTCTCGGTGTCTTCTCAGCCTCACCATCATCATCTTCCCTTCACACCATAACCACCATCAACTTCTCTTCTTCTTGTTGTCCCTACACAGAGCCTCCTGATCCAACCTCCAGCCCTCTCCTTCGCACGAAGACAGTACTTCCAGTTGCTACGTGCAACGCCCTGAAGCCACTGCCACTTGCAACTCCATTGACAGCAGCTTCAACTCCAGGCGACTGTAGTTCCTTCAGTAGCCCTTCCCTACCTTTAGTTTCCAGTTTAGGTATTTTTTGGGTTAGTGGGTAGTTAGTTGTTAGGTTGATTCTTAGTTAGCTTTAGGTTGTTTGTTAATTATTTATGTTTATTTTAATTTTTGGTTAATTACTATGATATTTGCTTAATTACTCATAATTTATTTTTAATATTTAGTTAAATTTGGGTTGATCTATATATGTATTTAGTTGATTTTAAATTATTTTAGCTAATTTTAATTATGGGTATTGTTTTGAATATTTTAATAATATAAATTGAATTTTTGTTAATTATGTTAATTAATTTTTTTGGTTGGAAAATTGAGTAATTAGTGTTAGTAATTTAAGTTAGTAATTTTAGTATTAATAAAATAATTTTTAGTGAATTTATATAATTTTTGAGAAATTATTAATTTTATGTGATTTTTGAAATTATAGATTAATTGTGTGATGTTGTTAAAAATATAGTTAAATACTATTTTTTAATTGATTTTAGAATTTTATAGGGTATTAAATTAATTTTTATAAATTATTTATTATTTTTTGTTAATTAATACTAATTTTTTAAAATTATATTAAAATAATATATTATTTACTATTTTGGTAATTAAATAGATTTTAAATTACTTTTATGATATAATTAAGCTAATTAAACGTGAAAATGACTATTTTATCTTGAATATTTGGAAAAATTGGATTTTTATATAATTATATTAATTATTTGAAATTTTTATTAATTGTTGTGAAAAATGCTTATATTTAGTGTTTTGTGATTTAAAAAAATTATATTGTGGCATTTTAATTATTTTTGTGGATTTTTTTTAAGGATTTAAAATATTATTATTTAATATTTATTTTTATTTGGTATTGTGAACCTCAATTGGGAATTTTGTAGTTTAGGGTCCAGCCCGAGGTGTTGAACTTGTGTGAACTATAGAAGTGTGTTTGCTTGCAGGATTGACTCTACATCAATAGAAGGATGTCCGTTTTACAAAAGAAATTGTACCGAATTTTCGATACATTTCTCGTAAAACATGACATCGGGTCAATCCTAATTTTTGAATTCTGAGTCAAGTCTTCCTTAGAAATTCTAAAAGTTAGAGTTTCTATTTTTTTATAGTCATTTCATTTTCTGTCTTTTAGCTGCCTCTCCAGTCGAGTCTACTAGTCGGGGTCGGACACGACATATCAAAGGAGTGTCTTCATCTTGTAAGTTAATATTTGATTTGAATGTCGGGTTTTTTGAATTAAAACATATTAAATTCTAATGAATTTAATTTTACAAGATTATAGTCAGTATTATTATATAATGTTGCATGATTTAATTTATAGTTGATTTATTTTATTTTAATTTATTTTAATTTTCTTTGTCTTGCTTTCATTTATTTTAAATAAATTGCATTAGAACGGGCTACCTGATAGGTTTCATCAGGACAGTGTATGCACCGATAAAATATTTGATTATATTAATTATATTACTGGGGCCAATGGTTTGGTGATGCTTTGCTCTTAGACACCGTTAATAATATAATATTTGATTATATTGATTAAATACTGGGGTCGAAGGTCTGGTGATGCTTTGCTCTCGGATACCACCAATATAGTTGGATTAATATTTATTAAATCACTGGAGCAGAAGGTCTGGTGATGCTTGAATCTCGGACACTGCCATTGATATTGGATTAAGTGATGTGACTGCAGCTATGCATCTTGGTGATGCTTTGCTCTCAGGATCCAGTGGCCTTGGATATGAGTGAGCTGAGTGGCTGTTAAAATTAAGGACTAGGGTTCTACCTAGTTTTTATACTGAAATGTTTTAAAAGCATTTAAAATTTATTCCTTCTTTAAAATATGGGTTTAATATATATATATAAAGGAATTTGAATAAAAATTATAAATATATTATTTTTATAAAAACCTATTTTAAAGGTGATTTTCAAACCTCATTCATTTCTTTTAATAGCTTACTCGGTGAGATCTGACTCCCCTCAATTTATTTTTTTTAGGAGTTTGCGAGTCTTTAATTAGGCCTACTTCTCTATATCGAGTAGCTTCTTCATCGGCTATCTTATGTAGATCTATTTAGTTGTATTTGTATTAGTATCTGTGTACCACAGTAGAAAAACTATATAATTGCATATTTTAATTTGGATATTATGTATTGAGGTTTATGTACTAAGATATTATTTTGTATAACTAGTGATATTTATTTATACATGACGATGGCATGGTTTGTTTAAATTAAGAAAAATCAGTTTGATAATGTGCATCATAATTAAATTATTTTATTGTAAGGTTTTAAAGTGTAATATTCCGCATTTTTATTTTAAAGCTTACTACAAGTTTGGTAGCTTTAATTTTTCTCATTATCTAGTGCTGGTCATGTGCCTCTAGGTTCGGGTCATGACTAATACGTAGAGTGTATATATATATATAATGTATGTATAAGATTCTCATAAAATTTGTATTTCATTTTTTGAGTTTAATAATGATTCATGTATATGAGAAGCACATGATCCTTTATCTATTAGTATTTGTGTTTGTTTATTTTTTATTTTTTCTTCTATATACATTTGGTGGTCTTTTCTTTCTAATGTGGTGTCTACAATAGAATTTTTTATTATTATTTGGTTGTTATATATATATATAAGATTCTCTTAAAACTTGTATTTCATTTTCTGAGTTTAATAATGATTCATGTATATGAGAAGCACGTGATCCTTTATCTATTAGTATTGGTGTTTGTTTATTTTTTATTTTTTCTTCTATATACATTTAGTGGTCTTGTCTTTCTAATGTGGTTTTTACAATAGAATTTTTTATTATTATTTGGTTGTTACAAGTACTAGGTTCTCTAGATAGATTTTTCCTTCCTATTGATCTTTGTAGTTCATTATAATTCTTATGTATATTTTTATTTTTCTTAGGTTTTCCTAATTCTTCAGTATTATCGAATTTTATAGTATAATTTTCAGGATAATTATAAGTATTAGTTATTTCTCTAGGTCTATATTCTATTAATTCTTTAAATATTGGTGGTACTTCATAACTTGTTAATATCTTATTATTATAAATTTTATATTTAGTGGTAAATACATATAAAGTTTTTATCTTTACACTAATCAATTTACTTCTTGGGGGTGCTTTTACTCTAAAAAGTTTATAATACATTTTTAATACTTGATCTATATTTTAATCTCTAAGACTAAGGCTAAAGTTTGAAAATATGTTTATAAAAACTTTATTATAACATAAATTTGTATCTAATTTTCCTATTATACTATCTCTTAAACTATTTGTCATTCTATCATATGTTATAACTAAACTAAAAGGTGAATTAATATGAGGTTGGAAGTAAGATACTACTATACTTATTCCTTCTATTTATAGATTTTTATATTGGTATCTTTCTTTTTCTAGTATTTTCATTAATTCATTTTCTATCATATCTTTATTAAGAATAGATATCCTAATATTTCTTTTAGTATCAACCACATCAATTGTTTCTTCACCTATTTTTCCTACATAATATTGTTTTCTTTCTCTTTTAAAAATTGGATTTTGAAATATTCTTTTAAAATTATTGTTTGGTTGTTGTTTTTCAAAAATTTCTTTTATACTAATATGAGGCTCATAATTTATTAATTCCAAATATTTTTCTCTATTAAATTCTTATTCTAAGTAATTCTTTCATATATTACTATTTCTTGTTTAATCAAATTATGATGATTCATTAGAAGTTATTTCGTAAATAGTCTCATCCTCACTTATTTGTGAGAGTTTTGGAATTGCCATATATCCTTTTACTTTTTTATTTTTCTTATTTGGACATTCATTTGCAAATTGTCCCTTTTGTCTACAAATATAACATTTACATTCTAACTTGTTTAACTTTCTATTATACTTCTTTTTATATTTTCTTTTCTTACTATAATATGGTTTTCTATATTTCCTAAAGTATTTTTTCCATTTCTTTTTATATTTATGGTTTTTTTATGTCTATAGGGTTCACATCCATAATTGGGTAATAATAGAAATTTTTTACAATTTAGATTTTGTTTATTTTTAGTTTGTTTATACATTAATCTATATTCATTTAATGACATACATTATGTCTCTAAATACAATTGTGCAAAAGCAATTCTTGTTCCTAAAAAATCTTCAGCTATATTTAATTCAACATATTTTTGTAATATTCTATTTCCTCATGGTATTGGTAATTTATGAAATAATAAATTTAAATATACTTTATTTGTTAGGTCTATTTTTGCTTTTATATAATATTCTTCGAATTTACATGCATATTCTTTAAAATAATTTATATCACATATTTGTAATTTAGCTAAATATTCCTTATAAGTATTTTCTGAAATTATTACTTCTTTATATGTAAAATATTTTAATAATAATTTTTCATATTCTCTTACTAATTATATGTTTGTAGTTGCATTTTCTATTCCTATTTTTTCAATTTCTAGTAATTGTTGAAACCAATTAGCTAAAATTCCTAATAACTTCTAAGTCTCTTCTTATTATTATGTTTGAATTCATTATTACCCATTTTTTTTATTTCTTTTGCCATATTTTCACATGTTCTTTTTAGCCAATATATTTCTCCTTTATAGTTTTGATTTTATATTATTCTTTTTTTAGGTCTATTTGAAGATTCAACATCTTCTCTTACGGTTGGATATTTTAGTGGTGCTACGGGTGCTATGGGTTGAAATTTTTTCATTCATTAAAATTTCTTCATTTGTATCTAAATCTTCTTCTGTATCTAAATCTTCCTCTGATGAAGATTCAGTTATTTCTATTGTATTTATTTATTCTTCTACAACATTTGTTTCTAATTCATTAATTAAATTTAATAATTCTTCAGAATTTATTTCAATTTTATTCCATTCTTCATTATTATATTCAATTTCTAAATATTTTTCTCTTTTTAGATTAATTACCTGTAATATTTTAGGATTTTCAGTTATTATATTTTTTATTCTTACAATTTTCTCTCCAAGTTCTTCTATTTGTTCTTTAATATTATTATAATATAATAATTTATATGAAAATTAGTATTATTTTGTCTTAGTAATAATTATTGTGCTTTTTATAATCCTATAGGGATTGTTACTCATGCAGATTCTTCATTGTAAGTCCTAATATTTTCTAGTGTTGTTTTATAAATAGAAGATTCTTCTAAAGCCATTTAATTAATTAATTTACTTATAAATTTCTTCATATCTAAAAGTCATTTTTCCATTAAAATTTAGTCTATTATTTATAATTCTATACATATCATAATTATTATCATGTTCCCAAATCCATTTTATATATTCTCTACACATATTTGCATGTTTATTTGCTAAGGATAAAATTTCTTCTTTAGAATATAATTTTTTTACTGAGATGTCAAAATTTTGTGTTAGATTTTCCATTATTTTCTTATTCTTGCTAATTTATTAAGTCTAATACATTTTTGTATATTTTTTTCAATGTTCTTGATTCACATATTCATAACTAGGATATGTACTAACATGTTTAATAAGCCAAATTTTACTTTCTTTACTTATTTTAACATATATTTTTTCTAATTTTAAACATTCATCTAAATTAAATGAATATTCCTCTATATCTTGATTATTCATTTTATGGGTCTAAATTTCCTTCACTAATAATATTGTTTATAGTATCTCCAAAAATTGTTAATACCATTATTTTATTATTATATTCTACAATATTTAAAATTTCTAACATATTTTGACTTTCTAAAAATTCTTGATTCTCTCTTTTTGCATCTATGGTTTTATTTATTTCATCTCTTAATGATATCTTAACTGATAACCAACTCCAATATAATATACACATATTATCTGAAATTTTATCTATTGTAAAAGTCATGATAAACTAATAGTTAAAATTTCTTTTACTAATAATTCTATCCTATAGTGTTGTTAATATTTTTTCTAGAATTGTTATAATTTTTGTTAGACTTTCTTTACTTTCTTGCAATCCTAATAATTTATTATATAAACAATACTAAGTTTGTTATCATATCAATTATCAAATTTTCTACAACATTACCTTCTATACTATGATTATTATGTGATTCTTTATAGTTACAAAACATTGTATTACTATCAAAATCTTGACTTTTTTGTTTATTATTACTACTAATTCCTATTAACATTTTTTTCATTTTTTTCTAGATTATCTTCTCAACCTATATGCTCTGATATCATAATAAGGATGCATGCATGAAAGATAGACAAACTGTCAAATGATAGACAAACTATAAAAAATTCATAATATAAATTAAAATTTCATAGAACAAAGTTAATATAACTGTAAATGATTAATTCATATCAGCATTCAAACCATGCACCAAAAAATATAGAAAGAGTAAGAAAACTTACAGAGAGATAGCTTTCTACTCACAAATATAAAAACTCATAGTAATTTTATAATGTTATAGCTAGACTAAGTAAGTTAAAACAATATTACTTGATAAACTCAATAATAACAATATGTTATTACTCTTAAACTATTTTTTAATAGTTAGTAATTACTAATCTTTTAATAGTTAAACTCAATAACATATACTATCATGATATGTATAGGTTGTCTTATATGCTCTTGAAATTGCCATGCTCTTTAAGATAATTTTGCTTTCATCCTCTCTAGGAAAAAGCAATGCTTTTAATAACTTGTACTACTTAGTATCTATGGATTAATAAAAAAAAAAAGACTAATGTGTTGATAGGTATCTTACTGTGTTAGTTTACTACTAACAACCTGTCCAATGGTATCCTTCATAAAAACTATAGGATTAGTTTTTTAGTTAGCAAGTAAATTATTGGTAGTACTATATACTGAATAACTAATACTGCAGAAGAATTACTTTCCTAATACCATTATTGTTTTCCTAATATTGTTGAGTTTATACTTTGATCCAATCTATATGGCCTACTCAATAATTCTATCCTATATTATTGGTCTAATAATATTTGATATTATAATAGGGTAATGCTATTCTATTTTTTCTATTATTCATAGTAATTTAACTAAGTTCTTCAGTTAGAATAGGGTAATACTAATACATATAAAAGTTATGGCCAAAAAATGACTAATATAACTGATAAGGAAAAAATCACTAACATATTACTCATTAAGTTTATTCATAAATTAGTGAAAAATGATTTTATTTGCAAAGTTAGTTATCTAATTTGGTCCAAAGTTAGTTATATTAATATGCTCTAATACTTATAAATTGTATGTATTAATGATTACAACTTCTCCTTTACAATATGAGTGATAACATTTCTTCTAAACAATTCATTTAGATATTTATTGTTGGTTTAAACATACAAACATATGTTTAAACCAAATCTAACACAAAATTTTGACATCTTAGTTAAAAAATTACATACCAAAGAAGAAATTTTATCCTTAGCAAATAAACATGCAAATATGTGTAGAGAAGATATAAAATGGATTTGGGAACATGATAATAATTATGATATGTATAGAATTATAAAAAATAGACTAAATTTTAATAGAAAATCTATAGTAATTACATGATTAAAAGGTTATAGGAATTAGTCATGTGAAAATTTCTAAAACATGTTGGTTATAGGTTAAATTGTTGTTTATTTCAGAAATTATTCAAGGTTCGAAAATGAAGGAAAATGTCTTATCAATGACAACTTTGGATTACCAAAACATTTTCAGATGGTATGTGTTGCATTTTCATACTTCATAATTTTTAATTCAGTTTCAATTTCAGATTTTTAGTAATTTGTCTTTGGTTTTCGTCAATTTTGAGTTGCTTAAGAAAAAAGTGTGATTTTTCAAGTAAAATTAAGCATTTGTCTTACTAAAATAACTACTATTGTTTTAGTGTCTAGCTACTAAAATAAATTCATTTTTCTTACTATTTTTATTTTACAATACTTGTTGACCATGTTTTCTTGCTGCTATTGTTGTCTCCATTATGTTGATGTAGGAAAAGTAATAGTTTTTTTTTATAGAATAGACCAAAGAAGAATGTAACAAAAAAAAACTTATTTGTAAGTAGAAAAAAATTATAATATATAACTGACTCAAATCTAATAAACTTAGGTTGGAGTAAAAATTAGGCAAAACTCATAATAATAATTTATTATTAGTGGATTGTTTCTTCATTTATTAGTAGTCAAAAAGCCTAAATATTAGTGATATTATTAGAGTTTACCTGTAATTATACCATAATTGTAGGAGAGTAAGAAAATGAAAGTGAGTATAATCCTTTTTTAAAGCTGTTATAATTTTTTACCTTGTTAGATTCTTCAAACAAGGTAAAAAAAATTGTTTATGTAATAAATATGAAAATTTCCTTTTTTAATCCATATAAGTATAAAATTAAAAGTATTTAAAACTCATATCTAAAATATTCAAACATTCCACCCTTTATTATTATACTTTCATTACAATTTTTGCTATCTCTCTAATGAGTTAAAATTAGATATTATAGATATAGTCCAAAAGTTTTAAAAATGGTTAATTCTATCATTCTATCAATAAAAAAAATTACATGAAAAATATTCTATCATTATCACTTAAAAACCATATAATTGTTCAAATAATCTATGACTTACAAAATTCTTGTAATATGTGATTATTAATAATTTTTAATCAATCCGGTCATCGTACATAGGTAATAATTCTATTAAGAAACTGCGAATTTAGTTATTACATGATTAACATACTTTGTTAATCATGTAATAACTAAATTCACAATATAGCATTGACAAATAATTATAAAATTCATACCAAACTCTAAAGATGACAATAAGTAAGAGAATTTTTTTTTAGACAAACTATCATTAGAAAACTCTACAGTGGATATATTAATATCTCTCTGTAAATTCTTATTACCTAGAAAGTAGAATATCAAAAGTATTAAAAGTGTATATATATTTTGTTATACTTTTATTCATAAATTCATATTGGATAAGAATAAAATTAAAGACAAACAAACTATTAAATGATAGACAAATTATCAAAAATTCACAATATAAATTAAAATTTCACAGTACAAAGTTAATATAGTTGTGAATGATTAATTCATACAAGTATTAAAACCATGGACCAAAAATATAGAAAGAGTATGAGAACTTACTAAGAGATAGCTTTCTACTCAAAATATAAAAACTTATAGTAATTTTATTCATATAATTTTTTTCTTCTTGTTTTTTCTTTTTTGTTACATTCTTCTATGTTACAAATATATATATATATATATATATATATATATATATACATATATATATATATATATATATATATGTAAATCTAAAATATCTAAGTTTCTGCATGTTTCTTCATTTAGTCATATTTAAACTTTTGGACACATAGTATTGCTACTAAGTTAATTTTCCTACACCTAAACTAGGCTTTTTTACTACACATTTTCTTTCTTTTCTTTTTAGTTCAGCACTAGCACTACACTTTTTTTAATACAACACTTTTCTATGTCCTTATAACACTTTTTTTTACATAGGTAATACTAATTTTTTGACAGTTGTGTTTGCTACTAGTATGTTCTTCTTATAAAAAGTACAATAATATTTTTCTTTTGATATCATCAATCTACAGTACTATCTACATGCTTCGTCCAAGGCCATAACTTTTCCTTTTACAAAAGATTTGTACCATGCTTCTATCTTCTTTGATCTATTCATCTATTCTTCGCTGCTTTTGGAGTGGATATGATTTCTATTGTTGAAGTAGTACTCTCAATGGCTAGACTTTATGGCCATCTTTAGTTCTTCATAAATCACTTTTATGGTAATAGTTTTAATAAAAGGTATAATATTCCAAAGATCGTCCTCTGTGATTTCTTTAGTTTGTTCATCCATTATCAATGGTTCTTGTGTTGTTCCAAATTTAAGTACTGCCATTGGCTGACACCAGGACTGATCTCTTATAAATTCTAGAATTATTTGATAAAATCTCATATATATTTGTTTTTTTTTACTAAATTCTAGAACCTTTTTGCTAATTATTGGATGCATACTGGTAATTGACTAAGTTCTTCATGACTAAGGCTTGGATAAATGCAATGATGAAGCCCATTGCCATGACCCAAACCCAAAGGGCATGTGACTGGTGCTAGGGAATGGGAATACATAAAGTAACTGAAACCTATACCAAGCCTTAGAATAAAAACACATGCAAACATAGCACAAAAATAAATTAGAATTAATACTTTAATTAATATAAAATGAATCCTTATATCATAACAAAATAAAAAATGTTCATATAATATTCAAATATAGGAACACAGTCCAATACAATACAGATACTAAAACAAGGAGCATTACTACTGCAATTTTTACTAAAATATAAGAAAAATAATGGTTCAATATTTACATAAGTCGGTTGGGGAGGAAATAGTTCAATAAATAAGTCTAATAGGGAGGTCTGAAGTAGAAGATCTTGAAAAAAAATATTGAGGGGGTTAGACTTCACTGAGTAAGTTAATAAAAGAAATGTATATAGTATAAAAATATCCTTTAAAATATAATTTATGAAAAATATAAAATTTATAAAATATAACTTGAAACATTTGATTTATTAAAATCCTCTTTTACCAAAATAAATCATTTGAAATCATAAAGTACTATATGAATAAAATAAACTTTCTTAAATGATTTTTTTGTAAGAAAACTAGGTAGAACCTTAGTCCATAATTGTAATAGCCTTTTGACTCTCTTATAATCCAAAAACTGCAGGTTCTCGAGAGCAAAGCATTAACCGAGCTACCAATTATAGTCAAATCACTTAAACCAATATTTACTGGCAGTTCCTGAGAGCAAATAATCACTGAGCTACCGACCCCAGTAATATATAAATGTCACGACCCGAACCCGAGGGCACGTGACCGGCACTAGGGAATGGGTAGGCATAAGGCCACCGAAACCCGTAGTAAGCCTAAAGGAAAAGAAAATAAAACCATTCACATTTTAACTTTAATTAAAAACAGAACATATCATCAAACTGATTTTTTTTTTTTTTACACAAATTTAAGTGTTTAATAAAAATATGATTCAACATCTCATATTATAAATTGAATTTATGTCATATACATAAATGTATTTCGTACAAATAAACTACATAATTTAGTTAAACCATACAAATTCTCAATACATATACTACTGCAGCATCCTAGATTAATACACAGTACAGCTTACAATGACCTACATAAAATTGCCGGTGAAGAAGAATTCCGGCGTAGAGGTAGTCTGAGGTCAAACTCCCAAGCTCCTGAAAAAAATAAATTGAGGGGAATCAGACCTCACTGAGTAAGTCAACAAAAGAGCTGTACGGTTTGAAAACCTTTTTGAAAACTATATATTTTTTATAGTGAAAATAATTTATAATATATATAATTATAGCTTTGAAAAATCTCGGTAGAACCCTAGACCCAAGTCTAAATGGCCAACCGGGCCCACTTATTCCAACTAGATTACCGGTCCCCGAGAGCAAGGGCATCAACCGAGGCACCAAGCCGTAGTCATTCACTTAATCCAAATATATGGATCTGGCGGTCCCCGAGAGCTAAGGCATCAACCGAGGCACCCATCCCAGTCCATTATTGACTTTCCAATCACTGGCGGTCCCCGAGAGCTAAGGCTTCTACCGAGGCACCTGTCCCAGTTTAACATTCATCAATCATAAAATTTTCAGATCCATCTCTCAATCTCTACCATGTGCACATAGTCCTGGTGAGGCCCACCAGGTAGCCCGTTCTACCAAAATTTCCCAAAATCGATTTTAAATAAACAAAATGCGTTTAAATCTTAAATAATAGCATTAAATTAAATAAATCATGTAATCAATGTAATAAAATACGAGCGCATGCATTTTTACATAAACATACACACAGATCGTTCTACTGACTTACAGGATGAATGTGAAGGCTGACGACCACGCGTCTGCCTCGGTCTCACAGCTTCTGCTCCGATATGCTCTAAAAGAAATTAATAAATCGACTTTTTAAAACACGACTAAGGAATCAAATTCAGGAATCAACAAAGTAATAAAATTCCAGACTGACTCGATGAAAACCGGACGAGACTCGACAGACAGGATTTAACCTAATTAACGGTAGACACTTTTCTACGAATATCACGTTTTACGAGAAAATCTACCGAAATTTCGACATTGTCTCCTCTGTAAAACGGACATCTCTCTACCAAAGGTAGAGCCAGACCTGCATAGAAAATGCACTTCTAATTTCCAAAACCATTCACACTCGAGTCGGGCTCCCAAAATACAATTTGCCCCGACCGAGATCACAACTCAAATAAAATATCACAATTTAATAATATGTGTTTCTTAAATACATATATCTCATACATACATATTAGAATAGATAAAAATTATACAAAGTCTCCATTATTAAAAATTGAGCAAATTAAATTTGTATTCTAACCATATTAAAATTATGATTATAGCCCAAATTAAATCTAGTGCAATGTATTATGTGTATATATATATATATATATATTGGGAATTTGATATTCAAAATTTACATTACTTAGGAAATTACGTCAATTAATTTATAAAAATTATCTAAACCCTTTAATTATTCATAAAACTAATTAAAATATATATTTATCAAATTTAGTGTAAAATTACATTTTTACCCTCCTAAAATACATAATTTACATAATGAGCTTTTACTACTAAAAATAATTCTTAAAAACTATTTAATCATGTCAAAAATTCATTTTCTCAAAATACATTTTCTTAATGTAATTAAAACATTTAATTAACCAACAAATTTTCTCCCAAAAATATTATTTACCCTAAAAATAAATTTTTGGCATAAACTCAAATATATTTATAAAAATAGTATAAAAATCTCAAAAATTATGATTTGAGTTCTAAAATTCATATTATTCACTAATAACCTCATTTATCAATTTCATTACCTATTTAACCCAAAGTTTCAAAATTAATCTAATTATTATATTTTGACATAAAGCATAAAAATTCCTAGAAAATTTGTATAATTTTCTTAAATTAGCTACCTTACCCTAAAATTAATTTCAACACTTAATATCACCAAAATGTCAATTATTATTATTATTTACCATTTTTATAATTAATTCCCGAAAATTCCTAAAAAAAATTATTTAAATATCCAAAATTCACCAAAAATCAAAATAAATTCCAAAAATTATACAAAAATTCCTAGAGGTAGATTAAGCTACTAGGAATCATATTTGTAAAGGGAGTTTGTATGAATCAAGCTAGATTAAGTTAAAAAAAATTCGAAACCCTAGAGTTCACAAACTAAAAATCAACCAAAACTCAATCAATTCATGATCAAAGCTTAAACAAAGGTTAGATTAAGCCTCACCGGTGCAAGGGGAGGAGATTGGCTCTGGAATGGAGGAAAATGGTGGTTGGACGAAGCTTGGGCGAGTTAGAGCAAAACTCTCGGCTTTCTTCTTCCCAGCAGCTTCCGGCGGCTCTGCAGGTGGCCGGAGGCGAGGGAGAAGGAAGAGGGAGTAGCAGACGGTGGCCGGAGGTGGGGGAGGCGCAGTGACGGTGGTGGTCGAAGGATTCGCGGAGCTGGGGGAGGATGGGAGCTCGGTTCTGCCTTTCCTCTTCCAAAAACATACATATACATATATATATATATATATATATATATATATACATATACTTATATATACTATAATATAAACTAATGTATATATATATATATATATATATATACACATACATACATATATATATACATATATATACTATACTTATTATACTACATTATGACTATATACATATATATACTATATATATATATTTATATCATATATAAATACACACATATATATATATACACAATGTATATTCAAGTATAATAGTGTACCTATACTTATATATATATATATATATATATATATGTATGCTACCATATACTACATGAAAACGTATACATATATATACACAAGTATATAATTACGCTTTATACTATATTATATATATATATATATATATATATATATATATCTATATATATATATATATATACACTTGTGAATAGATATGCACATTTAAATTAATATTTATCCTAAAATATAATGTTAATAAAATTTTTATACTTTAATATAATGCAAATTAACTATTAATAGTACTTCTTGAGAAAAAATGTATCCCTTAATATTAAATAATTATATATATATATATATATATATATATATGTAGGGTATTACAGTCTCTCCTCCTTATATGAATTCGTCCTCGAATTCAAGAAAAGAAAGAAAAGAGGAATTACAAAGCTAAGAAGAAAAGAGATACGGGAACGAAACTCGCATCTCAGCTTCAGTTTCCCAGGTGCAATCTTCTGCAGAATGGTTACTCCATAACACCTTCACCATCGGTATCTCCTTAGTCCGCAGCTGTCGGATTTGGCGATCCACAATCGCCACCCGGGTACTCCTCGTAAGTCAAATCGTCACTAAGCTCTACGGCTTGAGGTTGCAACATGTGAGATGGATCAGGGATGTATTTTCTCAACATGGAAACATGAAATACAGGATGGATTCTCGATAGCTCTGGTGGTAATACTAGCCTATATGCCACTTCACCTACTCTGGACCGAATCTCAAACGGTCCAATGTATCTAGGAGCTAGCTTACCCTTCTTGCCAAATCTCATAACTCCTTTCATTGGAGATACCTTCAGGAACACCATGTCTCCAACCATGAAGGATACATCCTTCCTTCTGGGGTCAGCATAGCTCTTCTGTCTACTAAAGGCTGTCTTCAATCTCTGTTGTATAATGGGGACTTTCTCTGATGTGATCTGCACCAACTCTGGTCCCGTTAACTGCCTCTCTCCAATCTCCCAACACAAAGGTGATCTACACTTCCTACCATATAGTGCCTCATATAGAGCCATCTCAATGCTAGCATGATAGCTGTTGTTATAGGCAAACTCAATCAGTGGCAAGTGTGAATCCCATTGTCCTCCAAAATCCATTACACACATCCTCAACATATCTTCTAACGTTTGGATGGTACTCTCTGACTGACCATCTGTCTGAGGGTGGAAAGCCGTACTGAAGTCCAATCTGGTACCCAAGGCCTTGTGTAATTCTTGCCAAAAGACTGAGGTAAAAGTGGCTCCTCTATCCGACACTATGCTCACAGGTACCCCATGTAGACAAACGATTCTATTGACATAAAGTCTTGCCAGTCTATCAGTAGAGTACGTCTTCTTTATAGGTAGAAAGTGTGCTGACTTAGTCAACCTGTCAACAATCACCCAAATAGCGTCATAACCTCCAGTAGCTCGAGGTAGTCCAGTCACAAAATCCATGGCTATCATATCCCATTTCCATTCAGGAATTGGCATAGGCTGCAACAGTCCCGAGGGTCTCTGATGTTCAAGCTTTACTTGCTGGCAAGTCAAGCACCTGGATACAAACTTTGCAATGTCTTTCTTCATTCCATTCCACCAATATGTATCTTTCAGACTGTGATACATCTTGGTAGAACCCGGATGAACGCTATATGCAGAATAATGTGCTTCTTCCATGATCTCCTTTCTCAAGTCATCAACATCTGGCACACAAATCCTAGTGCCCAACCACAATACACCTTCCTTGTCAATTACAAAGTCCCGTGACTACCCTTGTTGCACTTCATACATGATTCTCTGTAACTGGGGGTCTCTGCTCTGAGCTGCCTTCACCCGATCCAAGTATACTGACCGTACACTTAATTGAGCAAAAAGGCACTTTCGGGTAACTTTCACCTGCAACCCCTGATCAATTAATCCATGTAACTCCTGGATAATGGGCCTTCTCTCTGTGCTAATATGGGCAAGGCTGCCTGCTGATTTCCTACTCAAGGCATCCGCAACAACATTTGCCTTGCCTGGATGGTATAAAATGGAGCAATCATAATCCTTAAGAAGTTCCATCCATCTCCTCTGCCTCAGATTTAAGTCCCTCTGCTGGAAAATATATTTCAAGCTCTTATGATCTGTGTATATCTCACATGTCACTCCGTACAAGTAATGCCTCCATATTTTTAAAGCAAACACCACGGCTGCCATCTCTAAGTCGTGAGTAGGATAGTTCTGCTCGTGCTTCTTCAACTGCCTCGAAGCGTAAGCAATCACTTGGCCATTTTGCATCAACACACAGCCCAATCCTACTCTGGAAGCATCACAATACACTGTATAACCTTCAGTTCCAGAGGGCAAAGTTAGAATTGGAGCCGATGTCAACAAGCTCTTCAGTAACTGAAAATGTTCTTCGCATTTGTCCGTCCATACAAACTTAACATTCTTCTGCGTCAACCTTGTCAAAGGTGCAGCAATTCTAGAGAAGTCCTTCACAAATCTCCTGTAATAGCCTGCTAGACCCAGGAAACTCCGTACTTCCCTAATTGTAGTCGGCCTTGGCCATTCTGTAATAGCCTCAATCTTCTTAGGGTCCACCTGTATGCCATCTCGAGAAACCACGTGGCCTAGAAATGCCACTTGATATAACCAAAACTCGCACTTTGAGAACTTGGCATACAATCTATGCTCCCTTAAAGTCTGAAGTACCCTTCTCAGATGCATCACATGCTCAGCCTCACTCTTAGAATAAACCAAAATGTCATCAATGAAAACTATCACAAACCGATCCAAGTATGGCCTAAATACCCGATTCATCAAGTCCATAAAGGCTGCTGGAGCGTTAGTCAGTCCAAAGGACATTACTAAAAACTCATAATGGCCATATCTTGTTCGAAAGGCTGTCTTGGGCTCATCACCTCTTCTGATTCTCAACTGATGATACCCGGATCGTAGGTCTATTTTAGAAAAGCATGTAGCACCTTGAAGTTGATCAAACAGATCATCGATCCTCGGAAGTGGGTACTTGTTCTTGATGGTGACCTTATTCAACTGCCTATAGTCGATACAAAGTCGAAGGCTACCATCTTTCTTCTTCACGAACAACACCGGAGCACCCCAAGGCGATGTACTGGGTCTGATGAAACCCTTATCAAGCAACTCCTGCAACTGCTCTTTCAGCTCCTGCAGTTCAGCTGGTGCCATTCTGTAAGGTGGCATAGAAATAGGATCCGTACCATGTATGAGATCGATACAGAACTCTATCTCTCTGTCTGGTGGTAACCTTGGTAATTCTTCAGGAAAGACATCCAGAAATTCACACACCACTGGCACCTGCTCAATTGCCACATTCTCCTTCTCAACATCTCTTACTACTGCCAAGTAACCCTGACAACCCCTTCTAAGCATCTTCCGGGCTGTAATGGCAGAAATGAGATTATGAGGCATGGAGCTCCTTTCACCCTTGAAACAGAATTCTTCTTCACCTGGAATCCTGAACACCACTTCTTTCTCTCTACAATTCACACAGGCATAATACCTCGACAACCAATCCATGCCCAAAATGACATCGAATTCCAGTACGTCGAGCAATACTAAGTCCGCCAATAGTTCTCTACCATCAACTGTCACCGGACACGAAGGAAAGAAAACATCTGTCTCCAACTCGTCACTAAGAGGAGTCGAAACAGATAGAGGAAAGGACAACCTAGAAGGCTGCCACTCGATTCTCGAAGCGAACACAGGAGAAATGAAGGAATGTGAAGCACCGGGATCAAACAACACTCTAGCATCGCATGCACAGACTGAAAGAATACCTGCTACCACTGCATTCGAAGTCTGAGCATCCTGTGGTGTCAAAGTGAACACTCGAGCCTGACCACGACCTGCCTGCTGAGAAGTCGAAGGCTGCGCAAAACCACGTCCACTAGGTCTACCAACTGAACCTCGACCTTGCTGATTCATATGCTGAGGCGGTCTCTGTTGTGGCTGTGTGGGTGCTCGATACTGCTGAGGCATCGGATAATAGGGCTGAGCCACTGAGGAAGACGAACCCTGAACGTACTGTGGCTGGTATCCGGAGTGGGGACAAGCTCTGGCAAGGTGTCCAACCTGTCCACACCTAAAGCAAGCGCCCGTCAACATATGACACGGGCCCTGATGAAATCGTCCACAGCTCGCACAAGCACTAGCTCCAGACCCAGAACTACTCTGCCCGGTACTCTGCCCACTACTACTGCTACTAACTCCTGCACCGAATCTGTGACTCCTGCCAGTTCTCCTGTTTGAAGCATACCCATGTCGGCCAACTCGGTGAGTCCTGGACCTCCTACCACTCTGCTGAGAACTACCCACAGCCTGCTGACTCGAACTGCCGATGTGAAATGCTGGCTGCTGGTACCCGGGAGCTACACCATGACCACTGCCCCCGATCATATAAGGATCTATCATAGTGCCCTGGCGAATATGTCGCCTCTCTATCAAACGGGCCTCCTCAATCACACTCTCCAAGGTGCGGTCCTCGATATGCATACCAACAAAAGCGGGTCCTAATCCAGTAACATACAACTCTACTGCTCTGTAAGGATCCCTCCTGATATCTTCCACATGTCGGGACAGTCTATTAAACTCTCTGGTATAGTCCTCCACTGACCTATCGCCTCTAGTGATGTGGAGTAGCTGCCACCTGTAGGCATCTCTGGTGGCTGGAGGATAGAAAAATCTCAAAAAGCGGTCCTTAAATTCTGGCCAAGTCAGCTCGTGCATCGATGGCTGAATCGACTGCATAAACCAATCCTGAGCAGCCGCCTGTACCGACAACTCCACAATCATAATCCTCTGATAATCCGTGTGCCCAGTCCTGGTGCGTGCCTCAATCGCATTAATAAAGTCTAAGGCATCACCCGTACCGTCGAAAGAAACTCTACCAATCCGAGAGTAAAGAAGGGCTGCTTCAGTGTCTGACATACCCTGGTTCCTCTGCTGAAGCATCTGCTATACAAGGGGCATCGCCTGATTCAATGCTGCTAGACCTTGATTAATTCCTGCCAGTCCAGCTATAAAGCCTGTGGGGTCGACAGCTGGGGCTTCAGGCTCGACTGGCTGCTGATCAGGAATCTCAGCCGCAGCTGCCCTGGCTCGACCTCTACCTCTACCTCTGCCCCTACGACGTGGAGCAGGAAGGGGAGCCTCATCATGCACAGACTGTTCATCTAGCCTAAGGGTCGGATCAGCATCTGGGTCGGTACGCACACGCCTCATTCTGAAAGGAAGACAAGAAAAATTGAATTCAAAACGGGGTAAGAATATTTAAAGCAACACGGAACGAAGTACAAGAACATCTCAAAGACAATTATCAATCCTAAAGCTGCAGTAGTTACATAGAAAGACAGACATAGACAATTAATCGAACTTATGCTCTGATACCAACTTTGTCACGACCCGAACCCGAGGGCACGTGACCGGCACTAGGGAATGGGTAGGCATAAGGCCACCGAAACCCGTAGTAAGCCTAAAGGAAAAGAAAATAAAACCATTCACATTTTAACTTTAATTAAAAACAGAACATATCATCAAACTGATTTTTTTTTTTTTTACACAAATTTATGTGTTTAATAAAAATATGATTCAACATCTCATATTATAAATTGAATTTATGTCATATACATAAATGTATTTCGTACAAATAAACTACATAATTTAGTTAAACCATACAAACTCTCAATACATATACTACTGCAGCATCCTAGATTAATACACAGTACAGCTTACAATGACCTACATAAAATTGCCGGTGAAGAAGAATTCCGGCGTAGAGGTAGTCTGAGGTAAAACTCCCAAGCTCCTGAAAAAAATAAATTGAGGGGAATCAGACCTCACTGAGTAAGTCAACAAAAGAGCTGTACGGTTTGAAAACCTTTTTGAAAACTATATATTTTTTATAGTGAAAATAATTTATAATATATATAATTATAGCTTTGAAAAATCTCGGTAGAACCCTAGACCCAAGTCTAAATGGCCAACCGGACCCACTTATTCCAACTAGACTACCGGTCCCCGAGAGCAAGGGCATCAACCGAGGCACCAAGCCGTAGTCATTCACTTAATCCAAATATATGGATCTGGCGGTCCCCGAGAGCTAAGGCATCAACCGAGGCACCCATCCCAGTCCATTATTGACTTTCCAATCACTGGCGGTCCCCGAGAGCTAAGGCTTCTACCGAGGCACCTGTCCCAGTTTAACATTCATCAATCATAAAATTTCGGATCCATCTCTCAATCTCTACCATGTGCACATAGTCCTGGTGAGGCCCACCAGGTAGCCCGTTCTACCAAAATTTCCCAAAATCGATTTTAAATAAACAAAATGCGTTTAAATCTTAAATAATAGCATTAAATTAAATAAATCATGTAATCAATGTAATAAAATATGAGCGCATGCATTTTTACATAAACATACACACAGATCGTTCTACTGACTTACAGGATGAATGTGAAGGCTGACGACCACGCGTCTGCCTCGATCTCACAGCTTCTGCTCCGATATGCTCTAAAAGAAATTAATAAATCGACTTTTTAAAACACGACTAAGGAATCAAATTCAGGAATCAACAAAGTAATAAAATTCCAGACTGACTCGATGAAAACCGGACGAGACTCGACAGACAGGATTTAACCTAATTAACGGTAGACACTTTTCTACGAATATCACGTTTTACGAGAAAATCTACCGAAATTTCGACAGAGTCTCCTCTGTAAAACGGACATCTCTCTACCAAAGGTAGAGCCAGACCTGCATAGAAAATGCACTTCTAATTTCCAAAACCATTCACACTCGAGTCGGGCTCCCAAAATACAATTTGCCCCGACCGAGATCACAACTCAAATAAAATATCACAATTTAATAATATGTGTTTCTTAAATACATATATCTCATACATACATATTAGAATAGATAAAAATTATACAAAGTCTCCATTATTAAAAATTGAGCAAATTAAATTTGTATTCTAACCATATTAAAATTATGATTATAGCCCAAATTAAATCTAGTGCAATGTATTATGTGTATATATATATATATATATATATATATATATATTGGGAATTTGATATTCAAAATTTACATTACTTAGGAAATTATGTCAATTAATTTATAAAAATTATCTAAACCCTTTAATTATTCATAAAACTAATTAAAATATATATTTATCAAATTTAGTGTAAAATTACATTTTTACCCCCCTAAAATACATAATTTACATAATGAGCTTTTACTACTAAAAATAATTCTTAAAAAATATTTAATCATGTCAAAAATTCATTTTCTCAAAATACATTTTCTTAATGTAATTAAAACATTTAATTAACCAACAAATTTTCTCCCAAAAATATTATTTACCCTAAAAATAAATTTTTGGCATAAACTCAAATATATTTATAAAAATAGTATAAAAATCTCAAAAATTATGATTTGAGTTCTAAAATTCATATTATTCACTAATAACCTCATTTATCAATTTCATTACCTATTTAACCCAAAGTTTCAAAATTAATCTAATTATTATATTTTGACATAAAGCATAAAAATTCCTAGAAAATTTGTATAATTTTCTTAAATTATCTACCTTACCCTAAAATTAATTTCAACACTTAATATCACCAAAATGTCAATTATTATTATTATTTACCATTTTTATAATTAATTCCCGAAAATTCCTAAAAAAAATTATTTAAATATCCAAAATTCACCAAAAATCAAAATAAATTCCAAAAATTATACAAAAATTCCTAGAGGTAGATTAAGCTACTAGGAATCATATTTGTAAAGGGAGTTTGTATGAATCAAGCTAGATTAAGTTAAAAAAATTCGAAACCCTAGAGTTCACAAACTAAAAATCAACCAAAACTCAATCAATTCATGATCAAAGCTTAAACAAAGGTTAGATTAAGCCTCACCGGTACAAGGGGAGGAGATTGGCACCGGAATGGAGGAAAATGGTGGCCGGACAAAGCTTGGGCGAGTTAGAGCAAAACTCTCGGCTTTCTTCTTCCCAGCAGCTTCCGGCGGCTCTGCAGGTGGCCGGAGGCGAGGGAGAAGGAAGAGGGAGTAGCAGACGGTGGCCGGAGGTGGGGGAGGCGCAGTGACGGTGGTGGTCGAAGGATTCGCGGAGCTGGGGGAGGATGGGAGCTCGGTTCTGCCTTTCCTCTTCCAAAAACATACATATACATATATATATATATATATATATATATATATATATATATATATATATATATATATATATATATATATATATATATATATATATACACATACATACATATATATATACATATATATATTATACTTATTATACTACATTATGACTATATACATATATATACTATATATATATATTTATATCATATATAAATACACACATATATATATATACACAATGTATATTCAAGTATAATAGTGTACCTATACTTATATATATATATATATATATATATATATGTATGTATGCTACCATATACTACATGAAAACGTATACATATATATACACAAGTATATAATTACGCTTTATACTATATTATATATATATATATATATATATATATATATATATCTATATATATATATATATATATATATACACATGTGAATAGATATGCACATTTAAATTAATATTTATCCTAAAATATAATGTTAATAAAATTTTTATACTTTAATATAATGCAAATTAACTATTAATAGTACTTCTTGAGAAAAAATGTATCCCTTAATATTAAATAATTATATATATATATATATATATATATATATATATATATATGTAGGGTATTACAATAAATCACACCCAAGAGCAAAGCATCATCGAGCCATATATATAAGCTCACAAAATCATGCTCGAGAGTAAAGCATCACCAAACCTTATAACCACCAACACTTACTCTCAATCCTACCGGTGTACACACGATCCTAATAAAACCCATTAGATAGCCCATTCTACTATAGTTTATTTAAAATTAAATAAATAAATATAAATAAACAAGAAATATTACAATAAAAATAAAATAAAATAAAATTTACTATTCATGTGAAAATTTATCATAAACATGCTTATATAACTATAATAATAATAGGAGAATTCAAATTTAATAAATATTCATATAATAATATAATTCTTTAATAAATTCTCCTATTCATCAAAATTAATCAATGTATATATATGCATATTTCCTTATACACAATTCAATTATTAACTTACCGGTTGAATGCGTTCCTCTAAAAAGACTAGACTGGCCTAGTCATGTAGGCCTCGGTCTTGGTGCAACTATAGAAAATAAATAATAATAAATATTAGAATTGAATACCTAATTTACACTTTTAAGAATTCTATAGGAAGACTCGATCTAGATACAACTCAACCACAAAACCAAAAACTCCTTATCAACCCGATGTCATGTTTTATAAGAATTTTACCAAAAATTTGATAAAGTTTCCTCTGTAATATGGACATCTTTCTACTGAAAGTATAGCCAATCCTACAAGGAAACACACTTCTAAAATCACAAATGCTCAACACCTTAGGTTGGGACCCCGAACTACATAATTCTCAACCGAGGTTCACAATTCATAATACAATCAATATTTAATAACAATATAATAAAAATCATTAAAAATCCATAACAATTAATAATAAACAACAACATAATTTATTTAAATAACAACAACATTAAATATAATTATTTTTCCAAATTAGTTAATAAAGTCTCAATTATTTATATAATATTAATAGAAAATCCAATGTTTTTATTATTCAAAATAAAATAGTAAAATTCACAAATAATTATTTAAATAGTTTAAATATATAATAAAAATACTTAAAAACTCATTTAATCACAAAAATACTAAATAAAACTATTATTTGAATATATTACCAAAATTATTATTAATTAGTTAAAAATAGTAAATAATTCGTAAAAATTATTTTAATACCATTTATTATTCTAAAATTATTCAAAACATATAGTTTAACTAAAATTTCAATAAAAATACATAATTTACTTATTAATCCAAACATTACATAATACCAATTATTTTCCAAAAATTACTCAAAATTACTAAAAATTATTTTCTCACTTCTAAAATTAATAATTTAAATTAACTATACTAGTTAACCTAATTTTCCATAATAAATATATAAAACTCATAATTAATAAAAATTCATTTTAATTATAAAAAAAATACAATAATTATACATAATTCAAATAAATTCAGAAAAATAAACTAAAAATATATTTGAGAAGCTTAAGATGCATATAATAATATTTCCAAAAGAAATTAATATGAAACATTCAAACTCAAGCTAAAAAAAACCCCTAATAGGCATAAACTAAAACTTAGAGATAACTTACAAACAGAGGGATTTAAGCTTAAACCAAGATTGGAAATGGCTTCCCCAGAGTGCAAGGAGTTCAAAGAACCCAGAATCACGAGCTGAGGTGATCAGATTCTCGCTGGAGCTACTGTAGCAACTCTCAGCAATGCATGAATTTCGATGACTCCAAGCGTTTCACGGCGATAGGAAGGTGAGGGGAGAAAGTGGCGAGCTTGGGTGGTGGCCAGGTAGTGGCTGGTGGTATTGAAAGGCTTCAGGTGGTGCTGGCAGAATGTCAATGCCAGAAGGAGAGAAGAAGAAGAAAAAGAAAAAGAAAGTAGAAGGGAAAGGTTTGAACCGAAAATGCTTTTTTACTTTCCTTTTATATATATATATATACACACACACACACAACACATGCACAATACACACACATGCATATAAAATAACTTTAGACTAAATAAAAATATACTACAATATTAAAATAAAACAATATACTAAATTTATACTAGTCACAATTTAATAAAAATAATAATATTATTAAACAAATAAATAATACTTAACAATAAAGTAACTTTTAAATCTCAATAAAATAATTATAATAAATAAAAATTTAAAATATTATTAAACCCATAATCAAAAAAATTTCGTACTATATTTGGATTTGCAGTTTGGTAAATAGTAACTTTATTAAAATTCTTCCATTATACTAAATTCATCCAAGGAATATTGAATTTTAGTCCTGAAATATAATGGATCAAAGTATAGAAATTTTTGAAATAATTATTCCTGTGGTGAGTGACTGTTATAAACGAATTACTCTTTGGTTCTTCTTTAACTTTTTCTAAGTAGCTTAGTCCAATACTATACTGAAAAATTCTTTTTTCTAATTCTTCTTCTTTGGATGTAATATTTTCTTCTAATTCATATTTACCTCTTCCTTCTTTTATGGATCTATTTTCTTCCTTCTCCTGGTTAGTACCATTTTCTACTATTATGGTGAAATCTTCTTCAGAATCAGATTTCCCATAAGTTAATTATGATACAAGTTGATTCAGCTTCTCATTCTCTGAAAATAATTGGTTCAGCTTTTGTTCTAATACTAGATGTTTATCAAGAAACTGGTCCATCTAAAATAATATTGTCGTTAATTCTAGATAAGAAATCAGTAAGAAAATTCTTTTTACCTTATATATATTTAGTACTGCAAGCCTTATATGATAAATAAGATTGCCATTTTGAAATCCTTTTATTAAAATTATTAGCTGGTATTCTTTTTAACCAAGATAATACTGTTCTATTATCAGTTTCTATAATAAATTTAGATTCACAAATCATTAATTAAAAGCTATTTATTGCCTCTATTAATTCTAACATTTCTTTTTTATTTGAAGAATAATTTTGTTAGGTTTTGTTAAAAGTTCTTGAATTATATTTACAAATTTTTGGATCTTTTTCTTTTTCTTTTTCTTTAAAAATTAAAGTTACTCCTCATCTTATGTCACTTGCATCTCTTGCTACTATCCATTCACATGGTCCTGTTGGTAGTGATAAGGGTGGAATCTTTTTACAGATTTCTTTTAACTTTTTTACTAATAATTCATCTTTTTCTGTCCAGTCTAATTTTTCATTCTTTTTCAATTTTTTTTATTAAAACTAGTCAAAATATAAGATAAATTTGGAATATATTCTCTACACACGTGTAATAATCCTAATAATGATTGTAATTGTTTCTTTTCTGTTATTTTTTTAGGAAATTATAATAATTTTTTGGTTATGTGGGGTTGTAATTTAATTCCTTTATTATTAATTATTGATCCTAAAAATTCTATTTATGTTTTAGTAATTTTATCCTTTCATTTTCCTAAAACTAATCCTTGAAGTGTGATAAATATTGTCCAATGTTTATCTTTTTCTTCTAACTTACAGTGGTAAAATCCGAATTTTAAATCAAAAGTGGAAAATTAATTTTTATTTTCTAATTTTCTAAATAATACATGTTTATTTGGTATTGGATAAGAATATCTATTTCATAGATTATTAAGTGGTTTATAATTTATGACTAATTTAGTTTTTCATCTTTTTTGTTCATAGTGTTTATTTACTATAAAGGCACTTCAACTATGTTGACTAGTAGAGGGACTATAAAATCCTTTTTTCAGCATTTCTTGAATATGAATTTCATATTCTTTTAATGTTAATGGTGTTGCTATTATTTGTTCTCCTTTAATTTTTTTATTTTTATTTTATTCCTTAATTCTTATTGGTATAATTGTTTTATGTTTTTCCAATTTTTCTAAGGGGTTTTTGTAATAACCCGAATATTTTTAAACTATATTTTTTTATACGTAAATATTAAGGTTTCAATGATATTAATTATCTTTATTTTATATTGTTATAATTGTGAGATTAAAATTATTATATTTAAGTACTAAATTTAAAATTTTATTGAGAGCTATTATTAATATTATTTTTACATCATTTTATTTTATGCACATACTTTATTATTTTAATTGTCTAAATATTTATTTATAGAATTATTTTATTAGAGTTAGTATTATTATTATTGTTGTTATATATATATATGTTTTTAGACCAAAAAAAAAAGAAGCCTTCCTACGAGTCAACCCCTATCTCCTCTTCCCCCTTCTTTCTTTCTTCCCCTTTCACGCCATTTTTCTTCCCATGTTACTGTGCACCCGAACCAGTAGCCATCTCCTTGCTCTACCATCTTCCTCAACTACTTCTTCTCCTCCTTGTTGTCCCTATAGAACAACCTTCTCTTCCTTTTCCTCACGCCAAATAGCAGCAGCAGGTCCAACAGTGTGAAGTAGCAGCAGATCAGCAACCTTTGTTACTTCAACAGCTCTTCCCTGCATCTAATTTTCAATTGTAGGAGAGTTTTAGGTTAGTTAGTTAGAATTGTGTAGTTAATTTATAGTTGATCTTGGTGGTTAGGTAGTTGATTTTAGTTAGTTGTCAGGTTGATTTTTAGTTGTTTAGAGTTGTTGTTAGTTGATTTAGTTGATTTAATAGTTTTGTTGATTTTTATTATATTTACTAATTACCCATAATTTTATTTTAACTATGTGGTTAATTTTTGGGTTGATCTATACATATATTAATGGATCTAAATTTTGGGGGTAGATTTTGGTTAAGAGTATATAAAAATTAATTTAGATTAATTAAATTTGATTTTATGGAATTTTGTATATTTATTTGGATATTTTAAGTTTTATGTATATTTTGTTAATGCTATTAATTAATTATTTTTGGGTGAATATTTGAGTAAATTAGTGTTAGTTTATTATGTTAGTAATTTTAGTGGTAATAAAATAATTTTTGATAATTTATTTAATTTTTTTTAAGAAATTATTATTATTATTTGAATTTTGAAATAATAGGTAAATGGTATGTTTTTGTTGATATTATAATTAAATACTATGTTTTAGTTAATTTTGAGATAAAATGTGGTATTAAAATAATTTTATAAATTATTTATTATTTTTAGTTAATTAATACTAACTATTTTTGAAAATTTATTCAAAATTAAATTAATTATTGTTTTGTGGTTTAAATGAGTTTTTAATTAATATTATAGTATATTTAAACTATTTGGGCAATTATAGTTTGAATTTGACTATATTATGTTGAATATTTGAAAAGTTGGATTTTTATTAATATTATATTATTAATTGAAATTTTATTAAATTATGGAGGAAAATAATTTAATTGAGTGTTTTAAAAAATTAATAAATTATATTATGATTTATTATTAATTTTTATAGTTTTTGGTGATTTACTATATTAATATTTAATATTTTCTTATTTGTACTTTTGTGAACCTTGGTTGGGAATTTTGTAGTTCAGGGTCCCAACCTGAGGTATTGTGCCATTATGAAATTTTGAAGTATGTTTACTTGTAGGATTGACTCTACTTCGATAGAGAGATGTCCGTATTACAGAGAAAACTTTAATAACCCGAATATTTTTTTAGATTATTTTATATAATTAAATATTGAGAATTTCGATGTTATTGATGATTTCTATCTTATATTATTATTATTTTATTGAATTGAATTGAATTGATATATCTAGTTTCAAATTTAAATATTTATTTGAGAACTATTAATATTATTACTATTACATTATTTTATTATATGCACATACTTTACTATTTTAATTGTCCTAATAGTTTATTCAAGCCATTATTATTGTTTATTATTATTATTTATAGTGCTAGTATTATCATTGTTGTTGTTGTATATATATATATATATATATATATATATATATATATATATATATATATATATATATAAGTTTTTTTTGGGACAAAAAAAATTTGGTTTCCCTTATTTACTATTTTCTTCTCTTCTCTTCTTCCCTTGCTGCCCTTTTCTTTCCACCTGCATCATATCACTTCTTCCCATCACTGCGCCTCTGCGTGCTCTGCCATCTTCCTCAGCTGCTTCTTCTCCTTCTTGTTGTCCCTGCATAGCAGAAGCCTCTCTCGCTAACAGCAGCAGCAGCGTGCAATGAAGCAACGCCAAATAGCAGCAGCAGGTCTGGCAACGTGAGGTAGTAGTAGATCAATAGCTCTGGTTCCTTCAGCAGCTCTTCTCTGCATCTGAATTTCTATTGTAAGTAAGTTTTAGGTTAGTTAGTTAGAATGGTTTTAGTTGATTTCTGGTTGATTTTAGTTAGTTGTCAGCTTGATTTTTAGTTGTTTAGGGTCGTTGTTAGTTGGTTTTAGTTGATTTTGTGTTGATTTAATATTTTTGTTGATTTTTATTATATTTACTAATTACCCAAAAGTTTATTTTAATTCTATAAATTTTTAGGTTGATCTATACTTATATTAGTGGATCTAAATTATTTAGGGTTAATTTTGGTTAAGAGTATATCAAAATTGATTTAGATTAATTAAATTGATTTTATGGAATTTTTGTATATTTATTTAGGTATTTTAAATTTTATGTATATTTTGTTAATGTGATTAATTAATTATTTTTGGTTGAATATTTGAGTTAATTAGTGTTAGTATGTTATGTTAGGAATTTTAGTAGTGATAAAATAATTTTTCATAACTTATTTAAATTTTTTTAGAAATTATTATTATTATTTGAATTTTGAAATAATAGGTAAATGGTATGTTTTTGTTGATATTATAATTAAATACTATGTTTTAGTTAATTTTGAGATAAAATGTGGTATTAAAATAATTTTATAAGTTATTTATTATTTTTAGTTAATTAATACTAACTACTTTTGAAAAATTTATTCAAAATTTAATTATTTATTGTTTTGTGGTTTAAATGAGTTTTTAATTAATATTATAGTATATTTAAACTATGGGCAATTATAGTTTGAATTTAACTATATTATGTTGAATATTTGGAAAGTTTAGTTTTTATTAATATTATATTATTAATTGAAATTTTATTAAATTATGGTGGAAAATAATTTAATTGAGTGTTTTAAAAATTTAATAAATTATATTATGATTTATTATTAATTTTTATAGTTTTTGATGATTTACTATATTAATATTTAGTATTTGCTTATTTGTATTTTTGTGAACCTCGGTTGGGAATTGTGTAGTTTGGGGTCCCAACTCGAGGTGTTATGCCACTGTGAAATTTTGAAGTGTATTTATTTGCAGGATTAACTCTACTTCGGTAGAGGGATGTCCATTTTATAGTGAAAACTCTATCAAATTTTTGGTAGATTTCTCGAAAAACGTGACACCCGGTCAATCCTAAAATTTTTATTCTGAGTTCGAATCAAGTCTTTCTTAGAAACTCTAGAAGTTAGGTTTTTATTTTCTTATTGTCGTTTTCCTTTTCTGTCTTTTAACCGCCCCTCCAGTTGTGTCTACTAGTTAAGGTTGGACACGACGTGTTAGAGGAGCGCCTTTATCCTATAAGTTAATATTTGATTTCAGTGTCAGATTTTTAATTTAAATCATATTAAATTCTTATGAATTTAATTTTACGATATTCTAGTCGACATTTCCTCATTTGATATTGCATGATTTTATTTATAGTTGATTTATTTTATTGTTATTTATTATAATTTTTCCTATTTTATTTATTTGCAATTATTTTAAATAAATTACAGTAGAACGGGCTACCTGATGGGTTTCATCAGGACTGTGTGCACACCGGTAAAATATGATTATATTAATTATATTACTAGGGCCAAAGGTTTGGCGATGCTTTGCTCTCGGACACCGCCAGTAGTATAATATTTATTTATTTAATAAATACTGAGGCCAAAGATCTGGTGATGCTTTGCTCTCGGACACCGCCAGTATAGTTGGATTATATTTATTAAATCACTAGGGCCGATGGTATGGTGATGCTTTGCTCTCGAGCATCCCCAGTGATATTGGATTAAGTGATGTGACTGCAGCTGTGTATTATGGTGATACTTTGCTCTCGGGATCCGATAGTTTTGGATATAAGTGGGTCACATGATTGTTATAAAATTTATAAGTCGGGTTCTACCAAATACTTTTATATTGAAATGTTTTAAAAAGACATTTAAATATTTATTTCCTCTCTTTTAAAAATGGATTTATTATATGTATATCAAATGGTTTGAATAAAATTATATTATATTATATTTCCATAAAAATTTATTTTTAATGAGATTTTCAAACCGCATTCATTTCTTTATTAACTTACTCAGTGAGGTCTAACTCCCCTCAACTTAGTTTTTTTCAGGAGTTTGGGAGTTTTCTATTAGTCCTACTTCTCTTCGCCATGTAGGTTCATTACCGGCTATTCTACGTAGGTCTACTTGGTTGTGTTGTATTTATTTTCTTGTACCGCAGTAGAGAAAATTGTATAACTGCATACTTTATTTGGGATTTCATGTATTTATAATTTATGTACTGAGATATAATTTGTATAATCGATGTTTATTTATTTTATGCATTGATATTATGGTTTAAATTATATTGAGAAAAAAATCGGTTTGATAATGTGCATTGTGAGTTAATTATTTAATTTAAGGTTTCAAAGTTTAAATATTCCATGTTTTTCTTTTAAGGCTTACTATAGGATTCGTTAGTTTTATGCTTTCGCATTCCCTAGTGCCGGTCACGTGCCTTAGGTTCGGGTCATGATAAAGTCTCTGCCAAATTTTTGGTAGACTTCTCGTAAAACATGACACCGGGTCAATCTTAAAAATTGCTATTCTAAGTTCAAATCATGTCTTCCTTAGAAACTCTAGAAGTTAGGTTTCTATTTTCTAATTGTCGCTTTTCTTTTCTGTCTTTTAGTCGCTCCTCCAGTAGCGTCTACCAGTCGAGGTCGAACACGACATGCAAGAGGAGCGCCTTTATCATGTAATTTAATATTTGATTTAAGTGTCGGGTCTTTTAATTTAAATTATATTAAATTCTTATGAATTTAATTTTATGAGATCCTTGTCGACATTTTTTTATATGATATTGCATGATTTAATTTACAATTGATTTATTTTATTATTATTGATTGTAATTTTTCCTATTTTATTTATTTATAATTATTTTAAATAAATTACGGTAAAACAGGCTACATGATGGGTTTCATCAAGACCGTGTGTGCACTGGTAAAATATGTGAATATATTAATTATATTACTAGGGCCGATGGTCTGGTGATGCTTTGCTCTCGGACACCGCCAGTAGTATAATATTTGGTATTTAATAAATACTAAGGCCGAAGGTCTAGTGATGCTTTGCTCTCAAACACCACCAGTATAATTTGGATTATTATTTATTAAATTACTGGGGCAGATGGTCTGGTGATGCTTTGTTTTCAGACACTGCTAGTGATATTAGATTAAGTGATGTGACTGCAACTGTGTATCCTGGTGATGCTTTGCTCTCTAGATTCTGTAGTCTTAGATATAAGTGGGTCATATGACTATTATAAAATTTATAAATCGAGTTCTACCAAATTTTTTTATATTGAAATGTTTTAAAAAGGCATTTAAATATTTATTTCTTCCCTTTTAAAAATGGATTTATTATATGCGTATCAAATGGTTTGGATAAAATTATAATTATATTATATTTACATAAAAATTTATTTTTAATGAGATTTTCAAATTGCATTCATTTCTTTATTAACTTACTCAATGAGGTCTGACTCCTCTCAATTTATTTTTTCAAGAGTTTGGGACTTTTTTGTTAGGCCTACTTCTCTTTGCCGTGTAGCTTCGTCATCGGCTATTCTACATAGGTCTACTTAGTTATGTTTTGTTTATTTTCGTATATCGCAGTAGAGAACTGTGTAATTGTATATTTTAAGTTGAATATTATGTACTATGACATTATTTGTATAACTGATGTTTATTTATTTTATGCACTATGATATTATAGTTTAAATTATATTAAGAAAAATCAGTTTGATAATGTGCATTGTGAGTTAATTATTTATTTTAAGATTTCAAAGTTTAAATATTTTTTCATTTTCTTTTAAGGTTTACTATGGGTTTCAATAGCTTTATGTTTTCCCATTCCCTAGTGTCGATCACGTGCCCCCGAGTCGTGACAAAGTTAGTATCAGAGCTTTGGCTCATTTTTCATGCTTTTGACTGTCGATGTTTGTCTTTTTCTCATAATACTGCAGTATAAGGTTTTTAAACATTATTTGTTGATTTCTTATCTTTTGGATTCAACATCTGAGTCTATATTCCTGTCTTGTTTTGAATCTTGGTTTTCTTAACTTTTTAGAATGAGGCATGCTCAGAATGCCCCTGTTGTAGATGCAAAACCTGATGATGGGGAGTAGTCATTTTAGGATGAGATTCTCCCTCCTACCCCTCGACCTAGAGGTAGGGGTAGAGTTAGAGTGGCAGCAGCTCAGAGGCAAGATTAGCCTTCGATAGAGCCTCAAATTCCAATAAAGGTTCTTATAGCTTTTGCAGCTGGTATGGTAGGTATTAACTAGGGCTTGGCAGCTTTTAATTAGGTGATGCCCATTATGCAGCAGATGCTTCAGCGGTAGACTCAAAAGATGTATGATACTGATGCACCTTGTTATACTCCAGAGTGGGGCAAGTTCACTTTGATGGTACTGGGGACGTGTTGGATTTTATTAATACCATCGAGTCGAGGACTAGATTTGGGTATTCTGACTACTAGAGGATTATGATTATGGAGCTATTAGTCTCAATAGCAGCTCAGGACTGGTTTATACAGTCCATTCAGCCTTTCATGACGACAATGACATGGTTGGGATTTAAGGAGCAGTTTATGAGATTCTTCTATCCTTCGTCTATGCGAGAGAACTACATATGGCAGCTGCTTAATATTGACAGGGGAGATCGATCAGTTGAGGACTATACTTGGGAATTCTACAGACTGATAAAACATGTTGAGGATGTGAGACAGGATGTCACCAGGACAGTGGAGCTGTATGTGACTAGATTAGGCCCAACCTATATCAGTATTCGACTAGAGGGTCATAGTCTGGAGAGTGTTGTAGAGGAGGCAAGACAGTTAGAGTGGAGACACATCCGACATGGCACCATACCTGACCTATATGATAGTGGCATTATCAGACATGTCTAGAGGGTGCAGTAGCCTGTATTTCAGATAGGCAGATCGAGTTCTCAGTCAGCAGGCCCTTCTTAATAGAGCAGACAGTTCAGGGCACATCAGACTGGTAGTCACCGCCTTACTCAGGATTGCAGGAGTAGTAGGGCTGCTAGATTTGGTGGTAGTGCGAGCAGCAGTAGTGGATAGAGCTCTAGGCATGGCAGTTCTAGGTCTAGAGCTAGTGCATGTGCCACATATGGATGAGTGCATCAGGGTCCTTGTCTTTTGATTCTAGGAGCATGTTTTAAATGTGGTCATTTTGGACATTTTGTCAGAGATTGTCCAAGCTATGGATTCTAAACATCTTTTGCTCAGGGATCTTCACCTTCTATTGTTCAGCCATTGCAGCAGGTGCCTCAGCAGTATCAAGCACCTATGTACCCTCAGTAACGATCGATGCAATATGCGAGTTAGCAGGGCTGAGGCAAAGGATAGACTCAACAATTCACCTCACAACAACCAGGACGTGGTCAGGCTAGGGTCTTTAGTTTGACTCCTCAGGATGCATAGGCATCCAATGTTGTGGTAGCAGGTACTATTCTAGTCTTTTGCTCTAAGGCTAAAGTATTATTTGATCTGGGTGCTACATGTTCATTTGTATCTCCTTTGTTTGCTTCGAAAGTGTCTTGTCTTCCTTCTAAGATGAGTTTTCCTTTGTTTATTTTGACTCCACTTAATGATGAGTTAGAGACAGACAGTTTCTTTCCATCTTGTCCCGTGTTAGTAGAGGGTAGAGAATTATTGGCAGGCTTAGTCCTTCTGGATGTGATCGATTTTGATATGATTATGGAAATGGATTGGTTATCCCAGTATTATTCTTCTATGGATTTTTGAGCAAAGAAAGTAATTTTTAGGATTCCAGGTGATGAGGAATTCAAATTCGGAGGTATTAAGAGTTCCATGTCTCGTATCCTTATTTCTGCCACTACAGCTAGGAAGATGCTTAGTAGAGGATGTCAAGGCTATCTAGTTGTAGTTAGAGATGTTCAAGCAGAAATGGGATCAGTGGAAAGGGTACTAGTAGTACGTGAATTTGCAGATGTTTTTTCAGAGGAGTTACCTAGATTGCCACCGAATAGAAAGATAGAATTATGTATTGATGTTGTGCTAGGTATAGATCCTATCTTTATGCCACCTTATAGGATGGCACCAGTAGAGCTGAAGGAGTTAAAAGAGCAATTGTAGGAATTATTAGATAAGGGGTTTATTCAGCCTAGTACATCTCCTTGGGGTGCTCCGGTTCTCTTTGTAAAGAAGAAGGATGGTAGTCTTCGACTCTGTATTAACTACAGACAGTTGAATAAGGTTACCATTATGAACAAGTATCCACTCCCCAGGATTAATGATTTATTCGATTAGTTGCAAGGGGCTCGACATTTTTCTAAGATTGACTTAAGAACTGGGTATCATCAGCTAAGGATTAAACGTGAGGATGTACCCAAGTCAACATTTTGAACTAGATATGGCCACTATGAGTTCTTAATAATGTCTTTTAGGTTGACTATTGCCCCAGCAGCCTTTATGGACTTGATGAACAGGGTGTTTAGGCCATATTTAGATCAATTTATGATTGTGTTTATTGATGATATTCTGGCCTATTCCAAGAATAAGGCGGAGCATGCGATGCATTTGAGATTGGCACTACAAACTTTGAGAGAGCACCAGTTATATGCTAAGTTTTCAAAATGTGAGTTTTGGTTAGACCAAGTGGCATTCTTAGGCCATGTGGTGTCTAAAGATGGCATTCAGGTTGATCCCAAGAGGATAGAGGTGATCACTGAGTGGCCAAGACCTACAATGGTTACTAAAGTGAGAAGTTTTCTAGGTTTAGCGGGTTATTATAGGAGATTTGTGAAGAATTTCTCTAAGATTGCTGCACCTTTAACTAGACTAACCCAAAAGAATGTTAGATTTGTGTGGACTGATAGATGTGAGGAGCATTTCCAGTTGCTTAAGGATTTATTGACTTCAGCTCCAATACTGACATTACCTTCTAGTGATGATGGATACACGATGTATTGTGATGCTTCCTATGTAGGTTTGGGATGTGTGCTAATGCAAAATGGTAGAGTGGTTGTTTATGCTTTAAACAATTAAAGAAGCACAAGCAAAATTATCCCACTCACGATCTAGAGATGGCAGTAGTTGTATTCACACTGAAGATTTGGAGGCATTATCTATACGGCATCACTTGTGAGATATACACCGACCATAAGAGCTTAAAGTATATCTTTAAGTAGAAGGATTTGAACTTAAGGCAAAGAAGAGGGATGGAACTTCTGAAAGACTAAGATTATTTGGTTCTTTACCATCTAGGCAAGGTGAATGTAGTAGCTGATGCTTTGAGCAGAAAATCAGTAAGTAGTCTTACCCATATTAGTACTGAGAGGAGACTGATTATTCAGGAGTTTCATGATCTAATTGATAAGGTTTTGCAATGGAAAGTGACTAAAAAGTGCCTTTTAGCTCAGTACAAAGTACGGTCTATGTACGTGGATAAAGTTAAGGTAGCTCAAAGAAGGGACCCATAGTTATAGAGAATTATGTTTGAGGTGCAACAGGGTCAATCCAGAGAGTTTGTGATTGACAGTGAGGGAGTTCTACGCTTGGGTACTTGGTTGTGTGTGCCAGATGTTGATGATCTAAGGAAAGAGATCTTGGAAGAGGCACATTTTTTTGCTTACAGTATTCATCTAGGTTTTACCAAGATGTATCATAATTTGAAGGATACATACTGGTGGAATGGAATGAATAAGGATGTTGCAGAATTTGTATCCAGTGTCTCACATGTCAACAGGTGAAACTAGAGCATCAGAGGCCCTTATAATTGTTGTAGCCATGCCTATCCTAGAGTGGAAGTGGGATATGATTGCCATTGATTTTGTGACTGGTTTGCCTTAGACAACAATTGGGTTTGGTGCTATTTGGGTGATCATTGACAGGTTAACTAAGTCAGCTCACTTTCTGCCAGTTAAGAAGACATCCTCCACTGACAGGTTGGCATGGTTGTATGTTAGCAGAAGTGAGGATAATATCTGACAGAGGATCCATTTTTACATCAATTTTCTAGAAAGAGTTGTATAAGGCATTGGGTACCAGACTTGACTTCAGCATAACATTCCATCTTCAAACTGATGGTCAGTTTGAGAGGACCATTCAGACTTTAGAGGATATGCTCCGAATGTGTGTGATGGATTTTGGAGGTCAATAGGATAATCATTTACCACTGATTAAATTTGCATATAACAATAGTTATTATGCAAGAATTGAGATGGCTTCATATGAACATTGTATGGTAGGAAGTGCAAATCACCTATGTGTTAGGAAGTTAGTGAGAGACAGCTGATAGGTCCAGAGTTAGTGCAGATTACTTTTGAGAAATTTCCTATCATTCAATAGAGGTTGAGCACAGCATTCAACCGGTAGAAGAGTTATGTTGATCCCAAAAGGAATGATGTTTCCTTTCTAATTGGAGATATGGTGTTTCTGAAGGTATCTCTAATGAAGGGAGTTATGAGGTTTTGTAAGAAGGGTAAGTTGGCTCTGAGATACATTGGACCTTTCGAGATATGGTCACGAGTTGGGGAAGTGGCCTATAGACTGGTGTTGCCACTTGAGTTATCTTGAATCCACCCAATGTTCCATGTGTCTATGTTAAGGAAGTGTATTCCTGATCCTTCTCAAGTACTTCAGCCTCAAGCAGTAGAGCTCAGTGAAGATCTATCTTATGAGGAGTATCCAGTGGCGATTGTGGATCACCAGGTTCGTCAGCTTTGCTCCTAGGAGATTCCAATGGTGAAAGTTCTTTGGAGTAACCATATAGCAGAAGACTATACATGGGAGATAGAATCTGAGATGCAAGTCGTCTATCCCTATCTTTTTCATATATAGACCTTGTAATTCCTTACTTTTCTTTGAAATTCGAGGACGAATTTCTACAAGGGGGGAAGACTGTAATAACTTGAATATTTTTAAACTATATAATTTTTATGTGTAAATATTGAGGTTTCAACGATATTAATTTTCTTTATTTTATATTATTATAATTGTGAGATTAAAATTATTTTATTTAAGTACTAAATTTAAAATTTTATTGAGAGCTATTATTAATATTATTTTTACATCATCTTATTTTATGCACATACTTTATTGTTTTAATTGTCCAAATATTTAGTTTATAGCATTATTTTACCAGAGTTAGTATTATTATTATTATTGTTATATATATATATATATATATATATATATATATATATATATATATATATATATATATATATATATATATATATATATATATATTAGTTTTCAGACAAAAAAAAAAAAGAAGCCTTCCTATGAGTCAACCCCTATCTCCTCTTCCCCCTTCTTTCTTTCTTCCCCTTTCACGCCATTTTTCTTCCCCTGTTACTATGCACCCGAACTAGCAGCCATCTCCCTGCTCTACCATCTTCCTCAGCTACTTCTTCTCCTCCTTGTTGTCCCTGCACAATAGCTTTCTCTTCCTTTTCCTTACGCCAAACAACAGCAGCGTGAAGCAATAACAGATCAGTAGCCCTAGTTCCTTCAACAGCTCTTCCCTGCATCTGATTTTCAGTTGTAGGTGAGTTTTAGGTTAGTTAGTTAGAATTGTTGCAGTCGATTTCTGGTTGATCTTGGTGGTTAGGTAGTTGATTTTAGTTAGTTGCCAAGTTGATTTTTTAGTTGTTTAGGGTTGTTGTTAGTTAATTTAGTTGATTTTGTGTTGATTTAATCTTTTTGTTGATTTTTATTATATTCACTAATTACCCAGAATTTTATTTTAACTATGTGGTTAATTTTTGGGTTGATCTATACATAAATTAGTGGATCTAAATTTTTGGGGTTGATTTTAGTTAAGAGTATATAAAAATTGATTTAGATTAATTAAATTTGATTTTATGGAATTTTGTATATTTATTTGGATATTTTAAGTTTTATGTATATTTTGTTAATGTTATTTATTAATTATTTTTGGGTGAATATTTGAGTAAATTAGTGTTAGTTTATTATGTTAGTAATTTTAGTAGTGATAAAATAATTTTTGATAATTTATTTAATTTTTTTAAGAAATTATTATTATTATGTGAATTTTGAAATAATAGGTAAATGGTATGTTTTTGTTGATATTATAATTAAATACTATGTTTTAGTTAATTTTGAGATAAAATGTGGTATTAAAATAATTTATATAAATAATTTATTATTTTTAGTTAATTAATACTAACTATTTTTGAAAATTTATTCAAAATTAAATTATTTATCATTTTACGGTTTAAATGAGTTTTTAATTAATATTATAGTATATTTAAACTATTTGGACAATTATTGTTTGAATTTGACTATATTATGTTGAATATTTGGAAAGTTGGATTTTTATTAATATTATATTATTATTTGAAATTTTTATTAAATTATGGTGGAAAATAATTTTATTAAGTATTTTAAAAATTTAATTAATTATATTATGATTTATTATTAATTTTTATAGTTTTTGGTGATTTACTATATTAATATTTAATATTTGCTTATTTGTACTTTTGTGAACATCGGTTGGGAATTTTGTAGTTCGAGGTCCCAACCCGAGATGTTGTGCCACTATGAAATTTTGAAGTGTGTTTACTTGTAGGGTTGACTCTACTTCGATAGAGGGATGTCCGTTTTACAGAGAAAACTCTGTTGAATTTTTGGTAGACTTCTCGTAAAACGTGACACAGGGTCAATCCTAAAAATTGTTATTCTGAGTTCGAATCGAGTCTTCCTTAGAAACTCTAGAAGTTAAATTTCTATTTTTTGATTGTTGTTTTCCTTTTCTATCTTTTAGCCGCCCCTCTAGTCACTTCTACCAGTCGAGGTCAGACACTACGTGCTAGAGGAGCGCCTTTATCCTGTAAGTTAATATTTGATTTAAGTGTCGAGTCTTTTAATTTAAATTATATTAAATTCTTATGAATTTAATTTTATGAGATCCTAGTCGGCATTTTTCTATATGATATTGCATGATTTAATTTACAGTTGATTTATTTTATTGTTATTGATTGTAATTTTTCCTATTTTATTTATTTACAATTATTTTAAATAAATTATGGTAGAATGGGCTACCTGATGGATTTCATTAGGACCGTGTACGCACTGGTAAAATATGTGAATATATTACTTATATTACTAAGGCTGGTGGTATGGTGATGCTTTGCTCTCGGACACCGGCAGTAGTGTAATATTTGGTATTTAATAAATACTAGGGCCGAAGGTCTAGTGATGCTTTGCTCTCGGACACCGCTAGTATAATTTGGATTATTATTTATTAAATCATTGGGGCTGATGGTCTAGTGATTCTTTGCTGTCAGACACCACCAATGATATTGGATTAAGTGATGTGACTGCGGCTATGTATCCTGGTGATGCTTTGTTCTCGGGATCTAACAGTCTTGGATATAAGTGGGTCGTATGACTATTATAAAATTTATAAATTGGGTTCTACCAAATTTTTTTATAATGAAATGTTTTAAAAAGGAATTTAAGTATTTATTTCTTCCCTTTTAAAAATGGATTTACTATATGTGTATCAAATGGTTTGGATGAAATTATAATTATATTATATTTCCATAAAAATTTATTTTTAATGAGATTTTCAAATCGCATTCATTTCTTTATTAACTTACTCAGTGAAGTTTTACTCCCCTCAATTTATTTTTTTAGGAGTTTGGAATTTTTTTGTTAGGCCTACTTCTCTTTGTCGTGTAGCTTCGTCACCGGCTATTTTACGTAGGTCTACTTAGTTGTGTTGTATTTATTTTCGTGTACCACAATAGAGAACTGTATAATTGTATATTTTAAGTTGAATATTATGTACTAAGACATTATTTGTATAACTGATGTTTATTTATTTTATGCACTATGATATTATAGTTTAAATTATATTGAGAAAAATCAGTTTGATAATGTGTATTGTGAGTTAATTATTTAATTTAAGGTTTCAAAGTTTAAATATTTTCGTGTTTTCTTTTAAGGCTTACTATTAGTTTTAGTAGCTTTATGCTTTCCCATTCCCTAATGCCGGTCACGTGCCCCTGGGTTCAGGTCGTGACAGTTTTCTCCTTCTAAATTATTTATTTTTTTATTATTCTGCTTTAGTTTTCTCCTTCTATAATAACTCTATTTTTACCGGCATGTTCTTCTTAACCTGTAAAACTAAGTTTGGTAATGCTTAAATCTTTTGTCTGTAACTTATAGCTAATATCCTGTAAGTTTCTACAGTTTATAGCCTACAACTATTTGCATCTTTATTGAGGATGATAATAGAACAACATTACCCTATTATTATTTTAACCTCAGTTATATAACCCTATTATAACTCACTGATATAACTGATTAGTGCATATCATTTGTTCTAAAATGATAGATTCCAAAGTCGGTTATCAGTTATGAGAAAATTATAATTTGGACCAAATTATGTAGTCTTCACTAATTTATGAAGACTATATATTCTTACTTATAGTAACATGATTTGTCTTACTTTAGTAACATTTATTTCTTCTAATATTCAAGTATTAATATCATATATATGAGTATGAAAAAATGAAAGGGTTTATCAATCTTAATTGTATTAGAGCTTATTAATATAACTACTAAGTTACAAACTATCTAATACATTATCTTACTGATAAGAACAGTCTATGCTATAATATCATTGGGAGTATTATATATATGAGTAACCCCAAATCTACATTACAAACATATATATATGATATTAATACTTGAATATTAGAAGAAATAAATGTCAAAATTTAGGCAATAACTAAGTTTTTGAATATTAAAACTTAAATAGTCTATTAACATTACTGGTCCATTTGAAATCTCCTACCTATTTTTAGAGTAAAGGATTTCTTCATATAAAAATATCATTTAAATCCTAAATATTAGAACAGTAATATCTTGGCTTCTATAACCAAACTCTTTAATATTTATATTCAGAGAATAATTTAAAGGAAAATCCTAAACTATAAACATTCTTGTTTATATGAATGGATTGTTTCTTCATTTAGAATGACCATCTTTAGAAATTTATATTATAGCATAGACTAAAGAAGAATAAAATGACTAGCAATGCTATTGACAAAATTTATATATTTTGACAATAAGTTGTTAGGATTGTTAACTAGATATAGTGAAATCACTTATTATCAATGAAAAAATATTAGTAATCAACAATTTTAATTTAAAACTCATAGTAATTTTTCCAAATGATAATAAATAAGTTTGCCTATAACATTTGTTACTTTGGGAAAAAACATATTAGATAAATTGTAAGCTTGTCCATCTTTAATTCCAAATTATCAATATTGGATAAGAATAAAAAATGTGGACACCTTTTTTAATACAACACTTGTCTACATCCTGGTTCCCGACAACAGAACCAAGGTGCAAACAAGTGTTGTATTACAAAAGGTGTATGCCAAGTGTTAAACTAAACAGAAAAGAAAGAAAATTAGTAGTCAAAAAGCCTAGTTTAGGTGCAAGAAAATTAACTTAGTAGTAATGCTAAGTGTCCAAAAGTTTGAATATGACTAAATGAAGAAACATGCAGAAACTTAGATATTTTAGATATAGTCTTATATATATATGAGTTTATAACATAGAAGAATGCAACAAAAAAACAAGAAAGAAAAAATTATATGAATAAAATTACTATAAGTTTTTATATTTGTGAGTAGAAAGCTATCTCTCTATAAGTTCTCTTACTCTTTCTATATTTTTTAGTCCATGACTTGAATGCTTGTACGAATTAGTCATTCACAGTTATATTAACTTTGTTTTGTGAAATTTTAATTTATATTGTGAATTTTTTATAGTTTGTCTATCATTTGGCAGTTTGTCTATCTTTCATGCATGAATCCTTATTATGGTAACAGAGCATATAGGTAGAGAAGAGAATTTGTGGAGAATCCAGAAAAAATGAAAAGAAAATTTGAACACTTATTAATAGGAATTAGTAGTAATAATGAACAAAAAAGTCAAGATTTTGACAGTAATACAATATTTTGTAACTATAAAGAATTATATAACAATCATAGTATAGAAGTTAATGCTATAGAAATTTTGATAATTGATATAATAATAAACATAGGAAATTGTTTATATAATAAATTATTAGGATTGCAATAAAATCAAGAAAGTCTAGAAAAAAATTATTACAATTCTAGAAAAAATATTAGACCAACAATATAGGATAGAACTATTAGTAAAATAAATTTTAACTATTAGTTTATTATGAGTTCTACAATAGATAAAATTTTAAATAATGTGTATATTATATTGGAGTCGGTTATCAATTATGATATCATTAAGAGATGAAATAGATAAAACCATTGATGCAAAAAGAGAGATTCAAGAATTTTTAGAAAGTCAAATTATGCTAGAAATTTTAAATATTGTAGAATATAATAATAAAATAATAGTATTAAAAATTTTTAGAGATATTATAAACACTATTATTAGTGAAAGAAATTTAAACCCAAAAAAATGAATAATCGAGATATAGAGGAATATTCATTTAATTCAGAAGAATGTTTAGGATTAGCAAAAATATATGTCAAAATAAGCAAAGAAAGTAAAATTTGGCTTCTTAAACATTGTAGTACACATCCTAGTTATCAATATGTGAATAAAAATAAAAATATTGGGAAAATATACAAAAATGTATTAGACTTAATAAATTAGATAGAATAAGAAAATAATGGAAAATCTAACAAAAAATTTTGACATCTTAGTAAAAAAATTATATACTAATGAAGAAATTTTATCCTTAGTAAATAAACATGCAAATATGTGTAAAGAAAATATAAAATGGATTTGGGAACATAATAACAATCATAACATGTATAGAATTATAAAAAATATACTAAATTTTAATAGAAAAATGACTTTTAGATATGAAGAAATTTATAAGCAAATTAATTAATTAAATGGCCTTAAAAGAATCATCTATTTATAAAACAACACTAGAAAATGTCAGGACTTATGATGAAAAATTTGTAGGAGTAGCAATCCCTATAGGATTATCAAAAATACAATAATTATTAGTAAGATAAAATAATACTAATTTCCATATAAATTATTTATATTATAATAATATTAAAGAACATATAGAAGAACTTAGAGAGGAAATTGTAAAAATTAAAAATATAGTAACTGGAAATCCTAAAATATTACATGTAATTAATCCAAAAAATAATTCAGAAATTGAATATAATAATGAAGAATGGAATAAAATTGGAATTTTTAGCAAAGAAACTAATTCTAAACAAATATTAAATTTAATTGATGAATTAGAAACAAATGTCATAAAAGAACAAATAACTACAATGGAAATAACTAAATCTTCATGAGAGGAATATTTAGATACTGTCACGACCTGAACCCGAGGGCACGTGACCGACACTAGGGAATGGGAAGGCATAAGGCCCCTGAAACCCGTAGTAAGCCTTACAGAAAAGCTTAACAAAACCTTACAATTTTAAAACTTTATTTTAAAATGGAGCACATTATCAAACTGATTGTTCTAAAATTTCAACATAATTGAATACATAATTAAAATATTTCCAACGTCACATATATAGATCAAACTTAAATCATTATACATGAATGTGATGCATATAAATAAAATACACAAATACACTTAAGTCATATAATTCATAGTACATTTACTACTACAGCTTCCTAGAACATTACAACATTACAGCTTACAATGACCTACATAAAATGGCCGGTGATGAAGAAATCCGGCGTGGAGGCAATCTGAGGTCGAACTCCCAAGCTCCTGAAAAAAATAAATTGAGGGCAATCAGACCTTACTGAGGAAGTCAATAATAAGAGTTGTACAGTTTGAAAACCCTTTTTCAAAAACCATAAAGTGGTAGTAAAAATAATTTATAATATATAGATATAGCTTTTGAAAAATCTCGATAGAACCCTAAACCCAAGTTCTAATTGGCCAACCAGGCCCACTTAGTCCAGCTAGACTACCGGTCCCCTAGAGCAAAGGCATCAACTAAGGCACCAAGTCGCAGCCGTTCACTTAATCCAAATATATGGTACTGGCGGTCCCCGAGAGCTAGGGTATCAACCGAGGTACCCATCCCAGTCCATTATTAACCTTACAATCACTGGCGGTCCCCAAGAGTATAGGCTTCCACCGAGGCACTCGTCCCAATTTAACATTCACCAGTCATAAATAATTCAGATACACCTCTCAATCTCTACCATGTGCACACGATCCTGGTGAAGCCCACCAGGTAGCCCGTTCTACCAAAATTCCTCAAAATCGATTTTTAAATAAATAAAATGTGTTTTAAACCTTACATAGCAGCATTAAATTAAATAAATCATATAATATTAACATAAAAATATGAGCACACGCATCTTTAAATAAAACACACACAGATCATATTATTGACTTACAAGATGAATGAGAAGGTTGACGACCACACGTCTGCCTCGATCTCACGGCTTCTGCTCTGATATGCTCTAGAAAAGAAATTAAAAGATCAATTTTTAAAACATGACTATGAAATTAAAATTGAAAATCAACAAAAACAGTGAAATTCTAGGGTGACTCGAGAAAGACTGGACAAGACTCAATAGACAGGATAAAAACTAACTAACGATAGAAATTATTACGAATA